>CAXAJV010000008.1:22629941-23879941 GCA_963969225.1 Xylocopa violacea
ACTTATTATTATCATATATTCTTCAAAGCAAATCGGATTTATGTATTTGATATACCTGCAAAAGAGCTGCAGGACCTAAAAACTTATCACCGAGCCACCAATACGGCGGGCAGGAGTAAGTACAACATCCACAAAGGACACACTCGTATAAGCCGTTAAGTTTCTTTCTATCTTTTGGGCTCTGTAAAATTTGTCGTAAACCGACAAAATTTTCTTCTCCAGGTCGTTTTAAGAATGGATCGACACTCTGATATTGTTTCAAAAATTGTTCCATATCCGTTATTAAATCTCGAATTACGTACGAATGCGGTAAAGGATACACAACTATCGGCTTTGGCGACTCTTTCGCTTTTCTACAAACGAAGAGAGACGATGCTATACGGCTTTACGATCAGAAGAAATATTGCGTCCTTCATTTGCAATAAATAAATTGTCAAATAATTAATATGTGTAAAATATCGATATAAATAATCACGGTCGTAATACAATAACAGGAAAAAGTATTCTTTTCGCATTACGTTAAGCAAGCCAAGGTATTGACACCATTTATGTTCATTGCACAAACTCCGCAAATTCCTTCGCGACAGGATCTTCGATAGGATAATGTGGGATCATGTTCTCGTTTTATTAACATCAATACGTCTAGTACCATTGTACCGCATTTATTTAAATCCACAGAGAATTGTTGCATATACGGTTTTACATTTGGATTTTCTGGACTCCAACGATACACGCGAACAGTCTGCAGTCTCGGCTTATCTTCTTGTTGTCGTTCCTAAAAATAAATTAACATTCTGTATTATATTTTATAATCTTTTAAGAGAATGTATTGCAAATCATATTATGCCATAATAGAAGGAAATAAGAAACTGAAAAAAGTGTTAGATAGTAAGCACGAGCATTGTTTCTTTTATAATACGACTTCAATATTTATGATTGCTAACATCTGGGGGTATCTTGCAATCTTTGATGATGGCGACTTCAGCGTTAATAACGCTTTCCCTTTCGGATGGTTCTTTTTCTGTCTGTTTTGTATTGGACAAGAATCTGACGCTTCGATAATAACTATTTTGACATGTGACTCGACGAAGAGATGCAATTGTACAAGACCAAAATTGGCTCGCGCGATTGACAATGGTGGGGTTGAACATACTTGTAAAAGTTTTACGAGAAGCTTTTTATAACTGCCACTTGAGACTATAAAAGCATATTTCGTTTTTCTAATCTTTCAATCATTTCGTTTTCTGATGACTGTATATAATTTCTTGTTAAGATAGAAACAAAATAAAATCGTTCTAAATAACTTCATAGCTATTTCTCGACTTTATGCCGAGTTTGGTCATTTTAAAAGAGTAGAAATATATTTTATATTGCGCATATACTGCACTGTACGAAGGAAGAGGGAAATTTATTAATTTCTAACAATTTATTAAAATGAACAATAACATTTTAATGCTTACTACTTTCCAACTAAAAATACTTGATCAGTTCCATTTGTTTTTAAAAATTATTGACGTGCATGTTTGATATATAGATTTGTGATGCTAGTGTTTGTTGATTTTGCAATAACTGTAAATATTTTTCACTATCTTTCTTTTGAAACAATTTATCATTTATCTATACGTATTCGTATTATTACTTCATTTTTGAAGCTTTACAAAATTGCATAAAATTCAGACATATATTCATTTTATTAGTTTCTTGACAACTTAAATTATACATAGACTCATTCTGTTACTGTTAAAATAATTTAGAGTAAATTCTTGTATAGCAAGCTATTGAAAGATAATGAAGATTCGAAGAAACTTGGAAGGAGTGAATAATATTTGCAGTACTACAAAACAACTACTTCTACTTCACATTACTCAAAGAGACTACTTAGCGTTTAACTGTTTATTTCGCGACATAAAAGATTCTAAATATCTCGTGTTATTCTAAGAGGTCAGAAATGTTATCACCCAATACACACGAGATATATACAACGGATTAACCCCCGCGAAGAAGCTGTATTCGAAATACGCAAATAATTATTCATTGAAAATCTCACTATACGACAGATATAACCAAAGACAACTCTTCAATCTCAACTTAATTCATTACCACCTGTTGCTTGAAATAACGTGTATAGTATAAATACCGCAAACTAAATTCTATAGAATTCTAGACCACGTGCAGTGTGATCAAAGGACGCGAAGAAATAAAAAGAAGTGTGTATATTAGATAATCATTAGATTAGTTATAATAATCAAAAAGCGTATAAATATCGTGAAACATAATATATACATAGGTTATAGGCATTCTACAATATACTACAATATATTATATACAATATTAAAATGTAATATAAAAGTAATGTAAAGTGTATTTAAAGTAACAGTTGTTATTCTTTATGTCATTAACTTTGTGAGCATTGTACTTTTTTTTTTTTATATATCATATATTATTATATTTTTGTATTTATGTACATGTGTGTATGTAATATCCACAGAACATAGTAGTATATAAAACTATATAAATTTTATCTTGTTATACTCCTTAGATATTATGCAAAATATTGTTCTGATTATTGGTGGTGGTGGCAGAGAACATGCTATTGCCTGGAAACTCTCACAATCTCCACATGTAAGTATTTTAAATGTAATAAACAATACTTCAAGATATGTTGACTTAGGTACAGGAAAAATGTAATAACAAAGTTCAATGTACTAAAACTTTGTGATTATGTGTGTATTATTTACATTTTATTCTAAATGAAATTCTTGTTTTAGGTAAGCAAAATTTATGTGTCTCCTGGAAACAGTGGAATCTCGTCAGTTGATAAAGTTTCACTGGTTAAATTAAATGTTAAGGATAATGAGGTATACTTCACATTATTTTGTTAATTGAACTATGTAACTGAAACAATGAGATCTTAAATAATATAAGTTAATTTTATTTAGAGTTGAGTTATGCGCTGAATAATGTTGTTTACCTTTGAATACATTAAATGAGTGCATAGAAATAGCATATTTAGCATAACTTTTAGTTAAAAATGTTTTAACAGATTCAATTATATAAAAGAACTATATAGTAACTGTTAAGACTTCTTATTATATAGGAAGTAGCAAAGTGGAGCAGAGATAACAAAGTAAATTTAGTAGTTATTGGTCCAGAGGAATATTTGGCAAATGGATTAGCGGATGCATTGAAAAATGTAGGAATTCATTGTTTTGGTCCACAAAAAGCAGCATCAAAAATTGAAGCTGATAAATATTGGGCAAAGCAGTTTATGGATAGATATCAAATTCCTACTACAAAATGGAGAGGATTTGTAAATGCAGAAGAAGCAAAAAAATTTGTTATGAAGTAAATATAAAATCATAGTTTTACAGATAAATTTAAGACATGTATATTAAATATATGATGGTTTATTATAGTGCAACGTTTCCAGCACTTGTGATAAAAGCTTCTGGTTTAGCTGCTGGAAAAGGAGTTATAGTAGCAAAAGATAAGCAGGAAGCATGTGAAGCTATAGATGATATTTTAACACATGAAAAATTTGGATCTGCTGGAAAGTCAATAGTTGTAGAAGAATTATTAGAAGGAGAAGAAGTTTCTGTTCTTGCATTCACTGATGGTATAGTAACATGTATTCCACATTTAAGTGGATTTCTAATTATCTGTTTTACAGATAGTTCACATTAGTGACATATTTGTGTTTCAACATTCAAAGAAGTTTTTAAGTCATTACATTTACTTTGATACACAAACTGAATGACTATAACCTAACAAGTTAATTTGCTCTTTGTAGGAAAAGCTATTATACCCATGGCACCTGCTCAAGATCATAAAAGAATATTTAATGGAGACACAGGACCAAATACTGGTGGCATGGGTGCTTACTGTCCATGTCCATTATTAAATAAAACTCATTACAAAATAGTAAAATCTGAAGTCCTACAAAAGGCCATTGATGGTCTTAGACAAGAACAAATTCCATTTGTTGGTTTGTAATATTATAACCAATTTACATAAAAACAGTTTAATATTACAAAATTATTAATATCAATTACATTAAAAAATACAGGTGTACTATATGCTGGATTGATGTTAACAAAAGATGGACCAAAGGTTCTAGAATTCAACTGTAGATTTGGAGACCCTGAAACTCAAGTGATATTACCATTATTGAAATCAGATTTATTTAATGTTATGAAGGTAATTGATATTTTAACGTAAATGAACGTAACTGAAATTAATTTAATATGCTTTAATGTAGGCTTGTTGTGAGGGCTCTTTAAATGAATCTGAAATTGTGTGGAAGGAAAATTTATTCGCTGTCGGTGTTATTTTGGCATCTCGAGGATATCCAATGTCGTCATCGAAAGGGCAAATTATAACAGGCGTAAATGATATTTTGCGTAAAACAAATCACTTTGTCTTTCATAGTGGAACAAATATTTCTTCCGAGGGAGAGTTATTAACTAATGGTAAATTTGTTAGTGGTAAAAAGCCCCTAGGGACATGTATTTATGAGTAAAATAAATATTATTTTACCTTTTTATTATTTTTTTATTAGGAGGGAGAGTCCTAATTGTAGTAAGTTTAGCTCCATCATTAGCTTTAGCCGCCGCTAGAGCAACACATGCTGCTCATAGTATATCTTTTGATGGAAAACAGTTCAGAACAGATATAGCACATAAAGGAATAGCAAGGTATCTCATAAAAAATATTATCTACATAAAAAGAAAGAAAGAATTAATCGAGCAATATTTCTAGGTCTATATTGCAACATGGACAATTAACATATAAAGGCAGTGGTGTAGATATTGAAGCTGGAGATTCATTAGTTTCAGCTATCAAACCAGTGATTAATTCAACTCAACGTTTAGGTACAATGGGTTCTATTGGAAGTTTTGGTGGTTTATTTGATGTAAAAGCAATTGGTTATAAGGATCCAATCCTAGTATCTGGAACAGATGGTGTTGGGACTAAATTGAAAGTATGCATATAATTATTTGTAAAACAATAACAAATAATGCAGTGTATGTATAAGTTTATTGTTACAGATAGCGTTTGAATGCAACAAACACGATACTGTGGGTATAGATTTAGTGGCTATGTGTGTAAATGATGTTCTTGCACATGGTGCTGAACCGTTGTTTTTCCTGGATTATTTTGCATGTGGTAAATTAAATGTTAATGTAGCTAGCAACGTTATAAGTGGAGTAAGTGAAGGATGTAAAAGAGCAGGGTGTTCATTGGTGAGTTAACATAAACTTACTTTTTAACTTTTCCTATGGTACTAACAGAACAAGAATATGCATTTTCTATTTTATAAAATTTGAGATTGCTATACATAGATAATTAAAATTAAATTATCTTGTATATGAATAATACTTTTAGATTGGTGGAGAAACAGCAGAAATGCCTGATATGTATTCTAACGGAGAATACGATTTAGCAGGTTTCGCGGTAGGTGCAGTTGAAAGAAATAATTTACTTCCACGCGTAAATAGCATAGAACCAGGTGACATTGTAATTGGCCTTCCATCAAGTGGCGTGCACAGTAATGGGTTCAGTCTTGTTCGAAAAATATTAAAGTTAGCAGATAAAAAATATTCAGATATTGCACCTTTTTCGGAAAATAATCGCACAATCGGTATTTACGATTTTTTCATAATTTTATATATATACTTTTGAAAACTTGTGGTTTTACTTACACTTCCTATGATTTGAAGGTGAGGAATTGTTGGAACCAACAAAAATTTATGTAAAAGGAGTAATTCCTGCTTTACGAACGAATTTAGTGAAAGCATTTGCACATATTACTGGAGGAGGTCTTACAGAAAACATACCAAGAGTTTTAGCAAACAACATGGGAGTAGAATTAGATGCAACCATGTGGAACATTCAACCAATTTTTGGTTGGTTGGCAGCTGTAGGTAAGAAATAATCACTACATACTAATGTAAATGGATTTATTTTATAGCTTCTCAAAATAATTTACTTCTTTGCAGGAGGAGTTAGTAGAGAAGAAATGTTAAAAACGTTTAATTGTGGTATAGGTGCTATTCTAGTTTGTTCAAAGAAAGATAAAGACGAAATTTTAACTAAATTACAAACAGAAAATCCACAAATCATTGGACATGTAACTAATTGTGGAAGTAAGTTGCATTTAACATAATTTGAATGAAATCTTATGGTTGCTTTATACGTGTCAAAATATTACAGATAATCAGGTTAGAGTGAATGTTAAGAACTTTGAAGAAGCGTTAGATTTAAAAATGAAGCGATATATACCGGATATTGTCACACAATTAAGCAAACCTTTAAAAAGAGTAGGTGTTTTAATATCTGGTAGTGGGACAAATTTACAATCACTAATCGATGCAACTCAAGATCCATCGCAGCATATTGGTGCCGAAATTGTTGTAGTAATATCTAATAAGCCAAACGTTGAGGGACTTAAACGAGCTGAAAGAGCTGGTATTAAGACAGTGGTAAATATTTTTTAAGATTTTATTTATCCTTTAATATTCCATGGTAAACTATTAATATGTACTTTGAATTTACATATAATCGTAGGTTATTAAACATGTTGATTATCCTAGCCGAGAAGCTTTTGATTCAGCATTAAATATCGAACTCGAAGCAATGGAGGTTGAAATAGTTTGTCTTGCTGGTTTCATGCGTATTTTATCAAAAAGTTTTGTAAATCGATGGCATGGAGCTTTAATAAACGTACATCCTTCGTTATTACCGTCCTTCAAAGGTGCACACGCGCATAAAGATGTTTTAGCAGCCGGAGTACGTCTCTCGGGGTGTACCGTGCATTTTGTAGAAGTATGATATATTTAGAATTAATCAATATAAAAACTATCACGTTATATATATATATATATTTACATATATGAAAGAACTTTCTCTATATGATTAAAAACAATATTTTTTAGGTAGACATAGATGCTGGAGCAATTATTGAACAAGCAGCGGTGCCTGTATTACCACAGGACACTGTAGAAACTCTTCAAGAACGAGTGAAAACAGCTGAGCATCGTATTTTTCCTCTGGCTTTAAAACACTTAGCTACCGGAAGGATACAATTAAAAGAAGATAATTCCATTAGGTGGAATTATTAAAAAAAGTTCAATATTATTTTGTATATCATATATATTTAATAAATACTTATATGTTAAAAGACGAGCTAACATTATTATGACAACATGCTGCAATCTTCTTCCTTTTAAAATTTTTTTTCTATTGTAGAGATGACTAAGGGTTTGGGTGTCTGAGGGATTCGGAGATAACAAAATGATAGATACAGCCTCTATTTTAGAGTTTTAATATTTACAATATCTTACAATCTCTCCTCGACTTCTCACGTCTAACTCTTAACTTCGGCTTCTTAATTCTAACCCTGACTTCACCGCATATTCGTCGTTGTTTTCCCTAAAAGTTGCCTATATTGCCTATACCAGTTTCCCTGCGTTCGCTACGGTAACCAGGTTTATAGTGACCACTTCAACTAGATTTAACTTTTTCCGTCATTACAGGAGAAGTCACGTCCGTCTCATAAATCTAGTCTCTGTTCCACTCTGTGGCTGTCAAACATGTAGGCCCTCTTTACCTTTGCCTACATTATGAAAATTATTTGCTAAATATCGAAAATATTGTTCCAAGCAAATCCTGACCTTCGTTAGTGGAAAAATTAGAATTTGACTTTTCCAATTTGCACTTAATTGGTTTTTGTGGTGGCTTAGAAAGTGCTTCTTGCGCGAGATCTTCTAATTTAACATGAAGCATTTGTTTCTGAAGTATAGGTACCAATAAGTTATATTTATCGATTTTATTATTTATTTGCTTTGTTGTGGACCTCAAATTTTCCACGATATTCTTCCAAGCTGCTTCGTCTTTAACGCTTAATGGAAGATCTCCAATATTATTACGGGCGTCTGTTAATCGTTTTCGTAAATCTTGTGTTTCTTCTCGAATTTCTTTAGATAATTGTATCCATTCTGGAGTGAATCCATTTTCTATCAACACCTGTAATTTAATTTCTTATGTTATGTACTGCGAGTTTCTAAACAAACTTCTTTGATCCTTCGTACCTCATTTAACTTGTAAGTAACGAAATCAACATATGGATTTCGTGTATTTGTATTTTCTTTCAACGGTTTACCCATGCCCGGTAAATCTTTGAATTCGCCTTTATTCATTGCTTCTTGGATTAAGTCTTCCACCAAACGATCCATACCGTAACGCGTTTTAATATCTTTTGCGCGTTGTTTATCCATTCCAATTAATGTATTACGTTCTTCAGCCTGCAATTTTTTCAATCTATGGTCTAACACATTATCAATTGCTTTCTGAGCTTTCTCCATTGCATATAATTTTTGCCTTTTATTAAGTGTTCCAACTCCAACATTATATGTTAGATAATGACGATGCTGTGGTGCTGTATGCTGAAAATGAAACATGTACATATTATATTAGCAAAAGATTAATATGTCCATGGATATATGTACATACCCTAATATCAAATTCTTCGACTTCTGGTAAGTTTGTACTCTTTTCTTTATCTTCCATTCTTGCTTTACGGATCTGTCTATAAGCACTTTCAATCTGTAAAAAAAGAATGTTAATCAATACACATTTTGATACTAAATAATCTAAGTACACTATACCTCAGAAAATTTTGTCGCATTTGCTTCTGATGTACCACTGTCCGGATGAAATCTTTTTACTTGATACACAAATGCTAATCTTAAAGTCTCGTCCTCGCAATCTTCTGCGACTTCCAGTGCCTGATACCATTTCTTGCAATATGGAATAAAATTTATATTACTTTACTTAAAATGTTGTCAAGTAAGATGATTTAATATCTTTTACCGTTAACTTATACATATCAAGGAATCTATGCGAGGTGTTTTATTTATACATACTTTTGAGTACATGTAGATATTGAAACTTACATATATGTATATATTATTTATATATTACTATTTGTGTTTGTATAAAATACTCCATTATATGTAAATATTCATTGCAATTAATTTGTATAATGGAATATTCTATACAAACGCAAAAAGGAATATATAAACATTCTAATACGATTGTAATATTTTATACTCAAGATTAATGGTAATAGTAATGTACAAAAAACAGTATTATACCTTCATATCACGTTGATGAGATTTGAATCTCTTTTCAACTACAAAATTCCAACATGGTACATAGAGGATACGTTGATACGATTTTCTATTGCACCGATGAAGTTTCAACATGATTTTTTCAAAATCGAATGTAATAATGGTTTTAATCCTTTACCTCACGATTATGTAATACACTGTATTATTATAACATTGTGCAGAAACATATAAATTATGCTTGTACTATAATTTGATCAAAGTAATCTACATGTTTATGATGACAGTTATTTACACGTATTATAGTTTGACAGTTCCTTAAAACATGATTTCTAGCGAGAATTAGGTGTTAGAGACATATTAAAAAAAATTTAATTATCATAAAATAACAAAAAATTTTAAATTCATCTAAGTTTTTAAACGTAATATTGACGTTTAAGCAGCACACGGGGTATACATGACAGATTTCGGCTCGTTTTATACATGTGTTAGGCAAGATCAGCTGTTTTTATTAGTATCTGGTGGCGCCATCTGTGTGGCGAAGGCTGAAACTACTCCCCAACAAGCTTCATCATTTCGACACGGTGGCGCCATCTGTGTGGCGAGAGGTGGAACTAGTTCCCAACAAGCTTCATCATTTCGACACGGTGGCGCCATCTGTGTGGCGAGAGGTGGAACTAGTTCCCAACAAGCTTCATCATTTCGACACGGTGGCGCCATCTGTGTGGCAAGAGGTGGAACTAGTTCCCAACAAGCTTCATCATTTCGACACGGTGGCGCCATCTGTGTGGCGAGAGGTGGAACTAGTTCCCAACAAGCTTCATCATTTCGACACGGTGGCGCCATCTGTGTGCAAAGCGCCGAAGCTTGTTGCCAACTAGTTCCACCTTTCGCCACACAGATGGCGCCACCGTGTCGAAATGCAGAAGCTTGTCGGGGACTAGTTCCAGCCTTCGCCACACAGATGGCGCCACCGTGTCGAAATGCAGAAGCTAGTCGGGGACTAGTTCCAGCCTTCGCCACATAGATGGCGCCACCGTGTCGAAATGGAGAAGCTTGTCGGGGACTAGTTCCAGCCTTCGCCACACAGATGGCGCCACCGTGTCGAAATGGAGAAGCTTGTCGGGGACTAGTTCCAGCCTTCGCCACACAGATGGCGCCACCGTGTCGAAATGGAGAAGCTTGTCGGAAATTAGTTTCAGCCGTCGTCGCACAGATGGCGCCACCAGTCTGTTAGTAGTTTTGTCGAATAAATAACACTGCGAGTGACACTAAAATGAAACGAGACCTATAAATCTGGAATTCCACGGATACAGAAATGCAGTGGGTGAACAGTCTATTTTATATTTGGCCCGTGGTAGTCCGATAATTAATGTAATGTTAATTAATCGGTGTTAGCATTCATGAATGTGGATTCCGTTTCCGCTGAATATACCTGTACATGTTCCGATATAATTTATGCTTCTACACAAGACTGTATATTAAAATTCGAATTTTCGATATATTTTAATCGTTCAATTTCTATGGAAATATACTGATTATGGATTCATAAGTTCCTATGGGCTAGTAATATTAGAAATACTTTCCTAGGGAAAGTGTTGCTCTTTTGTTATCGCAATTCTGATAATAACAAGAGGTAACGTTTGGGACGGATATTCGTTTTTCACATTGAAATATGGGGAACACGTGTATTCTAATAGAAAGTTAATATAGTTTACTAGAGTCAGACGACGAAGGACTATTAAATAGTGTAATTTTGAGAATAATACACTCGAAGATCCGCTGTTCGTTCTACGTGATTTCATGTGTAGTTCGCACCATCGAAGTAGGAGTTGTAATTGATGTATTACATATATGCATTTTCTCGCAATACGTGTGTTGAATTTTAAGAACTTGTTATATAATTCTGCCCCTCGGTTGTGCTTTAAATATTCGCTTATTCACGAAATGAAGAATTCTGCGAAAGTTTGGTTATCTATATATTCGTGTCAATGTAAATGAGAAATAGTACAAACGAAACCGGATGTGTACATTTCGCAGGCATGCGTATTACCGTATTGTGTCCTTTTCGCTTCCCGTTGACGTCAGTTTTCCATATACTTGGCGAAAAAAAACGTTCCACGATATTTTGAAAGCCATCGCATTCAATTATTTTGAACCCGTAAATGTACTAGTTTTTTTTTTTTGTTTTTCCTTATTAACTTTGATCTCGTGGGAAAAATATAACGTTTGTATGGTGCGTTTGATCTGTTGAATTTCATCGTGAAACTTGCAAGTTTACGATACAAACATGCAAGAAGCGAAAGGAGCTGATGGTAAGTAAATGTCTGTTACATTTATCACGCCTTCCTTTGTCTTATCGCCTTACCTTTATAATATTTTATCGAGTAATAAAATATTCCACGATCTGTCGCAATCGTGAACACACTTAACCTCTATTTCATGATTCTGTGTAAATACTTGAGCGAAGCACTTCTCTATGTAGGTTCACCATGGAACAATTCTAGTGGTTGCGACGAAGAACGACGGCCAGCTCAAAAGGAGGGTAAAAAATCAAATATACTACCGCTATGGGGAAATGAAAGGACTATGAACTTGAACCCACTGATCTTAACGAACATACAGTCGTCGCATTACTTTAAAGTGAACCTATACGAGCTGAAAACGTACCATGAGGTTATCGATGAAATTTATTACAAAGTATCACATTTGGAACCATGGGAGAAAGGAAGCAGGAAAACGGCAGGCCAGACTGGCATGTGTGGAGGCGTGAGTATGTTTTCTGATACGCTGTTAATTTTTAATTGTTATTTAGCACTTTAAAACTAAGGTGATCACAGAATTACTATCGTACGCGTGGAAACAGTCCAAATTTATAGCATTTTTAGAGGACCTGGGCACTCTATGAGAACTGCTAATATAAATACAAAAGGTGAATGTGTTTCAAATAAACTATGCAATGTGAGAGTTCTAAATAATTTAGACTTTCGTTGCTATTGTATAATCAGGCGACGATATCAAAATATTGGCCTGGAACCAGTCTGAATTCAGACACATTAAGCAGACAGTCTCACTTAACACCACACTTATTGCAGAGTAGCATGTTCTCGGTCAATATATTATTATATAATATGAATGAGATTAATTGACATAGGGGGGTGTAAATTTAGCGGTTCATGCAGGTCCGAGGAGTTGGCGCCGGAGGAATTGTTTCAACAGCTTATTGTCTACTGTATAAACTCTTCACCTTGAGGTTAACACGGAAACAATTAAATGCTCTTATCAATCATGTTGATTCACCATACATTAGAGCGTTAGGATTTATGTATATTAGGTAAGGAAGATAATGCAACATAACATTTTTTCGAAGGGGAGGCCACATAAGATCAATGTAATTAAAGTATATTTCTTCGCGACTGTGGCCTTCCCTTAAATTGATATTTATTGTACACGTACTTCTATTGGTATTACTAACAGATACACACAACCACCAGCTGACCTATTTAGTTGGTATAGCGATTATTTAGAAGACGAAGTAGAATTAGATGTAAAAGCTGGAGGAGGACAAGTAATGAAAATGGGTGATATTCTCAAACAATTTCTTACTAAATTAGAGTGGTTTTCAACCTTATTCCCAAGAATACCAGTGCCTATACAAAAAGAACTCGAACATCGATTAGCGGAAAGATTCCCTCAGCAATCTATGAATGCACGAAACGCGAAACCACCTATCACACTAAATAGCCATGGAAAGTACAGTAACACCGGTAATAGAAAAGATAACGGCAACCTTACCTCACGTAATCAACCACGACATATCCCGGATAGTGAAGCACAATGGGGTGAGGCTGAAAGAACAAGCCATTGGCGAGCCAGGTGCGTCTACGTGGTATGAATACAATCACGTTACTAATTTATATAAGGTTAATAATAATCTATGAACTTATCAGGGAAATGGGGTGAAGATTAAAGACGTAACCATCTCCAGGGAAATACTCTTGATCTCAGTGTATCATCGTTCAGTTTTATTTAGTACATGTGTATGTTCTTATTTGATTCTTGTACAGTTATTTGCTCGCTTTATAAATTTAGTGCCATAAACATGCATTTACACACCTACGAAATGATATCTATTTTAATAGTTACATTTTGGGGAAACATGATATTGGATTGGAAAAGTTTCATTTGAGAATGTGAAGGTGAAGCAAAACACAAAACACATAGATATAAATTCACCTAGTAACAGTATGAAGACTGTGTCAAGGTAATTTATATTTGTGTTCTATCATTCTATGGAAACATGTAATCTGTCATTGCAGAAGATCCGAATAACTTTAACACAATCTTCATGCTTTCGCTAAGTAAATTTATGTTAAAATGTTGTATTTGCCAGCAGAAAGTTTTCTAATTCAAGATAGTTCCCAAATTGTAACGTTCACAAGTAAAAATAGATCATCCTGTCATTAATTCGATAATTAAATTTGTTCGTTTCAATTGCAATAGTAATATTCATAAGTAAAGCAACTTTGAATTCTTTGGAAAATCATCTTGATATTCATGATAACTGTACACCGATATTTCCTTATACATTGAATATCAAGAAAAGCAGGATTTTTAATTGTATCGAGGTGTTCGAAACCGATTATTTCATGGTATATTTATTACAAATAAGTGCATAAATACGTATGTACTAGCGCAGGCTGATATTTTTGAAATTTTCTTTATTATTTAGCGTTACTTCCCTTTGAATAATGTTTTCTAGATCTGATGAGGATCGTAAGGACAAGTACAGAGATCGGGACCGTGAGCGAGATCGTATAAGGGAAAGGGAACGAGAGCGTGTACGGGAAAGAGATCGAGAAAGGGACCGACATTTCAGACGATCCAGTAGCCGCGATCGAAGTCGGAGGCAAAGGGAATATAGAAGTCGTAGTAGAGACAGATCCCACAGAGATAGAAGTAGAGATCGTTATCGTGATAAAGATCGTCATCGAGATAGGTTAGGCGCCTTCCTTGTTTAATATATTATTGGTCTTAGATTTTTAATCGTTCATTCTTTTTTTTTCATATAAATTGTAGGAGAGGCTCGCCCTATGATTACGCTACAGAACTTGCTCGGGAAAGAGAGAGACAACGAAGAGAATAAAAATGTACGCCGACATGTATATATACGATATAAATGTTTGTACGAGTGTAACTATAGAGACAAAAATGATTTAGAGCCGAGCCATTCGAACACCACCGCGTTTTAAGGGAAAATTTACTCGATGTGGAGTAATAGCCTAAATTTAATTTGACTATATTCACCATGTAGTTTACATGTTTTTATAAAATAAATTCATGATTATAATTATTGTTTTATAATTTTTTATCTGCACGTGTGTAACTACGAACTTCTCATGAATGTATATATAAAAATGAATGTAAAAGTGAAATGTTGCAAAAAATGTTTCAAATGGGTTTATTTTTAATAAATGTATTATGTATATACGAATTATATTTTAGTTTTAAAAACGAATATAACGTGAAATCGATGATTTTTAATACATTTTAGATTACTTAAGGGCAATTGATTCGTGTTCAGAATATCTATTCGCAATAATTTACTGTACCGATGTATCTAATGCTTTGCGGCGCCTGAGTACTTTAGATTCAAGTTAAAAATGGCGACGGATACATGTCGCCCCATCGTAGTTGGATGCGACTAGACGGAGGTTTTGTCGAAACATGAGAGAAATATTTATTACCAGGTGACGACAACCGCGTGGCCAATTTTCAAAGGTGATATCGGTAGATGTTTTTTTTTTGCAAACGCCTTTTTCACGGCAATGTTATTGTATTACACCCGACAGTGTTAACACTTGTTAGATTTAGTTTAAATCGATGTATTTGACTTAAAGCTAACCAATTTCTACAACGATGATAATTTTAGTCAGCCTAGTCTTCGCGGTGCTGTTTGTTAACATCTATTATGTTGCATGTTACGAAATTACATTGGAAAAATCCATTCTTAAAGTATGAAAATGGCGTAACTATAGATGTTGAGGCTATAGAGTTCCCTTTACTTTATGATGTCCGAATAAAATAGTCGCGCGCCATCTACTCTACGTCTATTCGATCGAAACCTTGAATTCTGTTTGCAGATGATTGGCCGACGCTGTGCTCTCATCGCTTTGGGCGGTCTTTTGATTCTTGTCCTCACCGTCAATGTATATTTTATTCGAATGATCGTAGACAGCTCGTCGCAGAAAACATCCTCCAAAGGCATGCCTGTCTCGCAATTAAGTCCTGAACAGGAAAAACTAATATTCCAAGCGGAGCAGAACTTACAGGTCTCGCAGAAATCCGTCGCGAAAGATATGGTACAGAAAATCAGGGAGGAGATACAGATATTACCATCGAGATATTTTAAGCTAAACACTAGCTACACGATAGTGCTGGAACGATTGTTGAATGAATTAAGAATAATGCCTAATGTTCAGAAAAATATATGGAGCATTCCTAATAGCAATGTTGGTACCATGATTAGATGTACTTAAAAAACGTAAAGCGATAATGTATCGCATAAATGTTTTTTAATACTAATATTGAACTGTAACGCTTGAACTTTTACTGTATTTTTAGTGGCCTGATGCTCACCAGTTAATACCACCGGTGGCGCCTGAATTAGGAACGATTCTGGATACCCTACGTAAATCGAAAGTAATGCGCGCGGATAACGCACCATTCGGTACGCAACTGAAATTGATGTTAACGTTGGAACACGGAACGAAAGCGATGTTTAAGCCGCAGTGGTATTCCAGAGACGCTATTATTCGGGGACCTGTTTATCATGGAAAAGACCGGCATAACGCCGAAGTGGTAGCATTCCATTTATCTTCCTTATTGGCCTTAAGAAGAGTACCCCTTACTGTTATAAGAAAACGTATGTTTCAATGCAAATTGTAAAAAAGATTTGCGTACACGTTTGATCATTTTGTATCAAAACTTTGCAGTTGATTTAAGAGACGAAATTCGACCACGCGCAACTCCTGAATTGTACGCGACTATGTACCAAGATGGTAACGATACTTGCCTGTATGGTGTTTGCCATTATTGTTCCCCAGCGGATCCGGTATGCGGAGTGGGGAACGTTTTGGAAGGTGCTTTAATTTCTTGGTTACCGCGATATTTGAAACTTGTAAAGCATCGTCATCCGTGGCAGAGAACTTATAAAAAGGATAAACTCGCAGCGTGGGAAACAGATGAGAATTACTGCGAAAAAGTATGTTTGTTACGCAAGATGCACCAGGTTTTTCCCATCAAACTATTCTAGCATATTCTACAAACAAAAGTAGGAGAAGAAGTTATATAAATATTGAAATATAGAAATATTCGACTTTTTAGGTGAAAGACTCTAAAGCATATTCTCCGCAGTCATCGAGTAGACTTTTAGATTTAGTGGATACAGCAATCTTTGACTTTTTGATGGACAATGGAGATCGTCATCACTACGAATTAGCACAGAACAATTTTCATAATCCAGCTGTTTTGTTAATCGATAATGGGAAGAGTCTTGGAAATCCTGACATCGATCATTTCGATATTTTAGCACCTTTGTATCAGTGTTGTATGTGCGTGTCTGGACAAGTATTAATTGAGTTGATCTGAAATGAACAAAATTGATAAAAATCATTTTCACTTTTAGGATTCACAAAACTACTTGGGATCGTTTAAAGTTGTTTAGCGGTGGCTCTTTGAGCATAGCTTTGGCGAGATTAGTCGCTTATGAATCGGCAGTGGCCGACGTGCAACCCCTCATTACAGAAGCCCACTTAAGTGCCATGAATAGGAGAATGCTTACTATTTATGCAGTTATAGAATATTGTTTGAAAAGTAAGAAGTATGCTTCCAATGTTATTTTAGACCACCGGTAGCCTTGTATTTGACGGGGCCCCCTTTTTTTAGTACATTTAAACAATTTTAATATCTACAAATATTAGGAGAACGTATTCGTATTTTAAGTGATATAACCATGAGGGATACTTTTTTAGCATCATTCCGATGAATTGCAGCAGTTTTAAGACTTATTTAAATCTAGCCTGGTTTTATTTACTTAATATTAGGTCGTGACATATGAAATGTTCGTTTCCTGCGATTGAGACACAGTAGGACTTTCCATTTATTTGAATTGATACTTACAATTCAACTTATTGTGTCCATATATTAATTATCCATCGTGCCTTTTATTTTTGCGCCTAGATGCATGGCAAAGTAATAAGTCATGTGGCCTGAATTTGGGTGATAAAGAGTCATATGTACATGAACAAGTAACCAGGTATCAGTATCAGTTCCATCGCCTAAATAGATTATTTGATGACATCGATATTATAGTAATAATGAATACAATAAAGTACATGTTAACAGGCCTCGTGCATGTTTTACTAAAAATTGTTTAAACTAAAAACGCATGAAATAAAAGAAGATGAATTGATATTTAATTCTTCGTATATATAGCATTCTATATATACAATATGTTATTAAGTACAATGCATTAAAAGAGAAAGGAAAGCGTTTAAACGAACATTTCACACATTGCGGCCTAATACTTAATACTTATTGCCTAATATTTATAAACAAATAAAATATATATATCTTTGATCTAAATAAAACAGCTTTATATATGTACATAAGTTTTGTTTAATTCATAATCAATGTTAATAGGCTGTGTGTAGAGGATTGTATGCACGTAGGGCTATCTTAAAGTAGATAAGTAAAGTAGATAAATCAAGCTGGTTAAAGAGAACCATGGAATCAATATCAACCGTATAAAGTTTAGTGTGATTTATTTGATGACACAATAATTATCGTTATTTAAATAAAGGTCGAGTGCAGCGTCGTACAGCGTATAAATACGGTACAAACGTAAAAAACCTGTAAATGCGACTGTATTATCGTTACATTACATGCACATCGTATCCAGAACATCGTGCCAGCCCGGCTGAAATCTAAAATCGACTCCAAGACTTTATTGAACATGTACAATATGTATATCTGTCGTAGCCTGTGTTATCATCTGTCTATTTTGGCAGTTGATATACGCTGCAATCCGGTAAATTGCACATAAAGGATTCAATTCCTTCGTCCTCTACCTTACTCCCGTCTTCTTTTTACACTTTACATGCCATTACCAAAAAAGAGATCTCGCAGGCTATCATGGGACACTTCGAGTCAAAATTTCCATCTAGCGTCTTCGTATATTCCACTCGCTTGTTTTCTATTTACAATGTTACATGACCAGAATTACTCACGTAGCTTACTGGCTAATTATAAATTTTATCCGTAACATACATTTAGCGCCATCATCGTTAGGTTGTATGTGTATATATATATATATATATTTATATATATTTATATTATTATATTAACATTTTTTTTTTAATTAAATAGAGCTTTCGTAGCAAAGTATGTATAAATAGACTATTTTTGCACGCACACCCATCGGTATTCACTTCGAACTGCGCTGTATTTCTGAAGGCGAAACAATACTCCGTTGAGCGGTCCGTCCATGAGATCTGTATATCAAATAAGATAAGCTATTACCTGAAAGTAATGGACGAGAGGAATGGCGGTTCCTCGATCCTAAAGTCTTGGCTCAGTTCGAAGCCGTTTGTGTTTTACGCCCTACGATAATACTGTATATTCCATCCAAATTTTTCTCGAGTAGACCCGCGTTAAGCTACACTTAGTCGTTACTTGATTTCATCGTAGAAATGTTATCTGTTTAAAATAGAGTGGTACTTCCGTAACGGCAGCGTAGATTATTGCATCGTGCGGCGACGTACGCGCGTTTACACGTTGATATATTCAAAGAACATGTAGAAGTAATCGCTTGCTTGTCTCTTATTCAATTACATATCACACCGAGGTGCATGACGCACATAAAAATGTAGAATAAATATAGGCCAGCTGTAGGGGTTGAAAAAAATTTTTTTTTTTTTCTCCGACGATTTCTAATTTTCTTTTATAATGCACATCATCACCTTATATAAGAGCAAATGGAAGGACGTATTTTATGAAGAGTATCGTATCACGTAACTTTCGTAAATATCGTGGTTTACGCTTACAGTTCGATCGTTTGATATCCGTTCGATATCTGTCTTATCGTAAAGAGTCAAAAAAGAGGAGATTTGTTTTCTTAAATGTATCCAAAATTTATTTTTGATTCTTTCCCTATTCTCTTCCCGAATTTTCGTACGCGTCTATTCTCGTACGCCCGAATAGGTATAAATTGTTGCTTCTCAAATTGGGTATTACAAACTGGCCTTGATACACGATCAGGTTGCGTTTCTCGAGCTTCATTAGAGACGGTAGGGCTATTGAATTAAAGTGCTGATTCTACACCTCTCGACGAAGATGTCGATGAACTTAAATCCTCCGAGTGTCGAGTGTGCGACGAGTCAAGGGAGGTGACCGAGTCACTGTCGTTACTGTGAGGACTCGAATAATTGGCTGCTTCCTGTAACCTCATTAGCATATTCAGCTGTAACACAACGAGAAATTTTTATTAATCGTTTAAAAAGATCTCCATAATATACATGGTTTCCCCTTGCGTATTTTCTTTTTCTTTTTTTTTGTAGTAATAAACATTATCGAATAAAAAAAGAATGTACTAACTAATGGATCTCCTTCAGTGTCGCTATGCGTGCTGCCAAGACTGTTGACGCTCGATGCACCGACTCCAGATGCGTGACCAGATGCAACTAGATCGTAACCAACGTCTTCGGGTCGTAAACGAAGAAGAGCATCGCTGCCACCGTGCACAGCGTGCGTAGATATCCATGGATAACTCGAGGTGATAAACTGAGTCGGATCTTCCCAAGAGGTATCGCCGTTTCCATTCCCACTGACACGTCTACCGTAAAGTGTCAATCCCTCTCTGACTGCTTCCACCAAGTACGGTACCACGGAGTAGTTCCACAGATCCGTAAACCAGACTTGAGAACCCGTTACTTCCATCGGACAAGATAGAAATAGTCGTGGCCCTGGAATACGTGCATTTATATCTCAGCGGTTCATAACGAAACGGAGACCATTGAATCGGATATAAACTGAATCAAACTTTCCACACGGCTTCCGCGCCTCTTACCTATAGTCACGTCAGAACTGCTATGGGTTTCTAGGAACTTGTTCAGATGTAGCCATACCCGTGGCAACCATTCGACAACCGCTGCCATTTCTGCGTTTCTAGTTCCACCGCATTCGCGTAATTCGTGCTCCAACAGTTTCCGCCTAAGGTAACGACCTAAGAATCCCTTAACCGGTTCCATGTGATTGGCGCACAGCACCCACCTGAAATTAAATCGAACGAATACAGGTAAAAGTTATAGCTTACAAAAATATATAACAAACGTAGTATCTAATGAACCTTGACAAAGTTTTCTTAAATGTTACGTTTAATATACACCATTATGGATTTTACGACAGAATATCTTTACTCCTACTACGGCATCATTGTTGCTTATCAAAGAATAAGCGAAAAGAGGTACAAGATGTACCTGAAATTGTGGTGTAATTGAAGATTCGTGGTACTACAAGTGGCCTGGCTCATGGTACCAATAATAGCTGGGCAAGATGAGTGTCTAGTGCCGAGCAGGCCGCTGAATAGCTCTCCCAGAGACGCGGCGTGCTGCAAGTTCTCGAGAATGATCACCCTCGGTAGTTCGTCAGCCGCGTTCGAATCGCATCTCTCGGCGATGTGCGCCAGATATTGCCTGAGCTCTTTGCTGGACTTGTGGTCCACGTTGAACGTAGCCACCGCCGTTGCGTCCTTTGTATCGTTATCGGCATCGACCAAAGCATGGGCCAATTTTCCAGCCAGGTAGCTCTTGCCCGTACCGCTGGGCCCGCATAAAATCACCCTGCGATGCTCCGTCAGCAGAGATACCAATCGTTGCACAATGGATCGTGGTATTAAAGTGTCCACGGCGAGCCAGGAGTAACCGGAAAGCACCAAATAAATGGTTTTCACGTGACCGATCAGGTAGCCGCAGGGAAGCAATTCTGGATGCTGGGAATCCGTAGTGCATCTGTATTGGAAAAGGTCAAGGAAATGTTTGTACATTTAGAACTTGTGTATGATACTTTTAAAACGTACAATTATGTCGATGAAATTATATTTAGTATTTTTATAATTAAGGATGGAACAATTAAGCTTAACCATTTCTATATTAGCCCTTTGCACTGGATGTCCCCTTTGAGGGGGACATCCGAAAACGAATCAAGTGCAAAAGATTAGAAATAACTACTACAGTGTCAGAATTTGTTACCATTCTCAAGCTATTAAACTAATCAGAATTCTCTGTCGTAGATTGGCCATGGTTTACCTAGAAGCTTCACCAAGATGATAGGCAGCAACGCATTCGACTCCCAGACCCAAGTTTGTCACAGGATCAACCCTCGAGACGTACTCCTTGAAGCAACGTCTGACAGTGGAATCGAGGGAGTCCCATGTGGTCTTATTGCTGATGCAGACGTTCGCGATGACGCAGTGCGGAGGTTCACCAATGCTACCGTCCGAGGTGCTTCCAGTTACGAGGTTGTAATTGAAGTTTGTCTCGCTGCCCAGATAAATGGCAACGTTGATTCTTTTCCCATCCGTGTCCTGTTCCAGCGTCGGTTCTCCTGCGCTCGTCGTGGTCGACGGTACCACCGGATGTTCCGGTACATTCAAATCCTCCAGCTGATCCGCTGTTGTGCTAGTATCGCCGTTCGCAAGCGCAGCGACGGTGGATGCCACTTCCGTCATGCTGAAGCGTCTGTCCGGATCGCTAGGCAACGATGACTGGGAGGATGTCAACGATTTCGATGTTACCAGTCGCTGCAGGCGTTCATTATTTTGCTTCAAGTTGAGCATCTCGTTCTGCAAAAGGGACAAGTTTTCTTTTCAAGCTAATGCCATTTGAAATGACCAAATATAGTGTTCTTTGCAATTTTATTTGCGAGAACACAGATTATGGTTCAAACACGTGTGGCGTGTATGGAAAGTTAACGAGTTGGTCGCAAATAAAATTAAAAGAAGACTATAAAGCAGGTCAGAAATGTACGATTATTCACCCTCATCTTAATAACGGTGTCTTTCAACGATTCCAGCTGATGCGCCGAGGACAACGCCTCGAGTCTGATGTCCGTCAACACGAGGTCCTTCTCCCTGAGCTGTTTCTTCAACTCCACCACGTCCTCGTCCTCCTTTTTGTACAAAGCCGAGCTGCTCTTGCTCCCGGTCAACGGATTCTCCACTTCCGGCGATTTCTGCCCGTTGTTCCTGGCACCCTGGCCGTGTGGCGAGTCGTGTTTAGAGGCGCTTGGCAATCTGGGGCTGTTCGGCGCGCTCAAGTCGCCGCCAGTGCTCTCCTTGCAGTCCTCGGCGTCGGAGACGGAACCGTGCCTGTTCTTTCGCGACCTGGAAAAGGCCTTCGAGAAGGAGCTGCGCAGCCAGCCCTTCTTCTTGTGATGGCTGCTGGCCGAGCAGGCGCTGCTCAGCGAGTTCAGCGACGTGACGCTGTCCGCGGACAATTGTCTGGCCATCGAGGCGCCTTGGTGGTTGCTGTTCCCAGTGCAGCCCGTTGTCCCTGAGTCGGAGTCTCCCAGGGTGTGGCGGCGGCCATTGTTCGCGTGTTGCCCGTTGTTCAAGCCGGCCTCGGCACTCTGCTTCCGCAGCCTTTCGATCGTTTCTCGTAGCTCTTGAAGTTCGGAATCCTGGAAATTACGACGTGTAACTTTATTAAAATCGTTTTCTTTTTCGTTTTTAACCCTTTGCAGTCCCATATCGAGGTGGACTCGATATTAATAAATGTACGATTGCATTCTTGCTAGAATGCTTTTGAAAGAATCTTTGAACTGCAAAGGGTTAAGAGCACTAAAGAGAGATTTTGTTAGGTGATTTAGGAATAATGACGGCGTGCTGCTCGAGCGAGAAGAAATGAAGCTTTTAATGTGTACACTTAGGAAGGTGAGTGGAAAATAGACCTGTACATCAGGTTGCCATTATTTTATGGGCCCATACAGCGTTACCAGACGATTTACCTACTGTAGGGAAAATACGAGTCACGCGATGCGTAGATGGACATTATACCATGCAAGCTACCCTTAACAGGAAGTAGCATTTCACTCGGTTGTCGTAGCCGCCATTTTTCTCTGTCTCTGGTAACGCTGTTGCTCCTGCATAGTTGTGTCTCTCCTTGTAAATATATAGTGACTGAGAAAAGTATTCGAAATGTAACGAAGATGTTAATTCTCTTGAAATTACAGTACAAAATGTACTGCAACATGGAATTTAGAATTCCACAGTGTACGAATACTTTTTTCAGTCATCGCCAGCAGTTGTTCGTGATGGCAGAAGCGTCACATTACAACTGATGGATGGACGAATGGTAAACCCTCTAATTTGTGTTTTTTAGACAGTAATTGCTCTCAGAAACATCATTTCTGCTCGGCCAGGAAAGTTGGGAGCATACAAAGCACGCGTGGTCATTGGTAACTCTGCGATTCGCGATTTATCTCGTCACAAAGGAAGTTAGAGAGGGTAATGTGGAGGGAAACTTTCTTTTCCTCGCGTACAACCGTACAAAGCTGAATAACGCAGGAATGCCCCGGTCGATTTTGCATTAGGTTTTATTTCATGTTTTATGACACGCAGAGAAATTATATGCGAACGTACGGACGAGATAATTAGCGGTGGCCTCGCTCCCTGCAGAGGTATTCGATATTTTTACAGCCATGGTGATCGTACAGCGTTCGGCTTCCTTCTGATTTTCTTTTCACTTTCTTCAAATGGCTACTTTCATCTTTTTTCTAATCGAGTAAAAGCTGCGGATGGAATTCGTTCATTAATCTTCCACGATGTTTTTACACTTTCTGATGCTCTAATCTGTTCAATTTTATCATTCAAGATCGCTGGATCTTCAGCTTAAACGATCTTGGTCGATTACCTATACTTATTCATTTATCGTATTCATTTATCATGACACAGTGAATTTTTCTTGAAAGATTCCAGTCATCATCAATCCGCGCATCATTAACAAATATTTACTTGAATTTTTAAAGTTGAAAAAGATAAAAAACCAGCGTTCGGTAATTACAGTACCAACGATAAATATTTGTATCTCAAAACGACGAAATGAGAATACAATTAATCAATTATGAATGATTAGAAGCGACGTACGCTGCTATTTTCAATATTTTCCAAGTATTGCTTCTTCTCCACTCAGTCGCTCAATTGTATCATCGTCTACGAATTTTCCGCCACTCAGAGAAACATGGGAACTTCTCAGACTGACAGATTAAGCGCAACGCTCTCATTTCCCATCGTAGGACTCGCTTCCATGAAAGGGGCAGGGTTCCCGGCTGTGACAGCAGGCACAGTTATCCGAATGACTGACCACCGAGTCGTTGCTCCAGGACTCGGTCGTGCTGAACAGTTGCTTCGTCGACTTCGATTCCTTCTTAGCTTTGCCTACTTTTCCCTCCTCGGATGGCAACGAGTTCCTCCTCGGTTTACCATTGATCGACGAACGACGAGGACTTCTAAAACCGCTTGGATTCAATCCAGCAGAAATATCCAACTCCTTCTTGGTATCCAAACGACCCTTCGCTCGTGCTTTCGACCTGTTCGAGATGCTCTTGAGTCCGCGTTCCAATTTCGTCTGCAAATTGCTGAGCGTTCCCAATGCAGCGACACCTTGAGCCTTTTGTTCTTCCTTCAGATCCAAGAGCTTCCTCGCGGACTTCGCGTCCGCGTTCCGTTGTCGTTTGATGTCTCTTTTCGTCTTGGAGTTGTCGCTCGGTCGCTTCCTGACGTATTTGGAGACGGACAAACGAGCGGAGCTTCTGGACGAAGCCGAGCTCGACTTAAGGGAGGCGTTGTCCGAGTCTGGCGCTCGGAGACCGAGAGCTTTCGCGTCTTCTGGGGGGATGGGAATCATGATCGTACCGTTAAGCAGCTTAATTTTATCGTTCGGATGGGCGGTTGTTAGTAATTGCATGAGTTTCAAGTCACCTGGTCGGTCTAGCCTTCGATTGCGAAAGAGTTTCGATGGCTGCGAGTGATTAGCAGGATTGTTCCAGTTTTGATTCGCGTGCATCGTGAGAAGAGGGAGTTTCTGAGTGTTTCTGGTTCAAAGTAAAAGTGTTGGGACCGAGAGGTTAACTTATAGACGAGGGAGAGACGGGGAGAGACGTTCGTTCATTTCAGTTGCATACGAGAGATGTGGCATTCTTGATCTTTTTATGTCAGCAATTTTTAGCGAGAATGTTTATTTGGTATCATAAAGAATTTCGTTTAGTGCACTATGGGCGCATGGTTGGAGACTTCATATTTGAATGACGAGTATTCGCAGTGAACATTCGCGCAGAATCCGTTCGATGGGATTCGATACGACGTTGTTTTCGTTCAGAGTTTCGTGGCATTGAAACGTGAGGCTGGTAATGGAATTATTACCTTCTTTTCGGCCGTCGCAGTGAGCTGTTGCAGACGTTGCGTCATGTTCGACAAGGATTGCTCGAAAGCTGAGACCACATGCGCCTGCAACAGAAAAATTACGATAATGAAGCACAGTCGACATTATTGTCGCATAATTAAAAAACGAACGGTGCTGCGTGGAATTAAGCAATATTCTTTTCTAAAAATAGTGAAAGTAATATTCTATGAAAATTATAATAAATACTGTAAATTACAGTATTATCCTCGTAAGAAGAAAGAATGAAACGGTAGTATGCGCCGTTTTCCCATTTCTCGATTGCATCGACGTGTTCTCGATCGCGTAATTACGAACAAAATCGTAATTGCACAAGCCTGAGTGATCATTTCCGACGGCTCACCGATTCAGACAGAAAGAACACCAGTCGCGGGACGAAACCCGGCAATCTGAAGCGCACGATGCAAATTACCCTTATCTGCACCTCTGTTCGCTCCCTCGACGATTCTTTACCTCGCGTTCGCTACCAAATCTGGATCGTTGCGAAATTCAAGCGGTTGTAAAAACTGATGAAACCATAAAAACTATAATTTACTTCCTTTTCTCACTAAAAAGAACATTAAACCGATGACGCAAGATGTTATCGAAATATAAAAACGACTTCTACGATGACACTTGCTGTCGTTTTTTATTACACAAAGGAGAAACAATATTTTTATATCCGCGTGAGTATTAAATTAAAATATAATACCTGGTGGTGATTAATAGTATCCTTAATTTCCACGAGGAAATAAGAAAATTTGCATACAATATCAAGTTTACGCATCGAAGTGCAAACAGAAGCAGTACTTTCGTTCAGACAGATAGTAAAAGGGATATGTAGCGTGAAAAAGTTTATTATTTCCGTAAGGTAATTAAAAACATTAATTGTATACGGGAAAATGCATCCGCGACTTCCTCGCGTCACTTTTACTTGATTTATTACAGTATTCACGTATCTGCTCAGAATTTATTTCACTTGGGTTAAAGATATCAAGGAGGAAGCCACGTACATTTCCACAAGCCCTCCGTGTCCCGATATTTTTATCAAAAAGCCCTCGAAAAAGGGAACATGGAGGTCGGATAACGTCGAGTGGCTAGACCCGGCGGTTATCTTTCACGTATCGATCCTGGCCATCTAATTTTCCTTCCTGTGCTCAGTGGCGAAACGATAATTCATTTCGTTTTCCTTTCTGTCAAGTGGCCATGCGTAGCCGTGGAGGCGACTCGAGGGGCGATTTCGACGGAAATAGAAGGGGTTAGAATTCTATCCGCGGTGCAACAACCTTCTCAATTATAAACTATGCTTTTTAATGCCAGAAGGATTCCCAAAAAGAATTGTAGACAATTTAGAGCCACAATTTTGATTGATAAAAGCGTCATCTTTGCAGAATACTCAGCGTGGCAATAAATTTTCCACCCAAACTCACCAACTCCTTTTGATTCGCACGGCTTGTCGCGTTTGATTATGAAAGTTGCTACGAATCTATGCTAATTCTTTATGTCAGACGAACAGCGAGCGTTTCGAAGACATGAGGGGACACCAGAAAAATACGAAATGGCTTATTTATTTAGCGGCTAAACCGAAAGGAGCCATTCGTGGCGCGCTTCGATAAAACGCTCGAGGAACGTGTAAAGTGGACATGTAGGTGGGCTGCGTTTACGAGCACATATCGTGTGTATATATACATGTCCGGTGCAATAAAGAAATATATTTCTACGGATACGCCGGACGCGTCCGGCGGTAGGTGAAGCAGTACATATAGCAATCGCATTAGAGTCATGCGTGGGAGCGCATCGTATTTACGGTCGACCGAGATCTTTCAAGGGATTTACTGGTCTTCTTGGTAGCTTCGAGCTGTTCGAGGTCTTTGTCCTTGTTTAGCGAACGTTTCCTGCGTTCTGGCTAAAAAAGAATGTCCGACGTAACGTCTTGAAACACCCAGGCGAAGAGAAGAAGTCTACTTTCGATTCTGTTCAAACATTCAACTTTTAATTACTCGCATCGAGTATAATGGCGATTCGATTTTTGTCGGAGAGGTAAAGAGAAATTTCGCCAATTCCTGGAAGTGACGTTATTTTCCAGGAAATGGCGATATTCGCCATCAATTTCCAATCTCTAATTTAATTGGGTTCAGAGTTATTTTTTATCTCTTGTTCCAGAGGAATACCATCGAGATTTCATTTCACTGTATTGTATAACAATATCCAAGGGCTAAAAGTCCAGTGGATGTTAGATTCTGACCCTTTTCTTTTAGCCTCTTCGCTTGGTAGCTTCTTCGCTCTTATCTCTTGCACTTCCTCATCGTTACTGCCCTCATTTCAAGTTATATTCACGACGCTTCCCTCTGCACTACTTTCATGTGAAACACTGTAACGACTCCTTAGTACCCCCAACTTTGAGGCTCTATTTCACCCCTTAAATGTTGACCATTGCCAACAGAAAAATACGTGTCTAATATTTTCAATTACTCTACGAGTGCACTAAGTTTCAATAAAATCGATGAGTAACTCAGTGTAGGTTTACTACAGAGTAGGTAGTCTATATGAATGATATTAACGCCAAGCTGATGTTTCTATAAAACACATGGTCGCTCGAGTGTTACTAATCGACTTTAATCGTTAAAAAACGACGACTCGCTGGAATTAACGACGTAAATACGAAAGCAAGAAAGCTTGTTTTATATACATTGCAAGCATAACTCTGGTAACACGCTAACATATTTAATATTACTCTTCTCTTTTTACTCTACTCTAAAAAAGCTATTTTTATTAATCTACCAGAAAAACAAAAATAGTTTCCAGGTGGACAAAAGGAGACAATCCAGGTAAACATATACAATGCGACCCAAAGGGAAAATAAATTCAAACGAATTCATTTGAATACCAGTTATTTTGTCATCTCTTTTGTACGCGTGCGCCACGCATTCGTATTAATAAAATCCCCGTGACTCTCTCCCTGAAACGCAGCACGGGCATTGTTTCGTGCGCAACATTTTCCATACATCTCTATTCAAAACCGACGAACCTTGAGCGCTAAATTGGACAATAGGATTCGAGGTTGACATTCCGACAAACGGGGGAGGAGGAATCGCGACCTGCAATCATCGTTGCGAACGCGGTAGCTCGTACACCCGCGTTTCTACGGTGGCGCGGAGCGAAAAGCTAGGACAATGAGGGTGCGTCCTGGAAGATGGGTCCGTGGAAATTGCCGCTCGCCGCTTTACGAGTCGAATAATTCCTCCGGTATTACGCGCGGAAACGCGCGGCTCACCTACGCGTCCTTTAACCTTTGTTCCTGCGAAATGTAAATCTTGCTGGCCATTCCGCTTTGCAACAGAATGCAACTTTTTCTTCCCCATTGTACTCGACTGCTGTGCGCGATGTAAGATGGCGGGGAACTCGAAGTAATTTACGACGATTAAAAACTTTCGTTTGCACACTTTGCTCCTTCCTTGCTAAAATAGCAATATTTAGCAATGATTTCTATTGTTCCCAGCAATAGAAAATTGCCATTTCAATGGAAAATTTTAGGGAAATATGCATTTCTCAAAAAGCTGCGGTGGAATAATCACTAATCAATTCTAATGTCCCCTTAGAGGGGACATCCTAGTGCAAAGGGTTAAGGAACCAGAATTGTATAGCGTTAAATACAATTTTCTGGTTAATTATGAAAACAAACAGTTAGGAAATTTGTATTTCTAATAGATAGCAATGGAAAGCGAACGTATTCGAGGAAGGATCGAAGCGATGAGAAGATTTGAAGATTATACTGAACATTATTCTTCGTGGAGAAAATCATTTCTTTATTAAGACAGGAACAATCGAGAAATTCTCTTTCAAACACAAGAAGTAATTTCCATTGTAGAATAATCTAGTCTTCCGATGTAAAGCAACGAAAATTTGAATTAGAAATTCGACTTGTTCTCGCATATAATAGAGCAGAATGTTCCTTTCTACTTAACTATCTATCTATCTTTCTGTTTGTATAGTACGCATGTATTAAAAGAATAGAAATTAACCTTCGAGTTAAGATATTATCGATATTTAAATGAAGACAGAGATTAATTGCGGAACAAGTTTATCTTTTCCAATCGAATAACATTAATAAAGCTGAGATATCCAAATTTATGTGAGGTACATGCCTCACTGTAGTTACAGATAAACGATAATTAAACTTCATGCAATTTTTGAGTCCCATAAGAATTTAAAATAGAGACGTTAATTATATATTTATGGCATCCAGATAAAATTTCGATATCGTTTTAAAATCGTTTCGAAAGGAACCTTGAAAGTCAAGAACTGCTATGAAATACTTCACAAAGTATTTCCATCGAACGAAATCGTTCGCAGGAGAAGCAACATCCGAGAAAATGTTTCTGGACGCGAGCTCTCAGACTCGAGGCTTCATCGTCCTGCTTGCTGTATCAACCTCGTCGCGGATCGGTTTCTCGCAACAAGTGTACCACGATAACATCGTTTTTACTTTAATTCGCTTTCCACGCGATCGTTCGAGCACTCCTACGTTTAATAACGGCCCACGATCGATCGTGGATTCTGATATCGAAGCGATTTCGAACGGCACGCGACGCCAACGCGTCCCAACGCATCTGCCACTGATAAGCCCCGTGGTCCGATCCGCGTCTGAATCGATTTGAAAAGTGTCCTGTTGTCGCAGCTGTCCTCGCGAGCCGCTTTCGACTAACAAAAAATCGTGCACGCGATAGCTTCGAGATACCGCGATTTTTATTACGAATTCAAAATCGAGCTACCCGTCCGATTGTAAAAATCAAATAAACGGTATATACGTATTTAATTTGCATTCCTTGGCTAACGAGGGAAATTCTAGTCGATTTTCCTAAAGAAATTTCTAATTAAATTATCGAAAGCACGATCTGATTTTAATTGAATAGAAAAGTAAAACTTCTAGTGGATAATTATTTCCGTCGTACGTTTAGATTTACACAGACTTCCACTTGCAAAAGTAGGAACAAGTAGTACACAAGAAGATATAATATTTGTTCGAATATTACAGAGCTCTGTTTTCAATTAAACATTTTTTCAATCGTTAGTATTTGATCACGTTGGTCCCTTCTCATAAGATTCCCCACGCTGTACAGACCCATTAAGCGAGCATCTATAAAGTTAATCAGAAAGAGAAAGAAAAACGGGAAAAAGTAAAACTGTTATTATCCCACTAACGTTACTCGATTCATATGTTGGTGCCAGACGTGTAATCGAGGTGAACGCAACGCAGAAGAATAAAATATGTTAAACGTACGAGGACGCTCGTTTAACCGTGGCGAAAGAAAAGCTCTCCGCTCCGTATCGCTTCTGCAGTCTAACTACGCGGTGAAAAAAGACGAGAAAACAGCCATTTATTGCTCTCGAAACGGCGATCGCACTTGACTTAACTTCCCACCGTCTCGTCTTCCTCCGATATAATACACCCTGCGAACGGCCAACTCGTAGATCATCTTTCACCGTTCTCTTTTGCGGTTTTATTTCGATTTGCTCCGATCGACGACGAATCCTGTCCATCGCTCCTAATTGTATCCAAGCGGATCAGCCACCAATCAAAATTCATCGCGTAGGCATCGGCTCTGATACGTGTCCACCGATGGAACTAGAGGCGAGAGATGCTCTATTACGAGGAAAAAATTCGAGCCGTATCGAGAAACCAGTCCTGATATCATTATCGACAACGCTTTCGAAACGAACCTTCCGCGGCTGTGTACCGTTCTATTTTCGTGTCTTGTTCTCGAGCAGTCCACCTCGAGTCCTTCTCGAGTGGCTGTATATTAATTCCGTAACACGCCTCGTCATTAAATTTAGTCCGTTAGAGATATTGAAATTGAGTGAAGTTAGATTCTGCGAAGTTAGAGCAGCGTAGGATGGAGGAGGATCGTTGAGCCTTTGATTGCTTACTAAAATAACTGAGCGAATGTAACAAAAAAATTGTTCACTGGTTAGCCAGAGCTTAGATAGTAGAATTTTTTCTTATTTAACTCGTCCAATAGCTTCAATCAAGGATGCATAGCGCGGTTTTCTGGTGAAATCGGTATTTCATACGTATCAGTGGTGCGCGATGACATTTGCGCGACGTATTTATTATTTATATTTTAGCTTCCACAGCTTTCATTGACTGCACGCCACAGATACGTGTAGTAACATTTAATTACCATGCGTAAGAAATGGAAAGTCTGATGTATTCAAACAATTTAATAAGTATAACGGAAATATGAATCATCGCGCAGGAACACTTTCGTTTCTAATAATATCCTGTCAGGTTGCATCGAGCGAATTTTAATTCCATTAAAAGCAGCCATCGCAGGCTGCTCGTAGTCGGAGGCTTCGCCATGAATTAAGCGTTGTTCACCACGAGTCCAGAGGGTTGAACGACGTTTCGAACGATTCGCCGCTAATTGCAAGCAAACACGTGCGTGAGTCACGGCAGCGCGCGTTTTGTAATTCGTAACTAGACGCGAATCATCGACATTCGAAACGCGTACCCCGCAGCTTCGTTATTAACCGTGACGATACTTCGTCCAACGATTTCCACTGAAAACGAAAGCTATAAATACGCTCGAGATCGCCAGATTTTCCCCGCCGATCTTTCGCGATCCGCGCGTAACACAATGGCGTGCGGTACGTTCGCGAAATTTCTCTCCATCTTCGCTCGATGAAATTATGCGCAGCTGAAAAACGCGTAAAAACGCGTTCGTATCGCAGAATGCAAATAAGAAATCTTGCCAGAAACGGAATTTTCTCCTGCGTCCAATCGCAGCGCTGATTAAGTTGTATTTCTGACGTTAATTACACGGTTGGCAACCATATAAGATCTTTCTCCAAAGCGGAGTCGTTCAAAAGATCCGCGAGAGATCAAAAATACGAAAAAAAATTAATAAGGATGATACGAGAGGATATAAATTGTTCCTTTTTTACGGTATCGTGGTTAACGATAGTGGAAAACGATGTAATTACTAATCTTGATGTGCTTTTTCACCTGTTGCAGACTTTCTAATTTTATGAAATTACAGATACAGGGAAGTTTATGTTTCATGAATGGTGCGATTGGTTTAACGATCGAATGTTCCACATCGCCGCTAATTTCGTAGCTACACAAAAACTGAAGACATTGAATAGAAAGAAACTTTAATGAAATTAATTAACCAAATCAATTTAGATATAATACGTAATGAAGCCTTTCTTATGCAATGAATATTGTCTTTGTTCAATTTTTTATAAAGATTTGGGAGACTTTTTAAACATTTCCTCTAGAACGTACGCATAATATTTGCTTCAGTTACAGCCGTATCAACATTAAACATTAAACAGCAACTCCAAGTTCGGATAAAATAAGATAAAAATGGAGAAAAACGGAATATTTAAAAAAATTCTTCGCATACGCGTACATTAATGGCAGGAACTGACGATCCATTCCTACGTGGGTGGCTGCACGCAGCAATATAGGATTTCGTCACGCGTCGCAGAGCCTTATGGAATTTTGCCATTAGTGCATGTTGTACGCGATGAATTTTTCAAATCGTTTTCTCGAAAATAAGGCCTCAAAAATTCTTCCTTTTCCGTCTAATTCCGACATTAATCACCCTTTGCGTTTCGTACTTCCATTCGCGCCATCTTTCTGCCCGACTCTGCACAGTAAGTCCTCGAATTACGCGATTAGTTGGTTTCGAAGGTGCTAATTGTCTTTTAGCCCTTTCCTTTTCTTCACAAATTAAAGTGTAGCATGCAATATCATTATTCACTGCTTCTGTAACTTTCAGGATCGTTCAGGATCAGAATCCTCAGCTTCGAGACCAGCTAATCCATCGCCATCATATGAAATTCAACTTTTTTTATTTTAAACCGCGTAAGTCGAGGACTGTACTTGAAAAATTCTTGAGCGTATGTCGACGCACGTATAACCCTCTCTTTAGTCGAGGACAGTCGAAAAGAAAAGTCCTAGTCCTACCTCGCGTTTGTCGAGGAACACCATCCGAGCTGAGACGGAGATGGCGGCTAAAAACTGGACCGGAAGCCGGCGTCGCAAAAACGCACGTGCCGACGACGCGCGCGAAACGCGCTATCGTTCTGCACAGTGACGTGCCTTGTTTCCCTTAAACGAGCTAAGCTAAGTCGGTGTTGCGTCCGCGAGTTTCTGTACCTTCAAAGGGGAATTTACAGGCATGAATATTAAAGTCCACCTTTTAATCCACCTTGCCAGCGAGAAAATCTTTCGACTGGAATATAAATACCCTCCTTTGTATGCGCGCGCGTCGCGCTTGAGTAACATCAACGCGTGGTATCTCTTCTATGTATTTCTGATAAAGTTAAGCGTTTATCTCTTCCCTTCGATTTTTACCAGTGGATATTGTACCTCGCACGCTTGCTGGTGTAAAAATCGATTCGAAAATCTGTGTTTTATTCGTTGAACATCATTTTTTGGAAGAAGAAGAGAATTACTTAGAACAGTGATAGCCAATTTGGTCTCTACCGCCTACTAGTGGACGTTCTAGCTTCCACGGTGGGCAATAGGGGTAGTTTAGTCCGATACTGAGGCACTTTCTTCATTTTTTTGAAGTATTGTTGCTGTAACTTATTCTTTATAAAGTTATTTTTCAAGCTCACAATACATGTAACGTTTACAGAAGTCACCCCTTCGAAAGTAGATAGCGCAATCATGAATCACATACGTGATATGTGTAGATAACGCACACCGTACCATCGACGAGTATTTCGACCCTCTCAAAACGCGTATGAAGCTTTGAAAATATATGGAGCCTCGAGTAAAACTCTTCGCTGCACCTTTAACCACTATTTTTATCCCACGCAATCATATAGAGCTGATAAAGGTTCTTGACTGGAAGGGTTTTAACGCATTCGCATCCAGGAACGAGAATTCTCATTCTTCACACAAAAATTTCCATAAAATATACTAATTACAGAAATGATTATTGCAACTCTAATACACATATATTGAAATACTTTGAAAAATAGCCTGATGCGAATCTATTAATATACAACGCGTCTCAACATTTTTCTATTCTAACAATTCCTACATCCTCAACGTCATCTTTGAGATATTGAACGAGTACTATCCTTATTATACTATAGATTTTCATTCTATCACTACAAATCACAACAAATTTATTTTACTAATTTGCGAGGTTCTATCAAAATGGTAGCATCAGACTTAATTAACGTCACTTACAAGTGTCTAAATATTGAAATCGGTGTTCATGTAGATGAAATATAACGAGGATACAGCGCTCGCGTTATAATCATTGGTTATCACGGCTAATGCAGTTTCTGGGGCACGGGTCGCGGTTTCTATCGATGCAGGAAATATCGAAGGATGCAAGTTACAGTTGCACGCACACAGGTAGTTTCGCGTATCGCGAATCCACGGCTACCTACACAATTAAGTCCGTTTCTGAGGAGAAATGACTCATTACTTACATGGAAATTGCGGATACTTAATGAAAGTGGCGACTAGACGAAGAACCGGAGAAAACGGTGGAGGAAAAATGAAAGCAGCTTCGATGCACGTGGTGCAAAAGAATGCGATACAAGGAAAAAGGAGCTACGAATAAGAGCAGCTCGCACGGTTCTATAGATTATCCAATCGAATTTAACCGCGTTGCAAAAAGTACAGAAAGCCCAGTTACGTTGTTTCCTTGGTCTTTTTTTATATTTAGAATCTTCATTTTTAGTCCAGCTTTCTTTTAGTCTTTTAATCGTTACGCACACGCTTCGTGCTGAGGACCTCGACTTGTTTTCCCTTCGAAATTTATTTTCTTGTGTATGTGTGCACAAGATATGGTTAACATTCGCGTCGAGCTCTCTTTATAGTGTGTACCAGCATATTACATGTGTCTATATACAAGCTACACGAAAATATTACGAATACACGAGGCTATCAGCCTTGAGGCGGCCTACCTAATCTCAAAAAGTTTTTCTCGAGATAGTATCGAATATTTCTTATACTACCTGTAATTTACACGCGATCTATAATTGAAAAGAGTCGCGAGATAAGAAATTATATATATTACAATTCAAAATAAGTATGATGGTTACTGGAACGTGTATTGTCAATATATTCCCAAGTGAAAGTATGGATATCGCAGGTGGATTGGACCGAAATGTTAATTCACTCAAAACCGTGAGTCACGTCACCATTGTACTCGCGTATGAATTGCATTAAATCAAAAGTTTATGAAGAAAATGCATAGAATCGCATTTGCATTAAACTCACATACGAACGCCAATAAATCAACAGATCCTCGATCAAATTTATATCAGATACAACTATTCGTATCATTACAATCATTTTGCAACAAATCGTAATCACTCCACTCTTGTTAACTTACAATTCTGTTATTTCATCCTATATCTTTTAATGATACACGCAAAAAGACGATAATAAGATCTAATTGCACCGCGAGCAAGCAGTACTCGACGAAATATCCGCGGTACTTTTTCAGAGCACGTTTTTAGTCCAAGTACGCTCTTTTATCCGAACGTCGGAATTATTTAAATTGATATCCTCGTGTTGAATTTTCAACAAAAAAAAAAGAGAGAAAAAAGAAACCTCTTTCGTGGAACCGCAGGGTTTTACGTAATGGCCGGCCCCAAAGTGGAGGAAAAAATATCGGATAGGTGGTACAGTTCTCTTCCCGCGCAAGTATCTCATTGGGAATACGAAACCAGATAACACGCGATGTGAATATAGCATAATCCTCGAAGCGTTACGAGTCTAACTGGGCTAACAGTTCCCAGGCCGCAGAAGAACGATTCTCGATCGCGAACCAGTATGCTCCAGTGCATAAGTACGCGATTTTTTCCCATGCCGTTCGATCCACGAATCTTTGAACCGTGTCTACGTAAAAGGAATCCGTCGATTTTTTGCCACGATCTGTTCCTCTTTTTCAGACACGTGTACACGGTTATCTTAACACTTGGCCAACCGCCGCGACGGACCAGTCTGCACGCTGTCCACCGAGCATTTTTCGAAATCAACGCGAACTGGTATTCACTGCTCGAAAAACGAGGAACATCTAAAAGTGGAAGATCTCTCCGATTGGTCATCCAGCGAGTTTAACCCATTCGAGACGACTCATATTTTGGAGGCTAACTACAGAAGCTGAAATCTGCAGAAATTTGTATACACTTCTAAGATACCTTTTAATTTAAAAGAGTTTTATTGTTACTGTTAGTTTTTGAACTGAAATTATGAGTCAGTACGGAGAAAGCAGACGTCGAAATAAGGCTGGTTTCAAATAAAAGGTATCTTAGAAGCGTGTACAAATTTTTACGAATTTCAGCTTCTGGGGTTGGTCTTCAAAATATGAGACGTCTCGAACGGGTTAAAGCGGGGAGATCTCCTCATTCGGTTGGCTAAGTGTTAAAAGTATAACCAGTACAGTAGAATCTTGGTTACAAAAAGAAATACATTTTTTATTTATGTACAAAAAGGGGTAACATTCGATACTTTATACGTGACCTACATGGTTCTACACGATACTTTCCAGCTCTACTTTGAAGATACTCTGAATCACTTGTTTAATTGCACGAGAAAACGCGTACTCCTTCGCGTGTAATGGTCGAGAATATGCGATAAGAAAAATGGAGGGAAGCACTTGTAAAAGAGGAAACACGCGGAAAGTGATTTACGCGGTGCGGACGTAAGATTTACGGCGCGAGTTCTTTTAATTCATTACCTTTCGTTACTGTGCTCGCCACACGGTAGCGTATTTAAATGTACTCGCATTTAAATATTTTAGATACTCTTATATATATATAAATTACTACGAAACCACGGCAATCATTATTATGACTAGGAAATCGTTTCGAAACTCGTCGAAATTAGTTGCTCGATTTCCCGAACGGTTCCCTATTTTTTAATGTTACTAATTCGTTTAACTATCAGTCAGACATATTTTCTAATAAAGTACAGAACGTTGAGCGAAATTCACGTGTATGGCAATTTTTTCACACGATTATTGCGATAGAATAAACGTCCAACGCGATATCTTTCAATCAAAACCGGCGATACGTTTCCTTATAGCCGCGTAAGAGTTTAATTACGCGTATAGAATGTTTTCAAGGAACCGCGAGCATAATTTCAATACCAATTTCGATTGCACCGGGTGCGCCAGGTTTCCCTCCCCGCGTAGAAAGCCTCCGTCGTCGGAACAACGTTTTCACTTCCGCCGATGATAGAAAAAACGAGATAATTTTCGGATTAATTCAGCAACGCGCTGTAAACGCTCGTTTCTACGTTCCATTAACCTCGAGGCATTATAATCCTCTTACGAGCTTTTCGCGATTCAATTGCGACTTTCTCTGGGCGCGTTAATGCTCCGCGTTTAACCTCTAACGCGTCCAGCGAAACCACCACCGCGGAGGCAGCTCGAAGCGTGCAATTAGACGATCGGTTCGATCGAATTCGATCTTTGTTCAGCGTCGCGGCGTTCGACGCGAGTTACGTCACTTTTGCGCTTTCGAATAAGTTGGTGGAACAAACGACGAGCCGCTCGAGTAACAATTTTCCATTGGCCAGCCGAGATTATCAGCGTCGGACCGCTCGGAGGAATTTCTACGCCATTGACCGCCGCTCGAACACAATATCGGGTCGAAACGTTTAAACGAACCATGAAACGATAAATCTTCGTCTTGCGGGGGAGTTGAGGACGTTTACAGCAGGACCCGGTGTCCGACGCGCCCTAAACGAGTGAAATGGCTTGTATACCACAAAAATCCCGGGGACAGTTTTATACGCTCTCGACTTTCCTCTGCCCCATGCGGTGGCGAACGTTTCGACCTACCAGACGCTTGAAAGAAGCGGGCTGAAGATCCTTCTGTTAGGGTTGGAGGCATACCTGCGGGACAATTGCTTGCGTTCCAGATGGGAGGAAGCTGTTCGCCACGAAAGACGAATCGCAACCAGTGGTTCCGTGAATCCTTTTTTTAACGCGTTGCACGCGGAAGACACTTAAACGCGTCTCTTGCATACCGTTGGCAGAGAGCGGAAGGCGCTTAAACGCGTCGTGCAGTAAAAATTAGGCGCCAGTCGGTGGAACGAAACTTGGCAAAGATATAAAAATTTGTGACAATAAAAGGTTTTATTTAAGCGTGAAATGTAAGAAGGTTCGTTTGAGAGAAACGTAAGTAGCTTTCGATTTACTGCGATTTCATTGAAGGACGTCCGCTGCACGCTGAAGTCCGCGTGCGATGCGTTAAGGAAGACACGCGATGTTTGAAATGTTCAAATAACAGAAGAACTAGGTTTCGCCAGGAGGTTTCATTTTTCAAGGCGAATGGTAATTGGGAATTACGAAAGAACGATCGAGGACTACATTCGCAGAATGCAGGCGAGCTTCTTCCGGAGGTCTCCGCCGAAGTAAGATGAAAATAATAGCGTAGCGGTAGTTGAAAAAGTGGACGAAAGGTCGTTTCTCGGAGAAGAAGCTGAAGTGGCGAGGAGAATGCACTCTATGGTAGAGTTACAAGTGGAAGCGAAGAGGTTTCGAGTGTACGCGGGTAATTGAATAGGTTGTTTTAGCGAGAGTTCTCTGCTCGAGTCCATTTTCGGGCCACTGCCCGCTGCTGGGGCATTTTATTTCTACTAGCTCCGAGTTGACCGCAATTAATTCCCGTCGACGTTAAATGTTGTACCCAGTTTGCTCTCTTTAATTGTTGTACGAAGCTCCCAAAGAGCAACGCGATAATTAAATTATTCACCAACGAGACTGCGAACGATAACGTACCGGATGTATCGATAACGTTAATGGGGTGTTTATCGCTGGCCGCGAGTGCGATGCAAGTATAATTTGTTAATTATAATAAGCGACCTAATTTAGAATATAATCAGTTGGTACGATGACTCTAAATGATACGTGAAACGTTTTATAACTTTCTAAGATTAATTTTATGAGGTATGTAATGTGTTTGAATATGTTTAAATTGTATAAGAGTATATCGTGCAAATAGTATTTTAACCGATCGAAAATTAGGCAAATTCCGTGCTCGAGGGAGACATGTGCGAGACCGTATGGTTTTCGTACAGCTGTTTGCGACACATTTTTTGAATTCTACATTTCGTTCGTGAAATTTAATTATCAAAATTCTCTTGGATATTTACAGTTATCCTAACTTTAGCATTGTTCATTGAAATTTTATTACGAAAAGCGTACCTCTTAAAAAAAAATTGACTAATACTTTCTCTCCTGTGTTGTAATCGTATTATAAAAAAGAATTGGAAAAAGTTATATGATGCTGCATTGATAATGATGTACGCGACTAATTGCAAAGGTGTTCAATAATATCGAGAAAACGAATTCGCAGCGCTTCGTCTTCTTCTCTAAGCAGCAAGTAACTTATGCTAGAGCTCTCTGTGCACCCACGCGTGCTTAAACGAGAGTACCTGTTGGGGAGTTAAATAACATTATTATGAAACGTCTACACAGTGGGTACACGTGTCGCATACGCTGTCAGCTGTCAGCTGTCCCATTCGACAGCTGTAAATGAGACACGAAAAAAATGGAAAAATTCCAAGAACAAAGCATACCAGCGATGACACGTTTCCAGGTCACGTTAATGCAGTCATTAACGCAAAATAAACGAACACTTCAATATCGCATGAAATTTACTATTGAATCTCTTGAATGTAACATACAATCAAACAATTTTATTTGGTCTTTGTTATTTTGGAAATTTAAAACATCGACAATTGATTCCAATTTCTGTAACTAATGGGCGTAAAAGAAGGTGTCACTTATGTTGTTCACGTCAAATAAGAAAAACCACAAATTCGATGGGTAAATCTTGCAAAATTGTGTTACATTGGGCGACTGTTCCACTGTCTATCATCAAAAAGAGAAATATTAAATGAATGCAGAATTTTATGCGACAGAGAAGAAAACTTTTGCGAACCATGCGGTCGTAAAAGCGTCAATATTTATTCTACTCTTAAATCTGCAAACTGCCCTAATCTAGAAACGAGAAAAGAACACAGAAATGGGGTTACAGAACATTCTACGTGCTTCGACAAATGTGCTACGAACGATAAGCGGTTTACTTTATCTTCCCCAGGGATTCTGACCAATCGTTGCACTAAGGAACAAAAATATTTGAACAGATAAAAAAAAAAGAAAAAAAGATGAAGCGTAGGATGGACGCATCTGCGGGTGCACGAGCGTTTTTATCGGTTACAGATTGATTATCGGTGCGCGCGGCGCAAACGGGGAGTGGATGTTTTCTTAGGACAAACTACCTGCCCGTAGATATACGGAATTCCTCCCTTTAGAGGGGAAAATTTGAGAAGGGTCTGCTACTGGGCAAGGTTAAGTTCGCGCGAGGCGTTGATTTACTACCTCCAGCCGTGGGGACCCGAGTCCCGCGGACAAATAACAATTCCCCGGACACAGTTTTCGAAAAGAAAGTCACGTCCCAAAGAGGAGGCCGTGACGTGAATTTCGACAGTTGCATTCGGGTATCCGCCGCGATACTTAAACAGATGTTTTAGGGACGTTCACTTTGCATTTTTGCTTAGGATTCCGTTGCCGCTATTTTCATTTTATCTTATTTATTTAAAGTCGCATGCGCATCCCGTGGGGTTTATTTTAGTGTCTCCTGAAAACGTACGGTTCGCTCCGCGATATTAATATTTATGCACGAAAGGATCGAGTGTTTTTCAAACGATTCCAGTAAAAATAATATCGTTTTTCTCCTCTTAACGTTGTACTTTGTAAAAATATGGTTCTCGAAGGAACAGCGTCGACGCAGTTGCGCGTGAAGAATTTCTGTGTCACAAGATTCTTATCACAGAATGATAGATCAGAAAAATTTGGACTACCCGCGTCGCGTCAGAAAGATGAAGAATTTCGAAGGAGTTCCGAGCAACTCGAAGTGTTTTCGAATCGAACGGTTTGAGAGGGCGCGTTGCAAGGCGAAACGATGACACGATTTAAAACGGAATCGTGTTTAAAGAGGATACAGAAGAGGCTCCGGGGCACCGTCGAGCGCATACATAATTATTCAATCGGGACCACGAGTGGCATTGTCGACCTACGCTTTATTACACATCGTCTTTCTAATGGCTCGACGCGGTATGCGCTCGGCTTAATTTCGTTCGACGGCTCCACCCGTGACGTCTTATTATCGAATTTATTATTTGACTGCCTCCACCTACCCGCACCGGTTTCAGCAGTGACATAAAGCGAAATAAATCACGTGGATCGCCTTGACGACCGAGAGTGGCCGCGTTCGAGTTTAATTCATTTCCTTTTCCCCTCGCGCCACTCGCGCGTGGAACGTCTTCCACGAAATCTTGCCTGCAAAATTTCCTAACGATAATTCTGAAAATTTTACCAAGATACTCCTCAGACGAAGCTATTGACTCCACTAATCTATGGTCTATTCTTCTACACCGAATAGTTTCAATTTTATTTAAAAACAGGTTTAAACATTCGATTTCTTTAACATGCATGTTTATAACATTCTTTGTCGTTCGTTATTGCTCATTTAACCCTTTACACTCGGCTCCTTCCTGGTTAGCAATAGAAATTATTGCTAAAATAGCAGTATCATAGCTGCAACCAGGAGCAGAATTTGAAATGACGTGAATTCACGTCAGCGGTCGCGAACGCGTTAAAATACGATTCAATTGATAGGGCGAACTAATAGCTTTATTACGAAGATCGAGTCGATCGAAATGTTAATTCTCATTTCGTACGATATGTTAAATCGAACTTAATTGGCCGCTAATAAACGATACGATCTTTAATAAATGTAAGTGGATAATACCCAGTGTAACTGCGAATCAGTTTCATCTTTCTGTCTGGCGATACACGCAGTCTCTTCGAGAGGCGCACGCGCGTGTCATTCATTATATTCCATAAATATATATTATAAATTATCGTGCCGTAAATCGGGCCGCTTTCACCGCCAGCCAGATTAAGATCGCAATTAAAATAATTTGCGATGATCGCGCCCGTTTCTTTTCCCAGCGGCATTAACATGCCGTTCAGACGAGGAGATGCAATCGTGCAACGCTCGTCCCTTAAACGTAATTTGTCGAAAAAGTTCGCTTATAATTAGCAACGCTGAAGGAAGATGCACGCGTTCATGGCGGCGCGTGAAAGGCGCGAAATGTGATCGATGACTTGGATCGAGCGCGCCCACGTGGTATCGCGAATCGAATCGTGTGAAAAGTATATTGAAAAAGAGCGAAAAAAAATATCTTTAATCGTTCGATTAACTTTTTAGTTCTTCAACAATTTTCTAATAACGATGATGATGTGCAATAATTTTAGTATTTTAAATTAGCTGCGAATAATCTTTAAATTAAGTACTCATCCGATAGAATATGAAAACGTAAAAATATGAATATTTCTCGTGAAAGCTACGAATATCTCTTCAACTGCTATAACAGAATCGTATCCAGCGATTAAACGTGATATCGTTCGAGCAATAGCTCGAACAGCTCAATTACCCGCCATCGGAAGCTGTGAGATAACCTCCGCGTTTCATAAATTACAGAATTACTCTGCTCGGACGACAGAAAATAGATACGACAATTAGCCTCGATTAGCTACCTAAAGAAGCCCTCGTGTTCACGACGGAGCTGGTAAAAAATGTTTCGTTTCCGTTACCTGCAACGATGGGCAACTTTGGTGCCTGTACTTCTTGGTCGCGAGTTCCCACCAGGGAATGACGTTCTCAGTGCTCCTAGGCTTAACTGGATCGCTGACCGCGTGCTCGTAAAGCGGCTCGAGGATCGGCACGTTACCGGACAGACGTCTGATGGGATCGTTCGAAGTCTGATCCTTCGCGAGATTTCCTCTTCTAGGTAAAGTCGCGAAACCGCCAGGCCAACAGTTGTCGTCCCACTCTTTGTCGTCCGGCTCTTCCGATTCCAGCGAGTTGTGCCTGGTCCGACCGTAGGACAGCTTCATGGGGAAGTGGTCCTGCCTCTGCAAGCTGCGACTCGTCCGGTCCAATTGAGCTTGCAGTATAATGTCCGTTGCGTCCATCAGGTAAATCGGAACCCTTCTGGTGACGTTGAAGAGGCTCTCGAAGTTCCTCTGGCGGTCGAAGAATTCGTCGTTCCGATCGCTCACGTCTATGTTGCTGGTGCAGGGTCTGTTCAGGGACGACGATCTGACGCGAACGGGTCGTTCACCATCGAGGACGTCTTCGCTGGATTTATGAAGAGGCCTCGAGGAGACCCTCGACCTTCTTGAGGGCAGAGTGTCGTACCTCCTCTCCAAGTAATTGTTCGCGTACGACTTCGATCCCGGCTGCGAACCGGCAAGATTTCTGTCGATCGCGCCGTTCGCGCGGCGAACGCTGTCGTATCTGGACATGGTCGAGACTTTGTCCTTCCTCAAGTAGGATCTGTCGGCGGAGTCGACTCTAGAGCGATTCTTTCGAATCGCGCTGGTGACTGGCAACCGATCCACGGATCGGACGGTGGTTGGTCTGTCGTCGTCGGTCGAGGACATCTCGTCCTTGGACTCGAGCTCGTCGGATCCTTCGGTGCTCGGGTCCTGCTTGAAATTTATCGGATTCTTCTGAGACGCCACGCTGCTCTGAATCCCTGACTTTTGCTCGCCGTTCTGATGGGCATCGCTGGACAGCGACTCGCTAATGGCGTACAAGGACTCGGTGGATTTCGTCGAGGACGTTGTCGTGGACCCCGTCGAGTGCCTCGAGGTGTTCTCCATGGACGACGACCTCGGATGCAGCTTAGGCGGGAGTTTTCCGAAGGAATTCGGTCTGCCCTTGAAACTGGTCGAGTTATCCGAGATCTCGGTCTTCTCGTCGCCATCCGACGGCTTCTCGGTTTTCTCGAAGTTCTCGCAGAAGTCGGAGGATATAGGAGGCATGGGCGCCATGTCCCTTTTCCGGACGTAACTGTAGAGATTGCAGGTGCGATCTAGAAGCTCTCCCTTGGCGATCTTATTGATCACCCCATACGCGGAATTCTTCGAATTGCTGCAAGATTTCAGCTCCTCGTAGCTCTTGTCGATCTCCGCGATGTTCCTGTTGATGTCCTCGATGTACTTCGCCGTGGTGCGATAGAGATCGCCGCTAGGCACGTAATTGCCGTCCACGACAGCGATCCGACGATCCCGTCTCGACTTGGACAGTATATTCGGAACCGCGTAGATCGGTTGTCTCTCTTTGGTATCGTTGATACCTTTGCTGTCGACCCTGTACAGATGTCTCTTGAACTTCGCGTCATCCCTCGCGACTCCCTCGAAGCTCCTTCTGCCGCTTCTTCTCATGTGATTCGTGCTGTTCAACAGACTCTCGAACTCCTTGAACTTCTTTAAATTCGGGTCGAGAATGGCCACCTGGAAGGAGTCGGGCAATTTCGAGGGATCGCTCAACCGATCGGTACAGTTGAACGCGTTGTTCTTCGGTCGGAACGACTGCAGGGGTTCCCGCTGTTCCGGCTGTCCGTTCTCCGCGGACGCAGCGTCGTACGAGCGGTCGTCCGCGGTGCCATTCTGCGCGGAAAAATCCTGTTTCTCGGCTCTGGCCGGGAACGCGTTCAGCTGTCCTTGGCCGTTCACTCGCGCGGCGTCCGCTTGCTGAACGGAACCGTCGCGTCCTTGCTCGACCTTGCTGAACGTGTTCAAGGTCACCGGTTTCTGCTCCTCGAGGGGCCCCGGTTTCCGCGAGCCGCGCAGCGTCCCGTAGTTCTCGATCAGAAAACAGTCGCTGCCGAGGTCGGACCATCTCGGCACCTGTTGCAGGTCGTCCGAGGCTATGGGAAAGTTCGAGAGCTGCGGAAGAGCGTACGGGCCCCCCGCCTCCTTGAGCAGCTCCTCGGAGTCGGACCTGTAAAGGGCCCGGGGTCTGCTGCGACCCCGCGACCTTATGGTCGCGTAGCCGTCGTGTACTCGACGCGAACACACGTTCAGATCCATCGACGACGGGTTGCGCTCAAGTCGGATGGAGTCTTTGGCATTCTTCTCGCGGCGGAAGCGCGACGAGTCTATCGTCGGTCGCTGCGCATCACTCGCTGAACAAAGTCTCACGTATACACTTCCATTTAGTCCGGTTCTTCTTCAACTGTCCGACGGGGAACAATTCTGTGGAAATAATTCACTGCTCGTCGCGTCGAGTTGCGTTTGTCTGGTTTCGATGCGGTTCGAATTAGAAGTCGCGCTCGCGACACTTCCGTGTGCATGTGGAAAGAGGGAGAGACGAGAGGATTATTGGGGAGATGATGGCGAAGATTGCGCAGGGAATTGTGGGTTCAATGTCTTGGAATTCCTCGAGCAGCCATCCGTGAGCGCAATGGAAGAAATCTTAGGAGTTTCGTATCGTAGAAATTAGTTCAACCTCTGTTTAGCCTGGTTGGCAAAGCTGTAGCGCAGATATTAAGATCGACTGGGGTTAATTAAACGAGCGCAGGTATTAAGATCAGTTATGAAAGATGATAAAGTACGCTCTTACGACCATTCATGAAAGAAAAATTAGATATCTGGAGTGACATTCTTATACCATACAATATGTATTCATTGTTGTTTCTCTTCGACTATTTTTTTAACCACCCTCTTCACCAAAACGATAGCTCGAGTAATTGAAGACCCAGTTCAGAGCAATCAGGGCAACAATAAATTACGCTCCTCTGAATAATGAATCGATTGCGAACGATTAAAATCGATTGCATTAATCCAGTTTCAATTGTCACTGCGGCATTCCTCGCGATGTATTAATTTGCTCGTTTTTATCGCGGTCAGGACTGCGCTCGGCCAGGCCGCGATTCGATTCAACTGGACTGAATTGAATCGCTATCGCGCGGTCACGAGATACTTCTATTCATCGTTTAATGAGAGAACAAAAATGTGTCGCGCGAGCCAGTTTATGTAATGGCGACGAGAGATACTCGCGTTGCGAAATCGCGGGGTAACAGCAATGCTGTCGCAACGAGAGCACTATCAGTAGCGTTACGGTATTTACAATCGCACGGTTTAAAGAAGATTACACGTGAAGGGTCGCGGCTGGAAGCAGCTGGTGTAACCGTATCAATGATAACGAAATTGGGACTCGTGCGAGGTGACGTAATTAGCTCTGTGTGTACAGCTTCTCGAAGGGGACCGTAGGGCTGTAAAAACAATTGCGATGACACTTCGACAAATCGGGCGCGAGAAAAAGTTGTAAACGAGGAACTCGACTTCTGAAGGGAGATTAGATAACGAGTTTTCGATTAGAAATTCAACAAATAAACATGGACGTGGAAAATGGTGATTTGAATACTGCAATTTGCTAATATTTCTGTGTTCTGTGAATTATTTTTGGAGTTATCATCGTAAGTTTTAATTATCGCGGAATAGAGAGTAAATTTTATTCAATCTGTGGAAGATACTTTAGTGAACGCAGATCTCTGGAATGAATCATTCATTTGAATGGTAAACGCGTTTCTAAATAAGTGTTATTTCTAGTTCACTAATTACTGATTCCTGCGATGCTAGTGTAACTGTAAGACTTTCTTAGGATGTAATTATCGATAATTAGAGGTGCATATTTGCGATATCGAAGCAAAAAGAATTCACGATGAATATGTTCCAATTATAGACAGCAACAACGATAGTCACTGACCTAGATCAACTTGTAAGAAGAGGCTTTGTGCCGCTAACTAATCATTAATCTATCAACATTAGAATGCAATCTCTGATAGAACGATTAGGAGCTATGCAAATGGGACACTTGGAAATAAATATGCAGAAATTGTTCCTAATCTCTTTGAATTACTTTTCGTGCACGTATTATTCCTATTATTTGAGATCAACAGCTCTACAAAAATTAACAGAAAGATCAAATTCGATATTCGCATAACATAAACTACTTTCATTTATTAAAGATTCATCGATGTTCCTTCGAGTAGCGTCTCTAATTTCATTACAAATAGAAAACGTGTAATATTTGCCATAATAATCGGCACGGTTTCACGATCGTGAACGCCGTTTCCATCGCGTCGCGTATTCGTACGTGTTTCAAAAAAAGAGAAAGCAACGAAATGTGAATTTTTCAATGAAAACGTGCGAGAAGCTTTCATTTTCGTCGTTCTGGTTATTAACTAAATCTCATTCACGGATTCAGCGATTCTTCTTATTGCACGCGTCTCCTCGAATCGCGCGGTGGCAATTAAACGCTTCTCGTCGCGCGAAACGAATTCGCGAATTCGCAGCGCGCGAAACTTTCAAATGGTTTGGCGGGAAGCGCTTAAATGCTGGCGAACGAAACGAAAACTAGTCAGAATATGGAATTCGCACGCGAAGCTGCTCTGGCAAGCTCGATTCCATTCGATTCGACTGGAGTTAGGCATTGGAGGAGACGTTAAACTTTAGCTTTTCTGCAGCGTGCATTTTGCAACTTAATGCGATTACCTGGTGGCTGACGAACGAGGGGGAGGTTGAATTATTTAAGCGGACAAAGATGAATTCCTGTCGCTTATTGACTTGAATCGAGACGACTCTGATTGCGACGAGCTACATTAAAATACAATTCTTTACCATAACCCGATTTGCCTCCTGCGCGCGCTTTCGATATTTAAATATTCCGCGCGTAATGTTAGTTGTGCAAATATTTTAGTTAAATAGATGAAATAGAGATTTTTATTTTAAACATTTCGAGAGAGTGCGTGTCATCTACCAGTGAATAACAGAACGTTACAATAAGTCGAATTCTTATTTTAATTAGAAGCTGTCGCGGCCATTTTGTGCCAGTAAAAGCTGATTAACCATAATGCACCCAACTATGAACGTTATTAATAATTCCGCGCGTTAAAGATACTGTTACTATGCCCACAAGTATTAAACGTAAGTTATGGCCACCGTAGAATTTATGTCGACCATAAATTTGTATCGATTAGCGTCTCGGATAAACCAGTTCCGTGGCATTAGACGTGCCACTTCTACGAGCGTTCCTGCAGTTCAGAAGGAGTCACTGTGCACAGCCACATCGCAATTCACCGATTCGTTTGAACGAAACTCGAGAATTACTCTGAACTATTTACATTTTACGCGTACAGAGCCCGTTGGACAGCGTCGCGACGGTTCACCTCGTTAAATGGGTTGCGATTACCATTAACGCGCTCGCTTGGGCCACTTGCCACGTGCAACGCGCGCAAATGCAACTTGCCCGTGGTTGCACGCGCGCGTACACACGCGTACAAACCCATCGAAGTATAACGTTTTGAGTTATTGCACGGATGCAATAAATAGACGTGATTTTCATTCGTCGACATTGGCCGTTGGAAGTATGCTGGTTGCGTAAAGGATGAAAAACGTGGAAGAAAAATACAACTCGGGAGGAGCACAGGTTTTTGCGACACTGGGAGTCGTAAGGACGTCTATATTTAACGATCGAGTAACATCCTCGATGCGTTTGCTGCCTTCTCGAAGATTTTCAGCAAGGAGGTGCCTCTCAAGGAGGAGTCTAAATCATTGCCAATGGTATATACGAATAGAACGAATTGGAATGCACATACAGTTAATTTAAACGATCCACTGCTTTAACGAGGAGTATTGCATATATGTAGACAAAATATGGATACTTTTTCCATCATGAATTTCCTGAATTTCCCTAATCCACAGCCTGATCGTTAGATAAGAACTGATCGAAGCTTTAACCTTTACTTAAAGATCCACTATCCCTTTATACTTTCATACAAAATAAATCACGAAAAATGTTCTAATATCACGAAGCGCAGTTTACGCAAACAATTTTCCTCTATCGTTATGAATTTTATGAAAAGTCAGCCACTTTTACCGATCGAAGTGCAAGGTTAAGCTTACGCAACGAGTAACCATAGTAATTTCCATCAACGAGCCACACTGAAATTATGCAAATGCCACAATGCTGCGCAACGTGCGCGAATCACCTGCTGAAACGACCGACTCGCCTCCCCGATAACGAAAAATGTTTCACGGATAATTGCCGATCGTTTGAATTCGCTTCTGCGCGCGACCTTCTTTCCGCCTCGCGTTTCGCGCGAGCACAACAACAGAGCGATCGTTTCCGAATTTTACGCTCGTTTTTATCGCCTAGTCGTTTTGGCGACGAACAACGCGACTTCGAATCGGAGCTTTCGCTCGAAACTCGACAGCGGCGAGCGTAATCGCGGAAAGGAGTAAAACGCCGTCCAATTCTAATGCCTCGTTGCAAGTCATCCGACACGGTCGATAAAAAGTTAGGTCACGGTAAAAATCAGCTGCTCCCGATTTTTTGCAGTCCCCCATTATTCACTTCGAGCTCTGATTGCCGTCTCGCGCCTTGTGATTAAAGTTTCGAACTCGGTGGAGCAATAATTGTGAGTGCATCTCGAATTGCAACGAAGACGGATGAAGGAAGAGAAATGCGAGTCTGTCCGAACGTTTCCTGCCTTCTGCGGTGCGCTGCGCTTAAAACTTATTATTTATGTATAGTTTGTGGAGGAATTCGTTGTAAATTGATTTCTTTTCGCAATTTTTACGGTGCATCTTTAGCTTGAGACGGTGCTGGAGATTCTTCAATGGTTTCCTACGAATCGACCACTCGAACTTGGCACATTCCGTCGTTATCATCAAAGGAAACCCATCCCTTTGCGATACGTGCAACGTTAAGCACACTTTCGAGCGCGTTTATTCTGTCGATTTTATTTGTTCAGTTGCGAGGAGAAAATATGTACAAATATTTATGCTTTTCTAAAAAAATATCCTGTTCCTAAACGCGATATACTGCCATTTCGTAAGACATCATTTCTCAGTGTAATTTAAATTTCTCTTATACGTATATTCCACACGCGTTTTGGCTATTTGAATTTCAAAACGAGATACATTATTTACAACTATTTTCCTATAATTTTGGAGCGCACAGACGACAGAACATAAGTGGACAATTTCAACTTCAATAATTTTGCAAAAATCGCGTACTCAGCGATTACATCGTCAAATATATCATGCAAATGTCTTTTCGACAATTCCCAGCAATTATCGTCCTGCAATCGTAAATACCACTTAAGCATCGACTGAAAGGAGGAAGATAAGCGCGACAATCTATTCGAGGAAAAGAAAAACAAGGAAACGGTAAAATAATAAATGACCAATTACCGCTCGTTCTGAAACAAATTAAAAGAAAACAGGGTCCCAGGGGAAACGAGCCGCGAGCGAAACAGCCGGCAACACGTCGACAAAGTTTCCCATGCGTGTACAACAATTCAGACGAGCCACGAGACAGTTCACACAGTCCCCGGGACAATTTCCATCGCATTAGAAGTAAATAAAACCGACTTTTCCCTCCCTCGGATCCCCCTGGACGCCATTCGAAGCCGCAGGAGCGGAACGAGGTGGCAGGCGTGCACGTTTCTCTCGACGGAACAAACAAACGCGTTGCGCGCGCGCGTTTAAAAGTTCGAGGAAGAAAAAGAGGAAGAGGATGAAGGGAAAAAAGGGGAAAAAAAAGACTGAATCCACGCGCGGTTCGTTCGACGGCGCAGCTTTGTCCCTGCGTGCGTGGACAGGCATACGGGCCGACGCAGGTGCACTCTCTTTGCAGGAAGAGACTCATAAATATTAATATTTCGAAGACGTCGATACGTTGCCGTTCCTCGTATCGTTAGGACACGTTTCCCTTTCTCGTTCTGCGTTTCGTCGCACTTTTCCCTCGTTTCGTCGCTGCTCGTTCGAATTCTTTTTAAATTTTGCGCTATGGCGGGCTTCTTCGCGGGAGATTACGTTGGGGCTGTAGTTATATCAAAAGGTTATATCAAAATGTTAAAATATGGTTTTTCGGATAAGAATATTGGCTCTGATATGCAATAAAAGTCCAATATAATAATAATAATTAATAGGAAAATAGAATTTGCGTTTTCATAAAAAGGGGTTGTCACCCCTCCTGCTTCGACTCGAGTCTACTGGAATGCGATATCAATTTTATATTATCCCTCGTTTCTTCCCAAAAGTGAAAAGGTATTCACATTTTAACTCGAAGCACGATACACAAAAATTAAAGGAAAGAGAACTAGCGAAATCCTAAAAGACACGCGTTGTTGTGTACCACTTATTGACCAGTGTCATGTGCAAAGAATCTCCCGAGTCGGCTAAATGTCAGGGCCTTGATGAAGCGTCTCCGCGCGATGAGAATTAATTTACGCGGGATCGCGCGAATGTTGCGCATTGTAAATTGAATTGCGTAATCGTTAGTTAATGTTCTGAGGAGCAGCGGCGCTCAAGAATTCAGGAAACTTGAGCAGAATGGCCGACATCCTAGGAGCAGCGTTGATGAGGCCAAATAAACTGGGAGTATTTCCTACGACGATTCTGTTTTCCAAGCGTGTCGACTTTAACCCTGCCACGGTCTTTGCGTTCTATTCCACTTAATCGTTTCAGGTTTCTCCTTTTTCCTCGTCCCAAAACAAATTTAAAGGAGAACCTCCAAGGAGTTGTTAACCTCCACAATTTCTCGCTTAAATTTCACATTGAAAACGAGTAAATTTTGTAAATCGTAACGCAAAGTCAATATTATTCTTTAAAATGTGAATAACAGAAGTTCGTCCAGTAGTTCGAGCCATTAAACAGGAGAAGCGAAAGGGAGGACGGCCTCGAGCGGTCTAAAATCGAGACCCTTACACTGCCTTAGATTTCTTAAACCTATTAACCCAAAAATAGTGTTCACGTGTTAATGGAGTTTCCTTGTACGTCTACCCTGTAACATTTTGTATTGTTTTTCACCCTAATTGCTCTCTCGCATTTCAACATGGCCTTGTATGGTCCGGAAACGAGAACTCCAGGAACCGAGAAGCCCACGATTTTATTCGTCAGCGCGAAAAACTCCTTTTTCGAAGCGCTGCGATCACTTTGCTTTCGTTACTTCGTTACGAAAGCGCGTGTGCACGTCGCATCGATTAACTTTCGTGTTGTCGATGGAGATCTTCTCTTTCGGACCTCTCCTCGCAGCTTACGCTTCGAATTTCTGCTGCAGCAACATGTCGCAGCTGCTGCGAGGGAGCTTCCACGAGTTAATAACCAGCCTGGCGGAGGGGCGAGATAAAAAGGCGCGCGTACGCGTGATAAATTATCTTATCGGGGCAGACAACGATGCATTGTAGATAAAACGGGACAGATGAAGGAAACGCGGGTAAATACACGCGACGTGGCTGACGTGCGCGGTTAATTGTAATTAAAATCGCCGGGGCCGGAAGTCGCTCGTGACGAGCACACGCCCTGTTCGTGTTTCCGTCGTGTGAGAACGGAAGGTAAAAAGCGGAAGACAAGTCCGTCTCGTTCTTCGTGCGAAGAAAAAAAAAATCTAACCTCTCCTCTACTCTACTTTGTAGCCATCGTTTCGAGGCTGAACAAGTCTGTCTCGTTCTTCGTGTGAATACAAAAAACCTAACTTCTCCTCTACTCTACTTTGTAACCATCATTTCGAGGTTGAGGAATTTTTTTCTACGCGCATCTGGTAATTTGAAAGCGCGAGATGATCGAAATTTTTTAAGCGTAGGATTCGGTAGAAGATGGCGCAAGGTGTGAAGGTAAAAAGCGGAAGACAAGTCCGTTTCATTCTTCGTGTGAATAAAAAAAAGGCTAACTTCTCCTCCACTTTATTTCGTAGCCATCATTTCGAGGTTGAACCATCTTTTTCTGTATGCAGCTGGTAATTTGAAAGCGCGAGTCGATCGAGATTTTTTGAAGTTGGGATTCAGCAGAAAATGGCGGACGGTGTGAAGCTACAAAGAGGTCAGCTTATCGAATACAACAAATGTTCCATTCTGCTATTGAGTAATCTATGGCGTGGAATCAACCGAGATATAATTCCCCTGCGTTCCTCGTATCATTATCACAATTATTACTGGAATACGGAAGATCACTGCGAAGATATTCCATTATGAACGAAGTACGTGGTATTTCCAGGAATTTTAATTACCCACCCAGGTTAACGAGACCTGCGAGGGATCGAACAAACGAGTACAGTTCACTACGCATGGAATTCATTTATATAATTACGCGCGCTGTGAATTTGAAGTCCGTATCAGCGACGAGGGGGTTAAAATCACCCTCGATGGTAGAAATTGCGGGTGAAGGAACGTGTTCGAGGTTAATATCACGAAACGGTGTGAACTGTTGAATTATCAACTCTTTGGTGATCAAATTTATCAATTTTCGCGCACAGCAGAGTTGAAAGTTTTTGCAAAATTGATCAATTGTGAAGTATGGCGTGAATGGGAATTTTTGTTCGTTTGAATTGCGACGTTTCGCTCGATTTCAGAGCTGAACAGTCGTAACAAGGGTCTCGAAGCGTAGGACATCGATTCTCCGCCGTGGAGAACGCGCGTGGAATCCACGCGAAACAAAATCGGAGCAAAGAACTCGACGCCCCGCTTCTATTTCTTCCTCTTTTCTCCGCGGCCGCGTCACCTACCACTTTTTCCCGCGATGATAGCAGCCTTCAGGTAAGAACAGCACGCGGGGTATGCATCGGGTTCCTCGGAAAGTTTGCTGCGTCCCCTGCGTGTGCAGGTACGTATACCGAGTGTCTCTTTCAAAAATGAACACGCTTGGGCATTTCGACGATAGAAATCACGATGGTAGATATAAGAAAGCCTTCTACCGCAATAATTTTTTAACGTACAGACTTTTAATACGTTAGCCTGGCATGTAAGAGTCACACGCTGAACTTTCCATTCAAGCCATTTGCAATTCTCATTGTAAAACGAAGAATGCAAGCAGACTTGTAGTGTGAACTACCCCAAAATGAAATTTATTGCTTTATTATAATACGCAGCTAAAATTCTGCACCCTTTTCTTAATAATTATGGTCTTTATGCTGTTTTAAAGATTGCAAGGTATTTGCCAGAAGCAAAATTGAAGCTCGTCTCTTTAAATTGACAGTCTTTTGCGCTAAGCTATTTGTTAAGTAAAATTTTATAACCCTTTTTAAAGCAATATCCGAATTAGAAGTATAATTAAAGGCAGTTTAATTTCCATGGAAAGTTGCGAGCTTCCAATGTGCCATAAAATGGATTGGTTTAGTCAGACGCGTTTAGTCGATCGACTGTGGGGGAATTTTTAAAAGTTTTTATCCCGAGGAGGTCAACAGCCCTCCGTTTTAATCGCTCACGACTTCATTAAGATGCTACCGATAGCCAACGGGAAAGAATGCGGAGAGTTTATCGGTTAAATCATCTTTTGTATATAATTTTCTAGATATTCCACGGCGCATTAGCCAGGAAGCTTGCAATAATGGGGGAGGCCGTGGGGATGACTTTGTATGGCTTAACTTTCTATTAAATATAGATATACGTAACTGGGAGGATGTAATCTTTAATGGAACGTGAAATTTAATTACATCGATGATAAATCGTGCGTCATCCGAGTTGATATAATATATCACTTCCACGTTAATTCCCTTCTATACGATAATTATATAAATTCTGATACGCGTTGCCTACTTCTATCAGTTATAATTATATCACCGATAGCTAGAATAATTACTCGCGGTTAATTAGTACTGATCACAGCCTTGGATATTTATGAGTAAGATGTACAAAAGATTCGAAGTGAAGCGTGCGATACATTCAAGGGATGAAGCGAATTTTCATTTAAATTACTATTACTTTTTAAATTGCATTTATGCAGGTTGCAATATTATTAATTGGTCTAATGAATCACAGTTGAATTATAACGTTAATTTGTTTAATACATCGTGTTGTCTCGCATCAATAATCGGAGGATCGAAAAAACAACCCCTGTTTGAAATAAAACTGAATCGCCTCGATTTCATTACTTAAAAATATCTCAATTTTTTAGTAAACCATATTCCACATAGAAACGACAAATTCATGCATCAAAAAACTTGTATATTGAATTCAAAAAGTGCTGCAGCACCAAAAAGTCCTACGCGAGTTCCCAAACGAGCGCACTGCTTCCTACTTGGAGTGTTTCAACGATGACAATTACAATTTGCTCTGATTTCGAAGAAACGCAACAGGTACTAGATATCAGTCGCGAACGCGGTCTCTCCAAGAAAATTGGTGTCTCACGTCGCACGAATGTATGATCCAATCAAGGGAATTTCACAAGATTCATCGGATCGATGGCGCGCGAAACAGTCGTCATCGACGGAACCTGAAATGCACTAACTCGACGAACGGAATTTGCGCAACAATAGCCTGATATTAATTCTTTCTGCATACCACTGATTCATTAGATAACGCGTAACCGTGTATTTACATAATTAAAACGTATTACCATGTTGATTGGGTGATGCTGACATCGTCCTTGCCGCGACTCATGTAAAATAGCCCTTGTTAAAATTCTCCGGATGATATTTTTAAGACACGCGGTGCGATTTTTGATAACGGAATCACCGCGTCCCGAATACGAATACTGCATCGGACTTGTTTTTCAAGTTCAGTTTCAGCATCGATTTCTATCCTTCGACCAGATGTTAGCGTTCAATTTTCTTAACATCCTACGTTGAACTTTTTTCAGCATTCCGTATCATTCGTTTTTAAAAAGAAATTCTCTTCGCGACAGCGAAAATCATTTAGATTTCTCTGTGCGAGAATAATTCAACGCGCAGAACCAACATACTCGCTAAATATCGACGGACACTTTAAATTTCCATTCTGGAAATTCGAGTCCATCGAATTCGGGAACCTGTTCCTCCAAAAGATTCCTAAAACGATTCGCGCTCTCTTATTGCAAAAATGTGGTTATCCAACCGCAAACGAAGACACGTATGCTATAGACAATTATCCATTCGCAGTGAATGGTCAAATTTGAATTCACGCAGTTTATACGATCACGATCGACTTACGCAGTTTTCCTGCAAACCGGAAACCCTTTCGAAGAAACGGGAACGCGGTTAAAATCGAGCGAACAAAAATCAGAAACAGTTACGCGCTTTACAGAACGCTCAAGATAGGAAAGAAAACGTTCTGTACGTGCTTCCAGATCGACAGGTTTTGTCCTGCGAACAGAAACACTTTCCTACATTCCTGCGGTCTCGCATGCGAACGGTTTGCAACGAACAAACGAAATTTGCATGCGGCTCGACGGAGAGGAGCGGCAAAAGCGTTTCGAGCCGTGCGCGCCGTCCGAGCGGTGACAAAAAGGTAAGAAACGGAGGAAGGGAGCGAAATGAAGATCGAACGAGGGCTGGACGAGGAGAGGTCGAAAGAAACGGTCGCAAAGACGGGCGAGCGGGTTCCTGGCGGCTAGTTAATGCCCGGGCATTAAAAGGAGAGACAAAAGACAAAACAACGGCACCAGTTTTAATAAGCTCGAGTACGGGATTGGCCGGGCAGTTGGCTTCAATCAAGTCCCTGGATCTTCGCTGTGCCTTCTCGTGGCCTTTGCCCATTCCTCGCATGTGCACGCGCAAGTCGACGAATTAAACCCACGGACGAACGGGGGACGATGAATTATTATTATTGTCACACTTATTGTTACCGCTGGCCGTCGTCGACGTTGTCAACACCGGCCACCTATTTGAATCCCGATGAGGGACCGTCGAAATCGGTCGCTGCTCCGCTCGAGAGGACGCACGCTCGAATCACGAGCCGCACGTTCGCCATCGCGTCCCGTTCGATACGAGACCAAGTCGCCTTCTCTGATATCAAAAGCATAGAGTAAGAGTAGACCATGGGAGTGGGCGCAGAAGGTGATAGAGGAATAACGAGAGAAAGCTGCATAAAAGTATTTCTTTTCCTGTTTAGCGTAGCTGATTGCACGTTAACGAGCATTAACGATTGCGCATCAACGTTAGTTATGTTCAAGACAAGGGTGAAATCCCTTTATGGAATTTTCTCTTTTTGTTACTCTATTGTATACACTTGTACTTCAATTGTTAGCGTGGTCTATTCTTATATGGATATGTTATCGAGTAGTTCGTGAAATCGATTTGAATTTGCATAGTTGAAGTATTTGGTAATTTTTTAAAAAAATGAGTCTTGAGAGATTGTTATTAGATAGTTAATATTTTGTATAATCGTTGATTGTGGATAAAAAATCAACAACCGTTTTTATTTTTCGCGCATGAAGAATTAATTATATGTTAGGGTAATAGTATTCTGATTTGAGTTGGTTTTTATATTGCTAATTTGCAATTATGTAATTAAACGCGTGTATTAAAACATATATTTGATATTATAGCAGACGCGGTGTGTAATTAGAATTTTTCTGACTCGTTTTCAACAAGCAATTAATTATGTATGAACGACGCTGGTAATTAAAACTCGTTAAAAAATAATTTGATTTCGTAAAACTGATTCAGTTCAAGTACCGTTGACACAGTTCTTAATGAGAAAACAAAGTGTTCGTTAAAGCACTTGCACTTAAGTGCTCGCAAATTGGTCAATTAATTTATCATAAAAGTCGAATTAACTCGTGATTAACAGGTTCATTTACTTTACTTGAGCGGTAATCAGACCTTTACCTATTACAGCGATTACTGCTGCACATATATACTTCAATTTAATCGAACTCCTCTCGTACACAGTTATTTTAATATTCTACCATAAAAGTGAAAAATGTTCGAAATAAAAATGGATGTGATGTAATCCGTCTCCTTTTTCCTCTTCTTAAATATTTATATATTCTAAATGATTCAACTTGAATTAATTAAAAAGAAATTTCGAATGATTTTCAAGGAAACAATTAGTAAAATTTTACACGATAGACTCTGGAATCTAATAGCACGATACAATTCTTATTACGTTTTCCAATCCTTGTACGAAACACAAAACTAAGTTATAATCTGAAAGATAAGAGTATATATTTTTAGATATACGCGGACCAATGTGTTGGTAGACATAAGTATCATCAGAGAGGCATACGAAATTTATAGTATCTCGTAATGTTTATTAAAGCATCATTCTTAACGCGTCATTCACCGTCACGCCTATAATTTCCTCATAAACTCAAATTACGACTCGAGTGGCATTAAAGACGCGTTTCTGCGGAATTTTTTATTCCTTACACGCTGTTACGATTATACGATACACTTAGAATAAAAATATTTGCTCGATGTGCACTTATGTTCTTCAAAGCGCTTTTTATTCGAGTTCGTTTTATCACGAAAATACTATTACGAGGTTTAATATACTCTGCCCTGATTACACAGCTCAGTAATATAAATCTTAAAATAAATATAACTGTAGGCGAACACTTTTTATATAATTACTGTACATTAGCGATGTCGACCTCAAATTGATTTTTCAAAACTTTTTACATCGATCTTTCTTCTTCTTCCATGGAGATCTTATAAAAGAAAGAAGCAAAATTGATGGTTGACTGGTTATTTGTTCTCGTATCTTTCGACCTCAATTTTGAAACACCAATATTATCTACAATTCTCCACCTTTCGACGTATCGTAGTAGATTCTAATAACCGCAGAGCGATACCACTATCGAAATTTATCAAAATGGACACTCATCGTCTCTCCGCTCCTACCCCTCGTTTCTGACTTCACTTTCCGGTTTATTGCAGCAAATTCTAATAGTCATGAAACGATACCATCATCAAAATTAATAAAACGTGGATTCTGATGGTCTCTGCATTCCCATCCCTTATTTCTAATAAGTTCTACCTGCTACGAGACGCTGCCACTATCAAAATTAATAAAGAATGATTCTGGTCGTCTCTATATTCCTACCCCTCATTCCTAATCTTACTTTTCGGTTTATTGTAGCAAATTCTAATAGTCATGAAACGATACCATCATCAAAATTAATAAAACATGGATTCTGATCGTCTCTGCATTGCCACCCCTTGTTTCTAATAAGTTCTACCTGCTACGAGACGCTGCCATTATCAAAATTGATCAAAAGTGGATTCTGGTCGTCTCTGCATTCCTAATCTCATTTTTTGGTTTATTGTAGCAAATTCTAATAGTCATGAAACGATACCATTATTAAAATTAATAAAACATGGATTCTGATCGTCTCTGCACTCTCACCCCTTATTTCTAATAAATTCTACCCGCTACGAGACGCTGCCATTATCAAAATTGATCAAAAGTGGATTCTGGTCGTCCCTGCATTCCTAATATCATTTTTCGGTTTATTGTAGCAAAAATTCTAATAGTCATGAAACGATACCATCATCAAAATTAATAAAACATGGATTCTGATCGTCTCTGCATTCCCACCCCTTATTTCTAACAAATTCTACCCGCTACGAGACGCTGCCATTATTAAAATTGATCAAAAGTGGATTCTGGTCGTCTCTGCATTCCTAATCTCATTTTTTGGTTTATTGTAGCAAAAATTCTAATAGTCATGAAACGACACCATCATCAAAATGAATAAAAAATGGATTCTGATCGTCTCTGCATTTCCACCCCTTATTTCTAATAAGTTCTACCTGCTACGAGACGCTACAATTATCAAAATTAATAAAAAATGATTCTGGTCGTCTCTACATTCCTACCCCTCATTCCTACTCTTACTTTTCGGTTTATTGTAGCAAATTCTAATAGTCATGAAACGACACCATCATCAAAATGAATAAAAAATGGATTCTAATCGCCTCTACATTCCCACCCCTTATTTCTAATAAATTCTACCCGCTACGAGACGCTGCCATTATCAAAATTGATCAAAACTGGATTCTCATCCACTCTCCTTGCTTCTAACGTATCGCGCAAGTAAAACCACCCCTCCGTTCTCCACCTAACCCCGACCAGCCTGGAGAACCGAACGGTTGATCGAGCGGCCTTTCGTCGCGACGCGTCACGTGCCTCAGCTCCTCGTTTATCATCGTTTGATGCCAAAGTAACCTTCTGTCGAGGGAACGTTTTCTTCCCGCGTCGATTTATTGCGCGCTCGCGCATGATCGAGGACAATGCGTGCGCGGCGGCACCGGAGCGCTCCTTTTATAAATCATAAATGACGCGGCGACTTAGCCGTCGAGCGTACGAGAAGGGTTGACGAAGAACGCGCGTTGATTCGGCGCATTCCTCGTTTTACCATCGCCGGTATTTAAACCGTGACGTAACGACGGATGAAGAGATTGATTGAACGCGGCGGATCGCCGTGTTCCGAGAAATCCGACGAGCGGAAGCGCGGAAATTGTAAGTCGTAGGACGTGATCGCTCGTTTCAGCGTGAACTATGCGCATAATTTGAACGATCCGAACGTAACAGAACCCTGACATTGTCGATTATTGCAGTAATGAATGTAATCGGCTGCGTTTCATCTTTATTCTGAACGTGGAATGCGAGTTCAAAGATTTTTCTAGGAGAATCCTTTTTAGAATGACAGTACACGTAAGAAATGTGTATCTCTGTTTGGAATTCTTAGTGAAAAATGAACAGAAACAGCGATTTGTTCATTCGAAGCCTACGATTAATGTTAAGTGTCAGATTTTGATGAAAGAGCGTCGAAGATATGATAAATATTTCCAATACCATACTGCCTTGCGCAAAAGTAGGCGTCTACTGGAGGGGTGCGAGAAATGAAAGAACGAGTGGTCACAGTGAACGAGGTGTGTACGATTATAATTGTGAAGACGTGATTGCGAATGTTCTTGGGTAATTCTGAATGCTCTCAAATATTCCAAAGTCTATGCGAGTGCCTGAAAAACAAAGTAACGAAAGAATCGTGAGGGTTCGATGAACGAATGGACAAAGGGGTGCGCGTGTCGAGCGCGAGTTTAGTTCAAGGGGAGCAACGAGAAGCGTAGTTTCTGCGATTATAAACGAATTTAACTTTTCAATTCCTACGCTATCCTCTTAAATAATTTCACAGCAACGTCCCTCTGCAGTGTTTGTCCGAGTCGAGGTCGCTTCCGTGTTCGGTCGTGTTCGTGGAACATCCTCGACGCTACTTTGCGGTGCGCGCGAGTTAGCGGAGGAATCGGCATCGTGAAAAACGAGGGAATTCTTTGTCGAGTTCCCGCGTAATTGCCCGCAGCCGAGATCCCGAGGGCGAGATGCGACTTAGAGGAAGCAAAAGAAGCCACGCAATTGAAACGACTCGCAGGAGAAAAACGGTATATATATGGAAGCCTTTTTTCCCTTCTCTTTTTGGAAATTAACCTGCCGTAATGATTCAAACTGGTCTGGCATGTTCGTTCCTAAAAATTTTCGTATCAGCTTCATCCATCAGCAAATGAGGAAACGCGTAGTGGATGGGAAGAGGAGTAGTTTGCATGACGTTAAAATGCAGGTGGCGTTGAACCCTTTCAAGCCCTAATTGAACGGCTGATTAAAATTAAAATACCACTGCGCGCGTCTTAATTTTTGCAAAATGCAAAAACGCAGTGAATTTTAATTTCGCTGCTCTCTTTCTCCCTAACTTGTATTCAATAATTAAGCGGATGCACTGCGCGTTACCAGAATATTACAGGTGCGAAACCTATTACTCGTCGACGATTTTTCAAAAGTAAAGTAACTATTATCCACTTGCACAGTTGCTGCTTAATTGCCAACTACCACCACGATGGATTCAGATGGTACACTACTCCATGTCTGAGGATTTCTTAGGCGTTATCCTTCTCCCATTCAGCCATTCAATCGTCAATTTCGAGGCTCGACGAGCTGGAGGTAGGCCAGCGCAAGGAAAAGAAGAAATCCGGGCTGTTCTGACGGAAGAAAAACATCGATAAAGGCCCGAGTCGGGGTTACTACGAACACTCTTGTCAGAAGAGCCTGGAGGATCCGGGCCAGACCCTTCGAACCAGTGGCGTAGAGACCCTCTTCCTCTCCGCCACTTCTCTTTTTTGTCCACGATCGATCGACGTTCATTCGCGTAACATTTTGTTTAGTAAACAAGCGAGGCCAAACAACGTTTCTTACGAAAGTCCAAGGCTCTTGACTGATGCTCGCCGAGCGGAAGCTGCTAATTAGACCGAAAGCAAGTTCTTCCGAGAACGGAAACAGTGTTTAAGAGTGTTTCTACTTGTCGGGAAATTGGTAAGCGCTCTCTTCTTTCCTTCAACTTCAATTTAAATTTAAAATCGCAAACGCGTCTCTACTGTGCGACTGTGCTAGTTTTAGTATCGTACGACTGTTGCTCGAGATTACTGTATTTTACTAATATTTCGACGAAAATGATACTAATACCATCGAACTAAGCCATCGCATGGACTCGCATGGTTCTCGTGTTTGTAGCTGGCAATTTAGCAGGAATTGAGCAACTGAACAATAATTATTTTACTGCTGAAGAATCGTAGTTGGAGAGAAGAAGAGCAACGAAATTAAGGTTCGTTACGTTCTCGCATTTTACAAAAATTAAGACACACACAGTGGTATTTAAATTTTAACCAGGACAAGTGACCGAAAGCGAGAATAAAGGAAGAAAAAGGAAACGCCAAGTCTTCAGACGCGAGGAGGAGGCTGATTGCCAAAATTCAGCGGAATCGTCGCCCGTGGGCGTCATTAGGAGGCCGCGAAGCGATTAACAATCGCCTGGCCGATAAAGAACAATGGTAACAATTAGAGTTTTACGACTTCCTGCGCCAGTGGAGGATCAGCTCGATTCCTACGGATTAACGGAACTCCCACGCGACGGCTGTCTTTCGTGGCAGAGCCGGTACCAGGAGACGTACGCCCCTGGGTGCCAATGGGTTGTCAATGGAATATCAATAAACCGTATGGAAACGTTCGTTATGCGCGGCGCCGCTCGCGGTGTATGCACGACCGATGGGTTTCTCTCGGCTGAACTTCGCCGGGGACGCAATCGATACCCCGTTTCATAAATAACAAACGCGTTTCTGTCGCCTCCTTTTTCCTCTTTTTTTCTTTTTCTTCCGCCTCTCTCTTCATTTTTCGAGCCGACTGTATGAATGATGGATGCGCCGGGAAAACGGTACATTAACTTGTCCTCTTCTCCCTTCTTTTTTTTTTTCAACGTGTTTCTGCGAGCAAAAAGTGCCCCGAGGTTATGCAAGAGTCTTGCGAAACGTCTCGAAACTTGGGAATCGTCGAGGTTCGAGAAAATGGAAATTCTGGGGATTTGGGGTGCCTCGAGTCTCGCGCCATTCTTCTGATACGATACTCTAGAAACGCGAATGGTTGTTTGTTTAATTACAAAGTTGGATCACAGAATTATAGTTCCCAACAAAATATTGCTAAGAAAAGAGTTAAGTATTGTAAAATTTTCGCACTGGAATTCGGAAGACTGCGACAAGATGCCATTTTTTGGCAATTTTCGTCCAGAGAATTTACGAATAGACTAAGAAAGAGAAATAGTTGAAGAAACGTTCCGCTAGCTGAACGTACATGGCTAATGAGTTAACGGAGGTATGTGTTACTTGATGTCACTCGACAGTGATTAACATAATGGTAAATAGCGAAACAATGCAAGGAAGTCCGTCGAAGGAAGTGTTAGAAGAACAATTAAAGATATTATTTTCCTTCAGCTGAAATGCTAGGCCGCGACGAGAATACTTAACGAACCGCTCCCGACAGAGGAAAACATTGTCCGCAACGCACTTGCTCCAGAATCATTTGATCAACTCACAAAACGTTGTTAGAAGGTATTCATGAGACACGTGCACGCGTTCGTAAGTGTTTACAAAAAGCAATAAACAGGAGAACTATCGGGAATACCAAACGTAAATAGAGTGCCGCATAAAACGGGGCCATAAAACGAGAGCTACCGTGGCGGTGAAAATGATGTTTCGTGAAACACACAAGCTACTTTACCGCTGGTAATATTCGTTGTGTGTTATTCGAGGAGAGGCGTTCAATTTATTCCATCGCGCTCGCGCTCTTCTAAGCGTATGTAAAAATCCAACGCTAGACTTACCCTACGGCGACTATAAACGACTTCCCATTAATTTCTAATGGAGGCTAATAATTTTTAATAAGACGCGTTAGCGGTAATAAAACATTAATCGTAGCCCTCGGCGGAGCGACGCGAAAACGTCACCAAAGTGTACGCAGGAGACGTTTTCGTGGCGACAGGAAGGTCGAGAGATGAATCGAATGAAACTTCGAATGAAGTTCGTCGATGGCGACGAGGGACGCGCGTAACGATGCAAGACGCGTATCGAAAGAAGCGATAAAAATGGCGGATGGAACAGATGTTCCGAGGCCGCGTTTTCGCAGCCGCGACGCGCTCGTTTAACGGGCACGTTTAATAACTGCGAATGTATGCGTCACATAATTACGCAGGCAAAAATGCGGCTAGAAAAAAAAAGTAGGGAACGCGTAACTCGGTTCTAGCCACGAGGCCAGCGCAGCGTTCGCGGCTAAGAAGATGTAATTTTCATTTGTCACTGGATGATGATGGATTTATGCAAATAATAATGACGTAAGCAGTAAGAAACGCTCCTGACGGATTAACAGAACCAGTTCTCATTAAGCTTCCCGGTTCGAGGGGGAATAAAAAGACTTTGTTATTTCTCGTAATAATGCCGCGCGAGCGCGCCATTACAGGCGTGAATTAAATTCCGTGCGATTTAGTTATTCGTCGATCTTTTCGTTTTTGCCCGGGTTTTATATATTACGTGATTAGAGAGCAGGAAGCGGAGAAAACGAAGGAGAGAAGTTCGACGCGCGAGAAACGAGGCACGGTAATAGGTTAGAATGCTGACCTTCGATCGACTTTTTTCCAGATTAATCTTTCCACTCCGATAGATCGATTTCTTACGTCGCTCTCTTTTCGTTCAATTTTGCAAAATACCATCGAGTCGATTGAAAAAGTCTTTTTTTTGCACGTAGTCGAGTTTTAAAATAGCGAGCTAAAAATGTAGTTAATTGATCAGTCATTTGCAATTATCTTCAATACAGTCTCGATGTTTCTAAATTATAATTTCTCTAATTAATCGTTAAATTATTGAACATTGCGACGATGAGAAAATAAAATAAAAATGGTCGATAAACACAGAAGGGAGAGAAGAAGAGACACAGGGAGAGGCTACATAATTACCAAACTCGCATGACACAACATAGGGTTAAGTTCTTCTCAAAACGGAACCCGTGTAATTATTATTTCCAAGCGGAGAAAATTGTTTCTCCGTTCGTTCTTTACAACATGGACGACGGTATCCGCGTTTTCCGGTTCCAGGTAAATGCCAGAGGTTCTTATCGTATTTATCTCAGCGGCGAAGCGCAGTCGCAGCAGCATCCGCGAAATAAAAGTCGCTAATAGCCAGCACGAGCAGAAATCAAGGTTTTTATTAAGATGATACGATTTCGCGCGACCGCGGCGAAAAGAAGCCTGTCCTTGGAGGAGGCGGAGGAATCTCGCCGGAAACTGCGCGCGCGTTGTAAAGTCGCGAATGATTAATCGCAAATTACGCGCGCTGGACGATCAGGCGGCACGTGAGAGGATATCGCGAGAAAAAAATCCCGTCATACGCTGGAATTGCTAATACGATGAGGAACAGGGCCGTATCTGGGCCAGCGATGTATTCCGCGACGATACAGCGTTGCCACTTATCGTTTCATCTAGAAACTCGTGTAATTAATGGGCGCAGATAACAGATTTTTCATTGGTATCTCATGATACGGAACCAATGTAGGCGTTATGAATGTGCAGATGAAAAGAGGCAAGGGTCGAACAATTATAATATCCATTTCTGAATCACTCGATGAGCTGCAGCTGGCCGCCATTGAATCAGGACTACGGAACGATGACTATAAAACTACGTATTTTACGCATTTACGTATTAATAATTTATATTGTACCAAATAGCCACGTTATCTGGTTTAAAGGAAGCAAATCTTTGATATTTGACTAACTAACAACTAACACTTTGAGCCCTGGTCTAATGGGGAAGACGCGTTCTCCATAACGAAGAAACATAAATTGATATGTACGTGTGTACTTTAGTGTCTGATAAAATGCGAGAATAAATATTAAAAGCCGTGAGTGGTCGTAATTGAATGACGGAGAGAGCAGCAATCGTTAGATTCCATCGACAACAGAAGAAAACGCACCGCAGTCGACCACTTTATCAATTAGCTCGACCAAGCAAGGGGTTGTCGCGTCGAGGACAACGAATATCTCCACCGTGACAAAGGCCATGGAAGCCCAAAGAATTTCGAGGATCGCGAACGCCCTCTCCGTCGTCGACGGCGATATTTCAGAAAAGTTTCTGGCATCGGAAAACGTTTCCCGATTTACGAGCGACTGGGTGAAAAATCTGTGGCGTCGGGAGGGTGAGCTGCTCGCCACGGGAAGAATAGTAGAATGTACTTTGCACGGGTGAGTTGTAGGGTGTCCTGAAGGCCGTGGAATCGATTATTCCGAGTTGTAAAAGCACAGGGTCAGTCGAGGCCGTAAATCTCGTGCTGTGGGTACGCGTGAAGAGGAAGAGGGCGAACGATACGCACGAGCACCCCATTTTTGCGATCTTTCTTCGAGGAAAACCGTTCGAATCGCGAGGAGAGGTCGATTTTTTGCTTTTCTCGAAATCTGTTGTCACATAGGGGACTATAATTTGTACAATTTTATAACTAAGAGCAAATCGTGCCGCTTTTTCAGACATCAGAAGCCTCGCAGAGGGTGAATTTAATAAGTGGGCTTGACGATGCGGGGTTAGTTGCTCTTTTGTGGGATATACGTGGAACAGAGTAGGAAATATCAAGCGAGAGAATTGTGTCTGCGAAAGAGAATATTTAAAAACGAAGCAAGGTTGACTGTACTATCAATTACATTTTCCATTCGTTTCAACTAACAATAATTAACAGTTACGAAGAAGAAAGGGGTGAATCCGTGCACAGTTGCGTCTGCAAAAGAGAATATTTAAAATCGAGCTAGAAACGAAGTAGAGTCGACTGGACTATCAATTACATTTTCCATTTGTTTCAGCTAACAATAATTAACAGTTACGAAGAAGAAAGGGGTGAGTACGTGCGCAGTTGCGTTTGCGAAAGGGAATATTTAAAAACGAGGTAGAAACGAAGCGGAGTTCTGGCAGGAAAATATTTGAACTAACAAAGCAGATGCACCAACCGCACGATAATCTAATTATTCTTCAAATACGGTTATGTTATACCTATCTACCCTGGAATTACCGAGCGCATCAGCGTTAATTGCTGCGCACACTTGAACGAACAACTCGGTCTAAAAGCAGCGGCGAGTTAAAATATTTGTCTAAGCCTTCGAGCGGCGGCTACTCGAAATTTTCGAGTCCCACAGGCGGTGTCGTGCAGCTCCCGTTTTACGATCAGCCGGAATATCTTTCGCGTCACCGAATTTGATAATCGCTTCCACACATTTTTCCAGCCCCGGTGACTCACCTCGACCTCTACCATCTGCTGATGCGCGTCCCAAAGGCGGCTTTAAATTATCGCGACAGTTGCGCCCGATAAAATCGGCAAACTTTCACCTCGTTTTGCATTTTCTAGCGCCGCGCGCGTTTTGCTATGCACGCGTGGAATTGCGTCCGCGTCGCTTTGTTCGTGAATTAGTAAATGTCGAGATTAGAAAGAGAATTATCATCGAGCGGCGTTCAAAAAAAAGGGCGGAACTTCGGTTATGCGAGCCGTTCACTGCACGATCGATTAACTCCACTTTTTGAGATACCTTAAATTCCAGCGTCAAAGCACTTGGTTCAGTAATATTGAATAGTAAATAATTTATTTCGAAAGCCATTTTGATTAACTCCGTACTTTAATGTGAATCTGTGGGGTGCAAGAAATGAAAGAACAAGGTGCGAACGTATTACTGAACTTATATTCTAAAGGGAATTTTAAAAAACAATGTACATTATTTCATCGCATTCCTACACTTTTTGTTTGATGAAGCTAATTGATTCGAGGAGTGAACGGCTCATATTTTAAGGTGACAAATGTTATTACGGATTACGATACTATGTGTTTGATAAATTGCATCGCAGCTGACGAGGAAGCGATTTCTTGTGAAAAGTGCAGCGAAAATATGCGGAACAAAATTTCTTGTGTGCGATTAATTGGCGTCATGAAAGATTCATTCATATTTTTATAGTTTAGTTTTTGGTGTTAATTATCAGGAAAGAACGAAACGTCGTTGCATGGAGAATTTATTAATATTGTTTCATTTCAGAAACTATCGAGCCTTATCTGGCACATGTGACTTAAGAAGTATTCCAGGTCTAAAAATATCGTAACATCGGGGTTACAATCGTGTCGCGTGAAATTACTTTCACGGCTTTCATTTTCTGGTGCAAACGTCTAACTTTCCTCACAGAAGCACGATATTAATGAGGAGAATTTACTTAAGTGAGTCAGTCGGTAAGCAAGTATTCGAGTAAATGCTTGGACAGGTAAATCGCGAATAAAAAAGTGACCTAAGCAAGTACTGTAGACGAAGAAAATATATTTTTCAATGCAAAATTCTAAATATTTGCATTGCGAGGCTTTAACGTTCGCTTTACACGAGTAAAACCTTGACGACAATGGAAAACGTACTTGCAAAAGAGATTAGAAATGTATATAATTACTGAAATATGAACGCTATCATTTCCCACCGTTCGTCCAGCAATTTTTATTAACACTAGGCTTACTGTGACAGTTCTCAAACTTTTTTTGCTGCGACACCCTTGTCTGTCCTTGTCTAAAATGCACTGAAACTTTTTTTTGCTACGACAACAACCTGGTACCACTCGAAACAAGTGACGCACAACCACAAAATGGTCGACAAGTGGTAGACGTAGCATAGACAAAGAGATAATGGAGTTGCCATGTTTTAAAAACGAATTCTACTTCTAAGTTGCTAAATCCTAGTGAAAATTAAATATTATTCTTTTGAATCCCACGCAGCACGATTGTGCTGTTCAGATTTCATGTCCAAAAGCCCCATTACGTTTTAGTGCTATGGATAACTGATGGTGTGACTTGGATTTCACCACTGTGGCTTGTGAAACGTGTCAAATTGAATTTTACAAGGAAATTTATAAAAGTAACGTCAGTACTAAAATATTATTGAATAACATAAACTTTCTATAAACGTACGTCTCCTATTTTCATTTCCAAGTTCATAGCGACAATTATATTGCTTCTTAAGTTATTTTCTTAAAGAAAATTGACGCGTGTCCATATATAAGGAACGTCTGCAAACTTAACGTTAAACAATAGTCCAAAACTGTCTCACACACGCACTTGCGACTAACAATGAAGCGAGCATAGCCAGAAATTGCCACCAGTAGACGGTGTGTACCTGTTCCCTCGCTTCTGGCTAAAAGCTTCTATTGGAATTTCGATTACGAGCGTAGGACTGTAAATGTTGAAACGTCTAGCCGCGTGAACGATATATAATTAGTCATTTTCCCACGTGGCTACTCCCGATATTTCATCACGAAGCTTGTCACAACAGTCGATCGCTAGACTCGCTGGACAGATTAGATAATGTTCAGCTTGTCTACGCTCCACGACGATTACGGGAAAAATAGTTTCAGACACGTGTTTACATTGGATCCAGCCTGCACGGGAGGAAAAAGCGTTCCCTCGTTCCTCGCCGTGAGTCATTGAAAATTACAGAGTATATCACGCGTGTAAATAAAGCTGGTAAAAGTGTTTTGAAACGTTGCGTGCGTTTATTAAGTTCGTTGCTCCGTTAATAATCGTGGCGAGTGTAATATTCGCTTCTCGCGTACGTTTTGTTACCAATCAAGTTTGCAGTTACGCAGCGATGTTGGTGATTTGCTGTTTCCGTGAAATTTTTGCAAAATTGCGCAATACATTTTCATGTATTATGTATTATTACGAGAGTGTGTGAAAAAGTTAGATAAGCTCTGTAATGATACGCGAGCGATAATTCGATCCTTTGATGGAGCATCGAAAATGGCGAAGGTAATCTTCCGCTGTTTATGTTTTAATAAATTATTTATCACGGCGAGCATAGCCCAGAAACGCATGAAGCTTCCAAGTTATAAGATATCCAATCGTTTTCGCGTTTGAAAATACAAGAATCAAAGAAACACTCGTATAATTCCGACAGTAGGTACTCCGTTACTTTAATTGAAACTATCTTTACCCACTAAACAACGAACCGTTCAGAATATCTAACAGCTCAAATTTAGGTTTCTAGAACTGCCTCAAGTTACCGTGGTCCCAATGAACGCCAATTGACATGGTGTACAGTTGTAATTAGGACGCGAAGGCGTCCCATGCCCTTTTTGCGGCCATTGGCTCTGTGCGTTCCGCATCGAATAATAACAAAACGTATACCTTTATTCGTACCAATATTTCTCAACTATTACGTAGTTGTATCACCATTTGATGAGACCAAATGTTCTCAAACTTTAGTTATTTTATTAATCAGAGATTCTGTTGCTATTAAAGAATCGAAAAATGAAGGAGAAGACAAATTCTGGCTGCTCAGTTCGATCGAAATACCCTCGAACAACCTCGCTGCCTAAACGAACGATGGTCGATCGTGATAACGGCGATTAAGCTCGATAGTTGACACGCGCGTGTAACTGGGCATCCGCGCATCGACCGAATAAAGCGTATCTTGGCGATTCGCGCGACGATCGGCATAACAAGCCCCGTACAAGGCGTCAATAACTATAAATGGAGATAGTGGAAGGAAAGATCGCGAGTTCCGAGTCGTTGACAGAGTTCTTTCCCCGTTGGCGAGAGTCATCGCGGTTGTTCGCAGCGTATACGCGGTGTCCCGCGTTACGAATCAAGCGATGACCAAAGGGATGAAATCGATACACGAAACTAGTAAAAAATTGGCGCTGATAATTAATCGAACGATAGTAGTTGCATATTTCCTTTCAATTTTACTGAAAATTTTTCATGTCTCTCTTTACTGACATAATTGAGACTAGCATCACATAATGGGGTGTGGGTATCACCAAGTGTTTCATCCCCATTCTTAGACTTTTAACTCAAAAATGAAGGTAGCGATGTAACATCAGACAAAGTACGCATGTATAGAAAAACAGAAGTCTCTGCGATCGGTCGTCAGCATCTCTAAACCCAGAGATTTCCATGATCAGTCATCATCGCGTCAAGAATCGCCATCAAAATTTCAAGACATCCAACAATATCTATTAAAACAGTTTCGTCGATCGCTTTGTCGATTTCTATTAACAAATGGACACTCGAATCACTTTCTCATACTCGCTCCTCACCTACAAGTGCAGCTAAAATAAAAATAATCGGAGCAGTGTTCGCAATCGCTCCAATAATTCTCAAAATGTATAAACTCGAAGAACATGGACACTCGAATCACTTTCTCATACCCGCTCTTCACCTACAATTGCAGCTAAGATAAAAATAACCAGAGCAGTGTTCGAAATCGCTCCAATAATTCTCAAAATGTATATACTCGAAGAACATGGACACTCGAATCACTTTCTCATACTCGCTCCTCACCTACAAGTGCAGCTAAGATAAAAATAACCGGAGCAGTGTTCGAAATCGCTCCAATAATTCTCAAAATGTATATACTCGAAGAACATGGACACTCGAATCACTTTCTCATACTCGCTCCTCACCTACAAGTGCAGCTACGATAAAAATAATCGGTGCGGTGTTCGCAATCGCTCCAATAATTCCTGAAATACATATATTTGAAGAACGTAACTCGCTATACTCGTATCCTGACTTTACCAACGAGATAGGCGCGTGTTTACGCGACACCCTGTGCACTCGCGGGCGCATCGTCGACCGGTCGCAGCAGTGACGGACGGTCGACCTGGCCTCGCGAGCAGTCGATGACAGAAACGGAAACGCGAGAAAAAGACAAAGAGAAGAAACGAAGGTGGGACGATAGTGGACGGAAGGTGTACGCGCTGGGAATGTCGGATACCCGTCGCATATAGTAGCGCAAAAATGATCGCGACTCGAGCGTACCCCTCGTTTCCTAGGAACGATCCCCGACCGCGGTTCTTTCCGACCATATATGCGACCTCCACTCTCGAGCAAGTGCGTCGCTCGCGGACGTAGCAGGGGAAATTTCATATTCGAGCGCAGCGCGCTTTTCTCCCGTGACCCGCCCGTTGTCATCGAATCGTGCCATCGATAGCGTATCTCTTCTTCTTTCTTACGTATTCCGACCATGGCGTCGAAAGGGTTCGCCGCGTATCGAGCGACCGTGCTATGTAGTGCAAGCCCGTATCGTCTTCTAAGCGCGCGTGATCATTGTGCCCAACGAGCTTCATAAAAAGGCGCGTATGAAAATATTCGTGTGAAAGTGTGATACGTGGATCTTGGGTGAAAAGCTCTCTTTTCTAGATTTCGTTAATACTCGTTTAAGTTTGATTAAACGCTGTGTGGTTGGGGCTTTGGAGTTTCCATTTTGTTCTGTTCTTGTTTGGGATCTGAGCTTCGTAATTTTATAATGTAGCATGAAAGAGACTTAGACTGAGGCGTATGAAAATATTTGTGTGAAAGTGTAATACGTGGATCTTGGGTGGAAAGCTCTCTTTTTTGTTTCTTTCTTAGCTAGCTTTTGTTAATACTCGTTTAAGTTTGATTAAACGCTGTGTGGTTGGGGCTTTGGAGTTTCCATTTTGTTCTGTTCTTGTTTGCGATTTAAGCTTGCTGTGGCATAAACACAATTTCATAATATAATATAAAAGAAATTTAGCCCTTTGCACTCCAATGCCTCCTCTGAGGGGACATCAGAATTGATTAGTGATTAAACTTATTCCACCGCAGCTTTTTGAGAAAAAGTTTTCTATTGAAACGAACATTTTCTATTGCTAAATATTGCTAAAATATTGCTATTTGAACAATATTTCTAGCTCCTCATGCCAACGTCCAGGAAGGAGCAGAGTGCAAAGGGTTAAACTAAAGATATGACTGCAGATTTAATAAATTTTCGTAATAGTACGATCCTATCTTTCTTCGATACGTACTATTTTAGTTTTGAAGCGCGAGATTTCATTTAAATTACTGTTTCTGTAACATGGCTTTCTTCCAGCAGGTAAGTAAAAATCGAAACAGGAAGCGTGACTTGTTTCTACCTAAAGTGCTACTTAATGAATCAGCTAACGAAAAACCTATTTACATACACAGTTGTACGCGTAGATCGTTTTAATTCGCGTGTAGATCGATTCAGCATCGATACACTCCAAGATTATATCGCAATTACGCGCTCCATAACGATGAGCTAAGATCGCGCTCAAATGAACCGTTTTGCTCGTACTAATATCTGTCAGCGCGACTATATATCCTATCCACTTCTCGATGATCCTTGATTCAGCTCGAACCAGATCTCTTTTTCAAGCTGCACTCTTAAGACTGTATCGCATTCGAACGATTCTCTTTTTCTACCACCTGTCTCGACTCCATTTTAAGTCGATCGATTGATTTTAAATCGCATCGAAGGGTTAACATCTCAATCAAGTCGTCGGAGAAACAACAATGCAACTAGAACATTATAAACATTCCCAGAAATTACGCTCGCGATCGTAGCAATCGCTCCTCTCGTCTCAGCGCGGAGGAGATGCAGGTTAAAATGGTAAACAAACCTATTAGGAAGTGTCACGAGTTGTCGCGTTGATAATGAACGATGGGACGTTCGTAAAAATAATAGACGACAGCCAACGGCGGGTAATCGATGGAGAACGATCGAGTCACCGTTCGCATTGGTAAAAATCAAACCAGACAAAAACGACTCCGTTTCAATTACTTCTCTTTCAATCACTCCGCTTCGCCGGTGGGTTAACGTTTCGTGCACATCGATCCAGCCGCCGATTGGGACGCCGATCGATCACTCCGCCAAAGACGGGAGACACGAATCAATATCTCGCGGTAACAATTTGTTTGCACATCGTCGCGTAACATCGAACCACGGCCTTTGATCGTCGATCGAACACAAACACAGCGATCGTTTATTTGCACGCGCAACGCGTACAAAGGAACGAGCGACGTTTAAAGTAGCGCGTCTCGGCACAAACTGAATGTAAACTGACTGTCGATCCACGCTACGGTTGATCCAAGATGCCCGCAAGTGGCTGGCCACGCGTCTGATTGGCCGAGCCTACTGATCTTCCCTGTTAAACAGCCACTCAGCGGCAACGTACGCTTCCGTTGTGTGGAACAACGCGGGTAGTTTGAAATTCGCTTCTCGATGAGCGGCTCTTACGTCGTACGTTCGCTTCTAACGAAAAAGCTCTTTCTCGCATTGGTACGAATGAAATTTAGATGAACTATCTATATTTTTGTATCGTGTCTAGCAAGTATAAGCGTCAAAAGTCACACTTTACGGTATGAAATGCTTAGTAATCATCGATTTTGTTAATCGATCGTATTCAACTCACGTAAATCGTGAATTAAAAATTTATATTTACACGAAAAGTAAATTCTATAGATTAATGTATCTTGTGCTGTGTCATCGCTGTCGAGAACAAGTCGCGTAAATATCTAATTACGGACACTTTTTATCAAGATTAAAAGTACGTCCATAATTAATTTAAAGTGTCCCGCTGAAACGCTTGCATCTCGCTCGTTTCAAGCGAACGTTCAGCGAATATAGAACGATATGATAGAATTTGCTAATATGCATATCCCATTGCGAGGATACTGCGTACGAGTGTTCTATAGAGAAAATTGTCGCAACAGGTTTGGTCGGATCTAGCTCGTTAGAACCAGCCGCAATTATCAACTGGCAAGTTCGCTAACTGTTGTCTCGTTCGATTAATTATGATTAATCATTTGCACCAATTCGCTTGGGTGCAACGAGAGCGACAAACAACGGATCCGCTCGAAGCAATTACGTATCGGAATGACGTCAGTTTAATAGACCGGTATACAAATTGTAAAATGCGAATGATTTAAAGCGGACAGCAGCAGGTAGTTAATACGCGTCAGGGTTGCTTTATCGCTATAGTAATCGTGAAGTGTACTCACATTCGTAGATAGCTGGCTGGTCAACGAGTGGACCTTTTCTTGCGCGTCCACGAGTTCCCGCCGTAATTTCCGCAGCTCGTGCGCCTGCTTCTCCTCGGCTGAGCTGTACAGACTGCTCGCTGTCGATACCAAAGATACAGAAGAACCGTGGACTGGAGGCAAAGTAAGAGAAAGTTCTTCGTTTTCTGCTCATTTCTTACAAAACGACGAATATGGGAAACGAAATCACAGAAGACGTGACGCGAAACGTTTCGCGTTAAAAGAGCGCGCGCTCTTCTGTGATTTCCCTTTGATTTCACTCTATCGGCAATAATTTCGAAGGGAATCGATTAACTTTCGTGCACACGATGCTAATCGACTGATCAGCGATATACATTATCGGCCAAGAATTTGGAACTATTTACCAGATTACGACTGTATCGGATCGCTCGATAATTTCCTTATCAATTTGAAATTAGCGATCCAGATATCAATAGCAGCTCTCTTCGCTTGTAAATTTTTGATGTAACGCAATTTTTGAATCGTCTCTTTAAATATTCTTGCGTCCCTTCAAATATGAAGCGACTTCATCGATCTTTTGGTCAAACTTTTAAGTGATAAGTTTCAGCGATGAATGCACGTTCTTCGATTTTACAACTTATGTTCTCTACTTCGACCCTGTCAGCGTAGCCAATTATTGAATCGATTCATTTTCGAGACGCGTTATATAACAATGTACTTGTAATGTCCTCGATGAAAAGGTTGTTTTCAACAAGTAACGACGTCTGAAAACGGAAACTTACTATCGTCATCCTTGTGCACGTGTTGATAAAGATTGGGCGGCTGGCGAGATGTGTGCGTGGGCGTTGGCGACGTCGGCTGAGACCAGTGTTGCCCCGTACACCCGGTAGATCCTACGGGAACACTGTAATACGGTTCAACGCCTACGCCCATCCCTACCCCGACTCCAACTTCTTCGCCTACCGAAGACGAAGCTCCACTTCCTCTAGCTAACATTGACGGATACATTTTTTCACTTTTCGTGGATCTGCGAAAACAGAGATTTAACCATCTAAATCAAGCTGGTAGAACATGTCGCGGCTATTAAGTCCGTAAATCCCTCCGAAGATTCGCAAAAAGTTCCATGAACCGATTTATTATTACCGATACTTTGGTTCTCATATCTCTAGTAGTTTTATTACTTAACGATAAATCGATGTTTCGTACGATGGGCTGAAAATCATTGTAGCGTTCGTCAGTGGTAGAACTGAATCTGTTTTTATATATTACTGTCCAGTTTTTGGATTCTGGTGTTCCAAGTTTCGCGCGATTCGGTATTTGTCGTGTATTATCTGAGCATCAAACGCGAAGAACGCGAGTTTTTTTTTCTTTCAATCTACACCACTATAATATTTAGCCCTCGTTCAACGTTTGCAACGATTTGCATCTTCGGAGTATAAAAAGCGCGCGACGTGCATCGATGGACGTCTAATATCGATGTTGAAAGAGGAGGAGGCGTCCGAACAATTCGCGAAACGTGGTCGACGTTTTCGAAAGTGAGCTCGAATCATCTGTCGAATCGGCAAAGTACTTCTCCTCGAACGATAGAAAGCACAGTCACTTGTATACTTGTAGCCAGTTTACGCATGGTTGCATCCAGGAATGATACCAATCAGAGGGCCGTGCGTTTGAGCAGCGCGTATTCCTGAATACAATCGCGCGTGCGTGTGTGCGTGCGCCCTCGGTACGGAGATCTTCAGATGCGAAGAAACTGCCATTGAGCGAAAGGGTTGGGCTCGTTGGACGGAAAAAACTCGCGGATAGATCGATCGCGAGGCTCTCGTCGCGCGAGAGTTCTTCGCATCTGCCGTTCGGTTTACTTAGGACGTCGATGAGCACACGTCTGTCTACCCAGGCGAGTGTATACGCAACTACGTCGATCCAGAAGAGACTCCTAATTAAAAGATAAATTCCGTCCCGTATGAATGTCGAGTACCGCTTCTCGATCATGTATACACTCGTACAGTTCTATAACAGCACAGTGAAAGGAAACCAGTTAAGTAAACGATGAAAAAGCGTACTATTATTCCGGGGAAATATTTGAAGAGACACCAGCTCGGAAGAAACTCTGGCTGGCAGCACGTTCTGCTACTGAAAACAGTCGTACGAGAGGAAAAACTTTCGAATTTGATGTACTTATGTTAAAGAAACGTTGTTTCCTTTCGTTGTGCGATTAGAAGACTCATAAATAAGCGTGGACATGCGTTTGCGCGAACAGCAAGCATAGATCGATTGCAAGTACAAAATAGGAAGAGAATCGAAATTGGCCGAACAAAAGATAAATAAATTAGATTCGAGGCAAATGATACATGTGTAAGACTCGACAAATATATGCACATGGACGTGTGTGTTTACTTCGTGCGTATATAATTGTCACTCGTGTGTGAGTGTAAGGGTGGTGGAGATCCTGGTGAGGTTCTGATCTTTCAATACTTATGCATAGAAAACAGGCTCGACGAATGTGTATTCTAGATTTTGCGCACTACCTTGGGAATGTCCTGTCCCGCAGATGGCTAGAACGGTATCAAATGGTTTTTCGTTATTTCACCGTAAACGAGCAATCGCTGTCGTAGAGTGGTTAAATTTATAAAGAATCATAAAAGGAAGCCGAAAATGATCGTTTTAAAAAATGGTGGTGAATAATTTGCATCCTCTATGCATGCATCTATACATACGGATGTATGCAAATGACCTCTAAGAATTTTATGTAGGGTTGTGAAGACTAATGCAGTGAGCGGGTCGCTTTCTAAACTTACCTGATCGAATTGCTTCTGTTCAGCCTTGGCGGAGCTGGGGATCCCGTCGAGTCCCTTTGGTGTATCAACAGACGAGCGTGAGTCAAACTTGCGCGATGCGATCCCAACGACTCCACGCTGTCCGCTTCGCACAGTCCCATTCCTGAAATTTCAACGGTTACTCGAGTTTGAACAAATCTGTGGATTTAACGGAAACAGTAAAGAATTTTTTAGACGTTCATGACTTAGATTCGCACAGTTATCGCTATTGGTGCTCCCAGTTTAGCGTGAGAGTATCTGTTGTGTATGTTTAATTTCTTCAGGGATCGAGTGATGCATGAACTGTTTCAGGAAATATTAAAATCGATAACGGTGAACGAAGCGAAATAAATTTTAGGCATCTCTCGATATACAATACTAGAAATGAACCGACAAAAGAAAAGAAATTCATATATCGACGATATCTTTTTCCATGCAACACCAAGTTAAAACCTTGATGTATCCTGGATGCATTTTGATTGATGATTATCGTATGAACAGATGTTAAATTCAACGTTTTTCTAAAGAGTGCTGCGAGCACTCCCCGAATGATGGTGGAGAATGAAATTTTGTCGCAGAAAATGAACGTGAAGCAAGACTGGGTAAATTCAAAATGCACTACAGGCAACATCAAAAGCTTGCCTTGAGTTCGTCCACTTGGTGTGTATGTATTGCTATGTCTCATCCAGGACGTAGTGTACGGACTATTGGGTGTGTAATATCCTTGAAGATCAGGGGCTGCGTAATTGCTGCACGTGTCACTGAGACTCCCGTCCGATGGCTTGAGTACTCGTGGCGAGAAGGAAGTGGTCGTTGGTCCGGCACCGGATCCTCTCTCGCGATGGTGCGCGGACGCGAACAGCGCTGTGAATTCCGGGCTGCCAGGCTTTGGTAAACTTTGCGAGCCCAGCATAAGACGGTCTCGCACTGATTGAGAAAGTTGACTGGCACTCGGACCCGTGAGACTGTAGCTCTTGTAGTGGTGTCCTTGGTTCGACGATGAAGAGTTCGCCTGGAGCTCGGTGGTGCACGTCTGCGTACCACCGGATACTTTGACCTGAAATAGCGAATTACAGCAGTTAGCATCTTCTATGGCTCTATATTTATCCGTTAAGTTACGTATAAAGTTAAGACGAAAATTTCTGGCTCGACGCAAACGCGGAAAAAGTCCAACTTCCGCGTACCTTTGTTCTCGGAACTGCGCTAACTTGCGCAGTTCTCGCGGAATCCTTGCCGCCATTTTGAACTCCGTTGGGACTGGGGCTGGTACCGGCGCTGTGCCTCTTCACGTACCCAAAGCTCTGCGGTACTCCTCTAACTTTACTGCTACCGCTCGTCGACGTTCCCGATGAAACTTTCTGCGGTTTTTCGCCGTTCGCATATTCAGCCATGGCCTGTTTCCGATGTTTGTCCTGAAAGAACATGGTAGAACGAAATTGAAGTTCGTTTAATGGAAAGTTTCGATACCTTTCGATATCTTTCATTCAGACGGAATCGCGTTCGTAAAAAAGTTGAGATCAAAAGGCCGCGCAAAGACGAACCGGTTATCCCAAAAATCAATATCGTCCGACACGTAAAGCAGCGACTTACGGGGGGACAAAACTATATAAATGTTTACCTGGGACCGCCTGGAGGGACTAGGACTCGGGGGCGCGCCCTCCTTGTCTCTCTCCCGATCCCTCGCGGCTCCAGCCTCGATATACTTCTTCCATTGCTGACTGTTCGAGCTGCTGTTCGCGGAGCTGTTCGAGCCTGGCTGTTGCTGGTGTTTGAACGGCGTGTTGTCCGTTTGCTGGGAGCTGTCCGACTTCTTCACGTGCGGATGATGGCCACCGCCTGGATGCCTGGAGCTTACCACGCGGTATACCAGGTTGCTGCTCTGCTGTGCACCTTGGGGGGTGGCCGAATTACCGCCACCCCCCACGATCACGCCTCCACCGCCCGGCACCCTCTGTTTTGTGGAAACAAATTATTTTCTCTTTTATGAAAAACGGTCGTAAGCGTTCAACTTTCATATTTATTTAAGCCCTTGTACTGGGCTCCTTCACTATTGCTAAGATAGCAATATTTTAGTAATTAATTAGTCCATTGCTGGGAGATGGTAGCAATGGATACTGCTTAGAATAGAAATTGCTATCATTATTACTAACATCTCCCAGCAATAGAAAATTTCCATTTCAATATTAAATTAGAAGTATCTCAACAACACCCAAGGGATGTAATTCGCAGTAACTTCTTTTTCTTTGTGGAATTTTTACCCCCTTGCACTTGGCTTCTTTCCAGACGTAATGAATAGAAACTATAATTAAAATAGCAATATTTTAACAATGCTTTAGCAATAGTTTCTACTGCTAACACCTCTAAGCAATAGAAAATTTCCATTTCAATAGAAAACTTCAGGGAAACATGCATTTCTCGGTTTAACCTTCGTAATTATCAACCCATCGACTCCCATGTCGCCTCAGAGGGGACACCCGAGTGCAGAGGGTTAATCACGCATTTTTATTTGCAATTTACACAACATTCAGAATGCCTGGCGGAACACAGATGCTATTTAAAATCGAGATTGCGTCCTGGGTCAAGGACTTCCGGCGAGGTTGATCTCACCGTTATCGATTCTCGAGCGCGAGGTTTGCCAGAGTCGGAACCCTCCCGGTATGATTCAGAACAGGGCGCCGTGACGGCGCGACGGCTGCTCGAAGGGGTACGAGACCTCTTCTTGGCCAGCAGTTAATCTTTACCATTTAAATTACCAGAACGCTACGCGCGTCAAATGTTCTTTCCTCCCTCGCTCATTATATTCTCCATTTTGAATTGAAATTCTTATATTAAAAATTCTTCAATTTTCACTCGAAGTAAGTGACTCAGGAGTTCGATGTTCTTTAATGTAGTACACTGAATGACGTATGAGTCACAGGTTCAACATTCTCTAGTTTCTATCAACGAATGCACTTTTCGTAATCGATACTTCGCAGCTCGACTTCGTGAGTTTAAAATAAATAACAAGCACGAACTGTAATAAGTTTCGTTGAAAACAACGCAATATACACGTAGAACTATGCGATACAATTTTTCACTCGATCCTCCATTCATATCTCTCGCATATTTTCGCTCGAACAAGCGCAGCTCGTTGACGCTAGCCATATTTATTCCTCCAGTATACACCAGATAACGTTACGAAGAAAATGGCTGCACGCGTGGATGCCAACAGCTAGAACAAACAGCCATCCATCCGCGCCCATACGCGTCACACGCGTAAGCGTTAAAGGGTTAAGTAACACAGTCAATCAAATCACATTGGAATCATTTGAAACGGACGTTCTTTGATCCTCCTGCTGGCCTCGTCCCTCCCAATCCCCCCACGATTCATTTACCGCGCGTAGTCGCACGCAGACGTGTATACCAAGTGACTCATGGGGGTAGAAACGCTTCCACAGGTTTTTACTCCCCGGATCGTAAACGTGCCCCGAGAAAGCCATAAGCCAGACAAAAGATCCCCGCGCGGGTCAAACGCAGCTTTTTTCACTGCCCTTTAAAGGCCCGTTTACACCGATCGAAACGCGTTCAGCGCGGCGATCGACTCACAGCCCTCCGCGACCAGGATACGGGAACAATAAATATTCGCGGCGGCTCCTTTGCCTTTGAGCGTGACACTACTGGCACAAAAATTCCAAATAAACGGAGGCCTCCCCTTCGCGGGACGAGGAACGCGTCGCGTCCCATTCTTTCCTCGGCGGCTGGTTTATTTTCAGAGATTTCCACGCGGTAACGCTCGCCCCTTTTTTTCCTTTTTTTTTTTTTTTTTTCTTTCCTCCAACTGGGATGAATGTTATCGCCGCGATATAGTTCGGGGTGAAGCGGAGAAATGCTCGGAATCCGGGGTGAAGAATGTGAAGCGAAGAATTCGGGAGTATCGTAACGAACGCGTGGTTTAACCTTGAAATATTTTACTACCAACGTCCGCTTTTTTCGTGCGCGGGCAATTTATTTCTTTCTGTTTTATTACGCAAGCTGGATATCTGGTTTTCGATTTATAGTTCACGTTGATTTAAATTTGATAAAAACTCTGTTTTAGAACTCTTTGGATATTCGAAGCGTACGTTAAATGTCGAGAAGAGTTGTTTTTGAGTAAACTCACCATTTTCTACTTTAATCCCCAATGTACGACGTGTGTACTTTTATTACTGCGACAACCACTTCTTCTGTTTCACATCAACGCGAGTGTCTTAACAAAATGTACAGTTTCTGGTGATTTTCTGTTTTATTTCACTGTTGCCACTGTAATCGGTTAATCCAACGCCACCTCCGATTTTTCTAGAAGTATTCAACAGAGAACGCCGCCATTTAAAAGAATTCCCATCGCTGTGGAATGAAACTTTTTCTCTTTTCGCATTAAATTCGTATTAAACTTTCACGCGTGCATCGATCGCGAGTCGTATCATTTAATTGAACGATAATTTCAGACGCTGAGAAGCACCCTTGACAGTCGGAACTGACGCGCGTTCGTCGATACACGTGTCCACAGGTTCCAAGGGATCGATAACGGCGAAATACCTGTGTGAACATCAAACGCGTCAATGCACGGGATAATTAAGGGATGGCCCTCGAGTAGAATCACCCTTGTTACCCTCGACGACTGCTGCAATTTAACTGGGGTGCCCATTTGTTTCAGACGGTCTGCATTCAATTCGAATTTCAAATGCCACTCGACAAAAGCGATATATCGTTATCCGAGTTTTATCTTTGTTTACAACCAACGAAATTTGCGTATCGACTCATTAAACATCTGCGTTGCACAGTAACGCGATACTTTCTATACAACTTTCTTCCATCGGTTTACATTATTGAATTATACCGATCGAAACGCAAGAATCGCAAGTGAAACATTGGTCCTTGGTGGGTTAAGTGAAAGTGGGAATGCGACAAACTTTAATTCATCGAAAAGTAAAACTGAAGAATGATATGACAATACTATGTAATTAAATAAAATTAAAATGTAAGAGAAAATTAGTGGAGAGCTTGGATTTTTTCTGAGAACGTCGTAATGGTGTATACCAAGGCGACTCGAGTATTTTTGCATTTTGTAAAAAATAAACTAAAGCTTTCGTTTACAAAAAATCTCTACCATTTTTTCTGCTTTTTCCAGCATTAAAAAATGGCGTGGCACGTTTTAAAAATGGAACGTTTTATACGTTTCGATGAAAATTGATACTCGTCAGCGGCCGCTGGTGATTCGAGTAATGGACGATATTTGTCAGCATTGCCCGGGTTAGCCTGGGAAATATATCGGACGGAATAAAACGAGACCGAATGGATTTTGATATAACGAGACTCTGATATTGCGAAACGTGGCTCGGTGCGAATACACAGACGCAAAAAACGTGTCACACGTTAAATGTTACCGATTACTCTATTCCAGGTTCGCCTACGAGACGCGTAGCCTGAAAGACGCTCTCCATTCGCCGCGACTGTGCGAACAGTAAACCGAAACACTTTCCCCTATTCAGCAGACGCGTGGTTCGCGACCAAGAAGAGAACAGAACAGCAAGGTGCGAAAGTCGATTCGCGACGTCAGACTACAATAAATATTCGTTACAGCCGCACGATATCCATCTCACAAAGTTAGCGAAGCCCTCGTATTTCGTAGAATTAGATGATTTCACCGAGGGTTCCTCGAACGCGTCAGCTATATAGCGTCCAGTTTCGTCTAAGCTGGCTCCCCTTTTTTGGTGCGTCGAGAACGCGCAGGATTGGACGCGAGAACGCGCGGATTTCACCGTGGCAGAATTGCGAGAGGACGTTGGTTTTCGCGAGGACCGTCTACGCGTTGCCGTTCACATTTTTGCACCACCTTTCGACGAACGTCACGTTTTCACGGGTCGGACGAAACGTTAACTGCCGGCTGCGAGGGTCGACGATCCATTGCTCACTGGCTATCCCCACTTTTCGCCGCGATACTACTTACTAACACTCGGCTACCGAATACTACACCGGTCGTGCAGGCTGCCACGAAGAAAAAAAGAAAAAAAGAAAAATATCATCGGTGGAACATTAACGAGTCACTGGTCGCGTGGGTTTCCGTGTAATTTTAAGTTGCTCGGGTCGCTCGGTTTTTACATATGGCGGCTGCGGAAAGTGTTCACGCGTGTATGTACTTTCGCAGCGTTTTACTTATTTTTTAGCATTTACGTGCTGATTAATTGTTCAAGTCACGGGTTATTAACGCCTTATTATTTGTGTTGTTTGTTCAACTTATTACTTTCATATTTGTAATATTGTATTGTATGGATAAAGTGGAATCGGGTAATTACTACGTTTGCAGGATAGATTTCTGCGCTAGGTAACTGATGAAGCGGAGGAATATTTTATAGGGGTGATAAAGTTAGGTGGAATATCTGTTTTATTAATCTAGACGTGGAATGAGATATATGAGATAGTTTGTATCAAATTGTCTGTGATATGACTTCAGTGGTAATTAGATATCTTTAAATATAATTATCATAATTTAATTCTCAACTCCCTTAAAATTTTCTCCAATTAAAATGTCTATTCTCTATACTCGAGGAGCACTTCAAAAACATATTTTTATTATTATTAAATAATTTTTTCTCTCAGGATAGAGAACGACTGCATTTTCAAGTATTTAGTCAACCTGCGAAACAGAGAGGACACTGCAAAAAATATAGAAAATCAATAACTTCTGGAAAATCCGAGTAGCGAAACACGAATCGGCACGTTCCGTGTTAGACTGGCGTTTAACTAATACGATTTGCATCCGAAACGGAATAAAAGGAACAGTGTTTAGCGAACGACAAGGCGGCATGCGAGCCACACCCCATCGCTTTTCACCCTCCGCGACTTTATCCGGCGGGAAAGCGATGGGGTTCAAAAAGCGGAAAGGAAACGTTACTTTGAAACTGATTACATTTCGGCTCGGTCAGGGATTCCCGTTTCGAGCCAGGAATATCGAGGATTATCCTAGACGGATTATCGGCTGCGGAAGGAACTACCCTTTAGGGAATGGAAGATATCGCTCTGAGGAATTCTTTGATGCGATCTCACCGATCGCCTCAAAAAGGACCGGAAATTACACGTTCGAAAATAAGAATCGCATCTTTTCTTGGTAGGTAAATAATCAGAACGGAAAACGAAGTACAGTCAACCCTTATATGGTGCGATTAAATCGTGCTACGTTATATGGAAACCGTGTTATAGGAGCACCAGGAGGATTGACTGTAGACGTGTGTTGCACGCATTTCTTTAAAAAAAGATCAATAATTAATGATCATAAAAGGGGTACATCATATATAATTAAATTCCCTGCTCAGATCAATAAAATTAATATTGCAATTAAAAAATATAATTCTCTCTATTAAGCAATTATTACCAAAGTATTAACTTAATTAGCATGGACGATAATATACCAAATATAATATCGAACGCTGAAAATACATAAAGTAACAACAAAATGTGATTAAATAGTAATTGAAATATATCAATTCGCGAGAAAAATAACCTAAATATTTCTGTGCCATTGCAGTGTATTAATATCGAAAGCAACGACGGAAATTAATAGCGATCAAATCGGACATTGCATATTTCATACGCCAGTCGTGGGCTCCGTTTCATTGCAGGTACAGCTTGAATACCTTCCAAATTACATACACACGGTGCATACGCGCACACGGGAGTGTCTGCACACGGAAAGGGGTAATCCGTTTTTATCAACGATAAATCGCCCGAACGGAACTTGAAAACTGATAATCTGATGAGTCGATTGTTAACGCAGCTCTCGATATGTCTGAATTATCAGCCGAAACGGGCGTTAATCCGCGCGCGGATCTGCATCTAAAAGCGGAACGTTTTGTACGTTTCGATGAAAATTAATACTCGTCAACGACCAATTCTGGTAATGGATGGTGTTTATTTATTGATATTGCTTGCATTACCCTGGAAATATCTTATACAGACAGAATGAAACGAGATCGAATGGATTTTCATGGAAAGATGCAGTAATTCTGAAAGAGATACATATGTCTACTCCCCATTGTCCAAAATATTTGGACATACTTGTTTGACTACAATAAATTCTTCAAATCACTTATATTTATGATAAATTTCATTAATTTTGTATATTATATACGATCTGTTTTGAAAGTCTCTTCAAAAACCAAAGATAGGACACACGTCGCATTTGGGTCCCAAAATTTGCAGTCCAAGTTTGTAAAATCGAATCTCGAACCGAACCAGGATTACTCAGCTTCATTCAAGGACTTCGAAACGCTTTACGATATCCTACACGATTTCGTAGCTGCGCGTAAATCTGCTCTCCGACAAATCGCGATCATTCGAACTGCACGGCGCTTAACTCGCGTGTGCAGGAGGATTCTGAGGGATGCGCGAGCTTCCTGTTTAGCCTAGCGAGAGAGCCTGAAATAACTTCCCTAATTAGTCGGGTAATGCAACGGCATAAACAATGAAAGGGCAGCGCAGCCCCGAGGCGGCTCGTAATCAGCGAGCACGCGCTATTATCAGCGCGACGCGAAAGCGTTGCTCGAAGCGGAAAGGGCCCACCCCGTTTGGTGTCTGCGGCGACTATCCGCGGTGACTGTTGCCCACGAACTCGACAGACACGGTCGAAGAGCGCAGGGGTGGCTGGGCGGAAAGAGAACGGTTATTATTTCACCGTGCAGATATCGATTCCATTCGACGACCTACCGTGACCCGTCTGCATAACTTACGCCGACGCGTGTATAAGCTAATCCTTCTTCCTCTTCTTCTTCCTTCACCGCCACCTCGCTTTTTTCTTCCTCGCGACCGCACCGCTCGAAAATCCCTCCATCCCTCTCGTTCGTTCCGCGCAACGACGCAACCGGGAAGGCTCCCGCCGTCATCCCCCGACGGAGGCGTTGTTTACGTCCCTCGAAAGATTTGACAAATCCCTCCGGCTGGGAGAACGGAAGAGGACGTCGAGGAAAAAGAGGCGGGAAGAAAAGTCGCCCAGGCGGAAGGATGAAATATGGAAGAACGCCGCGCTGGGAGAGCGCTTGGAATCGATACCGATCCTCGAAGCCCCTGCCTTTCGGTGCGGTGCACCGATCTGAACCTTGGACAGTGGCGGTGTAGCATTTCGGGGAAGTTTGTTCGAACTCTCTTTTAATCCATTGTCGTAAACGAAGGCTACAGTCGACCAATTTTTGGAAAATTTTTCAACTCGTAATGCGAATTCTGGTCTATAGCCTTCGCGATCATAGACATGTAAGAATAGACCATGCTAGCAGTTGAGGTATCGTATAAGTGGATGCGACAGAGGAAGAAAAAGAGGAAGTTGCATAAATCCTTGTCTTATATGTGCAGCACATAACTAACGTTGGTGCGCAATTATTGATGCGGCTAAGCAGAGAGATATGTCAATGTTCGCGACGATCACAGTCATCATTTGTTTGTAGTCGTCAAGTACCGAAAAAAAATTGTGCGGCAATGGGTTAATTTATTAGTCACTCGCTTTGGAGTTAAGCGACTTCTTTTCAGTTTATATTTGCGGACGAGAATAACGCAGGAACATACGATTTCTCTAATTGCTTTGGCATTTTTTTCAAAATCGTTAAAACGCTGCTCTGCTTCAGCTCGTCTCTTTCGTTTGCCTTTTTATCAGAGGTAAATTGAAGCTGGCCCCGGGGAAAGTTTTCAGCAGCCTCCTCTAATTATGACGATTATTAACATACTTGGGTGAAGAACTTTTCGAGTGCAGCGGTGGAATTTGAAAATTTATCAGAACGAAGGCAGCCCGTCGAGTTCAGCTAAATCGAGGCTGGGGAAACTTCGAGACAGAGCAAAACACACTTTCCTCTCCAATTTCCTTGGCTCGTTGGCGAAGCACCGAGCGTTTTCCTCGTTTCGTTCGTTTTTTTTTCTTCTCCCCACCCCTTCTGAAGAAGCTGACGCTCCTTCCGCGGAGAATATCGTTTCCACCCGTCGAAACATTTTGACAAATCCTTCGAGCTTTCCGGTGAAGTAACAAAGAAGAGAACGGGTGAGCAACGAGAATATCGATGAGGAAGGGGAAACAGTCGCCTGAAGAGAGATAAAAATTTCAAAAGAAAAAGGAAACGATAAGTGTAAGGAGACAGGTGGAAGCACGGTTGGAAGAAGAAAGTTGGGAAAGTAGTAAGAAACGATGAGGACGAATCCAGCGACGATGCCAGCGAGTTGGATGCTTGTCTTTTTTCTCTCACTTCTTTTATTCTTTATTCGTTACGATAAGAGCGACCCGTGGAAAGTTGCTACGAGATGTCCCACGGTTCTTCTAAACCCCTTAAGGAGCCATCACACCGAATCTATCATTTATTCACGGTCGTCGAACGAATTTCTTCTCGTAGAAGTGGCAGAGTCTTAAAAGTTGCATCGAGAAAAGAAGAAATGGCCAACTATCAAATTTAATTGCTAATTTGCTGAATCTTTAAGCCATCGTATTAGCCATCACTATATATAAAGAAGCAATAATATGCATCGCAGTAGTGCTCAGAGTTTCTTAAAAACCATTACTTAAAAACTTAAAAACGCCTAAAATATCCTAGCGACCGATTTCTGGACCACGCTGTGCAATATCTACATGAAATTTACGTTTCATTCGAGCGTACAAATTCGACTGTTTCAGCGAATTGCGTATGAAGGCCACATAAAAGCGAGAAGACGCAACCGAGGCCAGCGCGTTCACGAAACAGGGGTAGGTCCGCGCATCGGGGCGGTCGATCGGCAATGGCCGACGATTGCAGTGTGACTGCAGCCTAATTCGCCGGGTGGGTGGTTCGCAGGATGCACGCGTGCGAGACATCCGAACCCCCGACAACATACGGCGTGGCACGATGCGCGGAGAAAAAGGGAGGCCACCCTGAATGGGGCTATTAGGGAAAAGGGGGTCAAACGCGGAGCGCTTGCAACATCCAGCGCGCGCAACGATGCAACCTACGAGCGGCTGTATATTAAGAGGGGGATGAAAGGGGAGAAAATAAACGCGCGAGACACAAGGAGCAAGTTAAATTGGAATGCGCGAAGGAAGCGAGAGGTGGGGGGATGGGAATCGATTGACAAGCCAACGGTGCAAAAAAAAAAGAAGAGAGGAAAAAATACACGTTCCGAGTGGAGAGAGGAGAATAGCCGTCAGGGGAAAGTTTCGGTTTGAAAGGGCACAGATCACCTAGAAGATTGCCTCCGTGATCAAAGAGACTTTGATTCGCTCACTCATGGCGGCGCTCTCTCTGATGCAACCGTGTGCTCGGGGTGCGAGTTTACCGATGGAAATATCGTCGGTGAATGAACGAGAAATTTCTGCTGTTTATAGCGTGAACGCGATACGTGGTGAGATTTTATACTGTTGCTCGCGACGCTATCTTTTTGCGAGTGAAATTTATTCACGTGGTTCCTTTAAACTTTTTATGGTACACTCGCACCCCTTTCGCAATATTGATTTTCATAGATGGTGCGTATGATTAATTGAAAATGTTACCCCTCTGATATTTTTCCTGATTTAACGTGACTCTCTGGACGCAGTTAATCAAAATTAATTAATTATAATTATCGTCGATAAAAATTCTGCCAATTAAATCGAGACGATAATATCGCGAGTCCCGTGTTTCGCAGTGAAATGTGCGTTTACCGCACAGAGAAATCACCATCGTCGTCGTTCGAATTTAAAAGAAGAACCGAAAAATTCACCCACGAAGATGGCAGCGATGAATTTACGGCTTCGAGACTGGTCGATCAAAGAATCGCGAAACAAGTCGTTATTGCATTACGCGACTCGAGCGGAATCGGCGAGATGTCGGCGACCCTTTAACTGAATTTCCGCGGTAACTCGATTTCCGGCGATTCGTGCAGCGAGCATTTAAAACGAGCCACCCTGTACGTGGCAGCTGTGCGACGTTAACAGCTGACGCACACACGCACGAACGAGAGACGCTTTATAATTTCATTGTTTGCGAGCGAGCACGCGTCCGCGTTTATGGCCTCGCATCTACGCGTTTCGGGGTGGTTCGCGCGCGCGGAGCCATTGAATAATTAGGTAGCCGAACGTAATGCGTCTTGAATAATTATCGCAACGTCGAGTGGCTCTTGTAGCGTCGACTGTTCGGATGCGATCGACTGTTTGGCAATTATAGAGATTTAGTTCAAGAGAGCGTAATGGACTCGCGAGTCAGCCAATTTCACTCCGTCTGCCTCTTTTCGCGTACACGCTCGCTCAAAAGCATCAGCGTTTCTATTGCCCCCGATAAATCTGTGTTACGCGACGTACGCGTTATTGTTGTTAACCCATTCACTGGCAGACAGAAGAGCCTGTTCGAAAACCATATGTTTTCGCCCCCAGTTTTGTCCAAACTTCGCACATCGGCGGATCTATACGCGGGGCATTAATTGCCAGAGTAACTTTATTACAGAGCTTGTTACACTGAGCTTTCTGTTAAGATTTGAGGATACGTGTGAATATGGACTTAAAAGTTTTGAAAGAATAAAAAGTGATGCGTGATTCGAAAGCTTGAATCTTTTGTGATTTCTTGATACAAAATTCAAGTCAATATCTTTTCTCAGTCAAAAGTTCTAGCGTTATTTCAAGGCTTGTAAAAAACTTACACTGGCAATGTATAACCCACATATAAATCTATAAATATGCGAAGTTTGAACAAAATCCATTGGGGGTGTTTTTGAATAGGGTCCTTTAGAGCGTTTTGTCCTGGACGCCAAGATTTTATTTTTAATTTATACCATTCTGCGATGAAGTGCAATCGATCTGAACTTGCAACGCAAAATACGAGATATCTCGTGGTTGGCAATTATATTTTTTAAATAAATTATAAGCTGGATTAACAGCGAGGCAAGCATCGCGATACTTTTGAACGCGAGTATACAACTGCGCGTAAAAGCTCGTGGAACTTGGATCGTTGCAGCTTATTACCATTTGTTTCGAGCGGATCGATGAGCCGCGGCTTCGATTTAAGCTTAATTAAATTCCGCCAATGTTTATCGCGCAATTCGATGTCAACGGATTAATAAACCTTAATTGATACGTCGGCTGGACTCGTACATAGCGTTTATCGCCGCGTGCTTAATCGACAACCGATTGACGGATTACTTTGATCGGGGCTCTGATTTAGGCTTCACGGCGAACTGTCGTTGGTGCATCTACGCGCGAGCAATCAACCAAATGAATTCTTAGAAGCGTCGTTTTATAAAGGGTGTCCCATAGGAATCCATCGAAACTTTGTCGGATTACGAGTCAATTAGAAATCGGATTGAAATATCGTTCAGCAAAGAGTTTGCAGAAATTTGTTATTAAAATGCGTAACGACGATATTGACACCTTGCTGGCCATTAGCAGATTAACCCTTTGCACTTGGCTCCTTCCCAGACGTTAACAATAGAAGATATTGCAAAGATAGGAATCTTTGAGCAATATTTTAGCAGTAGTTTATGTTGCTAATATATCCTAATAATAGAAAATTTCCATTTCGATAGAAAACTTCAGGGAAACATGGCCAGCAAGGTGTTAAAAATGTTATTAATTTACTAATTTGATTAAAATTGCCTTTCCAAGATTGTGGTCAACGTCTGCAATAACAGTGGCGCGCGACGATTCAGCGGATAGTAAGTAGATTCAGCCAGGTACTGCACAGACGACCGCGACTAAAAATCGCTTAACTGGATCAACTTGTATCTAACTAAATCGTCGTGTACTGTACTCTTTGTCGATCTGCCAATCGCGAGTCACGATTTCAAACACTTTCTACCAATTGAAAAAAAAAGTAAAAAGAAAGAAACGCTTTAGAACGGTGTCGTTTTCTAAAAATCAGTCAAAAGTAGCGAGGCAGAAGGCTCGTTTAGAAGCTCGTTTAGAGACCGTCCGCGGTTCCGCGTCGAGTAAACGAAATAATCTGGCAAACAACATTTTGGTCAGCCATGATCCAGTTTGGCGGCGGTTAATTGGAGGGTCGATTCGAAAGGAAGGAGAACGGGACGGGGGCGAGAGGGGGTGGTGGTAGAAATTATCGATTTAGGCGAGTTCGCTGACCTTGTGATGAGAGGAATGGCCCGTGTGATTGGCGGAGGTGTGATTTCCGGCAGGAATAGATGCCAGGTCCTCGATGGTTAGCTCCGCTAAGGCGTCGTTGCCGCCGCTGCAACCGCCTAGCAGGCCGCCAGCGATGACGCCGCCGCTTCCCGGGCCGCCCCCGATGCAACCTCCATCCGACCTTACTACGTTCGCCGAGGGTCTCTTCTGCACCCTCCTCGAGGTCACCAGTTCTTTCACCCCTGACAACTCTCGCCTCGAACCACCCACGTATCTAAAAAAAGCACGTGCGACTCTCGTTAATGTTTGCCGCGCAACGCGAGCCAACCGCTGCGAGGAATATTGAATTAAACATGGCTTTCGCCATTTACCATTGCGTCTACGTCTCCGCCGCCCCACCTTTCTACTACTTCTATGCTTAGTCTAGCCACTCCATCGCTATAATTACTCACCGCGTCGCGCTTAGAGCTTTTTCCTACCCATTCGAACGTCGCCCGTGCTCTCCAGCCTTCGTTGCTCCGCGATATCGAGACAATTTCTCGGTAGAATGGCGATAACAAAAGCTAGGCGACGTTTCGACTCCGCGGGACTGCGTCCACGCTGTCTCGTTCGCCATTTCCGCGTAAAGAGATTCCTCGAGGCGGCGACAAACGGCTCCCGAGCAAAGGGAGCTTTTCTATTTAGAGACAGATGGATGTAAGCTAACGGCGCGAGACGCGAAAGCTGGACGCGGCTAGACAATGGCGGCGTTTTTTGTAAGACATCTCTGACGGAACGGCGCGCGGACGTTTTGAAAAGGCATCGCCGCGGCGAATCGCGCCAAACGAGGGTGGATTCGAATCGTATAGAAATCGCTCTATTAGCGAGATTAGATCCACGAGTCAATCCACTCGGCGGACAGCGCCTGCACGCCGCTCTTTGCCGACTGGCTTCCGTGCCTGTCGCCAATTAGAGTCCTGCACGAGTTATCAAATTGCCGTTTCTTTCTTCCCGTCGACGGTAGCCGGATAAACGCGCTGCTTTGTTCGTCGTTTTAAAAAACCCTGAATCACGGACATTCCACCTTCATTTTTTTCCTCGTTATTCTGATCTGCGTTCAAAGAATTTGAGAATAAATTTCCGTGGCTTCGTAGCACTGTTTTATCTTGTAAATTAAATTATTCCAGTGAAAATGGAGAGTGTAACGTTTTCAGACGAGAATTTCTGTATTGGTAAAAATTTATAATGCGTTGCAACGTCGTGGAACAAGTTGCGTGGAGGATAATCTCTCTGTGATTCGTGACAAGACGAAATAATATAATAATGTTGCGTTGGACATGGCTTCGCTTGTAAGAAAAATGACTTTGAAAATCAATAAAGTAAGCGCGAGCCTGACAAGACACTTTGCGTAATGGTTTTCGTTATGCACTGTTGTTAAGTCTGCTTTCGTGTCCATAAATCATCGTCACCACCTCGATCGTCCATGTTACATAGTGTGGACGACGCACAATTTACTAAAATTAAAATTCGCCGCTGCAAACATCGATACATCTGTGTATCAATCAACTAAGTATAACAACTCGACGAAAGCTAACTTATGGATACTTGCCAATACTTTCTGCAGCCACTGTGTATCGTGTATAAAGCCAGTCGTACTTGCAGTTTATCGCGAAGGCCGTTAAGCAAAGTATCCGTCAGAAACACGCGTACTCTATTGATTTTCAAAGTCGTTTTTCTTAGAAACGAAGTCTCGTACGCTGAAACGTTGTTCCACCATTTTGTTTCCTATATTTCAAGCTAAAAACTCTCCCAAACATATACTCTAAAAAAAAAAAGAAAAAAAGGCTTTCAAATCATACAAATAGGAAAGTATTGGTAAATAAACAATCAACATGTAAAATAATCAACGTAAACAAACGGAACGAATGTAGAGGGGGCAAAACGTTGGATTAGGCGAATAAAACCGAGATCGATAGAGGTTGTTAAGCTGACTAGAGAGATCTGAAGAGTCTGCGCGTCTGAGACATCGGCTAATTAGCGTCTAAGTAGCGCGAGTCGACGCTTGCACCGTCGATCGTACGTGGAGGACGCGTTTAGCTTGCATTTGGACGCGGCTCCGGGCATAACAAATTCGCTGACGCAAATCCGAGGAAGTCTGTTGGCTCGCGCGATTAATAATTCACGAATCACGCGCGTAGGATTAGGATTACTGCGCTTACGTGAGCACACAGGCTCGGCGCAAAGACTTTGCCGAGTAATACGATTAACGCGGTACGCTTCTAATAATGCTTTCCCGACATTTCTTCGCAACCTTCCACGGCTGTCGCCCGACGCTGCGGTAATCGTTAATTGCGCGTTACTCGTCCTCACTTTGGGACGCGTTCTAAATATTTGATCGCCAAACGTTGGACCTCTCTGGAGATGGCAAAACATTTTCAAACCGCCATTTTTTTACGTCCCCCTTTTCTTTGGATTACAAGAACGTCATTTTTGGGGTTTCGATACGGTTTCATTAAAAAAAAAAGAACGTTTGTTGATTCTAAATGACTGACACGTCGTTAAATTGCAAAGTATTTAAGGGTTAATTATGATATTTTGTCATTGACGCATGATATTAGTAGCAGCAATATTTGTGTGAAAATTCAATATATTCTGTACTCAGCCTAACGTCTACTTGAACCTGGAATAAAAGCACGCGAATAGCATTTTGTTGAACGCTACTACATCGCACCAAAGTAAATCTTAAGTACTCCAAAACAAAATTAAGAGGTTCGCCGAAGAAAGAAGAGGGATCGCTGAAGGCGAAACGAAATTACAGCCGGGAGAGATTTCAAATTAATTTGAAGCACGGTGAAGGCAACAACACCACCGTCGAAAAACTTGAGAATCGCATTAACGGTATGAAAATCATGTTATCCTTTGGCCGCAGGAAAGCTAAGACGTGGAAAAGACGGGGAAAGTTGGAACTTTGTTTTTGTTTATTTTAAAAAGATTTTCCTTTCTCCCTCGCTTTCCTTCTCGACGAACAAGGCTGCATTGTTACTATAAACGTTTTTCCAATTTTTCAAGCAATTATTTATGATACTTTGTACGAACATTTTCGTTTTTGGACACGACAAGTGATTTTATCGAGTATTGGAAATTTCGTTCTGTATTGTTTGCAGATTAGGGGAAAATGTAGGTGACACGGATATCTATTGTACCTGAGGAATTATCGAAAAGTGTGACATCTGAATGCGCTTCGAAGTCGACTCAATTTTAGAACCCTCGGTAAATTAATAAAAAAAGGAACCAGTGCTCCTTTGAAAATTATGAAATCAAGCTTGTGCTTCTAAATAATCGATAAAGAGGTTTGACTCGATTGTTTATCCTTCAACCCTTATTTAAGAAAGAAGAGTCTAACGATAAACATCCCCAAATGTTTTCAAGTTTAGCATAACAAAAAGAACTGAAGCCAAACATAAACGACCCACAGCGTCGACAACGCGAGCAGAAATAAAATTACACAAGGGCTCGCAATTGCACGGGTACCATAAGAAGCTACACGTATCGCGGTAGAATTTCCCGTCCAACATTTCCACCGCTACCGTTCCCTCGACTTTCAGCCGTGCACGAAACGTCGGCACACGACGTCCACCACTTTACGTAAGACCGGCATTACGAATTCCTCGGCGTGTCCCACGATCCTCGCGCGGACGAAGCTTCCCCCAGCAAAATAACACTGCCGCGGCCGGTCGTGGATCGTCCGAAAAACTCGCTAACCTTGACATCGAGCGTTCCGTGGGCAGCTACCAAACATCGCCCCCGCGAACGGCCGACAACAGCGTTCGTAACAACGGAAAACTGGCAGGAGCCGCAACAGAACGGGATACGGAACGAGAAAGATTACCCTGAGGAGAGCCTGCGTCCCGGTTAGCCGCGTCCTTCTCCTTCTCGGGACGGCTGTCACTCGGCTGCGTTCTTAACTCGCGCGACACTCTTCACGCGGAACATCGCGCGACGTTGCGACGCGAGGGGTGCGCGACGACTATGAACCGGCGAACGTCCATGGAACGAGAGGCGAAATAAGTAGAACGAAGGGTGGACGGGAACGTGGCGAACAGCGGCCGGCTCCTCCGTCCCCGGAGAACTATCGCTAACCCACGACTTTCCGTCCGTTCGTGTACGTACGTACGTTCCGTTCGTCCCCGACGAGATGCCCCCACCGCCCGACCGTGCGCTACGTACGCCACGAACCGGGGCTCTGCCGCGGAACCAACCCCCCCGATGAGGGAAGGAAAAAGAGAGAGAGAGAGAGAGAGAGAGGAAGCACGGTCATCCGCGTCCTCCGCACCCTCCGCACCCTCCTTCGCTCACCCACCGCGCAAGAACCACCCATGGTGGCGCCTTAAACCGCCCTGCCGGGTTACGCGACGTCGCCGGCAGATCGCACCAGCGAAACCGCCGGCGACGGATCGATCGACGTGACGTCACGCGGGGAGACCGACGCAAGCGTCGTGCCAATCCGGCCGCGTATCGTCTCGCGGCGACACGTCCTCGTCTTCATCGAGATACCCCGAGCGGACCTCGGGAAACTTGTCCCTTTATTTTCCTCCCTTTTTTTTTCCCCCCTCGTTTTCCATTTCCCCCCATTCCAGTTTCCAGATAAAACCGAGTCCGCGCGAACCTGCATTTCTCGCCGTGCTCCTCGAGTCGGTACCTCGGGTCCTCCGCAGGACCGGGTCGAGGAACTTCAGCAAACACCGATCGAGGGCTGATTTTGGGCAGACGGTGCATTTTTGGGGCTTCAGATGGTAGATTGAAAATTATTGCCGTGTTTTGTAGGACGAGTGAGCCAGTATTTGTAGAATTTGTTAGTTAATAGTTGTTGGGAAGAATTGTAGATAGAGGGAACAGGCAACAATGTTTAGAGCCTTTTATCTCCTAGAAATTGTCTCTATTTTAAGTGACTTCTTCTTCTCTTTTCTTCGTCCCTTCGTCCATCTTGTTTCCTCAGCTTTTTCTTGCTTTTCGAGCAGATTTTCTGATAGAAAAATGGAAATTCCTCGCTTCGAACGTCAGTTTCTGGTAGAATGCATGCGTATACACCCTCGTGGTAAAGTATTAGGACAATTTCAGTACAAATGGCGAGAAAATGTTACGTCCAGGCACGTGTAAATAAGATGATAACAACGCAAGACGATTTGCGACTGTTCCGTGCATTATGCACGCTAAGGTTTCGAAAGCAATTACCGTACACCTTTAAAACGAGATTTCAACATCCACGATGCGTACGGTTTCGCCTTTAATGAAACGGTAAAGAGGTTTCAACGCACCGTTGTTTGTGAATGCGATAGAGAAAAACGGCAGACACATAATACGGCTGAGTTAATTAACAAGATGAATTAAACTGCACGATCAATACGCGAATTGAAAGCGCGATTATTCTCCCGGCGAATTCGATGCAAGAATGTGGCGGCTCGATGCCGGGGCAAATTCAATTTGCTAATTGATATTATTGCATTAAACTATTACAACTTATGCAATGAATCGCGATGTTTCAAATTTAAGGATGCACAATTAATTTCTTTTTCAACTTTAACGCTCTATTTACATAACAACAAAACATAAAGCTAGAAAAAGAGAGAGAGAGAGAGAAACTAATCTTAAATAAACATTCGTTTAAATTTCAATTCCTTAATCCTCCTCCAATTAATTAAATATTTATTCGACTCGAGAGAACTAATCTTACTTGACTAAAACTAATTTCTCTTTAATTCAGATATAAAAAGATATATTTTTAATACATAATTATTTAATTATAATAAATTTATAACTGTTAGAACGACTTATGGACAATCCTTAAAGGGTTATGTCAAGCGTAACAATCGCGAGAAGCGTTCCGAGTAAAAATTCCAAGTAGATCGAGACCGAACGACGCGTCAGTAGAATAAGAAGATCGACGCGGCTCATCAGGCCGGAATCAGGCGAGATGCGAATTCTCCGGCCTTCTGTTTATCGCCGAGCCAACTGAACGGGACAATACGAAGCGTCGTTGACAAAGAACAATGACACTTATCTTTCCGCGTACGGCTACGTCGAACGCGACGTCTCCTCTTCTCGTTCCGCGAATCGATTCCCCGGCTTTGTTGCTCGCTTTGTCCACAATTGTTCGACACCGCTAAGGACAAGCGTGTTCCGCGTTCTGTCTCGCCGATTCCTCGAGAATTGCCTCGAGGATTCAGCTTTAATCGTATTTACGCGACACCTGCTGAATATCGTCCGCCAGCCAGTTTCGCCGTCACAAGTTGCGCTTCTATTCAGCGCCATTAGCGTCATTCTCTGCTCAAAAATTAACGAAATCGAGATGGTTTCTGTCAAAAATATTAATCCAATCTCTTCTGGTTGCTCGAAAATAATTTTCTCCACGATTATTCGTCAAAGAACTCGTTTTCGAAGTACAATGATAACTGGTCTCTGTAAAATGTCGATAATTTCGTATTGGTTACCACTTATTTTATCGAAACAATTTTTAGAGCGCAAGAAACAGGTCGTTCGGATAATTGGAACCTTTTAGAAGCGATTGTCGGTTTCATATCCGGATTACTGCGACGAACGACAAAAATGGGAAGCTCCCTCGTTAGAACGTCACAAGGGGTGGACGAGGAAGGAAGAAAAAACAGCGTTTCGCGAACGCTTGGCGATTCATAATTACGGGATACGTTGGAGGATTAACTTCTACCTCAGCGAGTCGGAATTCCATTTCCTCCTGCGTGTAACTCGTGTAATAAAATTGAATTGAATGACGAACTACGTGTACGGAGACGGTATTCAAACTCTCAAACTGGAGGTGGAATAATTGGGGATGAAATACTGTAGAACGATGTTCCACGGATATTATTGTTAACGATGATTCGTAGAACAGCATCGATGTAATTTCGTTGCATCACGCGGAACACCCGCTGAAAGCTTTCGTAAATGCGAGAAAATGTTTCGTACCTATTTATGTACGCGATGTAGAAAACGCGTATCGATTTGGGAAGTGGCCGCTGCGCGGATAAACCGTGAACTTGGCACGCTACGTAATACGAAAGCGAACAAAGTGAAAACTACCGTCGTAACACGTTGAAAGTCGATTCCAAATATTTTTAATCTATCTTACATCTATATATCTGCTCTCTAATACCTAACATTGCTGCAGCGTTTCATTCTCAGCTCAACTGCGTCCTCATCAACTCCTTTCATCAAGAAAATTCCTACTTCCGAAACGAAGGTACAAAAATATCCCTTGCCAACTCGAATGACGCGAACCAACTCGTCCGCCTCGAAGTAGAAAAGCAATTTTCAAGAAAACCAGAATACCCGCATCGAAACCGAGGAAATCGTTCCACGGAGGGCCGTGGAAGAACGCGGAACACCGACGAACACGACGACACGGATGCTCGTGCTCGCATCCCCTGCAATTCCACGTGACGCGAATTTCCCTCGAAATCGTTAGTCGGCCGGAAAACCCTCGGAACATTATTCTTGCCCAGAAAGGAAAGAGGGCAGGCCGGAGGAGCGATACAGCGGCTTTCGATGGAGCTGGATTAAAAGCGCGAAGCAGGGACGAGCGAGCGAGAGGGTCGCGCGCACCCTGGCGCTGCTCGAGGATCCGTAATCGTCTGAATATGCTCGTGGACCTCGCCTTCTTTGTTGCCCGCCCTCGCCGTGGTGCCCCTCGACGCGTTGCCCGAAGGATACACGGAGGGTTGCAGCCGGGAGGACCGAGTATATTGAATTCCCGAAAAGCGCGTCGGGTTTCAACCGGGACGATACGCGGTTTGCTTATGCCAAACGAGTTAGCGCGGCCTGGAGAGGGTCCAAGATACGCCTCCGGCTGTTTCGCGTATCGCGAAAACAGCATTGTTCCTGCGGTCCGCGCGGCGATTCCTCCGGATTAACACCAGGTTCCGTGCGCCCCACGCAACAGACCCGTTGCTAACTTATGCAAATTGTCGAGGGACGTTAAGAAGGCGCTGGGCGTAGCGCGATGCAGTCTGTTTCGCGATGATCGCGGACGAATATCGTGGCCAGGCTTTTGGATCATTTGGTATTTCCGGTAACAACGGGAAACTGTTGTTTATTTTTAGTTTGAGATAAGTGGAACGATTCTATCGCGAAATCTGTATCATATTTGTGTTACCCGTATTTATTAGGTTACGAGTTTTTGTCTTCTTTGTCTTTTTCCATTTTTATAGTGGGATCTTATTGCCTCTAGCTGGGTGATGATCCGTTGGCACGATATCTAGAGTGAACGTTGGACAAGGGGTATACTTTCCCAGCCAAATTCCTCTAATTCCAGCGGTGTCCATCTTGCCACGTGTGCTCCTGCCTTCTAATGAAAGAAGAGAACTCCTCTGGTGGTGAAATTCGTTTACACCCCATCTCAAGCCATTCAAGTGTCTCAACGAACAAGTGTTTCATCGGTCTGGATTAAATTTTTCAGCCAATTCCTCCAATCCTTTCAACTGGCTCCCGTTCAACCCTTATTTCCAATATACTCATCAATTTCCAGGTCGTTTGGTCATAAAACACCCCGACACGTTTCCTTTTCGCGTTTCCCTTTCGCGTTTCCTCCGCGTACTTATCAGTTGCAAGTGAAAATGCTCGTTCGTAACAATTCGAACAAGCGGGTACGCGCGCACCGTTCAAAATGTCGGCCTCGTACATCCGTAACGACAAATCGAATGTTGCAGTTCGCGTGTGCCTTATCTCCATTATTGGAAAATGAATCGAGAGGTTAGCAACGATAGGTTTTTCGTGCATGCACACCGCGCGCCATAGCCGTACAAGTGTCTGGATCGTGCCGAGGTTTCGAATATCGGCGCAGAGGGCAAATTGCCCCGGGGACGGGGTAGATTCTGCACATGCGAGGGTCGAACGCTTTAAATTCAACGCGTTCCTTGACGTAATCGGGATAACCCACTCGAGGTCACTTTAGGTGGCACGCTTTTCGAATTTCCTTCCGTATCGTTTCTATTTTTTTCGCTCGTCGAATTTGTTTGACGAGCGGAAATTTGGAACGCCACGCTTGGAACGAGCCGCGAAACGAATTCCGCATCGCGCCTTCTTGGGCAATCCTTGAAACGCTCGTCCCAACAGTTCGGCTGAACTTCTGCGAATATTCCTGTAACTGGTGCATTGCGTGTCCTTTGTACGAAATTGTGATCGATGGTACCGTTCGATTCGCTTTGCGAAGCCTAATTTTCACGTGCGAGGTTTGCAGACGTCTGGGTACCATTGGTTAATTTCATTTGTGCATAAGATTTCATAGAAACATGAAGAATTCACGATACCATAATCATAATTATAGTTCACGTATCTCTAGAAAGCTTATGTTAATAGCGCATAATGACCGTTTCTTCGTTATCCTCGACATGCCAAATCATCTAACGACAGACTAACGTGCAACAAGATTGTCGCTGATAATCCGTGCACATGGAAATCAGCCTTAACTCTCCGCTTCTTCGACGCGAACGATGCATTCGAATCGTTAACCAGCCGTTTCCACGGAATTACCGTCGCTGGCACAATCGGAATTTCCCTACGAATCGTCTCGTCCCATATTCCATGCAAATTGCGGTAAAACTTTTTCGCCTCGCGGACCGGTTCGCAATATAGGGCGTCCGCGAGAAATTATTGTCGTTTCGCCTGGTACACTTTACATGGCCGACACGTTCGACGGAAATCAAATGAGATTGAATAGCTGAACGAGTTGGCAAGAACTGCCCACGCTTCGACGGGACTCCATTCGACCGAGACGTGTCCAAAGCCAACGCGGTGGACCTAATCGAGATGATCACAGTTGATCCATTTCCGCGTTTGCGTTACCGCGCGTCATCTCTTTTTGCGAGATCGCCTCGATGTAAGACACGGTTACACGAGATTGTCCAACACGGATTCGTGGAACGTCGTGACTTTTCACCCTCTGCGATGTGCGACATCTTTTTTTAACGATGTCCACTTCTCACTTTGTCGAACGTATTTTTTGTATGAAACAAGATCATGTACACAGCGAGGAGTTAAATATTTGTACAGTGTTAAATTGTGGTTTCGTATGAAGAAATTATTTTTTGCCACGTGCGTCGTGATATTCGAGCTAGTAAATTGGGGTGCGATGTCACACGCGCGGTGACACTCGACTATAAGGGGTTGATACGTACAATTTGCTAACGCAAATATTTGTTTTTCGCCAGTTTTTCGCGTTACCGAAATATTATCGATCAGTGTAACGTATGCACAACTTTTTTTACTCGCGTGGTATTAAATTTGTAGATTTCTAGCTTGAAGATAACAGCGCACATTACGCATTGGACTGTCTGACGACGTATTGCTCGTACTACTTTCGATGGAACTACTTCTTGAACGTGTACTCGTATAAAAAATGGGTTTTCTTCGTGGTAATGAGTATTATGGTACTGACTGAATGTACTTGGAACAATGTAGAGTAGCACTAATTAAAAATATTATCTTCTAGATAAGTAATAAAAATTGAACACAAGTCGAGAATAAAATTCAGGTATTTTAAGACGATCACAAATCAATGCGAACGTCAACTGGAATTTCGAAAGCAAGAAGATCGAACGACGCGATCCCTGAATAGAGAGCCAATCAGAAACGGTCGCATTGAACTCAATCGATGTAACTAAAGTAATCCACGTAACCAAAGATAACCACGGCGAGTGAGGCTGAGTAATTGGAAGCTCGTACGAAATTAGCTGCGCAAATTTCGTCTAATTAAAGGCCGTTCGTATGTGGCTGCTCGGCCATTCGGTGCATGCCGTATTAAGTCTGATTCAGACATCGGTGCTGCGCGACTTTGCGAAGTGATTCACGCTGGACTGACTTAATGCTAATTACAGCTACGTCTCTTCAAATTAGATCGACGATTGCTTTTGTAACGCGTTACTTAACGAAAATAAGGTTTCGAGCGTTCGAGAAATCAACGACTCGACGTTGGAGAACGGCTTAACGTTGGTCGCGATTTCATGCGATCGATCGTGTTACGTTCAACGATCGCGATGAGTCGAACGAAAGCGTCTTGATCGATAGCAGGTAGTTCGAATGAAAAGGTAAACGAAGAGTGGGTTAGAATCCACGATTGGATCCACGTGCGCTGACGAATCTGGCGGTTTGCGTTTTGCGTTCACACGGGGACCGTGACTCATTCGACGAGCAGGAACACGTGCACCAAGAGGCAACAAGAGATGCCCTCGTGGAAATAAATGGACGAGGGCATGCATAATGAAGTGCGCTTTGTCTTCGCCACTTTTTAGCGGATACGAAGTGTTCTCGATGTAATTGAATTCATTTTCGACGTTTACTCTGTGCGATATTAAATCCACTTACTTCTCCATCCTTTTTTATATCTCAGGGAAGAAGCATTTTCAGTGACACTTTTGGAAATTTCATAAAATGCATCGAAATTGTTATACGAATAAATTGGTAATTGAAAATGAGAAAATTGTAAACAGAGCCCCGAGCAATGCGAGGACGTAAATGAATTACTACCACGTGAACCATAGATGAGAGCGCAGAGTATTGATTAGCGAGGCGCGTGTGTACTTAAAGTTTATAAGCTTCTCAACCCGGTGAATTCGGATAAATTTCATACTATATGCTAATAAAACAGCTCTATGTATGTAGACATTTACTTATTTAAGTTTTATATAAAGCTAGCTCGTTCGGCTGATTTTATATTTGGCTCTACATTAGAAAGTGCTAGCCGAAGTTCAAGACCCTTTAAACCCGATCGTTTCTCATCATTAAATCAGAGCTAGTGATTAAAACTTTGATCTGAAAAATTTCCAACTAATGTGGTGGATAAAAAATGTAATTATTCTCGATTCTAAGATCTACCTCGCGACACAGCGGTTGCGGAGCACTGCTCTAAACACTCAACACCTCCACGTCAAATGAAACCAACCCTTTGCACTCGACGCTTTCCCAACAATTTCCTATTGCTGATAAAAGTTATCAATAGAAACTGTTGCTGAGCGATTTATCAGCGACAGAAAATTTCCATTTCAACAGGAAACTGTGGGGAAACACGCGTCTCTCGAGAAGTTGGAATAAATGTTCACCTTGGCAATCGATTCGTTCAGAGGCGACATCATTAATGTCATTCAGGAATCCATACTCTTCTTCTGACTCGTATCATCGACAAGAATATTCTGAACCCGGCCCCGGGAAGGGGCACGAGTCTGCTACCTCGCCTTAAGGGCATACGCAGCTCGTATCATCGACAAGACGGTAACAACGTCTCCCCCAAGACTTACCTCTCGTGGTCCTGGTTGTAAGACGGATTGATTCTGCGCGCGTACAACGAAGCACCGCCCTCGGACATGTAACCGTCGCAGAGGTCGGAGAGGGTTCTGCTACCAACGGTCATACCGCCGCGAAGTACCTCGCCGTCGCTGAGATAACCGGAGGCGACGTCGATGTCCGCGTAATCGTGACCGACATGATGATGGGAAGACGAATGAAGGATCGTGTACTGTCGCGCGGTCGTTCTGCTCGGCAGGGTCTGAAGGGCCCTCGCGCCTGGCGTGTAACCGCGCAGCAAAGGCTGCATGGGCTTCACTGTCATCTCGGCCTCGTCGTCGCCCATAGAGCCGCCGCCGCACGTTGAACTTTCAGACAGAACCTGCGAAGTAAGCCGAATTAATGCACTGCTCTATATTTAGCGTTACGCTAGCGCCGCAGTAATTATAGGAAATTTAGTGCCCAGTGAGGATTGTTCAGCGTTACCACGTGTAAATACGATGTACGGGTAGACCGTTGTGTAACGCGGGATATACGTGCGCCGTGTTGCGTGGATAATAAACGCTACACGGAGCGTAAGAACGAGGGGAACGTTCGAAAGTGTAATTTCGTAGGAACCTCTTGAATTGCAGCGTTACGAATTGATTGATTAAAATTGCTTCAAGGGAGAGTGGACCAAAACAAGAAGCGACTTTGGTGGCTTTCATCGATATTTGTAGATACCAGCAAGCTTTTGTAATGAGAATTCGATCGTTTGTATCTCGTCGCGTAAGAAAATAGAAGACGAGAAGAGTGTTATAAAGAATTTTTTCCATTCAACTTCAAAACAAACTAAAGATATTATAAAAGTAGAAAATTAGTCACGCCGTGGCACGGATCGGCGTTACACGGAGGACTACGGTGCCGCCTCCGCGGAAAGGGAGCAATGGGACCCATTGCGAAGGCGCGCGTGCATGCATACTAACCTTCTCCATTTGCTCGAAGGTCGTGTCAATTTTTCTATTGGGTATAGTTTTGATCTCGCTGCCGCTCTCGCTGCTAGGCCTGTAAATCACGCTGCTGTCGCTTGAATTGCTTTGCCCGGTGCTGTTCGAGTTGCTGTGCGAGCTCTCGGACATGAGGTCGGAGATGCTCGGCATGGGTGACACCATCGCGACAGTGTTCGGGTCTAGCTTACGGTGTAAAGCGTCTGCCTTCAATTTTGTGGGCGTCGGCACGCTAGGCATGCAGTTTTCCTTCGGTGGCTTCGAGGTGCCTTTCACCAAGGCCGTGGGCTTCGGAATGCTGGACCCTGGGCTGCCGGAAGCGTTCAGAGCGGAGCCTTGGAGCGGGCTGCCGAGCATCGGCGGCTGTTTGTTCGCGCCGAAATTCAGCGGGCTCGAGACGTGTCCGTGCGTCGGGGCGCTGTTAACGTAGGTCGTCGGGGGCACCGCGGACCCCTCTTGAATCGTCGCCATTTTGACGTCCGCCGTTGCTTCCGGATTGTGACGAGGGGACATGGGTGGTGTTTGCATTCCGTTCGCGCGTTCCGCCTCTTGCGCTTCGTTCGGGGCTCTGGGCTTCGCGGGCAGACTCGTATTCTGCTGCCTCGAGGGGCTGTTGGCATTCTCCGTGGCCGGTGGTTGGTTGTGCCCCAGCAGATTCTCGCCTATGTCGTTGTGCCTCGGCTGCATCGCGTGCTTCTGGTCGCACAAATTGGCTTGATTCATCGACATCGTGTGATCGATCGAGCTGTTCTCGTCGTTGATGACCATTTCTTCGCGATCGGGCTGCTTGATCATCCCGTTTGTGTTGTTCATCAACCCCTTTTGTGCCAGCACGTCCTTGTTCAGCCCGTTCGGCGGCACTTTCATATTCTGCAGGTGAATCTTCGTGTCGGATATTTTCGCGCCCGGCAGCTCCATCTTCGGTCGCGGTGGCTGCTTCGACGACTCGTTCTTCAGGCTCCCGTAGTTCTTCGGGTCCTGCGCGGATATCTGTTTCGCGGGCACCAGCTGCGACGGGTTCGGCTTCTGCAGTTGCGTGGGTGGCTGTTGCTTCAATAAATCGTGCAGATTGGAAGACTTCTTATCCGCGGCCAGCTTCGTGGCCGCCGCAGCGATTTTGCTAGCCGGTTTGACATCCTCCAAGGGTGGATTGTAGCCGACCGACTTGTCTGTCGCGCCTTTCGTCCGCGCGATCTTGCTCTGCGCTTTGCTCTGCTCCTTCCTCACGGTCTTAGGGCTCGCCTGTTTCGCTGGCTTCGTCGACTGCAACTTCGACTTCAAAGCGCGACTCTTGGGTGATTCCAGCTGCAATTTGCTCTGGTCGCACAGGGACGTCGAGCTGTCCGAGTGTTCCGATCTGGCGGAGGAAAAGCCGGAGGAACTCGAGGTGCGCTTCGATACGCCCGACGACGCTTTCCCACGGTCCTGATTCTTCTCTTTGTTGTTGAAGAGCTTGAACTTGTCCAGCACCGAGTTCTTGTTCTGCTGGGTTGGAGCATTCGTGGCGGTGTACGGGGACGACTGGGCTGTCCTCACGCTGCTGGGTTTCCCCACAGTGGACGTTCGAGGGCTGAAACGTTCGAAATTCATCGATTACTTTATCTTCCACTATACGGAAGTAAGGCTACCGAAATAGGCTCTGCGACGATCGAGGCAGAAGACATTTACCTTGGTGTAGTGGCTGTGGGTTGCCTGTTCGACGGATTTTGATTTCTAGGCTGAGGAATGAAGGAGAGCCCGGTCTGAGACGACTGTTGCTGACTGGGACTGGTGCTTCTGGAACTACTCGCGCTACCTATACCTCCGTTCCCATGTTTCAGGCCGACTGCAACAGAAAATCAACGATTCCCGTTAATCACTTGACGATTACAATTAACAACATTACGGAACTATTATAAAACTAAGGGAAGCAACGATAATCGCGCGAAATCCGTCGACTCCGACAGATACCCGGGAAAGGAAGACGAAAAGTAGGTTCACCGCATCCATTGTGCTAAAGAAGATGGCGTCAGCGATTCTCTATCCGCGCAGCCTAACCAGAGATTCGACGTTCGACGAAATATCCATCCTAAGTCCACTCGTAACATTTAATTAAACGGTCGATGATAAACGCTTATTGTTCGCCTCATCTTTTTCTAACGCGCTCCCCCCGCTGTCATTGGCCGCGACTCAATAAAACGACGATCGGTCGCCTCATTAGCCGAGCACAGTCGCAATACTGTGCCGGCTCGAAGCCTCCTCGTCTCTGCCCCGGCAAGTATGCGCTGTTTGCAGACAAAATAAACCGCACAACCAGGCTACAGTGCGTCCACGTGACAGCGCGCATTTACCACGCGGGGAGATTAATCCAGAACCACTCGTTGCTCAATCTGTCACTGGTGTAATCGCGGACATTGTTTCCACCGGGTAATTTACGTTATCGTGGGACAAACTTACAATGCGTCGAATTAATAGATAAACTCCCATCAACGAGCACACGTTTCCACGTTTAGCGGGCAGATGTTATAAATATCGCTATAAAACGCAAACTTCTACTGAAATATGGCACCTATTATGAGCATAGGAATTCCAGCAGCTTGGTTTCATTGAAGATTCAGTAAAATAAATACGATATTATAATTTGTATTCCAAAAACAGTTCGTATCAATGGTTTCACTCGATTTTTTCTGTTCGCCAGTGGATTATTTGGTACTCGTATTGTTAGTGGTAAATCGATAGCGATTATTCCAGCTAGCGGAGTACAGTTGGATGGACGGTACGTCTAAATTGCCGCAATGAAGATCTCCTGATAAATTTTAATCTAGATCATGACACAGCTGCGTTATCCTGATCCACGCTGCTGCCAGCTGGCAGTGGAAGTTGTGTAATTTATATTGTACGCGCCTCGTCCTATTGTTGCACACTCGTAATTAGTGGGAAGACTGGCCGATTTATTAATACAAGCCTGGACGACCCGTTCGCGTGGTTGACATCGCCAGATAATTTTATATTAATTATCGTATGCAGAAAATAAGTAATAGGGACAGTCGATAATTATTATGGTTTGAATGATTGATAGTCGTCGAGATTTTTCTTGCAAATTATATTCATCGCACACCAATTGAAAAACTAAATATTTAAGGTTTCAATCTGAAACGATAATATTCAATTTATGGAAACATTAATAATTACTAGTTTTAAAAATTAATGGATGTCTATACGAGGCGATGGAAAAATGTTTTTCCCGATTTCATGAAATTCGAGGATCATCGATATTCTATGAAACGTTGCAACGTTCGTTGACAAATATGTATCGATTCAAATGTTCAGTCTTGATTAGAAACGAAAATATATTTATTACAAAGACGCAGACGTTCAAATGTTATTAATTCCGTCTGGACATTGGGGTATCGAATTAATTACTACTATTTACGTTTAAAGAGATTGCCTCGTTGCAGCTGGAACTCTGTTACAAGTCATATTCCAAACTTCTCGTACACGTAATCCATCTACGCCCCCAGGATTGATTAGCTACGTACGATAATCTCACGCTCCATATTTCTTCGCGATAACCCGTGTTTAAGATCAGCTCATACCGCAAATCAATTAATCCCGCAAAGTGCTTGCATATTCGCGAAGAACGCGAGCTTGCGAACGAAATTTCTTTGTACGGAATTGGTTCGAGTAAATAAACTTCTGACGAGTTAAAGCCAACATTTTCTGACTCAATTTCGTGGCGGTCCTTCAACAGCCGCCATTAGAGGGGCAGCAACATTCGCCATTAACCGCAAGCACTCATATCCGTCTCCATTTCTACGTAATAGAATTTCCGACCTGTCTCTAACGTCTCTGCTAGGTAGCCTTACTGATGAGTCCACTAGCAAGCTCAGGACGAAACGTTCTTCCCTCTCTTTTCTTCCCATCCCTTCTCACTTGAGTCCACAGCGACCTGAAGCAACGCGCTTCAATTTCATTTTCCATAATTAGAAGCAAAATGTAAAATCTGCACTTTAAACCTAAACCAATTCAAGTTCAGTTTTCTTACTTTTCACTGAGACAGTGATATTACATATTACACTTTTCTCAAGACTCGAGTCTCAATTAAGAAACTAAACCACCCCAATCAACCCTTTCACGAAATCCAATATACCCGTACGTACATTTTATAAAAAATATTCATTCTCGTTACTTTTCACTGAAACAGGGATATTACATATGCAATCGATAATATATATTACGATAGACTCGAGCCTCAAGAACTAAACCACCCCAACCAACCCTTTCACGAAACCCAATTTACCTATACATACACCTTATAAAAAAGTTCATTCTCGTTACTTTTCACTGAAACAGTGGTATTACATTTTTCTCACAGAAATCACTAATATATATTACGATCAAAAAATTAAAATTGAATACAAAGATTAGAAGTCAAGTCTTTTTTTAATATTACAGATGCAAGACTCGAGTCTCCAGAATTAAACCACCCCAACCAACCCTTTCACGAAACCCAATTTACCTATACATACACCTTATAAAAAAGTTCATTCTCGTTACTTTACACTGAAACAGTGGTATTACATTTTTCTCACAGAAATCACAAATATATATTACGATCAAAAAATTAAAATTGAATACAAACATTGACAGTCAAGTCTTTTTTTAATATTACAGATGCAAGACTCGAGTCTCCAGAACTAAACCACCCCAACCAACCCTTTCACGAAACCCAATTTACCTATACATACACCTTATAAAAAAGTTCATTCTCGTTACTTTTCACTGAAACAGTGGTATTACATTTTTCTCACAGAAATCACTAATATATATTACGATCAAAAAATTAAAATTGAATACAAAGATTGGAAGTCAAGTCTTTTTTTAATATTACAGATGCAAGACTCGAGTCTCAAGAACTAAACCACCCCAACCAACCCTTTCACGAAATCAAATTTCCCCATACGTACAATACACAAAAGAAACAAGAGAAAGTAATCCTCAACGCTGAGGTACGAAAAATACGAACACGCGAACCTACGTGCATCCAAGCGGTTCGACAGCGTGATTCGGCCGAACCTCTGAGAACGCCACTCGGAATGCGCCCCGTAATATCTCAGGGCATCGTAATTTCCCGTAGCGGTGAATCGCGTTAAGAATCAGCGCCGTAAATCAATTCCTCTGTCTACCCGAATTAATTCGGCCAAGCCGGTCCCACGTTCGATCGAGCGGTGCCCTGCGGCGATCGTTCTTCATTGCCACCGGTGCTGACACTGATTCGCCGTAATCACGGAGCCCAATTCCTACGGTCGCCAATCGGTCTCAATTGTCGAGCTGCGCGACACGAATCGGCCAGATACGAGATAAACGTCTGCTGGTTCGTGGCGAAGAAGAATCGTGCAGGGATACGAGGTCGCGAGTACAGCAGAGTGCTCCTTTATTAGTCGAACCCTTTTTATCCGTCGCTGGCGAGGCATCGCGATCATAATCGGATATGTATAACGCGCGTCCCGGTAACGGCGTGTCGGTCGATTGCATTCTTTTGTTGCGCCGCGAGCGGAATCTTAACGCGAGGGGGTGAAGGGGGCTTCGATTAAAACGGGATTCAGAATGCGGACGGTCCTGAAACTGATTAGAAATGGAATTTCTAGAGGGTTTCATCTTTGCGTTCTTCAAATCTTCGACATTGAGAGAAGAGTGTCACGAATCTGGGATCGAGAAGACGAATTGTTTATTGGCCCTTTGCACTCGGATGTCTCCTCTGAGGGGACGTCAGAACCGATTAGCGATTAAACTTATTCCATCAAGTTTTCTATTGAAATGGAAATTTTCTATTGCTAGGAGACGCTAACGATAGAAACAATTGCTAAATATTGCTAAAACATTGCTATTTCAGTAATATTTCTAGCTTCTATTGCCAACGTCCAAAAAGGAGCAGAGTGCAAAGGGTTAAAATTTAACGTTGTTGTTCGACGATTCGTCGCGAAACGAAACAGGCGATGACTTTAACCTTTAAAATATTTTTTCAATATGATAGTCGACTAATTATTGTTCATCAAATTTGTATCTACGCGTATAGGGAGCAACGGTAAGATGGAAACTAGCCGGAACACTTCGCCCCGTAAAAAACACCAGTCACGAAGCGTCGCGATAAATTCGATTTGCTTTTTATCAGCGGATTCCGCGGGGCGTCGTTGACAAAGAACAGAAGACAAGGGAACGGGACGGAAGGAGTCGAAACGTGACCGAGCATTAGACCTCGGCTGTCGCTGGGAATGATTCATCGTAAGTTGGATCACGAGCGATCGATCTCGCAAGATATTAACGACATCCGCACGCTCCGAATGCTCAGTCGATGACCAGGACGCGGAGGAACCACCTGCACCGCCATTGCGTTCCTCCGCCGCTGTTCCTCTTCAACCCTACGCTCTGTAACGCGCCAGGTGTTTTTGGTCGTGCATAATGCATATTCTGTATTCGATTAGTCGCGAGGAATCGAGATTGCAGACTGCATTCACTATTGAACTAACTGTTACATAAAAGGCTACCGTAATACATTATTGTAATTACTATTCTGTCACCTGAAATAATGGCAAAATAGAATAATGCACGAAGAGAATTGTAATTTGAACGCTTTGGGCGTGGCGTTGGTTCCTGGGAACCGACAGTGGACTTTTCTTTGCAGCGTATATTTTTTTTAATTAAGTATCGCAAGGGGGACATTTTAACCCCTTTGATAGAATTAAGTATGTGTCAATTCATGGTAAATCTAGTGTTAAAATGCAGAAGACGCGTAACTCTTAACTGACGCTAATATCAGAATGAACTTTATGTGTAAGAGATCATTTTATTTTTAAGTAGTCAATGAAAGGGAGAGAAAATATTATTTAACAATTGTACGAAATTAGTTGTAATGGAGGGATGAAAGAGACTTGGCTGGAATGTTTGGTAATTACGTTCATGGAGCACTAATTAAACAATTTACCCTACAACCAGGCAAACTACGAATGCGATTCCCTGGCTGATGTTTGAGGAGCACTCGATAACGGACTTGATCGGTGAATGGACGCGAGCATACTTCACGGAACAAGTCGTTACTTTGATTACGTACATATGTGCGCTTTGATATATGTACGATGCAATGGAAGCATTTCCTTTCTCTTTTTTCTTCTCGAAGAAAAATAAGCAACTTTATATTTACAATTCTTATCGTAAAAAATTAAGTTCCTCGATACAGTGAAATCAAAATGTTGATACACGAATTGAATAAGAAGCAAGAAGCAAGAATTATTTATTTGTAATCAAGAGACAGACAAAACTCATTTATAAAGAATTTTTTCGACATTTCTGTCTGATAATTTCTTCGTGTATCTTAGTACACGATGTATTAATCAAATTTTAATTAATTAACATATAGATCGCGCAATATGTTATTCCTAAAAAACATGCTAATAAATTAGCAGAGCAACTGTAATTCTTTTAGCGAGCACTACTCGTTGAATAAACAGCAAGACGTCCTTTTGTCCGCGTCAAGATACCGAGAAATTAGTACTCGTCCAATCGCGGTGCTATGAAAATATCCACCGTGAAATACGACACAGCGAATAGATAACTACATTTTGCTCGCATGTTGAATCGTTAAGATATGAAAATAGACTCGTAAAAACAATCGTGATTGTTATTTCCCCACTTTAATAATCGAGGCAAGCCTAGTTCGCCATAAAATTACTCGCTCTACTGTTCCTTGTCCTCTGTTCTAACTTCACTTTTAGTGAATTATTACTAAAGTATCGCAATTAAATTAACTTTAACATTTTTTTGTTATTTACACTTAATTATAACTTTTTTTCGTTTGTATATTTTTCAGAATGTTTTCGAAAGTAGATGAATATTTGTGGAACACTCTGTGCGATATTTTCCAAAACATAACGCAGAAAGAACAGCCAGTTTTAATTAACGACGGAAACATTCATGTGGGCAGGGTTGAGGGAAGCCAGGGTACACAAAGGGTTACAGAATTCCGCAACACGCGTGTTAGGCAAGACTTGTTGCGCATTCACGACAGCGAACTCGTGCGAAATCGTACTCGCAGTTTCCATCGAGTACGGTGCTTAAAACTACACTTTGTTCTAATTTTGCCACGCATCTCGCCTAAAAGGGACTAATTAGAACTAGTTTTCCAAACGTTTTCCAAGGCAAGCCCGCGGACATTTTCTCTCCGCTCGCGCTGCCAACGCATTTTATATTTCCCTGCGAGGGACGTGCATTGCACGCCAAGAGATTGCATAAACGCCGCCATTTGTCGGCATAACTCGGCAATCACGATTTTCTAGAACACGAATTTCAATTCGCTGAATTGTCACCCCCAATAAATCTCTGAGAACCACGTTAAACATTCAACTACTTACTTTTCTAGATATAACAATTGAGTTTTACGATTACTCAAATTCCATTCAGAAGAGTTGTAGCCCCACAGATTCGACGATTATTTTTTAAGAACGTTCTACACTCTGCATGGAATAATTTTTCTATTTACTCTTATACTTAAATCTCTATTTCTTCTACTACCTCTCTACCCCTATCGTTATTAGCCGCATTTCCCTCCGCACACAAGTGGCTCCGCCATCATAGAAACAAATAAACCACAACCTTTTCAGACAACATCGAAACGCAAGAATTACGCGGGTAGAATGCCATTATGGGTCACCACAAATCCTCAACGACACTCGCGAAAACACACCAAATCAACGATAACGACGACACCACGAAAGAAACGACGCGTCCCCAACGAACGCGGCTCTCCGCAAAGGTGGCGAGATGCGTTCTGGAGCGTCTCGAAACTTGCGGATTGGCCCATTGCTTACCAAGTGACGCGCAACGACGAAACCGAACTGTCACGGCAACAAAGTCACGTGCAACCGGTCGAGCCTCGTATTTACGCGGTGAGCCCGCGTCGCTCTCGGTTCCCAGCGAGTCTGGCGGCCATGGCGTCGCGTCCTCCCGCGTTCTCGTTCAAACGTGAACTCGTGCTCGCGTTTCGCACGGGCGCAGCGCGGTTCCATACTGCGCGCTCCGCTCGTAACCTCTCCTCCCTCTCTTTGTTTCGTTCGTACACACTCGCCAGCGAGTGTTGTGCATCGATGCGCGAGGGAGCCAACGGGCGGCGGTCGCATTAGCGAGTCTTTAACGGTGCACGAGGCTCATAAGGGCATTGCATCGGTCGCCATTGGTGTACGAGTGTACGCCTGCGGATGGTGTGCGTGCCTTGTCGAGTGCCGCGCGATTGACAGCCAGAGGCGATTAAGTTCAGAGCGGTGGCTCTCCTTCGTTCTTTCTCTTTCTTTCCTCGCGAGACGCACCGGATCTCTGGCTTGCTCCCTTCTCTCCTCCATTTTCGTCTCCCGACGCTCCCGACATTTTCTGCGACCGAGGCGAGCAAGGAAACGCGGCTTGTTTATTTTCTTGGAAAGCTTGATAGGTCATGATTGATCACCGGCCGAGAGATTAATGATCGCGAACAATCATTTAGTCTCGCGGCGTTCGGTTGCGCGCTTAATCGAATCGACGCGGTTTTCTATTTAAATTGCTCGTTTTTTAGGTTGTTCTTACTGGTTTTTGCGAGTTCCGCGCGTCGCAACGTGAGGCGCGTTTTTAATGATAAAAACGTGATTTTGTTGTACATTGCGTTTTGCAGGGACTAGTTTAAGTTGTGCGTGGAGTGCGCAAACTGAATTAGGTATGCGACAAGTTTCTAGTGGGAAGCGAGCAGGGAAATCTTTTAAATTTCTGATTAACGATCTTTCTTAATATTTTGCTCAAAGAATTACCGTCACTCGTTGAAAGAATAGATAAAAATCTACTGGTACGTCCCAAGAGTCACGATCAAGCTACTTACGATCAATTAGAATCCAAATGAAATCACAGACTGAACCAACGAGAGATCCATCGCACAACCGTGCACGCTGCAATCATTGTTCATTGTACTCTGCACTTGCACGATCTAGATATAGTCGAATCGCTTCTTTGGTTTTCAATATATTTCAATATTACAATCGTTACTGCACGCGTGTGCGCGAGTACGTGAGAGATCTTAAGTATCGCGCGTAATCACTTCCCGGAAACTGTCGAATAATCATTCCATCGTGTAATGCCTACAGTATCCAGTCGAGTGACAAGAGGGTTGCGGTTGGGAGCCTCTGGGAAGCGTGCAATGCATGCGATATGTGTACGGAACTCCATTGGCACACCGGAGAATTTACCGAGAACGGAAGATCAACGGAGATTAGCGGTGAAATAATTTTTCCACGCTCGTCGTACTCGACTATGCGAGTACTTTGTTAACTTGTTACGCGTGATTAGATACAGCTACGTTAAAAACTGGATAGGACACGAACAATCCAAGTTTTTCTATTTCTCTTGCATATTAAGTACGATACGAATTTGCAATTCGTGAAATGTCTTGATTATTAGTCATCAATTTTTTATATAGATTTCAATTCGAAGATGAATCAGGTAGCTCTGAAGGGATAGAATCTCTCAGGTAGAATCTGCTCAAAGCACTCTTTTTGGAGTAGCTTCCTCTGATACATTTGATTCACTCATTTTCAAAACACATAACTATCGAATACGATAATTGAATAATTAAAACACTCATATGTTATATCGATATGATAAATGGAACCAATGCATAGTATCGTTTGACTCTGCTGCATTTAACCAATTGGACCATTCGCCTAATAGCGAGTTTGCTCCATTTAAACAATTAGATTACCATTTGTATGATATTAAGCCTACGATATATGGAGCACGTCAACACTAAAATTGTCAACGATTGACGTACTCGACAATTTGTTCTAAGATAAACAAAATGATAACGAGAAGTAAAAATTCTCGAAAATAAATCACTGTAGATTAATGGAACCTTTATACGAAAGTACGAGCCGCTTTTTGTTGTACGTTCTGGTGTCAAACATGCTTTAGTTTGAAGAAGTAAACGACAAGAAAGGGGGAACCAACGGATGCGTGGTATCATATACAGAAACAGTCGAAAAGACAGCGAGTAAAGCACTTCCCGCGTCTCTGTGAGGTAAATGTCAACCAAGAGTAAATGCTTTTAACATTGTTAGGTGAAACTGCTCGCTCCACCGTATTTATGCAGTAACTTCTAATATCGGTATCTGTTTTCTTTCCCCACTTCTGATGTATTGAGTTACGTTTCTCTCGGATAAAGGACCGAGGTCTATCCTGCGACAGACTAAGTACACGCTTGGTTAAGTGCACCTAAGGAAGCCTTTAAAAGTGATACGTTGACATTTAACGCCGTGGCTTATCGTACTTTTGTACAGCAAAAAGCAGTGGAGTAAGTACAAACGAGTTGATATGAAGGACACACCGTGTCACAGCGACATTCACGTTTCCTCTAACATTATGTATGTACAATGGTACATTATCGTTGAAGAATTTTTATTTTTGCATCAGTTATATTTTATCTACTGTAATACAATTTTGCTGTGAACTATACAAGATAGAAATCAAAATTGTACTATTTAAGATGCTCCAAATATTATCATGGTCCACTGCGCACATCTTCAAAAACGTAGACAAGTACTTCTCCGTACGACACGAAGACGGATAATCTGATAAAATGCCTCGAAAAAAAAGCGAATTAAACGAGCATCAGCGATAATTAATCATCGATAATTCAATTTTTCCTAATTACGCAACGGGTATCCGATTTTCCTTTTACTCGGACGCGCCTAACGAGCGCTTTGATCGGCAGCGGCGTTTTAATCAGTCGCCTTATCCGCGGCTGAGAAATAAAATTTATCTCTTGGCGAGCAGCCGCGCGGGGTCAAAGGCTGCCTTTGAAGTAAACGGAACGGAGGCGCGTTATATGCGCGGAGGAAGAAGCTGAAACGATTGGCCAAGGAGTCGGATTACGGGGCGAGCCACCCCGTGAACCCAAGTCGGGGATTAGAAGAGCCCTTACAGTTTTCGTTCACCTCCAGCGCGAACCACGCGATTACCCGCCTCCAAGATGACTAAGCGACCCTTTTCCGGGAAAAAACCTGATTATCGACTGGCTGTCGAGCAAGCGCGAAGCTTCTTCGTCCCGACGCCTCTCGCGACGTCTCCGTCCCGCAGCGAACGCCACCCACTCGACGTCTTCCAGCTTTTACGCGATTGGCATGGGCGAGAGGCGGACGAGTCGACGAGGGTGCGGATGCGACCGCTCGAATCTCGGTTATATACGAGATTAGATTGCAATTAGTTCCTTGTATCAGCTCATTGCTTTACCATCGCTTCAAAATCGATACTGTCAATCTTCCCGCCATTCAGTTTCATTACACGTCACTCGAGGGCGAGGGGTGGGCTGACGAGGAAATAGCGAGTCCGCTTCTTTGATTCGGAATTGCAGTTTACGTCGCACGAGTCCGTCTCACCCTCCTCGGATTTTTCAAACAATTTCGTTCGAAATTTCGTTCACTTCGCGTGTACTGCGAAATGTCGCGATGCTATAACTTGATATTTATGGCTGGCTTTCAGTATTTCCATCGATCATAGAGAGTGCTTGCAACAGGGAAGCGGATAAATTCTTCCATTCGATCCGCTGGTTCTAAATTCGATCGATTCGAATCGTAGAAACGCATCCGCGATCGTACGAACGATCGAAAAATTGCCACTCGTTTCAATTTCCGGGTCCATCGTTTTGGCGCACGTGTATTTTTTTCTTCCTTCGGGGAGTTTACGCACGTGCGACCGTCGATAGGAATTAGAGTTGAGGGTGAATTCAACAAAGCGGAGGCTCCACTGGCAACGTCCCATGGGCCCGTGGGATCGGCTTAAGTCCTGATGGCTGTCAGGAGGCGGTTGACTCATAAGCCATCGTGAATTTTCGCTTATTTTCCATGTACTGCCAGTCCATCGCTGTCCTTTGCTTATTAATCGGCGATCTTTCCAATTAAATTATAACGAGATCCAATGGAGGCTGTGGCATTCTTTTTCTTTCGAGATACACTTGCAATATAATAGAGTGGACTGAAAAGATCATGGCGTCGCGTAAGCGTAGCTTCGCAGTTGTCTGACCACAGCCATCCCCTGCAGCTTAATCTACTTAGACGCTCGCCGCAGATATACATCTGTATATAAATGATTAATAACGCACTGCCCCGTAGTCTTTCATATTTGGTTCATCAATTTTGCAATCCACTCTCGTGCAATATTTCCATAGAAACCGTGGAAGCGTGGAATACATATTGCGCGATTACTTTTGTCAGAATATTTATGTTGTGTTTATTTTCGAATCAAGATAAATAAACTGTTTATTTTTGTTATTTTTAGTATTTATTTATCGTTTTTATGGAAGCACAGCTTCCCTACTAGCAAATATCATTGCACACCGCTGTTGAAAAGTAACTCTCCTATAACACGATAGATAGGTTCCCATAAAATTGTGTTGTACAAAGGTCTTCGCAATTTTCTTATCGTGTTAGAACGAAACCGTGTTGTAGGATGCCGTGCTGCAGCAGGACTACCTATACAAAGGTTAAACCTATAAGGACCAGTGATATTACACGATACTGAGTGAAACCTAACATCTAACTCGATGGATTGAATATCTATGGACGAATCACTGCGGCTGCGACCCTTTTTTTATTGTTGGGGCGTCATACGACGCTATAACGAGATCACCAACGACAATGTCTGACGCGTGTTACACTTTCGATTCCCTTGTGGGCATATCGGAAACGAAAATCGCGGTCTGCCCACCGTGAATCGAGGCGTTTTCTATACACCACGAAATCCATTCGCGGGAAGCGTATCACGTGCTGCGATCTGGAGGATTAATTCGACGGGGAATTCTAGACGGCGTGCCGTAAAAATAATGCGTCTGGATACGTGCGCAGCCCGTGATAAGACACTCGAGACTGCGCCGCGTTCTTATCGCGTTGATATTTTAATCGGACGCATGCAAACGGGTGCCATTTAATAACGTGCGAACTGGTGGAAAGTTACGCCGCGATCGAAGTTTATCGATCTCCAACGATCTTCGAAAGTATAAAAGACGACGATGGATTTGAATTTAGAACGCGGACGTCGCTCGACGCTCTCGCAGGGGTGGTGAATCCATGGCGAACGGATGAATTTTATACGATGTAAAGTTTTTTCAGAAATTTTCAGGTTTACGCGAAAAGTTGGTTATTCATTTTATTCTATATGCGAGAGAAGTGCGCTACTTCTGTATTCAAGATGGAGAATTCTGTCTTTCTTTTTAATTATAGTAACGAAGATGCAATTTTTGTTACTTTAATTATTAAGTACAGAGTTAAGTAAGTCTTTAAAATATTAGATGCTCGAGCATTATGGAATATAGCAAACATAGTAATTTCGAAATTTAATGGCCGTTCATTGACGATCGGAGATAGATCTTGAAGGATACAAGGTGTGAGACTTTCTACTTTCACGTCCGTTATACTATACAGTGCTCTTGACGATTTGCGACTTCATCCGCAGTATTCTCCACACTAAGTGAAATTCTATCTGTTCGTTCGCTTAAAACCAAATCTCCAAGAAATTGTTCTAAGAAAAAGTTACGTTTCGCAACTTTTACGTCTCGTAGAATCTTCCAGAGCTTCCGCGGGTCGAAGAAGATGGCGTCACAAAGGCGCAACGAAAGTATCGTTTAGAAAATGTAGAAGAAGAGAAAATTTCGTTAATCGAAACAGTCGATTGTTCCAATGTAATTCAGTAGCTGTAGCGAGCTTACGCGTCCATTCAATTTGGCTCTCTCCGCTTGTGTACGAACAGCTGATGCGTATTACGATCGTGTACCAACGTAATCTCCGCAGCTACACAAGTTCCATTGTTGAACATTTCCATCTGCAAGGATTATTCGCGAATAACACGGAATTTCTGGCTCGAGCTACGCAATATTCGAGTAGCAGCGCGGAAAAATTCCCGTGCACGAGTAATTGGACTTTTTTCAGCTCGACGAAAGCATCGACCAGACGTAGAAATCGGCGAACGTTATCCTTCGTTACGATTTTTATTAACGTTCACGCGAAATCTGATTTTTCGCAGGTCAGAAAAATTACAGTCGTCGTCACGATATGCACACGTCATCAGATTGTTAGATACTCTCGTGTGAAACGTGCTAGTGGCCATTTGGCCATTTACACACGCGAATCGGTAATAAATCCAGAGATAAACTTGTATAGAAGATTTATAAATAGTTTCATAGACGTTTTACAAACTGTGGGTATTTCTAAATGAAATACTACGAAATTACGATTTCACCGTGAAAACGCACCGTGAAAATGATTTACTTGAGTCCACCTTGAGTATACTTTTTATTGCGCAACGCTATTTTCAATGCCAATTTAATAAAAAAGAAACTTACTCTACGCTAAGTACTAAGAAAGTACTCTACATTATTAAATTTCTAATAATTATCAAATTTTAAAGCAAATTTGAAATATCTGAATAACCACAAAGAATGAAATAATTCAAATGTTCGATGAACAATCTCCTACTCTGCTTCGATTCCAACTTACACGAAGCAAGGTTCACGGTTAAAAATAACCGCTCTTTGATGTTTAACCTTGCACACACAATGGTTACTTCGCCGCCTTCATTTTCTAATTCACCTTGCACCGCGCGAGCACGCGTATCGCGAGGTCAAACGAGAGTATGGAAATTCATTTTCCCTCGTGGAGAACCGTGTGATACGCTCCTGTATGTAACGCGGCCATTTCGTTCGTTCCAACTCTGATCATGAGTTCCACGGACGCGTAAGACGGAGGAAAAGAAGATACATGGAAGAAGGATCCGCGCGATATTGGCGATTCTCACGTACACGTTTGCATATAGTTCCATTATACCTTGGTGTACACCGGGTTCATCATCGTTTATCATCGCGCCTCATCAACTTTGCGAACCGTTACATTCTCTACTCTCTTTACACGTCTCTTCTCAACACTCCTCCAGCTCTTTTCTCTTCTCCTCGTCTTGCATCAATTTTCGAGAGAAGTTCCTTTCTTTCTCATCGTCCAACAATTTATTTCAGTCTACGAACGCATAGAAGCTTTTTTCAAAATAACAAAATGTTTTTCATTCATCAATTTACGTTGCAAAAGTCATAGAAAAGAATAATAGAGAATAGGAGTTCTCAAGCTGGGTGCTGCGGCAATAATATTTAAACAAACAGTTTCATTTCAAGTATTCAAACCATTTTAAGTAAAACTGTGCCGTGAAATTTGTGTAGCCCAACAAGGGTGCCAAAAGCTTGAGAACCGCTGGCATAGAATCTCAGTTCGATATGAAAAATGGAGAACTGTCGCGCGATGATTAACCCTTGGCACTCGAGGGCTCAGCCATTTAAAGTTTATCCTCAACCTCGAGGGCTCCTCAACGGAGACAATGCAAATAATTATCAGTTCGTAACACAAGAACAAAAGCAAATCTAAATAACTTGATTTATTCTGTCAGCAAATTGCAAATGAAATCTCTTCAGGAAAGTTCTGTTTATGTATCTGTAAAAAAAGACTACTACTTTTAGTGTTACTTTTTCTTTCGAGTTCTTTAATTGAATAAATCGTAGGGAATTAAAGAAACATTCTGACTCGTGTTAAATTTACGCGATACGCAGGCACGTCTGCTAGAATGTAATATCCTTTGGCAGAAGAAGAACCGTGACGGCCTCTGACGCGTTTTCAAGCTTCGAAATTGATTTTCACCCCTGAATTCCACGTCTGGTTACGCAGATAGGAGAGGATCCAATATCAAGACGGAAAAGCATCCCCTAATTTTTTATTTCGACCCACTGATCGCCTTTCACTCGAGCGACGCGCAGGGGTGCGCTCTGGTAAGAAGAAAACAAGATGGAGTTAACGTCGTCGGCAGCTGTTGGTACCCGCGGTGTAAATAAATGGGGCCACTCCGCGAGAATTGTTGGTCCTCTTGTTCATTGACAAGTTGCGTGGCCACCGAATCGTTCGCGTTTATGTCTGCACGAAAGTGTGAGACCGTAACACATGAAATTTCCTGTTTCCTGCGGCTGAAACGAATGTAGCTTTCGTTTACAACTGACGCGTAATAATTGCGCCAATCGAATCGAGTTCCATTTGCACGGAAAAGAAAATTTCCTCTTAAATAATCTATATTTACAGTTTTATATCTGAAGGGTGAAATCAGCTTCCGTTGCATCGAGTGTGCAATATATTTAGGTAGAAAATCATAGAAATGTTTTAACCAATAATTAGAAACGACCACGTTCTTATTAATTTCACAAAATAATAAGTCTTAAATAATGAGTCTTCGATAATTAATTCTTCCCAAAAATCTGGCTCGTCTCTCTTGCTGGAACGCGGAATAAAAAAGCCATCTTTCGCGAGAGAAACCACCCCGTCGCGAGGTCCTCGTATCTGAATTCCTAATTTTATGTAAAATTCTAACCTCGCCTTTTTTTTTTTATGTACGGTCGACCGAAGTGTTGCTCGAACGCTCGTCTAAAAATGCGCATAAAGAAAGCTCGCGCGCATTTCGAGTTAAAGGGACGCTGGAGAAGCTTTGGGCCGTCCCTTGCATCCGCGCTTAGGTGCAGATTATGCGGTTAGGGGAGAGGATCCCGGCTACTAACCGTATCGGAAATATCGTTCGTGGACTTTCAAGCTCGCCTTGCACGGCTCCCCTAAAATTCAGCCACGGTACGAGTATAATAAGGGCTCGAGGAAGCGCGCTGCCGCGGGGGTGGGAATCGAAAAATCCGGATTAAAGCTTAGCGGCGCCCTTTACTTACGCGCAAGATAATATCTCGTTAGGTTCTACAAATATTCTTCACCCTGTAGAAACAGCGCGACAACGTGAATTTAACGATCGACGTTCCAAAGTGAAATTTGATTGAACGCTGTGAGACAGCGGAGGGTGAATGCTTGTATAGATTTAGTTTATTAAAATTACATACTTGAAATTGAGTTTTTCTAATTTCTGAATGCAAATCCTCGAACGTAGAAAGTTGTCCCACGCTAGAATCGACTATAACGGAGTCGATGAATAATGCATTTCAATAATCCGAGCGCCACAAGTGGTAAAAATGGCGCAGGCTATCTCGAATGCGAAAAAGCTGATCTTTTCAGTTTGATTAATGAATGAGAATGATTCTCAACCGCTAGCGTTAAAATATCGCACGAACCTACTGCACACACCATCGATCGTTCCAATTTGCATAAACGTTCACGGTCTAACAACAGCGTGGCTAACTTGTTCGTGCTTATTGTGTTTCCTGGTGCAATGACAACGGATATGGCGATGCAAATCGATACTTCCACCTCGATTTCCATAACAGATACAAATAGTTTAATCGATGTTTACCGTCGTTTCGAGAATATTTAAAAAAATTGACTTGCAAATAAATTCAGCGACTAAACCGGGTATTTCTGTTGCCATCGGTCACATAATTCTTTTCTACAAAGCGGTCGGGGCGGGTGGCGTGGATCGTTATCGTCTATTTTTCGCTTGGAAACCTCGAGAATCGATAAATCGAGGAGAAGGAATATCCGGTCCTTGGCCGAGGTGAATCGAGAGGAAGCGCGAGAGAGCGAGAGGATCTCATTGAAACCAGAAATGAATGTCCAGGATACGTCGGTGAGTTAAGAAAAAAAGAGGGAAAGGAGAGGAATAAAACAGGAATGCTTCCACCTTCGAGGAGCCGTCTTTATCTCAAGTTTTATTTTCATCGCCGCGATGCTTCGACTTGGAAGAAAGGAGGTTCGAAAGGGGACCTGTATATATATATATATATACACGAACAATCGAAAAAGGAGCGAGCTGAAACGCGAGGCCTAAGAACAGGGCGATGGGAACGAATCGAGCCTCTTCAAACCGTCGCGGCAGCTTCGTGTCCGTGAAAAAGGGCCAAAATGAATTCGTGGCACATAGGCTTCGATTCTACCGATCCGACGAGACGGTATTGTCTTTTTGACGGCTCGTCACGGAAGATTGTTCAACGCGATGTAGCAACAATCGATGTACTTCTTCTACTTCTGCGTTGGAATAATTATCGCGCGAAGAAGGAAGTCTTCCGCCATTTTTTTCAAAATTTCGACCAACACTAACAAACTTAACACAGTACATTATTTACGCGCATAGAATATCGTTGAAATATTTTGTTTCTTATATAAATACTCATTTAGCGATGCTTTTATTTTTTTAAGAACACGGTAGATTTATTAACACGAAAATATTACGAACGAACGCAAGCTAACAGTCTGCAAAAAGAGATTTACACCCAACCACTGGGAGAAAGGTTGAAAAAATAAAATTCGTTCGCTCGCTCCGCGTTTAAAAATTTTCCACCCAATATTCGCGCTGCGTACCAAGTCCAAAAATTATTAATAGAAGCAGCATGCGAAATTCTGCGATCCGTCCCGCTAATTAAAGTCTGGATTACGAGGGAGGCAATAAACAAGTTCGCCATCGATCGTTCCCTCGGACGTTCGCGCGGGTTCGTAATATCTGGCGAATTATTCAAATTCCATCGGCGAGCTGTTCGATTCGACGTTGATAAAAACAACGTGGAGAAACGTATCGCGCCGCGAGAGGGAAAAATGTAAGGGTGGATGGAGACGGACAGAGAGACAGAGAGAAAGAGAAAAGGAGTACTTTCATCAGCGAAGCGACGTATACGTACGTATATATAACTCAAGCAGCGATTTTTTTCCCCAAACACGACGAGCCTCGGCTGTCTCGTTTTGCAGCGAGGTTCAGCAAATTGCAATCTCTCCCTTTTTTCCCTAGATTCCCTTATTTGTCCTCCCTTTGGTAGCTCTCTCCGTCTCCCACCCCCTCTGGAAACTCCAGCTTTTCAACAATCAACCCCTCTCCGCTCCGTCACGTACACGCGCCGACGACGTGTCCTGAAAAGGACGCGTCTCGACGCCAGTTGCCTCGCGTGTGGCGTTCACACGTGAGGTCAGGTGATGGGAAATCTACGATACGGACGCACGAATGAAATAAACACTAACGAGTGCGTGGAATCGATATCTCCTCCGAAGTTCCAGGAATTTTCAGGAAAACAGCGATACGAAGTATCCAGTTCATCTCTTTTATGACCCTCGTTTCGTCGCGTTTGAATTTGTTCCCGATAAATGGACCATTTCAGGATCTCAGAATACGTTCTAACGTTACGTATAGAAACTAGAAACGTGTAATTATAATTTAAGAAGGTTTCAAGGCAGACATCTCGTTTTGCCTGCGGAATCTACAAGTGGTTGGTTCGATATTCGAGTAGTAAATATGAATGTTCCTGAAGAGAGTGAAGAATACGCAACGAAGGTACGTGAGAAGATAAATAAAACCTGGCTGAAAGGCAATTAAAGTTACAGATACAAGTTCCAGTCGTGGGTGAAGAGATAAATAAAAGATGGCTGAAGGGGGATTAAAGTCGCACAAGTTCCACGATCGAAGAATAACAAGAAATGTCTAACGAGAGAATTGTGTCGACCAGCAAGGTTGTATCTTCGAGTAAAAACAGTGGGGCGAAAGAATATTTGTGTTCCAGACTAGAAGGATCGAGGGCAGGGTATAAACAGGGAACAAGAAAGCACGACAATCGCGAGCAAGAGAAATAAACCGTTGGCGCCAGTTCCCATTTCTTCTCGTTCGCTGGTGCAATGGTCGGCGCCCATTTTTCCAAGAAAATAAAACCGTGGAACACGGTCAGGAATGCAAACAGGCTGCCACGTGAAATACTCGGAATATTAAAAACGCCCGATGGAAACGACGATTATGCTCGGTCGCGAGAAAAATAATTCGAGCGTAAACTTTCGAGAAACTTTCGTGAAAAATAAAAATCGCACACATTTCGCGTGTCCGCGATATCCACGTCCGCATTTTTATCGTAGCCGTAGGAAAAACATTTGACCAACGCTGAATTTAAGCAAAGAAAAAGAAGGTAAAAGCTCGACACAAATGGTCTACGTTATAATTGAACGCAAGAAGAGATTAATAAGATACTCGAGTACGCGTCACGCGTCGGCCATTTCCATGGAAAAAACAATAACGCGGAGGTCACGAACGAAGGGACGTCAGAGACGTCAGAAACACTCGGCAACCGCCGTTCCCCTTTGACAGCAAAGTCGCCAAACGGGAGGAACGAAAGAGCCGCGCGGACAAAAGCCCGCGCGAGCAGGATCGACGTGAACATCAATAAGACGAGACGAAAACAAAGGCCTGAAGAGGGGTGGCGCGGTGGTACCAGCGAGGAAGATAACGCGGGAAGACGGGGTAATCGAAATAAATGGCGGAATCACCGGAGGGGCGAAAGGTGGAGGCGGACGAGGATAAAGGAGGCACTCGAACAGGTCGTACCTTCGATCTCCGTTCGATGACAGCCGCAGCCTTCCTCGTGGCTCCGCTCCCGGATAAATCTCACGCAGAACATGTCACCCACGCGTCTCGCGACCATGGACGACCGTTGGCGACGAACGACTGCGAGGAATTCGATAATGGAAATGCGGCACGACGTCGACGTCGACGTCGTCGCCGTCGCCGTCGTCGTCGTCGTTGGCTCCCGGTATAATCAGTAAAACCGCGGTCGCTCGAGAGCCAACAGGAGAGGTGCACGAGCGGAGCGACGCGAGGAGGAGAGAGGAGAACGAAAGGCCGCGCGATGAACACGGAAGAGCCGCGAGAGGAAAAGAGCGCCAGGGAAAATACAGAGAGAGGGTTCAAAGAGTTCTGCTCCTCGCCCCAGCAGTATTTTTCTCTATGTGTCTACCTTTTCATCCGTTTCGCCGCGGCTCACCCATCCTGGCTGGCCTCTCCGTGTACGTACACGCGCACGTGTGTGCTCGTGCTCGCATCGCGCATTGTGGACGTCGCGTTTCGTACTGGTGAACGCGTTGCGGGTTCGGGGGTGGGTTTTCACGGGACGCCAGGAATATTGCCACCACTTTCGACGGTGGACGTTCGAATTTCAATTTTCGCGTTACCTCGAGGTCTCTGATTTGTGGAAACGTTTAAGTTATTTATTAAATAACGAAGTATAATAGCGAGCAACCTTCTTTATATCGACTTACATTATTTTTTCATTCCTACATGACTATATTTCGCGCGTGAATTTTATACACGACGCAGTCAGTCGGAGAAATCAAAGTTACTTTTCAGTACGAGTGCGAACTGGGTCGCGATGCAGTCCAGACCACTCGTAATGCAAACAGTCTGGAGGTACCGTTAATAAATGGTATCCATAAGTAGATGCTTCGGAAAAATGCCGTTCTGGAGGCGAGGATTCGTGGACTGAATTCAGGTTCGATGATTTACAAGAAAAACGCGACTATTCCCGTACAAACGTCGAAATGGTCTGACGCTTATAAAGTAGCTCGATTCGTTGGCGGGTTCTCGTTTTAGTTGCCATTTTGAACGATGACCGAGAAAAAAATGATGGTCATCAAAGTTGAAGAGGAGGCGCGCTCAAAGCCGTGGGAAGTTTGTCGAAACGCGGGGGAGTACGGTCGCGGAACTGAAACAATTTAATTCACGCCCGTAAAATCGAGTTTGTTATCCGATGAAAGAGGACTCGCAACCCAGAACACGACGCGTTTCCTGTCGACTCGGTCGACAGGGACGGGACTTTTATTTCCCGACGTTTCGTTCGACATCGTATTGCAGACAACGATATACGACTCGTGCCGTATTGTCCGGGAATTCGCGTGTATCCATCGGATGGACGCATAAACGTTGGACACGTTGCACCGATCGAACGCTCCCGCGAATCCTCTGCTCCGTGCTCGGTAAACTGGCTTTTACGAAATTGTCGGGAAACGGAGCGAAACATTTTCAAGCGAAGTGAAAAAAGAAAGAAACTCTTGAAAAAGTAAAATCTTCTTTTCGCGCAAAAATAGTTGTAATGTTTTGTAATAAAATAAGAAAATAAAATGTTGTAATATTGGTATGATTAATAGTGCGATGACAGACGCGTCGAGGAAGATAACGTTCATTTATTTTAGTTGTTTCTTGTTGATCGAAGGAGTCTTGCGAGCGATGCGAAACTGTTTTTAATGGCGACGAATAAAAGGCACCCCCAAGCGATAGAAATAAAGCTGTTCATTCGTATTTTGCAAACCGTGAAATTAAAAAGCAGAACCGTCTATCGCACGGCGAGAACATCCTTTTGTAACCGTTCTGTGAATGCGAAAAACGCGTTCGTAGGAGCAGCGCATTCATCGCCCTCGAATATCGTCCGCGTTTCAAGGAACGCGTCCATTCGATAAATTACGGCAAAAATGGTCGAACTCGGGCTTTTGTACCTGGACAAAAGGGATGTGATTACAAATTCACTGGCGTTAACCATTCAGCGATATCTGAAATTTGATCGTAATTGAAATTGAAAGAAAATTCTAATTTATATTAATACAATATACGCTGTCGTCACTATTTTTTTTTAATTTTGAAAAGAAGCGAACAAAATCCCGTCAGCTTTTTCATGGTATTGTATTAATTTAAATGCTTCGAGACCCATTGGGACTGTAAAGTCCACTTCTATATAATTAATAACCTTAATGGCGATGACTTCTAATGAAAATTGTGCCATAATTCATGTTTGCTCGCACCCAAATTAACTATATAAAAAAGTTACCACAAATTCTAAAAACTCTTAACCAAATTCAGTAAATAAAGGATTATCCAACAACAAATCTCCAATCCACAGCAAAAAAAAAAACAAAAACATTCGATCTAAAGAAACAATTAACCAAAACCGAATAAATTTCTCTTCCACCGTACTAATAATAATACCGCGTCATAATAGCTGCCTCTAAAACAGCCGTAGAACCGATATCCATTATTCAAGCGGCGCGGCAAACATCCCACCGTCGCGAAACGTACGAATGTAACATTCGATTCACGCCTCACCTTTTATCCTCTCGCTGAATCCGAAACGAAACGGCTGGATGGCGAGCCGCGTTCGCTTTTTCGACCGTTCAACGTCCACCGCACCCCCTTGGCGAGGAAACGGAAACGCGCGCGTCACGGCGCTCGCCGCCCCGATGTCGAACTGATTTTCGCATCCGACGTTTCATTTGCCCTCGAACCCTCCGCGACGGTCCTCCCCCGCCCGGAAACCGCGGCGCATCTTTGTGCAGCCGCGATAAATGCACGCGGGATTGCGCATTGGTTTGCGCGAGGGGGTGCGAGAATTCGCGGGGCGGCTGGGGATGCACAAATGCGAGCCGCGGCTGTAAAATCTATATAAACGCGGTGATACACGGCTGGATGCGAGCAGCGTGTTAAAGGAGCCCCGTCGAGGAATGGGAGACGCGTGTTGCTATGCGCTGGAAAAATCTATAGAACGGTAATGTTATTTGCCGGGGCTGCGTTTCATCGATGCACCGCGCTCGTTCCTTCGATGCGAAGTGGATTGCGAGGATCCGTTCCGTTGCCGTTTCCGTTTATTCTAGTCTCTGCACGCGCTATATTATTTTCAGATCAACGCAAACGTGATAGATACGCGCATACATTTTTGTTACTTCCATCCCTCTTCGCGTCGTCTTTCAATTCGCGTGCTAAGTATACTTTCCATAAAAAGATAATTACTAATCGTTAATTAGGAAAATTCGATTGCGAGAATCCGATCCGTTGCCATTCGCGTTTCTTCTAGTCTCTGCACGCGCTATATTATTTTCAGATCAACGCAAACGTGATAGATACGCGCATACATTTTTGTTACTTCCATCCCTCTTCGCGTCGTCTTTCAAATCGCGTGCTAAGTATACTTTCCATAAAAAGATAATTACTAATCGTTAATTAGGAAAATTCGATTGCGAGAATCTGATCCGCTGCCATTTGCGTTTCTTCTAGTCTCTGCACGCGCTATATTATTTTCAGATCAACGCAAACGTGATAGATGCGCCAATACATTTTTGTTACTTCCATCCCTCTTCGCGTCGTCTTTCAAATCGCGTGCTAAGTATACTTTCCATAAAAAGATAATTACTAATCGTTAATTAGGAAAATTTGTATGCGAGAATCCGATCCGTTGCCATTCGCGTTTCTTCTAGTCTCTGCACGCGCTATATTATTTTCAGATCAACGCAAAAGCGCTAAAGATATACGCATAAGCTTCTGTTATTTCCACCCCTCTTCACGTTACCCTTCAATTCACCTCCTAAATATAATTTCCATACAAAGACAATTGCTGATCAATAACTAGTAAAATTCATTTCATCGAAAAAGCGGACTCTTCGCGATTAAAATAAAAATCGAAGGGTGCACGGAGTGCTGTTCACTTGATAAAAATGGCGTACACGTAGACGTTGCCGATCAAACCGAGGAGCGCAGGTACGTAAAGCGTATTTCACGGACGCGAGCGGGCGATTTCGGGGAGAGGAGCCGAGGAGTGCATTGTCAATACAGTTTGCGCCTTTAGAAACTCGCTCGTATTCCCTTCACGGTGACACTCCAACTTTGGCCGCGCACCTGAGCATCGACGCGGCGCGGGAGCCTCGCTCGGGGATGGCGGGCTGGCGTTGAAAAAGGTTAAGGGCCGCGAGCAAGGGGGTTCGAAATTGCGGAGGGTGAAAGTCGCGGCGAATCTACACCATGGAAGACACCGAGGTCTTCCCGCGGGCTTTCCGTTTCGAACAAAGAGACGCGGCGAGACGTGAACTAACTGATTCCGCGTGTACCGCCACTCGCTGCACCCTCGCCCATTCGCACCTTTGGCGCCGCCATTCGCGCTCGTAATTATTTACGCGATTATTCGTCATTACCGCACGAAGATGGAGATCCTGTTATTCCTTTGATCGATTATTCGGTTTACTTCGATACTCGAGTGACGAATGTATGCACCCTTCGAGGTATCTGCGCAGTTATCTTTAAAGGGGGATGAAGTTGAAAATAAAAGACCTACGATGAATTATTATGTATCATTGTAGAATATTAAAGTTCTTCGATAATTACATCGTAGACTATTTAGAAATGGTTCTCTGAAATTGGTAGAGGTACCACTAATAACAATTTTAATTGTTATATATTTAAAAGGAGCTGCTTGTGCTTCTCGTAATATTATTTTCGAATTGACCAAATCGATTTCCCCGCTCTCGCGTAATATCACGAATATATTCATAAGAAGCAATCGAATTTAACGCATCGACGCATCCTTAAAAATCGAACGCGGCTCCAGCGGTGCGCGAATCATCCCGAATTGATATCCGACGATACGGGCTCATCGAGCGCAACAGCGTCAAGATCTCGCTCGGATAAAAAATGAAAGCGACTGTTTGCATAACAAACGACCCGCAGGAGGCCAGCGTGCCGATTATTGCGGAGGGCTGTTAGCGAAGGGAGAGAAATCCGCGCCAGCAGGATCCGCGCGTGCAATTCCATCGGGGGATGTTCTGGCGCAGTCTCGTTCGAATAAGAATACTAAATACGAGAATAAAAAAGTAATCCTAGAAATTCGCATAGCATAATCCGGATATTCCTCTAAAACGGGGGTTCTTAAACTTATGTAGTCCGAGGACCTCCTCTCGAGCGACATTCTTTTCGCGAACCCCATCCAAACTCCAAGTCTAATAACTGGTTAAATAACAACGAATGAGAAAAGTCTTGACCATGTAGATCTAAGCAAAAAGTTGAGGGACGTAAAATTAATGTCAGAATTTTGTTTTGTGGATGTTTCTGGACCACAGTTCAAGAACCTATGCTCTGAAGCTATCGATTCTGAAACAGCAATTCTTATTTTGATAGAATATTTGGGTAATTTCGAAAGAATTGCGACGAGAAGTAGTCAGCTTCGAAGAGAACGCGTGCAAAGTGTTGGACAGCTCCAACAGGAAACGAAGAGGAAGCCCCTAACAAATTTTTATCGCTGCGCTAGTGGTACGTTCAAGGGAATAAAGACCTCTCTGAAACATAGTATCACGGGCACTGACGCTATTCAACTTACAACTTATACCACTTCATTTCTCATCCGCCTCGTCCGTCTATCTCCTCTATAATAGGGACGCTGGTATAATACATTATGGCTGGTTTCGTCCCGCGCGTATGCATTGTGTCACCGCTGTCTATTCACCGCGTACGTGTCTGGATCTCCGCGTCCCGCACGTTTCACGTACGCGGTAACGTGAAATTATGGGACTTACGAGCGCTTGCGACGAGATAATGCGTCGAATAATAAGTCGAGACCGAGTCCCAGCGTAGGGATTCCCAGGATAGTCCGGCGACGAACGCGTCGTTTACGGGAAACGCACCAATTCTACCCTCGCGTCGAATCGATTTTCTAATACAAAATTTAATCCGCGTCCTTATTTTTTTTCACCTCGTTTCAACCAAGTCATTGCTATCCACACTGTAGATCGTACAGCAAAGAATCTGTAGCCGAGAACTAGACTGACCTAACATACCTTTTCATTTAAGCTGGAACTACAATTTTCTCAAAGAGAAGAGGGGTCATTTCCTGTCGATTTCTCATACAAATATGGAGTGTGCCAAAATCGAAGGCTTTCATTCTTCTATTATAAGGAACTCGAGAACCAGTTTCTCTGCGTAGAAAATGCACAACGAACCATACCAACGCGGGTCTATTTTCCAGCAAAGTCCATCTCTACGTATCATGCAAACCACCTTGCAAACTAAAAAGCAAAGAGAAAGCAATAATAAAAATGGACGCGGATTACTCCGGTTCTCAGGCGCGGAAGGGTGCACCCGCTCCAACGGGTAACGCGACGACGCCTAACATCGTTTATTCGCGCGCGCGCGCTGGTAACGGTGTATCTGGACATTAATAAGAAATCGCGAGACGCATCGCTATGCGCGGCAAAAGGAGTATGCAGAAGCCGGTAAACTATCGCTGGTGTGCATGTAGCCTCGACGATAAGACCGCGCACCCTTTACTTACGCGCGGGAAGCGGCTGACAGCCTCGTAATATTTTATGAAAAACCGCGATAAACCGCGGCGGGATTGTGTGCGTGAAAAAATGGCCAAGTGAAAGGATACCTCGCGGACGGCAACGCGTTTGTGCGCGCGTCTAGCGCGGGATTAAATAAATGCGCGGATGGTAGGAAGAGCTTGGCAAATCTTGGAAACGGATCTGCGAGCGTGGTACATCGGACGTCTCCTGCGATGGTTCCGATAACACATTGACCTGTGCATGCGTTTCGAAAAAGAACGGGACGCTTGGACATTTTTTTTCATCGCTAAATTCTCTCAGCTATTCGTTTTATTGTCGCGTACTAAATTGTGTAGGGTATTATGTGATGCGATGTAATTGTTATTCAACGCTTTGCACTTGCAGGTCCTCTCTGAGGACATCGTAAGTCTAGCATATTGCTCGGATGTTCTCTCTGAAGAGTTACGATAACACACAGTTGACCTATGCATCTACTTCGAAAAAGATTGCAACCTTTTTTCATTGCAAAATTTTGTTAGCTATTTATTTTATTATAATGTACTAAATTCTCTACGATATTACACGATGCGATGCAATTATTATTCAACCCTTCGCAGTCGGATGTCCCCTCTGAGGACATCGTAAGTCTTGCATATTGCTATGCATCTATTTCGAAAAAGAGTGGGACCATTGCAAATTCTTTTAATTGCAAAAATTTGTTAGCTATTTATTTTATGACGTACTAAATTCTCTACGATATTACACGATGCGATGCAATTATTATTCAACTCTTCGCAGTCGGATGTCCTCTCTGAGAGGACATCGCAAGTCTAGCATATCGCTCGAATGTCCCCTCCGAGGAGACATCAGAATTGATTAGTGATTACTGTGCTTAAACTTATTCCACCGCAACTTTTTGAGAAACTCATGCTTGCCTGAAGCTTTCCATTGAAATGGAAATTGTCTATTGCTGCAATATTTTGTATCGCTGACGTCCGGGAAGGGACTGAGTGCAAAGCGTTAAATTATTTAAAGCCGTGAAGTGATGAAGCAAGGTTGATCTAAAAATCGATGCATCTAAAGCTCTGAAACGTGTGCAGTTCTCGCGATGAACGACACCGCCGTAATGGATGCCATAACCAACGACAGAAACAAAGACAGTTGGTCTGCAATCGAAGAAAGAAAGGACAGAGATCGAAGACCTTGCTTGCGCGAAGGAACCGTGCTAATTATAAGCGCAAGCTTTCCCAGAGTTTAGCACTCGTTATTTATACGTTTTGAATCATTCCGCGAAGCCTGGGACAGTTCGTGTCTTCGCCACCACTCTGACGGGTGGTAACCAGAAACATAGTTGTGGCGAGGTGACGTGAAAACAGATTTAGCAATACCTCGCCAATATTTAAACCAGGAACGTTGACTGTTTAAGCGTACAAAAAGTAGATGCATACATTTAACTTACTTTTGCTTCGTTCCTTATTTTCCTCAAGAATTATGCAAATTACACTAGCAAAGTATAAACTCCAATTAAATGGCTTCGTCCACAAGAAGCACGAATCGAATCGCGATGAAAAGCGCAAAGCAAAGCACGGTACAATTAAGAAAGTTTCCACGCGAGCGTTTAACAAGTCAGAAATACCGCGTTCGCGCGTGGGTGCAGTTAACGTGGGCGCGGACGTCAAGGGCAAATTTGTATCGCGACCAACCCTTTCACGAGAAACTCTCCGCTGCCTGGCTCCGGCTTAACAAAGGAATATTTGATGTAGCGAGCCAGAAAGATAATTAAATCTTTTCGGTTCATTAGCACTTTTAACAATCGCAAAGGGATCTCCAGTTAGGATAAACTCAGGAGGAACCTGACGCCGTTTCATCCCCCTTATGGCCGACGCGGCGTTATCGAGGGGCGATTCTCGAGACCTGCGGCCGAACCGGTCTAACGTACGCCAAAGTAAGTAAAGTATAGTATTTTTAACTCTCGAACGAACAGGCGAGAGCGAGGGAGACCGTGGCGAAGAGAGGGAGAAAGATTTAAGGGTCTTAGACCATCCAGTCAGTGGTTCTCTGCGCGGAAAGGACCTTGGATTGGAGCAAGGTGAATCGTGTGCAACGTCCTCCTCTTGCCCGAGCACACGCGACACGCTTGCATACATACTGGCTCTAGTTGGGTACACAGCTCAGCATGCAGGCCAAGGGAGAAAAAGAGAATAAAGAATGAATCCGGAGAACAAGAGAAAAGAGTATCAAGAGTCTTTGAGCAGCGAGCAGGCCTCCTACGTGGAAAAGTGGTCTCCAGCAGAATGTTCTTCTAACTGCAGCCCGTTGTTTACCTTCTGAATGTTTTTAACCGTTTCAATTGTTTGCTGCTCTCGCGTATCGTCGCGTAACCTTGTCTCTCACCTCTGCAACCTTAGGTCGTCGTGGTTCTTATTTCCTTGTGACTGATACACGCGTCGTTTGTACGAGTACGCGTATTGGCTTGGAATAAAAAATTATGAAGTTATGGGATTTAAATCTTCATGAAAATGGAAACTTGTTCGTAATCTACGTATCGAAATGAACTGTAATTCCATCTTCTGAAAGTAATTATGTTGCAAAGATACGAATCTATTTCACAACACGTAACGCACCCTCTTCAATCCCTCTGTATATTTCCCTTCAGCGACAGGAGGAAGTAAAATGAGGTGCTCCCAGTGAAAAAGCACCCCACGTCAACCAATCTCGCAACACAGCTCGCATTACCGTAACAAGATTGAAGGAAAACGCGTCACATAACGTCTTCATCTACCGAGGCTGACGGATTTCACGGCGAACGGGTTAAAAAGTGTTTTTATATATTGAGAACCACCGGTTTCTCGGGTGCTTCGGGGTTAAAGACCGGGTGCAGGTCTTACGTGTGCTCCACGACTTCGATTCTCTCTCGTTGTCTTTCTTAACGCTTCTGCGTCGTTTCTTTCCCCATCCTTCGTTCACTGTCCCTCTTACCGAGTAACTTGGTCCCTTTTTAACCCTTCCTCGATTGCCTTCTGCCTCTTTTAGACCGCCACGAGAGAAAAACGTGGCTCGTATCGACACTGGTTAATACGCAAATGTTCCTTCTTATCCTCCCCCTCTTCTCCCACGACCGAAGTGTCTCTTTGGGACTTTTCTGCAGGATCGCAGGGATTATGCTAAGCTCGCGTCGAACCGGGGATTCGTTCGCTGACAAAAACGTTCCACCCTATGTAATTCCGCCGTAATTGAAACAAATATTGTGTCTATACTTTCAATTCATTTGCTTGAGCCTCGTTTGTTTGCGTTGCTACGTTGCATGTGCATAACGAATATACACTCCATCTTGTTTACACTTTTGATTTATTTTTTTGGTTTTCCGCCTGTTCTGCTTCGTTTTATTTGTTTGAACGCGGTACACGCACTGCAATATTGTGGGTTGCATATTTTCTATTTTTCTTCTTTTTAATTAAAGAAGAACTCTTAATTAAATTTGATAAATTCCATGTTTCGATATATCATTGAATCTTGTCCATTGGTTGTAAAATATAAACGAGGATGTTATCGAAGCGAGGAATATTTACATACAAATTTATTAAAAATATTCAATTTTGTTTCTCGATTTTAATTAATTCCTAGCGTTTATAGCATAACTTTGTTTAATGGCAACCGAACAAACCAAAAGAGTAGTTTTTTGTGCGTATACCCGAGCAGCCGACAAATGCAGATGTCCCCGTTTTTTCCTTTTCCGGCTGAGTTCTTATCGGATTCCTAAGGGATTAACAGTCACAAGATGAGGTCACACCATGGCGGAAGAACGTTCAACGCCTGCCTTTCCCTTTAGCTTCTAACCTGTGACTTCGCATTCCTCTCGCGACTTCACATTCTTGGACAGTTCCGCAGGTTTTTTCTTCTCTGGAACTCGTTTTCGTAACACGCTGCGTATATACAAACACGGTATTCCCTTAAAAGTTGTCCTCTCTCAGCCTCCCTTTGAGCAGGGGTTGAAATTGAAATTTTCTACAAATTTCACGAACTCTCGTGATATACAAGAACTGCGACATTCTTTTTCCAATTATCTTTCCACCAAACTTTGTACTGAATTACTATATTCTCTCAATTCTCAAAGATCATTAGTCGAACAAAATTTAATTTGCCTCGCTTTGATGAGAAAAAAATCTGTCCTTCGCCCACGTTCCTCAACTTCCGCCTGCGAATGATTATTTCGGGATTAAAGGCTTTCAGCTGGATTCTCGAAGTCAATAAGCGTCTTAGAATCACTGCCACGGTACTTCGTCCCTTAGACTGCTAATAATCCTACGTAATACCCTCGCTAATTGAAGGAATATCATGCTCGCGCCAGGATCCGATATGTACCTATACACCCGAAAGCAAACGTGTACGTATGCGTACGTAAGCTCGCTTATGATGCGGGGTTGCTCGAACGCAGCGTTACAACACAGGCAGCGTCTGTTCCATAAAGTTTCAAGTGTCCAAGTAACTCGTAGGAAGCAATATCCGAGCTTGAACAGGCAAATTTGCCGGTTTAAATATTAATTCGACGCGTTGAGTGCCGCGTCGGCCATGTTTAGGTGACGCGCCACTCCTGCGGATGGGTGGCGACTTTAATAAATTAGAGACAATTTATATTTAATCAAAATTGTCATACTTTCATTTCTAAAAAGAGAACAAATAGCATAGTTAAAATAAACTAAAGGAAATATATATTTTTAAAAAATTGTATATTTATAGTTGCCGAACTTTGCGACACTCTTTTATATTATATTTCTACAGCTTCCGATTGAATATTTCAAAACAGAGCAACGAGAGATTAACGACGAAGCCATGAAGTATACACAGGGACGTCCTTGTTACCGCGATAGTTGTTTCCGATGGCGGAAAATAACGAGGCTGGCGGAAAATAACCGCTCTTCAAACAGCGAGAATCGAGAGAACATTTTGTACGGGGAGGGAGCACAGCAGCTGGGACTTTTCTATCGGGCGGAGAGATGGAGGAGGGTTGCGAAAGATGTCGGTGGGGCGGAGAACGGGCATAGAATTTATGGTGCTTTCGGGGTGGCGGAAGTTAAGCTGTCACTGCGCGCAACTGCGCCACCGTAACGCGCTCGCTTTATGAAAACGATGATTTCTGGGGAAAGATTTCCCGGGGGTGCCGTGCCGGATAATTCGCCGCTAATTCAAACGAACTGTTCGCGCGACCAAATCGATTTGCAATCGCGGGGAAATGGCGGCCAGAGAGGTAAGTTTGTTCACCTTTTCGTTTATCCGGTGGATCTTCCTGTGACACGATAAACATCGATGGAAACGGATGTAAAATAGTGGCACAGCAGTTGTCTAATTATCGACTTCCGTTCAAATCTGTCCAGCCAAACTTGATTTGAAACGATCAAAACTAACTTCGAAATGCAATTTCGAGCATTCGATGTATCTACCTAAATACAACCTTGTTATTTTCACAATTTCTAAGAATCTGCTCGAGAGAACGAGTCATTGAACTCAGCAACACTCGAAGAGCAGATAACGATAAAACATGAATCACTTTACTGGTCTATGAAATACAAAAATTGCCCTCATTCTTGCTTCTTCGTAGTAAATAATTATTTTAGTGAATCAACGAGACGTCTCTCATTAAAATAGATCCAAACACGACATGAATCGAACTATTTTCAGATCTTTCATTCATAAATATTGAAAAACGAGAAAAGATATTTGTTTATACTAAAAGAATAGAAAATAAATATCTGCCGTTGATACGCATATTTATTTTCTCCCTATCAATCGTTTCTACCATATCTTTCAAAGCTGCTGCCACATATCCCTCGAGTACATTCTGCTTCGAGTGGTTCAAGCTCCATTTTGTAGAACCATTACGGTGCTGCCTAAATTTAATTGTTTTCGAGAAGAAAAAAGAAAGCCCAATACTGCTGCAAGCAATACGTTGTCCACGTCCCAGCAGCTATCTTATCTAGGGACACCCTGTAGGGTTGCACAGCCTAGAGCAACATAAATCAGAACCATGACCTAGACGCGTATAGTTTGTCACCTAGACCGTCCACTGGCGTGCGAGATGAACGATGGTATGGGAAAAATAGAGGAACGAAGGGAAGAAAAAAAAAAAAAAAAGGAGAGAAACGGGGATGGTCTCCTAAAATAATATCGTAAACCACGAACGACGGCACGTCTTGTCTACGCACGTACGCACGCTTATGCGTGCTCGTACATATATTATGAACACGTTGTAGAACGTGGAAGTCTATTTCGAACCGAGAGACATTCTGTATCCAGCCGCTCGCAACACGCTGGCTTTGATACACGATATATATATATGAGAGAACTGCATCCCCCTGAAACCCACCAGCGGCTCTCAACCATGTAAACAACGGGGGTAGCCGGGGTTCCAGCATCGAAAAAAGGAGACGACTCGCGCGTCCAATATTTTGCTTCCCATTGTGCGTCGTATCGAACCACCCTTTCGCGATCGAATATTTTTATTTCTCGCGAGGGAGTGAACTTCTTTGTGCGCCACTTTGCATTCTGCATTGTGTACGCTTTATTTGTGGATGACGGAATTATTAATGGAAATATGTGTGTCGGATAAAATTTATTAAAAAGAAGAAAGTTTAACGAGATTGTAGGACATTTTAATATTTAATTATTTGAGTTCTTATTTGTTAAATGTAGGATCCCTGGTTTTATATTGAAATGTTGAACAGCAATAGAAGATGTAAACAAAGAAGAGATCCAATTTAATCGAACATCCCCTCACGGTATCCCTTTCATCGGTAACATTCCTATTTCACAAAGGAATGACACTACTCTGAAGTACTCTACTCTGTTCACCACAATTACAATAAAATATCCAATCTAACAATTTCGCGTTCATCAGAAAATTCTGAAATATTTCGCGACCGCTCGATCGACACAAATTTTAAAATGTACCCCCGTGGAAAAAGTCGAACTCGCGTCCTCGAACCATTTTTCGCAGCTTCCATAAAGACTGGAAACTGCCACGAGGATGGCGACAACGTGCCGATTGAGAACCACTGTAAATCGGCGTGGACATCTGGCCGTGGCCGCCCTGGAAACATGGGAGTTGAGAGTAAAGTATAAACTATGGGGTGCCACCCCATCTCGGGCTACCTACCACCTCTTGGCCACCCTGGATGTAGGTAATATCGCCGCCCGCACGAGATACACGCGTACACGACTGCGTCCACGCGTGTTCGCTATCAGCCTGCATTCGTCCAGGCAGAACCTAACAGAGTTTCAGGACGTGTACTCGTATCAGCGTCCGTAGAACGAATGGAACGCGCTTTTCGAGACGCGAGCGAGCGTATCAACGAAACAGGGTGACCAGGGTGCGCACCCACGCCGTGTTTCACGTGAGAGAAACCTGTGTGGAACTGTATAATTACGTTCGATTACACATTCGCTTGTGTGATGCTGTTTTCTAGTATTTCAATGCAATTTTGAACTTCATAAAAATATCTGGAACTCTAAAAATTAGCCCTTTAGAATAATTGAAACTCTGAACGTTAACCCTTTGAGTACTGTTGACGCCTAAAGGCGCTTAGAAGAATTGCGATGCAACAGTGCAGAATAGAAAGAAATGAATAACGTTGTTTCAGTGTTTTGACTGATGCTTCTCATAGTCTGCCTTGGTCAAAGGGTTGAGTAGCGATAAGGGTTGCTTCTTACGCTTCTGCTTGCGATTTAAACGCAGAGCGTAATATTTATAAAAATCGTTTAAACCACAGCTATGAATACACCGATATCGAGTAATAAATGTTGAAGCAAGTACGATGAAACAACTTTCCAGGGACAAAGGCAACTGCGAATGGAGTACGGTTTTATCGAACGCAGTTAGCTGGAACCGCACGCGAAATAGACGACTAATGCGCGTATCGTAGCAACGATAAAGAAGATAATACGTAGTGCACGAGTGTGCGGAAGATACGTGGAAAGATGGGGCGAGGAGCGATAGAGAGAGGGAAGGGTGGCCATATATTAAAAAGAGACACGGGGTAGCGCACCCCCGTCGAAGCCAGTTTCCATGGTGGTCCAGATCTCTCGTGACGGCCAGAAATGCGCAAAGGGTTGCTAAAAGCCATTCACAGGACTAATGGCTAATAGGGTGTCCTCGACGCTCCGTCGAACCCACCGCGCCACCCTCGTCGAAACCTTCCCGTTATCTTTAAGTGTAAACGCTGCGTACCAGCTTTCTGGAACACTGCTAAGAAATTCCTGCGACTTCGACAATTTTCAACTTACAAATAATCGCACGGTCACGTGTAAATATCGAAATTGAACGAAGAAAGATCAATCGCGCCACTTTTCCTAAAAACGTTGTCGATGGAAACAAAGAGGTGATGAAACGTTCGCTTTTTGAGGGAAGAAACGAGCGAAAAATTGAATAAATACGGACGATTGAAGGCGAGATTCATCGATCGCGAGGGGCACGACAAAGGAGAAGCGTGAAGCCTCGTGGAGGGAAAACTGACGCTTGCGTCGAGGAAATGAAAGCGAATGCCAGAAACAGATATACTGTAACCATGGCAGGATATTACTCCGCGGTAAACGCTCAGGATACCCAGCCGCTAATGACTTTCCATTAACGGCAGCTCGCGCAAAGGGAAAAGGGAGAGGTTAGGAAAAAAAATAGTGCCATTTCTTGCCACCGTCCCCTGAATGCTACCTCAGCTTTTTAATTCCTTTCCCCATTTTTTTTTCTCGTTACCCTCGATATCATGGCTAACACAGAATTCATAATAAATTGTTAATATAGTCTTCTATTTGAGGAGACTAATATTTTGCAGCGTCAATCAGAAAGAAAATCCTTTAATAATTGTATATTCTAGTTAGAACAGAGTTCTTTGTTTCCTTTTCACATATTATATTTCAAACCACTGAACCGTTTGTTTCCTTTATTCGTACGAGACACCAGCCGATCCTCTTTATCCATATTCATGTGCATACATACGTGTGCGTTCGAAATACTTAGTCGGAATAATTTATGAGCATTTTCATCAATTTTAATGAGTATTCTGAACAGCGGGTAGGGCTCAGACCAGACAGTTGTTTCTCTGTCAACCCATCGCCGCTGTAACCCACGATATATTTATTTCGAACTCTTCCACCATCGTATCGATCAATTATTTAGCCTCAATTAGATTTTATCAAAATGCATCGCGAATTTTAATCTAGTTACTTAACCACGAGGGTAAGTCAGCGAACGAGGCTGCGCCATAAATCCCAAGGGATCCATAAATATCCTCTAAGTCGCTCCAAGTGCATTCAATCTCTATAATTTAATATACCGCGTAACGTAATACAAGTTCGAGTCCGGTAACCAATTTACTTTAATTAAGTGATGGATCGCGTGAAACTTCCGCTGACGATACCTATTCTCTATCCGCGTTTATAATTAAAGCTAGAAGAAACCGAATGCATCAATCCGCAGTCACATTTACCGCCAGCTAGAATGTTTGCTAATTCCTTTTGCAATTATTCCCAATGAACACCTCGCAAAAATCACATCGCGCTAATATAAATTTAAAAGATTCATAATCCGCTTGATCAGAATAACTATTTCTAAAAACTTGCAACTTTCAATGCGCAACCCTTGACAAACAGAGCCTCTATGCCTCCACGCACAAGCATACAACTCAAACCCAGAACCAATCGTAAAAATACAAACTCGGACAAAGAAATTCTTTCATCCACCCTCGTAGGTCCTAAATTAAAAAAAGAGAAGAGAACAGCGATCGATTGTAGATTTGTTTAGTCATGGAAGAACAAGTGTCTAGTTGTACGGGGGATTTAAAGGAAAGCGTAGCGAGGGGAGAACAGGAGGACACTGGACGCGTTCGAAGGAGCCCCCAGACTCCTTCAAAACGCGCAGAGGAAGGCCATCGTGGGGTTTTAGGCGTAGAAGTTCGATGTAACTCCTCGATCTTCGGGTGTCCATGAGGATTTCCACGCGTAAAGGAATAAAAAAGGGAAGAAAAGCGAGGGTAGGAGGAAGTCGTGGACTCACCAAGTTGCGACTGATGCGTTGGCGTCGGCGCTGGCCTAACTTTGTCCGGGGGACACCTCCTGGTGGCAGCTACGGTGGCAGGTAAGGGTATGCTCGTCCCAGCGCCGGGTCCGCCACCTGCACCACCGACTGCCGACTGCTTATTGTACGGAGACGGCAATCTGGAACAAAGAGATCGATTTAGAAAGCAGCCTCCCAATGGGGTCGTTACTGTTATTCAGACTGGAATCGCTTTTCCCATCCTGGAGGACGCTGGGATTGCCATGTATCCGGCGAGCGCCTCTTTCGACGCGAGTTATGTGAATGTCGATGCAAAGTGCGATACAATCGCGTGCAGTTGACAGTTTTGTATCATAAACGAAACGATTCACTTTGATGTTTCGATGGAAGAGATTGATAATTCGTGCTCTTCACGGAATAATCGAAAGCAACGCTCTGGTGGTTCTGATTTCAGTGGTACAGTGATTAAAATACAAGATTTTCTACTGATAAATAAAAAAGCAGTGTCGTAGCGTTGTTTAGAACTACTAGACGCAAAAATTGAGAAGCGCCATCGCGCTCCTGGCACGTTTCGATTGGATCTCTTCCAAAGTCTGTGGCACTCGAAGTAAGATGCTCGAAGTTTGGATTCCACGATGATTTCCCCATTTTTAAACGACGTAAATTAAAATAGCAAGTGTCCTATTCAAAGCAAGTGTTTTATTTCTCCAAGATCTAACAGAACTCTGCCTCTACACGATGACTGTTCGCCAGAGCCAAGAGCTTCTCGCATCGCCTTTCAAGCGGCACAACGCGTCAAATAACATCAAAAGCTGGGAAGCATAACGCGGCGATGAAGTCTCATGCCGACGACTTGGAACGGAAATACAGATAAGCATCGAGTAATTACAGCACTTAATTACTCTCTCCGCGCGGCGAGTAATCTGGACTGTATCGCGTCACACGGTCAGCAAGGGAATAATACGCGCGGTGTTCGGAGAGCACGTGTGGTACGTGAACGATGTGCAAATCGAGCGAGCGCTGTTAGGGGTGGTATCGACTGTGCGTCAAGTAACGCTGAGTAATACAATTCGAAAAACAGTCGAAAAAGAAGAAACGTCCGAGCGAAATCGAAGAGAATGTATCTAGTGTTCGGCTGTGGATAAATCAAAGCGAAACGGGCGAACTTACGAAGTCGAATAAAACGAGTACGAGCGGCGAGATTGCGTTCGATCTCGCTTTCAAACACGAACGACTTTGTAATCTTTTTGCGCGCACTAATGACAAGTACAAAGTCATAAGTCAAAAAGTAGATGTTGCGCAACGCTCAGCGGCAATGCTCGCAGTCTCTAGCGCGATCCATTTATCACGAACGACAGCCAGGGATCGAGTAGCAATTAGATTGCTCACAGACAGATTCGACGAGATACGCATCGATGAAGGAGAGAGTTTTGCGTTAAAAGTGACTCAGGCTCGTCGGTACGCACCGAATTTAATCGCATCCCCGCAGAAATATGTCGGAGCAGTTCGCGGAGAGCGATCAACCCCTCAAAATGGCGGACGGAAACTGCTCGTCCGCGCAGGTTCGGCGAGCGTGGAACCGTTTCGCGCGTACACCAAGAAAAACGCGTGCCGCCGCTCGAAAGGCGAGGGCGACGAGGGAAGCCGAGCGGAGCAACAAGAGAGAAAAGTACGGAGGCCAGAAGAAAAAGAGGAGAACTCGAGGAAGGCGTCAACGGCGGCCAAAGAAAACGCAGGCAAACGAACGCACGAAAAGGGAGAGAGGCTCGTTGGTGGTCGGTCCCGTGCTCGTGCCATACGCCGTTCCCTTCGACGGGGTTCTCTTTTTTGCCTCCGGCCGTCGCCGTACTTTCCTCCCGGCTGTGTATACCCAAGGGTGCCGTGAAATCGGTCCGCAGGACCTCTTCGAATCTGCCAGTCGATGGTTCGAGGGAGCGACAAATTTCCACGGTCCAACTGTCTCGGGTAACAACGTTCTCACCCTTTTAAATATTTCTGCGATCTTACTGTTCGCTTCGTAATCTCGAAACTTCTTTTCTACGAGGCCAACCATAGCGGGCTAATCCGCACCACGTTATATGATAATCGAGCTGCAAGAAACTCAGAGGTGAGTAAAATATAAATCAGTTTGATTCGTTCTGCGTTCTACGAAAATTGCATCCTCAGAGCATCGAGTTATGATGCATACGGTTATGAAATAAAATTTTATGAATGTGTTATAAGAATACTGCGTTATAGGTGGATCAACTGTATTCCTTTTTATCTATTAAAAAAGGTTCGCTTAAAATTCCATTTCAAATTCCAAAAGACGCGATACAATACAGTGTTCCCATGGAAATAAAAACGAAACGGAAGCCGAACCATCGAGGGTTAAACCCGTGACACACACGCGGTGCTCGCGAAACGCGAACTAATCCGTGGAAAACATAAAACGTGCGGTTTCCCTACGCGAAGTTAACAGCCAGTCTGTGTGTCGCGATCGTGTCACCAGTGAATGGTAAATATTTGGTCCGCGCGTGATGACGTCGGGGACACTGGTACACTCAAAGAAGCGCCCTTCTTTCTCCTCGATTCTCCAACACGCGTCGTTATTTAACCGGGCCTCGTGTCCCCTTTGTTGACGAATCGACCAGCGAACGCGCGCATCCAGTTCTTGGAAACTGACATCAGGAGAGTCCAGAAGTTCTTGTTTTGGGATGATTCCATCGAAACGACGATGGATACTCGGAATTTCTTCCCATTCGTCGAACGCTAAATTTAGAGGACAGTGGGTTTTACGAATCGATATTTTATGGGTTACAGCTTCGCTTTGTTTCATTTTTTTTTTTAGAGAAACGCATGAGAATTCGAAACGTTGGCCAATGGTAATTTGAAAGAAGGAGTGAACTTTTAATTTAGTCGAACAATGAGGTTGATTCACTAAAAATACAAAACTAAACGTGTAGTTTAAATCTAGTACGCTTTGATCGACTACCGATTGATACAACTCGCTTCGTTTCCGGTTCCATCCAACAAGCGAACTAGCGGTTACTTAAAAAAGCAACTTGAGCTATTCAAAAATCATAGCTGTACACCCTCGACATTCCACTAGCGTTACTCAACGAGCGTTTCTATTCAAAATTCCTCCGCTCCATTATATCGACATCCCCGCGTATTTATCCAAATGGACGTTGAACGAACTCAGCGGCGGCCAGCCATGCATCACACGGCCGAGCAAATACCATTCCCTAGAAGAATGCATTTCAAATCGTTCGTATCCTTCGAAAGAAAGCCGGTGATTTATCAAGATCTATGGAATCTTTTCTCCCAGTCGAGGCATCGTTCCGAGATTCGTACAGATAGCGACGTGTACCTCTGTTAAAAGCTCCGTCCGATGATAAAATTGAATTCCTCCCGCGTTCCCCGCGTTCTTGCCCGATCGAGGAGGGAAAAAAATCGTTTCGATCGCGCGCTCGAGACGGAGGACCCGCGGAGGGTTGCGCGAATATTTACGAGGGTAATATCGGGAATTAATGTCCACGTGTGGTGTTGCGAACGGCAGCGCCATTGGTTTCGCAATATCAGTCGGCTTCGCAGCGACTGGCGGACATATTAATATGGCGAGATAGGACGCGCGAGGGGCTGCAAACATCGGCTTTACGACGCCTTTGTCCCGCGTTCGCGGGCAGAAGGATGTTTCTTTGAGTGGCGCTATCGAAGATATTATCGAGCTTGCAACAACGCTGCGCGATGGGGGTGGCTCGTTAAGGGTGCAAAAGTTGTCGAGCCACGCGCGCCTCTAAAGTACGCCCCTTCGCGGATCCCGTTTCGCCGTCCGATCGCCGTAAACCTAACAAGCTGGAACACCGTTCTCCAACTTCGCGCCGGTTTAAATCGAGTTTGACGACGGTTAAATTTGACGCGGCTGGCCTACGGCCTGATTGGATCTGCCTCGTTATCGATGGAGATTTGTATTCGAACGCTCCTCGCAGTTTCGAGTATCGATCGATAGTTTTCGATGTGACACGGTCTGTTTTAAGAAACATAGACATTAATGTTTTACGATTCTGTGAATATTTATTGACACACCTGTTGATCAAATATTTGAATTAAGGAAAAACGTATCAAAATGAGTCCTCCCGAAGATGAAACCTCGACAGATCGATTTGCCAGTGCAAAGGCCTGATATGCAAATTTCTAAACTATCCTTAGTGCCGTTTTCGAGCTCAAAATTTGCTCGTATAATAAGATCAGACACGAAGGAAGTTTTTAACTTGAACTTAATTCCAATTTAAATCGACGACGAGGCAAGCTTACGAGAAAGTCCATTTCCAAATAGACCGCAAATAACCAACACAGTCGTAAAGTACAAATACCAGCATACAATTCCCCAAGGTAAAATATAAATTAGACGCTTTCTTTTGCCTGAAATTTACCAATCATTAACCGGACACACGACACAGCCGTGCGCGCGGTTACGCCGTCAATTAGTTACAATTACCCTCGAAATAACTTGACCCTATCATAACCGGTCGCGGGCGAGCGTCTCATTAAATGCTCGAATAAAAGCAATTAATTAGAAAACTTGTTATCGGCTCGGGTACAGCGCTCTTTTAGTTCTACAAGTGTTATTAACGCGAATGATCGATCACGTAGCAGGAATTTCGTATGCGACACACGCGCGCGCGGCTCTGCACACACATTGCCTACGTTTGTAATCGTGTCGCGTATATATGGTATCGCGCGATATAGACACGACACGCGGAGACAATTAATGCAGATCGAGGTATGCGCGTACGTACACGCGGAGCGTATGGAGTACGCAAACGCGGCCCGTATCCGTGGCCACGGTAAACTGGAAGGAGATTCTGTTAATTACTCAAGCTTCTGGCTTCCATATCCGATGGGACACCCTCGAGGATCAATATCCGATTTCTCATCCCTCCCGTTTCAGGGACCAACCGCCTCGTCCACCCCTTTGCGTCTACGCTTCGAGCACGTGCTTCCGAAAAGTACCCGGATTCCTGGGAAATGTAAGCATCGAAACGTAACGTTTACGGGTTCCTCGATGTTGCAAGCTTTGCTCGCGTTTCGACTGTTGTGAAAAGTGTTTTTACAGCGATGAAACGATATTTTATTGGTGTTAAGGGTGGAAGTTATATTTGTATAATGTATTTGTAAAGCTTCTGCTGCTTTCGTATAAAATAGAGAATATTTAAACGTTTGGGGTTAATACTTTGCATTCAGAGGTCTCCTCTGAGGGGACATTGACATTGTGCCATGTTGCGACATGTTTCCCTCAAGTTTTCTATCGAAAGAGAAATTTTACATTGCTGGGGGAGTTAGCAATATTTTAGCAATAGTTTCTATTGCTAACACCCGAGATAGAGCCCAATACAAAGGGTTAAAATTACTTTTACAACCCCTTAAAAGCAACACCTACTCCCGTAATAACATTTTGCTATACAAATCTAACATTTTCAATAAAACAGTAGAACATGTACTCTCATCCAAATAATTGTACCTGTATACACGAGAGCTGGTAATTTCAAATTGATCCAAGCTCCTCTGATTAACCAACGAAGGCTCGCGAATGACCAGCCGCGAGAAAGTTTATTCCTAGACCCACAGGCTAGCAATTTCCGCGGCTTTAAAGACGCGTATCGCAGAAATCACGACCAGGGGTCCACCGTATTATATATCGACCATAAACTGGTCGTTTTTACTTTAACGAGACCGAATAGTAGCTCGAGGAGAGGTGTAGCCTTCGTGAAAGCGCAAACGCCGCCTAAACCGAGTCCCTCCGCTTCAGGCACCAGTCGTATCTCAGCAGCCTGATCTAATTGGTCGGTCGATTCGAAAAATCGCGCGGTTCGAGGCTCGCGCGGTTCTCGAGCAATTAGAAGGAATGTCCGCTGGCTGCCGTGGCATCGATAGGTATCTGGTGCAGCTTTTACCTGCTTAACTCCCTAACCTAACCCCCGCTCGCTTAGCTAGAACTGCCGTTATAAACTCTCCTCTGTCCTACGCTCGGCTGTGCACCTCGAGAGCCGTGTACAACGCGCCATCTACTTACGTAAATACACTTCTAAGCGGTGCAGGCCTCGTGCAGGTAACCAGCGGGCAAAGGCCGCAAAGAGCGATCCCGCAAATAGATTCGAACTAATTGCCCTGTGTACCTTCGAATGTCCCCCCAGTTTGCTTTTTATTAGCTCTGGATTATTCAGCGCGTGGATTTTGTAATTTTATGGGACCAAGAAGCGTGAGATCGAGTAGGAAGATCAGCAATCGCAACGGTGTTGTTGCAATGGATACGTTTTGTAACTTTGTTATTGGTTGTTTACTAAAGGAGCTTAGAAAACTTGCGCTTGTGATACTCTGCGGGCACTTGAAAAGCTTGCGTTTGTGAAAGGTTGGAAAGCTTGGAAAACTTGCGCTTCTAGTGTCGACGCTTGGAGAACGCTTGGAGAACGCTTGGAGAACGCTTGGAGAACGCTTGGAGAACACTGTTCAAGGCGTCCATTGTGAATGAATCCCTACCGTATGGTGCGACTGGTGCGTCTCAAAGTCTGTCGTAGTCAAAGGGTTAACAAGATATTAGATAACAAGCACCACTGTGTCGATGTATCGCCCATTTTCACACCAAATTTAAAGCTCTTTACCCTGGGCACCAAGATTTTATTTGAAATTTATACTTATTCAATCTAAATCTAAACTAAATCTACAATCTAAATTTGCAACGCAAAGTGCGACTGCTTGGTACAGACGCTTGCTACGAGATACCTCGTAGTTGGCAGTGAATGGGTTAAGTAGAAAATTCTTTAGAAAGTGTTCCTGATTATTGGAAAATTCGAGGTGCGATTATACTGCACGGAAGTAACGAATCCGATCAATTACGCTAGGATAATTCATCGTCAGTAAAATAGAACGCGGCTGAGTGAATTTGCGTCAAGTGGTAACGTATATGATAGAATGATAGAGTGCCATACATGTTACTCGAATACTTCGCATGAGTAGCTAATTCATTCGCGGTATTAGGGGATATTGCATGTCACGCGTGGATACGAGCCAACTCTGGTGCTGTGTATCCCGAACCGAGCCGGAGACATAAATCTCGTACAGAGAATTATGTGCAATCTCGGTTAAAAAAAGAAATAGATCGAGACTTGGTTAATTGACCAGTTCGAAGTGCTTCTCGCCACGATTTCGTTCAATTGTTATTTCACCGTTTTATCAGGATCGTCGATGAAGCTCGAATACACAAGAAATTAATCCTCTTCCAAATCGTTTCAACCCTGTCGCTCCCTCGTTTCCCTAAGAAGCATCATACTTTCTTAAATACTAAAAAACTACCACTGTTATCCTCGTTTATGTAAATTATCCCCAATATCGATACACTTCAGTCTTTCCTAAATCAACAAACATCGTACATCGAGGTCCAAGAAATTTCGAGGGGCGCAACGAGGTTAATTCGGACTCGCATCCAGATTTTCCACCCGTATCGAACCCTCGACAGTTCGGATACAGTTTGCGCGTAACGTGTCGATAATTAGATCGAGATAGCGTAATTGGTTTTCGCGGAGGCGGTAAGAACCGATCCGTCGAGCGGTCGGGAGAACCGACGAAGGAGAAAGGACGTTAAACCGAATGTACGGTTGCGCGTTGTTCCAGAGCGCGCGAGGTAAATTTAGATAATCTCGGGAAAAAGGACGGTGTTTTACCAGGAAGGCCGACGCACCGTTCCATGTGGACGATATTATTACCGCGAGCGTCCGGGGTACCGCTTATTATTCCCCGCGTTTAGAAACGCAAGGACGCGGGACAAACGTTTATTAGCGCGCGGGTGTATTCAGCCCTCGAGATGACTAATGCCGCTTAATATACCCACCCCGTTTCGGGTGGAAACTTCGCTCCGATCGACATCGTTTTCCGTACTTCTAAGAATATATTTTTCTTTCGCGCTTTACGGCCAGGCGGATCAAGCGAGGGTCGCAACCCTCTTTGGGGAAGTTAGTCCTTCAAAAATTGCCACGACGAAAGAAATTAAGTAATTTTCGTTTGGATAAATTGGCGACCCTTTGCGCGAATCTACGCTTTAAAGATTGGCACGATGAAAGAAATTAAGTAATTTTCGTTTGGATAAATTTGCGACTCTGCGCGCGAATCCACCCTTTGAAAATTAGCATGACGAAAGGAATTAAACACTTTCTGTTTAGATAAATTTGCGATTTGAAGACAAATTGCTTAATTTTTACTATTCTTAGTGGATCTTTATTTGCTATACCTCAGATAATATTAAATTCGTATTATTATTATCTTAGGTCAGAATATTTATATTAACTTTTTTCTATCGCGGACATTTTATCGTTGTCGATTCACAAAGGAAGACTGTCTTGTATAATATCCGTTTCGAAAAAGCTGTTCATATTTCAGTAACACGACCCTTGAATATCATGGATTCGCTCGTTAAGGGATTAACGAAATCCCCTAACGCATTCGACGAGGTTTACCTCTCGAAAAGGGTTTCGAGTCGTGAGCCTCGTTCGTTGATAAATTCTAAATAAACTCGCGAGGATCGTGCAATTTGTAATTTGGCGAGTGGATTTCCATTTCGAAAATCGAGCGACTCCGTTTCGAACTGCTTGGGGAAGGAGGATGCGAGTATTTCGATCGAACGGAATATAAATACCTGAATAGGCGGACGAAGAGGACGATCGCGAGTTCCCACTGTCGGGGCACAACCGGATCTTCGCTTCGAAAACGATCGAACGGTGCTCTTTGTTCGCGACAAGAGAGCGTCGAAAGGTTACGCTTAATTATGACATTCAGGGAGGCACGTTCTAACAGCGGGAAGTGGCTTTCCCTCGAGTGTTTGCGTACTACAAGATCCGTGTAAAAACTGTTTGACGACATCCACATCTGCAGTTATCTATTTGCGTCCAAGAGCAGTGAATGAGAAAATACAGCTGTTGCGTTTGGATTGCAAAAATAATCATTCTTTCTCGACTAAATTAAAAATTGGATTTGAAAAGGGTGAAACGGAGCAGACTGACAAAAGAGCAAGAAATAGGGGTATTATTTTTTCTATCTCGAAAATGGCGTTAATAACTATAAATAGTGATTTTGCTAAAGAGAATTGCTCACAAAAGCGTTTCGCACCCTAGAAAAGAGAACTTCCAAAATATTTTCTACATCCATTTTTTCTAAACCCAAGCTCCGTACTTGAGAGTTGAATGCGTCGCGGTTTCCATAAACTTCGTTCGTAAAAAAAGAGAAGTCGAACCATCGACTCCCTTCTAGCTGCGCAACGATTTCCTCGAACACCTTCAATGCAGATTTATTCGATCTACTCGGATAAACGCGCGATCATTGCGCGATCGGTCTTTCAACGTCTGAGCGGCGCACTTCAACCGGGCGATCGCAAACACCAGCGAGAACGTACTCGACGATCTATTTCTGCGACCATTCACATCGAAAACATTGACTCACGCTCGCCGCTCGGGTATCTTTGAACTCGCGCGGCGAAGAAAGAGGATTTCTAGCTGGCGGAGCGGACGGTGGCGAAGGGTGGACACGAGGGGTGGGAACGATGCCACCGCGTGAAATAATCGCGCGGGTCGCGGATGATAAATCAAACCGTGAGTCGACTTACGGGCGGACCCGCGGCGAAAAACGAGACGCGAAAGGGCAGGGAAAAAGGAAGGGCAGGGGAGGAAGAAAGAGAAAGTATCTCTCTTCGGAATCGCGACCCGTGCTGCGCCACGTGCTTCGCGAACAACCAACCCGTGCTCCGACCTCTTCTTTTTCTCTCTTTTAACCCCCTTCGAGCAGCGCTCCTCTATTTTCGTTCGTCCCGCTTCTTCCTCTCTGCGTTTTCTCCTACGCCTTTTTCTAAATGGCGTGCTAATATCGTTATCGAGACCTCGTCGATGGTCGGACACCGTCGAAGCGTGCGTTTCGATAAAAAGAAATATCGAACCCAGGGCTCTTGCGCGGGGATACCTCGCGAATGGTGTCTGCAGACGCTACGAAACTCGTTTCTTCGATGTCGCAAAGCTTTCAGACGTTGTCTTTATTGTAGCTTTTAATTCGATTATATCGATCAATAACGAACTCGATACATTCGACGATACTTACACCGATCTTCCTCGCTTCGATGTCACCGATCCCTCACAGTTTACTCTCCTCTGTTTAACACGGTAGATCCATTTCACTGTTTCTTAACCGAGTTTTTAACATCGCGTCGAAACTAACATATCTCGACGACATACCATCCCATTGATCACACGAATTACGATCAGGAACCCAAGCACGAATCATTAAATCGCGATTTCTCACTACACGGAGACCAGCCATGCAATATTCATGGCGAAATCATCGCGTCCCGACAGCTCGTTCGTCCACTGGTCCCATCGAAAACTACCTGCGACCCACCGTTTACTGGAAACTGTACTCCGTCCTTGTTTTTTCTATGGGATACATGCAGTTTTCACAGGCACGCACAGACACCGGTCACAAAGCAACGGGACACTGTTGCGGATCGTAGCGCGGGCAGAAAAATCGGTGGGGCATCGGCGGAATTTCCGCGCCACCGTTCCACGTCCGACCCGTTATCACGCTCGCGAGGACGCCGATATGGAAGTGCATCGTATCCCGGGAGGACGCATGAGCCGAGGGAACAAAGGCGAGCATTTAATAGAGAAACCTGATGCATTCGAATTGCACAGTAATCGACGCTGCCGATCCACGGTGCCGAGCAGCGGAGAAGTTTATTCGAAAGGCGTCTGCGGCAGCCGGGGACCGGTTCTCCCACGGAAAACCGCCCGAGACAGTTCGCTCGCGACAGAATTTCGCAAAACGCCGTTTTTCTCCTCCTTTTTGTCTTTTCCCTCGCTTCGTCCGCGTCTACGCCACGCGTCTCAATTCGAGCGAGAACGCGACGCATATGCACGCGCTGCTGTTCGTCTATGCCTTTCGCTCTTTAAAAGGAAACCGCTGTTTTTCGTCGATCGGATGCCAGGTGCGTAGGATCCGAGGGTCGTGGGATCCGGGAACCCTAAAAATGATTATGGACGCGCCCCACAGCGGACCGTCCCTCTCCTAATGCCGCCTAAGCTCTTCCTCGGCCCCGAGTTCGAGTCGTATCGTTCCCACATTTTTCCAACGTGATATTTCGATATTTCCAGATATATTATACCTTCTTATATTTTCGAGATATATTGCACCTTCAATATTTACACTTCTGTCGGATATTGGGGGACACTGCTGGCTTTTATCGTGAATTTTCTTTATGGCGAGTCGTGGTCTTAATTATTGAGGCATGCAAGGGATTAGAACAATTTTGACACCGATTTTTTATGGATATTACTAGAGTTTAGTTTATATTATATGTCGAGGTCCTATTATTTGTCTACTTTACAGATTACGATACTTTTACACCTCAGAATTGCAGCGAAAACGTGTAATTCTTTGGCTGTTCTCATCGATTGTTTGCTAAATAATGAATATTCTCGATAAACAGAAGAATTTTAATGTAAGGTGTGCTGCACACCCACAGACAGTATAGAAGCCGTGAAAAAATAATTGTGGATAGATAACGGAACATTACTACGTTACGAAACAGCTATCTGTTACTAAAGTTCAACGATCTACCATCATCCATTCAATTTTGAAAAAGAAACAGCGATTCAAAAAATGTAACTTTTAACAAAACGACACCAAAACTCCTCGACACAACATTGCATCCACATCCATACCAATAAAGCTAAAAAATAATTTGATACCACGTACGCGATTAATTCCAGCGCATTAGTATCAAACACTCTACTTATCCATAATCTCCACTCTTGCTCCTTTTATCTAAATACCATATTTATAGTTTTAAACGCATACTTCAGAAGACTCTGCTAGCTAAAATAATAAAGAGAAAGAATGAAAAAATTAGAAACAATAACTCGTACGCGATAAAAATTCGTTCTCGTTCGTCGACACTGGAAATATTTCGAGGGTTCGAAGGACGCGTGACAGAATGTTCCCAGCGAATCGCGTGTTCGTATCGGAGGTACCAGAGTGCAGAAGGTGTCGAGGCGCGACCCGCAGTCAAGGTCTAACCGGTCCTCCGGGGCCCCGTAGCGATGGCCAGTCGGAGCACCCAGGCGGGGGATCTGGTTTTGAATTTTTCTTCTCTCGATATAGATCGTGACCGAGCACGTCTTATTCATCTGCTTCTCGTAATTACACGCGATTCCCACTTTCACGGGCCTAACGAGAAGTCTTTCGTTCGCGTCCGACGAAATCGCTCGACTTTGCCGTCCATCGACGTGTCCCTCGACGCTCGTTCGTCGACCAATTGGAGCAGCCCACTTTCTACTAATATTAATTGCACCAATATCGAGTCGTAACTAAGAGGTTGCTTCTCGAATCGATGGAACTTTGCGTGCGAGCACTCGTCTGCTAATGAGTTACAATAATTTCAGTTCTCTTTAGGGATCTAACTTGAGGGTCAGATTTTAATTTGTAGGGTATAATAAATGACCGTGAAAGAAGATTTTTGTACGCTTGTTTGAAATATTTTTCGTTAACTCGATAATATTGCGGGTTTTTAAATTTATCTTCATTTTTTCACTGTTTTCAACTATATCTAACAGGCAGAGATTGCAGATAATGTAAAGTCGAAGATATGCACGCCTCTGCGACACGGAGATCGTGAGCACAGAATGCACTTCAACTCGCAAGGCGGTCATCGTGAAAGTTCAACCCGCGAACAGTGATCCAATGTACGTGCGCGTTCGAGGAAGCGATACGTTATTTAAATTGTACCGAGCCGGGGAATCAGGATGTTTAAGTGCATTAAAAATACCTCGTTTCTAACCCAGTTAAACACAGTGGGAACGTATCGAGAAAAACGAGAAGAAAAGGTGGTCTCAAAGGCTCGAACCGGTTTTTATCTCGTTCGAAAATCAAATTTTCGATTTCTCGACCCGGCGCAACAGTGTTCTGTAATAATTTCATCAGAAATCAGTATGTTCGATAAAAATTCCCTCCACGTTCCTCTTTTAAACGTGAAATATTGTATCGATAAAACTGATATCGTAAAAATTCAAATTTTATGACGTTCGACAAAATTCTGATCCATTTTTTGGTAGAAACTAGAAAGGAGCGATGCATAAAAAGCTGTGCTGGAAACAATACGCGAGACTAGGACCAGAAACAATGGCGCTCCGAAACTTCTGTTCCCGGCATAATTGTTCGGAATTAATTAGCGCCGTTAAACTTTCGAGCCATTTTTTCTCAGATTCGTTTCCAAGTGGAGTCGGGACGTGGCGCAATTATTACTCGTACAGTTCGCGGCAGGAAAACGTATCCACGTCCGTTCCTTCGTCGCTGACCGATGCACCGCTCGATTCGCGTAATTTATCGTTCGATTTAACACTTCTCTCTGCTCTTCTATCGGCCGCTAATCCTTTCACGGTCCGTGCACCGCGTACGCATTGTATTTTAACGGGCTAAGGCTAATCAAGTGTGTTTGTACTCGGTAAAACTGCCGGAACCGGTTTCCAATTAGAGTGTATTATTTCTCCTTCGCAAAAGCACCGAAAGAGATGCGTTCCGTTTGCACAGTTTGATACGAAACGTGTTCAAATATTTATGCAACGCTGCCTTTAAAACGTGAAATGAACGCGAAGCTAAAAATTACGTAAAAGTATTTTACCACGAAAACGTCTACGTATATTTTAACGAATAACTGCATCGGTGTCCTGACGTCGATGTCACCGATTGTAAATGCACGCGAATCGACGAACGACGCGATAAATATTGCATGGAAGGAATAGAGGCGACGTTGCGCAGAGAGATGGCTGCGAATATCGCGTAGAAAATAAAGAAACGAGTCTCAAGGACAAGATCGAGAGGCGGGCAACGATACCTGTGCACTTCCGGTGAGTTTGGCAAGCTGCGTGCCTTCCTGGCTCCGCTGCTACTTCCGCTGTTTCCCATTTTACAGCGATCTCCGACACAGCCGCTCGTGTCCCCGCTGGATCCGAAATAGTAACACCTCTCTAGTGCACTGACACTCCGAACGGTCGAAAGTGTCCCGATGAATCAACCGGTAGACGCGATGCGACCGCGCTCCGGTAAATAAACAAATAGACGGCTCAACTTGGTGAGAAACGGGCGAGCGAGCCAGAAAAAGGGGAAAAGGAGAAACGAGCGCCTCTTACGCGGCTCTTATCGTGCTTCGAAAATCTTCGTCACGTGCTCGAATCGATGGCGCGCGCGGAAAAAAGACGCGAGGCGGTGTGATTCATCCGCCTCTCGTCGTTCGATCTTGCCTCCGCGACTTCGATCCTTCTTCGCGCGCGTTCGATTCGAACGACGAGAAAAGCTGCTCGCGTGTGCGTGCCGTTACGCCGCTACCGTTGGACTCTGAAACTTTGACAACGACACGGGGCCCGTTTCCTGTACACGCGTTATCGCATATCGATTCGTACGCGCAGCTATGCACCGTCACTTCCTGGGCTCGGAATCACCGTGCACTCGATCCTACTTCCACTTGTCCACGATCATCTTCATCCGTGAGTTCGTCCTCGCAACGGAGGCCACCATCGCTCGATCCTCGCTGCGTCTCCTCGCGGACCCCGATGTCCATCCGATGGGCGTTATCGTTCGGCGAACCGTTTATTAACGGAACAACGAGGGTCCTTCGGACGAGCAACAGGGTGTTACTCCTGAGAATAGTCTGCTCGATCACTCGCTACGAATCGAACCTTGGCGCGGGTCCACGCGCGATTCTCTAGACCGATCGATACGGAGATCGTTCTCGAAGCGAGCATATTTCCTCGATCGGAATTCGCCTTTGTTCCCCACCGGCGTAGCGGGCCTCGTTTCGCATACCGGCGGACGTGAAACAGGAATCGAGACCGATCGGCTGCCCGTCGCGGAGGCCCCGTTTCTCTTTTTTCACCGCACTACACGTCCACCTTAGCAACGATGCCTTATGGCGAGCTGTTCCACGGTCATGCTGTGGCCATGGTGTGTAGGCATCGTTGATGGCCCGTTTCAAACTGAGGCCCGCCGAGAGAGAACCATTCCCGTTCCCATAGCACGTGGCTTCTCTCTTTCGCTCTCTCCCTCCCCTGTTCTCGCCCCCACCATTCGATCCCCATCGCCCCCTCTCGCTCCGATCTCTCTCCCTCGCTCCGGGTTACCCCGGGGTCTCTTGTTCGGTCTTCCTCCCTTTCTCTTCCAGATCCCCATGCAGATGCAAGCGCGGGTACACGCACGTACCCGCCGCGTCTATTTACCTTCCCTTCAGCGAGCTCTCCCGTACATTTCATCTCTCCGTCGCAATACTCCTATCTGGCCCTCTTCTCCAACCCCAGCTTCATCCCTCCTCGTCGGTTACGCGTGCAACCCCGCGTGGACCCCTCTTCGTTCATCGCCCTCGCCATCTCCCAATCGCGTTCGCCAACGCTCTCCCTTCGCTCCTCTCCTTTCTCTTTCCCTTCACCGACACCCACCGCGTCCTTCTCGCTTCCTCCCCCGTTTACAACGCTTTACCATCCCCCTCTTCGTTCGTCCGCGTCCCAGGCGTACGCCAGCAGCATCCGCGGCCACTTCTTCCCCACCCGGATCGAACGCGAGCCAACGACGCGCACGGCCTTCCGTAAGGGCCGGCCAATCCGCGCCCGTCGCTTCCCTGTCGCCGATTTTTAAATCGGTTTTATGGTAATGCGTGCATACCTCGAGCACGTGCACGCGCGCGGGCTATCGCGCTCGAGACGCAACAATACACCCTGTGTACGAGGGCCTCGCCACGACCAGCACTGGACCGCGTGTCGAGGAGACACCGCCACCGCGTGTACAACGCACGGATCGTACGAGCGACAGCTCTCTACAGAGTGGCCGCGAAAATCCAATCGATCGCTTCTCAGATGGAATTGCTCTTCGAAATCTCGCGCCATTTTCGTAACTTTTCATTTTACTTTTATTGTGGGAGTCGTAGACGCGTAAGAGTGAACCGCGCTAGCGATGGAAGTATCGAGGAACAAAAAGTTGCATGAAGGGATCGCTATCCCTCTCTTGAGTGTAACTAACGTTCACGCGTAATCGTTAATGTGCAATCACGGCTAAACAGAGAGAGAAATACTTTCATACAGCTTTCTCTGTGTGCTCCTCTATCGCTTTTCACGCCCACCCCCATGGTCTATTCCTATGTGTCTATAGTAATAATTTATATCAAAGGTATGTGTGTATGTTGCTTTGGTTTTGTTCAAAGCCCTTTTGATAAGAATCAAATTTCGTAACCTTGTCCAAAAGGAATTAAAAAGTACTCGTGGCTTTTCGACACTTCTCGAAGGAAACGACTTGACCTCGAGCGCCCGGGGTAAGAAACAGATGTAATCGCGGTCGAGAAAGATCGATCAGAATTTCTGGATTACCCGTTGTACTCTCGTTATACGAACCAGAACCATAATACACCCACGTTCGCTGGTGTACAGCTCGCGTTGCGGAGGGTGTTCGAATGTGTACGTGCGTGCGGTAATATTGTGTGGCGAGCGTCTACACTCGGTCGTGGGTATAATGGAGCATTGTTAATATGTTAATGTCGACCGTTCCGAAAGGCTCCGACGGTTTACGTTCCTCCGTTCCGACGAAGAATCATTACACGGTCCATTAGACGGTGAACCTTGAATTCCAGTTACCACGAGTTTCCGTACATTTTTCTCTTCATTTTCTCCAGTTACAGTTACTATTTTTCGTTCGTTCTTCCGTTCCTGCACGCGTTTCGTTTGCACAATCTGATATGCAAATCGTGCGATCGTTCCTCTACTCCAAGTACAGACGAATTTGTGTACGATCCCTCTCAATTGAATAATGCGGTTGATTAGACAAATTACATTTGAAAATTATCGTTCGATTAAATGGTCAATTACATCATAAACTATATCTAGTACGCTAGCAGCAAGCAAAGCGAGTAATCTAGGTATGAAATTCAATTTTGTTCAACGCCCTGTTGCATTTCTAATTCAAACACCAAACTTGTAGAGAATATGTTATTATAATTATGCAAATTATGCAAATTATGAATAATGCAAATATGAAATTCACTTTTGTTCAACGTTCTATTGCATTTCTAATTCAAATGCCACAGAGAAAATATACCAGCATGTTTAATATATCTAGTACACTATTGCAAGCGAAGTGAGTAATCTAGATATGAAATTCACTTTTGTTGCACGTCCTGTTGCATTCCTAATTCAAATACCATAGAAAACATACTTGTCACGATAACGTAACGATAACAAGTATCGTTCTCGTTTTGCAAACAGGTGTATAACCTTCGATTCACGCTGTCCGAGTCCATACGCTACTACATTGTAATGTTACAACCATTTCGTAATTTTATGATACGCGCAGTGTGAAAACACGCTGTTCATTTTCGTGAAATATCTCGTTCAAAACACATAATCTAAAAGACGTGGGATGCGAGAAATGAAAGAATGAGTGTTCGAAGTGAACGAGATGTGAACGTATCACTCAACTTATATTATAAAGGGAATTTTAAAAAACAAAGTACTTTATTTCATCGTACTCCTCCCCTTTTTGTTTTATGGAGTTAATCGATTCGTGCAGAGAACGACTCGATCAGGGAAAAAAGAAAACAATTTCACAAATGAACGATTCAATTGCATATAAATACCGCTGCAACTATTCTCACAGCTCCGTTGAATGAAAAATTCACGACCCAAGAATCAGGAGGTTAATATCCTCCCGCTGGTTTCGCGAATGGCAGCGACCATCGCGAAAGTGATGGCGCGTGGTGCCCTCGCATGTGGGTTTAAAAATAACGACCTTGACAGTCGCGGTGGACACGAATGAAGAAAAACGCGAAGTCAGTGGGAGCTCCTTGGTGTTCGCGAGAGCAATTAACCGCGGAACCGCGTGCGGGAGTAATTAAAATATTTCGAGCTTCGTCCCACGAGCGCGCGCGCGCGCTGTTTCATTACTCTAACGAAACACAGCCGTGAGACTCGTGCCATCGTGTGCATACAGGGTGTTACGAAGTAGTTTCAGGATGCGAAACTGATCAAACGAGTCGATGCGAACAAGTGTTTCGTGTAATCTCGTTTTCCGGCTACGGTAAAGAGTATTTTTCGCGCACCCACAGAGTATTGGATCTGTAGGTTTACTGTTTATCTGGTACAGAGTTTCCTAAACTCTTCTCATCGTGGAACACTTCTTCTTAAGTTCTACAGTTTTTAAGGAACACTAGAGGAACACTGACACCAGTGTTCCGTGGAACACAGTTTGAAAAACGCTGATCTAGTACAATTAAGGATCAAAAATTGGACTAATTTGTAATCACCAATTACTAATCCCTGTGCTTAGCTAAACCATCTATTAATTTCTCAGAATTTCTATTAAAAATAAATTACTTAAACAATGAAGCGAATAATCCTTCCAAGTTTGCAACCAGGACAGTGCCACAAAAATTCGATTTCTGCACAGGACAAAACTTCCAAACAACATTACTCCTACCATGGAATAGCCTGCGTACTCCTGACCCAAAAGCAAGATCACATGGGTCACGTATTTGCGATCGCGTACGAACTTTTCTCATAACTTTTCAACCTCGAACGGCCATCTCTGCAGCGCCTTTCACACAGCACGGAACACCCTGTATGCGCATACAGCATAATATTCGCGGTTGTTCGATGGTGTGAGCGCGCGTACAGCTTGATTAACGCGGACGTTAATGAGTACGCCTGCAGGTCGTTCGTCTGACGGGACGTCGGTATCGATTTGAGCGCGCGAAGAATAAAAGTACGACGAGGACCTAAGTGCTCGAAAATTTTCCGACCCTGGGAGTCGAAAGTGTAACCGGGACGTTTATTCGCGATGCGCGCTGATCGATATAGGGGGACACGCGATAGAAAGTGAGAGGAGTCGCGAGAAGTCGTCGCCGTCGAGTATCGTTTCTTTCTGAACGCGTGACAAAAATGCTTACGAGTTTAGAGAGGTCTTTCCAACCTCGTATCTCTTCCTAACAACGTCAGCATGAAATCGACTTTCTGTGAAGATACTGCGAAGCGATACGAAACCAAGAATAGGGTCTTCTTTAAAAAAGGACACTGCGATGCAAGGTAAACAAAAATTGCAATATGAATTATACAATTTAAATAGTCGAGTGATAATAAAAATTCGCGAATTAATATATCATTTTCTGAATAAATCTCAGAAAAGAGTGGTGCGATTGGTACGGAGTAAAGTAACCTGAGAATGAAATCCGGAGAAGCTATCCAAGTTGCTTTTGTAATTATCTGATACTAATTAATAGATAATCAAAGCCAATCCATCAACCCCTAATTTCTAGTTTATCTTCAAGCGATGCGATCCAACGGAATTATCTACAGTCAGTAAAGAGAAACCTACCACATCCATAGTAGGTACGAACGAATGCGTTTTTCCTATATTATCAGTTGTCGGTAAGAAGGGATCTGCGTTGGAACTTACCTAGGCATGTCTTGAAGCTGTTTGGCCCTCTGCTTGTATCGCGAGAGTGCGAAGAGAAGAGCAAGGACCGGCCAGAGGGTTGATCCTGCCGCCAATTCGCTAGGATTCACCGATCCCACGTCCGCCCCGAGAGCCCGGAGCGCTCCTACGCAAAGGCTCACGTTCTCGACCTGCGCAACACACGTAAAAACTTGGTAATCGATCATGCGACGATGCGACGTGTAGTATACTTATTGTGTGCACCTCGCGAATCGATCGAGAGCTTGCTCCTTTTTTGTTTTCAACCGATCCCTGGCTATTGTACGAGCAAGTGTGCGCGCGTACGTGCACTTTGGCGGCGCGAGCCCAGGGCGCGCTTCTTCGGTTTGGTTCTCGCAAACGCCAGGCTAGACAGATTATTCTAGGCCGAGTTAAAAGGAACGATACTTTTCGAACGAACTGGATTACACTCGGCGCGGTGTTCGAGGTTAAGCTCTACGTATCGGATGTTATTTTTGATGTGTAACGATAGTGAAAGAGGTCGATGAACTCCGCGGGCTCGTCTAGTTCTTTCATCATCGTCACGGAGGGAAGATTCGTAGCGATTCGTGCGACAGTTTAATCGAATCGAGATAATCCGATTAGACGGATCCTATTTCTCATTCGACTGGAAACGTTCTATCGTGACGAATGTAGAAAATATAAGGAAAAGTAGCTGGCTGGGATGGCACTCGAGCTCCTTGCTCCAAATAGCGTGCACACACGTATTTACGTGGACAGCATTTCGCGTCAGCTGTTGCGAAACTATTAAAAAATCTTCTCACGTACAGCGACATACATAAAGCCGAAGAAAGGGAAATGAATGACATAGTCGAGGATATTGCCTTTACTACCACACCGATGCCTATCCATCAGAAGGTGCGCATTTGTATTCAGCTCGAAGTAGCCGGTTAAATTTTCCACTGAAACCGCTTTTACCAATCTACATTTCGTGAAGTAACGTAAAAATCCGAATAAAGTTCAGAGTGAAATCTAAAATACCGCGTAATGGAAAACCTAATAACCTCTAAGTTAACCCTTTGCACTCAAGTGTCCCCTCTGAGGAGACATCAGCATTGATTAGCGATTAAACGAAGGTTAAACTTATTCCATCGCAGAAATGAAACTTTCCAGTGTTGGGAGACGTTGGCGATAGAAACTACGACTAAAGATTGCTATCTTGGCAATAGTTCCTACTGCTGACTTCCGGAAAGGAGTCGAGTGCAAAGGGTTGATCCATAACCCGCAAGATTAACCACCAGCCGAATGCTCCGCTGCTAACTGACCTCGAAAGACCGGCAGTAACGCAATGATCGCCAAGCTTATCAATCCACAGACATGACAAAACGTCATTCGTGGCTCGAGCCGCACTCGAGTGGCCAAAGAGCCGCGGTTTACCGACCCCTGGGCTAATGGGTTACGCTCTTTCGGAGGAAACGGAGGGAAAGTCGTGGATACCCGCTGGATTTCGTGAATCGTTCTCCGCACGAGTTCCTCCGCACGGAGGAACGGGTCGAGGAATCGGAGCATCGAGGTGACCAGCGCGGAGGAGCGTACGTTTCGGGGTTGGAGGGAACGCGAGAGAAAAACCCACGGCGGAGGGTTCGCTGGTGTTGGTGGCCGTAAAGGACGGCGCGGCGTGATGTACATACACGACGGGAACGTTCTACGAAACGTGACCGCCGTGACCATGGCTACCTTGTGCTAGCACGCGTGCCGGTGCGCCTCTTTTGTTTCCATTGTTCTTAAGAGCTCCACGCGGCGGCGGCGGCGGCGGCGGCTACACGGCTTTTACCCAGAAAACAAACCGTCCTGCGCTGCACACGCTGCACAACGCTGCACAACGTTGCACACGGGGTGGTGAGAGGTGTACACACGAGCCACGGTGGAAAGAGATGACTCACCCGACAATACCCTGGTTGCCCACGCGTACGTACATATATGTACATACGTGTGTATATATATATATATAAGTATATATATATATGTTAACAGATATATGGATTGGCCGTGTGTTCGTACGTGCTACATGCGACTCGGATGGGGCGTCGGTGGGATGCCCAACGAAGAAATGGAATCGAGGAAAACGGAGGAAACGCGCACTGAGTAATCGACAGACCCAACCCCACTCCACCTCCGCCTCCTCCTCTTTCTCGCTATCCTTTCGTTTCGTAAACGCTTTCGATGTCGCAACTTTTATTTTACTTTTATAGCATGCTAAACTGTACGCTTATTTGTACATGTGTATGCATGTACTTACGTATGCACAGTGGCTGCATGCCATGAAATTTTTATAATCGCACGAAAGTGGTGTCGTAGCCGCGAGCCGGCGATCGATTATTCATTCCCTGTTTTCACACGGCAATTTTCTATCGGTTATCGATGTTGCGGGTACTCTAAAAGATATTTACCAACTGTATTAACGCTTTCAGCCCTGGTCGTGCTCGTTGAGTACGGTGTCCTGAAGGATTTTGATGTATTTTTAAAAAATCGTAACTCGTTTGCTTCTTCTATTGGACTTTCAAGGTTTTTTTATCTTGCGAATGAAACAATTTTATTGTGTGGTAATTTTAAGTCTAAGAGACGTCATATGCTTGCAGGGTACTGTGCAAAATTAGGTTAGGCGTCATATGTAGTTCGTAGGTTCCAAAGAGTTAACTCTTTGGGGTTGGATGGGTTAAGAACTGTCCCACATTTGGCATAGGTTCCTGTGCATGATGGAATACATTTTAACCCACCTCGAAAGGTTAAAGTTACTCGTAGACATACAGTTTAATACTTTATTCAAAGTTTCTCATTCGTTTGGCAATACTATGAACCCATGATTAATGCGTGCATAAGTGAAACCAAAAATTTGAATGACGAATCTTGGATTTTTATTTCCTTTAAAATCGTGTTCCTCAAAGGGTTAACCGAGCGCTCCAGCATATTTCATAAAATTCTCATCAATTTCCCGAACGCTCCATTAATAACTTCCCTCCATTAAACCGCAGCATTCACAGGACACTAAACAGCAACGAGCGTCGATACCTCGCAATCACAAGGGACATTGTGTCGTACGCGTGATATATATATATACGTAGGAGATTAAAAATCTAAAACGCGGCTCGACTTTCGCCCATTAATCACCGAGCACCAAATAAATCGGACAATACGGACATCGCGGCGGTGACGGCGAGCAGCCAGCCATTGAAACCCGTTCCGTTGCAACGCGCGTACCAGCCAACCCTTATCAGGGTCCATTAACCGAGCGACGACGCTTCAAAACGGAATCTCGGTCGAAAATAAGACGGGACGCGATAAAAGGTTGCGCCGCTTTTGTCGTGGTTGACGCATATACACGCTCGACGAGGACACAGCGGCCGCGACGCGTTCGAAAACAGCCGCCACCCCTCGGCGAGCACTCGCGCGGGTTATCCGCGCGAGATGACGGCCGTAAATGGCGATGGCGCTTTTTAACGCGTCCCTCTGTCTACTCGACGTCAGCCGTGCGCCGCGGACGGATGTGAACCCCCGACCGCGAAAAAGAGGATCCCGCTCTTAAGGGAGACACCGCGCGCTTCCTAATAAAGGGCCCATCCAACAGGTTGCCCTCTCCGCCTATTCTCCGTTCGCCGCGCATTTTTTGCGCCAATTCCCGGGATTCCTCTCACACTTCCGCTTTTTCTCGATCACTCTGTTAGCCACCTATGGGACTCGCCGATGGCCGATGCGGATCGCGATCGTTAGTCGTCCGAGCGCGGAAACCGAACTCGTTCCAGCGACGTTCTACTCTTTCGCAACCTCGATAGACCTTTCGGTTTCGAAACACGTCGAAGAGATGACGTACGGTGCCGTCGGTTTTCCAGCGTGGTTTCGATCGGTTCTCGTAATAATTAATCCCGCGATGTGGCAATTCGCGTCGATTATTGGAAACAGGAAACGACGGATCGTTGGAATTGCTCAACGCGTCTCGTGTCGGTCGCGTACGTGTATCCTCGCGTGTGGATGTTTCAATTGCAAAACCCGAGACAAAACCGTGGAATGGCGTCTTTTTGCGATACTCGTTCGCGTAGCGTCGACTTAAAAGCTCGTGCATCGCGTAAAAAAACTCGCGCAAAGTCGGATACACTTCGTGTGCCACGAGAAATCACGGTACAGTCGGTGTTTGCATTTTTTCGGTTCGCGCGATCGATTTATGGGCATCCAATTAACAGGGTCCGGTAGTTAGACGCGATCGAGGTAGGTACGCGCACCACGAATCCAGGGGGCGCGTGTACGTTGGGCCGGGTTTGTAATTCAGAAACCGTGCGCGAGGAAGGAGAACAGCCAGAGGACCAAAGATGGCAAGAGATGTCTTCTTATGGTAACGTCCGCGCCTCTCCGCTACGCATCGTGGAAAGGAAAGAGAAGAAGCGCAAAGAAACTACTACGGAGCACTGCCTCTCTCTTCGACTTTCCATTTCACGCGTACTTTTGTTAACCACGCCATATACGTATATCTTTGACCATCTTCAATTTCGTCCTCGAAATCTGTTTGCATTCGCTTTATCGACAAGTTTTTTAATGCCAGCAACTTTTCTAATTCGCCAGACCGTTCGAGAAAATGCTAGAAACTGATACGAATCAAGATTCAATCATAACTATTATTAAAAACAAAGTTTGGATCGATGCAATGTAATTTCCTTCGCTTAAAGTTCAAACGACCACTTTCTACACACGATAAAATCAATTCACGAGCGCAGAAACAATCGCGGTCCAAGTGCAGCGCGTCGCACCTTGTCTGACCATGATCTTCTAGCGTAACTCATTCTACTTACACGTTCCCGCGATCCCACGCTCTCCATAGATACATCGATACATAAACGGTACCCTAACTACCAGAATAACCAATTATCGATAACTTCTCTTATTTAGGTTCACTCCGTAGTAGTTCATTTTACTACAATTTACATAGAAAAAACATCAATCTCGTAGATGGCGTTCGAGAGGACTCTGCGCCCTACAGTCTCCTTATCTTCTCCCATTTAACCCCCAAATTTTTCAAACCACCCTCAAAGAGTGGTCTCTGAAAGCGACCACTTTATCAGCAAGAAGATCGCATTCTTCGAACGCATCTACGAGCTTGATGCGACACGCTCGTATCGCGCAAAGAGTGCACGCTTCGCGAGCGGTGCGAACGTCTCGAAGTAGCCGATTGCGCAAGAAACCGACGAGGAGGGTCCGATATCGCGACGTGGAACCGGTGTCGTCGGCTTGTCGGCGAAAACCGGCGCTTCGGAAATCGAAACTCGTACCATTCCATTTTTTTTCCACCCCTCTTCCGCGCCCTTTTTTGCGCCCATCGATTGCTCGCGGAAACGTGAGCGGAATAACGATCCTGGTTCTAACGACGAATGGTGTACAGCCTCTCTAACCGTAGGAAAAGTCGGATTTACACGAACCAGTAGCCGAGGAGTCGTACCGGTGGATCTGTTTCCACAGTGACTCACCGCCGCTACTCTTTCCTCCCTGCTTTAATTGGAAATTGATAGACTCGCGTTCCCACGATTACCGGGACCTTAACGAGATACCTGGAAGGTCGAATAGAATACGTGTACGTTGTTCTACGATTCGAGAGGACGATGATTCTCTGTAGTTTCTCGGCTTAATTGGTGTCGCTGATGCGTTTCGAACGACTCCGAGAAATTATGTTGCTAGATTAGGTGGAACGAATGAATTTGAGGATTGGTATTAAAGAGGCTTGACTCGATTTCAATTTATTTCAATCGAAGTATTAGAATTCCTTGTTTAATTGGACATTATTTATGGAAATAAAGAAATTAAGTTGGACAGAGATTTGTAGGGTTGTTGAGAAGTCAAGGGTTGACTCTCTACGATTAGGATATTGGAAAAGCGTGTTCACTAGGCAAAGAACGGTGACGATCAAAGAATTCTTTCGTACGAAAGATATTCGTTCGAAATATGAGATAACGATTAGAAAATTTGAGAATTGACGCATTGTTCTTCATCAAATCGTTCGCAAAGCATTCGAATCTGTTTCGTCGAGCTTCGATTCTGCTCGAGAATATCGCTCGGTCCTTTAAAAGCACTCAAGTGCACTCGTTCTTCCACATACTAAAATCCAAATGCACTTGCTGAATTTTATTTCGCGTCGAGTCGAATTCGAGCGTTTTTGTCGCAAGCGGATCTCGCAATTACACGGCTCCGTCTAAGTACATAAGCACGCCAGCGCGTTAACGACGAAAGTTAGCGAAGCGACTGGCTTTTATTAGGTGTAACGCCACTATCAGTCACAACCGTTAACACAATGAACGTCTGGATTCACAGTGTTGCTCGGTTAATTGGATAAAATCGCGCGACGAATCGTTAAACGTGAAAACGCTCGGTGAAATCGAGTGGAATTAATAATAGAAATTTTTATACAACACTACGAGACTCAAAATCATTTTTCCCATGTTTCTCTTTTTATCCATCGAACAATTTATGTTTTTACAATTTCTCCTATGTTTGTTTCGATAGAAAACATCGACTGCAACCGTAATTTAGAAATAAAAAGTTAGATTTTCAACGTCCCCATAAATTTTACAGTCGGAACACGAGCGCAGACCGACGGACGACGACTTCGACATTCAAATGATCGTTATAGGGAGCATCAGCCAAGAAACTCTCTTCGCCAGCGGATGGCTGGAGGAAGAAAGAAAGGAACAGCGACGATTAACCATACCACCCGTTTTTTGTTCGCACGCGAAGGCTCGAGAGTGGATCGAGATCGTTCTCGCGAGCAAAGATAGGCAAGAAGCGTTTCGAAGTGTAGAAACCGCAAGAAAACAAGTCCCCAGAGAGAGGCGCATAATTGTTTATTGTTACGAGTTTAAATAACGCGTTAAGCGAAAGTTAATAAACACCGTCGGTGTTTCTTAACCTCGAGCGTGCCATCGTAAATTACGAACGTGAGAGTTGGATATTCGGAAAACGATGAAACTCGATAAAGTTAAAGAAACGAGATAAAGTTTCTCAGAGCTGTGAGAAACGGGGAAGCCTTGAACCTAGACGCGTCCGCGCGATGAAGACGGTGTAAATAACACCTTCCGTTGTTTAACATAATACGAATAAAGAAAGGAAGCGCGAACCAAACGTTCTCCAGTGTCGAGCGCAACGCCATTCCGATCGGCTGCCGCGCGATCGCCTCGACCAATTAATTTTAACGATCCCTGTTTAACAGTCGAAGCGCGCGTCGTTACGCACGATTATGCATTCTATGAAAACGAATTCCCTGAATGAACTATGCGCGACCGATTTATAAATAATTAATAAATGATAATTGACGCTAAACGCTAACGATACGAATTACTTCGTTAAATCGAAATGGAAGTCCAGGCGCGCGGTATAAACCGATTATGCCGAAGATTTGGTGTCGGACGATTCAACGAAGACGTCGACTTTTCGCGTTTATATATATATATAAAACGATATCGAGGGAGCGTTTAACGCGCGTGCGAATGGAGCGCAAATTCGATGGTTATCAAACTGGCTCGAAGGAGCCGCTCGTTACGGTTGCTTATTCGCGTTATGGTTTTAATGGACCCGTTCGACTGTCAATTTTACCACTGACAAGGCGATAGTACCGTTAAAACGAAGCTGACTGCGGCTTGTCCACGGAAAGGGAACATTGCCATATATGTACGTATAGGTGCGCGGGTACTGGAGATATCAAGATGATTCGAGATGCAAGTTTCGTGCCTCTGACGTAACGAGTACCTTTTATATGTAATAAACTCTGGTAGTGGATACGATCACTCGTCGAATTAACGATACATAGCATTTGAGATACACCAATTATTTATATTTATATATTATTTAATTCTGAATTAACGATACTTGCAGGTACGAGTAAAGAATAATTACTATGATTCATATTATCTACATCTGTACTTAATTGCATTGCACAGACGTGACTAAGACGCAACAAGACTGTTGCATTTATAATTATTGCACCAATTCCGTTGCACTTATCTCATGCTTTTGAAGAAAAAAGCCGTCAGACGTCGTCAGACGTTATCGTTCTTCGACAACGATTACTGTACATTAGTTTCATTAAATTGTGAGAGTCTAAGATTTTTAATAACATTACGTACCAAATCGATTCGATTTTTATATCTACCACGCGAACACCTATTATTTCTCAACGAATTAAATAATTTCGATCGACACGTTCTTCTATCAAATTCCATAAACGGTAGAAACAGTTCCGTGACGCTTAGGCAGTGTCCCCCATTTTGGTTCCCGTCTACGCAGCAGAAGGAGCCGATAGACCGATTATTTTTAGAGATGGCTCGTGCCCACGGGATTTTTCCCGGTGTTAAACAGTCATCGCATTTATCTGTCGGATATAGACCGGCTTTTCTTGTCGCGGGCCATGTGCTTTTTCAGATCGACGTTGTGCGCGCACCGGGCTTGTTTCATAATTATCGTGAGAGTGCGGAAGCGAGAAAGGGAAGAGGAAACGCGCGTGAACCAAGCGGCCATTGGTCGCCATTCTTCGTCCTCTATTTCCGACGAAACGAGCGGGACAAGTTTCGTTTATTCAAAGTATTTTACGGTATTTTATCAAACTCGCGAAAGTCTACAAGTGAATTTAACTTTTTGCTCTCGGATGTCCACTCTGAGGGGACGTCAGCATTGATTAGTGATTACAGAGGTTAAACTTATTCCACCGCAGCTTTCTGAGAAATGCGTGTTTCCTTAAAGTTTTCTATTGCCGAGAGACGATAAACTATTGCTAAAATATTGTTCAAAGGTTGCTACTTTAGCCTAGTTTCTATTGCTAACATTTGGGAAGGAGCCGAGTGCAAAGGGCTAATTGTACAACTGCTGTGTTTGAAAATCTATCTCGTACCCTAACACCTCAATTTATTTGGTATCTGGCAGCAGTTTTACGATGTAAAGCTCGTGACATTTTCCCATGCAACAAGTAGATGGCGAGTAAATTTAGATGGTACAATTAATTGACTCACCCGTACGTCGCTTGAATCTAAATCGGTGTTTTGCATCGCAGAATACTCTTTAAGTTCTACAATTCTTAAGGAACACTGGACTTAACTTGAACTTTTAATTATAATTTCTTATAAGAGCTGTTTTAAATTGTGTCAAACGCATAAAAACAGACGCATAAAACAGAGTCTCGCTGTTCTCCACCCTCAGTTTCATCATTTTTCGCGGAACACTTACTGTCTTCAGTGTTCCGCGAAATGAAGTTTAAAAAACGCTGATTTAAACAATACGAAAAATGCACGAATCACGCTTGTATCATATATACGCAAAAGACAATCGAGCTTTTTAACACCAATAAAGCCCATACGTCCCCAAAGAGACTAGACGATCAAAAGTTGACGTCGAACGACCGATTTTATCACCGCGATACCACGAGTTATTCTCATCGCGTACTCGCGAGTACACTTGAAACCGTTTTACGTCGGCGCGTATAGTTCTAGTAAGCAAGACAAGTGTCAACGACAGCGAGTATAAATTCGCCATTGTGCTAAGAGGTAGAGCGAGTTGTAGGAGTAGAAATAAATTCTGACGAGCGAACAGCCTCGTAAATAGCCGTATGAATGCCGCGGTTAGGCGAGGGAGCGAAGGTGGTTGCTCGAATTCACTCGAGAGCCGACAATGGAAATCCAAATATTTCCGAATTTTACGATACGATCGGGAAAGAGTATCCGAGATATCAGCATGCAAACAACCTGCGGAAAGACGTTTCTCTGCTCGACCCAGACGACTCGTTCGCACGAGCGTCTACTCTACCGATTGGAAAATTACTGCCGATTCTCAACCGTGTGAGAACTATGGAAACGATATCGCATTTTATTGCACTCGACTGCACCTTGGAACGAACGAGATTGAAAATGTTCGAACGACAGATATTTAACGCGTTGCACGAGGGTGTGGTTTGCCACGTTTTTGAACGTGTAGAGGATAAATACGCTTTATCGCGTGCTAGTTAAATCAGAGAACGAAGGCTATTGTCGTCCAATTTTTGGCGATGTATAGGCGAATTACGATTTTAGTTACTTTCATTGACCTTTTAGGAACGATGCGCCACTGTAGTGGCTCTCGCAGATATCATCGTGTATTATTAATTATTAAAGTCTAGGCATCACATTCTTTTTCTTCGCGATGGTCATAGTCGCCATTTGTTTTGAGTATAGAAAACATTAATTTTTTCCTGGACTGTGACCACAGTCTCTTGTTTGCAATGTGTTCATCGAGGAGCAAATACTCGCACATCTACTTGCGCGTCTCCTCGTGCTCCTTGCATTTCAATTTTTACTTCTTGCATCTAAACCAGAGGTAGCCAACCTTTTGCATACCATACGCCAATCTTTTTCGCAAACGAGCTCAGATACGCCATAGATTAGCTTCTTACGTTCACGGCTGGGGATGAAAAATAGGGATAGGGGTGGGATCTGCTACACTTAGGGGAGGAAAAGGAATAATTCAACGAACAGAACGAACTGATGAGTGAGATGACTGTATGCATTGAACTGAGAGTACTCAGGTGTAGAAAATATGAAGATGAATTCAATTATGGCGCCTATTACAAAAGAATACGTAGGCGCAAGAATGCAACGCGCCATTTGTAATCGTCCCATGCGCCACAATTTGGCCACCTCTGATCTGAACGATCGGAATGTGCGAAATCTGCTTGAATAAAATAATTTTACACAGAAAATGTAAACTTTCTCCGTGAATTTTTATTCAGACCATTCGAAATACGTATCGTAGCGAGTATTCGAATATTTACGATGGGACGTGGATGGATTTTTCGTAGGACATTCATTTTTCGAGACCCTGCGTGCAAAGGATGCTTGCATAGATCGTTAATTTGTTGAAATAACAATCTGTTACGAGACAGACAAGTATATTGAAAGGTGCGATACGATTAAGCAACGAGACAATGGTTGCAAAGTTGGAATTCAGGCTGAGTTTCCTCGAAGTCTCTGCCAGACGATTTCACGCGAGTTGCATTCCAGCAACGGGATACGTGTGAACCTTTTACCGTGGAAAATAAAGCTGTTAAATGAATGGCCTTCGTCGAGTGATTATCCTCGATGATTGTTTTAAACACTCGCGATTAATGGAGCGAGGAACCTAATCGTCTTAATCGATCCGTTCGACGGGCTAATTGAGAAATCAAATTACTTTTTCACGTCTGCAACGTGATTGTTTTACATGTCTGTTGCAAAACAAATTTTTTTTCAAATTGTGTTTCGAGTGGTTCTAAATTTTTCCATGAATTTAACCGGTGGAATTTCTTATCTAATCGGTTCGATCATTTTTACTTGCAACGTTTTTCAGTTCCATAAACTGCTCGACAAGATATGCAAAGTAGTTAATTAATTTTCAAGCAACTATTTGTATTCCGAATGTATCCCAACTTTATCATGTTGGCAATCGTACCGCGGGAAACATTGCTGGCAAGCAGCAGGAATCGAACGAGGACGAATGGATTTCACGGTTCATTGGGGGCATCGTTAATTAATTGATTAAAGATTCCAGTCAAATATATATAAGTGAATATATAATCGTTGTAGCGATTGAAATAAATTTTAACTGAACGTTGATAAAACTGAAAATTACGATCTTTCCCGCATTTTATAATACAGAGAGCACGGAAAAACTCGTGTACGTCGATTGGGAATTTGAATAAAAAGAACACAATAGATAACTTTCAAATAGGACAGAGTTATGTAGACTGATAATAGCTAAATGGCTCTGCGGTTATTACAGTTTCAAATTTCTTTCATTCGAACAATTCCACACACAATGATGCAACGTAAAATCACGTTTGCGAAACTAATACCTTGCATTAGGTTTCTTGCAGGAAATTTTTCTGAGGTTGCCATGTAGCCACAGGTGTCACCATCATAACTTACGATCGACCACAAGTAACCGTAATTTCAATCCCGCGCTACCCATCGTCTAACGATAAAACATTTAAGCTTTACTCACCGACCATACATAACAATTTGAATATTAAATTTGCATTGTATTCAACGTGGAAACTGTATAAACACTCGTCGAGAGAAAGGGAGAGACTCGACAGGAAATTTATAAGTGAGCACGACAAAATTGGCCAAAAACCACTTCACGCGACTAATTGGCTCTCGAATCACGTCGACAGGCTCTAATGTGAACGCAGATGGAGATGGATCTGTCTCCAAGCCAGGACTGTACAGGAATTGCACTCGTTTTGCTCGCTGACAAGGAGTATTCAGTATCTCCGTAATCGTCTCTGTTATCTTATCAAATTTCTGAACGACTGAACGCACGACTAATAACCTTCGCTTCTTCGAGAATACATTCTTTACTGCAGAATAGAAATGAATTAAAAGGTTACTACCCAACTCCCTACCACGTCTCTTTTACCAAAAATAATTAGTATTTATAATAACTTTGCGCCCATCAGCGTCACCCTGAGCAACCTAATTCCTATTCTCTCTCTCTAAGCGCACAAACGGCCCCTCACCTCCTCGAAGCGGTCCGCCTCGCGAGTGCAAAGGTTAAGGAATCAATGGTACCAGTCGGAGGCGAAGCGAAGGCGCGTTTAATGGTCCCATTCGACCCGAGGTATTCGCGGAATGTGCATAACGGTGATGGCGTAATCTGCGAGAAAAAAATGGCCGAGGAGGCCGTGGAAAGGAGAGAAAAAAGGAGCGAATATCGAGCGGCGGCTAATAATCGCCTTCAGGGCCTTCCCGAGCGGCTCGCGTTGCTTTAGCAGGTTTTTCTGGGACAGCAGGCGCGCCGAGCGAATTCGATTCACCTTGGCCGGGTGAACGATATCGAGGAAAGATCGCGGGGCGAGCATTGTGGATTACAGAGCGTTCAACTTCTCGGAGGAGAACCATGGAATCGAACGTTTCCCTCGTGCTCGTAGAGCGTCGGAACTGTTTGGCAATTTGTCAAGAAGAGTTCAAAATTTTGAGAACAGAACGACTCTGCTTTTTCTTTTATTCGTAATGCTCCATGGATTCGTGAACAAATCCAATTGTTTGGAACCTATGGGCGTTGCATGACGCCTTGCATAATTTTTGGCAGTGCCCTGTGAGCGTTGCATGACGTCCTTTAGAAATTCAGCAATATTATCCAATGGAAAATCTTGAAAGTCCATTACAACAAACAAGTTACGATTTTTTAAAATATGTCAAAATCCTTAGGGACGCCGTACTCAGCTGTATTAAAATGACCAGAGCTCAGAGTCCCATGCTTGACATTGTAGACGCAAATGGCGCAAGTGTGAAATGGTCATTGAACTCCCCCAAAATCAACTAATTGACAAAATTTCCTTCTGTCGTCCATCGTCGAGTTCTCGCCAGTAAATTACTCAAAATTCGAAATCGTATCGATTTACCCTAATTTCTTTTTGCGAGCAAAGTGTACGTGCGCGCGTATAAAAGGCACAAATGAATTCCTTGCCGCGAAATTTGGTCGCAAACGCGGCAACGTTACAATTACAATCGGAGTCACAGCTCGAGCGAAATTGTTCTGATTCATTCGACCATTCGTCAGCACTGTTCGCGCATATCATCCAACCCTGTTAACGTCGCCGCGGTTACACACGTGCAGCCCGAAAACCGCTTGTTTCGCATGAGATACGCGAACGCACCGCGAGCGACCCGCGCGATTGTTCGCGCGACCAAATTACGCAATCGCGCGTTGAATCATATCGAACGCGTTCCGAGCGAATTAAACTTTCACATTTCCATTAATGAGAAATGAAAAATCGCTTATGCGGTGTCACCTGAATGGAACTCTCGCGTACGAAATTGCGCCTCTCCCCCTATTTCTTTTCTTTCTTTTCCAGCGCAATTGTCACACATTTAGTATCATTAGCGACGCCAAAATGGTATTCTTAAACGCACACGCGATACGACGTATTGTTACGAGGCAATAAATCATTCCGCGCGGACTGGTTACAAGGTGTTTCAATATATCGTAATATTTTTATTCGACTAGAAAGACAAGCGATGTGAAATTATCAGATTCTGGGTAATTGGCGTCATAACTTTATTTATTTCTATTTTCACGCAATTGCAAGGAATTTCAAGTAGTGCTTCTCTACGCGTGAAATACCATGGCGGACGAAAGAAAGTTAAAAGCTGGCATTTGTATACCTATGTACACGAGTGCGTAGTTTCCCCATTCCTATGCACGATTTCCTCTTGTAAAATTATAGCGTTCCTCTGTCGGTGCCTTTTTCAACGCTTGGCTATATATTATCGCAGGTTCGGTCGATCTCGATCGAACAATGAATTTTCTACGTCCGACTGACGCAACTTGAACTTTCACTTAACTTTCTGTACGCGTACAGAAAAGCGCTAATATATTACGGCGGGCGAGCGATAAAAAATGCTCATTCTTGTCCCGTCTCTGTTCCCTTGTCGGCGGTAAAAAATGATTATGATCCCGCGAATATGTCGCCTTAATGACTCGCGTTAAACAGCTTTACGAACCGACCCGCCGCCCAAAGGCCTCCCTCTTTTTTCTCCCGCTGGTTCCCGCGTCCAGTTCAGGATTTCAAGTAGAGAAACAAGAAGGGAAGAAGGGAGGCGATGGGGTACGAGAAGAGGTGCCTAACGGGACCGAAAATTACGCAACGCGGCCGACGATTACGCGAAATCTCGGATCGATTGGGCCGATCGTTAAGGCGCGAGGCGAACGAAATGGGACCGAGGGAGTTTCTAGAACGGAACGGGCACGCGTATGTAAGTAATAGCGCGCGGATCAGATATTGTCCTCCTTGCGACTGTGAACAAACTACGAATGTGCAAAGTCACTTCTCAACAAGAAACTAGGCTACCATTTTTTTCCCCTCCTCTTTCTTGTATTCAGGTTTGCGTTATGTAAAGACGGTGACGAAAGAGTGTTCGAGAGTCGAGTTTGGGGTAGTTCTGCCTGCTGGACACGCACCGCCTTCTTAGGAAATTATGTTTCGCGATTTACGCACGTGAACAGAGATAGTTGCCTCTATTTTTGTAATATCTAGGAAATGATAACCGAGTCACTTTTGAAAGAAATGCGATTTTAGTAGAGTACCATATCCGCAAAGAAACTGAAACCAAGTGGTACCATTTCTGTGAAGATAACCAACTATAATCGATATTATAATGACGCATACTAAAAATCAACAAATTGAAGCAACTAATGAATTGTCCACGTTTTGATAAAAAGAAACTACTCGGCAAAAATATACGAACGTCCTCGCTGATAGGACGACGGTCACTTAAAAACCTCGCCTCCATTGCTGCATCCAAACCCCCGTAGAAACGTTATTCGAACCGCGATAATCTGCTACGCTATTTTTTCTGCTAGCAGCGAGAACAATATACGTTCGTACGACCAGGTGGAGGGACAGAAACGGCGCGAACACGGCTGTGCCCCGTTAACGAGATACTAATTCGTCCTCGACGCGAACGCTATACGCGCGGAGCCGATCCCGCTGAAAATACAGACCAGGAAGAGAAAGAGAGGCCGCGATTCCGGTATCACGCGTCCGTGTGCACGCGGTGGCCGCGATTCCGCGTACGCGCGCGGAGGGTTGGCCGCGAGTCGATGAGCCATGGGCTGACTAATTGCGCCCTCGTCCCTCGTCCCTGGCCGCGATCGCGACGAAAAATTTGCAACCGACCTGCCCGACAAATTTCAATGAAATCGCGCGCCTCGACCACGCGTGAATACACAAGCGCGTTTAAATTGCGCGCCCCGTCCACCCCCGTCCGGGGCGGGCAGGTTCGCGGGGCCCATGAAAATGTTCAGCCTGCAGAAATAATGCGCGGTGAATATAACGTTCAACCGTGCCTTCGTTGATCTTTCTCCTTTTATTCTCTGCCTCGATTACCGCTATAAACGATGGAGGATAGGGTTGGAATATGGGATAGGGTGGAAATACGAGACACCGCGGCTCCCAGTCTCGCTGCCCGCTACTGATATCCAAAGGGACGGTTGGAAAATTGCTGTTAGAATGTTTATAGGGTTTCCTCTTTTTGCTACGCTGGCGGATTATGTTGGTTCTTGTTACTTCGTTCTTGTGGACGTTCGTTGTTGGTGGTTTAAGGGAATTGCTGTTGGAATGTTTATAGAGTCCTCTTTTTTGGCGACGTTGGCGGATTATGTTGGTTCTTGTTATTTCGTTTTCGTGGACGTTTTTTGTTGGTGGTTTAAAGACAAAAGTGTGTATGTTAATACATATATCTGAAAAAATTCACACAGATTCCCCATTTTTATTTTGTTTCGAAAACGATTCCGAGGGAGAGTCCTTTCGTCCATTTTCTGGAAAATTAACCAAGTTTCGCGTCTCTTACGTTCTCCTCGCTGTCCCGTACGCTTTCAAGTTCAATTTCGGTGGACTAATATCGTTTAGCGTTCCTTACCTTCGAGCTGGTATATTTTCAGAGCCATAAAAATACACCATTACCAGAAAATCCGCCAAAAATGGGCTCTCCCCATTTTTCCTCTCCGTTCTCTTTCGATTTTATTAGATACTTTCTGTTGCGCGTAACGATATAATATCGTAATAAAATTGACGTACGCCTTGATAACGTTTATCTTATCGAAATTATTTTTACTTTGAGGAAATTGTTTATCCAACCCGTTCGCGGTAACAGCGCGTAAACACCATAAACTGGATATGTTTATGTATGTAAAAAGCCAGCGCGCGTAAATCTATCTCGAAAGGCAAGCGTTCCTGCAAATCGTTTAACTAACGAGCGCACCTTCGAAATTTCGTCAAATTGTATTTTATCGTTCGCGCGTACTCGACGCAAACGATTGAAAATTGAATGTATCGCGTGAAACTACGAAAATCAAACAATGGTGTACGAATACTTTTCTTCTTTTTTTTTTTTTTGCGAGCACGTGCGTAGTTATATACGCGCAATATACAATACAGTCGTTTCGAAAGAGCCGATTTAAACGGACGTGACTGGTTTTCAGAGAGCTCGAAGCCGCGCCGCGTTCGCCTCGCTACGTTTCCCGCCCAAGAATACCGGAAGCGCTGGAATTCGTTCCGCCGCGACCGCGATTTCTGAAGGCCGTGGTTTTTGCAACGTTCAAAGTAACACCACAGTCGAGCTGAATAGAAGTTCGTCCTTTGTTCAGCGACACAAATTTAATCTTCTTTATATTTTTCATTTTCTCTTCGATACTTTTTCCCCTTAACACAATCATAATGTATCGCGCGATTTATATTAATCTCCGTGTGTTTGAATCGTGTTTAAATGAAAAATCACTTTTCCGACCGAAGTACTTTTCTCAAAGGGGGAATTGCCATTTTTCTATCGCGATGGCAGTTTCTATCGACGTCTCGGGAAGGACAACTTGCGTCACGCGAACAGCGGAATAAGCATGCCAGACAGTGAATCTAGAATAGCACTTGTAGGTAATTAAACCGATAACAATCGTGCTGACACTTTAACGTAGCTGGTTCAAACGCATGCCACATAGCAATCGTGCGAGATTAACTTGTACAGCGTACGAGGACGTGTATACCAGCGAACAAAATTAACGTAAACTTATTTCAAAGTACGATTTATCTGCTACACCTTGTTATGCGATAATCGAGAATGCCATTTGCGATATGTACGAGTACACGAAGGAAATGAAATAAACTTTTGGAAGATCAATATTTGAGTTGAACAAGTCTCCACGTATCTTCCACAACCAAAACTTAGCCTCAAGAAGAATAACGCGAAGAAATGTTTCCAGCTTGTTTCAGTATTATTAAAAAATGGTTCTACGATTACACATCCCCACCAGCATCGAAGAAGCACCGAAGAAGATCCAATAATTTATATAAAGTGTATCACAGCGAGTACTGCAAAGGAAGATACAAGTTGTTTTTCAATCTCGTCAGATCGTTGCTCAGCATTAAATCCTTGGGACGACGGAAGTAGGATCACTTACGTAAGGTCATATAAGTGCGACAGGAATACGAGTCCTTCGATGAGAAGCACGAACACGCGGATTAACCTGTACGTGGAGGAGCAACCTGCGCGACACACGCAGCGGTTACGTAATTTATTTTACGTTCGTTTTAAAAGGCAATTCGACGGTACAGAGATGCCGATCGTACGTACATACGTTCGCGTACGTGTACGCTTAACAGCAGCAGTAACCGGCGTCGATTTACGCGGCGTCGAGATTTTCCAACGTCTCCCCAGGAATAATGACGAATAATTTAGCCAGCGGAAACGAACAGCTTATGGAACTAATAAATTTCTTTGCAATACGTTTCGGAGTTAAGAATTTCATTTTTTCGCTTAAAAATAACCGATGAGTAATCCGATTTTCGCGAGAAGCCCGAGAAGCGAGAAAACTCGGACGCCTTATTCGTGCCAAACTAACTTTTATATCGAATTAAATATCTTTCATGGAATTTCCCCATTTTATCTCGTCCCTCCGCGAAAAAGGAAGCCACAATTTCCTTGCTCCAGTTAGTATTCTCGGTACGCGACATTAAGATTTCAATTGAAATTAAAGCCTCGACGGTGTTAATTATCGCCACCACGAGCGGAATGAAAATTGTACGAGCAGCTCAATGACGCGGAGCCATGCACTTTCCTAACAGCCGAATGCTGCGCGCGCGATCGTGTCAGATCTTGAGATCTGCCTAAGGTCGAGGCAGAAACAGTGAACTTCGTTAAGCGCGAGCCTGACATACACGTTGTCATCGCCGTCGACAACAATTTCGCTTAACCACGAGTATCTACCATTTCCCTCTCCGATGTCCTCGAACCGCGTCCAGCCTCGAGTCTCTCGCGTGTATTTCCAAATTTCCATATCAAACAACACGAAAATGATGCGAAAAAGCGTACCTTTTCTCGTCAGGAAAATTGAATTTGGCCCCAGTCGTCGATTCTCGCTTCGAGTTTCCTCGGACCACGCGTCATGACAACGACGATGGTAACATTCGCGTCGATCAAAGTCTATTTCGAACCACTCGGTCCACTGGAACAGTTCTTGAATCACCCTCGCGCAACAGCCGCGACCGGCAACAGTCGGAGGATTCACGAACGCGCACTGTCAAAACAATCGCAACGAATGCCCGCTCGTAAAATATCTTCAGATCGAATAACGAATTTCGGACGCGACTCCTGCGTCGGATTTCGAGGCGTCGCAGCGCGCATCCAGTGGCTCCAAGGTGGATTTTCCACGATTAGAAAGGCGAACGCGAGCGGATCTCGTTAAAGAGTGGCCACGAAGGGCATTTATCGTCGCAGTGGTCGTGACCAATTCATTGTCGCTTCACCGCGAGAGCGAAAATATCGCTTCGACTGGCCATGCCTATTTATAAACCTTCTTAAGGAGATTCTCGGACGTTTCGCCGCCTTCTCTCTTTCGCTTTTATGGCAATAAACCCTCTTTGTTCGGGGACAGCGGAACGGTGGGACCCTTAAAGAGAGTTCCTCGTCGGGAGATCGAATAAGGGGGCGAGCCGCGGGGACCAACCCGCGTCACCAGCAACGGGACGATTCATCGTCGTATCGTTTTCAAAGTATCCTTTACATCGCGAACACCGCATCGAACATCCGCGAGGCCTCCGTTTTATTTTTTTCCCCGCCACCTTTTTCGAGCCCCGTCACATTTTCGTTCGCCTCCGCTCGATTTTTTAACGGACCACTAATTTTACGGGGTTGCTTCGTCGAATTATTACGCGCTCGAGTACTAGTTTGCTAGAAAAAGCAATAATTTTGTTCTGTAAGTTTGAATCGTTCATCGAATCAGCCAATTAAACAATCAGTCCACCATCGAATTCGGAGTGAGCATCAACGCGTTAACTTTCCTCGAAGAGGAGCGACTTCTTCTGTTGCTTTAGCGTCCATCTTTACTTTTACGCTCCAATTTCGAACGCCCTATTTCCATCCATTCTTGTAACTTTGTAGAGAAATATTTAATCTGATTTTGGGACTTACCGCGTTAGTATTCGAACGTGGTACCATTTATACGACATGGATCGCAACAGTCAGGAGTCCATTTCTTTTCCATTTTACTTGCGTCCTCTGACCACGAAGTTTCATTTGTCTCTACCGTGATGTAAGCTTGAAAAATCGTATCGTGGTATGGTGGAAACAGAAGTCTTCCGTTTTCGAAGTCAAAGGTGACAGTCTTTTATAAATTTTGAATACTAATTGTCACTTCGCAGTCGCGTTGGTTTTCCAGTTTTCGGAGTCGATACGATTGAAGTGTACGATTAGCAAAAAGAAGCAGATTTTCATTCACGTTCGTTGAAATTCGTTGCTCCGTACGACTCGGAAATATCAAGAACACTCCCGTAGGACATCGTGTGTTTACGGACACTGGCGCGAAAATATAACCAGAGAAACTGTTGCAGCATCCGCAGTAACAGACCGCCACTCGTCGAGCACTACTTGATGAGAGATAGAGACCACAGATACAACACAGCGAGTAGGTCGATTCCCGGTGTTATTTTTACTATTTATCTTTACGATTATCACTAACCGTCTCGAAACGGACTAACAGACAACTATAAACCCCGACCAACTAAACAATTGTAAAATAAATTCCGTCAGAAACAGTACTTCCCAAATCTGTTAACTCATACCCAACTGCATGCAAAAACTTGGAAAAAAATAAATCACCACTTTTCCCGCGAAGCGGAACAGATCCAACCGCGGGAGACGAAATTTGCGATGTCTCTGCGACCGAGGGAAAAATGAAACTCGAAGAAAAGAATGGTCGCGACTCGTTACGCGTTGGCGGGAGGAGAGCGCATCGTCGCTCCGTTTCCGCGGAGCGCAAAATACAAAAGTACGAGGCGTGGATCGGCGCAGCATCCACGCTACCGGATCACTCGTGAGACACTAACCGACGTGAGACAGAGAACGCGAACACGAGGTAGAGGTAAGCCGCACCGCAATTGGTCGGCTTGGTAGACGGAGCAGAGCGTAACGACACACGTTGGCGCAGGGTGAAGGAAGAAAGAGACGGCGGATAAAATGGTGGTGGTGGTCTACAGCGAAGGCGATCAGGTGGTGGGAGTGTGTCGGGTTTGCGTGTACACCAGGCCTTAAAACCAGGTATCCACGTGGCCGGTGCTAAATAGTAGCGTGGGGTCAGTTCGTGGCAGGATGAAGCGGTTCCCATAAAAATGACGACCGAAACTTCCGTGTCCCTGTCCATTTAGTTTCGTTCCTTTTTCGTTTTACGCGCCCGTTTATTTTTCATCGTCGAAATCTTTCGTGGAATTCGCGATTTTCTGTGGTAACCGCGGTCCCCGGTCGTTCGAGCTCGATAATCTCGCGTGCCTCGCAAGGCTTTGCTTCTCGAGCTTCTCTTCGACGACGCAATGAACATCTTTCGTTGAACGAGACGTGAAATACGTATGTATTTGGGCTGTTGCGAGAGAGAGACTCGATAACCACGCTCCACTGTTCGATGACATAGTAGTTGCCCTTCGTACACTGATATCGCTTGTTTCGAGTAAGGTTGAAGGATTTGTTTTGGTCCGCTGTCGGTCACTGTTCGCGGAACTCGCTCAGAATTGTCTAAACTGTGTTTTTTCTTTTCTCCAGAACTGGTTCGTTACCGAATCCACGTTTATAAGTAATATCTTTGAATCTGTTCGCGCTTGCGCGCTGTACGAGATCAAAGTCCAAACTAGAGTTAGGTTATTGTACCAGCTCCCTCTGTGAATGATCAAATATATCACATTGTCCGCCATCTTCGCCTTTTTGACCGAGATTGGAAGAGTTCGTTTCTGTTTTTCAGATCAAACCGGCAAACGAACGCTAAACGAACAAAATTCCAAAACACGCGTGTGGTAAGAATTTCCCTTGCGAAACACTGTCGAACGAGGCCTAAATTCTAAAAGATATTCCGATTCTACGTATTTCATAATTTTAGAGAGAAAAGAGAGAAAAAACAGACCACTCCGCCGCTGAATCCAGCGGAAAGTAATTTCTAGAACACACAATAACCGAGCAAATTGTATGGAAATTCATGAGTCGAGTACGGTCAAAGCATCTGCCATTCTACGTGTACTCCGCACGAGCGGACGGGGAATAATTTGAAGCCACTCCTGGTTATTTCATTTGCGAAAGTTGACATTTGCATCGCGAGAAATTAAACCTTTTGATAACGCTTGAAATTTTCAACCCGGACCGCACTTTATCCTTCAGCCGGTGACGTAAAATGGCTCCGCGGAAGCGTTCGGAGAACTCGTGGCGTATCGCAGATTTCATTTTAATTGCTAATAAAAAATTATACCGTGTACGCGTGAGTGCTTGAAAAATATTATAGCAGGATAAAATCGTGAATAACAAGTAAAAGAAAGTGAGAATATTCAGAAATCGATTAATCCCTCGGTTCGAGATGGGCGAAACTGTGATAGTTGAAGAATAGCGCTTTGGTATATCGTAACACTCATTTTCTTGCACTGATTACATTAATTTTACTATATTACACAACGATAGAGTTGGAGAACAAAAACTTGAATTGTCCAAAAGACTTAAGTAAAGATTCGATAATTCATCAAAGCGTCACAATGTTCGACCCCAAACTAAATATTCCTCTCCTCGTTCTCTGGTTCGCTTCGCTATAAAATAACCCCCAAAAAAGCACGGCAAGAAGAAGAAACTTATGATACAAGCGATAAAATTTCCAAGCAAAAGTTACGACGAATTTTAATTCGCGCAGGAAAGATTAATTTATTAAGGTCTCCCGCGACAGCCAATAAAGGCTGGGAAGACGATCGTGGCCCTCGAGCGGGAATCTCGTCTCGCTGGACACTAATTAACCAAAGAACGGGAGATAGAATTATAGCCGAGAACGAAGACGGGAGAGGGATCGTTCGGAAATTGCACGTTGTGTGGGTGCATTGCCTCCTTCTTCTGCGCATTTTTCTTATTCCCACGTTCCAGCGTAATGATTAGCTAGCTAGGCTGTCGTCGACGTACACCCTCTACGCGAACACTGACAAACCGCGGTAATTAACCGCGAATATTGCTCGAGGTAATAAAAGTTACGGCCCGCTACATAAACCGTGGCTTGGGAAAAAAGAAATGGCGGTGCGTTAAAATCTGTCCGCCGTAGTAACGTACGCGTGGCGGTTAAACCGTAATCTGCTTTCAATTTCGCGTGTGCATGTAGGCGACAGTCGCGACAGACACTCGTCACGTGTGGGAGATAAACAGAACGAGATCCTTTCGAGGAATACTAATTTTTGGAATAGACACTACGAATTTTAGGAAGGAACGATATCCTTCAGAGTGCACAAAGTTCTGCTATTTGAATTATCGCAAAGGTTCCTTTGAAAAACACATTATCCAATAACTGTGAGATGTAACACGTTTAAGTAATTCAGACGTCATTAAAAATACTAAAAACGTGACATCGTAAAATTGCAAATTTATGCAAAAATTTTACACAAGAAACCGACTTGTTTGCCCCATCGGTACAAAAAAATGATCCTTGAAGAGTTAAATGTCGCTGCGTAACGCAAGAAATATTCCATCCACAGAAGAACCGAGCGGACATAAAACCCATCGTGAAAGACGATAAATTAATAGCTGTTCTGTTAAATCATTTTAAACGTACCAAATTATACGTACAACTCGCGACATAAATTTTATTATAGGCCTAATTTCGTCTATCCTCCTGTGTCGTTAATAACCCACGTGGACGATTGATGACGCGGGTATCGCGTAAATATTTTCATTTCAACAGAAAGAGCAAGGAACATCTACGAGCAGAACGTCTTCCTAGGAAACCACGCCTTGTGTAAATGTCACATCTATATCTGAGGCACCTGTAGCGAACATTTTCGTCAACACAAGAACTTGTACACGGTCGATTTTATGTACGCTTCCACTTATTTGAGATCTCTCACAGCCTCTGGCCATTGGTACCGAACGATCGTTATATTGATGTTTAATTATCAAACGGGAATTTTAACTTTAGATTACATTCTGGAGATACGAGCTAGTTTACGAAAATTAAAAGTTTGAGGCAAGATCAAGCGTAATTGGTTTGCGTATCCGATGACTGATCTTTTTTCCTTTTGCCCTCCCTAACGCCTGGGGTTAGATTCACTTCAACTTGGAAACATACGCGCTTCGTACATTCGCACCCTCTTCTCTCGTCGTCCAGTCCTTTCTTCTTCTTTCTACTACTCTCTACTATATAATAGTTCCGTGAAGGTATCCCAAGCAAAAAGCCTAACACACTTTGGATTTGGTTAAACAACAATCAACCGTCACCCTCGTTTCATCAGACGAGTTTCCTACTTTCGAGAGAAACCGAGGAATAACTTTCTCTATGGGAGATCGGGTAAAATATTCCGAAACAATCGTATTTTATAAACTTTTCCATAATACGGACGATACGCATACTCGGTAGAATTCTCCGCGTTGTTTGCGCAGAAATCTTACGGTTCGCATCGATTAGTATTTTTAAGAAGGCTACCCTTGCCTCGAGCTTCCCAACGAACGGGGCGCGCATATTTCCCAGGACACGGGAAAGAAACGATAGAGTTTAATTATCAATTACCGTAATTAACGCTCGTAACGCCGCGAAAGGCTGCGTTTTTGCGGTCATCAAAGCCTGAGCCGCGCGGTCATCCGCGATGGAATATTTCCCTTGGAACGATCGTGGTGCGCCGCCACGCGGTCACTTGTCGCCGAAAGAAATCGTTTATATTTATAAATTATTAACGGGCGATCGTTAAAAGGCGGCCGGTTGACTAATAACGTATACACCGAGTGAGTCACTTTCACGGGAGTGGACTCTCCGTGAAATAGAAATAGATCTCGATGGACCAGCTCGGACGGTCAGAGATGCGACGCCGGCCACTGGTTCCGGTTTGGTCGATGACTCTTTTAAAAACAACCGGCGTGACTCAAACAGGCGTACGAAAAGATGCCAGAGGAGTATAATATTAAAAAACGAAGGAACGGCCAGCCTCGAAAGAAAAATAAATATATTCCGTTCTTTTCCTCTGTAAATATTAATTCCTCTACTCGAGAAAGTTTCCCTGCCCGTGGATTATATTTGTTTCCCGCGATAAGCACTCCTAATTCCCAGCTTTGGATACACCGCGCCTGTTCTTTGCTGTGAGACTTTATCTAACGAGCGAGGAAAATATTTGAACCGAACGCGTCTGATCAAATTGATCTCCGCGCGAGCTATACTTATCTGAATTATTTGTGAAAGCGATACATTTCTATTTCAAATATTTAATGTTTATTGTAGCACGGTCAAGAATATGTACTCGAACACACTTTGTCGCACAGTTTCCTTTCTTCACATCTATGCACCCAGAGACCTATTTACCGAATCACACGAGTCCGGTTCGTCGTATCGCAAGTTTCAACGTTTCTACGCACCATTCCGCGCTATACGAACCAGCGTTATATCAGGGATCCACCGTACGCGCGACCGTATTCAAATTTGGCGGTGTCTGGTGTACAACGCGACGGACAACCGTGCAATTAAGGTGTCGCCTGTACTAAAGCGATACAAAAGGCACGGTTAACCCACGTCTCGCGCCTCCAACGAGGATAATAATTTAAGCTGGAAACAATGCGTTCGCCAGCCCGCGACAAAGCGCAGCTGGTGAACAACCGCTGTGGCGAATGGTTTCGCGGCGATCGCGGGTTTCCTGTTTCTCGTGCACTTGAAAAAGGTTCCGGAGGGAACACGCGTCGGTTTACGAGTCGGACGTGTCGCGGGGGCACCGAAAACACCGTAAATTGACGCGTAAGCCCCGCGAACATTGACGGAAAACATGCGATCGGGGTGTTCCCAGGGGACCGCGCGCGTTACATTCGGGCACGTATCGTACGCGGCGCGGCGTCGCGCACAGACGCAACCGCGTTGCTTTAATTATAGACCGTGGCCCTTCTTCTTTCCTTCGTCCACCCTCGACACCGCGAAATTGGAAAGCGACCGTCTACGACGGATCGTGCCCGCGTTTCACGCGGCTCCAAGGTAGCGAAATCTCCGTGCAACTTCCGAAACCCATTCTCGAAACCGCGCGACCCTCTCACGCGCCAATAAAATGGCGCCCGACGCGTTTAAAGAGTATCGTTTAACGCGCCTCCGCTCGTAGGTTACTCGCGCGGCGATGGTATTAATAGAGAGTAATTAAGCAAGAAATTAAACGGCGATTTAATCGAGCAACCGAGCCGATGTATTTCAGACGTGTTTGTAGGTCGAGAGGTTAACCGGACGACTCTGTACCAGCGTTTCGATACATCTGTATTCTCGTTGGAAGGTACTGAGAGACTTGTACGTTATGTTTAATGAATTTCAATTATATACTTTCTTCTATATGTTTGGACTGATAATGGGTCCCCAAAATACAAGCAAAATAGAAAGTTGAATTTTAAATTAAGTGGCTGCACGCTAGAACGACAGTGCTATTTGTGTATACTTATTGTTAGACTAGACGCCATGCTGTTATGGACGTTGAAAAAGCTTCGAGGGTACTTAAAAGAGCTTTATTCTAAGAAGTTTACTAGGTCATTCAAGAATTAAATAATATATTATAGATGGAAAACATCAGACAGTTTTAAAGTGAACTTCTATTTAGGGAGAAAACTTTTAATACCCTTCGTTGTCAGAGTCAATTATAAGCTGGAGTGGATATTAGTCTCTCTGAAGATTCTGTCCTTAATATTCTTCGACAAGAGACCTCTACTTCTTTAATAATATATTGTCATGTAACTATATATTACTTTCTTAATAATAATAAAATCGACTAGCCACGGAAGCGCAAACGAGATGGTTAATTACAGCCAACTGCGGCTGAGCTATTTAGGAAATCAAGCCACGACGACGTGGTGACAATGCTTATGAAAATGGTCTCGTTAAAGACCAACCGTACCAAGTTACCAGCTTACGTAATTTAAGTAGGTACACCGCGTTTAAAGTAACTACAAGATTACCAAGAAACGTGCATCAAATACGACCCTCCAAATATATTTCAGACTGAACAGGAAAAGAGTTCTTCGAATCAAACGTTAAATGATTTTTGCGAAATTGCATTCGATTAAAAAGCAAGAAACAAACATTTTCCTTCGTTTCGTTTTCTTTGCAAATCCATTGCGAAGGCAATGTTTCGATAAAATGTACGAACGAGATGTTGCATCGACGCAACGCTAACTGTTATTAAATTACTGTAATTTATAATTCATAGCAGCGGTTCGATTAACGAAATCCGATTAGAAACAACCCTTTGGGGTATACTTCGTTACTACTTTACATTACAAATGCTATCTCGGGTCATCGACTATCCGCAACGCGGTCTCTCGAGATTATGCAAATAGAGAACACGAGGAGGCGTTATCCGGCAAAGTGTAACTCGACTTGGCCGATCCATCCGGATGTGACGCAGCTCGTTTTCACCGAGATGCAGTTGGAATCTATAAAATACGCTCTCCTCTGTCCCTCCATTCACGATTCCCCGTTCCTCCCTTCGGTCCTTTTGTTACGACTTCGAGATTGGAATCGAAAAGTGGTGAGATCGAGGACGCGAGGATCCAGCGCGTCTAGGAGGACCCTTTCGACGTTTCTGATGGAGTTTTGTCCCGAAAATGGTACCACGCTTCCAATTTAACCGTGAAAAATGCTAACTTTCAAAGCATGAGTGTATTTATGCTTTTAATACACTTAAAATGTATCAAATCGTAATGTAAAGCATATTTTAAATTGAAACGATTCTAAATTTTGTTATAAAACTATTAAAAACGTATCTGAGGCCAAAATTCGGAGTTTCTCAGATATTTCTCCGGTAACAAAACGCTGCTCAAACAAATAAAAATAAGTTTACCAAGAAACAAATGGAAGATACAATGAATATTAATTCGACGAAACGAAAATGCACGTATTCGTAGGTACATCGATATTTAATGTTCCCAGGGTGAAAGTATCTGGGACTTGAAGTAAGATCAGGCCAATTTGCATCGTGGTAAACATTTCCACCGTTTACAATTGCAAAGAGAAGCAACCTCGAGTTGATCTCGAGCGGTTCTCCGCGACACAGCTCTAGACGAGCACCCTACGCACCCGGTCAGATTTTATCTATGCACCCCAAATGCAGTTACAGGGTTTCTATTTTTAAAAGACAACTCGTAAACGTCTGCAAGCTATGGCGATCGAGTCTCGTCACCTCGAAGAGAGAAACCAAAGTATTTATACTTCCTTTTTACGCACAATTTCTATTTAAAGAGAAAACTCGGTCATTCAAAAAAAAAGATCCTTAATTCTACCTCAAAATGTCTTCTAATCTACCCTTATTTCTTCAAAAGAATTTTCTAATTTCACGTGAATCGAGATATCGACGTGCAATGACAACTTTTGTTTCAGAAGAGGACATAGCTGGATACGAAACGATGCTGAGAGATTCGATATTACGACTGATAATTATTCTAATTGCAAGTCATTCGAGACTTTTCACGCGCACGATTGTACGCACACTACGAAGTTTACGATAAAAAGTACTTCGTATTTGTAGATTGTGTCTGGTGATGTTTGTCGAAGACTTACCATTTGTTGAGCGTTCCTCGGCTTTCTGTTGACGTCGATCACCTTCTGGTTAGCTGGAATGGGAAATGCGAACAATTAACGCAAAGCGTAACCCTTTCGCTGGATAACGGGCAGCGAATCATGAATTTATCGAGCCGCATCGCATATGGCCTACGCGTATGGCACGTGACCACATTACCCCGCGAACTAACGACTTTACCGACGATTTATGTGTTATGGGTAACTGTTCAATGCCATAAACGATACGGCCATTCAGTACTGTTACTTGCCACTTTATTATTGGCACCCAATTCATTTACCTCGACTCTATACAATGATCGATGTAATAGTACGCGAGATATTTGACCTTGGTTTACATTGCCCTCCAACACTCTTCAACCTTAATAAGAAAATTGTGTTTCGGACACGCGTGACGCTCGTACGACAACGACCATAATGTATGATACAATTTTTTATCTCGTATATAGATGTTACGGCAATTAAAGTAATTCCTCGCCAATTTTATGGATACAGAGTTTTGCCACGTGGCAAATTTCATTTGCGATTTCGTTCGCGTATAAAATTGTTCTTTGGTTTTTAGTTTGATGGTTTTCGCGTTTTAATTGAAGAGTATTCATTGAATTTACTTACTGACTGCTTCGACTAGGTCGGCGAGAAGAACACCGTCGCAAAGATCCGTCTGGAGGTCCGTCACTCTTCTTTTGCAACCACCTCTCTCCAAATAATAATTCGCCCAATCAGTATAGATCTGCGCAAAGAATAATATACTTTAATTCGAGAAGATGTAAATGCAATGATTAAAATTGTCTTTAACAAAGAATCGAGCTAATAATATGTATTTTTCCATTTCGCAAGTGTACCAATGTTAATATTAATTAATTCGTACTGTAATTTCAACTATTTAGTCTGCATTGTGCGATGCTTGACGGAGCATTAACTCGAATAGGACAAATGGTGTGGCATTAACTCTAATGGGACAATTATCCAGCGAATTACAAGTTTACGTTCGAATTGCAATTAACTGTCATCGCTAATCATAATTTTCTCTCTCGCGTAATAAAATGTAATTTGATTTTAGAAAATTGTAAAATTATTGGCTTTCGAATGACATTTTTTCAGGAAAATAAGATTTTCTGATGGAAGACATGAAATACGTAAATGGAAAATGTTCACCGTTACCAGAGTCGCATTAGCGATGAATAAAAGTGTTTTTTAAATAAAACTCGCAGCACACGGTGACAGGTGGCCGACGCCAAAATTGGACATCTGTCCGTAAGACGTCGCCACGTTTACGCCATTACCATCCGCGAAAAATAAACGCACGACACTTTTGGTTCGCATTTTTATCACGCGCCCGCTCGTCAGCCAATACTGAAACGTTACCTCTTGCCCACGTTGCAACCATCTAGGCACACTTACGTTTATTAACTGCGTTGCACGCGAGGCCTACATCGGCACCCTGTTTGCAAACTGTGCATAGTTTTATCGCTCCGCCAGCGATGCTTCACGAGCGACCACTCGTTCGATCATTGAGTCCCAGGTGCGTTGGGGTTACCGCTGACATCACGATCAAATCGACCTCCACGTGTGTACTTAACGAGTGGATTTCACGGAATCGAGACATCGTTCCCATTATCGATAAACAATCGTTAACAATTGAGTGATTCGCAATTAGAAATCTTCTACGAGAACTAATTGTTACGATCAACCCTTTCGTTAGTGTTCTTGGGACTGGAAGTTATCTTGTAGCAGTAATGGTAATGGAAAAAAACGAACTACGATCATGGGAAAATAAAGAAATCTAATTAAAAAAAACCTGAAAATTACTCAATTCCTCGTACCTTTTCCCAAACGTAAAACAAGATTGCCGACTTCGTTCGCAACGCACCGCAAACGCGATTAGATATGCGAGCGATTAGCCATAGACCTCCCCCGTGAAATCTCTCGGTTGCTCAGTCAGTCGAGGGCATCGAGCAAAGTGGGGTACTATTTTCACATCGCCAATTATACTCGCCTATTATTGCGCTATTACGTTAACGAAGGGCACACGTTGGAAAAAGCCACGAAACAGTCAATTAAGACTTCCTTCGACCGACACGTACGCTCCCAAGAAGTCTTCCTAATCACCTCGAGCGACCGGAAGCCGCGCGGCCGCGCTCGTTCCTCCGCGGAGCGAAGGCCGAGGTTTCTTTCCGCGCGAAAGAAAAGGCTAGACGCGAAAGGGCATCGGCTCGTCGTCACAGGACGGAGGATTCGCCAAGCTCATTGTTTTGGGCGAACGCCAATATTTTTCGCGCGTCCAATCTGCGAGAGTTTCAGCTCCAAGAGAGCGCCTATCGCAGGGGTTGAATTCGAGTAGCTGCCGGAGGAGTGGGAAAAATGGAACCGATGAACGAGGGGATGGGTTGCACAGAGGAAAGGGATTAAACGATCACTGTACTCGATGTATCGTATATACATATGCGAGTATACTCGCATATAAATGCATACGTTTTCTGTTCTGTTGTGCAAGTCATACGTCGCCATTTAAAAGATTTGGTTCTAAATGAAAAGATGGCAACGAAGTTACTTAAGGTTATCTTTCATACATTTTCCTCAGGTTATCTCTTATCGATGACGAATAATAGAAATAGAGAATTCGATGACTTTTATTGATTTCAGTCACGCTTGTCTCAACAACCGAAATCCTTCGCCATTACTTTAGTTCCATAATCCAGCTATCCCTAACTGTATTCCACAAATAATTACCAAGTGTTCCGCAAACATTGTCTGCTTTTATGAGTTTCACGCAATTTAAAACAACTCTCGAAAGGAGTTCTAACTAAAAACCGAAATTTCCTCTGGTATTCCTTAAAAATTCTAGAACTTAATAAGTTTGGGGAACACTGCCATAGTCTACCTATACTTTCCATCTTATTTTAAATATAATGCATCCCTGTAACCCTCAACCCTTCGCACAAGAACCTATCGAACGATGTGTGCCTGGTTCTCCATCGCTCGCACACGAACGCGTGCCTCTTCTGACGCACGACACGCGTGTGCGAGCGCGCGGGAACTCGCACGTTTCGACTCGCGCACCAGTCGGGACCACCGTACTATTTTTGTGCGCGGCAAAGAGAGAAGCAGGATGAACTTCCTTCATAATTTCGGGTCACCGCGCGGATTCTAATTTTCATTATTACACAGGGTGGCACGACGAGCGTCGACACTCCGCGGTTCTAACGGTGTTCACCAATCACACGGAACCGGATGGATACCTGCGAATCCTTTGGGACAAAGGGACGACTCGAGTGACGGACGAACAACGCCGCGCACGTGCTCTTCCCGCTTTCGAATCAGTCATTTAAACAGTCGAACCAAGGAACATTTTGTTTCCAACTCAGAAACAAAATGCTTAACAATGGCTATCAGACGCAATGCCACGCATTAACCCTTTGCACTCGAGGACTCCAGAGCGGAGCCATTTAAAATTTGTCCTTCGCTTATCCTGTTACAGCAAATTACAAATGTTATACAAATAATAACGCTGTTACTTTCACTTTCGAGTGCAAAGGGTTGAAAAAGAGTAATAAAATCGTCTGAAAAATTTAACCTATTTCTACGAACGCACTCTATGTGCCTCGAGAACTATAGAACGCAACGAAATGAAATATCTGCTCGAGGAATTCATAGCTCGGAAGCTCGTCAGTGGAACAGACACGGTCGTGCATACCTGTACGACGTTGCGGGTCGAATCAGCCTTGATGTCGTCGCTCGATCCGCAGACGGACCTCGGTGCCCTAATACACGCCATGACGTCGATGCCTGATGCCGTCAGCGTCATCCAAATCGTATCGATTCACGCACGACAGAACCACTCCACGGTGGTGGAATCACTAATTATCGCTAGCGATTCAGCCAGCGAGCGGGCTGGCCTCACGGAGCCGCGCGGTGTAATTACACTTGGCATTCGTAATTCGTGCCGATCTGATTATCGCGACATGATCCACCGTCGATTAACGGGACAGTCGTGACGATTTGCCAACGAAACGATTCATTCGCGGCTAGCTGCTCGCGGACCGGCGGTCAGCGAAATCGTTAGCGCGTTGGAGGGGTAATTAATGCCGATTTAGGTCCAATGAGCCTTGTCGCGTTGCACGCGAGCAGCACAGTTCCTTTTCCTCGGGTCGTTACACTTTGTCTGTTCGAACGATATTGTGCGACTAATGTTTGGAGCACTGAGACGCCCTTGAGTAGGTCTCCTTAAATCGTAGTCCATCGAGTATACAATTAACAGAATGGGCTACAATTATTTCTCTGTTTTTTTTTTCCAGTTATTTTACGAGAGTTGTATCACACGCGCGTAGATATATATTTTTCGTCGTCGAAGGAGTTGAAAGTACTCGCTGCGTTCGTTCATTCGAACGCGATCCCCCGACGATCGATCTATTACCGGAACGATCTTGTTATCCACGATGCACGTGCCCCCGCGAGGCGTGCCGTCACGTTCCTTTTGACTTCGTGTACTTATGTTAGAAGCGCATCAACGGTGCCTCGAGCGTGCAACAAGCAACGTACAACAACGCGAGCAACATTCAGGTTCGGGGCACCGTTCGCAACCCGGGAAACGATCGCGTCTACGTTCTCACGTTCGTCTTTCCTCGCGAAAGCGAAAGGAGTACCGATCGAAAATTTCAGCAACGCGAACGGAATCGCGGCTCAGCGTCTATGCGAATTCTTATTCGAGGATAAAAACTCGATGAGCCGGGTTTACCAGTCTAGGGACGATCGCTGTTCGATGCTCGCGTCGAAAGGTTGTAATCGATCGGGGGAAAACTCGAATAAAGTAGCGTAAGTAGAAACAGCTGTGTAATCGATGTCCGCTTTGCAGCGAAATTGAACGCTTTGTTGCTTGAGGTTTCTGTTTCTCGGTTGCTTCGCGAACGCTGCGAGTAGTTCTCGTCGATGGTAAAAGACTCGATGAAGAATTTGATGAAATAACGATTACGGTTAATTTTGTGGTACAATTTGTACGATTACGTTGTTGTAAGGTCTTTTACTGTCCAAAATGACCTCTCGACTTCTTCGTTGTTGCGTGAGCACTTTGGAAATTCTCGCAGAAACGAGAGTCAGAGAAACGGAACAACCGAGTGGCCAACGTCCATTTTGAGCAATAAAATTTGCGGTGCTGTCGCTAGAAGTTTCCGTGCTATCCAATTACTCGGGCCAAGTGATTCTCCAACTTCTTCGTTGCCCCGCGAACACTTCGGAAGTCCTCACGGGAACCACTTCTCGACTACTCGCGTGCAATGAGAAATGAGTCGCGAAAGAATCGACGAAACGGTATTTACGCCCTCGATCCTCCACTCACGGAGCGAGTCGAGAGGATTATCGAGGCTCCTTCGTCTCAGCGGCGAACAATTGAGAAATTCGAAATGAAACCGATGACGAGACGATCGATGACACTCCTCGAGCGGCGATAACGAAATACCGTGTTTAACGAAGAAAGACGTCGAGCTCCACGATTTTCTCCCGTTCGCTATTATCCAATTATTCAATTTTGCGTCCGACTGTTGCCAGCCCGTGTAAACAAACAGGGACGCCAATCCACTTGTGTCTCCTTCGCATTACTGCATTATTATCCAATCACCTTAGAGGAATCGACGAAAGACGTTCGATATTCGTCTGTGTGTCATCATTCGTCCAATCAGACGCGCACTGTCACTTTTGTTCGAACGCCAACGTAACCAGTTCGATTATCCTCCTGATCGGTGAACATCGGGTACGAAATTTCGTTAGAAGGCGACGATTCGATGGAAACGGAGCGCTACTCGTGGTGGATTTATGGCGAGTTTCTTTCGCATAGATCGTAACGGAAAAGTAAATACTTTTGGAGCAGAGCAAAGGCACTCGTGTGGGCGCATCGCGAGTTGCGCGCGGACCAAACTTGTTGCCGAAACGGCGCGTCTCGACGGCGCGACGCACCGGACGTAACTGAATACGCGCGTCGCGCACACTTCTCTATGCGTACGTACTCTCGCTCCTCCTCCTTCCATCTTCCACTCTCGCACCCTTTTTCTCTCTCGCTTCTTCGCTTTTCTCGTCCTTTTTTTTGTTTCTTGCCTCCGTTTTTCTTTTCCTCTTACTTTTCGTTACTTCAATTCTATCTCGCCCCGTTCCATTCTTCTCTTTCGAACGAACGTCGTTGCGTTCGATTTCCTTTTGCTGGCCGCCCGATGCGACAGGGGACTTCCTCGGCAACTGTTGCGAGTTTCTATTAGGAATAATGCGTACGCGTATACGCGTGCGAGCACGCATCGTCTGTTCTAAGGACGAAATGTGACGGAAAGAGCGGTGCGAAGATCGAGGTACGCGTTCTCAGAGAAACCTTCTAACCTATTTAGTATCTATACAGAAGTATCTGTAGGCAATCGCGCTTGCAAATTACAGTTGTCATAAGAATCGCGATTAAATATGAAATATATAATAAGAAATTTCTTTTATCGCTCGTTGTATAATAAAAGCGCGACAGCAAGGGTAGAGAGTGGGTTATTTTCCTTTTACGAAAGAAACCAGCTGTTACCTTGGACATATTTTTCTCTACGCTTCCTGTAACTAACGAAGGGAGATCGAAAGTGTATATATTTTTAAATATTACACGCGAATGTTGGTAAAACGAGACTACTCGAGAACGAGGTAATTAATTTTTCTTCCAAACACGGTTGATATTAAAAAGTAGAGAAAATGAAAACAGACATTATCGTTGGATCAGCTAAATGTTAATAAGCTTGAGAAAACTAATCGCGTAAGGAGAAGGTAATAAAAATTGTGCTGCGGGCCTCTCTCTCTCCCATCGTCTTCCAAGAAGATAATATCTTTTCTCTTCGGGCGAAAATAACGCGACGTAGTCGAGGGATGAAAATAGGAACGAAAGTGGCTAGAGAGGGCAAGGGAGAAGAGAGGATCTTGAGACAGGAGCTCGATTATAAGTCGTTTTAATTCAACTTAACTGGAAACAGAGCACAATGGGTAAACGGCGCCGCGTGGGCATTGTTCCGTAAATTAACAGAATCGAGACGAGGCTATAAATTCGTCAATAAACGATTTTAGATTGTCGATTAGTTCACTCGGTCATGAAGCTATAAAGAACTGCTTTATTTCCGGGTGCGCGGCACTATCGCTGGCTTTAGTTTCATTTGCATTTCGTCTTGTTTCGTATCGTTCATTTGCCGAACGAAATTTTATTAAATCAGCGCCGCAATTAGTGTATTTTAATAAATAAATGAGAACCTTCGCGACAAGTACTTGTTTTGAAACTTAATCATTTGAATTTACACGGTGTCGGGATATTTTTTCATTCAAAAAATTCCCTTCCTTCGTCGCGTTGAAAAGACAGCGTCAGTCACTCGGTACACGTACGAATAAATCATCCGAGTAAAGGGAATATTAAGAGTGCTTTCACGAGCGGTGGTCGTGGAACGTCTCGTTTTAATTTCCAAACTAGCGAAACCCATTAAATGCAAATGATCATCGGCCGGTCGTTTTGTCGGCGGGCTGATTGAAAAACCGGAGGACCAGCGTGGCCCGAGGGGGATCTCGTTCGTGGACAATGACAGCGATGAGGGTAAACCATGAGCATTCTTGACAGGTGCTGTACTATCGATTGCTATTCCGAACGATTCACGTACGAGCACCGTCATTAATTGTAATGCCGGCCATCGTGTTGCCTTTTAACACACCTGTACGCGCCTACCCGTAGCAACCTGCACGATAATCGACGCCAAGTCGAATATCGATCAGCCCCGCGTACACGGTTCCCAGGCCTGGGCTCGATAATTGCTCGCGCGTTTCTCCGCTTTCAAAGATTTCTCGACACGGGAGGAACGTTGTCCACCAAACCGGCGGGCGAACAATGCGACGCTCGATGGACACTCTCATGGTTCCTCCCCGTGACTCAGTCTCTTAACTGATTTACGATACGCCATTGTCGACTTTGCCGTGCACTTCCGTCAACTCTCGATACACCGTTGCTTTTAAATCATTCGAACCCTCTGAATTCGTCGTCGGACATATCCGTAAACGGGGGGAAGTTCATTAAACTGATGATACTTTTGCATCCCGCTAACAATAATAATAGAAATATAACAGAACTCATCTCGCAACGAGTACGAAACGGTACGTCGATTTCACCGGAAAACGAACAAAAGGACGCGCGAAGTTGATCGCATACGGTTTTCACGAATGCTTGGAAACGTCAGGCTCACGAGTAAATCCCATTGCTAACGCGGTCGATACGAAGTGGAACGCGAAATCAAGTTGCAACGCCACGTGCCCCCGGCTCTACGATTCGGGAATCATAGCAGCCAAACGAAGCGGTTGATAGACAGTGATTAATTTACCCGCGATATTCGACGGGGTTGACGTTACGCCGCGTGGCAGATGTTGCTTCTCAACGGAACCGTGCGTCCCCTAAAATTTGGAGAACGCTCCGTCGGTACGACAGTTTCGGCAAAGTGGACACGACTGATTCTCACTCACGCGAGGGAAAAACAGAGAGAGAGAGAGGGGGAAAGAGAGAAAGGGAGAGATATGAAAAGAGGGAATCGAATAAACAGAGGCAGAGGATGAAAAACGAGAGAGAACGAGGGAGACGACACGAGTTGAAAGAGAAAGAGAGGGAGAGAGACTGAAAGGCGGAAAAGGGGTGGCTTTGCCTTTGTCGTACGATTATGAAGGGGCTACTCGATGGGCGCCAAGAGAATGGGGCGATGAAATTAGGTTTGCCTTGGCCACGATATCGAGACGGGCCAGTCAGTCGAAATGAAAAAGACGTGGAAAAGAGGCAAGGGGGAGGTGGGTGGTAGGAGGAGGACCAGCGATCGTGAGCAAATAATCCTCTGAACGAGATAAAATTATCCCTTTTGTTCGATGGCACGTCGATTACCCAACCAGGGGGTGATGTTTTTCGAGCGAGTCGACAGAACGCGGAAACAATTTGCATTCGTACGTACATACACGTACATATTTGCCGAAAAAGTATTAATGAACTACAAAAATGTTTTAAAAACGGTAATTAAATATTTTGTATACTTTTAATGATCATTTATAGAATTTTCTACGGTTTAATTGAACATTGTGTACTTAAAATTTACTCTCGAAGCATTATTACTTGCAATAACGCCCGCAAAACTAAGGTTTAATTGTTAATAATTGTCGAAAAATAGAATCGCGAAATTATCGATAATAAAATTATGCCCCAGCTCATCGCGTATGCGTATATAAAAATATAATTGATTGCAAGTGCATTCATTGATCGTGAAAATTCTCTTCACCCGCTGAACGCGTACGATAATCATATAAATAATCAAATTTATGCACCTACGAAAATTGATATTCGTTGCTCCCTTCGTTCTCGCGCGGGCATCGCGCCGAATTTTTCTTTCTCTCTGAACCACTCGTTGCAAATGAACTACGTGTTGACCCACCCTCTGTCGTTACCCGTTCTCCCGTTTCGACGTACCTTTCATTTCTATATTTACCATTTCTCATCCGTATGCGTTACCACGGGTATTCACGTGCTCCTCTCGTTTTATTTGTAGATCACGGAAACGAAAATATGGACGATTAGTTACGTACTACCCTTTGTTTGTTTTAGTTGTTCCTTGAATTTACTTGAAAAACTGTACGATAATTTGACAGCTTCGAAAGGGATTGTAACTAACCAAAACGAAGAAATGGTAGTATGTTGTTCCACTGAAAGAGAAAGATGAATGTCCTCTGCTTCTCTGAGAAAATCCCACCCCAATTGTGCATACAACTAATATTATCTATCAGTCAGCGTGGTTGTAACTCTCGAATAGCAACGTACAACAAAATTTCTTTCTACTTGGTGAAAATAAAACTCTTCCTCGAGTTGAGAACCTTCGTAACCGAGTTATCGTCCCCCAAGAACGAACAGAGGATGCACCTTTCCTCCCTCTGGACGGGAGAAGCGTACGTGTCCTACAGCGTGGCGCAAAGTGTATCCCGTACCCTCCCGAGATTCGAGGAAACTCGTCGCCATGACTACGAAAATCCGGAAGGAACAAGTTATTTTTACGCTGTGAACTTTCGCGAGCCCCGTACCCGAATCCTTATCCAGCCTCGCGTCTTATTTCCAAGACTCGGAGGGCCACCTCGCGGGCTATCTTACACGGATTATAACCCTCTGCTGAAGAGATTACGTGCATCGTCTGTTTCATATTTTACTCGTTCCGGTCCATGCGATGGGTATTGGTAAGTCGTGAAGAACAAAGATGTGATCCTTTAGAGATCATTTTTTAAATGCAACAACTCTCTCCCCCACTTCTGTTTTTCTCTCTCTCTCAGATACGTACCTTAATCAAGCTTAGGATTAGGATTGGGATCTTCTAATAGATAATACATCAGACATTCGATAACTTGGCTATCGACCGGTTTCAAGCGGCCGCCATTTTCGTTTCCTCGGCACTTAAACAATTCACCCGACTCCCGGGCCATTAAAAGGCGCTTCCGTGCATTCCGCCGGCGGCATTATTTTCCGAGAAGGGAGGCTACTTTTTCAACGGAGACAGCGAGCCGAGCCGGAATTACGACATTTCCGTCAACATCTCGCGCAGGGAGGAACAAGTTGGCCAATCGTCTTAATTCGCCAAACAGGAGCGGGCGACGCCTCTCGTTCGGCCTGGTGCCGAGACGACGAGCCGCGGTGGTTATGTTTTATGAATGAGATATGCCTACGCGTGATTACGAGGCGCGCTGGCTAAATATACCTGGATGCGACCAGGCCCTACCCTGGCCATTATACATTGTGCTCATCGTGTGGGCATCCTGCGCGCGAGAGAACTAGCCCACACGGGGCCGTCTTAACGATCCTTAAGCCGCTTCAGCCCGGCGACAATACCTACGTGGCTTTCGCTCGTGGGACGACACGCCGCCTCGAGAATGCGTAACCTTTTCACCGCTTCCGTTAGATCCTGTTCTTATTATTTGTTTCTCGAGCGTTCGTAAACAACCGAGGCGATGCGTGAAACAGTTCGAGCGACGATTTGGATGCGATGGCGATCGTCTGGATCCGAACGCGTTACGAGCCGATCTCGCAGATCGTGTACGACTCAAGAATGACTGGTGCAAGACGTTCGGGTGCTTTGTTATCGAATTAAAGAGAAAGGGACGATATGGTAGAAATTACTTTCGTTCCCAGAAATACAACTTAAATAATAAATGAGCACTTTAATAGCCGTAACCAGAGATATATGGGGTTGGCGGGGAAGTATCCTCACTTTTCACAACGCTATCTACGCGTGAACACCGAAAATACTTTCGTACCAGCCCAATATATAATCGCGCTCGTTCCTCCGTTTTTACCCCCGCTTGTCAGACCGTCCCCGTTTCGGAGAACAATAATTTTTGAATCGCAAGCGCGCGGTTCCGAGTAGCGGAGCCGTTAAACGCTCGTACGAATTCAGGCGAGCGAAAGAAAAAAACTAGATATAAATTCCTGTCACAACTAGTTAGAGATGTCGCAGCGGAGGAATCGAGCCGTCCGCAACGAGGCGGCCGCTATTCCGCTCGATTCTGTACGGCAGACGTGCACCGTTCGCGGAAAGGAGCCGCTGGCCGCATTAGATATTCGGCTGGCGTCGCGTCAAAATTGCAATAATTCTTTCGTCTCACGTATCGCGAGCCGTATGGAAGACTGGCGCGGGCACGCTTAGCTAGCCTACTCCAAAAAGCTTTAACGAGCCCCGAGTAACCGTTCGCCGAGGGTCGAAGCGGGAACCTACCGATCTGACGCTCGCGTCTGATTCGAACACGCCGAATCTACTAGCGACCCTCTGCCCCGAGGACAGGATGCTCCCTTACGCGTCGACGGACCCGTCATTCGAGAGAAAGGTACGCGTCGCTCTCTAATTGTCGATCCACCACGACGCAGACATCGCGATCGTTAACGTCGTCTTCCTTTTGATCCCTTTCATCGAACTTCGCGATTACCTTTAATCTTAGTTTCCTTCTACTAACTCTTCCACGATCGAAATTGTGCTCGAGTAGCCTGCGTAATCAATCGAGATGGAAGTTCAATTTGGATTTATAGTCAAAAGATTTATTTAAGGGTAGTTTTAACGTTCTCGGTCCAGTTTATGGCGGTTATTGCTGTTGCAAGAGAAAAAAAAAGGGCCCTCGGTTAGAATCCAAGCGAGCAGTGGTAAACTATTTCGTCGGGACATTTTCTTACCCCAAAGGAGGGAGGAAAGGGTCTCCCCTCTTCTGCATGGCTACGTAAACGAAGGGCGTAGCACGAGACGAAACGAGCGTTGTATTCTCATCACGTGACACGTCACGACTCTCTTAAAGTACGTGCCTTCGCTTTTCCAGCGATACGTAGGATGCCCTCAAAGAACAACCGCAAAGGTACAAAGCGAGGGCCTGCGCTGGTGGTGGTTCGGCGAAAGTAGTTGAAATGGAAGCTCCGTCCAAAGTGTTACACTTCGCGATACGCTCCTCCTGCATTCGCTGGATTTATAAATCAACGTTTCGTTTCGTATCCTTTTTAATATACGTTGCACGACTCGCAGCAGTTTGGAGTTTGAAAAAATGAAAAATTCAGAAACTTTTCTAAGAAACTCGTGAATCCTCTGTGTCACTTTCAACTCGAAATGTTGTATATATTTAAACATAAATTATACTAAATTATCCAACAGCTGATACTGCCAATAAACAGTTCTAATATCAGTTCTGATTTCTACCAAACCGACCAAAACGTACGAACAATAATCGTAAATGCGAAAATGTACAATGCTCCACGTTTTGTCTACGAATCTATTCGCATTCCCTCGTTCGCTCCTCCGATAATTCACGTGAAACATAACCGTCGTTCCGATTTAACGAATAATCCGTTCAGCACGGTCGAATTTCAAAGATTACACGGCGAGTCGGTGACTAAACTCATCTCGGCGGGAAATCCGATCACGCTGTCGTTTCTGGTTGGACGAAAACTAACCCCTTACTCCATCGCGGCGGCGCAGGAGCAGCGTGCAAGAACGGAACGATGAAAAATCGGGAAATCGGAAACGAACGAGATACGACGGGTCGAGAAGATATTCAACGTCCACGCGAAATTCATGGCCCGGAAGTCGGCTGTGCTTCCTATGTATTTCTCCTCTGACGCACATATTTCTCGATTATTTTTTCGAACCCGTCGCCCCGTTCCTAGGTACACGAAACGTATCACGAGAATAATACACGGAGATTACGAATATTTGTATTTTCAGGCTGACAACGTTGGGTTGGGCACGCGGGAACAAATAACGAAGCGAAAATCTTTTATCGCCCGTCTGCGATGTCGTATATCAACCTGACTGTCCTTTCTAACGCTGTACGTAACACATATTGTATGGAATTTTAATAACATAGGTGTGAAACACGGTAACTGAAAATAATAGATCCAATATTTTCACTTTTGAAGTGTTATCATGGGTGGTTGTATTGATATACGACATTACAGTCTTTTTGTAAAAGATTTTTGATTAAGAAAAAAACATTTTAATGCTACATTTAAACGAATTCTCGAAGAATAGTCTCGCTAGTTTTACGGAAACAAAACTTCGTAAATGCAAGAGTCGAACGAGGAAAAAAGTGAACTTTCCGTCTGGTATCGATGTCGATATTTCCAATGAAAATATTTCCTATCGTTTGATGGACAAAGATTCGATGAATCGAAGAGGGACAATACGGAATTCCACGCACAGGAAAGTAGGATAAAAGAAGGGCGGCACGCGGGAAGAGGGTGGATACCCTGACGGTGGAGCAATTTTCCTGGGGCTGCAAATTGGCAATTGGACGATAAATGATTTAGGTCGCGTAAGCGCGTACCTATGTACATGTAACTTCGCTCAACTCGACGGGGGCGAACCTACCCCAAGGCGAGCCGTGTATCTCTGCCCGTTCGACTACCTTACCGACAAAATAGATCTTTAATTCAATCGCTGCCTCGCTGCTGACTCACGGTTCTTTACTCTTGTGCCGATTCCTCGACGCGTCTATGCAGATGACGCACGATGCGGATAAACGCAACGATATGCGAAATTGTTCGAAACAAAAGGACGCAACCAATTTGTTTACGCGATAAATCTTAAACTGCACTATGAACTGAATATAATTAAATTAATATAGTTATTTTGCAAAATATGTACTGCATAGCAGAATAAAAGGGAAGTATTTCGAAAGCACTTTAAAGTTGCACTCGAAAATTCACGCCACGATCCCGCATTCCTTTGTACCCCAAATTACTGCCTGATTTCGTCAACGCGTTTCGCACATACTCCGTTAATTACTTTAAAGCAGAAGAGAGCCGCGATGGTTAATAAACAAAGTCAATCTCTCCTTTGATCGTGCGAACGATCCCGCAGCGAAACTCCTCGGTAATGAAACCAGCTTCGTCCTCGTTCGTTGGAGCGCGGATGAACAAAGAGCAATATATATAAGGAAGAGAACTGCAGTCCTTCTTCCTTCGCGTGCCGGGACGAAGATGCTGGTAGCCGGTGGCATCCCTTAAAATAAACATCGCGGAAGAGCGGATTCGAGAAGCGAAGCGCGGCCTCCTTGGGGCTGATCAAAGTACCTTCACACCCCCGAGCAGTAGATTTGATAACTTTGCCGATCTACCCTCTTCGAGAGGATCCTCCGGCGGGCTTTGCCAAGAGTTCGCTTAGATTTGCAAAAACTCGATGCGTACAATTGTTCACTTTATAGAATTTATGTAATTTATAGAAATTTCGATGCACTCAAGGTGCTTAAATTTGTTTCATCGAAAAAAGAAAAAATTCAAGTTCTTCCCGATTGATACTGACTGAATCTGTGAGAAGAAGAGGACTTAATTGGTCGATGTAAAAATTTGTCTCCTTTCGTAAACAAAATTGCTAACGAATTGCTGAATAATAATCTACGAAACAGCGCGACGAACGCGTTAGAATTCGAAATCGACGCGGAATCAGAACGTCAGTACGCAGTGATCGAACGCCCCATTCGCGTACACCAATTCCGGGCGGAAAATGACGGGGACGAAGTATATGTAACATCGTATAAACTGCCCGCGGGAACAACTGAAATGAAGTAAAACTCGATAGCGTCGTACCGCAAATTTGCAGCACGGTTTCCGAAATTAGCTCGATGAGGGACGTGAAAATCGGCTCTCGCTCGAATCCGCCTCGAGGGATGAAACGCGAAGCAGAGAGGGACCGAGACAGAAAGATGGAAACGGGACGGGTGCGGAGAGTACGCGTGTAACCAATGAGCAACGGCCACGAGGAGGGAGACGGAAGAGGAGAGGAAAACAAAAAATAGGAGAGAAATGCGGAGGAAACGCGAAAAGCGACGCGCATAAATACGGATAACTAAGCGCGCAGCCAGAGATGCGTAAGGAAGGGTTGGGGTAGCGATGGGTGGGCGGTTTGGGGTGGTGATACGCGTTAAATGTATTCGAGTTCGCAATTCGTGCGCGGGCGACGGCAAGCTTTGGTGAAATTGCTTCCGTTTTTCAATTAATTGGAAACGCGACCCGCAGCAAACGCGATCACGCGTACCAACTTCCGCCACGTATAACAACGGCCCGGCGAAGAGACAAACGACGACGTGTGCTCCTGACAGTTCATTCCGAATTCGAGAATCCGGATAACCGCATCGATTTCGGCATTCCAACTCGTTTCGAATGTTTTCGTACCTCGTGCGGCGAAACGTGGCCGCGTAGCGAAGTCAACGTACCAACGAAAGGGTTAGAGAACGTATTGACCTATTTAACTTATTTTCAGAGAACTTGGCCGCAGGTTAACGAGTTGGTTCGCCACTTATCGAGCACCATCGAGGTACGAGCCTCGTTCGCGAGTTAAGCAAAGTCGAGAGGACCTCCGCGTCGCGCGAGGCTTCAAAGTTCGCGTCGCTAAAGTAGTCTCTCTCCACTTTGCGCATGAACTCGAGTAACTTCACTTACGTAAACCAATCGTTACCCCCTCGGAGTACACGCGACTACTTTTACCAAACCGAATCTCTCCGGCCACTCCACGGACCAGACCCTGTGCAACCCCGTTCCATTAACGTAACGGTAATCCGTACAAACTATCCCCTTAATCTTATCCACGAAAGAATCCAATACCTGCTGCGTGCTCTTGCCCCGATGCTGCCACTGATAAAAGTGTTCCACGTTCAGGGACCACCCAGGTGCGAAGCTGAATCCCTCCGTGGGGACCTGCGACGAATTAGCCGCCGCGGCGATCGCTTGCTGGTACACCGGATCCGGTAGCTCCGTGTAAAGGCCTCGCCTACCGAACCATCCTCCAAACACGCACGTATCGTCCACTTGACCCACATCCTGCCGCGACTGCATCAACTCCTTCTCCAGCGTGTACAGCGACTCGAACTCGACGAACGACATCCCTGGCTCGCTACCACCGCCCCCGGAGGACACGCGTAGCCCGAGACCCATCTCGTCCTGCAGATAATCCTCGTCGAAGGCCGATATGTACCTCCTCGGCGAGCGTTTCGGGGAGGTCCTCGGACAGTACTGATGCGCTTGCAGCCCCTGCTGACGGTCCTCCTGCTGCTGGGGATACCTCCTCGGCGATCTCTTGCTCGACTCGACGCACTGAGACCCTCGACGCGGGGACGTCGACGAAACGGAGGAATGAGACTTGGCGGGACTCGAGGACGGGGACGCGACTTGATCCTGCGACCTTTTCGGGGAACCTCCGGGCAACGGATGAATCAGAGACTTGGGCGACGTTAACTTGCAATCCTTGCTCTTCGGCTTCGCGCCGTTGCCGGCTCTGGGAAATATCGCGGATGGCTTGAGTCCCGATGCACCGGACATCCTAACCACATTTTCCGCACTTCGCCGCGGGTCGTTTCGAGTTATCGAAGCGTTGGATATCGATCATTGGTACCGCGTTTTAATTATCCTCCTGTGTTTTTTTCTAATTCTTGCTGTCACTGTAATTCTTCGCTCACAGAATTCGTCGTTTACTCGATATCGTGTATCCAAGTGTTCCTCTCGTGTCGAAAAAGGTATCGCACGATCATCAAAGCTGTGTGGTTCGTTTAAAAAATTTCGAATCACCAATTTTTATTACTAGAAGCTAGTTTCACAGAAATTTAACGTACAAAATGAATGCAATTTGTAAGAGAGCACACCTAAAAGCGTTCCTGAACGCGAGGAAAGTCAGAGGAACGAGGGAACGGAACCGCGAACCGTTTTTTAAGTTTGAACGGAGGATCGCTCGAGTGTGTGCAGCGAGCAGCACCCTTAGAAGGATCCTCGGCAGGACTGACGATGTTTCAAAGCGTACGATGCGCCGCAGGACGACGTGGCCGGGCTGCAATTGTGCGCGGGCGCACATCGGCTCGGCGAGCCTACAACAACGTTCGCGCGGCCAAATGAGAACCGGCGAGAAGCCGCAATTATTCCACTCGTGGCACCGCCTGCGAATTGCGTGCACTCGCAATAAAAATGTTTCGCGATATTCCCATTTTTCCTTTTTTTCATACAAAATTTTGAAACGCAGCGTTTCGCTTTGTCGAAAAAGTTTCAAATTGTTAATTTATAGTAACACACTTGCTGTGTATAGTCTCCCATTTTCTATGCAAGCGATAATTTGATGGAGAAATTATAAGGAATAGAAGCTTCGAACTGGAACTTGAAGACCCAAACCCCAAGAGGGTTAATTATCCCAACCAAGACTTCAATCGTTCACAAATATCGATATTAGCTAACACACGAGAACAATTTTAAAACGTTCTACGAAATGAAAAATTATCAGACGAAGCGTTCCACTTAAAAAGGGGTATTAGTTACACGTCCCTTTCGTTATCGCGTGAAAAACAGGTTCGACTCTGCTATATACGGTGTCATCAGGCAGGCCGAAAGATCGACAAGACGCCAAGGCTGGCCTCGGTTATTTTTTGTGGTCGTCAGAGGGAAGGTTCGATAAGAAGGACGACAAAAGGTTCGAGACCTCGATATCGAAAGGAGCTTTCTGCCTCGATCTCCGATCGTCGGAGCTACTTTGAAGAGGGGCTGCTGCGGCGAGAAGAATCGCGAGCCCCGGCGTGTGTATACGTATATACCACGGGGGTGAATATTATAAAAGCACTCGAGGAAAGAGAGAGAACTGCCAGGCCTCCTGGTGATGACTGCGGAATCGGTGGTGGTGGTGGTGGAAAAGGTACACGAAAACGTTCCACCCTCGAGTAAGAGACGCACCAGCCCCGACGCGACAACGTGGCGAGTGTCGGCGGCAGTGCAAGCACACCGTGACCCGGACGGGATCTACATATTTATAGTGGATGCTCAACGCGCCAGAAGATTTTGGATGCATACTAACAAGTAACCCCTGACCGGCTAATGAGATTTTCACGGACCGAGGATCGTTGCGTAGAACGATTTGCAGGCGTGAGCGATGATGCTCGAACGAATATTATAGGAATTGCGGGTGTTGACATATGTGCGAGGGTGTGTGCCACATGTACAACTCTGTTTAAAGGCGTTGACCGTTTATGAGACACTTGCAGGGCATTTTTGATGCACGCGATGGAATTTTTATAGCAAGTGTTGTCGGTAATTTTTCAATAAAAAACTGTAGACATATTATTAATTGAAGGAGTTAGCGAAATCTTCGAAACTGGTGAAATTTGGCGAAGGATTAAAGAGAAAGAACGAATCCATCATAAGAAAGACACGCACGTGTCAGTCAAGTCGTAACCCCCGACAGGTCAATCGCACGCGTTGTTCCTATGGGGTTTTAATTTGATCCCACTCGGCCGATAGGCTGGTATTTCACCCCCTACTAGTTTCTATCTGACGATTGCTCGTAGGACAGTTTCAACGCGACACGTGCACATCACGCAGTTATCCCCTTTTTAACAAGCTACGACAAAATTACTTTGTTTGTGCATGTATGTACATATTTCAGATTTCGAAGCTTTGCTTTCCAGAATATTGATTCGGAGATTCGAAAACTGCACCTTATTCATCTAATATATTGAATTCACGATCCAAATTAAGTTTCATCGACCCTCCAAAACTTGAATTAAATCGCGCACAGAGAGCACGAGAAAGAGTGATAAGAAAAATCGAATTAAAACGAAACTGTCGGCAATTCGTGTATGCATAACCATATAATTCTTATTAGTAAACAAGAAAGATCGATACGAGGTTCCACGTCCACGCGCACAGAGCAGACAAGAGTGACAAAAGGGGTGACCGGAGGGGTCGTCAAAATAATTAATAAAGCCACACACCGAGCTTACGCTCGTCTGCTTCCCGATTTCTCGTTTCCCATTCAGCGGACTTCCTGGCGACTTACTTTTCCGTTTCCACGAATTCAATATAATAATGCGGACCGAAGTCCCCGCGGCTTAGCGCTTTGGATCCAGCGGCTCCCAATTATTTCGCCCGGGAAAACCACCCCGGACGCTGCCTCGGAGACGTGGAAATTATGCGGGAACCGATGACAACCGCTTCCAACTTCCTACCACGCAAAGGGTGGCTTACGGGAAGCGTTATTGCCATGTCACTGGCTTCGGGATTATTACGAATCAGTTTTTTCCACATGAAAGTGAACACCCCCTCTCTGTACACAGAGAGCCCTCATATACGTTTCTCTTTCGCCTTCGACCGTACGAAATTCTCAACGGCGAGGGTGTCGATTATCAGGCTGACTTCTTTCCGCGTTACTAGCAAAAAAGTATGCCAAACTTTCAACACGCTCTCTCTTTCTCGCGAATTACGAACGTATCTGATAGTATTCGGTCGCCAACTTGTTGAACGTACAGCGGGTGGCGGAAGTGTTTGGACTACCGCTGTAATTCTCATTTCTGAACTCTGTACTTTGAATAAATTCATGACGAACGATATGAATTTGTTACGCTCCGCTCGGGAATGATTTTCGATCGTTAATTATTTGTGTACAGTGTCGAAAGGTTTCACCACCCCAATCGAATATATGTGCGTACTTATTTGAACGTTGCTCGTCGAGTCTTTTAATAACTGCAGATATCGATTGATAAGTTGAACGACGAGAAACTCGACGATCGTTGCACAACATTCGTGACCATCCTGAAAATACGCGAACAAAAAGAGGCATTCCCTTATAAAGGAAGCTCTCGTGACTGGTCGTTCTTTCCTGTTTCTGCTTCAGCGCACGAAGCTTTCGTAATAATCGGCCCCACGAGCGGTCAGGGCGTCTCGGGTACGAAACAAGGGATGAAAAAACCGGATCCACCTATACGGGGGTCGATATCGTTCGGAGGGAAAAAAGAAAATCGAGAAACATTGGAAGAGCGTGCAAAGTATAACCGCGTTATATACCCTGCGCGTGGTTCCGCAGCGAAGGGTGGCGAACCACGCGGAATAAATGGCCGATGAGCTCGCCTCACCTAAGAAGGATATTCGAATTCCTCACGAGCGGCGGAGAATTTTTAAGAGGGAATTTTCCTTACTCGACGGAAAGCAATCTCTGGTGAAACCCGTGCGAGGACCGATTCGATTTCGAGGATATTAATTTCGCTGGAAACCGTACAAGATTTCACCTCAATACGCTTCCGACGTATGGATACGAGAGAAGTATTTCCTTCCCACGTTCGTTTCTTTGGGAATTCTCTCTTTGGCTCGACGTTACTCGAAGAGACAAAGAAAGAACAACGTGATCGTGAAAATGGTTAAAAATTCATTTTACGCTAATTAATATTTGAATTGATTCTCAAATATCTGTGTCATTTTTCTCTTTCGAACGTTAAAAAATAATTTTACTCGATATTTGTCAAAATTTCGATTACCATTTAACGTCTTTTGGAAAATAAAATTTCAAACTGAGCAGTGCGTAAAAAATAGATGTATACAGGCAACGATTTGCGCGTATACAAATACCGAGGAGGAAGAGGAGGACGAACGGAAGTTGGTGCCGCCATCCGGCGGTAAAATGTAGCACGAACGTTCCTTCAGCGGTGATGGCTTGAACGGTACGTAGGATCTCGTGGAAGCCCCCGCAGAACCAGCCAGGAATGCAAGGTTAACGCCAGCCAGGAAGCGCCCTCATGAATGGGAGGCATGCGCGTTTACACGCGTACCACCGCGCCACGCCTTGTGGAGAAACGCGAAAGGGGGTGAACGTAATTCCTGTGCACCACGTGGTTGCACACCCACGGGACTTGCTTTGCCCCCAGTACGTGACTCACAAGATTTATAGCTTTCTCTGTGCTACTAGACCTTCCAATCTTCCGCGAGCGTCCAATTGGACAAGCTTTCGTGTATGTATACACTTTTGTATCAACAGAGAACGCGCGATCGTTCCATCCTGCATACGCGCATTCGAATTCTCTCTATGATTTTAATTGTTCAATTTTAATATTCTTCATAATTTTTCATCGCAATAATAAAAGAATCTGTGTTATGGAGAATATTGATCGAAATCATAAAGAGATTCCATTCCCTCCGAATAAAAAATGACCAATCTCTCAGCCTCTGACACACGTGGCGTTTCCACTTCTTCTGGAATTGAAAGATTTACCTGCGCCTGTCGTTTCTCGCAAGGACAGTTCCTCAGCTTCTCCAATTGCTCCTCGATCAAATAAAACGCCGCGTATTTTTGACTCTCCGGGGACAACGGTGAATCCGGCGACCCGAAACCGGAACTTCCGCTGCCGCTGCTCTTCATCGAGCCCTCGGTTGCATCCTTCGCGTTACTCGACGCGTCTCTCAACGGCGACAAAGGCGACAGAGGCGAACCGATGCCCGAACTTTCCGAACTGGAATTCACGAGGCCGCGTCCATTCGAAGCACGGCCCTTCGTCCTCGGTTTCGGGATCAAACTCCTCACTCTCGTCGTGTCCGACTTCCGCGCGGCTCCGGAAACTCTCGTGACTCTCGCTGCCATCGACTTCCATTCGAAAGGCTCTCGAAACAGATTCAAGTCGAAATCTTTTCTCGTGTCCACGCTGATCGAACATTTCCTCGACGACTCTCCGTTCGAAGAAGCCATCGTTTCAATTTCATCATCGTAGTTCTCTCCAATTCCATCCTTCATCCGTGTTACGTCGCGTTCTTCTTCGTTTTCGAGAAGGTTCATAAAATTATTTGAATTGGAAGATGAACAAGGTATTTGTTCGCTTGGATCACAGCCTGAATTCCGTTCCTCGTGGAACGGTTGCTTGTTTGGCAAGGGACTCTTGAATTTTTCAGGGTCCCCGTTGTTAACGCGCGTGTCTTCCCCGGAAGGGACCGCGCGAGGGTACTCTAAACAGTTTCCATTATCCTTAATGGCGGCGCTCTCTGTTCCGTTCGATCTCCGTTCGCCCGCGAGGTATTCCGGAATATCGTTCTCGTATCGTCGATACTGCCCATTGAACGATTCCAAGAGCCTTAAACCGTAACCGCCGATGCAGTCCTTTACCTCATAATACTCGACGTTCTCGAAGCAATTTGCTGAAATAGAAACGGTCGTGCTGAAAGAGGCGGGCCTCCTCTTTACGGTTCCCGTTTCATGGCTGGGAGAGTCCCAATCCACGTGGAATGTCCTTCTCTTTGAATGCATATCGTTATTCCTCTCACATATCGCTCGGTTATCAGACTACTGTATTTGGCTGCTACGTAATTATTTCACATCCGTGTCGAAACGAAAGTTTTGTCGACGTTTGGGTAGCCGCATCTTCAAAGGAACAACTTGCGAAAATACACCACGTAATATTCGAAGATGCATCGTACCGATTTTTAAAACAGCTGTTGTATCTCTAATTTAAAAATGTAAGAAGAGATACATGGAATAGGTATGCTGTTCTCTACTTCGCATCTGTGTCGAAGCGGAAATTTTGCTGGCATTTATCCATCTTTATCTTTTGTAAATACAGTAGTAATTACTATTAGATGTTCCACTAAATTCATTTTATTTATTGCGAGATATATCCAAACGCACAGCGTGTAAACTATCACATTCACAGAGATGAAATATTCAGGCACTGTGTTCACTTAAATCCAGCAACAATGGCACGAACGACGCGGAAGACAAGGTGTGGACGCGCACGAGCTTCCCTGGCGAGGGTATCGAAGGAAATCACGAGCCTCGATTCGATCGTCAGTGGAACGGATAAGCGAATTTTTGGGTTCTTGCGCTCAGACAATAGATGCACTTGCCGGGGGTGTCTGGGGCAAACTGAAACCACCCCTAGGCACACAACTACCCTCCGGCGTCAGATCGAGCGCTACGAGTAACAGTGTGCATACGGAAAAATCCGTAGGACCCTAGGCGCCTAGGCCAGCCCCCTATCATAGCTTTGGGGCTAAAAACTAATTACATTCGGCTACGGGGTTGGTGTATAATCGTGCCATATTGCAACGAGCAACACTCGTCCTTGCCGTTACGGTATTATGAATTCCGCAAGACACCCATCGACTGCCGCTACGCAAACCGACCACTTCAGTTTATTTATTGGATTCGCGGTTCCTTTTTACTCGATTCCTCTTTCCTATGAACTATCGAGAAGCACAACTGAGACGTTATTCCGAAGACGGACGATGCTCGACTGACTCGTCGTTCTAAAAGTCACTCCAAAGCTCATTCATTGCATGAATCTTAAATTATTGATTAATTGACGTTCATTGCAACGTTTACCCTTAGTGGATCAATAATGTAATCCACATATAATTTCTGCCAAACGCCTGGTTATCGATTCATAAGTTTGCCAAATGAGGGTGGAAAAAAGTCGAGAACTCAATGCGCGTACTTAAACGTTGAAAATGAAGGGTTCGCGTTACGATCGCGTGGAATATATTTTGACATCGATTTTGCGGGGGTTCGCGGTAACATAACGGACCCTCGCCGTTGGTACCGCGTGGTCTCTTCCATCAAGCCGCGCCGATTGCTATTCCCCGATCACAGGGACAAAGCACCGTAAAACGTAATCCACAAATATGGAAAACCGCAACATACGTCAAGCAAAGCAAAGTCATAAAAGCGAAAGTGAACCAACAAATCTTCCATCATTGAAATATAGGGGTTGTTTCGAACTGGAAATGTTAGTCAGTGCAAAATGTGGATAACATCGAAGACCAAAAAAAGATATGGAATATTAAAACAACATAGAAATGTGATATCAACGATACTGTGACTACAATTTTTAAACGTGAAACATGACTCATGTGGAGGACGATGGTCGTATTGCAGGGTGGAATTGAACTTCCTTTCTAAAGTCAAATCGTCCCTAGTATCGTGCTTGCGGAAAAGAGTAACAAAATTGGTCCTTGGAAAAATCCCGTGGGAAGTCATCTTCAGGGTTAAAATCAAATTCAAAGAGAATAGATATGAACCACCTTGCCTACATGACCGCCATCACGAGGGAACGTACATTCTCGAAGTAGGAAAGGGGATATAATCTTCCAATCTTCCAAACATCAGCTGTACGTACAATTTTTCTAGAAATTTGTTACAATTCTTCAAGAAAAACATTGCTACATTGTTAACCCTTCGCGCTCGAGAGGCAACTTTCAGTCGCCATGGCGTTTCATGTGGCAACTCGAGTGCTCTCATCGACCGAGTTTAAATTCCGAAGTTCACCCAGGAGATTAACGATAATATTATGTACAGGATTTGGACAATATAACGTAAAACTCCATCGTATTCATGAAAGCCGATTAACAGGTTTATCAACGCCGTCGTCGATAAAGGTAATCCCTGCGGTTTCGCGCGCGAAAGGTAGCCCGCGCTAATCTTAAAAAAATTCGAATCCACTTGCGGGTTGACCGCGAGTTCGTGTATTAACGAATGGAATCTCACGGGTCGGGGCTTACAACTTATAATCCCGGCACATCCCGTTATAGGTTACCCGTCCGGCTCGTCCGAAGATTAAGCCTGCATCCCCGTGTTGCGCGCGGGACTAAAGGACTAAGCATCCCCTGAACCCGCGCGTATATACTCCGCAACGCTTGTCCAGAGGCCCCTTTCGCAACCCCTTGAATCGGCTTAAGCGTTGCGCGCGTGCACGCGTCATTTAGCCCGCGTTCTGCCCGCGTTCTGCCCGCGTAAACGCATAGAATATTATACAATTCCAACTACAACATCGCGGCGATCGAAACGAGTAAATTGAAACGGGACGGGGGAGGACGGACGAATCTTGACAGGGAACGAGCGGCGCGAACGTTCTTTCGAAACGCTCACCCTTCGTACGTGATCGGAATGATATGTCACGATTGGAAATGGATTAATTAGGCTGACACCGTTTGAAGTAGAAGCTAATGGCGTTGATTAGTTGTTACTAATTCAGTTTGTTTGCAGGACAAGTAAAAGAATTATTTGAGATGTATTCTGTAAAATTTCTTCGTTTTTAAAATATCTCAGTTATTTGTGATATAAACGCTATATATCTCTGGTCTATAAATTCAAACCGTGTGAATTATTCGTGAAGATAATACGCGAAACAAACAGAGCAATCGTACTTTGTTTAATCCGATACCGTTCGGCGATTAATCAATATTATTCATGATTGACTGGCGGATGCGCGTATTTTATTCCATAAAATACAGCTCGGCCGCAGACAGAAGACTATCGAAATATTTATAACGCTTCGATAATCTACTGCATTCGAATCAAATCGAACAATGAAATATGCACTCTTCTGTTTATGGAAATATCACAAAATCCTTAAATTTTTTAGCGCCATCTAATTATTTCATATTGAACCCATTTACCTACAATCGTTCGAAACTCAGTCCATAAACTGTACTCGGGAAGAAGGGAATTAAGTTACCGACGCGATTTACCGACGTACCACGAAAGATGGAGCTTTGGGGGTGTTCAAAGCTAGCCGGAGCTTGCGCTTTTGAAGGGTAGGTCGAACCAAACTTACCCGCGCTCTGCTCCCACTATGGATTTGCCATTAATTCGAAGCCCCGGGAAAATTTTGTCCCGCACGCGCGCACCCTCCACGTTGGAACTACCTGCGGCTTTCCGAAAAAAAAAGGAGGACATCCCGAAACACCATCTGGCAAAATGTAATTTTGCCATAAATGCGTTCGAAGGACATCCTTCTTTTGTCCATAAAGATATTTAGGTCAAATCTCATGCGTGATCCACGTAATTTCGAAAAGAGTTACATCCACGTAAAAGTGGTAACCAATTACCAGTGACAGAATTTAATAGTAATATTTCATTTGCCATGTAAAAGAACTAAATAGTGAAAGATGAATCATAAATTCCAATGTACGATATTACCAAGCTTAAACAACGCAATATTGACCTAAACAGACATTAACTCGTCCAATAAATGGAGCATAACAAATTTTAATAATAGAATATGGTTTCTCCTGTTAGGCTTTTTTTAAGATTGAAAAATGAAATATTAAAGGTATCAATCGCTGAAGAATGATCCGTTACTGTCAAAACATGCGAATACGATGGTAAAATCAAATCAAAACTCTCGACCGCGTACTCAGCCTCAAAGGAAACGTGAAAAAAGCGAGGAAACAGTCCAGTTTGACGAAAACGACGGAAAACGATGCGCGCCCCCAATCCTCCCCGTGCGATATAACGTTCTCACGTCGGGTGAAACGGCATGAAGCGAGGGGGCGGATTTTCCCACGTGGCCGTTAGATCATGCGCGCCCCGCCTTGGAAAAGTTTTGTCCGTGAGCCGCGTTTATTGCCACCGAGTATTACCTTGACTCCTGGAGATAGGGGAATGGAGAACGGTACGCCGAAGAGGAGGGCATTACGCCGGATCGAGGCTGGAAAAGCGAAAGTTGACTTTAAACTTTCAAGGGGATCGTTCAGCGAAAGCTTCCTGCTTTTTTTTTCTACCCTCGTTGCGCTTTTTAACCAGAATCCCGCGCGTCCTCAGCTCTCTCGGTGACGGAGGAAATCGGATCAGCAATTTTAAATCTCCGTTGATGAGTGTTTCCGCGTTTGGTACCGCGTCGTTAAACGCGCCCTTCTGCTTTTTGACCCGACGAGCGAATTCGAACGAAATTAGCTGCGACACCGTTGGCTGTACCATTGGGTGCAGGAATGTCCTCGGAACACTAGGGTGCTGTTTTCCGTGCAGTTTAATTCCTGTTCGAACTTCGTCTATTGCAACGAAATTGTAGCGAATGGTTGATTAACCAAGACTAGTGTCTGACTCTTAATGGCTAATCTACTGAAGAATCGTAGAGAAGTAGAAAGACCAATCCTGTTGCATTACGTAATCAATCTAATTAATTGCATTTCTTCCGGTTTATTAATTATATCTAACCTTTCTATAATTATTCCAGAATGATTGGTGATTATTTATTTACTGTATAATATAGTTGTTATTCGGAAACGAGATAACTTTATCCCCACGGAATCGCTATCAATTCAAAGGTGCATACTCATTTCCTTCAACGAGCATTTCAAAGGAACCGCGCGGTTTAACGTCTGGCGAAAAGACTAATTGTTTGAACAAGATTGCGCACACGCACGCGTGTTTCGATGGCGCCGTTAGAAACGAGGATTAATTAATCTTGATCCCTGATCCGGTAGCGTGTTTATCTGCCGCTGTAATATTCAATTTTTCATTACGTGTCCACCGACAGTCATTAACACGCGAACAAGTTGGAGAAGAAGAAGGAAACGGCGGTATCGAAGGCTCGTTACAACACGGAAAAGGACAGGACCATTCGGTTTTATAGCCGCCACTATCTCTCCTCTCCCTTCCTTTCCTGACCCTCGCGTTACATAGTATCACGCATGCCTCCACTGGCTCTACATTCGCCCCTTCATCCCCTCGCAAAACATTCGAGAACTCGCATGCAGACTAGTTTTTGCTCGCCCCTCCCTATCGTGCAAGCAAAACCAATCCGATAATTCGTACCAATCTGTAATTGCTCGCATCTATAACACGACTGCGGATCAAGGTTAAACGCCCCATTTTCAATGATCGATGGATATTTGGTAAAATCAAGATCGCATCAGCTTGGATCACGCTAGAACTATCGAACTTTGTTGACTACTATTGTTGTTCTAATTTTTCGTTGACAAATCTCTGAGGATAAAGTATTTATTCTGTCGCAAGTTATAGAAGCGGATGTCTGACTACAGATTGACTCGTTCTACTTTACTCCTATTCTTTAACATCGCGTTTTATAGTATAAATCATTGTATAACATGAAAATATGTATGTGAACATAATATTTATATATTATTAAATAAATATAATTTTGTGTGTACAATGAGCCTGTGATTTTCAATGGTGCAGTTAAAAATTTATAGCAAGCTTCGTATTGTGTATATAAAAACTAAATTTGAAGATATTCAGTTTGGGGACAGATTGAATATTATAAGCGTATGTACGGTGAATAAAAAATATCGAGGATGCCGTCATAGGCAATATAAGCTACGGTTTCAATCGTTAGCACCTTCTTTACAGTCCGTCCGCCTCTCAAAATGGTAATTTCACTCCAAGGTTGAAATTCGTGCCCAGGATATCATAGTGTCTCTCGAATATTCTCTCATCTCGAGGAAATGCTTTCTACTTTAACCTCTGATTTGATTTCTGTACATCACGGTTCTCGACTATTTTTCAATCTCAAATAATTTTGTCAATAATTGTATATAAATTTAAGAAATTAGTTACAAAGTTACAAAGTTAATTGGAATATAAATATGCGACAACAAATTTGAATCTTCCGGAGAAAATCGTCTTAAATATAACAAAACGTTGGCAACATCTTTATCATACGAAAATACCCTAATGTGATGCTGTACACGGTTTCGCCATTATCCTAGCCATTATTTTTAATTGAAAATTATGGACGGACAGCGTATGAAGTTCGAAGTACGTTACTTTTAAAGCAAACACCTTTTTGCGCCCTGCATATTAAGCTAATCATATCACCACGGGTGCACGCGATACGCTAATTAATCGATGGTACAAACAAACGGAAAATTAATTTTTTCATAAAAAAAAATCACCATTCTGGCCACTCTATATATCATTAGACCTTTATTAGATTATTTCTGACACGCTGATACGTACGGCTAGCTTGAAAATCACATATTTCACGTAAAAAGCACGGCAAAAGTTAATATACCACGGGCTATATAATTATCTACCTACAACGATGATTTACTGGCCGGGGTCCGAGAAGGAGAGAACGCACGGTTCTCCAATACGTTCCTAATAAAATGATGTCGTGCTCGGGGCTGGGTATCGCGTGGAATCTTTCTTTTCTTCCACGGGACGCGATATTTCCCGGGGTGCCCCGAAAGAAGCGGCATTAGGGCTTAGAATTTGAAACAGCCTGGGCGAAGCCAGCCGACGAGGCCTAGGGGTTGGAGCGTTACAGCTGCTGTCACATAAATATCCCGAAACCCCCTGAATTCTGGAGGCACTGGTGGCGGTCCCGGCAGCCCCCGCCTTCCTGCCCCTCAAAGTCCTCGCGCAAAGTTGCAGAAACTCCACCGGTATTGATTCTCAATTCTTACGACAACGAAAGCGCGAACGAGAAAGAGGGAGAGTGAGAGGAAGCGGTGGAGGTGGAACAAGTGAAAAAAGAGGGCCGAGGGCAGGAAACTTTCGAGGTTACACGCGTCAACTTTCCTTCGGCGACTTCTTCGGCCAGAAGGAACCACGTCGAGGCGATAAACGCGCGTTTAAGGGAGAGTTACAGGAATCAGTGCGGATGAAGACGATCGAACCAGTGACTTTTGATCTCCCGCCAAGGTTATCCCAATTTTACGTGACACACATGACGCGACCGTGGCAAGGGTACGACGCTGGTTCTAATATCATTAAAGTTGTAATTGGTCGCGTGGGGATGCATAATAATGTCTTGCGCCAGAGGCTAACGAGGAAGGAAGACTTGAAACAGCGGGGTGGTAAGTTTGGAACTTCTCAACCTTGATCGACAAAATTTCAGCTGATTTAATGGAACCAGAGAGACTGAGAGATCTTTACTTTCATGAGACGAGCAGGATCTATCTAGAAACTTCTAACTCTTTGAGTGGTCAGAAACCAAAAGAAGTGGTTCCTTCGAGAACCTTTTATATTTACAACCCAATGATTTTACGTGTGAAAATTGACAAGTATTTCTTAAATACTTCAAATTAGTACACGGGAAAAAACGTTTCTTCTTCGTACCTTCTTTTGCGTGAAAGAGTGGTACTTAATGTTCGAAAACTGAAGTACTACTTAACGATATTAAATTTCACGGCACTCGCGTAAGATTTTCGTGCGTGATACTTGCTCGTAACTCAACCACCAGCTCGATCGGTTCAATTTCCTCCTTATACCTTTAGCCCTGAAGGACGTAATACGATAACGAGTGACAGATCATTAGGGACACGGAAAGCCTTTGATCGAAATTCGAAGGGTGCACACTTTAATGGCAATTACGCAGACATTTTGGCTGGTGTCTCTGATTTCACGCGAATACGCCTCGCACACGCGTGCGTGTGTGTTTATCAGTAATGGCGATGATCTACGAGACCGCTTAAGGAGCGAATAATTAATAGCCATCCTGGGGTGCATACACAAATTTTTCTCCCTCCTGTTGATCCAACAATTAATACTGACTTTTGATTTACGACGATTCTTATTCGCCTATCGTAGCTGCTATTTCCTTATTTATCTCTCGCAAGTATAATCCTGATATATACATTCGAGTCTCGGAAAAGACGTAACGCAAAATTGTGGCGTGACAACTATTTCTCGCTGCATTTATGATAGCTGCGTTACAACTAGCGTGAGACTCGTTTATTTCTGTGTGCATTAATAAATATTGCGCGTACGTTTTTTTAACGCCTTAGCAATGGATCACATCAACACCTGTTTATCTTCAATTAAGAATTAATATGCAATTCTCGTCAGATAGCTTCTTTCTAATGAATGTTGCACGTGAGAGGTGCAGAGAAACGCGCGAACGTTCGAAGGAAGGATATATCAGGTACACACAAGATGGAAGTAATAAAGAGTAAATTATACTAAACGCAGAAGGAAACAGAAGTTACGAGGAAGAGGGAGAGAGGGGTGAAGAAGAGAAAGAGTCGCTCACGGCACGTAAGGTCTGCCCTTAATCGCGATGCGTGACAGGGGGGCTCTGTCAAACAACCCCGGTAATATTAATCTTCGATTAAAAGCTTATCGTGCCGCGTAGGCATGGACGCGGAAAATTCGGCAACGCGAAAAACTTGGGGTGCACCTTATCTTACCGCTCCCCGACTTCCCTACTTTTGTGTACCCAATTCAGAAAAAATTTCTCATCCCCTTCACAATATTTGTGAGACTTCCTTCCTTGAATAATACTTTATTATATATAACTTGCACTTTCTTTTTACTGACTTCGCGTTTTACCGATTCCAATATGTATATGGACAAATTGACTTTTACGGTGGAATTTATGATGGTGGAAACACGTATCTTTTACGATTGGTTTCTCTTGATTTTTTCACAGATGCAAATATAAATTTAACAACACGACGGATAACACTAATGAACTGAATAGATTTGAGTCTCGACATCTGGCAACCCCTACACGGCGGAGTTAAATATTTGCTAAGATATCTACGAACGTTATTATAATCGAAGTAGTTAAGTAGTATCTATTTATGTACCTTAGTATAGATCCTGTGAAAGCAAATTCTACTTGATTACACACCCTTCTGGTTAATAATTTTGGCAAAGGGTCCATAAACTCCGCCCTCATAATTAAGGAAGTTCCGTACTTAACTTAGAAACTTGAGCTATTAAGTAATACGTGTAACTATTTTACTTGCATTAATTCTAATAAACGTTCGACTAAAACTTTATAACGAATAACAACGGTCTGACATTTCAATATACTGCAACGATGCTATACTTTATGCTAACTTCGGCAAGATTAAATTAATAATACTTAACATCGAAAAAAGAATAATACTTTTTCATCTTTCTGGTGAAACTGATCCGTTCCCACCGCGAAGGATAAAACGCGGTATATTCCAGTTCCCACGGAATTAAGGGAATTCTCAAAGTTGTTGCCATTACTCTCAGGATTCCCTTATCCGGGAAGAGTTATAAGCATCGTTAACTGATCCGCGCCCCGGAGAACAAAATTCTTTCCTCTAATCGAAACGAAACGGCTGGGCGTATCGGTAGCTCGGAATCGCCTCGCGGTAATATCTCGAATCGTATTCCGCGATATCGATGGTACAACGATAACCACCCTTCTGCCTTCTGTGTGTGCTCAATATGTTGCGGGAGACGCGCATCGAAACGCGGAGAGCCAGCGAGAGAGAAGGATAGGCATTCACGGAGATACCGAGGCAATTCCGGAACGATGGTTAGGTCGATCCTCGAATGGCTAATCGATGCCTGACCGCGCAAATACGCTCGAGGGGCATTCACGCGAGGCAAGGTATACGCGCACCCTCGAGTCGGCTTTCCACCCCACGGTTCCTCTCCCTCGTTGCAATAACTTTTACGTTGACACCCGCGAGATCTTACAACCGCGCCGCGCTGCTTCGCTATTCGCGAACGATCCTTACACATCGTACACCGTTTCTGTGTACAAACGCAACTTAACGAGTGGGTAACGCATACGCGTGGCCACGGCTGGAAACTGTTCCACAATCTACGCGAGTAAGTAGATCGTGCCTCGTTGGGCGGCCGCTGCCGCGCGTTTGCGTTGCTCGCGAAGCCAGTAGAACCAGACATACCGCTCGCATTTCTTCCAGCCATCAAGATGGTCGATTAAGTAACATTGCTAAGTGGCTTTGACGTATTTTAGCGTTTTGATTCGTTTCATCAAGAACAAGAGGAATTCATTTAGTTCTACGGACTTATTTAATTAGTTAGAAGTGCAGTTTAAGAAACTTCAAACTGTGTGTACTTCGCAATGATGTAGAATGAAAGTAGCTAAGAATAGCTGTCGTATTAATAAAGATTCTGAACTGGGGCATTTGCTGTTTGCATTAGACTAAATTATCAGTTTATGCGCTTCAACGTAAAATATACTCTTTCTCTGCCTTTGCGTCAACTTTGGTCGGTCTTCTACGAATCGTAGATTTCACACAAAGTAGCATCGACCACTGCAATTAGTCGCGCGCGACATTAAACTGACTCGTCGAACCGACTGCCGCAATTAGATATCGCGTCGAGAGATGAAAGATGAACGCGTTTTCTAATAAACGCCCCCGGAGGAAGATTCGATCCGAGCGGTGAAAACTCGACAGGGGTTCCGTGAACAGCCGCGGAATCCTCCTCTCGGCCGAGCCGAACGTCCGCGGCAGAAATCTACCCGCGTTCGGTAAAATTCTGCTCGCGTAAGCCAATTTAGCGCGGACCCACCCTCGCGTCACGTCGGATCCCGAAACGGAGAAATGCCCTCTCCTCGGCGAGCGCAGCGAGAGGTAGGCGTTGTATCTTTAATTATCCGCGCAGCTGAGGGACGGAGGTGAACCCGAGGGATTTTGGCAGCTACCAAGAGGGTTGCAAAATGGTATCATCTCGTCCTCATGGCCGGGGCGTGGCTCCACCCGGCACCGCACCGAAATCTCCTCGTCTTTGTCCGGCCGGCTTGGCGATCGCAAAAGGAGAAGGGAAACGAAACCGCTGCTGGAAAACCTCGGCCATTTAGTGGCAGCTTTACGGAGACGGGTTAACCTCGCGGTTTCCTCTCACGAGCTACCAAAAATACTCAGGGGGTGCGCGAGATCGAAATCCTGTCGCTTTCGTGCCCGATACTTTGGTGATGTTTCGCGAATCGTTTCAATTGATCGCAAGAAGTGGACACGAATTTATTTGTCGTGTCTCATCTATTGGTTTCATTTAATCAAAATGAAATCAACAGATGAGACTTAACAGATGAAGACACGAGAAGAAATTTTCGAAATATAAATTGGGGTAAATGGAGCTGAACCTATTCTCCGACATGGAGGTCAGTTACGCATATAGACGGCGAGTTAACACAGAACCGACAGCAAACAATCTCTGGCTGCTCGTATGACCCATATACTGTTTTGTACACTCAACAACCCGTGTATGCTCTCGATACTTCAAATAGGCTATCGCTTGTGTGCATTTCCTCCTATCGTTCTTCGAGATACTTACTGCTTGATCTTTAACTTTCTAACGCTTTGGTCTTTAATAACTTTTGGAATATCGTGTAATATCTAATTACTAACGATAGAAAAGCTTTCTACTAAGCTCGTTGTTCTCTTAAAAAAATAACTATTGCAAATAAACGATAACGATACACAAATCTCGATATTTTCAACAGAAAAAATATATTTCACGATTCTCTCACGCTGGATCCTTTCAGGCGAGAAAAATCCTGATCCCCCCATTAACGAGACAAATTGCTATTCACGCGCGATATTCGTCAGGGAGCTCGATAATCAACTCCACGGGAAAGCAATAACGAAGAACCATGGAGGTGCCGCGTTCCCAGCGTTTTGTCATCCGCACGAGGCCCACTCGAGCGTCGGCGATAACCCTCGACACCGGTGGCGATGTCGGGAGCAGCGGTTGAAAAAGAGAGCAGCGCGCGGGCAGCGGGTTGTCGACGACGAGCGAGAGTGAAGTTCGAGCGTTCGCGCGGAAAATTATCCGTGGAACGGCGGCGAGTAGGGTTCGGCAAGGTCGCAATCGGGCGCAGACAGCTCGTCGCAAACCGCGCCTAGCGGGATATTAATTAAGACGGTCATTAGGAAAAAGCGACGAGCCGACGGTGCATTCACGCGGAAAATTATGCTTGGTACCTCGACGAATTCTCTTTCTGCCTCTTACTGTGCGCGTTTCTCGCTTTCTCCGTCGTCTTTCCTCCCCGCGTGGTTGTCACGCGATAAACGTTGTCGCGACAGACATTCAGAGACATTAGGATACACGAAACGCTAAGTTTTCTACCTAAGTCGTCGACGTGTAGGACTTAGGAGAGAGGTTCGTGTTATTATCCATGTGGTATGTGGATGTAAGTTGTAGACAAATTCCAAGGTGCAAGTCACTAAGATTCGCATCGTGAATACGCGAAACGAGAGACTTGTACGATTCTCGTGTCTGTGTTCTACTGGGTGAGTTTCCTCTGAGTCGCTTCATTTACTTTTTTAGTTTCCTTTGTTGAATAAATGTATAGGATAGAAGAATTCCTATAAAACATAGAATAATTTCCAAGTATTGTCAAAAATTCTATACGATTCATTAAAAACGGAGAAGGAAAACAAGTAAACTTATTCCACGGGCTTAAGTAGAATTAAAACGACGAACGGGCAGTATTAACTGCTTAAACTTCGGATTAACGTAAAGAAGGGGACGGAAACGTAGTTAACGGGGTGACATTATCACGGAAGAATATCCCCCTGTTAATTGCGTTACGGCTGTAGAAAAGAAGAAATCTAATTCCGCTAAATTACACTCTCTCTGTGTCCTCGAGGAGCACAGAGGCTAAGCGTCGAGTTCCGAAATTAAACGGAAACAACTTCGAATGGAATCTGCTGACAAATATGTACGAGAAACCATGGTAATACTACTAATAATAAAGCTATTCGATTATACCGAAATTACGTAAATTCGTAACGCTCTCGATTGCACCGCGTCGTTTAATTTCCCCTGGAAACCAGCTGCAACGATGCAACGCTATGGAATTCCATTTCCACGGTGGCTACAGCGGTGTAGGCGCGAAATTGCGCGCACTTTTCCACCGATCCTCCCTCGGAACAGAATTCAGAGTACGCAGGAAGTGATACAAGGTCGTGTACACTCGAACACGTATAGGATTAACCCCAATGATGAACGGGAACAGGAGTGAATTGTAGCGAACGTAGCGATGGCATCGCGGAAGAGAGTGCTCGCGTTAATTACGTCAAGCTAGCTGAAGAGAACGAATGTAATTTGTGTTGGAGTTATTGCTTCCAATTTGGACGGAGGATACGTAATTGTGACACCTTAATGCTCGATTTGATAGTTCCAGGTGGCTCTGACGGAACGTCGGTCGTCGAAGGAGACCAATGTTTAATCGTGGAGACAGTATTCTTCTTTTTTCATTCGATTGTAGTTTCTTACCTTGATCGTCTCCTGAGGAGAGTACCTCGTAGAGCGCTGGACTTGAGCCTGTGCCTGCAGGCTCATCGCTGTACCATATCTGCTACACTGAACACTCTGTAAAACATACGAAATTCAATTAGAAGTTGCTCTTAATAATCATATTTGATAAAGTAATGGGAGCAACTATTTCAAGGAAATTTTTCCAGTCTGATCAATGATATTCTTAAACTAAAACATGTCTGTTGTGCAGAATGTCTCCTCTAAGACAAGTCACCCAATTTTCCCCTATATTCTGCACTTATAATATAAAATAATGTATAACATAATAGAAAAAATATCTAAAATAATACTTTGTATTTTAGTACATGCGATATTTTAGAGAAGATCATCCATAAAAGATATTTTTGGTAACAATTTGAGTTTTATAGAAATCAGATATAAAGAGATATAATCGATTAACGGTCTCAATAATCTTCCGCTCTATTCTGAAGCAGCACATAAAGAACGCGATTGTTCCAGAGGATCCGGATGAGGCTAGGCCTGAAACAGGAGTCGAAGTAAACGAGAGAAGGGTAGAGGGTGCCTGGTTGGCTGGTTGGCTTGTCAATACGAAGAGCTACGTGACCCAGGTACCAAATGACACATCCGGTCGAAGGGACGAAATTTCTCGTCCCTTTCAGGAACCACCTTGTTTTCCCGATACTCTTCTAGAACGAACAAAAAAGCTGGAAATCTACTTGATATTTCGAATCGACTGACCAACCGTTTTTGTATAAACGAGACTTGGAATAATAAACGGAAATGGATAGAGATACCAAAGAAACTAGTGTCAACACGATTAACAGAAGACGCGTAAAGTTCGTCGAGTTTAAGTAAAACAAATAAATCTCGATGGACCAGTTCAAATCAAAGTTCCACAAATCTACATATACGCAAAGTACAAAGAGTCGCAAAGAGTCCTTCCATCGAACGACGACACTGAGCCCACCAAAAGTCGAATTAATAATGAAATCAATTGGTTTCCAAGCCGATCGCGTTTGAAACTCGGCAAAGAAAGCCGCGCCTTTAACAATACTTGAAGCCTCGTTCAAGAGTAACATCGCGTACTTCCAGCTTTGAATAAAACCGAGGTAAAACGCGAGCCTGGAGGGGTCTGATCGTTCGACGACGAAACGCGCGGTTCGTCGATTATTCGTTGACAAAAGAGGGAAAAACAGGGGATGAGGGGGAGAAGAATGGTCGGAAGAGAGAAAGAGAGGGAGAGAGAAAAAAAGGGAAGCTGGAGTGAACGAGTATTCAGCGACCGAAAGAGACAGAGGGAGCACTCTCGCGATACGGAAAGCTAATCGAGTGAAAAGCATAATTAATCACGGTGTATTTGTCGTGATTAACGGCGATTCGCGTAGTATCCGTTGTCTGCGAGTATAAACATCGTTAATATACGACAAATGGACCCGCCTGCTCGTAACATCCGCGTACCTATCTACCTGTCGACAGTATTCATTATTATGCGTAATATTACTTGGGGTGCGTGTACACCTGAGGACGCAGCTATCGCGAGTCAAACTTACTAATGGATTTAGTAATAAATACACGTGTGTACGCGTACACACGAAATTATTATTAACGACAAACAGCTTTTATTGTTCACCAATTACCATTGTTCCGCTTCGCAAAAGCTGCACTGTTTAAATTGTTTATAACCACTGTGAAATACAAAGGAACTTACTAATATTACACTGTTCGTTCAGTACAATCGGTATATTTTACGAAAATGTATTATTTCTATCATCATTTTCCATGCCTTTCCGGCCACGTCAAACAGGAAGAACCGGAGGAACCATCAATTCCGTTATCCACTTCGCATCCAATTCGACTGGCCATCGATCCACCGGATAAACCGTAAAAACAAACGATCTTCTCCCGTCCATCTGTCGATCGAAGGCAAGAATCGAAAACGTGCGGGCGCAAAAAGAAACGTCGATGGGAAGCAGCGTGGGTAACGTCGTTAGTTTCCGGTTCGCCGTACGCACTTCCATCGAGTCCCAAGCGGCAACCCCTCGCGATGCACGGGGTCCCATGCTGTCTAATGAGGCTCGACACCCGCCTACCCCGGCTCCCATGATACTCCACACCATAAACCCCGATGTTCGAACTGTTGAACGCGCGCACACCCAGCCACTGGCCAAGTACTCTCGTATTTTAATACACCCTGTCTCGCTCTATCAGCAGGCGTCTACGCCGCGTACGAACGCTCTCTACGTTTCTACCCCTTTCTCCACGGTTCTTCTCTCGTCTTACAGCGTTCGACCCCCTGAAACCGTTGCACGACTCCGGATAGATATTGTGACGCCATAAATGGATTAATAGCACGCCAAAAGATTAGTTACGGCCTCGGTTTTACGGTCCTATGAGTCGCGGGATAAAGGGGCAATCGTGGGCTAATTGGAAGTTGTAAGACAGTGAACGATCGAACGTGCATTTACAAATGTATTTTTTATGGTTTTGCTAATCGACCTATCGCGATTGCTAAAAGATCGATTCGCCAAAGTTTGATCAAAGAAATCATAAATATTGATAATCTTTTTCCTGGGACTGGTTGCTATGAAATCATGAAAATAACTCCATTATTTTTCCAAGTTGGAAGAAATTAATTCTTCGGTAGGTTTAGGTTTAAAAAGCAATTTCCGTTTCAATAAAAATTACGCCTGCTCTTTACGAGAGCAATATGCAAAGGAAAAAAGAAGGTTTTTTGTTACGCATAATTTACCAGTGGAATAAACCGGTGGAAAGTAAAATATTCCAGTCTCGAGTGCCATTCTCATTAACCGAGACGATCAAGGCCTCAATACGTTTAATTGCTCGTACGGCATGAAAACAGCCGATTTTATTACGACATACACATTCGCTTGTAATTAAAAACTCTGCGTTACGTGCATTTACGCAATTATGAACATCAAAAGTCAATAACGAAACAATTAACGAGAATTTCTGTAGTAACGGATTTATACCCACGCATTGGAGTTATTTAGTAATTTAATTACTAAGTTAATAGCATAGGCACACATTTAGGTCTATCAATTTGTATTCGATACTGCATAAAGTTGATTGAAGTAAATTAACCGATTGAAGTAAAGTAATTAAGTCGTATAATTATATAAACATTCGTTACCAAATGACTGCATGTACAAGATTACTATTGATTGTTACAAGTTGCAGAAAATGTTATACAATTTGAGCTGCGCCAAATTGAAATTATTTTCCAATTACTTATCAATTTGTTTAGAAGAAATTTATCTATCTATACGCGTATACAACTTAACCCCTGTCTGTAGTAAGTGTAAATGGCAGACGAGTGCGGAGCGCATTCTTTTAAACTGGTCTAATTATATGCGCTGAGTATGTAATTACAAATACCAAATAAAAGCAACCTGAAGCCAATTTAAATGAAAATCTCAATGACCATGACCAAATATCGAAAGTCCTGTCGCTCTTGAAACAAGGAGCCCTGTATAAGGAAATTTATCTGCCAAACAGTTACATTTATCAAAAACTATCGTTGATAATAATTTATAATAAGTTTAATATTCTATACAAACAAAACAAAGTAACAAGAACAAATTACGCAATTCGAACGGGAATTAGGAACAACTGTGAAAATGGTAAAAATCGAAAACAACGGAGCAGCGAAACAGCTCGTCGCTGATTCGGTGAATAATTAGAATCAATTTGGCGTTCGTAATGAAATCTGCATATTCATGTGTCTAGGCTAAGACGGGCGCCGGTAGAATTTTCATCTTCGTTTCCAGTTAAATGAAAGATGTTACGGTAAAAGTTAGGTGAAATATACCTAGATAAGTATACGCGACCTTTGCATTTAATTAGAAAGCGGGGCAACGAGGAAACGGTAAAGCAAAGAAGCCGAGCCACGGAACTTGCGGAGACCCCCGTAGCACCGGTACTACATCGCCATGGGGTTTTCTGGTATGGTGTCGAGGGTTCGCCTCCTGACAGTGATCGAGAACCGCGATGCTATCTTCGCGGCTCGATAACGACCAGCGGAAGTATCGCTTTAATCACTATATCCGAACCCCGTTCCCTTGGCACGCCATTGGATACCAGATCGTTTCTCATCGTGACCTCTTACAGATCCTACGGAATTGACCGTGCTCCGTTTTTCTACGCACGAATACCACATTATACACGCGTACCATTATCGATGGAATCAACCCCCAGTTTGGAATCCGTACTCTCAATTTTAAACCTTTTATTTCTTCTCTTTTAAACGCTTAGTTTAACGCACAATCGCATGTTCCAAGTATATAACAGAGACTCTAATTAGTATTCTGGGATTTTCTCGGATTTTTCAAATCTTGAAAAATTGAACTAGATATAAAATCTCGACCGTGAAAATCTAATCGATTTCCATTTTGTCGCGTACGAATAAATATAAATATATATAATAATTATAACGCGAAAATTGAACGGAACTACGTGTTGAACTACGCACTAAATTAATGCCGCTAGTTTACAGGATATCGTAGGACATCGTCGAGAAGGAGCGTGGCAGGCGGCAGGGTGCAAAAAATGGGATACAAACGCGTGTTAATTTCATAGAACGGGACAAGGTAGAGCGAGCAGGAAGAGAAGGTGGAATAGGAGGTGGAGAAGGCACCATAAGGTCTGGAAGGCCCCTTTTCCTATCGATCTGTCCCCACCTCGACGATTCCACGCTCTGTGCCATAACATGCATCCCCATGGAACACTATATTGTTCCCACTCGTTCGCTCACCGACGTACTACAGTGTGGGTGACCGTGTGCCTCTCGTACATTCGCGCGTTTTAACGTGCGTGCACCGCACACGCACTTTACCCACCACGATAGCGTAATGGTGCGTACGTATTAGCGCAGTGCATTTATTTCCACGGACAGAAACCATGGACCTCCTCGCACCTGCCCTTAACGATACCACTGCGTTACGAACGACGCGACACCCGTGACACCACTCTAACCACCTACTGGCTATCGGTATCCTGGACATTCGAGGAAAACGAGGACCATTTTTTCTGTCACACTTAAGGGACTTTAGCTCGGAGGCGGTTACGAAGAGGAATACTGACGTTACTCTGGGTTTTTACTTCCTATGAAAAGAGACAAATATTTTCTGAAATTAACCCTGAATCGTCGCACTGACTGTTTTACGACTCAAAATTCCAAAGAATACTCCACAATGCAATCTGCCGTTGTCCAAAAAAACAGTACGCTAATTCAGTTTCAAGATGAAACTGAACTTCTGTAATTTAAACCCTATTAATCTACCACTTATTGGTGATTCAACGAAACCTTACGTCAATTTGAAAACTAAAACCTACTCAAAAATTACCTGCGTGAAAAAGTACAGCGAACGAAAGGTATTCTCGGTACAAAAAAGTCTTCCAGGTTTAACTTTTACGAACAAGTTCACCGATCCGTCTGTCCTGTCCCGGGGTTCCTCCCTCCTGACACGGACATATGGTATTCCACGTTTCACGCGTAGCGTTTCGCTCGCGAAAAGCAGAAAGGGACGCGGGAACTGCAAGAATTCGGGACACTCGAAATGGATGGAAAGAGACGAGATGATCGGGGTGTGATAAGAGCCAGAAGGGGATGGACGAGGATATAACCAAAGATGGCAGAGGAGGACGAGGGTATCAGTCAACTTCGAGGAACGGAGAGCGACGATATACGGATAACGGCGGAGAGGATCCTCCGAGAAAGATTAATATCTCTATCAGAGAAGTTCAGCGGAGCTGGCCATTTATCTACCTACGAACCTACAACGGCGCTCTATACCGAGCTACCCTTCCTCCACCTTGGCTACTTCTTGTTCTTTCTCTCCTCGATCTTTTCCGCAACAAATCTTGCGAGGAATTCGCCCTTTGCAGGAAGTTTATTAAACCCTCCGCATCGAGAAGCGACAGAGGAGGAAATCTGTATACGGGAATACAAAAACAAGGGGGAGGGATAAGTAAACGAGCCCTGCGCAGGGTCCACGTTCGGAAATGGCGATTCGTAAACGGGACGTAACCGAGGAAATTCTATCTGACACTGATTGTCAGCGCGGCGTGGAACCAGCGGGGTGATGGCTAATAAATTTCGAGTAATTTCATCCATTTTGTGCCAGAGAAATCTGAAACTACGGCATCCAGGGATATTTGTATTAGATTCCATTCGCAGCTAAGATTTATTGGATTTATTAGATTTATTGGACACCAGAAATATTAAGGGATGAATCTAGCCAAGATAAGATGAAGATTAAGGATAAGAAAATTGCATTTTTGTCGAACGAAATTACTTAAATTATTCTTCTCGTATGCGTACAATAAATGATGATGCTCATTAACCCCCTTGATCTCGTTTCCTAGGATCCGTCGATGTGGAAAAATGCCCCAAGCACTTGATCTCTGCCTATTTCAACCGAACAGAGGTGATTCAGCAGTTATAACATTTTCTACCTCCAATTTCGATAAACTCATAACAGAAACAATTTCCTTAATTTTAATGCGAAGCGAATTAATTCTTTTCTCTATCATCATTCGTCTCGCCATATACAAACCATTCCCGCGGCAACGGTCGTTTCGGAGTAATTAACAACATTTAAGCGTCCGTAACACGAGTGCGTACGATGATAAAATGGGAAAAATGGCGCGATAACGCGCCATATCGGACAAGAACAGCGATCTCGGGTACTCGCGGTAAGTAGTGGCACAACCGATTAAACGCAGTCGTAGCGAGTAAATTACACTCTATCTCTATCTTGACTAGCCTTTGTAGTCCTGCCAGTCTACGATTATGCCACGACACACGCAACGCCCTGTACTGTAATCCCACGTCACCCTGTTACACCCCGTTGAGATACTCGGAAATGCAAAACATCGTCGGCGTGTTGCATCGCGCGAAACCACTTCAGTTTTAGCTAATAACCAAGGCGAATGGTGAAATTACCCAGAAAAATTATGGCCCCACCTCCCCCTGCCGCAGAAAGATTTCAGATATAACGCGTACCTTGGCGCAATATTTCTAACCCTTTAAGAGTCCGCTTCCATAATGCCACGTTCGTCGCGTACTAACTTTAAATCGCACGTCCGTGACATTATGTGCGATGGAAATCAGACGCTTCCTCTTTTTTTACCATTTAGGTATTATTGAGTATCGGTGTGAAAGCGTTTAAGTATGACCAGTCACGCGATTATATTGTTTCACTTGAATTTTGTACATATTTTTCATTTACTTTACAATTTACTTCGCTTAGCTCAGCGAATTGTTCAACCAAAGTGAATAATTAATTTCCATATAAAAACGAAGTAACAGATATCCCTGAGATTATCTTCTTTTTAAATTTATAAGTCACTCGCTCCTTAAATCTACTATAAAAATAGCAGACATATTTATATTATTACGTCGACGAAGTGATTTATCATCGCTGTCAGCGGTATTTCCTTAAACGTAAACGCTGGATTTGGTAAATATGTACAAACGATCGCGATAACTCCATGGAATTGTTGCTGAAGAGCTGATCATTAATAAGCCTGAACGAAGACCACCGACGAAGGAATCCTTTCTGGTATGATTTAATACCGAGCTCGGGTAAGCAAAACTCGTTGAGGTATGTGAAAAATTTCGTTTAATAATTTCGGCTACATGTTTGACTCCTTATATCTTCCCCCTTCAATGTCTACCTGTAATAATAGTATTACATTATAATAATATTTGCACTTAACCTTTTGCGTGTAAAATCAGAAATGAATCGATCGAATAACAAGTCAATTGAAACGATCGACTAAATAAATCGAGTTTTGAACAAGAATTTGCTCACAAAATTATGTTCCCTGCGAAAATATAATCGTTCTAGATTTTCCACTTTCTTTGAAGCGTAGATTAACCACCTGCTGACTGCACGATCAGCGCCATATTGATTTACCAATTAACCAAACGTATTCGTCGAACTTTGAGACCTAATTTTCTCGAAAAGGAAGCGACAAATGAAAAAATGTTGTTCCACATTTTCGACACATTTTTTCATGTAGAATCACTTCCTTCTCGATTTTACCATCGATATCAAGGCGCACCGTATAAATACATTTCTGTTCGAGTTCTCCAGGCCAATTCAAAAACACGATGTACACTTTCTTGCGGCAAGAACATTTCTCAGGTAAGATAGCGCGGAAGTGGACGGTGTGTTACACGACATCCGAAGCGAGTACATTTGTACGGATGTCTTTATCGCTTTATGAGCCCCATAAAGTGCCGTTGTCGGTCGTGCTGCCTTTGTATCTCCACCGTGGCCAGTGCTCGACCGAGGAAAGGAAGTGAGAAGGAAAGACCGTTTAACCATTGTTTATGCGTCTCATTATGTATACCGTTGTCGTCGATTATGACTATGTATCTCAAACGTGTACCCACGTAATATGCGCATAGATCATTAAGAGACGTAGAGAGAGAGAGAGGAAAAAAAGATCGAGGAAGGCGATCTACGAAGGAAAGATTCGATAACGAGTGCGATTTAAATCAATTTCAATGCGTCTAGTCTTCTCACGAGATCCAAGGGGAAATTATTAACGACGGATCTGATGTAGTCGATCATAATGGGCGTTGCAGATCAAGATCGACGTGCTTCGACAATTGTCTCGAAGAGGACACGGGTGACCGGTTTGAGTAGACCTGTTTAGTCTGTGGTCTGAGAAAATTTATAAGTGCGCATTGTTATTCCATTGTGCGTGTGCTATGCTAAGGAGCAGAGATGGAATCAAGTCTGATGCGTAGAGAAAACGTGTGTACCTACTTTTATGACTCGTTAACGAAATTCAGCGCTCACGAATCGAAAACGGTTCAACTACATTGGAATGGATCATAGAAATCCATAATTAATCCCTAAGGACACCGTGCTCAGCTGTATTAAAATGATCAGGGCTCAAAGTGTCAACTGAATTATAATACAAAGTATAGCCCCCTCTTCTGCAAACCGTTCGAATCTTTCCTCGGAAGTACAACACGAATAAGGAGACAACGATCCGTTTTCCGCGAAAGGATAATAGTTAATGAAAGGGATATTGTTCCGTGTCAACAGATTCTCATCTGAAGATAAAACGGAGAACGAAAGAGACGCGTACGGGGCGACGAGTACAATGCCCGCGGGAAAGGAGAAAGCGAAGACAGAGAGATGTTACTCCGGCAATTATACTGCGAACGAATGCCGGGACATTCATCACTCCCAATGTGTTTAATGTGTGTGGGTTAAATACGCACGGCAAGCACGCTAACCGAACCTGACTAACAGTCAGGCTAACAAATTAACGCTGATGCGTTAAGTGTACGCACCGAGTGCCAAGCCGGAAGATCGCATCGTGTTCCTTTCCAACGAGACAAGATCGAGCTTGCTATTTTCATTTTTCCAAGTACACCAACCATAAAACCTGTGGAGTCTCTCGTTGAATCGTATATGAAATTGATTAACCCACTGTAGAAACAGGCGAACATATCCATTTTTAGATTAGGATCGTTAGTAGGTAGTTGTGTCACTGTTGTTACTGTTCTAGGTTAACTGTGATCGAGAAGAATGATAAAAGATTAATTAGTCCACCCTAAAGAATTACTTAATTGTTAATAGTACTGTACTGCACATCTGACCAGATAATTCTCTTCAAAATAGTGATTATTTTATATGTTTGTAGTCTGCATTAGAAATACTTAAATCTTACATTTAATGGCGAGGAAATGTTCGAATAAATATTCATATTATAAAACATACATGCGTATCTATACGAACGAATATTAACTTTCGAAGCAATTTTCAAACCCACATATCGTATAGTAAAATAAACTTTCATTATATAGGTTTCAACCCTTTGCTCTCGAGGGGCGACCCTTAGTCATCAATTTGAACCGCTTTCGAAAAGCGTCGAGTGCAGAGGGTTAATACAGAAGAAATCGCTAATAAATTATTAGTAAAAGGGAAACAAACGATAACTGCTGCCTAATACGTGCTTTCAAAAGGCAGAAAATTTCGGGAACAATGAAGATCAATTTATAAATTGAGAAAGAGGTTAAAAGAAAAACGAATTTAATTCATGCTCGGTGGTACTGTGAAAACAAAAACTTGTAGTGCTCTCGTTTCATTTGGAATACAAATATATGCTCGTAAACGAAAGTGGTAGAAATAATAATTGATAAGATTGCAACTGGCCAAATAATCGAAGCATCGATTTGAGAACGATGCGGATAAAGTATTGCGTACATTGTTCGCACGTTCCTTGAACTGAAACGAGAGCAACAGAGGCAAGGCCAAGTCCACTTCGTATTTACGTTCGATGAACGTGCAAAAACAAACGTGACCTGCGCCCATTCATCTGATAAATGACAAGCTCCTACGATCGTACGAAAATCTGTTTATCCAGTGCTTGTACGGCAAACTTTGGTTTCATTCAACTTAAACAACATATTCTTCATCGTCTCGATTTATCGCGAAAATATTCCAACACGAGTAACATTTTCATTTCCCTTTCTAATTAACGTACACAACATGCAACGAAAAGAAAAAGCTTGCAAAAGAGATAATAGTATCACATAAATACTTTCGAGTTGAGTATTGTCTGAACACAAATCAGCCAGGAGTAATGATACAATCATATCTATAAAGCAGACTCGTAGACTTGACAGAGAACACTGTTACAGCAATCTGATTTTACTAACACGTCAAACTGAACGAGAAAACTGAACGAAAAAGAGGTTACGAAACCCAAAGTTTAACGAGAGTACCGAGGAGAGAGGAAACGGAAAATATATTGCACGGCGTTACGTTAAATCCATACGCATGCATTCCCGCGTACATACGCAATCGTGTAACTAAGAGTCGGCTGACGCGAACAAAATTGCAAGTTACAACCAGCCGGGGAATCGCCAAATTTGGTCGGATCACTCGCGCCATCGGAGTTTAATAAAGACAAAAGTGTCAGACGAGACGATAAAATCGCGGTAGACGAATACACCGTACGCTTTTCAACTACAAAGAAAATAAACTCTCGCGAAACGAGCTACGTTTTACGAGCCCGGAGAATTTCGCTGGAACTTCGAAACAGTTAATTCCCCGCGAAATAAAGACCACGGAGAACCTCGCGAGTAAACATTTTCGGTTTCGTAAATTTCTCGACCAAAGTATTTATCGTGGGCACGCAAAGAAAGTCCGCTACTTCCCTATTTTAAACTAACAAATGCGGTGAACTTACGGAACATAAAATATCGCCCGTATTTGTATTCATAAGTGCTATATTTTTGAAGTTTTACGAACTTGCAATAGAGGATTTTCCTTCTACGTTCGTGATATTATCGAATCCAGAAGACCGAGGCCCGTAAAACACTCTTCGTGCATTTAAATAATTATCGTTGTTTGTAGATACATAACATGTATATATTATCAGAGGTTCTCATTGAAAATCCATAAAACTGACGTAACAATCAATCTTTCGCAACGTTTTTCTACTTAACGCATAGGTTACTACATTGGCTTTAACTCCTGTTAACTTTAACATACATTAAAATATATTTTTGTATAGTCATAGTAGTTTGTACTTTTGCGCATATTTAAATTTTTCATAAATACATAAATATCTATAGTCTAATGAATAGTTTACGTACGAATCGTTTGTGCCACGATACTTCTAAGATACTGTAAAAATAGTATCTAACAATAACGCGCAAAATACAAATTTAATATTACATAATTAAAAACATCCTCGAAGCTGTTCATTATGCTTCTAACATTATATCGTCAAAAAAATGTACACCTTTATTCTGATGGTAGATTTCATACCGTGACCGTTAACATTAATCGATATTGCATGCTAATCGGAGCGTAACAGTATTTTTACGATACCAGCTATTTAGATAAACTTCAGGTTCAAATGCGAAACAAATGAATTTTTGTCTGGAATAGTATAGATAAGAATGCAAATTGTAAACTATGTTCATCGAAATTAAGAAAAATAATATTGATGAATTAATATTGGAAATGTTAGAATTGATCGGAAATTGTTTAAATGATAAAACAATAAACCATCTATATATTTAGAATAGGCATTTTTACGAACGCTATTCGTTATAAAGTTTTTATTTCGTATTCCTCGTAATAACAGCAAAGAAGATTGACGTATCTGTCAATGTCAACTTTCATTTTCCTGTAACACTCGTCGTATTTCATGAATCACTTCTACCCCTCCATAGCTAAAATGTCCTACATACGTGTACATTTGATAATATTTTTCATTTTTCAAAATATTCCACGATAATACATCAGCTCCACGTGTTTTACGCTTTTTCGAGCAAAGTTAAAATGGGAAACGTATATTTTATAGATGTCTAGAAACACAGTCTAATTTATTCATCTTAACAGCTTTATAAATAGTTTTTTTTATTGCCTTATGGCGCCACATTCTTCGTATATTCAAACTGTCAGTGAAGACACTAAAACTATGGAGGGCTGTTTTGTAACATATCGGGACGAAAACTATGTAACTAAAGCAAAAAACTATCTATAACTTCGCTTGAAACTACTGATCTTACCTGATCAGAGCAGCATAGATGCTAATTAGCCTAAAACACTGCGACCTTGGGTTGTCAACCGTTGTTGTTGATATGTATCAATTCCTTTGCACACACACGCACGCACACACGCACTTGTTACGATATGTTTAGTTTACGGTTTAACGAAAGGTTTGCTCGTGAAAAAATAACCGATGACAGCGTAAAAGGGGACGGCTCGCGTTAAAGGGAAAGAGAAAACGAAAGTGTTGTAACAGGAGGGAAGGACGAAACGAGGCGAGCTATAGGCTGCGTGCCAAACAGCCACCCTCACGGCAGGCGCGCGAGCCTACTACTGAACTGGCTGTACTGTCAGCGGCGCGCACCGACACGTCCGGACGCGTCCGTTCGGAGTGACTCGTCCTCTACGAATATCAGCCACGATCTTTCCGAGCATCGCCACAAGGTTTCACCTACAAAGCGGACGTTTATCCTGGTATAACGTGTACCTCGAAATAAATAAAATACAATGCCAGCAACGATAGTCCACATACGTATTTCGCGGCCATATTTATATAATACCGCGTCACACATAAACTCCGAAAGAGATAGAAATAAATTTGATTTTTATACTGGCACACGTACACAACAATTAGAAATATCGAATTCTTTCGTATGTGTGTGCGTTAACTGCTTTGATTAAAAATATCGAAAAAGATAACGAACTAAATAACGTTATAAAACAATTGAAAATAAACGTTTAAAGAAGGAACTACACGAGTCGCCCGCGCGTCTAATTGAAACTAACGTATCTAAAACGATCATAAAACATCTATGTTAATCGGAAGATGCCTTTTGGAACATTTTGTTTCGTGACATAAGATATTCAAAAATCGTTTACTATTCGATTAATTTTATAACTCAAAATTAAATAAATATTATATTATATGAAATTATTCTTTCTATAATATTTTTTAATTTTATCAAATACGTGGCCAATCAAATTTAAGCTGCTCTTGAATTTTTGCGAACTAAAACTAATCAGTTTTATGATGATTTTATGACGCGAAATTTAAAAGCAGAATACTGTCTATATCGTTTAATGAAATTTTTTAGGAATATGTAAACTAATATTAAGACAACATTCAGGCTGCTAACAAAATGTCACAATCTAGTGCGTGTAATATAATCTAGATATTTAATATATACGTATTAAACTATGTGGAGTATTTAGCTATAACATTTAGCCAATGTGTACTAGTGTCTAAAAATTATAAGTTGAAACTAACATTCTACTTAAAAATATCGGTCTTTGTGGAAAGAAAATTAAAAAACAATGCATATGGGGTTAATGATGCATCTAGGTTGGATTCTATTTCGCGGTTGGTTATAATACGAAAAAATTGCGAAAGGCGAAGTTAAATTATGTATACGAGGCCTACCCTTCTATTGCATTGCTTGTTCATGAGTACAAAACAGTACACCTAAAAAGTACAGATATAAAAAAAATTAGGCTGTAATATAAAAAATTAACACTTCACGATGTATTTCAAATTTTCTGTAAAACACATGTTGTATCCAACACGTTTGTTTCCTGAATATTATAACAAATTATTAAAATAAATTCATAGTGGAAGGTACAATGTACATAGCGCAACACCCTGATTACCATATTTGTGGGGTCTTAACCCCTTTTAGGATTATCTAAAAGGTAAAGATATTCACATTAGTTTTTGTTAGGTTACGTTCCTTAAATAGAATTATTAGTAAAAATTTGAAATATTTCAGAGAATAATCATTCTTTAAATATTGTACCCTCATATTTTTAAGAGTCAAAACATTTCGAAAGATCTATTCGTACAAAAAAGAGCGTAGGTTTCAATTGTAATTTTTAATAATAAATATGTCAATCTTTTAGCAATTATAAAAATTGCAACTATATTTATGAGCCAAAAATGTTTATTAGGGTAATTGTCAATAAAAATTTTTAAACAATTTTTATCATACTTGTCTTTTAATCAATTCGTTTGACAGAAATAAACTGAGTACAATTTACAGCCAAGTAGAAAGTGTACGCGGATATATAAATCCAATTATATTGAAGAAAATGAAAAGAAAGTAAAGAAAATAGCAATGTATATTCAGACCAAATTTATCATGTATATACATAATAATATAAATATTTAAATTTCATATTTGGCGTAAATCGTTTAAATTTTTGTAACCTACGTCAGTGCTATCCAACTATATTTCCCACTCCGTCTTCAATACCATGGTTACCGTAGGACGCTACGCACATGCGTGCTTAATACAAATATACCCCGCGAGAATTGATGTGCCACTGTTCATTTTACGCGCGAGTTACGAAGAGAAGATTGAAAGTCATATAAAATCGTAAGCCATACAAGAACTCTTTCTGAACCCTTTTTGTCTTATAGCGATGACAAAGCTGCTGATGGTGAACTTCATCCATAGACAGCACTGATCTACTACAATATCGCGTATAACTTGCAAATTAATTGTGCTTACGATAAAAAAGTACAATCATTATGTCTATATATGAATCACTTCTAGTACGAAATTTTATGATATAAATTAATTTTTATATGTAAATTACGCGCGAATTATGAAAAGGAATATTTAAATAATATTTTATAAACTTCTTATATATATACTTATTATATCTATGTATATATATACATCATTATAGTCAATAGCAATAACTGCATTAAAAAATATGGAAATTGTAGCGGGGTAACCACAAATGTATGTTCAAGCGACAAAGGGAGAATGATACAGTACTAAAATTTACAGTATATACTTCCTACAAAAATAATTTCACATGAAAAGCATTGTGTTAAATCAATTCTCTGCTTGTTCTCATGTTCAATATTACACTTTCTAAGGTTTCTCGACCTAATTATCACCATCTTTGCTTTTATTGCTCTAATAATACAATGCACAATACTTTATAAAAATACTTATCCTCTAGCAACAGTTGAATTACTTTTGAGCAAGCATACGCAACAAACTACATAAATAGTATTCATAATTACCGGCACTGCCACCCTTTGTCACTTGGTCACAAGGATTTTCACATTATTGATACAGTTTTCATCTCATTCTACAATCGTATTCCGCTATTGGCTTACATCTCGATAAGAACGGAGCAAGTTTCTACGCCTACATTATTTCAACGCTTGAACTATACGTACAACAATATATATCAAATATAAAATAAACTACTTAAATGCATTTGGCATGTTTTGTTTATGTGTGTGTGAAGCCCACCTGTTCTAACGTGAATTATTGATTCGCATCAATATCTTCAATATCTAAGAACAAATGACGTCACTTCCTTGGTTAAATCGACTTTGCACTTACGTTAGAATAATTATTACAACTTTGGACTCTTTCGGCGGATTTAGTCCCGCATCTATAATTTTCAGTGTATAAATATATCTAATTGCGATCATTTTTTCGTATGTCGTTCATTAAAATTGGATTTACAATGTTAAATCTCTCTCTGATGTGAACACACTGCTTACTTCAATTTGCTTCTACTGGCAGCTATTGTACTATCTACAACTGACCTTTCGTTTTTAATAATTTTTTTTCATCCAATTCTATTTTTGTGAGAATATCGTCTTCCTATTTATATGCAACGATTTTCCATTCCCTTTCATCCTGGCCTTTGTATTTTAGTTTGAAATTCTTTTTCAAAAGTTGTGAAGTATAATGTAAGCTTCGTGAATCTATATCACATTGTTATATACATTTCTCACATTTGAATTGTTTTACGTTATACCACGTTTTGTTATTTTTTTGCCAACTGTTCTAGAATTTGAAATATATACTTTAAATACTTTTTAACGTTGCTGTGGTATTATAACATATCTCTTGCTGTACTTTGTTGATTCATTAAACATGATAGAGGCAAATATTTTCGTAACTTTGCCGATTGATTTTTTACGTCGAACATAACTTTAACGTTTAATAATGTACTCTTTGTGTAACTTGATTATTTATAAAATTATGTAACGTTTTGCTCTTCTATTGGGATTACCAATTAAACCACCAATTGATATCGTCACTTTCAAGTTTCTTCATATATATCTTTGACTAATTGCTGTAAATTTCGTTGATCCAGATTTTTCACAGATATCTAGTGATTGACACTACCATTATTCATCTTTTTAGAGGATTGAAAACAAATATATTTGCTCGAACTTAATTATATCTTCACAACTCACAATAATTTGAATCGTAGAAATACTTTTTATAACTATTTAGCAACACTGAATTATCCATTTGCACTGGTAATTACCATTTTCAGGAATACTGCTCAAAGAAAAAAAAATTCCACTATGTGATAACTTTAAATAATAATGGTAATCTTAATTTTTATTTAAATTGTTTATAAAATTGTCCATAGATCGACTAAAATTGTAAATATTCTTGTAAACTTAACCTGCACTAAGGAGATACAGGTTCCTGTTATTAAAGTCATTGTAACTTAATTTTTCTGAACTTTGTCGTAAAATAGATCAATGCTTTTCGATTCTATTGACGATAAAACTTCACTCCGGTTATTTCTAATATTTGTCCTGCTGTCAGAAGCACCGTCAGCTTCGTCTTGCGAACTATCATCCCCAACTGGGCGATACTTCTTGAAATCAAACGGGCTGGAGTCAAATTCGAAAATCGCCAACTTTATCGGCTCACGCTGATACCAGTGTTGCTCCGGCGGGTTGGTAGGTGTTGATGCACTGGTCTGCTCGCCTAGAAAGCTCTGCTGATATACAGAGACGGGACAAAAGAAAAACAAAAGCACTGCTACAGATACAGCAAACCACTACCGAAGCCTTTCCTAGCATTTTGCTTAAATAGCCAAGGGTAAAGCCATGTAATATAAATAGCAGTGGATTTAAGCTAAATTCGCGGTGAAAAAAATTATACTTAGTAAGCAAATTTGACAATTAACTAAAAAAGTAGATATTTATACAATTAACACATTGAAAGCTGAATGACGCCCAGAGGTGTCAAATCGCGCTCAACGTGCTAAAAGAAACATTTGCCATAAATATACTACATTGGTACAATTTCTTTATATTATTTTAAGTTTCAAATAATAATAGTAAGCCATGCAAAATAACAAAGAAGGTATTCTACTTTTTAAATTAATATATAATGACAGTTACCGCTAGCCAGGGATGATCAAGTACATCTTCCGCGCTAAATCTCAATTCGGGCTGTGTTTGAAGCATGTTTGAGATTAATTGTTTAGCAGACTCTGAAACATCGTCCCAAAATGGAGATCTGAAATCATACTGGCCACTCAAAATGCGCTCAAATAACTCCTCTTGCTTGTTTTCTGGTGAAGCAAATGGTGGAAAACCACAAAGTAAAATATATAATATTACACCGGCTGCCCATACATCGATCTGTAATAGTTCAAATTCAGTTTATCTTCTATGTTAACAAAATTAAATTTATTGATTAAAAACACCTGACCAGAAAATAATATACCTTTAAACCGTATCCGGTTTCTGCAAGAATTTCCGGTGCTACATATGTAGGTGTGCCACAAACAGTGTACAAAGGTTCTCTTACAACTTGAGCAAGCCCGAAATCACATAATTTCAAACACCTAACGTGACTTCCATCCATTTCCACTAAAAGATTCTCAGGTTTAACGTCACGGTGTACTATGTGAAGCGAATGTAAATACGCCAACGCAGACGTTAAATGTCCAATCATTACGCTAGCTTCGGCTTCTGAAAATTTTGTTGCTGCAGCAATTACATCGAACAAATCTCCACCCTAAAATAAACGTAAACATATAGTCTTCTGTGTTTCTTAATTTTAAAGTCTTAAATCTGTTTAAGTAAACATACTTTCACAAGTTCCATAACTAAAAATAATTGATCGGTAGTCTCCTGCTCCGCGATCAAGCTAATAATATTTGGATGACAAACTTTCCGCAAAATGGATACCTCACTTGCCCACATTGTTTCTTTGCCTTGACATTTATACTTATCTACGATTTTCATTGCGTATTCTGCACCTGTAGACCTGAGAAGTATTTTCTATGCAAATTTTCTAGTTTCCTATGATTGTAGGCTTATATATATATATACTTCTTAGTCTTACTTACTTATGAGAACAACGCCGAACTACTGCAAAATTACCTTCACCTATCACATGTCCAACTGCATAATGTAAACGCAGTGGTTGAGGTAATATTAACGAAGAAGGACTTGGTGTCCGCACTTGTGGTGTAGTAAGCACTTTTTTTCCTGATTTGCGTGGCATTCTAGGCATTGGACCACTTTGTCTTTTCGATGTCCATGGACACCTTCGAAAGCTCTGAACACTCTTAGATTCTTCAAAATCTAGCTCAAAATCTTCTTGGTTACATTTTTCAGGTCCATAAGCCACAAAAATGTCATCATTTTCAAAAAATTGTTCCAAAGAAGTAACTTGTTGTCCAGACAAAGTAAAGACTTTTCTTACTGCTCCAGAATCTAATTTAACTGCTTCTGTAATTGCCTCCATCGCATGTTCTAAACTTGGTGCATTTCTTTTATTCAATAAAAGACGTACAACTTTACGAGGTTTTGTACCATGCCGAATTAAAGTAATTATTCTTGCTTTCACACATAACGGTATTGCACTTATTTGTCTACCTGTACCCGCTGGATATTGTGGTAAACCAGACAAAGAATTTCCCCTTCTCACTTTGGTAGACGAATATTCCACTTTCTTAAAAATTTCCCCTTGTCCAGATACAACATAACATTTACCATCTTCCAGATCACCAATACTTTGAACTTTTTTTCCATCCATAGTGTAAATTGCTCTTACACCATTTGGTAAAGTAACGTTTGATATTAGGGCTCTTGTTAAATCTGAAGCTAAACTATCAAAACTGCGATATCTTTCTGGAGTCACAGCCATCACAATACCATTATAAAACTTATCTCCGTTTCTAAAAAATCGCACTCTTTTTGCTTTTTTAGCCGATGGCGTTCGAAGCACACTTAGAGAATGCGGCGAACTAATGTCCAACATTCTTTCCTCTATACTCATTATATTAGTAGAACCTCCTAAATCTCCACTTCCAGAAAAATTGCTATCACCAGATGGTGAGGCACCTTGACTCAATGGTTCTTCCATCATCCTGAACATAAAATATTTTCAATATGTATAATGTCATTGATATTAGAAATATAGTAACGTATAGAAATAAAATTATTATACCTACTAGTGGAATAAAATTGTACACATTGCTATTTCTATACCGCACAAATTGGAAAATAAGTACAAACTAAAATGTTTACTATCAATTATTGATTGCGCAAATGGAAAATTTGTTCAAGTTAGTCGTAAAGATTTTATATCACTTTATTATTGTAGATTTTATAACAACTAAAATTTTATAAAGAGATCGAGAAAATATAAAGTTAATCAGGTTAAAATAGTTCCAAACTTCCGTAAATGGTGTTCCACATTCAAAAATTTACAAACGTAACATTACGATGATAAGAATATTTATTCTTTTTCGTAACGTACTTAACCTTCTCTAGCTGCATCATGTATGTACACAAATACAAGATACGAATAAACACTAATACACGAAGTCATTTGTTGATGACTAGAACTAACAATCAAAACGTCTATGCACATACCTGCCCGACGAGCAGAATGTTCTATTAAAAAACAGATGAAAAGCCAACTAATGAACGAATGAATCACCACTGAACTGACATTTTCATAGCAACCATGACGCGAATACTTTATACTAAAAGCGAGAAACCTCGCTTTCGAATTACACTAAAAGAATTTCCCTTTCTGTTACACCTAAATCCCATACAATTGTTATAGTTTCCGTTTCTATCGCAACACACTTATTTTGTTTTCTACGAGAGAATAGTTTGACCTGCCAAACTCTATAAATAAAGTGGCTTATCAAAGAGAAACCGGAAGACCGGAACCGGAAGTGTAAAGAAATTAGAAGGGTGGAACATAAAAGCGAATAAATGAGCAAGCTACTTCTTATTAATGTAATCTTGAATAATTACTATGTCATTGTGCAAGTGAGCGTATCTATGATTCATTTTGCTACAAGACATTTCGTTTGTTATCTGTTACACTAACAAATAATTGTATTTAGTCATGTAATATACAACAAATTATATAAAGGCAAATCTCATTAAACTGTCTAATATGTAAACTTCTAAATTGTTATAAGACTATGGTACAATAACGATAAAATCTAATTACATTGATTCATGTAATAAATTATAACATTTCTAAATTCAAAAATGTAATTGTATCCACTTTCTTACATCAGTTGTTTTCTATTGCAACAATTCTATGACAAGCATTAGAAATGAAAAATTTTAATCATAATTGGTGAAACATATCTACATATAGATAGAAATAGAACGCTATATGAGCTTTTAGTTATTTAATATTGATTAGTATTCATTATTAAGTTCAATATTGTTATAAAATTATGCGCAATGATTTTATAAGCATGTCCAATAATTCATATATAAGTAGTATATAAAATAACATTATTATGTCTACTAGAAAAATGTATACAAGATTCACTTTTCTGAAGTTTATAATAGCCGTGATCGTTTAATTTTTGGAACCCTGCGTATAATCCACGAAAGTCGAATCTACTACTTAAATAGGTTCGAATCCTGTTTGTTGGAATGTCTGGCAATGACACAAATTTCCTTTTTTACAGATATACCTCACTTCTATTATTTTTCATAAAACATTTGTTCCCTTGATTAGTTACTTTATTTCATTAAAATATATTATTCTTATTTGAATGTTGCATGCAATACATATCAGCATAAAACATGATTTAATAATGCGATTCGTAAACCGTTCATAGCGATTTAAAATTAGGTAAAATGAAATAAGCCTTTGCATGAACAATTTTGATCTTTAAATTCCTTTTATGCACATTAATTCCAAACACATTTGCAGCTAAAATATTCCATACCAAAAATTCGAAGGTTGAATTTCAATTAAAAGATTTAAAATACGTAGAGTGCGATCGGTGGATCCGCACCTGGCAGTGGGATCGAGAGCAAGATAGACATAGAACCGATGCAGCCGGTGTTGGTAACGAAACAGGGCCGTAACATGCCAGTGCCGTGGCAAAGGTGCTCGGAGCCGGTGGAGGGAGATTTCACAATAGCAAGCGACCGTTCTCCAGAAGAGCCGCAGTCTCGCTCGGTGTGTGTTTATCGGCGGTCACAGTCGACGCGGGTGGATGTGTTACGAGTGAAAGAGTGAAGCGGACAGAGAGCCACTCTATCTATAGTGCGTGTGGAAAGCAAAAGCGTGTATGTGTTTTCTTGATTCAACGTAAAAATAAAAGGAACAACGACGAGTGCAGTGACCGAGAATGTCTCGTTAGTGAATCTGTGCAACAAGAGACGCCGTAACTGCGGGTGTCCTCGAATTTAACTGCAGATCTTTAGGCCGGTCAACGAAAATGCGGGCGCAATACGTCGTGGCAGGTGAGTAAGGCCCCGGGCATGTTCGCCATTCGTGCGTCGTTCTTACTCGGTGTTTCTTTCTGCTCGTTGCCCGCGGTCCCTGCGATCGCTGCGCGATCCGTGTTCGAGGAGGCGAACGTGGATCCTTTTCAAATTTTTAAACTGAACGCGATCATCGATCGACGTTCGGATAATTAGAAAAGAAGCAGCGCGTTTCGATCAGCTTTGATTTTTTTATCGTTCCCGTGGCGGGTAATCCGTGATGCGTTGCCGTTCAAATTTATACCTGGATCAACGCAAACGATGAACTCAGTAGCGTTGAATTCGTGACAGGTGGGGAGGCCGCCCTGCCAAACCGTTCCGCACGCCTGATCGTCTACCTGAAGTACTGTTATATCTCCGTGTAACACTAGGATAGAGTAAAATAAACGTCGTTCTGCTTCATGGGAAGTCTTCATGCACCCTAGAATCTTCTTTCGAGTTTCTTTAATCCTAGTTTGGTTTTTTAATGTCTTCAGGTTTTCTGTATATGTATTTTTTGGTAAAAAAAGAAACAGTGCGTCGCAAAGTGTAATACACTTTTGATATATTTTGTTCATTTATAACAGCGTGTACACGTACAGTTTTAAATAACGACCGCTTGATCTTGTTCGGTCTGTTGAAATCTCCGCATTGGAGTTCAAAATTCAAATAGCTTTATAACTCTTGGCTCTTAAATATTATTTCGATTATGCGATCACTTGGTACGATGCCTCGTAGGTAAAGGATTGAAACACGGAATTGCAAGAGTATAATCGATAACGTTGGTGCAATGACCAGGTAGCCTCTTAACAACTAAAGTAATCGCAAGAAGGACGCATAAAATGCTATTTCTGTTTCAACAACCGAACTGTTAGAGATTTAACCAATGATTAGAGTGTTGCAAAAGTGAAATTTATTTACGGTATAACAAGTGTCTGTAACAATGGAAAAGTCCACGCTTCCATACCTCTGTATACATGTATATAATGTTGTATTCGTAAAACAGACCAGTAAGATATCGATCGTCTTAAATCTCATTATGATGTCTTTGCGATGTTTGAGGGCTCTCCATTACCGTTTCCACCATACCCAGAAAAAACACTCTACACATTTGTCTAGCACGAAGTATTATCAAAATCGTAAATTGTTCAGTTTTCAAGTATTTCAGGTTACTTTCCATTTATATCATCTTCTAAGAAAGCTTTTAAACGTCTTCGGCCAACTGCAAATAACGTCTAGTAGGCAAGAATGGAATCAGTTTCAACGCTCTTCGCTCTCGATTAATGCTAATTACCCTAAGTGACTCTCGAGATTAACAAGGGCTGTTAGAAAAGCGCCGCGTCGATGTACGGAACATGTACACCCTGATATTACGTAGCCAGGATTCTTGGCGAAAATCCACGTCGAGAAATCGTGCCGCCGAGCGTGAAGCTGAAACAGTCGGGCTACAAATTTCTGAACGATGAAAAAAAGGCATATATTTCGACTCGTCTAGCGCAGGTGGAAGCCACGTCGGTGCATTAACGTTGGTCCCTCCGCTTCACGCTCAGGTGCGTGCCTTGAACGACACACGTATACTCTCTATACACGCGAGCAACGATGCACCGAACGGAGGCCCCGCATTCGTCGTTATACCTGCTAGACGATGTCAGACTTAATCGTATTTTTCCGTCCTTCTTATCGTCAGCGAAAAAAGAGTCGACCAGATTCCGTAACAAGTGCATCGCTTTATTCGACACCCAAGAAATTTTACCGCGCCGAGAAAGCATGCAGCGCTGTCTTGCCGACAGCGAACATTCGATCAAATTTATTTCTAACCTTTCATGCATGTGAAGCTTGGAGCTTTGGCTATAGCTCTTTTTAATTCATTTAAGGGAAACGTTTCTTATGCTTTCCCTACAAAATAATGCTAAAACAACTGTGCAAAGGTTTTCGTATGATGTTTCTGAAAGGAGACCAAAGGTGGCGAATTGTTTACTCTCGTTCAAGTTCTACATTTCTTATTTCCGTATTAACTTACGATTGTTTAAACTGGTCGATATTCCACGCGCGTTTGTTCGATTCGTTCTTTAGTATTATACGCACTCGTTCAGTGTGCAACTTCAACATTCCAGAAGATTGCATTTTTTTCGGGATCATCGGAGCGTGACGAACAGAGCAGGAACGCTGTTCTGACTGTTTTATTTCGTCACTATGTCCGTTTTGTATGTATTTTTGTCGTGACAATTATATTTGCGCTAATGATTGCTAGCGTAAGACTCGCTAACAGAATTGACAAACTCCTTACACTGTTTAAAATAAAAATGGCATAGATTTTGTGCTTTGTAACATTTGTAATTTTTCCTGATATTCTTTTTTCCCTAATGAATACCATTAAAAAAAATTGCATTGACTGCGCATAGGTGGTTATTAGCGACGATAATTTCAAACGAATATACTGTGTGGGACTAAAATTTTATTATGGAGCATTTAATATTCTTTCAATGAGCATAGCACTTTTGATATTCATATTCTGAAGTGGAATTTTTAAACATTTCATATTGTACAGAAAATAATAGTTTTCTTCTTTTTTTTGTTGTTCCGTCTCTGTTATTTTCCTGGTATTTCCTCGCCATTCTTCGTTCATCTTCCCATATTTCTTTCCGAATACCTGCTAGAAATTCTTCTGCCTAGAATATTGAATTTTCCGCCATATCAACTAAAGTAAAATAAATGTCCCAGTAAATGGACAGACATTTCGCAAGCAGCATTTATAGCAGGCACATATCGATTACTTAAACGATATCGCTTTTTTTCTATAATATCGATAATGATATCAACGCCGCTATTATTATTACGTGAACAGAAACGTGTGGAATGTCGTAGAATAGCCAGGTTCCTTTAACGGTAGGTTTGATTAACTTTACTGTAACTGTATTAGTCATTACTTCCTGGATTCCCTGCCTTCCTTATACGCTTTGCAGGAGCTACACCGTTTCCTCGTTATTATGCCTCAAACAACTTTTATTATACCTCATTTTAACGTTCTATTAACGTTACTGAAATGGACATTCGCAAACGAAGGAATCCTCCTTAATCCTTAAACAACAATGCTATTTGCTTCAACAATGTCCTGTTTCTTTAAGAGTTTTTTATCTTGTTTCCTTAATAATTTTCTTTTTTTACTATATTTTATATATTTAAGATGTCTCTTGTTCTGGAATTTAGTTCAACTTCGATTTTCACGTCCCTTTTATAGTCCACGTTTAATTCAACGTAATCAGTTCGAATCGAACACGAAGGAATATCGCCATTTCAAATGGCGATTAGTGTCAATAAAATGGATAACGCTTAGTGGCATAATTGTGTAAATTGTAATTATTTCGAAGCTAATTTTTCATAACACGCTTGTTACCGCTTTTTACGCTCAACTTTTCATCGGTACAATTTACCGAGTGAATAACAGTGATTAATTAAAAAGCATATGTTTTTTAATCACTTTTTCTGTACGCAATGAAATATGCTTAATAATAATAGTGTCATTCAAAGATATTGTTGAATCAAGTTTAAAAATTTGTTAAATTTACATAGACGCTCACGTGTTAATGCATTCGAGTCGCATTTGGAAATGCAGTGAAAACAGAGTGTCTGGTTATTATCACAGCCAAGGTACTTACTGGAAAATCCTTGAATTCTTCTTGGGGGTTCGGAAAAGAGAAAGGTTTTTTCTGAAAGAATTCATAGTGCACAGGATACGGGGCACCAGTGTAGCATGGTCCTCAAAGGCCATGTGCTACGTTCTACGTTATTGTCTTCCATACCTTCTTGTCTGGTTAGGATTATTCGTAATCCTGTTTTCACAAGTCCCGGGAAGATAACCAAAAATTATATTTCCTAGAAATATTAACAACAGACTACAACTACATCGCCACATATTTCAATTTTATACAATGTTTTCATAAGAGTTCAGTATTTTACTCATATTTGCTATTGATAAGTCCTGCTGAACTTAATATCATAACATGTCTTAACACAGAAGTAATTCAATTTAAGTGTAAGAAAATGAATGAAGAAGTAATGTATGAAAATGTTCTATTTTGCGTAAATTCAACGCAGTTTACTAGAAGTAGGCTATTTATATCAAAGAGTTTACGTAGAAATATAATTTCTAATACAAAATCGATGGATTGAAATGTAATATCAGCAATCTCGGTAGATCCGGTAATTTAATATGAATCACATACAATCCCATCAATGTGCCACTGGATACTAAATGCATTTACAGTGAGAATAAAATAATATTGCAGCTGCAAAATAAAATTGTTAATTATGAACCATCTGATGATGCAAAGGAAAGTAAACTATTCTGCGCTTCTAATATTCTGTTGAAAACTCCCACTAATGAACACTTGGTTTAAAATTAGCAAGTATCCAGTGACTTACATACAGAAATGTTGGTATATATGTATATACATATATGGAATGCAACTCAATAATTATTACGGATACGGTACAAAGTGTTTACACCCTTTCTCCTCAAAACTACTGTACTCTTTTATAATCACTCAAAGACTTTACAATGTTATATAGTATTTTCAATGCATTCAAATGAACATTCATCCATACATATTTCTTATTTTATTATTATTCTTATTTTTTCATTGTATTCTTGCAAGAGAAGAGGAAACGACTCTGAAACAAAACTGAGAAAAATGGCTTAAAGGTTTAATTAGTCTAATTAATTGCAAACCATTGTTACGAAGAGAAATGCTGCAGTTATCAGCAGTCTGTGCATAGTATTGTTTCTAGACAGTGCTCACTATACAACTTGCAGCACAAGCCTTTTTCTTTAATTGATCCTTTTATATAAAACAGTAATTTTAGATTTGTAGTATTCTGTACTCAATAGAGGAAAGGAAAACCTTTAATTTTTATTGACTAAGGTCCATACTTTAATATTAATCTTACTGCAGTATTTAGTTCAGCTTCACCAAGAATAAACATTCAATAATTTCTCAATTTTTTAGCATTGTGTCACAGATATGTCTCGTATCTTCCAACATACGTCATACTATTCAAATCATAGTTATCTCGATATTGGTTTTCGATAGTTTCAATCTAACACTTACTCCGACAACATATAGAAGGTAAATTATATGACTGACTGTCGTCAGATAGTTGCACATAATAAAGAATGCAATCAACAGTTAAAAAAAAAAAAGAATTCTTCTACAAGCATAGTTTCTCTCAGAATATTTACTTTTACATTGTATTTGGGACCTCAGACTAGGATATGGTGCAACGCAAAATTCAGCGTTGCACACATCACACACGATGCTATTATTAATGAAAATTCCTATTAACAAACACTCGAGCTGCTGGAATTGGCTGCGCAACAACAAAAATCTGCACGATTGTCTAATTCCATTAATTAAATAATTCGTTCGCGATGGTAATTGTTTGCGCCTAGCACGATTCGCTGGGCGCAATCAGCGGCGCACAACTCGTCTACGCGCAGCAATTATGCCGACGAACGTGGCATCATGCACGTGTAGCTTACGAAATAATTTTCATCGATCTCCATCGTTCAGGCGAGGAGTGTTGTAGATAATGTACAGAAAATTTCATCGAGAGCACCGGCATTAGAGCCGTGTTTGCTTTAATCGCGCGCACGATGGACTCGCCGCCGCAACGTAAAAGTCTCACCTGATTTCCGATCCAAAATTTACTCTCAATTAAAAGATTCCTTTAAAGTCAACTATTGCGCGTATAATAAATAAAAATTGTTGGGAATATTTCGTTATCTTTAATTATTAACGATTGATTAATTAAATATGTTCCTATTGTTCTACTTTGCACTTCTTCCAAAAATAAGGTACGCGACTCGATCACAAAACGAATAATTTCATTTATAATTCAATTTACAATTGTTTTATACAAATGCTCCCATATTAGAGAAATTTTGACCTACACTACTTTCATAATCATCGACACGTACAGTTACTTTCACGCAAGAGTATGTAAGTAAAGTTTAAACGTGTCATATACCAAATTGATTCCACTTGGATGCACATACAGACTGGTATGCGTTGGAGCAGACAAATTCTATTTAAACGATCGTCGTCTCCTCGCTATCAGGCCCAAGGAATTTCTGGTGGGCTTTGCTTTTACCTTAGAACGCGCTATTGAGATGTAAATGCGTTTCGCTCGCGTTTAGATAAGCCACATATGACACCAAGAAAGCATCTTGTATCGTGACTCATTGCGGCTTCAATTTTTCTAACAATGGTAAAACTGGTTTTAAGGTTCAACCGTATTAAAGTGGGGCAATAGCGTCCTGTTCCATCGGAGTTTCTGTCCGTGTCGATTAAAGCGTCGACGTGGTCGGAAAATCAAGCAGCATTTGCAACTATAGCTTCTTTTCTTTTCCCTTTTTTTTGACGTAAAACGAGACGCATGAATGGACAAAAAAAAAACCAAGTTCTGCGTATCCTTGTGCCACTTTTTCCTCTGCAGAACCCTGTGCCAGATTTTATCAACCAGAGTTACAGCTAGGACTGGGAAAAAGCGATACGTGAACAAATTGTATAAATAGTTCGCGGTGATCGTTCAATAATTAAAATTCATAGGATTCGCGGTATCTTCTTTCAACTGATACTAAGAGAGAATCGCACCCTATTTAGTATTCAATAGAAACCAGCTTCCATTCAAACCGACGCCCTACGCGACGAACTTTCCGTGACGCGACCGGAGCAAAGCTTTGTTGTTCACGAAATGCACATACATATTGCACGTGTACGTGCATTGATATGTTTCACTTGGAAAGCCGATAGTTCCGCGAATAGGCTTTCTTTGCCGATACCATTCTACAGAACTGTACGAGAAGATGAACTTTTAATGCTATTTTCAAAAATTCCTTTTAGAACGCGTCATACTTTCAGATAAAGTTTCGCTACACATTTATGTCAGATGTTTCATTTGCACGTTCCGTGCGTCATGTTCACAGTACATATCAGCCTCCAATGTATCGTTCGTCTATGTTTGTTCCTTTTATACTTGTTTGAAATTATCACGGTTATCTATTAGGCACTGATTAGTGCACCTTGAAGGTTACGAATTGTTCCTCTAGTTTTTAATCAATATTGAGTTAAAACATTTTCTTTACTCGATTGTTAAATTACATTACACATATATACGATACAATAAAAGTATCTCGAACGCAGCACGACTCATACTTTCGTATATCACTGATAGATTTATATTCAATTCGTGCTCTAAAATTGTTCGCCATTTCCCTCCATTTTTTGAGTCAAAGAGTAAAGGTAAAGGACGAACGGCAGAAGAACGCGATTAACAATGAGATCGATGATACGCGTCGTTCTAATACTTTGGCTTTAAATAATGCACAGCACTTGTTGGCGTCTGAAAAGCCGGTGTCTCTCGCATGTAGGAGACGACACCCTTTCTCCCTTCTGTTGGTCGTCGCCCGCCATCCTTCGCTCGAGTGCTGCGTGCTCGGAGCACCGTCCCCCTTTTTCTAGAGTATCCTTCTTCCTGCAACCGACGCCTGCTCTGCGGAGGCGTTGGTACTCCCGTCACCCCAAGCACAAAAGGATCACCGTGACGGTTCTCCTCGTTGGGTATTATTTTCCCTTGGTTTTTTCTCAGAGCGTGTCGTTTTCAAAGGTGATGCACAGAAAACAATGATGCGTGCCGCACACGTATGCTCCGTATATGCGTACGTGGAATGTGTTATTTCAACGCGCTCACGATTTTAGCCGACCAGGCTAAATCTCAGTGTTATTGTACCGAGCTCCCATCTTCTATCATTTCGGCTCGTTAAAATATCTGGCACGCCAACAGACTCGTGTCTCTAACGCGTGATTAAAACAATCGGCATTGAAATTTGTTCACTGCCCAGATGAAACGTTCGACGACTTGTTACCATTCGTTCCTCGGTCGAATGTAGGCTGCCGACGTTGCAAATATTTCTGTTACCCCGACTGATTACCGAACAAATGATGCACGGTTATTGTTCCAAATAAAAAAATCGCGTATGTAAGTATCGTGTACAGTGTAGAAAAAGTAACAGATCAACCTGACTAAACCAGTACCCTATTGACTTTTGCTCGAATAATTACTAAAACGTTTGTTCCAATCCAATAATGCAGTTTTGAACACATTTATGACTTCGTATACCGAGTGTTTCTCGTGTATCTATTGAGAAATACACGATATACAGTATAAGCATGTTAATCGATTCATGAGAAAATTTGTCTGAACAGAAGCGAAAAACAAGTTACATAGTCGTTATGAATTTAACATTATTTTGCACCGATTACAGCTGGCATGATGTGGTTTCACGTGTTTTTTAATAGCTGCTAAAGCTAAAAATGGATTGACAATTGCTGGATTTTCCTTGTACACCAATGATGTAACTCCACGGTCAGACGTTATATACGACAGTGTTCTCGCGAGGTTTCAGCCAGCCAGCGATTTCACGGGTCGTTGTCGTGGCATCGGGTCGGTCACTGATCCACGCCAATGATCCTGAGAAGCTATGGTAAAAGTTTATACCGTTACGAAAGGAAGATGTCGTGCAGTGAATATACGCGGCGTTGCTCGAAACGTGCTCTCGAAACATCACACAGAACCGGAAGCTCTAGTAACGCGCCTTTCGTTCGAGATCGCAATGGTGCACGAGTGTACACACACATCCGACCAAGGTCGTCGTTCGAATCTCTTTTTTCGAGGATAGAGATGTTTCTGTTTCATTTACTTTCGATTTTTTTCTTCGCAACTTTTGTGGTCCCTTATGGTCCCTTATGGTCCCTTATGGTCCCGGTTTGTACGAGGATTCTTGCATGCTATAGTCATAATATAGAAATGATGTAATTCTTAAAGTAATATTGGTTTCTGGCTTTCTAGATACACATCACTATGTGCCAATTATATAATTTATGACACGAACCAGGTCCAATTAATTGCACGCACTTGTATAGACGCATAAAAGGTTTTCCTTTTACCCTCCAATTAAACGTGAATGTACCCAATAAATTTTTTGAAAAATTAGTTCAAGCTTGACTTTTCTAGGTGGCAAAGGAACATTGTACAAATTGATTATGAGTTTCTGCTCGAATCTTACGAATTCTTGAACGTGCAGTTTTCTCACAACCCGTTGGGAAAGTTACCTTTGCCTCCCAACTCGAGCACCGCGTAAAAGGTATTTCATAATTGCGCATCATTTCCATGCCGGGTAGAGATAAAATCAGAGAAAATTAATTGAACATTAACGGACGTGCTTTTCGAGAAAGTTCTTCTCAATTTCCAAATGTTCGTTAACTTTTAACTGCACTTGCGTTATCGCTAATGAAATAAAATTTCTTTGAAGATTACTTCGGTTAAAGCTTGCTATAAAATAGTTTTCTCTGTGAATTTTTGGTGTGCAACACCAAATTGAAAGGATCCAACGCAGCGTACTCGAAGTGATTTTTCTAAAATCGAGTATCGTGTCACCGATTTTTGGGCTATAAATTTTTTCGCTTTTCAACGGACCTCTTTTAAACGTCAATACAAGTCCATCTGTTGTATTATGCAATCGATGCTTGTCAATCAAGGTGCGTCCACTCGTGCAAATTGTGTGCACGTGATAAAATTCACCACACGCGGTCTCAAGCATTTTTATACGAAAGAACGCGATTGAAAAATCCATTTATGGAGAACGACGACAATTTTACACTTTACTAGTAATTCGAACAGTCTGCCAACGTTTCATAATACCGAACGATAACCTGTGTGCATCCGTATGCCGTCGAGCGATGGGAGAAAAGGGTTAATTTAAAGTTTTAAAAGAAAGTACGTATATGGAAGGTATATAAAACGAGAGCTGATGGCTGACATCTTCGCAGGAGATTCGAATTGACCCGTGACCCCCTCGCAAAAGTTAAATCACTCCTGATGTTCTATCAAAAGACGCAGTAAACGATTTCATCCCCCATAAATTCTTTGACTGGTGCGGACGCTCGAATCCCTTTATCTCGTCCACCGATTTAACTCACATTCAATCTCAAACAAGTATTTTATCCGAGGAATTTTTACGTCGAGCTTAAACTTTGGAGCTTAAATACTGCAAGAGTTTGAGCATTATCCTCCCATCGTAGACAGACATCGAGCACTCTTCTAATGTAGCCTCGATTTGTAATAAAACATGGCGATAAAACGCTAAATTTATCAAAGTTTCAATTTTTCATTTCGTTCAACGTTTCGAAAGCTTCGTGAATTTCACGCTTGCAAAATATCGCAGGATTTCACAAATCGGCCATGTCTCCTGCACGCCCACACCGTGTACCAACACGACCAAGCGGTGGTACATATTCCCCTTTGCTCGCTCCCCTTCCTTCTCTATTAATTCACTATTCTCCCTGCTTCGTCATCTCTTAAACTGGCATCTCTCTTCGACCGCCTCTCGTCTCCCCTCTTGTCCTTCGCGTCTACTACCTCTTACCACGCTGACAATTCACCTCGTTGCCAATGGTTTCGCTTTATCCTGGCATCTGGGCTGTAGAACTCGGGGAACACCGTCGGATCCCGTGAGAAGCACTGTTGAAATGAATGAGACCCATTCACCGATCCGTGGAGCCGATCACGGCTGCTGCCATGCCGGCGTAATTCGATAGGAATGCATTTTCCTGCTACGAAACCAACCGTAACCCGGAAGGCGAAATTAACGTTCTCTGCATTACGCGCCACCCCTTTCCTCGAAATCTAGTGACTCTGGCCAATGCCACGCGCAAGGTCGACGATCATTTCCGAGTATCGATGGAATGTAATGGAAAAGGGGTAACAATATGGGATATTGCAATTTCTATGCTTATACACCGATAAAATCGACGAAAATTGTTATTGAAATATCTGAAACGTTATTCCATAATGGTCGGTCATTTTGATTGACGTTACGGAGCGTAATTGTATAAAATGACTTATTTTTTTCCTTTCTTTCCAAAGACCTGAAATAACTTTGAATGAATAAATTGAAATGAATTGTACAAAAAATGGTCTCAGGACAAATTATACCATTCATCATCTCGTCTGAAACATTTTTCAGTGTCATCTATATTTTTCGAGATATTTGACCCCGCCGAGGAGATTAAAATAATATCGTACGGTTTTTGTTTCCATTCTCGATGGTATTTGTGTATTTGTATCGTGTGTCAGAAAGGATTTGCTCCCACGTATAAATAAAACAAATCAGAGAGATTGATAGATCGAAAGGTAGAATAAATAAAGATAATGCGGTAAATAAACCTATTTATTATGTATATTGTTACAGTTGGCAGTATGCAGTGTTCGTATGAAATTGCCACTATCGCTTCAAAGAAACTTAACGGGTTAACAAGACTTCCGCGCCGTCCTGCACGTTGAAAGCTTTCAGGTGGAGGTATCAGAAATGGTGTTAACCCTTTCACGGTGTAATAAAATGACGGGAACTAGAGAGGAAAGCTTTTCCATTTTTAATATCTAGTCTCTTTGGCCAATATTTTTTATATCTTTTATGTCGCGTAATTTCATATGGTATAATAAATTTTATCGATTACATTTAGGTCTAACATTTACAATTTACGTGGCATGAACTTATGCCACTTATTCACCTCGCTCGGTCTACGTTGTGAGAATTAAAAGTTCTTTCGTATCGATTCCGATGAAGATAATTTCTCGGTTATCAGTACTATCTTCGTTGCAACGATACGGCTATTCGTTGCTTTTCAATGGATAATTCTTGTGAATCACCGATGAAATAGATAGAAATTAGAATGCGACGAAATCTAATCGCAAACAACTATTTAGGAGGTAATTGCCTTTTAAATACCGTTTCCAAGAAAACGTAATTTTCAATTGCGGTGTGTAATGGGAAAGGAGATTAAAATTGGCCCGGGCGAACTCCGCTTTTCCATTTCGCCGCAGATTTAGTACGGTCGTTAATTGATTAACTGAAATATTGAAAAGGAAACAGTACGACGGGAAAGTAACGGCGAGAACGAAAATTCGTTGCAGAAAATTGTAGGCTCTTATTCGTTGGATCAGCATTTTTTCTATGAAAGTGCCCGAAGACGAGGAGCCAGCCAGCCGTGGGAAGCGTTCGCGTTCAGTCGGCAAATCGGGCTCTGATTTCCATCGTAACTACCTGTTCTGCTATCATATACCTCTTAAGGTTGTTTACATATAAATAAGCAGGCAATCATACGAGGATTCGAGCAATGCGCCTATCACTTTTATTGGTAAATGATAAATTCACGATCGACTTATTCCCCGTACCAATTGACATTTCAACATCGGCATACATAAATGTTTTATAGAAAATGAACGATATTAAGACACGGTCACCGATTTAAACACCCGATCCGATTAAACAGAGCGATCTTGAGGTTCTGATGAATTCAAACTCTGATCAAACGCGAGGCCATGATTGTGGATCGCAGCAAATTGAAATTGCATATGTATATCGAACGAGTGGGCGTGAGTGGACACGACTGTGTTGAGATATTTATGTTGAGTGGACATGAATGAATGAAAACGGACAGAACAATTATCGAGTTCGTGACAAGTACAAATATAAATAATATAGGTATTACGTTCTGACCGTTTCGCGACGAAATATTTCTGGATTATGGAAAATTCTTTCGTGTACAGTTTTGCAACACCGAAAATATTCCAATGCAATATTCTTATTTCAATTAAGCGCGATAAATAAAAAATTAATCAGCTCGTGTCAGCCATACTGTTACGTCTGGAAAGAAGCGCGTTACAAATGGCGGCGCGTAACTTTTTGCGAACAATCGGACACAGAATCCTTGGAATCGATTTCTAGTCCTTGGATCAAGCTCTTTCTTCCATAACTGGAGGTCTGCGTTCCACGGGTCGTAAGTGAGCCACGAGGTTAAGCAGACTCGAGTGAATTCTCATTCGATTACGCATCTAGCAGTTAGTGACTGGTCTCGTAGACGAAACGCGCAATAAATATTAACTATGCAAGATATGTTCCCGGTTCAACGACACGTGGCGATTCAGCGGCCATATTCAGATTAATTACAAAGGCTCTTGCATTTATTTCGAATCACGCAGTCGGAGTTGTTGTTATTCATTTTTTGATAAAGCACAGTCAAGCATTGTTCTTCATAGATAGATGACGTTATTGCGAAAGGTTTTGGACGCGAACAACAAATTACGGAAAGAGAACGTCGCCGTCGAGCAAAAAGAAAGATCGGATAAGGCTTGGTTTGTTAGTTAATCAAGGCACGCGGCCACCATATGTATTGTAGAATCTGGTGTGCGCTGCGATAAACTCTGTTTGTTGAAATTCCTCGGAGCACGTTCGTGCTTCTTAATAATATTATCAGCCGTATAATGTAATGATAATGAGAACAATTTGTATGATGGAAACTAGCGAAGGTTGTATTCTCTATTAAACAATTCTACACCCGTGACAATGATATAACAGCGTCCGAAAATATTCCATTAGACATAATAAATCGATATAAAATGTACGACACAATTATATTTTTCTCGATAAAAGTTAATCTGTAACACGATGCGCACAATGCTTGTAGGAAGGTATTATCTTTTTAACTCAATTAATTGCTAATTAATTATTTCCAGGAACATATACCGTTCAAAAAGAATGGAAAAGATCGCTGTAGTAAATCCACAGGAAACATAAAATACTGAAATATCATAATAGCAACCGGACGCGATATTAATTTTCTATCTCTACATGTTCTAGGAAACGAGCAACTTTTCCACTACACGGTGTGAATATCATCTTTTCATCGTGAATGTTTATTTTGAATAACTAAGACTAAGTTAGACACATTAACGGTAATGGGGGAACTAATTTATTTGTACACGTTGCATCGCATTTTGCCGTTAGCTATCACTTAACCTACTCTTCGTGCATTATTACCCGCTATCGTTGCATCTGCCGCTTGGCAAAGATTAGTATACAGCATCTCGAATAAGAAGCTTCCTGTAAAGCAACAAAGAAAGTTACACCCAGCCAATGAAGGCGTGGCAAGCACTCGCGAAGCCGTTGAGTCATATACATATTATTGAAGTCGTACCATGTGAATACCAGCAAGTATTTACCACGTAAAGAAACTCTACCAGTGTGCCTTCCTATTCAAATTCATTCGTTCCATTCGTTATCAGATGTATAATCTGTGGTACATTTTCCTATTTTTTTCTACATTCCAGGAACGATAAATATTCGAGAAATTTCCGAGAAGTACTTATAACGCGTTACTTATATATAATTATGATCTATGTATAATAGACAATTCTGTATCCATTAATAGCTGTGGTTTTTCCGCTTAATCACACCATCTGCATTCCGAGTTCAAAGTTTTAGAAGTCTGACAAATACTCGAGACACTTCTGAGAAATCTTTCTCCCTCTCTCTGGCTTTGCTGGAATAAGAGACTTTAATGCCTGCACAGTCGTGAAACAGAACGTCTTTCTATCGACTCATCGTTGAATTCATTGTCAGACCCGCGAAACCCAAAGACACGTCACCATATTTGTCGTTGCGTCTCGTGGCTCCAAAGGGAAGGGGTTAACTTCCGGTTGTTTCCTGTGTTGTCTCACGATCAGCACCAACTTCCATAAACCGTCTCCCCTTATGTGGCGTAACCGGAATAACGTTCATTTCAAGATATGGAATAATAGAATCACTTCTGAAGTCTATTATCCTTTAGAACGCGTCCAAAGTATTAACGCAAAGATTGAGTAAACGAGTAAATTGTTAGAAGAATTAGGTTGTGATTGCAAAGAAAATGAACGATACGATACGTCCTGACAAAGTTGACGTCATCGTTTTTTGACGAAATTCTAGAAACCTAAATTGGATCGAAGCTGCACCCGATGTAAGTACACGTTACAACGTGTTCGTTACACTATTCTATCTGATGCAGACGCAGTTAACTGTCTTTCGTGCGGGTATTTTATATGCCAATCACAGAGACTCGTGAGTTCCTGCCGTGCGTTCATTCTCGAGCGTGTCGCGTGCGTTCATGCGAGAGGATCGTGAAAAAACTCTAGGAGCCAGCACGACGTGAATCTTAATTAAGGATAGCTCGTCGTTGCTTCCTTAGACTCGAGAACGAATAACTTTGTTATGATTTAATCAGCGATTATCTCCTTCGGGACTTTTTTTTCTGCAACCAAGTGAAATCCGGTTTCTTATCCTTATATTATCTTTATAACGACGTGGGTTCGCATCAGACGTACATAGCCAATTTTTTGACCTACGTAAACATTTTAAAGTTGTAACACAATATTTACGAGGTTACTGCTGCATTAACAAATAATTAAAGGATAAATTTTAAACAGCTTATTTACAGACTTGTTATTGACTTTCCATACGACGGTTCATTAAGGATATGGGAAGAATGCAAACATCGTTTCACGTTATTGCAGCAGTCATATGCAGAGTAACGAAGTTCGTTTATTATGTCAATATAGGGAAATGTAAATTGGGAAATGAACGTAGGATAGAATAATAGTTCATCAACCACGTGTTACTTTTTTTACACGATAAAACATATCGTGCAATCTGCTAACTGCGTAGTTAGAAGACAAACTGTAATACGAACTAATTTTTGAGTATGCAATTTTTATTTAAAAAATCGAAGTAATCCACAATTTGCAAATGGAAAGATAGACGAGTGTATTAAAAGATTTGTAGCCTGAGCACCTATTCCACTATTTTGTCTGGCCGTGATCTTGTACAGCATGATCTACTTATGCGATAGTCGTGAAGTCACGAAGCTTCGTATATCAGTACGCAAATGACTACGTAAATAGTTAATATATTAAAAAACTTATAAGCAGCTATCCAATAATCCTTCGTATTTAGGTCACAAACTTTCCAATTCGTTGAAACATGCAAATCACACAGCAAATTCACAGAAAACGTGTCTGGCCTCTGTGAATTAAAAGTATTAAAAAATCAAACCAATTGTGCATATTGAAATGAATATTATCTAGTGTACATGATTTTACATATTATGAATGAATTAAGCATTAGGATTTCGACAAATTTTCATCAGCATACAACCACAATCTTCCTCTCACTATGCAACCTTCTGAGGGCGTGCAACTCATGCATTATTTATTGGTTGCCATCGATCCTTCTGTGAGTGCAGTGGACTTTGTCAACCGTCTGAGTTGAAAAGTGAAGTTGACGAATGTTTACATCTTCAAACTAGAAAAATTCTACGAGAATTAAGAAGCTACGTAACGAAGAATTTTTTAAATAAATACAAGCTATTAGATAATAGATATTAAACTACAAAAATGTAATATAATGTTCGGAAAAGCATTATAATTAAAGAATGTCATGAAAAAATGATTTCATCTGTTATAATAGTAAACTAACAATAAATACAACGATTATTATATCTAAATTTGCGAAAGGTTTTTGTAGAACTTGTATATTGTGTTGAATAAAAATATATGTAAGTATTACCATTATTTGTTGACTGTTTCACCACGATTCGACTAGAAATTTGCCATTAACGGTGAACGCAGGAGTAAAATCTTTCGACGCGTACACACGTCGATTAGAGTACAATACGGGCGTACGCTATCTCAACGCAGTTGCAAGCCAATAGTGATAACAGAAATTAGGGCAGACACAATATAGCCCACAGATTACAGTGCCTTGCGTTTCCTACTTTCGATCAATGTCTATAAATGTTCAAGCGCCACGCGCTTAAGAAAAATTACTTATCACCGGTTAGATATCGAAACCTGGATTCCTTCGGTCTATCGTTTCCATTTTCTGTTCACCTTGAATTTTATTAGCCAATAAGGAATAATAAAAGTAATTTCAATACGCAATAATAACAATTTACCAGTGACAAGTGATACTGAAATTATTATTTTAATGGACGTTTCAGTACTTACCAGCTTGTTAGTAGTCACCGACGAAGCGCCGCAAGATATCAGACACAAAAACTACGATGAACATCCGCGGGAAGCGTATTTCAATGGATCGGCGTTCCTGAAACTGAACTCGTTCGTGTCCGTACACAGGCACAGTGGTTTGAGCTTTCGAACTTGCGAAGGTGGTAGGCTTTTCATGCAGAAGTACAACGAGAATTCGATTAGTCTTGAAGTGACACCGGACGGACTTTTGTTCATCGCCATCGTCGATCAACAGCGATATAAAGCGAGACTCAACGCCAGGTTGTTAAACAATGCCTGGCACAACGTCAATCTGTTTTTTAGGCTTGGGAACCTGACATTGAACGCTGCAGGTCATACGCAGGTAATTAACAAATTTTCGTAATTAAAAAAACTTCGCCATTGGAACAAGCTTTAAACTAATTTTTATAAAAAGCAACGATAAAATAGGTTCTTTTACGAATCATTTAACAAAATAAAATTTGGTAAAGGAAAGAAGAGATTTACTGTATTCCTTTTTTATCAGATTATTTCTTGCCTAATCTTGGGAATGGTTCCATATTCGATGTAACGAAGTCGGTGGATCACTCTATTTAATGTTTTTAGATATTCTCTAATTACAAAGTTAAATTGTCAGATTTAAACGCTTGAATTATTGAAGGAAGAAAAGTCGATGTAAAAGGTTTACCTCTACCTCTAACACGACGTTAATCTGTTAAACGATTCTGCTTAGGTAATTGCTAATGCAACGTATAATGCTGCGATCCTCTCGCTACCCGACAACGACATGAATGGCTCCCTCATCGTGGGAGAGGGATTCAGAGGATGTATTCTCCAAGGCCCTGGCATTCTTTTTAATGATACCATCAATAATGGCGCTGTCTTTGGTCCCTGCCCTGCGGAAAACAAAGGATGTAAGCATTTCAACATCCTTCGAACGATAATCGCCTATTACAGTAATTAAAGATTAGAAATCTTGCCGAGTGAAAAAAAGAAAAGAACGTTTTCCAACATTTATATTTAAATGGAGATTTAAAAAATATAGTACCAAATACGTGCGAAATGTTTTTATTACTTCTCGTACCTTCTGGTACCATCACCTCGAACTCTATCGTAAAACTTTCGTACATCGGAAAACGCAGTAGCAGTTTTTAGAACTTCGAATCGCTGCACACTTTCAGAGTGGAGAACACGTGCGTTTAGTTCGTTCCTGCGTAAAAGTCACAGATTACACGCGTGATCTTGTGTACCACTTATACAAGTAGTAGATGATTGCATGCCAGATTTTCGTACGAAACTTTCAGGTGGTACGAGCGGACTTAACGGTGGTGTAGGATCGAGCGCAATCACCACCACGGATTTCTGCCATCTCGAGCCATGCATGATGCATGGTAAATGCGTGTCACGGCAGGATCGTTACGAGTGTCACTGTTACGCCCGATATTCCGGCAACAACTGTCAAATTGACAACGGTAGACATTGACATCGAATACGGGGATTCTGGTGCAGAGTGAAAGATAGAAACGGATCCATGGCCTTGTACAACTATGCATTACCAATCTAATTGTAATTTGGACCCCGTAAAACTCACCACCGCTTAAAAGTATCAGGACATTTAAAAATTTATACGCGATTAACAAATCTTATAAAATTTCTTATATGGATAAATAATTTCTAAGCCACGCGTTAAATAAATAGTGTTCTTCTAAATTGAAGTACATAGCGATCTACTTGGCGGGTACGTCGGTGAATCGCATATTTAATCTTAATACACTATTCATGAGTTTTTTATACTTTTAGCTTTAAATCACGACTCTGACAAGTATTATATATTTTTGTTTATCTGCAATACGCAGTGACGACATCTCTGATGACGCAATGATGTTGACCGAAATAAATTTCGGCAATTTATCACGATTTCAAATAATGTCACACAGAAATAGTTATTGCGCCGAGTGTACAAAGATTTAAAGTAAATTACGCGTTATAATTAAATAAATAGCGCGTCAAGAGTTTTGATAAATAATATTAACTTTTGGTACCTTTTGTGTTAGGTTGATAAGAAGGTAACTAGTGTTTCTATTATATAATGGCCGTTTAGTTACACATTTACAAATGTCCGGATATTTATGAGCGGTAATACATACAGTATAATTTAAAAGGATGCTACGTGTTACGTATAAATTTGACGATAAATCAAATTTGAACAGAGACTTACAAAATTGTTAAAAAAGTCTAATCAACGATTACTTGGCCATGAATACTTCTTTTAACTTTCATCTATCATTCTTGCATGAGCATTCATTTCTGTCTTCAATCATTCTTTTCCTATCAGTCGACAATCGTCACTCGACAGGAGTTTAATCGGCAATTAAAACTAAACGTTTCATGGACAGTTATATAACTGACCTTTCGAACGTTTAGAAGAAAACCCGTAACATCGTGCTCGAGTATCTCATTCCGTCATTTTATTTGAATCACTGGTTAACCACAATTAGCATGCCAATGGAATATGGGGTCATCATTTCACAAACACTGTATAGAAACTGTGCCATTATTTCTTCGCTGTCTGCTTTTCAAACTTTGAACAATCTTTTCGTTTCTTGTTTCATAGCTTTCATTCTGTTTTATCTCCGACACACAGGTATCCGAATCTCAGGGTCGCTGGTACTTTCGCATAGAACTGTCAACTTATTTTGCGCTTCTTTCTTCTTACCGATCGTTCGAATGAACGACTCTGTCCGACGAACTTTAATACCTTTTCTCTGTAACGAATTCATTAGGTCCGCCATGTATTAGCATGCCTTGTCGTAACGGTGGTACGTGCAACGAGGATTTAAAAGGAGACTTCAGCTGCGCGTGCAAGCCAGGATTTACTGGAGTTGTCTGTGAATCGCAGCTGGGCGTGCGACTTTGCGAACAAAGTCCTTGCAAAAACGACGGTGTTTGTTTAGCGCTCACCGAGAGCGAATACAAGTGCGAATGCCAGCCCGGGTGGACGGGGAAAAATTGCGAAACCAATCTCAACGAGTGCTCTCCGAATCCTTGCAGACACGGCGGAACTTGCATTGATGGTATCAACAATTATACCTGCGCATGCGACAGAACAGGGTACGTTTGCTATAGGCATTCGAGGAAAGTAGCTCGGTGGTCAGGAACGATTGAGTATATTAACGTTAAAGACAATGAGCATTGTTCGAATCATTATTATACACCTAAAAAATCGAGTGTCTTCAACAGAAGACAATACCAAGTTGTCTATAAACTCTTAATATTTAAATGCTCCTAACTGACTAAATATCTGAAAAATAAAAAGCATTCGACAGTGGATATACCAATTGTTCCTAAGTATTACACGAGTTTGAATCGTTCACTATTCAGATTGCAAACATTAAATTAATTTCCAATCGAATAATAAAATTCTGTACAAAAGAGAGATATCGATCAATCATTACCAATTTGATTACTTTACAGATACGAAGGTCCAAATTGCGAAATCGACATCGACGAGTGCCTGGCGAATCCTTGTTTGAACAACGGCGTGTGCTATGATAATTACGGCGGTTACATCTGCCATTGCCCGAACGGTTTCGAAGGGCAAAATTGCGAATTGAACTTGAACGAGTGCCTCTCGAACCCTTGCATGCACGGCGCCGAATGCGTGGACAACGTGGGCTCCTATCACTGTAACTGTCCACCGGGATACGCCGGTTGGCACTGCGAGCTTAGAAGTTCGTGCGAGAAAGCAACGTGCCCGCCGAACAGCATCTGCGTCGAGGATGCCCACGGTCCACAGTGCGTCTGTAAGCCTGGATTCATGGGGAATCCACCGAATTGCACCATCAATTACTGTGCCAGTAATCCATGCAGCAACGGCGGAACCTGCACGAGCAACAAGGACGGATACAACTGTACTTGTCCACCAGAATGGAAAGGTAACCGACGGACAAAATGTGTATATGAAAAAGTCGTGATTGAGATTGACGATAGTTCAGAGACTTCGAGGAGCTTATACATACACATTTCAGTTTATCGACTTATTTTTTAATTACCACCACAGCTGGTTCACTGTCTTCATCAGTACGTTGATCGTTACTGCTTTCATGTTATACAAACTTAATTATAAAACCTCTTCTTACTTTTAGGCTGAAGTTGCACGAGCGTTGAAAAGGCAAATGTTGTAAAGGATGTTGCAAAGTTTTAATAAATATTGAATTTTTAATATCTAATAATGGAACAATATGTATTGGAGTTTTCGTCTAGTTCGTACATATACCTACTTCACATTCGACTGACTTAAAACACTTTTCTTACTTAAGATGGAATTACACGGTTTACTTTTAATTTCCCCTTTGCGGGTTATGCAAGCAACGCTCCTCCTACTGCAGCCTAAAATGAAATGAAATTGATTTAAGATCGTCGAAGTAAAAAGTGAAACGTGACTAATACTTCCAACAATTTTCCTCTTTGTCATAACTAACTGTTCCTCAAATATTCTTATGTTCTCTGCGTGTTCATGGCACCTTGTTCTTAATTGTTTCATGTCGTCTGATATGTGTATGCAACACGTCTACTATTAGGAACGACATGCCTATCACCCGCCTCAGATTGGTGTTCCGCTTGTTTCAACGGAGGCAGTTGTCTCGAGACACGTTTCGGTATTATATGTCAGTGTCCAAGATTTTTAACCGGGCCTCAATGCAAGGATCCGATCACCTGCCGCGATCTACCTTGCAAGCAAGCTTCCGCTTGTCACGATTATGTGAGTGGAATATTCGGAAATGGCTTTGCATGTACACCTACCGTGTTGCGTCTAATGTATCTCTGTGTGGTCTCTTGGTTTGTCTGTTACGCCTCGCATCGAACAGCCCGGCGGCTACTATTGCACCTGCGAACCAGGATGGACAGGCCCTGAGTGCTCCATCGACGTTGACGAGTGCGCCAGTGATCCATGTCGCAACGGCGGCGTCTGTATCGATGAACAAAATAACTACTACTGTCAATGTCTTCCAGGATACACTGGTAATCACCCGAGTTGCAAATATTCTGTTCGCTCAAAACCTTGCCGACCAACTTCTGCGCTTCTACGTTGCACCACGCAAAAATTGTAAAGGGTGACTCTAGACGTTGAAATAAGAGTGAAATTAAGAATAACAAGATTGCGTTTGAAGCGTTGCTTTCAAGGAAACTACATCAAGCATTTACGTATGCACTAATGGCAAAAGTCCAGTGCAACGTGCGAGGAAATCCTATGTGGCTGCCAGCTGGACGCCAGCGTTGCATTAACTTATAGGATTCTACCATTAGTACACGCGAAGGACCTTCAAAGCCTTTCCCCTCGAACAGGAAAGCTCAAACGCAATTTTCTTGTTTTTTTATTTTCGTCTTATTTTGGCTTTTAGAATCGCCGGTTAGAATTTCTCTCGGGCATATTCTGAATGTTCTATTTCTTGCGCTACATGAATGTCTTGTTTGAAACATGTAATTATCGTTTATTCGTTCATTTGTGTCACTTGTTTTGCTTGTTTCGCTATCCACTCTTTATTTATAAGGAAAATTTTGAATGTTCTCATTGTTTATTCATCCGATAACATATAGTTTGCGAAATGACTAACACGGATCTTAATGAAAATTTATAGATTTATTAACGGAAGAAGGCAATTATGCATTTCTTGTTAAGGCGGTAAAACGTTCATTGAACGAATTGTAACAACAAACCAGGGGAAAATGATTGTTTCGTTTGATAGTCTCTCCTTCAAATTACTCTATAAAACGAAAGGATGTCGTAAAAAATCATTGCCTGTCACATCCCTGTGACAATTAATATGCATTTAAAAGCTATTTAATATCTATAATATAAGTAGTGATAACATATACAATGTGTTCTAAGAAGAAGACAATTTCTTACTTAAAAATAAGTTACAAGTGACTGGAACACTTTGTATAACTGTTTCGTTTAATTTATGTTTGTAACGTATCTTAATGTCATCAGGTAAAAACTGTCAGATCAACGTGGACGAGTGCCTGTCGCAACCGTGTCAGAACGGAGGTACCTGCATCGATCGAATCAACGGATACGTGTGCAACTGTACGAAAGATTTCATGGATGAGAATTGTGAACGCGAGTACAACGCTTGCGCGATAAATCCCTGCCAGAATAATGGGAATTGCACGTTGATACCAATGTCCCGACGTGAATTCGTCTGCGAGTGTCCCCGCGGTTTCGAAGGGAAAATTTGCGACGTCAACGTGGACGATTGCGTCGACGTGATATGTCCGGACGGGAAAGTTTGCGTCGATGGTATCGCCGGTTATGAGTGTAAATGTCGCGAGGGTTACAGGGGCCCCAACTGCACCCTCATCGTTGACCAATGCGCGACGAAACCTTGTAAAAACGGTCTGTGTATCGATCTCGGAGAAAACGGTTTTGAATGCAAGTGCAAAGACGGCTATCAAGGTATATTTTATTAAGCAATATCAACTTCATTCAAACTATCTAATAAGTACTCTATTTCAATACACTTTGCGCTCGTTTGACATAATAATGTAACACAACTACAAATTTGCGGTTCATAAGTTATAGATGTAGAAAGAACATTTGTGTTAAGAACTCATAACACTGTACCGCAATATTATAATACTTTTGTTGCCAGTTTGATATATTATTGCCTAAATTTATTTCAATATGATTTTTAAGTCACAAACGTTGTTGCAACAAATTAAACGTGAATCCTTGTACAAAGTATTAGGACATTTACAGGATATTCCCTGTGAAATGCTAATCGATTACTCAAATTCGCAGGACAACTTTGCGACGAAGATGTGAACGAATGCGACATAGGAGGTACCTCTTTATGTAACAACGGCATTTGCGTGAACACGAATGGCAGCTATAATTGTTTCTGCAGGCCAGGATTTTCCGGAGACCACTGCGACATCGACATCGACGAATGTCTTTGTGGCCCGTGCAAGAATAACGCCACGTGTATCGATGGTATTAACACGTTCGAGTGTCAGTGTCCGCCCGGTTATACAGGGAAAACGTGTGACTTGGACGTGAACGAATGCGAGAGTAGCCCCTGCCTAAACGGCGCAACTTGCATCGACGAGATCGCCAGTTACACATGTAGCTGTACACCTGGCTTCCGTGGGTTTAACTGTGAGATAAATATCGACGACTGTGTACCATCGCCATGCTTGAACTATGGCCAATGCATCGATGGTATAAACAACTACACCTGTGACTGCACCGACACTGGCTTCGAGGGTGAACACTGCGAGAAGAACATCGACGATTGCCGATCGCTGCCCTGCGCGAACGGTGCCCTTTGTATAGACGACATTAAAAACTACAAATGCCAGTGCTACGCTGGTTACACTGGCAAAAATTGCGAAGTTGACATAAACGAATGCGAGAGTTCACCTTGTCAGTACAATGGCACTTGCCTGGAACGATCGAACATAGAACTGTACAAAAGCGACGCACTTACATTACCTTCGATATTTAATCAAGAATTTAGCTACGCGAACGCCAGTGGGTAAGCGCATTATAACGTTATATTAACGTTAAAAAAACATAAGTGATACGTTAGACGAGACAAAAACGAAAATTTCATATATTTTCCTATTCACGATTAGTGGAACAAAAGTGGTATACATGTATATTATCACAGTGCCGACTCAACCCTTTCACGATACATGAAAAGTTACTATCTCCTGCCCCACTTCTTGGATTTTCAAAAAGAATTCCCATATCCAAACGTGTTTGTTTTCACAGTCTACCTACTACGGGCTGAAACCTACTTACCTACCTACTATGCTCGTGCGTTATCTCGTATCGAGCATCGGTATTCTCACTCACACGGTATATTCTTCTTCGCTCGCAATCGGTTCTTGGAACATGTACCTGTCCAGATACACATCTAGATATGATCCCCAACCCCTGCCACTTAAGTATTTGTATTCGATACGAATCCTCCAACATTTACAAACCATACGAGCTACTGTAGAAAAGAATCTTTTCGTTACTGTTACTACATGTATCCTGTATATACATGTAAATACTGCAACTTAAAGTACTCATCCGCACGATAATTAAAATATTCGCTTCTTTTTTTAGATACGAATGTCTGTGTGTACAAGGTGTTGCGGGGAAAAATTGTGAAGTGAATATTAACGAGTGCGACAGCAATCCGTGCCAAGCAGGAACCTGTGTGGACCGTATCGGTGGTTACACGTGCGAGTGCGAGGAGGGATTCGAGGGCGATCATTGTCAATTCGAGATCGACGAGTGTAAACGATACACACCCTGTGTGCACGGTTTGTGCTCCGATGGGAGAGCTGATTACACCTGTATATGTGAACACGAATACGGTGGCAAAAATTGTTCGGTGAAGCTGATCGGTTGCCAGGGAAATGCGTGTCAAAACGGTGGCACCTGTTGGCCATACCTTGTCGATGAAACGATACATAAATTTAACTGTACCTGCCCTAATGGGTATCACGGAGAAATATGTGACTACGTAAGTTTCATTAGCCCTACCTTTGGTATTAATAAAAGGACAGTCTTTATTGCATGTTACTTAAATTCACCGCTCACTTAATTTAATTGCACTTGTTATATCTTACTTAAAAATATGCTGCACAGATCAAGGTGCGTAAGTTTAAACATTGAAATTCATCGCCTCTTCCATTTATACAACTCCGTTTTACTTTCTTTAATAGGTAACGACAATGTCCTTGAACGGCAGCTCGTACGTTTTAGTAAATACTACTCGAGACGAGGGATACGACATACAGTTCCGCTTTCGAACTACTTTACCGAACGGATTGCTCGCCATTGGGAAAGGCTCGACGTTTTATATTCTTGAACTTGTTAATGGAAAACTGAATCTGCACTCGAGCCTTCTGAACAAATGGGAAGGCGTGTTCATTGGCAGCGGTTTGAACGATTCCACTTGGCAGAAAGTATTTGTCGCGATCAATGCCACGCATTTAGTACTTTCGGCCAACGAAGAGCAAACGATCTATCCTATCAGTTTAAACGAAGGTTCCAATTCGAATCACACATCTTTTCCAATGACGTACGTTGGCGGTACCACTAGTTACCTGCGACGATTAACCCATGGCCCATCATTCTTTGTGGGCTGCACCGAAGATGTTGTTATTAATGGAGAATGGGTAGGAATCACTCCTTTAGGAATGCTAATAAGAATAAATACGTTTAATAATAACAATACACCCACCCCTACACCCAAAGCAAACGTTATTAAATATTATGTAATTATCATTGCTTAGGTGTATTCTGGTACTTCTTCGAAGACCGTGTACATGCAAGACGTTGAGCCTGGATGTCCACGCGAGGCTCAATGTTCTCCAAATCGTTGCAAAAACGGTGGTCACTGCACCGACCGATGGCGCGACTTTTCCTGCAAATGCGAAAGGCCGTATCTCGGATACACTTGTCAGTATAACATGACAGCAGCCACATTTGGTTATGAAAATATTACCAACGGATATGTAACTGTAAAAGTATCCGATATGGCCAGAAAGGCGGTCAGATCGATCGTCGACATCTCCATGTTCATTCGCACGAGGCAAGACAGAGGTGATATATTTTATTTAGGATCCGAACCAAATCCGCAGACGGATCTTAAACCGCAAGAGAAGACGTACATAGCAGCTCAATTAGAGGGAGGTGAATTGCTTGTTAGAATTCAATTCAATGGTACGGAAGCTTACACGGTCGGCGGTGTGAAGCTGAACGATGGCAATAATCATCTGATACAAGTGATTAGAAATGTAACGTTGGTACAAGTGAAGATTAACGGTACTGAATATTTCCGTAAGACCATCAGTGCCTCTGGCCAATTGAACGTAACCGTCTTATACTTGGGAGGTCTACCACAAGCATCCAGATACATACGACAGGTTGATAATCGTCAAATAGAAGTATCGCAAGCACCGCAAATTAACTTCAAAGGAATCATTCAAGATGTCCAGATATCTAATGGTATTGACACTATGGTCGTTGAATTTTTCCCTTTAAAGGTAAGAATACAAGCTAATACCACATATACAAGTCACATACTACACAAACAAAAATGTTAATCGAATTAATTGAAAAAATTACTAATCTTTGTAGGCAAACGATATACCCACTCCGATACAGTTTGGTAATGTCAGTTTCGACTACTACAAAGTTCTTAAGGGTGTAGTGTCGGACAACGTGTGCGTGAGCAATCCGTGCAATCATAATGGAACTTGCCACGTCACGTGGAACGACTTTTGGTGTCAATGTCCACGAGGGTATACCGGCAAGACTTGCCAGGAAATGGAATTCTGTCAGCTGCAGGACTGTCCTGCCGGATCGAAATGTCAAAACCTAGACGACGGCTATGAATGCATCGCCAACGCCACTTTCAATGGGGCGACAACTTTTTTCACCTACGTTTACAGTCAGATGGAAGAAAGGAATATGTCGGATTCAACGATCGATACTATACAAATTACGTATCGATCGAATACCGGTGGCACGCTGATGCACATCGCGCCTCGTATCGGGGACCAACATTTCACCGTTTCCGTTTACAAAGACAAGATCATGGTGTCTTGGCGTTTGGACATACAAAATCAAGGAATACTGACTTTCGGTAAAACTGAGCCCGACGGAAATTGGACGTCTATAGTGTTGAGATTGAACAATAACTCCATGGAATGTGGATATGCGAATTCGAATGAGGAATACGCGTCGCACGTTAGCCCGAATTTTAGTTTCTCTTTGTGGTACGATTTATTGATTACCGGATCGGTCACCCTTGGGGGGCTTGGTTCTACTCTTTCGAACAAGCATAGCTACGTGACAATCGGATCTGGGAGACAGAGCTTGGAGAATAGGAGTGGTATTAATGAAAATTCGATAGATTTTACTGAACGCACATTGACCACCGCTCCTCCACCTTATAACGTAATGTCAGGTAATATGATAATTAAATTCCTACTATTATTTCTGTACTCTAACTGTTCAAAATATACATTGCACCAACTAGTCGCAATTAGCCTTTTGATAAGCGCAACAATTCTGTCAACTTTCATTTCTATTGTAACTTTATTATTCTGCAAGAATTACAGAATCTACAAAAAGCAAAGCTATTTGTGTGACTGGAAAATATATCTTACTTTATAGGTGAACCGTTCAAAGGATGTCTTGGCGAAGTGAGAATTGGTAGCATGCTTTTACCTTACTTCACGTACGAAGAAATTTATCAAAACGCCAATTTTACACCTCTGGAGTACCTAGCGTTCCAAGAAAATAACTCGTCGCATCACGATAGCATAGGCTGTCAACTTTGCTTTGACTCGGACTGCAAAAATGACGGTTACTGTCTTGATAAAACCAGCAGCTACATTTGTCATTGTCCTGCGGGATATACAGAGGACGATTGTTCTTTTAACATCGACGAATGCATTGACAATAAATGCGAGAATGGAGCGACGTGTGTCGATGGTATTGCTAATTACACGTGTGTGTGTAACAGCGGCTGGCAGGGATGGTTGTTAGTATTATAATATATTCTATTACAGTACCTTCAGTACGAATGATATTTCAACATAGAAAAGAAATCTGATAGCTACAGAAATATTGTGCAAAAATAATGAGTTAGCTAACGGAATATGTGTCCCTATCCTCCATACTTGCTAATTAATTTTATTAATTTATGTTAGGTGCGATAGCGACATAAACGAATGCGTAACGATTCGGCCTTGTGAGCACGATGGCGTGTGCATAAATCATCCTGGATACTTCCGTTGCGAATGTCCAGATCAATTTACTGGCGATCGATGCGAAAACTACCGTTTAATTACTTGTGACAACGAGCCTTGTAAAAACGGTGGCCGTTGCACAGACGTAGTGAATCCACAAACTGGTGACAATTTTACTTGTGCTTGTACAAACGGTTACGAGGGCTCAATTTGTGATACTCCTTACTGCATCGCTAGGTGTCAAAACGGTGGAAGATGTGAAATTTTGAATCAGGTGTGAATATGATTCAGTTTTCGTTACTAAAAACTTGTTTCACCGCTTTTGTTCTCCGTCCGAACGACTTACGTTTTTCGCCAATGTACCCCTAAAATGTAGCCATGATCATTGCTACGTTCTGTATAATTTAAGACAGAATTATTCGTACGAATAATTGGTAACAATTTATTACTTTGCATTACTAGACACCTCGATGCACTTGTCCACCTGGATATTCCGGACTTTACTGTGAAATTAATATTGATGATTGCGCACCAGACGCAGAAGGGAATGTACCGTGTAAAAATGATGGGAAGTGCTACGACGGTATAAATAATTATACTTGCGATTGTAATGGTACAGGCTATACAGGGCCCGATTGTTTGTACGACATCGACGAGTGTCAAGACCCAGCGACGAACTGCGGCTATGGACGCTGCGAAAATTTATTAGGAACTCATCAGTGCATTTGTAATCCAGGTTATTGCGGATACACCTGTGGAATGGTGGATCCCTGTAGAGAGGTACAATTTCTCAAGAAATTTCCCTCGTCTGATTAATGTGATTATTAGAATATTTTATATTTTATATGACATTAACTTCTCTTACCAGGATTACTGTCAAAACGGAGGTACGTGTCAGTGCAGCGAAGAGGGTGGGTACAAGTGTCAGTGCACGCCAGAATATAACGGTCAAAATTGTACAGAGGTATGTCCTGATATTCTGAAACAGGAGTGAGCAACCGCAGAAAGGGTCCAAGTACGAATGGCTTTTCTTAGCTGAATACTTAGGCTTGTTATCGGTCAAGTGAGACTGGTGGATGCTGATGTATCAATACAACCAGTGTCGATAACAATTCAATACAATCTGCGAGCTATTGCTTCAAGGCCTGAGGATTGCTCACTCCTGTTCTGGAACAAAAATTCTTCAAGAAAAATGTAATAAACTTTTTTCCATTCTCTTCCTTAGACAAGTCACTTTTTGGGTAGTCAAGCGCTTGATATAGCGGTAATCGTTGGTCCTATTGTGGGGTGTTTATTCCTCATCGCGGCTGGCTCTTTAGTCGCGTTATTCATGATGGCTAGAAAGAAACGAGCTACCCGAGGAACGTACAGTCCAAGTGCTCAAGAATTCAGTAATCCACGTGTAGAAATGGACAATGTGATGAAGCCACCACCCGAAGAGAGATTAATCTAAGAATTAGTTTTCTCTTGACGAAAGGACACGGTCTAGATATTACCGTGTCCCGTCAAATCCTAGTCTATCGAGAATATACATCTTTACCACCAGTACTTGTCGATACTAAAGGAGAAAATAGGAGGAATTATCCTACCGACAGGACTATTTTCAAACGGCAAGTGAAAATATATAAGGTTTCATCGCGCGTTTTCTAGTCCACACTACCTTATCACCCTACTATCAAATTGACATGAAGAGTCAAGTAAGTAATACAAGACATGATTCCTAATTTGAAGAAGAAAAAAAATATCGACGACGCTAAAGATGAAAGCGACGCTTAAGATGAAACGTATCAAAACTGCCCACAAAATGAAAAATCGAGTGTAAGACGGATACCAAAATCGAATGTGCATTAAAATTATTGGAGAATAAATCGCTAAAAGGATTTATTAGAAACGTAACGGTGAAAAAAGGAATGTACTATAACATTTGTACATTAGTCATATTATTAATTCGAACAAATCACGTAGCCTACGCAAAGTGTACTTAAAACTTCATTAAGTGTCCTTAACAAGCAATACTCGAAACGAAGCTCCTAAGAAACGAAACCCGTCCATTTTAGTGCCTAATCGACTCTACTTAAAGCTTTTATTTATAAGCAGTAAATTTAATGCATAGAAGGTATGCATTCCAAAAAAAAAAGTGTTAAACGTAAATGTTACATCGGGGATCTCCTAAAGCATAATGATATTCATTACGATTGTTTTACTTGCTAGTTTTCATTCAGGCAACTATGATACAGATATTTTAAAATATTAATAGAGCGTAGAGATATATTACGACTTATGGCGAAGATACTTTGTAAAAATATCGTAAAAGTTAACACGAATTATTCATTCGTGCATTCGCACGCTTTCCAGTATCGACGCGCTAGTTCATTCTGTACATAAATTAGATGATAAGTTGAAGAATATTAATAACAGTTCTACCATTAGCATTTTATATGAATATAGTATTTATAACGACGAATATTATTTTGTATGTGATTATTTACTACCACGACCAAAGTAATAGCGAGGAAATTTTCTTGTCTGTTAAAGTATAAATGATAATATAGCCGTAAATAAAGAAGGTGTCATCGTTTTTATCAATAGCCGAGAACAATAATTCTTCACAGGAAAGAAAGGATTAACGTATTGTTGTTATTATCTTTCTCTAATATACTGGCCTAGATGTACTATATTTTCGCTTCATAGAATCAAAATTAGTACGGACTCCTTTATATAAAGTTGAATTGGAGAATCGGAGAGAAAACAATGAGAATTCAGTCTTTGCTACTGTTTAAAAAATTAGAAGCAGGCTTCTACGATTTAAAAAATTTTTAAAATAATAATACCGATTTAGATATTTGTACTAATATATTCCAATAACTATAAAGTGGTACCATTATCGCAAAAAGTATAAAGATTGGATTCTCACTTCCCCTTCTCCCCTGGCCGTTATAATGCTGTAGAAAGAAAATTTTTAATCGCAGAATATGTATCGATATTATTGCAAAATAGTGTGAGCGTGCTTATTTCGAGCACACGTGTTAATCTTTAATAAATGTAGTATATACGAACATGGGAACACCGACAATGAATTTACTACAGCAGCTGATGCATTATGTAATTGAGGTATCAATCAAAACAAACACATGATTGATTATGTGAATAGTTTATACTTGAGAAGATAGGGACGATCGTATTATATTATTGTAAGTTAAGAAGAATTTTCGTTTAACGTGTATTATAAAGTGAATATCATTAATGTTTTTTGCAAGACTGAAATTTTGGGTACTAAGAAATGTGTGCATGCGCTTTTCACGTGAGTACTTACTTTATGACAAGATAAAATTATTGTGCATAAATAAATATCACAATTCACACTAAATGTACAAAAAATAATAAAAATTTAAATAGTTTAATGTAATGTTTTATTGTGTAAACTTTTAATAAACTCTAAAATATATTTGTTTATCCGCAATTTGAAATAAGTATAACTAGCACAATGTACACACATATATACAATTATTGGAATCATTTCCCTGCTCTTTTTCTTACATAAATACTAAATACACATTAAATATAAAAAATATTTTAACTATTTCTATATTTATCTAAATATTATGTACATATATACATGATGATTCACCTAACTTACATGACTTGAATAGGTCCTAGATTATGTACAGTGTATGAAAAAATAATACATATGTAGGTGTATCATAGTTTCAGAATGCAAATTACATGGTGTACAGACTTTATTGTAAGTATTCATTTCTCAATGAAATAAAATATATCATCTTTTATTTTTAGGGCTAATAACAGTATTGATTCTTTGGAACGTATTGTTTCATTTAAAAAGACTTAATTCACTATGAAATTTTTTAATTTCAATTCAAGAAAACCATTCAAAGTTCACATGGTAATAATCGTTCGCATAAAGTAATATTGTTTTGTACTGCAAATAACATAGGAATTACTGAAAATATGATAGTTATGTGAAGTATCATGTATAAACACATCTTTTAAATAAATTACATGTCTAATATAATTGTATATATAAAAATATTATTTATATAAATAATATTATATATCTAAAACACTTTGACTAAACAGCTGAACATGATTTTAGGAAATTCAAAAATTCCGACTACCTCAATTTTTGATCACTTAATCTAATGTTACAGTTATTAACATTTCTTTCCATTTATTTTGGTTAATTTATCACGTGAGATCTTGTCAAAAAATAAAAGCCCAGCAGCGCGTTCGATACTCTCTGGTGGTACCTATTACATATATAGTAACATGTTCGTTACCATTAATTGTTTTATGTTAATATAAATTATTATACAATCATGCACCGCTTGACGATGAGACTAGAGCCAGATTTATTGCATATACAGTGCATGGCTGTACATAAATACGGCATATATCAATTTACCTGAAAATTTGTTAATGGTGCATTGTCATCTATAGGGGCATTTGGCATTACAAATGCTTCCATTTCTAATTGTGAGTCATAAGTTTCACCAACAACTATTTTGTAAAAATGAGTAGGTACTGCTACATGATTTAAGCCAATAACTTCATACCGCACGTACTTCTTTCCATCAATATCTACTCTATAATAATAAGAAATATAGAGTAACATAGACTTTCACAAAAAATAAATATCTAACTTACTTTGGCAAATATAAAGGGCCGGTGCAAACATACACTTCTTTATAAACTTTAGTCAAATGTCTAACATATTTCTCCAATCTATTCCAAGAATCTCTATTAAAACCTACACCAACTTGTGGTGCCATATTTGATAGATAAAATGTTTGATCTATGGCGGTTTGAGAACACTTGTGGTTTCCGGCTGCTGCCAAATGTCCCCGATCGTATCCACTCCTTTTATAATCACTGTTATCTGATCTAATTCCCAAATAAATTGTTGAAATATTAATCGAAGAACATTATATAACCATCGAATATAAACATTTACCTAAAAAAGGGATGTATGTTTGGATCAGGTTTAAATTCACAGTTACTACGCGATATCTCCTTACTCGATTGTAAATTATCTTTATTTAAATGTTCGAAGACCCAATGGGCCACTCTATTTCTTCTGTCATAAGAAAGAACGAAATTTTCGAAAGATCTAACCTGATCTAATCCAGGAAAACCATATTTCATAATCTTTAAAAACGAAAGGACACATCATTTGACTTTAAATAGAATTGTCAACATACCTAAGCATCGTTGAGGTTAAACGTTATTTAAATATCACGTGCTTACTTCAGATACTCTTGTAGCCGTCGTTGACAATTTTGAGCCCATGTTTGATTCAAGTTCTGCAGGCACACATTCAGTGGCTGCAGAAACAGTCCCAAATAGGGGCAGACCAGGCATTTCTTTGATGTTTACATTTGAGAAAATACTACTTCCACTGTTTCTTATTTCCTCATTCAAATGTCGTTTTCGTTCTGAATATTTACCCAGATACCAACCACTGAAGCCTACGGTTGTGACAATGCTCAATTTAACGGTAATTCGCGTCACGTTTATCATATTTTTAGTCATCGAAACTTAAATACGAATTCTGATGCAGGTTTCAATCTCTTACTCCTCTTGCACAACTCTTGTGTATGTACGTAACCGATTATCGAACCTAACCACGATGTATAGGCTGATCGCCTCAAGACGTAAATACGCACGCGAGAATTCACACCGATTCATTTCTACACAATCAACCATCGCACTAACACCTGTGAAAGTTCATTTTATTACTCGTGGCGCCATCTCTGTGAAAAGTGCTCAAACTGGTCGCACATCGTTACCGACAGCGAAGTAAACTATTGACAGACTGGTGGCGCCATCTCTGTGAAAAGTGCGCAAACTGGTCGCACTTAGTTACCGACAGCAAAGTAAACTACTATTGGACTGGTGGCGCCATCTCTTCGAAGAGTGCTGAAACTGTTCGCACTTAGTTACCGACAGCGAAGTCAACTACCGACAGACTAGTAGCGCCATCTCTTCGTGGAGAGTTGGAACTAGACCCGATTAGTTTGGACACTTTACGCAGAGATGGCGCCACCAGTCTGTCAATAGTTTACTTCGCTGTCGGTAACTAAGTGCGAACAGTTTCAGCACTTTCCACAGAGATGGCGCCACGGATAATAAAAAAATAATATTTAAATAGTACAATTTTACGCGCGTATTAATTTAAGTATGAGCGTAAATGAAAGGAACAAAACTCCAATGAACAAAAAACTATCAAAAAATATATTAAGATTAATAAATATAATAGAATACAATAAAATCTGTACTTTACAGAAATTAGTATTTAACATTTTTATAAAATATAGAACTAACTATAAGTGATGTTGTAGCCAAAAATTTCTTATTTGACACGCACCCATATATGTCATACATACATACTAATACTTTTCACATACTTCTCTACCAAATATTTGCATTATTCATAAATAATCATTAACATCAACATACCCACATTTCACATTAACCAAGACAGGACTAATTACGAGTGAATCTATACAATACAAATTTATAAAATCACTTAATTAGAATATAAATATTAAAAAGTTGTGAAAAGATATTTTTATTCATTACAAGACTCATCCGAATCTTCGGCTAAAATTATGTCATATCCAGGCAGTGTTCTCGGATCGAATGTTGATTGAAAACATTTTTGAAAAATGAAACGTGCTTTTTTATTTGGTGGAGGTGGTGTACTAGGTATCTTGTCTTCTGATACATCACATTTATCATTATCCGAACTTTTCCGTTTATCAGTTTCATCATTGCTATATTTCCTTTTTGCTATTGTAGAAAACACAGTACTGACTAATTGTTTTCCACTTATAGATGTTTTATTAAATTTTGTAATTATATTAGAACTAGATGAGGAACTTTCAAAATGTTGGAATTCTTCTTGAGTATTTCGTTCTACAGGCAAATAACTTATTTTATTTGCTTCTTGATTAGCTCTTGTTACTGTATTAACCATATTTACTGACAAATTGGCTTGCACTCTAGAGTTATCTTGTTCTTTCTCTTTATTTTCCTCCATAAAGCATGGATGCATTCCTTGAACAGTAGCATTTGCTAATGCACTATTAGATTTATTAGTTGACTTATTTTGTACTCTACTTGTAGATTTATTATTGGTTTTCTTGGAAACACGTTTGTTTCCTGCTGTTCTTTTCACAGACTTTGCTTGATTACTAATTGATGTTGTTTCTGATTGGGTCTCAACATCAGAACTTAATGTCGATAATACTAAATTTACTTCAAAAGATGGATTTTTTAAGGCAAATATAACTGGTCTGAAAAATATTAATATAGATATTGTACACATGTATTATATTAATACTATAACCTGGTCTAACAGTGTAGAATAATACCACTATTTATAATATATATATATATATTATATATATATATAAGTTAATCTAGAAACTCAAATGTATATTAAATTTTTACCTTCCCGCTCCTTCAAAATATATACTGACTGAGAGACCTAACATTTCTGCAAAACCTAAGATAGACTTAAATTCCTTCATACAAAATGTAATTGATGTTTCATTACCGATTTCATATCGATCAAATTCTCCCTTGCTAAAAGCAAGTTGTGTACGTGTTGTATTTGACAAACCTAATAGAATTTGTTGTTTCAGTTTATAAAGCAAATAATTTCATTTTCTTATTATATTATTCAAACTAACCTGAAGTATCATCAACATAATTTCTTAATAGAAGCTTTTGTACTGAAACTTCAAGTGTTATCTCAATTAAATTTTGATGAAAATTTTGCAAAGCATCTGCCAGCACTCGTGCTTGACTTGAAAGTTTAACCAATGCACAGTCTTTGTTATATGCAGTCTGTAAAAAGAAAAGATAAGCTATAGAAGGTAATAGAAAACAAACAAACAAACAAACAGACCATATTAAAGATATGCAAATTCATACTTGTATTATTTCACAATCTAATATGGGTATTAAATAAGTTTTATTAATACTGTTCTTGTATTTTAAAATGAACAAAATTTCAGCTGCATCTGATTCTAATCTAATGTGACATGTTTCCACTTGTTTCTCTATTAAATTTATTGCTTTAAATACTGTCATTGCACTCTGCAAAATGAAAAGTAAATGCGTTAAGATCTATAATATTATATAAAAGTATAATAATATGTTATTACCCTCATTGAAATTTTACATTTCAATGCATCGTTATCTTGAAGATCGCCATAAACGTAATAAGAAAAGTAACTCTCAAAAAATGTAAAATCAGCATACGCTGAATTTGCCATATTAACAGTACGAAATGATATAAAAGTTTTCTGAGGCTCTATGTACATTTCATCCCCAATTCTTGCTAATGCGTGTATAGCCTTTGCTAAAACTAGTACATTTTTTTTATGCATAATTTATTTATTTTTATAAAATATTTACAAAATAGTAAACAAAACATAACCTAAATAAAATAAACATACTTTTGACATTTGCTCCCGGTATAACACACTTCATGTTAAATTCTTTTCATTAAACTATTTCTCACTAATTAAATATGAGGTATAAACAGTTAAGTTTGACAATAAACCGAAAAAGTAACAAAAAAAATTCATATTATTATACGTAACTTAAAACATAATACATCAAGCTATGAATATTCCGTAGTAACCATATCTTAGAAATGTGTACGTTTCTACATTTGGAATTTAAATAATTAAATAAGCAATAATCATAAATGTGAGCTTTACAGAAATGATCTATGCTGTATATCAATATAAACTGTAAATAAAAGGACATGCAGTTTATATTTTAGCGCATTGTAAGAATAATCGACAATTAACACGATCTCGAAACTCGAAGATCGAAAGCCAATCTGTCAAATACACTTTCGACTTTCCCTACTGTTTGACATTTGACTAGGTTTTGTATTTGACCGTCAACAAATGCAATAAAATATATATTTACACTGCAAAATAACACAGAAATCGTAAAAATACTATTAAGTCCGTCATGGTGGGTAGATAAACTCAAATATGAGTAGTAAGAATTAAATTATTGTGACTATGGATTTCTCGACTCTTATCACTTAACCTCGTGAAAAATTATTACTACTTTTTATAATTATAATTTTCACTACTAAAAATTTGAAATATATGCCCATAGTCTGTAGATTTTCTTATATAATTTACAATTATATTTTTGTTTATTGAGAAATAAAACTTAAATCCTAATTGAATATTTGTAGCTTGTTTTAGTATTGGGAGATTTGCACATACCCCACAGGTGTAGTAGTCTTCCAAGTAAATTTAAAAAATTATTAGTGCCTGGTCGCATACAACATATTTTGTGTACAGGTAACCTTTGCACAAAAGAATCGTATGATTACTTAAAAACGTTAGCCAGTGATGTGCATGTCGTTAGAGGGGATTTTGATGAGGTATCTTCTACAAAATACCATATTTGTTGTAACTTTATATTATTAAAATTATTGGGAAGTTCATTCATATTTGATTATGTCCTTATGTATTTATAGAATTTAAACTATCCAGAACAGAAAGTTGTCACTGTCGGTCAATTTAGAATAGGATTATCACATGGACACCAAGTGGTACCTTGGGGAGATCCAGAGTCATTAGCTTTAATTCAAAGACAATTAGATGTTGATATTTTAATATCGGGTCACACGCATAAATTTGAGGCGTATGAGCATGAGAACAAATTTTATATCAATCCTGGTTCAGCAACTGGTGCATACAATCCTCTTGATACGTAAGTTTTTATATTAGTAGTTTTGACTAAATGTTAAGTTACAGTATATTTATGAATATTTTATTTATGTTATTACATATTTCATTTGTAATAATACGTATAAACATTTACTAATTATATAGATCTGTTATACCATCTTTTGTACTAATGGATATTCAAAGTTCAACTGTTGTAACTTATGTATATCAACTTGTTGGTGATGAAGTCAAAGTTGAAAGAATTGAGTACAAAAAGAATTGAATTATATAAAATGGTCCAAAAAAATAAAATGCATATACATAATGTATGTTATCTGACATTATATCTGTTTCATAAACATGAGACAACATTCATCTATGCATTGATACTATGCATAATTTTAAGTGCATCAAAAATAACAGTTAAGCATTTATATAAGAATTTAAATTGTATAATACATTTAATGTAAATAAAATAAAGTTATTAAATGTAAATTATACGTTACATATTTCTTTAATAATTGATGTAAAATTTACGATTGCAAATACCATTTTCATTCTTCTGTATTATCAGTCAAATTATTTGTTTCCTTTTACATTTACTTTCTATGCTTCTTTCAGGTAAAATTTATTTTCATTAGCTACATAGATCGCACCATGCCTCCCGTCACGTACGCATATTTGCGTACATTTAAATGTGCACATGTATACATTAACTTGACCTAATTTTGTGATTCACTAAAATTTCTTTGTACATATATTTACATCTGATTCAGGCTGCTATTTGTTTATAAGACGAATTAAGCACACCAAATTTTCTCGCATTACGACTTTTATCATGTATTTTTATAAATCAAATGAAATGCTATTAGATATAAAATTATATCTTTTTAATTTTGTACCTAAATATATATGTTTTCTTATTTGTACAAAATGCAGAATACAGGTGTTGTATAAATTCATATTTTTGGATGTAAAACAGTTGTATAATTTCAATTATGTTTAATTTATGCCTCTTTTTTTGTATGAATTGTGCGCGAGAAGAAATACATGTAGTATGTATAAACCATATTAAATTAATATTATTTGATAAATATAATATTAATATTCAAGTATAAAATAATTTTTGTTGTTTTATTCGTATACATTTATCAATATGTTACGCTTATGTGGTTTTATCTGTGAAAAGAAGGGAACGTGCATCAACGCTCGTAAGTAATCGTAAAAAAATAAAGAAAAGGGGAACGAAATACTATTGCGCATGCGCAAAGAACAAAGAGGGGCATTTGTGACCGACCCATCAAAAGGGGCCCACTAGGTAGTCCTCCAGTTTAGTATTGAATCTCAAGCGACTTTAAGTGGAGTTAACTTCGTTGAGAAGAACAATCTGTAGTTTAAGTAAAAATGGCAACATTATTACGAACCGGTTTGAGATTTATAATTTCAAATAAGTTTTTGGATAAAAAAGCTATTTCAGCTTTACAGTGTGAAATACCAGGGAAACAAAATATTCTACAATCAACATTTAATTTACAGGTAACTTGCCTTTCATATCACAAATATCTACGTATATGTAAAATTTTTACGTTAATTGTTACATTTAAAATATTACAACTGTAATCAACGCGTAAAATTATAAATACTTCATTATTAAAACAGAGAACGTAAAGATCGTACCGAATACTTTAACTTTGCTCGGTGTTTACATTCAACGTTTCATTTTCTGTATACCAAGGAAAAATAAAAAAAAGTTTAACGCAGTTCAATAATTAATATTTCTTAGTTTTCTGTTTGACTAAATCCTAGTATAATTGTTTTGTTAACTTTATGATTATTTATTTATTTGTTTATATTACTATTTGTAGGATTATTCAGTTTTACTTCTCTTTGTGATTCTTCGAGTACATAAATCTTTACAATTGAATTTATTCCTTGAACTTTTCAATTTAAGTCCTATACCTTGTAACTCTTGGGATTTCACATCACATCGAAGTTCGTTGCACCGACATGATCCGATACAGATTATATTTACGATGTCAACACGATCTCGTCGTGATGTACATTATTATGACCTAGGCTGTTACAAAAAGTATAATTGTTAAAGTTAAATATATTTTTTTATTCCTCAGGGAATAAAAAATATAATTTGCTATTAGTAAAATACGATAGTGAACTCAATATTTTATTTCCAGTACTATAATATTTCTCAGCGATTGTACAGTAAAAGAAGGGTACATCAAACTGGGATTTCAACCTCAGTGAATGAAGAAGAAAGCGATAGCGACTCAGATGACGAACAAGAAAGGGTAAGACACTTATTGGGAGCAAGACTCTCAACAGTAGAACTCCATTTATCTGAACCTGTTGGAAGACCAAGATGGTTCAGATAAATGGATCGTTCGGACAATAGGAGTCTACTATACGACCTTCCATTTCACTACTGTTTAATCATTTGTAAAATTCCAACTAATATTCGTATATATAATTTGATTTCTTCTGTTTCCACCCAACACATTATGTATATACAAACTTTTTTTTTTATCGTTCTACAAATCTTTTGTTTCAATATCCGAACGTATATAGGGCAACGATATACCAGACATACAAGCGATTGAGCCGCATGGCCCCCATTCAAATAATAAGAGTCCAGTAGTGTGTTCTGTGACAAAATTATTTCTGATAGACTTATCTTTACTGCAGTCCTATCTCTTAAGATAATTTTAATATCTTTTTTCGTTAACTGATCTAAGAAAAAAATATACAAAATGTCAGACTATATATAATTATGAATGAAAAATTGTTTAAATCAAAGTAAGACGAGAATGAAAAATAAAATTGCGTTTAATAAAAGTTTTGTTTTCGAAAAAAAACCAAAAATTTAATCGAATACACGTGCTCTAATGTGTGTACGTAAAAGAGTAGAACTTCACAATGACGCATGTCGACAGTCCTATGTGGCTGCGAGCAGACGCTAGTCTCGCACTTATCATTATATCACTGTCCTCACTTGACAAATGTTCAAAAGTATTTTTCTTGAAAAAGAAGCCTCAAATATAATTCTATTTTTTATTTTCGTTTTATTTTGGCTTCCAGAGTCCAATACTCAATAGCTAACTGTTTGTAAATAATTTATAGAATAAATTTTCTTCAACATTTCAATCAGAATACATACCCAATTAATTAAATTAATGTATACATGAGTAAGGCTGTAATTTATTGTTCTTTCCTTAATTTCGTATTTCATGTTTAATATAAATATTTCTTTTATTTAATCATAAAATAAATTATGTTATAATCGAAAATAAAAATTTGTATACTTATTTTTTTATCAATTTAAATAAGAAAATATCAATTTTCATCTTTTAGGGTCAATCAGCTTTTTGGAGAAGAAAAATGCGAACGCTGCACAGTCATTTGGACGTTAATAAAGACGGAGTTATTAGTTACGATGATTTTATGCTACTTGGAGAACGATTTTCTGATTTGGGGCACTTAACGCCAGAAGCTAAAAATGAATTTAAAAAAGTACTAAATGTAAGTCTGTTTTTTTTTTTTTTTTATGAAAACGAAATACTATACAATTCCTAAATATATATAAAATGACAAAATACGCGTTATATTCATTAGTGTATTTATTCGTGCAGGAAATGTGGGAGGAACAGTGGGGAGAAATTAGTCCGTATAATCTCATTTGCGTTGAAAAATATCTGGAAGAAATGCAACATGTTCTTAATGACTCTTCATTAAAGAAAAAATGTCATCATTTTTTGCCATTTTTATTCAAAGTAAGTTTGTAAAAATTTGTTTGTATATAAATCAATACATATAAAAAAAAGTTCTTTAAAAATATTATTAAGTATAAAATTGTAGGCAGTGGACAAGGACCGAAGTGGTGAAATTTCTGTACAAGAATTTCAATTATTTTTCAAATGTTTAGGTCTTACACATGATGTAAGTAAAATACTTTTTTCTATCATGGTAATAAAAAACAAAACTCAAATGAGTGAATTAACTAAATTAAAACATTTATTACAGGACGCAGTTATTTCCTTCAGTCATATCGATACTAATGATGACGGTAAAATTAGTTTTGACGAATTTATAACACTGGGCCGTGAATTTTTCTTAACAGAAGATCCAAGAAAACCAAGTAAATATTTCTGGGGTCCATTAGTAGATTAAATTTCTTATTTGGACCCTGTAATTTGTGATAGTAAAATATTGTATATTAATTACGATATTCGTAACGATAACTTTTGTATACCTCACTTATTAAAATAGTTTAAGTTATAGGATATAAGTTTTTATACAATCTATTAAAAAAACTTTGATTATTCTAGAATAAGTATAACAAATGTTTTATATTCACTAAGAAAGACTTCCTTTAAATGATAATATTTGTAAGTGTTGTAAAGGTTGAAGAACTTGTATAAGACATTTTTTTGTTAAAAAATACAACAGTTTTTTTAATTACAAATATAAATACTCACTTTTAGCAATATATGTAATTGTACGAAAATAAATAGATGACTAAGTATTCAATTACTTTGGCTTTCTAAGTGAAAAACCTTCACCAGTGAATGCTTTAAATTCATCTGGATCTTTTTCCTACAAAAATATGTCTGTGTAAAGATTAAATATATAATGCAATATCATTATCTTAGCACTATATTATTCTAACTCAGTTTTTTTATTATCTTTAGAGCGAATTGTAAGTTTCACCCATATTATTTTCCCTTTTATGAAACATACACTAATAAATTTGATTTAAGAGCAACTCGCGATTATTTTGCTTTCAGATGGATTTTCAGATATCCTTAGACTGTTTTCTTTACCCTATTTCGTTATCATAATAAAATAACGCTAACTATGACCGCGTAACGCACGTTATCTCATCTAATGAAGGGCTCAAAATGGATCCAATCGCTTCAAAATTACGTTAACTTCCGGAGCTATTAAAAAATCTTATCTTTTAGAATTCATTCTTCAATCGTTGGTTTTTGTCTAACGTTCATTCTTGGCCATAAACGCTTGTTCAAAATTCATTCACGTTTCACGGATTCGACTCGGTATGTGCTTATTTTGAGTATGAAAGCGCATTCTTGCGCTTTAAAAACTCAAGATATATCAAGGTTCAACATTACAAATTTATTAAAATTTTTAAGTCTTAAGTACCAAATCATATTTGAAAAAATTCGAATTTTTCAACACAAATACGTACATACATATTTGAAGCAATTTGTAATGTTTCAAAGCCCATCATCATATTTAATATATTGAATAAAACGTTTACATCTCTATAAAAATTGTTGCTTTATGTACATACTCATATTTATTTAAAAAAACAATAGAGTTACTTACTCTTGATAATGTTCTAACTCCATATTAGGCTACATAGGAATAAACTGGAATTAAATAAGTTATAGTTTATTTCATTTTAATTCTGAAAATTTTAGTATTCAAATTAGCACCTCTTTATTAATTGCACACTACTATATTAACATTAAAATAGTATTCAAATTATGTAATAATATTTTAGTAAAAAGTGAATTGATATATTTTATCAATTGCAATTAGAAAAATTCAGAAAAGCAAAATGCCATTGGAGTTAGAACAATATGATTTTAGCTGGTATGATAAACAACATTTTTAACAAAAATGCACTACAGTAATGCAGAAATAAACGAGTTAGAACATATATATTAATGGTAATACTAATTTAAAAAAAGAAAATTAAAACAATTTGATTCTAAGGTATATATTAAATAAAATCTTACCTCTTTATTATTAACAGGTTTAGTAATTCGTAAAAATGTAAGAGTTCCTACTTTGTAATCATAATCTGGTATTCCTCTAATATAAGCTGGTTTACTGGCAACCATTTCTGGTTTTGCAAAGTCCCTACGTTTCTTGCCATTCAATCTGTTGCCTTCTCCCTTAAATGGTACAAAACCAGATGGTGCTGGCATTAAATCTGCAGGATTTACTACGTTTTCATCTTTTTTAACTTCCTTTTCTACATATCCCAATGGTGGAGCAAATTCAACATTCATATCACATTCTATAATAGTAACTGCAGGACCAGGTCTTGTCTCCAAAACACACATTTCATATATTCTTTGATTATATTTTATGGCGATAATATCACCTGTTGTAAGACAAGCAAAATTTCTTAATCCATTTTCTAAAACTGCTTTTGGGTTTGTGATATCGAGAAAATCTTCAGACTGTGGTTGAAAGCGTGAAAATGTTGCAACTGGCAAAGTTACACTTTCAACATTTATCAGGTCTCCTTCTTGTAACAAAAGATTGTACATCATCTGTAATCATATTATAACAAATGTATATCTAATTACGCTTTATATGAATTTAATTATTCCACCCCTTGAATAAACTTTTCTTGTTCAAGAAAATGTTAATTTTTTTAAAATAAATTTCCAATTTTTAAGTCATAATGAAATGTAACACATTTACAAGACAGTAATTTATTGTAAAACTTGAGAACTATATGAAAATTTACTGAATAGCAGAAGATTAATCATTGAATCTGTAGTTATACAAAGAATTAAAATTGTTTAAATACACCAGAGACCTTGCTTTCTTGTAATTTACTGTGATATAATTGAACCATTAGGAACAACTAAGACACATGACTAGGCTTTGTAAACCAATAGTATAATTTCTTTTAGCGTATAATATACAATTTAAAACTCAAACCTACCCAACAGGGTAAGTAAACTCGTCCTTCATCCGCAACAAATTCCAAAACACCGCAATGAGTAATTCTATTGGTTTTTTCATTACTTAATCTAAATAACATAGGAAATCTAATGTTCAACCTTGTTAAATGTTCTAAAGCTGATGGTGGCATAATTACTGGAAAAAAATATACAATAAATTATCTTCTGTTTATTCAATGAATGAAGTATAAGAAATTTTATGAAATGTGCATACTTTTTCCTCCACGTTCTACATCACACCTATATGTACCTGGTAACATCGACACAGAGAAGCATCTATAATGATTGTTGAAAGGCCTTACAATCTCCGGAAACATGTTAAACCCAAACTGAAAATGAAAAGTCATTGTAACTTCAAAAACAACTTAACCTCACTTTATGAAATAAACTGTCGAACGAAACATATCCCGTCATTATCTTTTCATTTTCAGAATTGTTTTACCATATTCACGTATTTGCTGTGAAACACTTCTTCAATGACTTATGAATAATAGAATTTTTAAAAAATGCACAACTATGTCGTACGCATATGTATACACAAAAAGCAGACGATTTGTACAGATCAGATGTTCGTAACGCACTATGTGAACTTTCAATACACATATTCGTCACATGTAGATTATAGCTATACATATATACACTATACGAAAAACTTGTAGTTAATGTCATAGATCAAATTACTGTATAATAAATCTGATCTCTAATTAAAAAAATAATTCATGGAAACTTTTATTGCAATCTTCAATACACTTTACAAGAATTTTCGTTTACATAATACATAGCGGAGTATCATTAATTTATAATTGTAATTTGTTAAAACACAATATATTATATTCTTTCATAATGAAATATATAAGAGTAATAATTGTGACTAAACTAAACTGTAAAAATATATAAGAATAAGTATTGTAACAAGTAGTAACGTAATTGTAACAAAGTTTACAAAAGAAGGACCACCTGATCTCAGAACAAGATCTATTAATGCATCAACACAATAGCCACACTGCCTGCAGTGTTTTTATAAAAATAACATGCAAGATTAAATGCATTTGATTCGTAGCGTGTTTTTGTATTGTATTTTGTTTATGCATGGAGTGTACTCGAAGATTACAAGGCAGAACTTGATAGAATTTTTGTAATTATTAGCAAGAATATTGAATTATTTTGTAATTTCGTATATAGCATTCGCAAGATATTCCACATTTTTCGTCGTTACTCCTGCCATAGATATTCTACCATCTTTTGTTAAATAAATACTATAATCTTTTGTAAGTTTTTCCACCTGTAAAAAATATAGACATAATTTATCAGATACAATAAAATAACTAATATATATAGTGTTTCTTAGTACCTCGGGAGGTTTAAGACCAGTATAACAAAACATTCCAATTTGATCCGTAATATGTGTCCATTTACGGGAACTGCCCATTTTTTCAAGAGTACCACGCAATTTTTGACGGATTGAAATTATACGGTCAGCCATTGTTTTTACATCACAAAGCCATTCTTGTTTCAATTCAGGATCTGCTAAGATTTCAGTAACTATTCTTGCACCATTAATTGGCGGATTAGAATATATTGGCCTAATAAGAATCTTTAGTTGTGAAAGTACACGTGCCGCTTCATCTTTGTCGGAATTAATCAGTGTGAATGCCCCAATGCGTTCACCTATAAATTAATGATTTTTAAACATTTTCAATTTAAAAAAAATTACCATGAAATTTTTAACTCTCTTTTTCGTATAGTTACCATATAAACCCATATTTTTGGCATATGATTGGGCTAAAGCAAGCTTAATACCTTCTTTCACAAATAGTCGAAGGGCAAAAGAATCTTTTTCTGTGTCACCTAAAATTAAGAATTAAACACTTAAATAAATGAATTTTCATGATTCATTCCTTAATCTTTCATTATCTTTTTATTTGTTCTTCTACCTGAAGCGAACCCTTGGTATGCCATGTCAAAAAATGGAAAAAGTTTTCTTTTCTTTACCACTAGTGCCATTTCTTTCCATTGTTCTGGTTTAGGATCAACACCAGTAGGATTATGAGCACAAGCATGGAATAGAACAATGGATTTTTCCGGCATTTTCTATAAAATATGATATTAAAAATTGAATTCATAAGCATATTATGTTACATTACTTATAGTATTTATATATTACTAACACATAAATCTTCCAAGACACCATCATAATCTAATCCACATGTTTTAGGATCATAATAGCGATAAGACTTTATTGGAATATTCGCTAATTTAAATATGTTACCATGGTTTCCCCAAGTAGGTGTTGGAAAATACACTTCTTTATTACCGGTAAAGAAGCGTGATAAAAACATTGCACCAATAAAAAGTGAACCTGTACCAGAAATTCCTTGAACAGTAGCATTCTGAAAAATATTACGACTTATAAATTACAATGCACTACTTATACAATAATAAATTATATATATTTATATAAGTATACTGTAGGAAAACATATTTTTCAACATACCCAAATTTAATATAAAATATTTTTACAAATATCAAGGTATTTTGCAAATAGTAATGTTTATTTATGCTTCAAATTTACCAAAGGAACTTTGATTGATAAATTTTCACTAAAAAAATAATATATTTCACATTTAGTACCTACCAAACCATTTTCAATTACATTGGTACAATCACCAAGTGCCAGGGAAATGCTAAGCTTACAAAACTCTGCATTTCCTGCAATAGGTGAATATTCCTTGTCCATCTGTTTGCATTTGATTTTATCTTCTGCCTATAGTAGATTTTATACTGTTATATATCATTTTTAAAAAATAACTTTAATTAACTACACCTTTTATAAATATAATGGTTTTGCAACATGTACCTTTCGTACACTTGGCAAAACAAATGGTTTACCATTATCATCACGATAAGCACCAACTCCTAAATTTATTTTCTTTGGATTTTGATCTTTTTTATATGCTTCTGTAATACCTAAAATTGGATCTGGTGGACCCATTTCTACATGAGACCACCATGAACTATAACATAAAAAATAAGTATTTCAATACAAATTTTATAATAAAAAGAAATAGAATTATAATAACATACAATTGATTAAAATCATCATAGTATATTTTGAACTTTTATTGCATTTTCTATATATTTAAATATTTTCTCCCTATATATATATTTCATACAAATTCATAATTACTAACAATTTTGATTAAAATTTTAAGTAATTAATAATCTACATAGAATATAAAGGTTAAAAAGGTCAGTTAATTGCCGAATGTAAATCTTACCTCATTGATTTAATGCCGTATGAGGAAACATTGCTATTATTTTTAAGTAAGTTACACGTAGACGAGAATTTAATAAGTCTCGTACTTTGTGCCATTTTACTTATATTGTAACAAGACATATGCCTTTTCGGTGTCTCAACACGTTCTCAACGCTTTTAATTCAATGTCTCGACCAATCTTGATGTTAGCTGTCGCATTTATCTCCTACATACATACATATATATATATTGTATATATAGTGTATGTACAATAAGTACAAAAAATGATCACAAATGTTAATATTCTTCAAAACTGTTTAGTTCTGCATTTCTATGATATTCAATTTTTGTAATCAAGTATTAAATAACTTTTAAATAACAGTCGATTTAATACATATTTGAACTTAATAAAAAATAGTATAGTATATTAGAATAAAAACAGTGATGTGCAAATATGTATTTTTGTTAATTATTTTTGCGCATAAATACAAATTTCTATAACAAAAATTATACGTTTTTAATAAATTCATAATAAATTATAGAAATGACAAAACAGATATCTTATATAAAAAAATGTTGATGCATCTTGCATAGCTTATATCTTCTTTCATTTATTGCGATTACTTATCATGTTTTATCAAATTATTACACAAAATCGTTTTATATTATGTAACTGTATTTCTATATAAAGTATTGAATGTCATAATATTACATATGTAGAAAACAAAAATAAACACTTGCAATTTTAAAAATATATATGTGATATATTGCAACAAACCAGTGTTATTATTCTTTTCATTATATGTGATGAAATAATGTATTATCATATATATTTGTTATTGTTGCAAGTTTCTTTTATCACTGATAACTGCTGCATATAAGATCAAATGAACGAATGCACATGATTATATAAGTAGAGCAACTTGTAAGTTCATTGTCAATGAGATAAAATTTATAACCACTTTAATTTTATATATTCTTATGTATAATGTAAATATGTATACGAAACATTATTATTATACTTATTATTATTATTATTATTATTATTATTATTATCGCAATAATTTAAAAATTAAATTTAAACATAATTTAACGAGAAAAATTATAGTACAAAAAATGTTTAAAATATACAAATATATTAAAAAATTACCTTATTATTTATTTAACCAGTAAAAAGTAATTATACCTAGGTGATACTAGATAAGACCATATTTTACTGGACAATTGGAACATATCTGCATATCAATGTGGCACAATTAATTTTTCTATGTGATTGTACCTATATACAATTCGTTTATTGAATTTATGGAACAAAACAAATACAATCACTTCTTAGATTTTTCGTTTTAGAAAAATTTAAATAACTCATATTATACCTATATGGGCGTGTAATTCTATATTGTTATATCAAATGAAATATAAATATTATGATATATACATATGTATGCATAATTTAATATATTTTTTGTTAGTCATTTATTTAGATAAAACATTTTCTAAGATAAGTTTCTTTCTTTCTACTAAAAAATTTTTTGTAGCGTTCCACTACGCTGCTGAAAATGTCACGTGGTTTTGTTGCACCTGTTTTGTGTTTTCAGTGAAGGAAGTATAGGCATCTTTAAAGATGCAATTTCACATTGTTGACTATGTTTACCTCATAAAGTTTTTAAATAATAATTCAATCTACACCTACATGAAGCAGATAAAATTAATATTGACATAAATGAATTTAAAGGTCTAGAGTAAACAAAAGTTGACAGATTATGTTTTGCGTATAAAGTATAGTTGAAAAAATCTATCGTTTTCGTTTAATTTGTATTTCTTAAACAAAAATTATTTATATATATACAAGTACAGTTTTGCACAGTTAACTCGCTATGAACAATTTAATCAAGTGAATGATAATTTAAAGCCATAAATTTATGACTTTAACTTGTTTCGTGATTTATTTTTTGGTATTTTAATTTCTCATCATTAATTTTTATTCAAAATTTTTAGGAATACATATGTGTGTCTAGCTTTTGTGTTTTAAACATATGGAAACAGTAACAGTTAATTACAAACAACATTACTTGATGAAAAATGCAAATGCAAATACCTTTAAGATTAACTCAAGATGAAAAAACAAATTCATCTTGGTCAAGGTAGTCATTATACATATTATAATATAGTAACAACTATAAAGAATTTTTTAATTTTTTAAAAATCTAATATATGTAATATATACAAAATTTAAGAAAGAAATTTTTAGGAAGGAAAGACGAAAATGGTTTTTGTCATTATTATGTGGTACTTCTCTCATATATGCTACAAGAACGTCAGTTCCCTTGTTGATGCCAATTATAAGTAAAGAAAAACAATGGTCCAAACCAGATTCTGGGATAATATTGTCTAGCTTTTTTTGGGGTTACACGTTAACACAAGTTGCTAGTGGTTACATTAGTGATAAAATCGGAGGGCAAAAGGTTTTATTGATTTCTGCTTTGGGATGGTCTACGACAACATTTTTTATGCCAGAAGTTATAGAGCTCTTTTCAAAAAGTGAGACGTCTGTATTATTAGTGGCAATAGTAAGAACAATAAATGGAGCATTCCAAGGTGTTCTCCTATGATTAGTAAAGTATATAAGATCATATTTATGTATGCAAATACATTGAAATTATGTATTACAGGAATGCATTTTCCTAGTATGATTAGTTTAATAAGTCAGAGATTGCATGAAACGGAAAGAGCCTCATTCTTTAGTTTATTAACATCAGGATCTTCTCTTGGAACAGTACTCACTGGATCTGTAGGTTCTTACCTGTTGGAAAATTACAATTGGGTAACAGTCTTTGAAACATTAGGTAACTAAATGTATAATTGTACATGTTATGTGTGTCAATATCTGTTTTAATTTATATTTCAGTATATAACACTAAAAAATATACATAAAATATGTAGCCTTTTTTGCATTACATATTATGATGGGTATTTTAAAATATCAAGTAATTATGTTATGTGTGTTTATAATATCTTTGAATGATAAGAAATACTAATTAATTTATTTATTAGCTAAGGAACAAATAAAAAGAATAATAGTTTACGACAGTTGCTGCAAGCATATGAGTATAACTATATAATTTTATTTTAAAAGCTATCATCTTAATATTATGTGAATTAACAATTCTAAATGGGATAATGTAAACATATTTCTTAATAAATATGGATGGTAATATTCCAGATTTAAATTACATATTTGTTAATAACTTTGTTACTGTAGGAGGCTTAAGCTTGGCATGGACAATGTTATTAAGTTACCATACTCTATCCTTTAAAGAAAAAGCAGCTTCTACTAAATTAACTACTAACTACACTTTGCCTTGGTTGAAACTTCTAAGAAAACCTCCATTCTGGTAATCTATTGTGCATGGGATCATTTTGAATTCAATTATCATAAAACACGAATATTAATATAAAAAGTATATATATGTATAAATTATATAAATCTGTAAAAATATTATAGTTATAAATTTACGACTGTATAAATTGTACATAAGAAATAATTATCATTTTTATAGGTCATGTGTAATAGGTCATGCTTGCCAAAATAATTGTTTCTTTGTATTGTTGTCTTGGATGCCAATGTATTTTCATGACACATTTCCTGAAGTGAAGGTAGTTAACTGTTTATAAATATTTATTTTACATCTACAATACATATTATTAATAACATTACTATACTATAATGTTAAATTAATAATATTTAAATAATACTAATTTATTACATCTAGGGCTGGGTTGTAAACATGGTACCATGGTTGTCTATGTTACCCTGCACATTTTTGGGTAAAGCCCTTTCTGAGAAAATAATAAAATCAGGGTATTCCGTCACAGTGACACGTAAAATAATTGAAACAATATGTTTTCTAACTGAAATTATAAGTCTATTATTTTTAGGTATGTGCGTCTCTTAACGTGAAAATAAAAATTAAATAACAAAGTTAAATTTAAGATTCTTTCAGCAAAAGTAGAAACATTTCAAAGTGCAATAATTTGTCTTGCATTCATTATTGGTGGATCAGGTTTCCATAATAATGCAATTGCGGTGAATCCTTCAGATCTTGCACCAAAACATTCTGGAAGTGTATTTGGATTAATGAACACTGTTGGTGCCATACCTGGTATACCTACACAAACATATATATATAGTATGTACTATTTTTGTATTAGAAAGAGAATGATAGTAATATTTTTTCAGGATTTCTTGGTGTGTACTTTTCTGGACACATATTACATGTAACACACAGCTGGCCAGTTGTATTTATATTTATAGCTGTAATAGATGCATTAGGATGTATAATATATTTATTATTCGGTTCTGGCCAAGCAATTATATAAAATGTCATAGACTATGATATTTTATTGTTTATTGTATATAAATTGTAATTTTAAATTAATCATAAAGGATTGTATATAAATTTTAATTACAAAAAAATTAAAATAATGTGAATATTTATATATCAATGAAATGATAATTTTATTTCTTGTGGTCTTACTGTAGTTTTAGTTAATTCTGACGACAAATATTTAAAAAAGTAATAAATATTTAGCATAGCTATGTATAGATAAAACTCTTGATTTTTCCGCCCAAACACAAACTTGTGGTGGTAACAGCCAAAGGCAAATGTTTCTACCTAGAAGATACTAGACAAAGCCATTTCTTATTGGATAGCGATTATGGTTACATTTTGTATTAAACGATGCATTAACGATAAATTATATTAGCAAAATTTTGTTGCTTACATAAAGTCTATTAGGGTATACAACAGTGTGTATATTGAATGGTATGACTGCGATGCGACTTGTTTGCTTCAGAGGTATAGCAACAGCTGGTTTAAGAAATTGATTAGCTGCAGATGTAACAAATATACTTTTTCTTTCTTCCTTTAATTATAAGAGTATAAACACCGCAAATCACACCGCAATATCTTCGAAATTTTATTGTTAAATATGTACTCTTTGGACAGCAAAATTGATTTCTTTTAATTATGTGAACGACAATAAAATTTAAATATAATACTTATACATAATTTTATCAGATAATACCGAAAGATAATTGGATGAAATTTCTAAAATGTTAATTTACTGGTAGTTACTACACGATGTTTTGCAAAAACAAATTTCGGCGCGTTATGTCAAATACTAAAATGCATCTTTAATTGGTGACGAGTAAAATAGTAACCAATACAATGATTGGCACGTGCGATTGTCATGCACATGAAAACGGGACCTTATCGTAGATTGGAGCAGCAAGTGCCCGATGCCTTTTTTAACGCGAGCATGTGAACGGATCTCGAGACTCGACTTTTCGATTCGGAACATCTCGTGAGAATTAATATACGCAGCGGGGACAATTGCATAGGTAGAGTTTTATTTTTAACGGGACGACCGTGCAGTTGTTTACGCGAAGTTTTTGATGAACGCGTGGTACGTTCGTCGACGCGTGTCGTTTTCACCGATTGTTCGGTCGCGCCTGCCTCTGCCTGCTGCCGCGAATGTGGATACTTCACGGTGTGCTGTACTGCTGCTGCCGCCGCTGTGCGTTTAAAGTGCTCGCCACGGCTGATTACCTTTGGTTTTTAGCAAGTCTTTCACGTTTGTGAATGCTTTGAAACTGGTCCGTTATTGTACCAGACCCCGCCGTGATTGTCACTTGATAGCAACACCCGAGGCGCCAAAGCTGTCCGCATCGGCGCTTTCTTCAGCCCAAGTGGTATCAATGTTGTCTGGCAATGGTGTGTAAGGAGAACGTGGTATCATGGTTTGGGAATCTGTCCAGGTAAAAGAAGCATTATCCGTCTCTTGCCTAACTAATGCTATAATCCTTTTGCTCAAAATGGATTGCCATAGTTCTCTTGTTCTGAGCGTGCTATTACGTTTTCTACTATGACCTCCTCATCCTTCTTACCAAATTTCGAACTAACCAAAAAGAACATTTCGCAATCTTATCCTAATTCTGTGTCAAAAACTGTCAGAAATGCATCGTTAATTAAGAAATTATGTAGATGTTGATGTCCGTTAATGTCTAATTTAGTTGATTGTCGATGCATAATTTTTCTGTTTATTACATAGGGGGGTAACAAGTATGGTAGCAACTGTTTTCCTATAATTTCGTGTATATTGAAGATATCATATATAATTAATAATTTTATCTTTTATTCTCGTTTATTTTCAAAATTTGCAGAGTACAATATATGTTTCAAACTATTACAAATATTGGTATCATTTATATATTCTTCCTCTTAGACTTTTATTTTATAGAAGAATTTTTTAAAAGGACCATCTTACTAAAAATCTATAAATTATATTTACATTTTTTAATTAAAAACATACATACGTAGATTAGAATTTGAATGTTATTTTTATGTAATTTTAAAAGTTTAAATAAAGTTAATATTCTTTAAATGATAAATATACATTTAACTAATATTTTTTCTGTTTTTATTAATTTTTTGGATTAAGAATGCAATTTCTTTTTTACCAATTACATGCATTTTAATTTTTATCATATAAATGCATGTGAATAAGATATTAAATATAAGTAAAATATAAATGTGTACACGTTATATTTACGAAAGTTCATTTGACAGTATAGTTAATTTTATTCGTACAATACTTTATTACATCTAATAGTATTAAATTACTTAATGAAATATTAAAGTAACATAAAATTTTGGTTCCTTAAAGCACAAATGATTTTTGTAAAAATATTTTGCATTAATAAAGAAACACGTTTATAATATCCTTGTCATTCACAGAAAGTTCATTTGTGTATGTGCAGTTATAAACGCATCGATGTCATGTGCACGTTATTAAATATGTGCCTGCCATTTGAAGTACGATACCTAGGCACTTGCGTAGAGGATATTGGTAAAAGGGACTACAATGACCTCCGTGACACTGAGCATCATGCGAACAGTGCCTCCGATCTTGCCGAGTTAACAACCCTAGGCGTGGCAGATAAACGTACAAGAAGAAAACTTGCACTTTACATGGCATTATTACATTCTTGTAATTATGCATGTGCAGTTATCTTGTATAAGAATCTGTCAAATTTTGACTGTCAAGAGATCTCTAACCTATTAAATGGGACCACCTTTACAATGGATGATCAACCCCTGGAGGAATTGCTCTTACTGTATACGATGGCTTTAAATCATCCAGCGTTTACATATGAGCAAAAGATTGTCTTTGGTAACATTTATATAAAACTTCAAGAGGAAGAAGCTCGTTTGAATCTCTCAAAGTCAAATTCATCCTATAAACAAACACAAGTATGTATAAATTTGGACTTTATATATATTTATTTATGTAATAAGAGTTTAACCCTTTGAGTGTGGTACAAATGTAAATTTACTTGTTGTAGGACAGATGTACATGCATATTTTGATAACTATAATTTTTTTTTTTAAACAGAAATAATTTTTATAGAGAATAACAACCAAAATTAGTAGACATTTTGATTTTAAAATAGACTACAAATGTTTAAAAAGAAAGAAAAAGGTTATTTAAACGAATAAAAAACGTTTATTGCTCAAAGGATTAAACATTTTTAATGAATATTATGTTTAACATACATATGTGATATTTTATATTAAATGCATTACTTTTTTTTTATTTTCAAAATTTGATGATATCTAAGGAAAAGATTCCACTAAAATATAAATACTAATTTATAGAAATTATCTACATTTTATTGAAAATTGAGTTTTTATTTGTTTCATTAAAATGTGTCTATTGTAATAATAGGGTTGTACACCATGTATGAATACAAATGAAAGATTGATGGACACAGAAATGCAGGGTAGCTGTATGATGGCTCCTCCCCCAATGCAATCATACCATGGTAATTTATAAAATATGTGGCCCCACATTCATAGTATGTATAATATTTCTATACCTTGGAGCAGGACACAAATTCTATATTGTAAATTTGTAATAAAGTAAAAGATCAATAATAGTTGTTATTCACATATACAGATAAAATTTTTAGTTAATTGGAAAATATTTACCTTATAGATAATATTTATTATACAATAATTTATTAACAAATTTCACTATGCTATTTTATCCAATAATCAATTACTTCAACAAGATGAAGAAGGACAGTTAGTTTTGTCTGGTTCTAAAGTATAGATTTAATAAATTATTAAAATTTAAATTTATATATTGTATGCATTCATATACTAATATTAATAATGTGTTTTGTTCATTGTTTACAGGAGAAATGACAATGAGAAATAATACCATGGTAACTGGAGTTCCACCAGGTCTTTCCATGCCTCCACCTGGATTATGCCTGCCAACACCAGAACAAATGCCAATGGGATCAGGTGGTGCAACGCAATATCTTCACCTTGGCTTTCCATCAGTAAATCATATGCCACCATGGACAGGTCAGGTTATGATGGGGAATCAACTGATGTATCACACTGGTGACATGTTGGCTTATCCACCTTCTCCCTTAGTCAGCCGTCAGTCGTCACCATCCCAGTCTCGATCTCCTAGTCGCAGCAATTCCCCAATGGGCCGCAGAAATAATACAATGCCGCGCACCTCTTCGCAAGTGACACAGTCTACTTCGAATACCTTAACAACGTCAACGAGTGCCTCTAACAGTCAAACAAGCATATGCAGCTCAAATACCAATTCCCTTCCTCCACTTCCCGCACTGGGTACGAATCGAAGTCATCCTAGTCAACCTCCATTGCTTCCATCACGCTCTGTTCCCTTGTCTATCAGCAGTTCTACTACTTTTTCACGGCATAATAGCATCGAGAATACCCCATCTACCTTAATTCCGGCAGCACCTCAATCAAAACAACCACTGCCACCACGACTGCGCTCCTCAGCTTCTGGTGACTCTTTACGAGAAACATTAGGAAAAGAGATGCCAAACTTTAAAGGCAACTTGCAGAATTTTTCTCTTGATGAGGTAAGATAGCAGACTTTTAGAATAATTTATATATTAAGAGAATATTCGCTTAAAAGTGTATAAAGAATGGGCAATATTGAGATACAATACTAGTATGGTCGATTCTATGTTTGTATGATATGTACTAGTTTGTATTTAAAAGGAGAATTGAAGAGGGTTAGTAAAATGATGATAAAATTATTTATTATTGATATGATTTAGACGTATTTAATATGTAATATAAGAAAAGCCGAAAATGTTCGCATTGTATTATATACCTGAGAGATTATACAATGATCTCTGTTTCTCCATAATTCCTAGATGGTTTATACAGTACTAACGTTTTCGCGGTATCATATTAAACGTAACCGCGGACACTTAAACAAATTTTTTTACGATTGACATGATTACGCTCGTTATACACAATTGCCTAAAATAAAAATCACTGCTTTTATTTTTATAGTAGTAAACTTATCTATTTATCATAGTGAACTGAACCATTCATTGAAATCAGAGGGAAAACAATGACGTATGATTAAAGATGGAAATATTATTAATATTTTTATAATTTTTTATAAAGAAGGTGGTGTATAACAGTAGTAGTAGCAATGATAGTAGAAGGGAGAAATTGTGTCAATCAAAGGAAAACGCGTTTCAGATATTGTATTACGTCACTGTACTACCTGTGTGCTTTACTGCAAGCCTGCGTTACTTTCTTAATGTTTCAATTTTGTCAAAAAAATTGTTCATTTGAATAATTCAAGAACCTTCATACTATCAGAAAATAAGAAAAATAACAAATGTTTTTACTCAGTTCTAGCGAATATCCCCTTAAAACCTAACATTTGTTATATAAGTTTTAAGTATATGTTCAGTCTATAAATATAATAGAAAATATTTATAATATAATAAAGCAGTAGTATGCTTGATATATATATATTATGGAAGTTTTTATATCATGTGTAATGTTTCGAGTACAGATACGAAGAATGAGTGATGAAGATTTAAGAGAAATAGGATTAACACCAAATGCCGTAGGACAATTACGAAGTATAGTGAAGAGTCAAACTACTAATGGCTTAAATCAAATTTCTACTGACAAAAAATTAGAAAGTAACACAAGCGCAACACACACAGTTGTAGATCCAGTTGAAAATGAGGTAATAACTAGTGATTTACATTTGAAATGCGTTGTGTAACATATTCTTAATTTACAATAGACTTATGCATTACAAAAACTTTTATTTAGGCTATTCTGGGAATGGAGATGTTGAATGACAATGGAAATCAAAGCAGTAAGTCAATGCCATTACAGGAACAGCATCCAGCGATGCATCACCATCATAATCATGCAGCTACCCCTAATTTACGGCGATATCCCACTATGCCACCATTAGATCCTGGTCAAATACAAATGTATCCTGCACCACCACCGATGTATGCCGCACAGAATGCACCATGCTATGCCTGTCTTACATTACCTGTTGCTGGCGTACAAAACCGATATTCGAGGTAAGAAAAGAAATATACATTTAACATATATTACGGTTAATGGTTTTGCAACAGTTGTATGTGCTCACTTTTAGTATTTATAAAAAATACGAATATAATAATGCATATGATAAATATTAGATTGTCCTACATATTTTATAGAGCTCTAGATGTAGTCGATATAATTTATCTGTCCTATTTTTTTTAAAGATGGATTTATTGGTTTGCAGTGTGATTTTTCATAGATGTTAAAAATATTAATTAGGACAAATAAGTTAAGAAGAGTAGAAATATGTATATGCACATGTCTTTAAATGATGTTTAAACAAATACATACATGTACAAAAAAACTTACTGCTGCAAAGGTTAATAACATTTGTTTAAGTCCATGTTTGTATTAACAACGTTTTTAAACATTGTAGGTGTAACGCTCAACATGTGTACTGTTTAACACAATTACAAGCCTTGAGGTTAGACCCCGAGAGCAGTAGGCACTGTTCACAGAGCAGTAGTTCTGACAGTACTGGTAGTAGATCTCCACCAGAGACACCTCCAGCTGCGCCATGGGTCAGCGGAAATGAGAACAATGCACCACCAGTCACTGATCACCTTAGTCCTGCATCGGTTCATTCTACAAGTGCAGTGTCACATCCAGCACCTCAGCAGTCTATACAGTCGGTGCCCGAGAGACAACGTACCAAAAGAAATCAAACGCACGTGATGCGTCATAAAAATCAAATGGTGAACGGCGGCGGACCACCAAATTTGTCGCAATGTGTTTCGTTTCCCGCGCCACCATCGCATTCGCAGGTCACGTATCTGCCGCATGGTCATTTCTCGGCCTTAAGACCGAGCAGTGGTATTTATTCTAACTTCTCTCATGGACCGTATGCAAGGCCAGCTTATCCGACCACTTATCAGCCAAATGGTGAAATGATGTATCAATACCCTGGACATCCATCCTCGGGTGGGACACCACCACCTCCACCAAATGCAGCCGCGACACCTGTACAAGCGCCGTACATGCCACCTACTCCAGTTGTTACATACGCACCAGCTGCCGTCCCGCCAACGAAAATTTCGTGTTACAATTGCGGCAGTAGTAGTCATCTCGCAGTTGATTGTAAAGATCAAACTATGGAGGATCTTACCAAAAAAGGTAAACATGTTGCAAATTTTGTTATGTACAAGGTGTGTCACCTAACTAGACCACATGAAATTACTTATGAATTGTTTGTTATGTGAGAAAATGTTTCAAATAAAAATCGTACGATGATTACAGTATAGTAATCATTTTTTTGCTGATTTATATTTTTATCAATGTATGTAGCAATGAAAGCTACTTTAAGTTTTTCAAGTGAAACTTGTTACATTTACTCTTATAATTCGAATGAATATTGACTACTGAATAGAAAACTTGTATCCTTCGTGGAGATCTCTCATTTTGCATCTATCTGTTACATACTTGCTATATGTAGAATGTTATTGAAAGTTGTTCCATTTATGTGCTTCTTTTTCATTATGAGTATATTTCTACTTTTAGCTCAATATCGCTTAGACTACAGTATAATGAAACAACCTGGAGAGTGCCCAAGTTCTGACAAGTGATCCCCTGCCGTGGACCATCCAGAAATTTATCATCATCATCATTATCATCATTGTCACTACCACTATTACTACGATCCCGCCACAGCAATACAACCTAAGGACTGTTCAAAAGATGACTGCTATCGCTCCTCGTGCAAGTTTTCGGTGATTTTTGTAGACATCCCTTATATTCAGGACGACAATTTTTTAACAGAGGATGTTTCGCGATTCACGGTACCAGGTATACTTTTTACAAGTTCTTATTTATGATAGTGATTCTTAATTATGGTTGTAAAAAGAAAAAAGATATAGCGTCATGTACAAAGGTAAAAAGGAAGAGAAGCATAACGCAGAATGTTCTCTCTCTTATCTAAGTTTTTAGAATATATTTTGAAAGGTTTGTGTTAGGTATTCACTCGCGTCTTTCCAACGATACCTATGGTCTACACATCCCCTATCCTCTCCACTCCCACCACTCTCCAGACACATTTTCCCCTGTTTCTCTAATAACTAGCCATAAACAATATACAGAGGAAAAAGAAAACGCATTGTGCTCTGAATTAGGTAAAAACTACCATGTTTGACTACATTTATCATTGATACTTTTACTTCTACTAGTATGTCTATTACCACTATTACTACTATTAACTATTAAACTATTACTATTACTTCTATTATCGCTACTGAGCCACGACATTTTTATGTATACATATTTTCTCAATCCTTACGTGCGCAATGTTTGAACGAGTGCAAAAAGAAAGAATGACGAGAACAGAGTAAGTTAAAAAAGAAGAAAAAAAGTTTAGAAGAATAGAGAACGAATGCACATAAGAAAGAGTGAGAAAGAAGTATAAGGAAGAAAGAAAGAGGAATGAAAGAACAACAAACCATAAGTGTTCGATCGTTTAGCTGCCTTTGCGCTCCTGTGTGTATAAAACTATAAATATACGCCGCTCACCACTCATTTATTAACTTATGAATAGTTAGTTAGATAACAATAATTCTCATCCTATTTATACAAATAGTCATGCAATCACGTGCAACTTAAGCAATTTTATACGACTTTTATTGATCACCCATCTTTTTAAGTGTAAGCAATGCGTTATATGCGTTTAGAATCTTGTTAGTGGGTAATGAAAAAAAAAAAAAAAAAAATGAAAGGATGATAACTTGAATATGTATTAGTATTAGGTGTGAGTGGAGTGGCAATCTGCGTTGTATTCGCCTCGTCAACAAATTGCTACTGCATTTAAACCAATTCTTAACTAAAAAAAGAAAAACAACACTATTAGTGAGTGTTAATCTACTTCTATTAGCGTGCATAATTTGGCAAATCTTTATCTAGCTCCCATACTTACGATGATCCGTAACTTTTTAATCGTAAGGCTCTCATACATTGCCCTGATCTATGTGAAAATAGGTCTTAGGTATCTCTAAAATAATAAGGACTGAAAAGCTGTAAAAGTGAACGAGAATGGATATGCGTGACTTTGAATACACATGCATTTAAAAAGAAAAACTTCCTTTCAATAGCTTCTGGGTATACAGAATTTCTCAGGTGTTGTTTCTTTCGGTTAATAATGAATTTTTTTCTGGCAGCTAGTCAGTAGCCACAAAAATTTTGCAATTAACTGTTTAGAGGTAGTATTTTAAGAGGATAAAAGTTTGACGAAAAGTGGATGTTCAAAGTTTTCCTGATTTTTAATGTTATATTTGAGTCTGACTATGCTAATTTTATTGTAACTCGGTAATAACTCGCTATAATGATATTATTTTTCATATATTAATTGTACAAAACACGGGAGATGTTTATTTTTTCTATGCGATACGTAATCGTTGAAACTCCTGAAAAAGGCAAATAATATAATCGTAAAAAGTTAGTAAAATGATATTTCTGTTTTACGGATATGTTTTAGTCAAACTTTTGTCAATTTCTTATCAAAAAATTTCGACTGAGTCATAATTAGTAAAATCTGACCCAGTGTCCAGGTAACGTTTAGTAAAAGTGCCATTTTTTATTTATATACCCAGTGTCTTCGTGCCGGTCTGTTAAGAAAAGGAAAGAGTAAAGGTTGAAGTTTATCTTGCCGTTACTATTAGTCAATGATAATTTTTAAAGACTACCTGAGAAAAGTGTCAAAGTGGCTGTGACCGATGAAGAAATGTTTAAATAATTCACGTTACGACTGTAAATGTGAACGCATCTTTTTCAATTTTCATAATAGGAATAAATATCTTGGTATATTCGTGAGTACGTTCTCTTTGAATTAATATTGGTAGTCAGTGGCAGATTTTGCCCAATCTAGGTTTACAAAACACACTTTGTTTGTATCGTATCGTTAAATTTATATGTGTTGCTTGACAAGAGTAAAAATGAAACGGCGCAAAGGTTTTGCGAGCTCGTATGCTCTACAACTAATATGAAACAAAGGAGTCTGAGTTTAAGAGATACATATATCAAACAAAAAGCTTAACTGAATTGAAATCTTGATTGAATTTTTGCGATAAAGCTTAAATTTGTGGTAATAGTTAAACAATTTTCGTCCGCAAATTAATTTAGCTTATGCCATTGATTACGTTGTTCTTAAATATAATCTGCAAGTGGTGAAGAGTAAATATTTCTTCTTGCTAAGCAGTAACAAATCATTGTCGAACAAGTGATATTGTAATCACGATTAGTCGTGTTATCTGAAGCAATAGTAATTACTAAAAACGTGACACTTTATTGCTGTTTACTTATTAACTTGACATTGATAGTCAAGAGAACATGTTTTACTATAACTCAGAGGTCATTGGCAATAAAATGAATGCGATATCTCTTCTCTTAACTACTAAGCAATACTTTGTAGAGTAAATACCATACATGTTTTTACAAATGGATGTTGTGTAGTATTAATGTTGTAAGCAGCAATAAGGGTGTTCCTTATTTTCGTTGCTAATTCAGCAGTTATACGTATATAAAAGAGAAGGATCGCGGAATATCGCTTTAGCAATAATGCCATACTGAACCACATGATTTGTTATATCATTGTTATTTAAAGAAAAATTCTATTATAATGAATTTATTAAAGGAATTGTCATTATCATTATCGATATATATATACATTCATAATATTGTTTCATTTTAGTTTAATATGTTGATCTGACATAACTAAAAATGGTATAGTTCCGTATATATCTTTGAAAGGATATATAGATACTGTTCTCTTTAATTCAATTACTTTAACTGTCACTTTCATTTAAGAAAAATGACATTATAAAGTAATAAAATAATCATTTACTGAATGTTAGGGTAATGAAATCGAACTATTTCTCTATAAATGTGTAGGACATTCTAGTGTTGCTTAAAACACATTATTTATTTTTCAAATATTCTACGAAATGGATAATAGTTGTCGAATATCCATGTACAATGCATAATCTTGTTCTGTATTCATTCCAAGTTCATCTGGTGATTTCAGTGTAATTAATTTTTTCCATAATATTAAATAGTAATCATATCACATTTCGAGTTATGTCATGTTCATTTCAGTAAATGAACATGATGATGTGTTCTTCTACTAAAATTTGGAACTTAACAGCAATTGAGATTGATTAATTTCAACGGGAAATTCTAAAAAGGATATTACTAATAATCTTTCCAGCAATGCACACGGGTGTATTGCACATTGTTTTCTTGATACACAAGTGATATATTATTTGTAGCAACAACCATTGCATATGCAGCCAGAAGACATTGTTTATGCAGTTTTCAGAATATAGAACAACAAATACTTTCTTGTAATTTCTTAGTAAACTTATGTGAATAATTCGACGTTATTCTTAGACAACTTCTGGTCTACCATTCACATAACATTTTACCTTTTTCTGGAGATATTTTCCAAAAATCGATTCAAACAGATTCTTCTAACTCTTCATTGTTAGATTCTTCAACACCAGCTTGAACATTTCGTAGTTTTCGCTCTATATTCTCTTCTCAAATGTTGAGACTCTGTATCATTGTCTGAAACATTTTCGATGGAATTGTTAGAAGCAAACGAATCATTTCTTTTCGAGTAATAATTTGTTTCTCAAAAGTAATATTGAACTGCTGAGCGTGACAATCGTTTTCTTGTATTTGGTTCGCAGTGTATCATTTATACCACGAATTCACTTTTGTTTTATTGCTGAAGACACGTTTCAATCATTATTGTGGTAAACTGTTTTTATTAGCTGGATGACATTGTAGGAGGCTTTCAGCCTTGGATCAAGACTCCTTTGTTTAACAAATATGTACCGTTAAATACGCATTTAAGCCAGTGAAAAGTAACAGGCAGTTAAAATGGAAGGATCAGGAATATGCGCTTGATGTAATCGATTTGTTGCGTTGTTCAAGTTCGAATGAAAAAAAGTTCAAATGCTCTTGATCAAATCAGTATTATACCTAAAACGAATCAAAAAGTCGAAGAACCATATCACTTGAACAGAAGCCGTAAAGCAGGAGCGTGAGAGATTAATAGTAATAATTACGATTAAATGATAATATTAACATTAATTATAAGAACTGTAGTAATGAAACGGAGATGTAAACTTTCTGGAAAGATTGGATCGTTTTTCAAATAACAACCACTTCTGTTTTTGAAAAATGTTGACAATTGTTTGAATAAATAAGGGGGAAAAAACAAAAAAAAAAAAAAAAAAAAATAAAAAACGAAGAAAAAAAGGATATTGACTCGGATATTATCGTAGATATATCTTAATACATAATTTTGGTTGTTCTTTTCCTAATTGCTATATCTCGTAAGTTAGTTATTATAGTTTTAGCAATAACCGTTTGTGTTACTAATCTCTACTTGTACTTTTAGCTACTATTTCCAGAAGTGTGTTTCTCTTCGCTTCGATTGAAATTGGTGGTTCACGCTCTTCTTTTCTCTACACGAAACGAATCTGTCGACACAAATTAGAGTAAAAACAACAATAAATTGTAAAGTACAAGCAATCAGCTATCCTTAAATTATAAAAATCAGCTCAAATGTGTGTAAAAAGCCACTGTCTCGGATATATTAAAAAAAAAAAAAAAAAAGAAAAATGAAAAAAGCGGCGCGTATATTTTGTATTGCGATGAAATTTAATAATATCCGAACGAAACTTTCTCGACATTTTACATCTCTAATGTTAAACGAATAAGATTGATTCTGTCTCTAAGCGAAGTTATAAAATGCGAGGAAAGAGTGTAAAAAAGAAAAAAATAATGAAAAAAAAACAGAGGACTCTAGAGCCAAATATTTTTGGACATACAGGGGTGTAATTGGGCAGCGATTAAGATTGTACAGAGGAAGTTAACAAAAGAAATGAAAAATCTAACGAAGTACACATACAGGTACGTCTGGTGTGTAAATACATAGATATACGTGCATAAAGCAGGCATATATATCAGGATACCGTCGGCATAGTGACTTAAAAGCGCTTACAATTATTACGATGTATATTTGCTGTGTTTCGCGAGCGGAGCTCGCTATACAATAAATGTCTGCATGAGGCGACCGTCGATTTGCGAAAGGTTCGCCCCAACTACCGAAACTCACGAAGACAATACGTGCTTTGAACGAGAATTGAGAAATAAAATGTATAAAAAGGACAAAAAAAGACAAAAAAAAAAACACGAAACGCGCAAAATACTACACACTATGGGATGAGTTGCCATATACGAAAGAAAAAGACTATATCGTTTCTCAAAGGTGGAGAAATAATTAAAATCGAACCGAGCGTGGGAGTGGGTGCTTTGTAGACGGTTAATGTATGAGTGTAATTACGGTTACTCGATTAAGGGATAAGAAAATACGAGAATAAATCTAGCAAACATTCTGCGTGAAAAAATGAAATTAATCCGGTTTTTGTAGACGGTCGCTCGTGCGAATGGATCAGATCCTTCGTCGCAACTCGGCGAGTAATAGTGTGTTATCGTGGTACAGAAAGTTATAAAGGGACAAAACGTATAAAAAAAAAACAGAAATTTTGAAAATGAAAAAAAATCAGTACGATGGTTTGTGCCACTCTACGTCATGTACATAAGAATCTGCGGTGCGAAAGTGGAAGAGTGTATGAGTCGTGTATGTATGATATGGAGTGTGATAGACGAGAGAAGAAAGATATACATAGAAATATGTGATGTGTATATACACACTATATATAAATATAAATATATATATAATTATATATATATTTATATATATATGAATATATTTCCATAAGTATGGAAATATTGAGATATATTTGTAAATTCTGTTATTTGAATGCATTATAAATATTTTAACCTCCTGTAATGAAATATTTAATAAAAAACGTTACCAACCAATCCGTCTACACTTTTAGCCAGTATGTTTAGAGTATGTGTGACATATAAAACAACTTTCATCATGTGCGATAGTACAAAATAAAAAGCTGCGTAAATAAACACGCTTCCTTCGAGTAATTACGATTATGTTGCGACATTATCGACAACAATATCAAATTTGTAACTATTCAAACGGTGACACGATTTAATGCACATTCTTCATTTCATTTACATGCGATAACAAGACATGAGAAACATAATGTCGTTTGTAAATAGGAAACCAAGAAGACGGTCAAAGTATCCTGTTAGCGTATTCTGAATATGTGATCGGATAATCTAGCATTCGATTGTGGTAGATACGCCGCTTAAATTCGTTTGTATAAAGTGAACATAGTTTAAATTCAGGTTCAATCTACTAATGGAAGGTACGACGAGACAATTATTTTAAAAGATACGTTGAACTAAACTGTACAAAATGTTGCTTTTTTATACACATATATTTCTTGAGATTTATACATAATATATATGTAAAATTCATATAAGGACAGATGATTCTATGAAAGAGAGGGTCTAATTGTAAAAGAGCTACAACTTTCTTTAAGGGACTTAACGAAAGGATTCGGTGTATTGCATCTGCTGGATAGATAATATAAATATATATATATATATATATATATATATGTAATAATAATAATAATTATCTTACATTGTAGCGTAGTAAAAAATTATAATAATTTGTAATACAATTGAATTAAAAGTAAATAAAATAAGTTTAATGTATTTTTCGATGTGGTTAAAAGTAAGCGAATAAAATATTCTATGTATGATAATTATTAAATATAGTAAATAATTTTAGTTGTTCCGGGTAACCTACGTTTTATTACAATGTCATTATTTTTATTGCACTTGTAGCATTTATGCAATTAGTGATAGGGGTACGATAAACAATACAGTGACACAAATCGATATTTTACTATTTTTTATTTCAATTTTATAGTCATATTTTCCGGTTAATCATGCGTGTCCATTATTGAATTTTTTTATTATAAATTGCTAAATTATACAGTTTTGCGTGCAATCGATCCATAGGACTTCCGTTATGTAAGAGTGTGCATGTATGATGAAGTAAGCGACACAGACACTGCATTATGGAACAGCAGAACAGCTATCTGTTTCCCAATTTCGATTATGTTTAAAGATATGACAAAACAACATTTTAAAAAACTTTTTTCTCTTCGTGAAACATTTGTCAATTTCTTTTAGTTTTCAAGATATTCGCAAAAAAGGTTGCTATCACACGGTCAATTTTAGTTATAAGTATTTGTCAGTTTGATTATTGATTACTTTTCAATTCATCTTCTGTTCGTAATTTATATGTATAAACACAGTTTGCATTCAGCTGAAAATTCCGTGCACACCTGCGCATCCGACAGGTAACGTAACTGACGTTTGGAAATTAACGAATAATCCAATCCTAATTTAATACGAGTCGAATTAATACACTAATTAATTGGACTTGATAATCGCTATATCTAACACATTTCTTAATTTCGGATACGTTACTGTGCACAGGATTTTAAGTTCCAAATCTTGCTATAAACATGAGATATGTCGTGGTGTGGTCGGCCACTAATACTAGCTTATTCTTGCACAGATGCATGTTTATAGCCGGAATCCACTGAAGTGGTAACGATCCTTTCTTGTGAATATCTTAGAAATTAATAGTCACGTGTATTGAAAAAATTGCTAAAAATGTTGAGGTTTACAACATATTTAAAAATCATCGAAATCAGAAAGAGGATCAGTGTTCAGAAGTTTGACCCACATAAAATAAATTTTGTGTTAAACATTTTTATAATTATGTTCCTATATCTTTGACTTTTCTTGTTAGATCATAGTGTTGAAAGAATATTGAAATAGATTCAATGAAACATTTTCTCGAGAATCGACAACCAGACATATATTATATGTACATCTTTTATCGAAAGGAATATATTTTATATTTATAATGTGTTTCGTACAAATTATTTATGTGTGATTGAATTTATTATAAGCATGTGTATATGTAATAAATTATCTGTTTCAGCCGAAGTACTGCTTAATAATATTTATGTACGTTAAACCTTATCGGTATCTACATATACGGATGTGGTATATGGTGTTCAAGGAAGTCCGTTGAAGTCGTACGAGATTTTACATAGGAGATATGACATTAGTAAAAGTCTAAATTACATAGGTAATGAATCTCTATAGATACTAATTTATCATCAAATTATGTAATTGGGCAATTATTGTTTGTCGAATTGTATAATTATCGCTATTTTGACTAGTAATTACAAACTTTAATGGACAATCTTCAATCATTAGTTTCAAATTTTATTAGATATGTTTTAGATTGTGGTAAGAAACAAAGAACTAGAGCATACACTATTAAGTTTGGAGGTAACCGAAGTAGTTCTCAAAGGATTTAAGGTTATTAAATATAAATACATAACAAAACTCACAATATACAATAAATAAAATGTTAATTTAATATTTTCTTTTCCATGTATCCACTTATCGTGCTGTCCACTTGGAGATATCCTTGACTTTTCTACTGACCCTCAAGTTGTAACGACGATATACCGAACCAAAAACCTATGACTACAGAATTTAATCGCGTTGAAGCGCCTAATCAAAAGCTGATAACGGAATGATCGCGCTACAATAAGAATGGCAGGAAGCCCTGTGAAGTTTTCATAACTGGTCTGATCATTCTCTCGCGGGATTCCGTGGCAGTCGGACGCGTTTCAAAACTCTCAACCTATCTCTTCCTTATCTTTACCCTTATACTTTCCCTCTCCACTTCTATCGCCTTTAACTCCGCGTCCTGTCCTACCACGTACTCCCGCGTATATCCCTTTGACGGGACCCTAATTCTCGTCTGACTTATCCGTCAGGGCGCGTTTGGAAGGGTTGAGGAACAGAAGTAGGCGGATTCGCTCGGAGAGAATTGTTCTTTCCGATGTCCATTGTGGGGTTCGCGTAAGCTCCGCCGCGAGGAGTCGCCGTGTCACGCCGGGTCGATCGAATCGCGACGGACAAGAGTAGGGGAGGCGATAAAAACGCGAGTCGGTGCGAGGAGGACGAGACAGGCCATTCGCCATTGCCAGCAGTGCCACCTGGCCGTGATACAGTTAAACGGAGGGGGTCAGGGGGTGCGTATTGACGCGACTGCGCGATTCCGTCGACGCGGTGGAAAAGGGTAGCGATTCCGCAGCGGTGGGGAAACGGCTGCTGGAGGGACAGAGAGACGGTGAGGCGGAGAGAAAGAAAGAGGGGTTACGAGAGAGGGAGGAAAGGAGTCGAAACGAGAAGGAGGGAAGGAGAGGGGACGGTCTGAAAAGCTACGGGCCAGCCTGGGTTCGATCGCTCAATATTCATCCCTTGGCCGGACGAGAGCGCCCGAGAACAGCGGCTCCAGACGAGGGTACGAATCGACCCTTCCTTCCTTTGCGTCCTCGCCCGCGGAGCTGTTCGATCGCGGCACTGTTCCACCAGAAGACGAGGAACAAGATCAGCAGCAGGAGCAGCGGAACAGGCCCGAGAAAAGGATTCGTCGTTCGTTCGTGGTGACACGCGAGGGTGATCGGGACCGTTCTCCTCTCCATCTTTCGTTCAACCGATCGGAATGGAGGACAAGAAAGTCGAACAGTATTACTCGCCGCCGCCGAAGCTAGGCAAATGGGAGGGTTTTAGGGTCTTTTTATGGAACTCCGAGACTGGACAGTTCCTGGGGCGCACAGGCGCTAGTTGGGGTAAGTTTCATCCACGGAATCATTTTCAGCTCGTTACCGCGTAGACTCGCAATGGACTCGGCTCGAAGTGAAATCGAACCTGTGATCTTTTACGTCGCTCTTAGTGTTTTGATTACGTAACCTTTATTGGAGGCGTACACGTACATTTTTCGCGCGTACTTGAGGCATTGCACAAATTTTAACTCCCTGTACCAGTAATATTAAAGTTTACGTATAGATCATTTACTAAATGCATGGAATATGATCGCTTCTGGCACGGTCGATAATATCTTTGGAAAATCTTGAGAAGTGTATCACGGGAGGTCAGAATTCGAATATCTGATTGACATTTAGCAGTAACCCCATCTTTCCTGACGCAAATCGTTGCGATATACGCGCGCACTGCAGCTCACTAGCGGTATACATGCAAAAGAGCTTTCGTGCTGCATTCGAATGAGTAAAGACGCTCCGATCGCAGTTTAATCGATTTCCCTTTGGTAACGTTAATATCAGGCATGTTTAATTCCCTTCGTCTACATTTCTTTAAAACAAACTCTACGAAGCATGTCATTATTCGCGCAGTAAAAAAGTAAATTCGAAATTTTATTTATATTCATTTGTGTAACTAAAGAAATGCCGTTGTTCGAAATTTTCGCGAAATGCTGCGAGCATTTTTCAAATATATTAGCATGCAATGGATACTGCATTCACTAGATACGTGAAGGAATGGCAATTTACAAATGTTACGTCTTATCTAGCGTCCTGTTTCGATATAGCTGGCAATATCTTGCTTTTACGCGTTGGAATTTCACGGTTGTTAATCGAGCGTTCAAAAGAAATGTTTAGAGGGGCGGTAACCCTTCAGGATGTCCATTGTCCTATTTTTGTCGTCCATGATGCCACAGTAAAGAGAAGCGGACGCGATCAAAAAGTATTCTTTAGTCTTTCTGCCTAAATTTATAAAATCTGTTTATAAATTGAGAAAATACTGTAATTTTACTTAAACTAAAAAATGTATCTACTTCGAGTTAATGCGTAGAAATATTGTACTCGTCAACATTTACAGTCGGAAATTAATTCAGTGGAAATTGTACATTGACGGACACTTTGCTTTTCAATTTTTCCAATGATTTTGATAATTTTGTACGATACGGTCCGACGATGTACGTATATTACCGAGTACTCCATATTGTCATGTTATGTAATACAATTGCGGAAGGATTCGACCTATCATTACACTCTGTTAGGTACAAAATAAGTTATAATTATTATAAAATGGTAATCGCGGTTTCATACAAATATGCGATGCGATTAACAATTTCATTGTCAATCGATCGATAGATTCTTTAATTGAATTCATTATAGCATTAGGAGATGGTCGTTCATTTAGAAAATAATAACTAGGAAATTACGAGTACTCGGCGGAAGTGGAATTTAATAGAGAAAAAGTAGATTACTTCATTTAGAAACTAGGTTCATAATGCATCGCAATGCCCACAAGTGTATTAAAGTGTTGATCCTTGATAATAGATTAGTATGCAGACGATGTCACATGATGACAATGTTACACGATGATTGAATACATATCTCTTCATTTTTATGACTATTATTATCTATATTTCTTCCGTTTTATATAGATTTACTTCGTGCAGAAACTATTTTGCTTCCACTTTTGTACTATTTGCCTACTTGCGATAGTGTTATTACAAATTTCATTATTGCAAAGTACAACATCGATCTGTAATGAAATTGTTGCACAGATCATTGAATCATACTTCTGCCTTTATTTTTGGCTTTTTCATTGTCTGGCAATTATACTTAACTGATAACGCATTAATTTACAAATTCTTTATAAAATAGGCGCAATCTTTTTGAACAACAAATCATGTCGAGTCTAATAGCCCAAATATTGCATAATTTGCCTCGATATTTGAAATATTAAGACTGCCATTACGTTTGTTTATTTAAATTCTTCTGCGGTCAGAGATTTCAATATTGGAAACAAATTTAAGAAATATCTTCCGCAGCGTTAACAAAGCAATTCGTTGTTATCGTGCCAGTGTACTCAAAGTAGCTTATTCATTCCCTTTCTCAGAACTACGTTCTTTCTATGCTCAACCGTCCTTCTTTCCCTCTTATTCTCTTGAGGTTGATCGACTTCCATCAGAATCAATAGAATCCAACGGTCTTACCATTCCGCGGAAATAGCCTGCTCTGATTTCATATACTTGGTTTGCCAGCAACTTGTACACTGCAACAAACTTTCTTGTACAATCCCCAGTTCTATCAATATTTTGAAAAATATTTAATTATTAACGTAGAATGCACTTTGCTATTTTAGAAATTAATTATTCGGTTTAGTTTGTTCATTTCTTTCAACAAAAAATTGTACTTTGTGCAATAATGCATAAATAATATATTTTACTGTTACATCAAGTGTATAAGTAAATTTATATGACCAATTAAAATTATTAATACATGTTATTAGAGTAGAATATTAAATGAGAGACTTTAAGAAAATTTGTAACTTGTACTTTCGTTCCAATAGAGTATACTATTGTGGTTGCTGTAGTAACGTAACATTTTCACAGTTTTTTTTGAGATATCGATCACTCCGTATGCGGAACGCGACGGCGCCACAAACTTAGAAGCCACCACGGTTCTTTCATGAAGTAGGTCATTGATATTGTTGCACCTACGGTCGAATTTCTGTGCAGAAAATGCGCACTATTGTTGCTTTTATCTCGAAGATAAGCAATCAGCATCGTCTCACGGAGAACACGAATTCTTCGTAAAATTTTAGCTTTTTAATTCATTTCGAACGAAACCATTGCGTACTTGGTAGTCTTCTTAGAGACGTGTACTGGAAAGCAGGAATTTCGTGTAGCGTCAGCTGAACTTTTAACGATCCAGACACATTTGTTAAATTAACGAATTATATCGTCGATGATCACAAAAATAGCGGCACTGACTAAGTTCTCATTAAATACTTATGTGATGCGCGCACGAGACTTAATTCAAGGTCCTAACGTTGCTTCAATTATAGGATCGCAACTATTTTTATGTTTGATCCGACGAAGTAATATTTATAGCAGACAAGAAATTTAATAATCTGACGTGGTTTAATTAAAGTCATAATAAACATTCATAATTGTTTTAACTCATAATGAATAAAATTATGTCTGAATATAAACAACTTGCAAATTTGTATAGTTATTTAATTTATTATTTGTTATATTTGTTTTATTTAAATTGTACGATTTATAATTAGGCACAAATGAATGTTAATCATTCGAATGGCATTTAATCGTTAACTTTTATGGTGCAATGGACAGTCGTGTTTTGATTTTTTCAGGATAGATTACGTGAAGTAGATACTCATCAAAAGATTCTTATAGTAAACTCGTGGCATCACTTACTCAATATCAATTCAGGCCAATTAGACGTCGGATCATAATTGTCTCGATGTTGTGGACTTTAGTTACTGCTCGGACACACCAAAGAAATTATTGCCATAAAACAATTGCCTCGCTGGTAATTGGTTAAAGCGACTGTGATCTCTTGCGTTTCGATTGATAACTTCGGAGATTTTCCATAAGCATATCACTTGAATATTTGAAAAACATTACAATTTACATCTTGCTATAGATTGTAGATTTCCTACGATAATAAATGTTTTCTATATGTTATCAAAGTTATTCGTGTAATGTTACTTGGGAAAACCATTAATTTATTATTTCTCAATTGCAGCGAAGATCTTGTTATTCTACGTTATTTTCTACGCGGTACTGGCCGGCTTCTTCGGGGCGATGTTGACCGTTTTCTATCAGACGTTAGACCCGAACGCACCGAAATGGCAGCTGGACAATTCCCTGATCGGAAGCAACCCCGGACTTGGTTTCAGGCCCATGCCCCCTGCGAGCAACGTCGAGAGTACCTTGATCTGGTACAAGGCCAGCGATCAAGGCAACTATCTCCATTGGACCGACGAACTGGACAAATTCCTCGAAGGTAATTTATTTCTATTTCATAAAAAGATCAGCTTCCCACCTCCCTTTCATTAAGTATCGCAAGTTGTTTCACCAGAATGCTTGCTGATGCTTACTCGTTAACATGATAACTCAAATCTCTTGAATCTACAATTTAAGGGACGTGTAGCGTATTCTAGTAATTTATTGATAGAATATAAAAAGCGTAAATAGCGTAGAATGCCGTCTGCTGTTAGGAAACTAAGTGTTAACTATGAATACGTTGTGCGACATTATTTCCATAGATATATTACGACGCTAATATTAACGGATAAGCGAGAAAATTGTCTTTGCCCTAACAAAGCAGTTACGTCAGGAGCGCGTTAAATCCGGTCAAGGTGAGACCAATCTTTGGATCGAAGTTCGAACATTTAATGTAAATTGAATGTAACGAAGTGCATAGGAGGGAACGTTGATCTTTGGGAAGTGATTTAACAAATCAGCAACTACGTGGACAATATTGTTAGATAAACATGTACGATAACCATTTAGGATGTGTATTCCTTTATTTGCTCAGAATACCACAATCCCAGTGCCTCGACAAATGGCGCCCGAATGATCTGTGACTATGGGAAACCACCGGCACCCGGCAAAGTTTGTGACGTAGACATGTCGTCTTGGGGAAAGTGCACGAAGAGCAACAAATATGGCTTCAATAAATCCGCACCTTGCATTTTCCTGAAGCTGAACAAGGTACCTGGCCTCTCAACGAGAACAACGCATTCTAAAAACGGAAAATTTCATTTATTTATTCGTAGTGTCCATAAATATTTATAAGAAACATACAGAATGTTTTCAGAATTATGATATGGTTGAAAAAGAGACGATATCTTATTCATTTTTGACTTACAAGGATTCTTACAAAGAATTATCTCTTTCCGTTTGTTTTATGATTTTGGAAACACCCTGTAGAATTTAAGGGTTTGGTGTAAAAATAGATTAGATCTACTATTTAGCACAAATCGATTTTTCAAGTAGATTCAACCCTTGTCGACGTTCCACATCGTTCGTATACACGAGAGTGGTGGTGATTTTGGTTCTATACTTGCGTTACCGACAGTAGTAGTGGCCGGCCAGTGATAGTAGTAGACGCAGCCACTTTCGATCGGAAGGCTGCCTTAGAATGGGCAAAATCACTGTCTAGTCCAGTGGTTCCCAATTTTTTCTAGGGTGCGGTCAATTTCATGAGCAATTTTCTTTAGCGAAACACTTACTTAAGTTAATATGAAACATTAATTAAATCCAAATAAAGGGAACCACTGGTTTAGTCTGTTCATGCAAGAAACACTCGCACTGTGAACTCAATAAAATTGTGATGTTCTAGATTTTCGGCTGGAGACCCGAGTACTATAACGACACAAAGAAACTGCCGAGCACTATGCCGACCGACCTTCAGGAGCATATCAAACAAGAGGAACACGCAAACAGATTGGATACTGTGTGGGTGTCGTGTGCTGGTGAAAATCCCGCTGACGTCGAGAACATGGGCGCGATTCAATACATCCCGCGTCGTGGCTTCCCTGGGTACTTCTTCCCCTTCACAAACACCCCCGGATATCTTAGTCCCCTCGTAGCAGTTTTCTTCGAGAGGCCTAAATGTAAGTCACAAAGAGTGAATCTCCTCGACATTCCATAGAATTGTCTCGCTGAAATTGTTTCCTTGATTTTCAGACGGTGTACTGATCAACATCGAATGTAAAGCTTGGGCGCACAACATCGTCCACGACAGATTCGAAAGGCGCGGCTCGGTACACTTCGAACTGATGGTGGACTAAGCATCCTAGTCGCCCATCTTTTGCAAGACCACTACCAACTGCGTCCAAGAAAAATCTAGCAGGAAGGAGAATAAGAGAAGTTTCTTTTTTAATCAATCTCGCTGGCGGATCGTGACCACTCCTTACTTTCCTCCAGTATCCTCTGCCGACGATACCGCCGTGGCCGCGTACTTTCTCGTCGTTTTAACGTAGATCTGTCCGAGGTTTCACGATCATTTTCACCATCCTCATCCTCGTCGTACGGATTCTCTTCATTGTGATCTTTACTGTCGTTTCTCACCGTCATGCTTCTCACCGTCATTAAGCAATGGCCGTTTTTCGATACCAGTTCATTTCACACAGCGTACACACAGTTCTCTCTCATCGCGCGCGATTCGCCGCCGTCGCTTCCACGGGTAACAGCATTTTATCATAGAGTGGTAAAAAAAAAAAAAAAGAAAAAAAAAGAAAGGAAAAAAAACGGACCAGCGAAAAAAGATTGGCCATGTACGAGCTACATATGTATCTATAGTTATGTATGTATATGTACGTACGCAGGTGCGCGTACGTATCAGGATGCACAAAAGAACAAAATGCAGTTTAGCGGAAAAATTCTGCACAAAACCAGCGGCGGTATCACTTCTTTCTATCGGGGGGCGAGAATGGGAGTGGTCGTATCATCGTGATCAAATGAATATCGTTCGGGGTATCAGTTGAAGCGCGTTAAGAGGTATTCCACCTTCGTTTCTTTGCCGGTTTTTCGCAAATTTTTCGCTTTTACGTAATCCGCTGATTTCTCGGTCTCGTTGCGAACTTTTTCACGCGCGCGCGCAACAAGATTCATTTTTCCCGCGTTGTTTTCCTCGAGCCGGTCGATGTTTCGCCCAGTCAACGAGACCGCTAACGTGTAGGGTACACCGAGGATAACTTGATACCCTTTAGTTCGTGCCACGTAGACGTATTGAAAAATCCAAAAAAAAAACAAAAAAAAATACCAAAAAACAAGATGTTAGTGTCTTTACGCCCGTCGGTACGGTGCACCCGGCACGGTGGAACTTTTGATTTCGATACTCCACGAAGAAGCTCTCGGACGCGGCTCTCGCGGCGAATTTCGATCGAAAGTTCCGTCGTTTCCGGTTCAGGTGTGTTAGTATGTCTGAACAATCGAAATTCATACATACACAGGTACACGTGCACACGGTGGATGCACACGCGTTAATGGAACGATTAACGCGAGCCGTTGATGGACGACTAAAAGAACGGACTCTGTTCTGTCCGAGTTGCGTCGACGAACACGCCGAAACGGAACAGTTGCGAGCGCTGCCCGATCGATTTTGAAACGATCGCATTGGTACGACGGTTTCGTGCGGTGGAACTTTTGATTGGAAATCCCACAATTTTTACAACCCCTGGCAGGTAGATTTGCAATTTATTATTTGAACGGAAAGCGTGCGGCATGCAAACTGTAAACGGGGCGCTGAAAACGATTACGGGTATCGCTGCTAAATTCGACCGACGGTGAACAGGTCGTGTTCGGATTTTAATTTGAAGTTCCGCCTGTACGGAGGTAGAAGAATTATACCGGTGTTGCATACAGTGGGTGTAATTAATGGTGGTAACGTATAGTGGTAATCAGTGGGAGTGGACAGTATTAATGGGATAGAAATAAAACGGTGTAATTATTATACGATTAAACGGGGAGAACAGTAAAAATGGTTATTGCATTTCATTGTTGAGAAAGAGGCTAATATATATATATATACATATATGAAACAAGCGAAAGTGAATGTGTTTCATTTTTGCTCGTGTATATATATCTACGTAAGGTGTATTTTAATTTTACTCGAATTGCTCAGATCTTTTGGAAAATAATCGATGTACTTCGAATCGAAGAAATTTACTTGACGGGGGGGGGGAACGAGCGAATGAAATTAACAAATTCGGCTGTTACCGCCATTAACGTTAATAAATGTATATAAGTAAAAGATTTATGGCAGATAAGAGCGAAGCATACCTAAGTAAGATCTCGTTGGATTTCGATTTGTCGACAAACAGCGCGCAGTTTGCACGGGAGAAGTTTAATCAGCCTAGTGATAACCGTACGACACTGTATGGGATATGTATTTATGATTATGTATATTGTACCGCATGATAATATCTAGTGCTAGTCCACGCAATCGTATAGTCGATAGGTTGTAATCATACAGTCTGAAGATCAGAGGTAACGCGTCCTGTTTTTATAGTACTTAACATTTCGATTGCAACATTGTCAAACGCGTCTCGTCGGATTTATTCGAAAACGTACATTTACATTTTATGCGATCGCTTTTAACATCCTCACAAGCGTCACACGATTTCATGATTTCGTTCAGTAAGAACAATTTCATTTTTCGCTGGAAATAAAGTTCAATATCGTTTAACTATTTTCTATTCCCTTTTTTATCGCGGCCAACCGATGGTACGTACTTAATTACAAACGAGAATAGAATGTCTAGCCTCTGATCTCTGGTCTGTCTGGCTTGAACTTAGAAACAAAGCTGGTTATCCCGAGAGCTTGTTCGTTTTTCGAAAGACAGCGCTTACACGCGGTAGTCGTCGCCCTTTTGGTATCTCTGGGATCTTTGACTGGTAGTTTATGATGTTTGCTCGAGTCACGTCGCGAACTTAATCCCAACTAAGTAGCGAGCAATGCATTCCTGGATGATTGTTTGCTAACACCTATACGTTCACTACCAAAGCCATACTGCCAAAATATAATCCGTTACGTGTTATATACAAATTTTTAAATTCCGTTGCAATCTACATTGTTTTACTCGTTAAAATGTTACGTATTGCGCGTGAAACGATCGAAGTATCTAGCTGAATCGATCCTCGTGACTGTTGAACCTTTCTTTGGGATTGACGAAGGAGCATACGATTCCGTCTTACGTTAAAAAGAAAAGAGAACAGCAAAAGTAATCGATTCTGATAGCTTAAGCGATCGATGCGTGGTACAGCGACAAAAGAAATTTCCTTTAAATTCTCGACGAAAGCGTTCAAAAGATCGAACGATCCTGACGATGGTGGAGAAAACACGATAGTACAAAGGCTATAGATCAAGCGGATCCGAACGGGCGGCGATTTCAACTGTGAGCGCTGCCAAAAAGAAGAAATCAATAATTTTATTGCTATTTATTAATCGACGTAACGAACGATGATTATTATTATTCTTATTATTATTCATTTCTTGGGTCCTCGCCCGGAGCCATATTGAGATAAGAAAAAAGAAAACTTAATATAGATTAATCGTCGATGACACTATTAACTTTTAAGAAAAGAACAAAAACAAGAAAGAGATAGGAAGTAAGACAAGAGAAGACGCGATGGAAAAAAGAAACGCGAGGTGACAGTGTATCAAAAGAGAAGAAAATCAAGATATTGATATTGATGATGATGATGATGATGATGATGATGATGATGATGATGAAAACGATGATGAATTACGCGTTGGCGGTACTCAGTACTGTTAGGAATTACTACACTTGTATCCAGTGCACCGATCGAGAGCGATTATATATGTATATTCATCATTGTGAATGAGCTGTTTCTAATAATGAACATCTGTTGTTGAAGTATAAAGATTACGGTTCGGGTATACGTGGAGAAGAGACGGAGAAAGCTGAAAGGAAGCCGTGAGAAGTTTGATATCGAAGAAAAATATTAGCCACGAATCAGGTTCGGTCGTATTACGAGTAATCATGCTTAAAGCTTCTTTAGTTCGCCGTAACGAATGTCAGCCTTTCGAAACCGACTGGATGTATTCCAAGGGGACAGGGTAGAAAGCTGGTAAATATTAGAAGTATTATCCGAAATAGCCATATACCGATCACGGTATTTCGCTATCCTGCAAACTACGGTTCATCCTCCAGATTCTATTTCGGAACATGTTTCCTGTGTGATAACTGTTGACTCAATTAGCGCTTTAAGTATGCACGTGAAATGTATGCGTATGAGAATAGATGAAACCTTTGATGGAAACAAAAAATGTGACGAATCCGTAAGTTTTAAGGTATATTTAAAAATCTGTACGGGGTATATATAAAACTAACATAACACTTAATATACATTAGATACTATATATATATGTATAGACAGGATGTGCCATTTTAACCTTTCCGGGTGCGACTATCTTCGAGTTATTCGTTATTCGAGAAAGTTAATCGAACGAAACTTATCTTCTCCTAGAAACGGAGAAAAATTTGATTTCGAACATTCTTTCCACGTGACTAATAATGTCAGAGACAATTCGCACGGAAATATTAATAACGGGATATCCTGCGTATAAGTTATGAATACGTCTAAGACATTACCAAAGATAATTTTAACGTGACTCCTGAATAACCGCTATAATATTAGTAAAAATTCGACAGAACTCGTGATATCGTATGAAATGTGAACGCTAAGGCAAAACCAAAAGGGTAACAAAAACTGTTATTCTAATTAAGACGACTAAACTCAATAAGTAACTTGGAATGGGACTCGTATATTGTAACGCATATATATATATATATATATATATATATATATATATATATATATATGTATGCACATCCGTTACATATTATCCGTTAAATTACCTGACGATATGTGTGCAGTAGATAATACTTAAGGATTAACCTATGTTACATACGTGCGTTGGGAACCGCTCACTTAAGCGCGAGATTAATCTACGTTGATGCATAATAGAGGATTTACCACGTTAGAAATTTCAACGAACGTTGCTACAGTGGTACGCCAATACTTTAACGGGAATCTAATTTCTTGTATCGGGACACCGTGTTGTTGATTCTTAGTACTAGATTCGTCTTCGTGCCCTCTGCTTCCTTTTGCCTCGGACTTAATTAACAATCGCTCTGTAAAATCGATTCTAACTGATAATTTAAAGTGTTAATTAAATCGAGATTCAAATGTTCTCAGCCACACCGATCAACACCGCGGAGCCAGGAAAAATCTGTTCTTGTTCGGAACATTAATTAAAGTATTCACGATATTGATACCTTGAGGAAGGGAATTGTTGGACACTTTAGCATTCTTTAGGGGTTGAAATTGCTCACTAGCCACGACTGCGTCTACTTTTCATATTCTTGTGACTTTTTGTGTATAGTGAAGAGGTTCATCGACGCAAGTTAATTGAACGAACGTGATATTATGAGACATCAAAAAATAAAAAAAAGCATTGTTACCAAAATGAAGAAGAAACGAGAACGAATACTCCTTGTTACGAGGGATAGGATTTTGCAAATTAAAAAAAAAAAACCATGAACGTTTATGTTATAGTGCAGGAGTTCTTCCTGTATCGATCGATGAAATTCTACTGCTGTAGAGTACGGAGACTCAAACTTTTGTCGTTCTGAGATATCGCTTTTGGGTCTTCGTATACCTACAATTGTTGTTGTCGATTAAGAAAATTATGTATTTAGAACCACTACGATCACGCTGATTATTAGATGTTTAAGATATTACCGTTGATAATGTATGATCTGTGTCAATGTATAGCTGTCAAGAGGCCTGTCAGTATCATGTAACGAAAAGAAGCGAACACTATGAATCGTACCTTGTGCAATTCGCGCGTCGCAAAGTTGCAAACTTCAGAATCGAAACGCTGGTACGCGATCAATCTGAAGTAATCGACGATCAGAAAAGAAAAACGCGTAATAACAAACTCGAATTTGCATAGTTCGATCTTTCGACTCTGTATATTTAAGTATGTATCGCATCTTAAGAAGAATGATTTTCTGATTGACGTTGCAAAGGATTTTTAATTCGTTGGAACGTAGGGTAAAGGAAATCATTGTTGGCGACATTAACGTATACTTGTTAGTACGATATATCGGGATAGAAACATGAAATATGACGTGGACAAATTGCAGTGTTCGAAATAGTTATCGATTCCGAAGGAATTCGCCATTCGAGAACTTTTAATGCGTACAAGCTTTCGACCCAATATCGTTGCAATATCACTTTCGATTTCGAAGCTCGAACTTCACTCCCGGCGACAAGATCTTTAAGCATGAATATCTGGTAATAATATAAGGATGAGATGGCATGGCTGTTGATATCATTATGCTTGAAATGTGTTATGAAAAATAAACAGAATGTATAAAAAACCTTTCGTTCTCCTTTTGTCATTACAGTTTAAATATGAAAATGGAACAAAGGCTCGGCAACGGTACTTACAGGTTGAACAATGAAGAAATAAATAAAAGGTAACTTAATTATTTTATGGAGATTACATATTCGACAATTAATTAGTGTATTTTTCATTGATAAATACGTATGTACTTTTTGATAAACCTCAAAAACAAGTTAAAACCGGTTCTTTCGAAATGTCTAATCTAAATTGTATTTAATGATAACTTAAGCTAAGCGATAATAAGTTATATCGATTTATGATATACGAAATCATGATCTCTTAGGTGTACCGTTATTTTATATTAATAAGAGTAACTCATGTAGAAACAACATACCTTCATAATGATTAAAACAGAAGAGGAAGGAAAAGAAATCACAGAAGACAATAGTCAGTATTAAGGAAGTATTCGGTCAGGGACGATGTCGGAAAAGATTCTTCATCAAATTTATTTACTTATGTATATTTATTCGATATATGTACTTTTATATACCTTGTTACATATTTATATACCATATTATATATCTTGCCCATGATACACATGCATCAGTTACCACTATAATCAACCGTCATATTAATTATTTTGTGGCGATATCGCCAGATAAAACACACACTGCGTCACTTATTTCCGGGACATTCTCCAGTCGAAATGTTTCATTTTAGGAAGTAGGTAGGGAAAAGCGTCCATACACACCCTCAGTGTCCGGAAAACCGTGGACTAGGAAACATCTTAACAATACATAACCAGACAATTAACATAGTTAATAACGTCCGCAGAGTAAAGTAGTGAAGTCAGTAATAAAAGCGCAAAATGGCAAACAAGTACATTTAAAGCAGAAATACGTAGTATTAGTGCTTGTGCAAACTACTTCTATTTCTCCTTAATATTGCAAAGCATATTATTGACTCGCGTATAGTATCCCGCAATTTTATTACCCGTGGCGCCATCTCTTCGAAGAGTGCTGAAACTGTTCGCACTTAGTTACCGACAGCAAAGTAAACTACTATTGGACTAGTGGCGCCATCTCTTCGAAGAGTGCTCAAACTGTTCGCACTTAGTTACCGACAGCAAGGTAAACTACTACTGGACTAGTGGCGACATCTCTTCGAAAAGTGCTGAAACTGGTCGGAACTCAGCTTCAGCCCTGTCTCAAGAGATGGCGCCACTAGTCCAGTAGTAGTTAACTTTGCTGTCGGTAACTAAGTGCGAACAGTTTCGGCACTCTTCGAAGAGATGGCGCTACTAGTCCAATAGTAGTTTACTTTGCTGTCGGTAATTAAGTGCGAACAGTTTCAGCACTCTTCGAAGAGATGGCGCCACCAGTCCAATAGCAGTTTACTTTGCTGTCGGTAATTAAGTGCGAACAGTTTCAGCACTCTTCGAGGAGATGGAGCCACCAGTCCAATAGCAGTTTACTTTGCTGTCGGTAACTAAGTGCGAACAGTTTCAGCACTCTTCGTAGAGATGGCGCCACTAGTCCATTAATAATTTAAATTAAATTCTATAAAAGCTAATATAATTATCAGTAAGTACAATAGAAGGGACGATTATATAAAAATTAAAACATTATACATACATGTTATTATATAATGAAATATATTGGTTATAAGTTGATTTCAAGTATAGATATTACGTTAGAGAAGGAAGTTGAAATGTTTATTTGGAACAGTTTATGATTATTATTTGATGTAGTAAAATGGCACATAAATAATTTTATTTCTGGTCACAACTACAATTTCTAAGAAAACACAAACTCACGAGGACACAAATCGATTTACTTGTTCATAAATAGATACCGTAGTTTTCTTAGATATCATTGACAGTATATATTAGCGTTGCCTGTATTTGTTTACCACCCGCGCGCATTCGTATTGAAAAAAAGAAATGATATACAATCAAAGTACAAAATACAATAAAAAATGAATGTGAAATACTTTAGTATCTAGTACAGACGCTACACGCAATCACTTCTCATGAAAATATGTACAAACCTTACGTCTGAAATAATTTAATCTTTCTCCGTCCAAGTATTAGCTTAACGATAAACTTAATAGATTTTGAACTTAACATCACTTGACTATATCTTTCGTACAAAATGTTTTCTCTCTTCCATAGAATACTTCATCTTCTGCGGTGATTGTTCATTTTTAGATTTACTTGGCATACGAAGTACTTCCGCGTAAGACATTTCTAAACGCTTGAGCCGGGCTACTTCTTCCGATGCTGTGCTCGGTTTGTAGTCTCTGTACTCGAAACTATTGTTATGCTGGTCGTTGCCTGCATTGTTAACGCGTCTCTCGGGATTAGGCGAACCCCTCGTATTATTCGCGTAGTTATAACCGTTATACGAGCTGCCATTTAGATCGATCGCAAAGGGTTTGAATCTTCTCTTGCCGCCGTTGTTCGATCTAAATGGTACAAACTTAGAATTCGCCGCTGAGATCACGTCGGACGTCGTCGGTCGATCATTGGACGTAATCTTTTTATTAACGTGCTTCTTTGATGTTCTCCTCGTGCCATTGATCGATCGACAATCTAAACGATTTCCGTTACGCTGTTTCGTATCCTTTAAGTTGTTCTGTCCGTGCATACGAGCCGTATCGTTATGTTTTTGCGGCTCGTTTATCCTGTTCGATGAAACCGAAGTTTGTACGCTGTAAAGCGGCTCGGACACAGTCGAGGACAACACGGAGGAAACGACGCTCTGGTTGTCGTCGGTGGTCTCGCTGGGGACGTCCTCTTGTGGCAAAATCGTGGACTGTCGTTGGGAAACGGTCGTACTCTTCGAATCGTCCAGCAGTGGTAACTTTTCACCTTCGTCCTTGGCTTCTGCGGCGCGTTTCAAAACACCGAATATCTCGCTGAACAGTTGTCTGTATTCCGGTGTTTTGCGGAATCTACTCTCGAACGGGCTATTGTCGTCGTAAATGCTGAACTTGCAATCCTCGCCATCGGCGATCGAGCAGAGGAAAGAGCCAGGTCTTCCCTCGGTTTGCGTCGCCTTGTTACTGGTCTCGTCTGAGAAGCCGGAGGACAGTGTCTCTGCTTCGGAGAAGTCCGTTGGCGTAGCCGAGAACACTTTTTTACCGTACGTCTCTGTTTTGCCGCGTGTACCATTTCCACCGCTGGATTTCGTCGACTCCTGCTGCGCGTCGATTTCCGACGTCGAATTCTGGAAACTGTTGAACTCGCCCGACATCTCCAATTCCTCCTGCAACGACATGCATGGAGTAGGGGCATTGTCTTTTCGCCGAAGCGCGGATCGCCTTTGAACCTCCAATAAAGCTTGATACTTCTCCACTAGAACCCTATACGGGTTGTTCAGATCGTTCGACACGCCATTTTTATCGTTCGTGTCCTGAAAACAATACATTTACATAATCTTAAACACAGGCGATTCTACAGAATATTGTAAATTTCCTATATCGATATTTTCCACTGATTTTTTCTATATTAAAGTAACCTTTCGCTTTTAAATGAAAATTGTTATTGATGAGAAACTCGGAAATTTCAATGGAATGAAATTGGTGATGCCATCATAGTTACATGGAATTTGTTTGTTCAAAAACTGTTTAACTACGATATATTTGTGAAGAGAATAATTAAATGATATACGAGATTTAAAAAGAAAAAGATTATTCGTTTCAATTTGAAAAAACAGTCTGTTCCATTCAAGAGACAAGGGTGAGCGAATGGAAGGTAAAGGAAACGCCAGATTTATAGTATATTAAATAAAAAAAGCAACATTTTTTTGTTGTAAAAATATGTTTTATTTATAATCATATAAATCTGGCACTTACATTGTATAACGCAATTTTTACAAATACTTTGACTAGATACACTAAGAAGTTCAGTCATGCTCAAACGAACGGCATCGGAAATGAAATACAACGATGAGAACTTAAATCTAAATAATAATAAACAGCATCACCAAATTCAATCTATTTAAATTTTACTTTCCTTTATCACTTTTGCACATGAACAAATGCACGTGAAAAGTACTTAGTCGCTAATTTTATATTTCAACGCAATCTTTCCGTTCTATTGTTCTTTGGAAATTAATTCTATATTCATTTCTTTTCAATGCGCGGAGCAAATGGTAATATCGACAAATTCTAAAAATATTACTACTAATATTTCTATTTATCGATGTATATAACATGCAAAAACATTTCATCATACGTGGCACTTTACTCGCTTCGAAGTATTACCTTACGACTGTGATTCTCAATCTGTGGTCCGCGGAACACTGGTGCTCCTTGAAGCCACTTCAAGTGTTCCGCGAGAAAATTAAGTACACGATTAAAAACTGTTTCAAAAGAAAATGTTGCAAAAAAATAATTTTGGTTTCCATAATGGACTTATTTTTGCGAACAATCTCTCCTTTTCCTCGTTGCATCCTTGAATTCAAAGAGTTTGGCGATCTCTGTTTTAAGTTTAGCGTTCCCCACCCTCAAAAAGACTGAGAACCACTGCCTTGCGATATTAAATTCGTCATGGTTATATACTTAATAATGTAAGTGCTCAGTTATAATTTTCGTTTCATTTTACCTACACCTTATTTTAACCAGTCTTACTCAAAAAGAAGTTCAACAACGCGTGACTAACTTTCCATAAAATACTTTTACTCAATTACATTTCGGTAAATCTTCTGAATTATAGTACAAAATTAGGAACAATCTAATTCTAAGTCAAAGATAATATCCAAAATAGAAAGAATTTTAAAAAATAACATAAAGAATGAACTTATTCAAAATTATTAGTATATCCAATCGTATGTGATTAATGGTATGACATCTTTCTAATTGCAAAATCGATAAGTTTTTTTAACAAGTCTTGCAATCAGAACGTCTCACAAGAAACAAAGTCAAAAATGTACTTGTAAACTTTATGAATTTGAAAAATATCTTACTATCGGTTACTATCCACTTTCATTTCTAATTATTTGAAACAATGTTTATCATCGGCTATCGGTTTTCATAGTTTAAAGCAGTTTTTTGCTACTTTCTAATGGTAAAACCTTCCTTAGAATGAAAATAGGTATCCGGAAAGGTTTCAATAACAACGGTACGATGCATTCGTTTTTTATGTACCATATCGTATGAAAGAAAACGAAAATTAACGACGGCGTTTTCCATATACACGCGATTGTTGTCCACAACAGCGAACGAAATTCTATATTCTCTTTTTTTGCCTTGGATTTCTTAATCTTTTTTGCGTGTGGCTCCTAAAGCAAATAAAATTCGATTACTTTCGAAACGAAGTCCGTATAACTTGAAACCCTTAGAAATAGAGGTACGTGACAAATGTTTACTCAAATTACATCGTCGATATATAATTTTGGAAACGTTTCAAGTGTATGAAACAAATGTTACTTAGGGACTAGAAAAATTTATGTCACTAAAGCACTGTTGAAAGACAAAGAAAAGAAACTGCTCGTGCATGTATTGTCCGGCAAAGAACAAGCGTTATATAAGTACTAGAAACAAACAGAATTGGCAAATTACCTGAGGGAGCGATTCGGTATCTCGTTGACTGTCGTGTATGAGCGATTCAGCCACGCTAATGTCGTCGTATTCCTCTTGATTCAACATTACGAAGAGATCCTCGTGCGTACTTGATTCCATGCCTCGCAAACATCGGCCACATAATTGACCTCGTCTATGAAAGTTTCATATCATTGCATTAATAAGCTATTCATCGATACCAATAATTAAGAATACAAAATACAAACTTTTCAATGTCTTCCAAAATAGACAATACTTTCGGAATTAATTATCTTGTTCGAATAGTTAATTATTTCTTCTAAATATAATGTATATATGGGAAATTGATAACATTTAAACATTTAAATTGATCTGGTTTACATTCGAAAACCTTCGATTGGAAAAAAATGGTTCTCAACGGTGCTGCTTACCTTACTTCTTCGAGCGTATTTATTTCTTCTTGAAGGTTTTTCACATTTTGTGCTTTACTGCGCCAAAAGTTCAACTGTTCTTCTAACGCGTTATTCTCTTGCAACAAAGTAGCTAATTGCTGTCCAAGTTCAGAGACCTTCTGCTGTTCCCTCGCTCTTTGGCTTCGCGCCTCTTGCAACTGTCTCAACAACTCGGTAGCTTCGTCGTTCGATAGTGTCGTCGGTAAGGATAGGTAAGCCTTCTGGTCAGACAGGGCAGCGCTCTGAAAAATATTTCCACGCATCGAATTAATGCTAATGAAACCGATTACGTTAATCCTTAATAATACAAACTATCCCGTCAAATAAGCTTTACTAAGAAAATATTTAATTAGAATCGATAATTATTGATTGTATTCCCGAGAACTTGAAAGGTTTCTAATTCGTTTGAAATTAGTAGCAAGATGAATAATGTAACGAGCAAATAATATCAGTTACACATACTTTTATCACATATTACATAATTTACACTATAATTCTTGTTTACTGTTTCACGTATAAATATATCATGGAATATTTTATACTACACCTAAGAAACTTATACAAAATAGATACCATTTTTTTAACTGTTCAAACATTGCATATAAACAATTTTTCCGTGCTTAATTGTATTTCGTTAGATTATGTATTTTTAAAATAATTAAGAATTTATCGCGAAACGTATTCGGTAAATATCAGTACCTGTTGTATGCTGCCACCTTGCGTGACCGATGCTTTCCATAGTGCGGTTTGCGTTTGTGCGGTATTCGTCGAATGGATTGCAGTTTGTTGCCGGAGTAGATTCTCGTGTTGCTCGGTTATTTTGTCGATTTTCTTTTGGAGTTCCTCGCGCTGGGCTTCCAGATTCTCGATTGTTAGACATTGACTGTTAACAGATTGCGAGGAATACTGTTTAAATAACATTGAACGCAATTTGCACGCATAATTATTTTAACGACTAATAATCAGCTATCAATCGGCAATAATTGTTTAAAGTCCGATAACAACCGTCGAGTTACGTACCTCTTGATTAGTTTTTTATCACTGGTGTTCTCAATAACGAGACGATGATTGGCACGTTCCAAATCCTGTATGCTAACTTCAAGTTGCTCGTAAATTTTTAATCGCGAATCGTTCACTTCCCTCAGGGCAGCCGTTTGTTTTTTCATGTACTGGAAAATATGTCACATTCCAACGTGAACTGAACCATCCTTATTCGTTGACCCGAATATTTCTGAACGTTTCAATTAATTACGCAAAATTACCTCAATCTCTTGGGCTTGTTCTTCGATGGTGGTCTGATGCGCTTTAATGATATTCTCTAATTCTTTATTTCGTTCCAGAAGCGTTTTACCGAGTTCTGCTGCCAATTGTAGGTCTGAAATAAATTCCCAAAGTAATTAGGAATTTTTTAATTCGCGAGCTTATGTTATTTTATATCGCGGAGTTACAGTTACTAGTATTTAAAAAATATACAATTCCGTAGCAGCTTCTTGCTATAATAACTACGCTTCGGTATCCGAGAAATACCGAATACATTCATACTTCCGTGAAACCTGCCGTCTGTCATTGAAAGGACTTTCTTCTCATCAACCAATGTCGCCTTCCGGCATTTCGATTCATTTAAGGACCCAACCACGATTCGATCTATGATGCACCTTTAATATCGCTTCTTCTTTTTGTTAAAACGATTGGACGACAAAAAATCGACTCCCTCCTCTCAAGTTCTCGAGTAGAAAAAGATGACTTTAAGATGTTCCAAGCAGTTAAACGTCGAGCGGGACGATGAAACAGAATGACGACCTCCCGCGAACCTGGAGGCGAGAAACAACAGTGCTCTAGCTAGACCCAAGGGCCAAGGACCTTCTTGATGAGCAAACGACCTAACTACCGTTTTCTTTACCATTCAGTCTCCTTTTCCTGTTATTTGTATGCTTCTCGACTCACTCGAATGTTAAACGACAAATGCATCTGGCGCATTGCACTCGCAATTCAATAACTTTTAGTTTTGCGGGATTCTTTAATAAACAATTTTACACCGTGCAAAAGCACAGACTAAACGGTGAACTATACTTGGTAGATAAGTAAAACAATTATTTATCCTTCTCAGTAATTTTTAAGTTTGGTTTGCCGCGGAATTGCTATACAATTTTCTAAAAATCGCGGAGCTCATGTTCACATATATTTTACAGATAACTTTAGTCAATCTAATGTTAAGATTTACATTAAAGAAAATGGAAGATTTTATGTAAAAATACCATTTCTTTCACACTTTATCTGGCGAAACCCTAGAATTTTCTTCTGACTTTGATAAAGACATAACGTCATCGGGATCGACCGGGTTCAGTGACATAACGTAGTTATCCGTTTTTCGCGGGAAATGAAGGCATATTTAACAAAAATTTTTCATATTTTAAGCATGTTTCAAGAATGAATTGCATAATTTACGAATGTAATCTATCTGATAATGAAATTTGATTGATAAATTTATCTGCTATCATGAAGCAGTCACTCTACTTGACAACTTATAATTCAAGTTTAACTACTTGGAGTGTATTATTAGTGCTTTCATTAACAATCTTTCATCAATAAACATTCTCTGTTTAGGAGAGATAAATAATTGTTGATAAACAACTAAAAATATATAGAATTTGTTAACAAATTGTATTCTAAATTATTATGAAAATTATTTTACTTCAAACATAGCACAGTCTTGTCCAGTTCACATTCGTATATCTGCTAAATTGAGAAATATGTTGTCAAACAGCAATACTATATATGTACACATTATGATTATGAAGATTACATCTGTCTTCGAAATTCCAATATTAACAAAAAAAAAAAACCAAATTAAACCAAGTACGACCTTACAATTCGATGTCGAAACTTGTCAAATACACCTGTTATCACATTTTCCAAGCGCACCACCACTATTTTAAAAACATATCGAACGTCGTATCTCCATTCGACACGCTGCATCTACGACCGCGCCTGACGATTCTCCATTCATCGTATACCTTCTGGACCTTGAAGACAGGAGAGCTCGATGGAGTAATCCCAACAATCCAGCGAGTTCATCTGCGTCTGTGGATCCCAGACGACATCTACGCTAGGACCGCTCATCTCTCTGAACCCAGAATCCCTGTCAGCCTATCCGAACTTCCCAGGTTTTCTCCGTTTTTCTGGCAACAAATTTCTTCCGTCCTCACTTTCCACTTCTGCCTGTTCGTCACTTTAAACGTTCCACTCTCGAAGCTCGCGGTCACGAGATCTCAGGTTTTGGTCCATCCGAATGATATCGATTCGCGTGCGACGTGTTACGCGCGGAGAACTCGGGTTATCGACCACAACCGGTTTCACCGAAGGTAGCCGGTCTTCTGTGAATCGCTAGGTAGCCGTGGAACGTGTGCAGCACGAATGTCGAATGCCCATCCAGTGGTAACCCAACTCCCTCTCCTACACCTTCTTTCCCCCATCCCTTCGACCGGTCCGCGGGCTCTTCTCTTCCCTGGTGTAATTCCCTTCCGAACGACGACGGTGAGCATCTTTCCTCTGGTATTGCCTCCCCCGGGGTACTCTCACTCCTCCTGGCCATCTCTTTTTCCTTTCCCTTCTTTCCATTCCGTAAACGCGTATCTGTTTCCCTGCCGGGCATACATGCCCCGCGACGCGCGTTCAAAAGCTGTCCCACTTGCTGCTACTTTTATCTCGTACGAGCATGTCTTCGGGCACGGGAGTCGTTATTTCGACACGTCAATCTTTCGTTCGCGGTATCGTGTTTACACCTGGCTACGGAGTTTAATGCTAATCACCGCCGCAACGTGGACTATATTACAGAGAACGAAATCACAGGAAAGAGAGTGGCGCCAAATGGGACAAGCTCTCCCTCTCCCCTTCCCACTCAATCGAAATTTTAACTCAAACATTTTCGAGAGTAGTTTCTACTACAAGTAAGATTTAATCGTTGGCGATGTTCGGGGTCTTAGTGAATGTTTTTTATTAACGCAATTTATAGCGGTTATCATTATATAGTTGTTTATAGTGGTAAACGGTTTAGTTTGAATTCGTTTGACTATTGCTATGATAATAGTTAAAATAAAGCAATATCTGTCAGGCTGTCTAGTAATTTTCCACTTATTTTCTCTTGCTCTTTGTGCGCGCGATAATTTACATTGTAAATTGGAGCATACCCGCGTGTAAAGGATAATTTATGCGTTCAACGTATGCAATAATGGTATAGTATTATTTCAATAGAACAGATTATTCAAATGTTCATCGAAGGTAATGAGAGCAAATAAATTCATTTGACTATTTAAATTTCGATCCTCTTAGTCATCAATTTTTCATTTATTTATACATTTCCGCAACGTTCACGCAGTATTATTACAAATCGATCAGTGGTCGGTCGAATATCTATAAGCGGAAACGTACGTCTCAGCTTAAGGGTCAGTAACACGCATAAAGTGCATTCTTTCTAGCTGTGGCGATGTAGACGTACTTATTATTCTACTATGCAATCATATGTCCGTCTATGTTTTCGTAATAGATCGATAAGATCATCGACTACTTAGTCGTATTCCGCTACTTGGGTATACATATAAGGAATGAAGTTAGATTAGGATTGATAAGAAATACAACGAATCGCAACGACGATGATACGAAATTGATATTTTATCGATGTCTTTTAATGTTTTCGGTTGAATACCTCGGGTAAATAATTTATTGCAAACTTAGTGCAAATTTATTCATCCTGATCGAACAATGAGTTGATCGTATAAAATCGAACACTTTCGGTGTAAGTCCGTTCGCCGCTAAACGTGAAATCGCTTCCACGAGAATGATGGAAACCCAACTTCCTCGTGGTATTTCGATTCGAGTAACCCCTAGCGACCTCGAGTCCGCTGAATCGATTCTCTCGCAGAATACTTTCTCCCGAGAATGCTTCGCGAATCGTTATTAATCTCTTTATCGTCCGAAATAAAAGAGCGGAGGCTATTGTTGTCGTGGACCGAACGTACAGCCGCAGAACAACCGCACAGGTGCACGTAGACGCGAGCTGTTATACATAGAGTGGTGACCTTTCGAGAGCGGGAGGTGACGAGTGCCAGACGGTGTGAACCGGCTCCGTAGATATTACTGACATTAACTGGAGTACGTACTTACTTTACGTCGGCTAACTGAACCATTATTGCGCTACCACACCCTGAAAACCTGCGCTCTATAAGGGAACAATAAACTGCTGGCGAGTGAACGTGGAAAAGTGGATCAGGGAAACGCAAGAGCGCAGGTGTTGATTCACCATTCGAGAACCGAGTATCCTAATATTTGAACTAGTACTCCAAACGTATTGTTATTTGAACAGAGTGTCTCTTAGTCAGGAATAATGCCACTATGAAAGGCAGAAGCTTCTAGTGTCAACTCGACGTCCATCTAGCGTTCATTTTTACAATTTCGCGTTCAAATTGTTTCAGAGAAAGGGTGAATGCTCTGAAATAACAATTTTAGAGCACCATGTTAAGGAATGCGAGTAGTCATTAGGTTCGAAGCTTTAAACAAACGCGTTTCACTACTATTTTACGAACCAAACCGCGTGTCCCGATAAACCATTCCATTCTCGCTTAAATGGACAAACGAGCAAAAACTTTGCCGCTGGCTTGAATGAATTCTCTGTTGCGGCTCGTAGAAATACGTGGGCTTGGTTCCCATCATTGTGTCGAACGGCGTATAAAGCGTACCTGCGACATTCTAGGATGATTTCTCCCGAAGATCTTCGCACCATAAATTCAACGGGCCTCCGCGGCGTCCTGAATACGTTGTTTATTTTCGCACACGTATGCAATCGTGCCGCCATTCGCGAGATATTTAACGGTGCAGGAAAAACGCAGGCCTCTTTCATAGCGGAATTTCTTCAATGAGAACACACGGTCTTTTCGGACCAAAGGAAATTCCGCGCAAAAACAACCGAGCTGAAGACGAAGACTGGCGAAAGGAAATATTCAAGCAAATGTTCGTGCACATAATTACATGACACTTAATTATATCGACCATTAATTTTCAATTTACTGGTTCTCATAATCGTTAACTTTTTAGTTTTAGAATACCATTTTTTCATTGTCGTACTGTACGGTTAAAGTCATTTTTACATTACTAATTTCCCGTGTACGTACGAGTAAACGTTAATACTTATAAATCAATTTTCCATGGAATAATCACAGAGTTTGTTCTAACTGTTTTAACAGTGAATCAAGAGAAGAAGGTGATCTAACGCTTGATTCATGAACGGCGTGCAAGAGCGTGATGCTTATACTTTGAGAAATCTACTTTTTCTCACGAGCCACAAACTATAAAAACAATGCGTAATAACGCATGATTCCATCTGTGCAACCAAAGTCATTTTACTCGAAAACGAAGTTTCAAACGCAATATTCTTGTTGTTCATTTCTGTTCTATCATTTTCCAGAAATCCACCTATTAAATTCCTGTTTAGTACTCAAACGCCATACAAAATTATCCTCGTTCGATTGTACGTACTATTTTTACCGAGACACTCTGTATATACTCGTCCACTTCGATGAAAGTCGGCAAAAAGCAGCAGAGTCTGTTTCCTTGCTATTCACATCGACACGCGACAATCATTCATCCAACCTAACCTATCTGTACAAATGGCAATCAATTAATATCTAGAAACCAGCATGGCGTCAATAGAGATATTGGCACGAGAATATTGCTTCAATTAGCGCGCTGGAGCTAATGCGATAATCCGTAGAAACATCTCCCGTGGAGCACTGTAACTCGTGGCGCGCTCATTACGAATGAGTCAATCATCTGCACACACTATTTTGATCGATCTAATGTCAACTGCAGAGTTCCAGCGACAACATTAGTCTAAAAGAGGACAAATCTTGCTACGTGAGAAGAGAAATATGGCGATGTAAAAACTCGCTTTCATATTATGTACTTACATACGCATGAAATTAATGCGCGCCAATTCGAATCGATAGAACGCGGCTTTACGACATTTTGTATTTTTATGACTTCGCATGTACGAAATCGCGCATGCGCATTAGCGTTTCCAAATGTGCTGCAACAGTATTATCAAAATGATGAAAACACTGCCAAATAGATCTCGATAATAGCACTCTTGCAAAACTGAAGATGTTTCGGAGAGGAAAATATTAAAATTATCGAATTAAAGCATCGAAGAATTGCAACATACGTGGTAATTTAGTTCAGTATGACGAGTTCGAAGAACGAGATGGAATCGAAGGAAGATGTCACGTTGCAAAAAACCTTTTAATGTTACGCAAAACCTTCAAAAAGAAATGAGTAAATGGTACTAACTGTATTGACGTAAGACGTTCTAAAATAAATACTTTCGAACGATATGCGATATTTTTCATTTTTCATCTAGAAATATGTATAAGACAAATCGCTCAAGAATACAAATACTAATTTTCTACTTTGAATTTCAATTTCTCACCACAAACGTACCTACATATGTAATTATTAAAGTCTAATATCGCATTGATCTAATTGCCTTAAAAAAGAATTCCACCAGCTAATTTGTACAGCGATAATTTGCAACCTATAATTATTTTCGAGTTATCGACGTAGTAACAATGGAGTCATTCAACGTAATACCGATGAAGGGGTACACGGAACGGTAAACAGATTCCATTTTCTAGTTGTACATGACAACGTAATTACAACTTCGAAAGTATGTCTGTTATGTGCATTCCGCGTAAGTGTGCTCGCTGTTGGACGTTCACATGCGAACGAGGAAACCTCAGAATGAAGTGTACCCATGAACCGAACGAACGTTGTTGCGTGAAAATTACTGTCCTGACCATAAATACTGAATGACTAGTTTCACATCCTTAGAGTTCGTTTGCATCGCGAAAAGTTTCCGTGCCAGAAATGAGCAATATGCTTATTGCTGAATTTCGTGGGAATTTAATTAGGAAACAACGGACTGTTCGCCTCTAATTTATATACATACGCGGCTCCCCAGTGCATGGAGATGAAATATTGTAACTGCAATTCAAAAGAATGATGGACCAGACAATTCGTGTGAAAAAAGTAATTATCTGTTCGCACGTAAAAATAGTATTACGGACGAATCCTTTGTTTGGAGTTCCATAACTATTCGACGATTAATATGCATCGTAAATAAATAACGCTATATATAATTAAAAAGCAGTATTAAAAAGAAACAGTCTAAAGTGAGATGGAAATAACGATTAACGATAAACGAGCTTGAATCTTCATTTTCGAGAAGAACAACTTTAATTTATGAACTTTCATCTCTTAATGGAAGAAGGATATACGAAAGATCGTTTCATTTTTTTCGAAAATGAAATCTGAAACGCAATTCCACAATTGGTAGTTTTCATTTTATACTAATAACATCAAAATTATTATTGAGAATTACCTGTTGGAGATAAGTATATTCTGCTCGAGATGTTATTATAAATTTTTTATTTTATAATTGCAATGAAAGGCATGAGAAAGAAGTACATTTCCGCTAAAATTAACTTTCGAAGTTAACGTTGAAAGACAAGGAACGCGTCTATATTAGACGATCCGCGTACTTTTTCCGTCATTTAGGAAGATTTGCGAGACTATTGTACGCCAAAACGATCGAACAATATGCGGGAAAACACTTGCGTCGTTTTAGAAAGGGAAATACAAATAATTATGGCAAACAGTTCTTGCCTTAGTGGTTTCGCTAATTGAATTAGTTCCTTAAGCGAAGAGAACGGATGCTCTTGTCTGTATTGCGGTAAACGTGTCTTTAGTACGAATTCTTGTTCCATTTTAAACAGTTTCTATATTTATACCTGAACAAATATTTGCCTCCGTATTTCTTAACCATTTTATCACGTTAACCACTTTTTGCAAGCAAATTATTTATCCAGAACAAAATACTAAACCTCGATTATCGACCTAAATTATCATTATCTTATCAGCATAAAAATATTTGATTATCGTAATACTAATCAACGAAAAATACATTCAAATATATACATTATTTTATTCAGCAAGTAAAAAAGAGAAATGCGATAAATCAAAAAACGTTCAAACTCACTTGCGAAAAGATCGGCTAAAAATGTTATTTGTCAAGCAGCTACAGTGTGACCAACCGCTTCGGAAACATTTTTATTAGCGGATAAACAGACGACGTCCAGACACGACTAGCTATTAGAAGCAGTAAACCCTCGAAATATGACCGTCCCCATTGAACCACAGTACCTATATAAGAAAGTGGAAACGAGGAGGAGGAATAGAGTACAGTGGTAACGTTTCCTAGCTTTGATATACAGTATAATCTTAAACCTGTACCGAGATAAAGTAATCCATAGTCAAGGACGAGAAAATGCCAACGATAATTGCATCAAGTCCTGCCAAGTCTGTAAGTGACCAGCTAGAGGGTGACGACGTGAATGAACAATATTTATAGCATGGCGGATCCTTCGTCCCTTCAAACCTCTCGTCTTGCGTTCATAAACCGACAAATGCTAGGGTAGAAGAAAAGATCTGAATCTTCAGTTATTTATGACAATGCAAACGCAATATTCTACACTTACATTGCATGGAATATAAAAATCTGTCAAATCTTTTACAATTACTATACATGAATGTAGTTTTGTTACCAACATAACCTTAAATTAATTCTGATGATACAGTCGCGAAAATAAAAATGTATCATTTCTTTTTAATTTATACAGAATTTATGTAGATCACCTTTTTGTATCGTAATCACAATGGAAGGAATCACTTCGAAGTACGTAATTTTCGAATTCAATGGAACGCGTTAACAGCGTACGTGAGGTTACGTAAAACATGGAACTAATCCCAGTTAAGGAGGAAGCAGTTTAGTTCTCGTGAAATTTAAAACTCGCCGCGAATCGAACGCAGGCGAATGGCTGTTTGGTATCTACGCTCACAATTCCCGTAAGTGAAAGTATAAATCGCGATATACAGGAGGGACTGACGTGATAATTAGATATGCGATTAAACGAGTTGTTTTGTACGGTGCACTTGTAAGCGATAGTCGAACATAAATCGATAGTACGTTACGTTTGATGCGCGATCTATCTATTCGTTCGACACCCACGCGTTCGATTGTAAACGCTGTTCCCACGTATTTAGCCGATATCTCTACTCGACATTTGAAACTATACAGAATATTCCAACAATCTAGGCTCATTTTTTCACGAGTGTCGACTTATGCATATTTACACCACGATTACCCGTACGGACTACGATTAATATTGACAGATACCATTCAAACTTTATTTTAACGCCACTGTGATCAGTTCTGCGAGGCCAATGCTTAATGTTCCATACAATTTTTTAAACCGATAGAAACGGTCGGTGATTTAATATTTACGATGTAGCGTTAGCGGTTTAGAGTTTCTTAAAGAAAGTGGATGGATGTTTTATCAATAATTTAGATTTCAGGTGCATACAATTGTTGATCTTGATAGAAAAAGAAAATCAATTTTTCTATATTTGTATCAGCAATGATACAAAAATTCTTGTTTCGATATTTATTTTCAGAATTACTAGTTTCAACGACGTAACGTTTTGTTAAAATGTAACTGAAAAATTGTCATTCAGTGTTGAGACGAATGCTGGGTTAAGCGGATAATTTCATTGTTAGAAAACGGAAGTTATGGGAGACACGGAGAACTCTCGGTGATCATTGCAAACAGGGGAAACTCAATCGGCGAGAGTTTATCTGTCGGTTGCTTTTTAACCGCAACACTTTCCAGCCCTTTTCTGCTACTTGTATTTCAGACAAGAGGAATGAATAGTCGACCACGAAAATTCTTCGGTTACGATGGAAATATAACGTTTAGTTTGTATGCGACGTTATGCTGTCTTTACCACGTCAGTAATTGATATTAACAATTAAATTGAATTCTATGTATGCGCGATAATTATACATACGAGCCTAACTAAGTATGAATTAATCCATTAAGCATCAATTAGTGAGACTATACTAATGCAAACGCGGAGCAAGTAGAAAGACAATCGAGTATGTAAAATAACTGAGGAATCATGTAAACGAAGCGTAGCGTTAACGCAACACTAGTCCTTAATGGGTTAATCAGGTAAAGCAATGTCGACGAAACAAGACGGAGAGGTAAAACCAGAAAACTAGTGTCGTACAAAAATTATTACCACAGAGGACGTGATAAACGCGAGTTCCGCGGATAGGTTGAACAGCAGGGCTTTTTGTTTCAACTTTTTGTCACTTGACCGCCTGTTTTCTATCACGTTGTCGCCTTGGGAACTATCTCGCTTCCGGAAGTTCTCTTCACGCCTTTAACAATAAATAATAAAAATACTAATTTTATTTTTCAGGGAGGGTAACGAATAGCGTTATACATGATTTTACCAGACATCAGCTCGATTTTGAAATGAATCACGCAAGCTTTAACAAGGTGCATCGCATCGGAATTCGAACCATCGATATCGGAGAAAGGCTTGCACTCGATCGATTTCGACGCATGTTCGTTCACGAGGGAGTTATCACGAATCCTTGTTTTTCTCTGGGCCGTGAGAAGCTATCGTAATTCGAAAAGATAAAACTCGGTTTATTCGTTTTCTCGATTAAAGGAGAGTTTGCCCGATCCCCGATAATAATCCATGTATGGTAACAAGTAAAAATTCGAAAATTGCCTGAAGTGCAAATTATGAATTTTTTGTTCACGTTACCATTGGTTGTTCGGTACAGTAACCGGATTCTTAACCACATACCATAGATAATAGTAATATGCAGCGTACGGTGGTTCTTTTTTCTCGGAGGAAGTATCTGCAGAACGATGTATTTGACTTCTTTCACTCTGTAATGATCCGTTATTATTTTCTAGCAGATTAAAATACCGATATACAATGGAAGACGTGTCATTTGTCCGAGAACAAGAAAACGGTAACATAAATTCTTCGTTTCTAATTTAATCTGGAATTCGGAAATACGCGGAAAGCGTTGTACCTACACGTAAGAGAACTGAAACTTTTAAGTCAATTAACTATAAAGTCAATTTCACTACCGCCAAATTTATTGTGCATTTCTCTGCATATAAAAACAAAACGATTATCGGAGAAGATTGTTTTACATCGCACTACCACAGAAAAATCAATCGTGCTGGAAGTATATACAGGAACGTTCTATAGATAGTATCAGAGAGGCTCTTAAAGGAATTAATCGAACACGTCTATTGTTTATTCTGCATTAACGAGCCATGTCGTAAATCTTCTGGTTTAAGTGCGAATAAATTTACACGGATTACTGTGAACAGTAAGGAAAGAAAACGTGAAGAACATATCCTAACAGTTGATCGTGGTGACGGCACGAGCGCATAAAACCGAGTCAGTGTGCCACACGCATTTTCTACGTGTCATCGTTTAGTTCTAGCGGAGGTACTTTCACAAAAATACATAAATTTCAATTAACAAGTATAGTAAAAAAGGAGAGGAGAAAATCAAAATTGTTTAGCTCGTATTAGATACGGAGTAAACAGTCCACAGGTCGATACATACTGAGGAACTTCGATTTATCGTGGCGGAATGACGATTGTACGTTTATGATAAATAAACTATTTTGAATTAAAATATATTCAAGACGTAATAAAATTTGTAGTTAGAATTGAACTTGAATACGATACTGTTATGTGAATGTAGAAATCCATGATGTTCGAATGCTTTTTCTAATCGTTATACGCAACTATACCTACGTTGATGTTAACATGTTCGCAGTGGCAAAAAAGGGAATATTTGTGAGAATCGTACATTCAGGGGACTCGCCTAAGGATTCGAGGCAGTGTGTCAAGTGCATTTTTGCAGGCCGTTCACTGGAAAACACCGATCAGTTTTTCGGTCCTACATATCGCAAGGAAACTAGGTAACTGGTGGCACCAACGGTGCGATCGGGCATGAGAAAAATCGTAACACGAATGCAGGGACTGTTCCGATCGAATTGATATCGAATTCAATCGAAACCGCGACGAGTTACCGAACGTAATTGCGAATAAAACCAATCGTCGATTCTGGGGAAAATCATCGTTCGAAATCACCGCGAAGTAAATCGAAATTATGCATCGACGAGGTCGATTCTCTGACCCCTGGACCGTTACTTTCCAAATCGAAACTTGCTATCCCTACTGGCAGACGTGCTACGAGGCTCAGAACTTTGGAAAGCTGATGAATTAACAATTATATTTCACTCGTTATCAGGTTCTTATTGGAACCCATTTAAGAGTGAAACTTTGATTATCGAGACGTGGATCAACAGAAAACACGATTATTGCAGTGTTCCAACAGCATTGTCTGACACAGAACATCTGTATTTAATCTAATTGTAAGTAGGAAACAAGAAATGGGTAGCTTACGCATCGAAACTAAGAAAATTATTATAATAAAATGATTTTTACTTTAATTCTTAGTTTCATTACCCTTAAGCATTCCGAAAAATAGGTTGCACGCTTAAATGCATCAAGAATTCACTTACTAACTTTATATTATGGAGTATTTCAATTTTAAATGGCGGTTTTTCTCTATCGTTGAAAATGCATTATGTATTGCAATGCTTCGACGGGCAATTATTGTAGTTCCCAGCTGTGTGTCGCGATAATTGCTAATAATGAATGTACTAAACGAGCGTTAAAACGCTGCATTTAGGTCATGTGTTGCCATAATACTTGGGAAACGTTTCGCGTAATTTCATTTTCGTTTGCGATGTCACGTAAATGTGATTTCTGAATATTCTTCGATACAATCGTTTTTAATCCTTAAGTCCTGTTCAAATCAGTCAAATAATTTCAATTCAAGTTGTTATTGAATTTAAAATCGCTGCATCTATAATACATATTTATGTAAATTCCATTCTGAAAGAACCAAGTAACAGGTTTGCGTTTGTTAAGTGGTTTCACATTACTTAAATTGGAGCTACTTGAATTCATGAGGCTTCACAGCATGAAACAAGTTCAATTCGTATATTAAAGGAAAAGAACATTGAATTTCATTCGAGAAAGTGAAACAATTGCAACGCTAAGTGACGCCGCGCGAGTGTAATTGGTTTATGCAACGAGGTCATCGACACCTTTTTCCATAAATACATTGTCTCCGATTAAAACGCAACTAATCTTTATTAACCTATGCATTGTCGTGACCTGGGATTACTACGGTGAAATACATACTAGTTGAACACGCGCGCCGTATGGATTACCTGCATTTTCTTGAACCGAATCGAGTCCCACGTTTCTAATCTCATTAAAGTCGCAGCCAATTACGCGGGCATCATACTTCCTTATAAATCGCTTCTTTCCTCTCTCTCTCTCCCTCTAAGGCTTACAAGCGATCGTTTTTTCTCTCCATTTTCCACTTTTCATCGCGTGGTGATAGTTGAAACACGTTCTATCAACGGTAACTCTCTAGTAATTTCATTTTCTTTCTTTACTCAATAATAAGACAAATATATATGATATGTATATATGTTCTAATTAAATTTCATTGTAAATTGAAAAACACGTAAGAACAACGAATAGCGGTTTTTTACAAATGCTAAAATATGTCGATATTAACATTTTTAAGAACTGAGATAAAAGAATTCATGTCCTTACATAACTAAGCAACCACATAATGGGCAATTAGTGCTTTAAAATACAACACTCGTTTTTACCGAAGAATTTGTACTGCTAATTGATTTATTACGATTTTCCGTTTAAATTACATTTGTATCGTAAACAAATTTTACTTTTGCGTCTAAATACGAAGAAAAACTGAAAATATCTGTCTTCTTGGAAAGAACATAATTCTTAACGTATACGTATATGAAATTACTGAAAATATTGAATAGTCTAGATTAGTTAAAGTGCAATTGAAAGAAACGAAGATTTAGAACGAAATGAAAAAAGCTGGTATTTCTTTGATGATATAAACTGTCCCGTGATACAGTTTTATTCTCACGATAATGATCATCATCAAAGCATCTACGGGAAACTGAAATCGAGGACGCTCGATTCGTCCGACTGAGTTGCGCTCTCTGTTTTATAATATATATGTACACACTGCGAAGCATCTATCTGAACAGAACATTATATCTACACATTTATCTTACAAAAAATTTCATACGTAAAAGGCTAAAATATATATAAATAGTAAAAAGAAATTTCCTGCTTGTTCCTTATTATCGAAACTAGTTCGAAACGAGACGATTAAATACCGGGTGTCCCACGCAATTGGGGCAAAATAGTTATATCTTTAGAACGACTATCAGATAAAATGAAATAACGAAGAATGATGCACGCTCTGAAATTGGTTTTACGTATTTTTATGTACAAATACACCTGCGAAAATTTATCATGCAACTACCGTGAGATGAAGAATACGATGTAATGAAGTCTACTGCAAGGAATTTGCGTTTGTATAGTGGTACTTGAATACGAGAGAGCATAGTATAAGCGTGTTAAGATATTTCCGAGTGGCAGGTAGTGAATGGAGGGTCGCGCGCGAATGTACCTTATAAAAGGAGGAAACTAGGAATATGCATCAACGGTTAATTTACAACTTGAGCAATTCTTCCGCAGGATTTTGCGAGAAATATTTAACGACTCGTGTCACCGGAAACGTGGGGTCGAAGAACCAGACTGCATAGCTAAGCTATAGAATTCTAATGTCTGCCTGCGAGTGTGCGTTCTCGTTACAAAAAGAAGTACAACTTGAATGAAAAAAATCACCTTTCGACGATATTTGTTCGTGTATCCATAAAAGTGACTTCATAAATATACAATTACTTTTCAAAAACTTGTTAAGCTTCAATGTTCCATAACTTCATTAAAATGTATGGAAGCCGTCTGTGACAAGACTAGATGCTAGCTTGAACCTTCTACTTTCTGAATCTATAGCCTTGTTAGGATCAGCCTAGTTACTTGAATGCACGTCGCTCGAGTTTAAGTAGTTTGAAAGCACTTTACCAATGTGCACATGTCATTTGCTTGACTTGAAATGTCATTTCAAGTTTCTACACTCGTCCTCATTAGTCAAGCCACTTTCCTTCAAGTGGGCTGAATTCAAGTTACATGAAACCATTTTATCGATGTGAACCTGTTGTTTATACTTGAAACTTCTTTTTCAAGCTTCAAGCGAAATTCAGATTCGTTTAACTTTTTGTTTGCCTTAAAGCACACATTGATCAATTCTTTTACTACCGTATATAATGTGGAATTTTAATATGTAGTAAATTGTCTGCTCGTATAAAAAAATTGCACTTATGCAACTAAATAGCTCTTTATATACGACTGAAAGAAGTCATTCACTTGATTCAAATAAATACTAATAAATCTTTTCTCAGTGTACACATGTAGTACACATGTCGCACCCTTAACTTCCTAGCTCTTGCATTACATTTAAGTAACTGAGACGACGTACGCTCATTATGAACTCCTTTGAACAATTTTTCTTCTCGTAATCTCATCTTCCGAGCACTGGATACATATTTATGTATATACATCTGCATTATACCCAGCCAAGTATCCGTTACTATTTTACAGTCCTTTCATATTAACATACCTGCGTCGATGCATTTATATAGACGTGAACTCAATACTCTATTGTTGAATTGTACAAACTCGGAAATTATATTCACGTGCTAGACACAAGTGTCGGTAACACAAAAACTTTTCTCTATATTTGGATAATGTTTCATTTGCATTCAGAATAGAAACTCCTCTCTTCTATTTCAGATATAGCAAAATTCCGTTTACCTCAATCAGTTGAAAGATAAACAGTTCATATAAATACTTGCACAAACTCATGCAATAAGAGTACATTGATTTCTTTTGCAGACATGCACCCTCAACTGTAGGTAACTTAATTTGATGTTTATTAATAATCAGTTCTAATAAGTATATAGAACTCTATTGTACTTTGTCGATGCTACAGTAATTTCATCTGAAGAAAGCCAATAACCATGGTAATCGTAAGTAAAAATGTATCAACCATCAATGAGTTCGAAACGATCTGACTGTTACGATAGACTCATCTCAAGCGTTGCAAGCAAAGGTGCAGTTCTACTAAGAACACGATTTTCCCAAACAACTGTACTTGGCCCCTATTCTGGTCAGTACCGTATTACATACAGTTTGGATGGTGCATACATAGCCGTGTAAATACACATGTTCTTACGTATACGTAGGAAAGCATACATAGGTGCACATGCATGGGATCGTCGTTCCGTTCCAGGTCACAAAGTCCCGACTCTATCTCTACCTGGATAGGCATCTATGAAGGTAGCGTCACGGCCGCACTCGGTTGTCGTACATGCACTATGCGCGTTGCACTTTGTACCGTTAGTGGATTTATAATCGCTCGTCGACGTAGCGAGAGCCACTAACTTGGCAAAATGATTTCAGAGATGAGTGACGCCTCGTCGATTTTGTCTCGATTAGGATGGAATTAACAATAGATAATGATTTACAGTGGCGGGTTTCTAAATAGGATAGCTAGGCTACAGCCTACGGCGGCAAATTTTTTCCGCAGCCACTAAAAACGGAGTATTTTTTCTTATGGTTTCAATAAATGTTTCAATTGCGAAATACTATGGCGACATTTTGCTACGCATCATTCCATCCTTTGACAATCTCAAAAATATTTTTTTTTAAGTATTATACCTAACCTAAGAGATTGCAAATGATAAAATAATGAATTGGAACGATAAATAAATTTTCTACATACGATCCTTATATTCAATAAACAATTCGATTTCAATTAAAGACATTGATGAAGCTCCATCGCCGGTGTTGTCCAGTGCGCAGGTTCTGATCAAAGTACGTATCCTACTGTGTAACTAATGAGTGCAGAAAAAACGTGCCAATGACTTTTATTTATGTAAATTCTGCAAATGCTAATCTTTGATATCTTTATCCCGTATCTACAATTATTTTAAAATTATACTTAGTAAAAACACCATCTATGGTCGAACCTATCGCGCAAGTCCAAGCAGCGCCATGCAAACTGTAATCATGGCTTGAAGAGCCAACAATTACTGAGACAAATAAATAACCGATAATACATTAATCAAAGACATATTTTACGAATTCAAAAATGTTCGAGTCAAATTAAGAATATTGAAACAGTTGTTTTTTAATTAAAAGCAAGACGCAATGTGCACAATTAAGGGTACGATGCAGCTGCAGTACATAGGCGTTCGATTCCTGAGCGTCGATGAATCATCGCTTCGAAGCGTCAAAGTCGTCCTCAAGGGACTAGCCAAGAACAATGCCTGTGAAACAATGAACTTATAAGCTTGTTAAACTTGAATTGAAACGAGATAAGAAACGAAATGCAGACACGCATATACGCTGTATATAAGTACATTCTTTGAGCATGATCGATCGCATCTCGAAGCCGACCACGAAAACTCGGATGATTTCGTGCGGTCGCTGTTGCAGCTGCATCGACCTTGAGCGTGAACCTGAAATTACTTTATAGACTAAGGAAAGTTGCCGGAGTGAAATTTACCCTGAAGCATATTGTGATCGGCTTCCTCGTCCGCGAGGCACCGGACGCTGTCGATGGAGGAAGACAGTAGACTCATGTTTCCTTGTCAGAGACGTTGTCCTCGAGTTTGATGAACGCCGAAATCGCGGAAAAGCCGCCTAGCCTGTACCGCGAACGCGATTGGTCGAGCGGCCGGTTCGAGTTCGCGTCCGATCCAATCGTTACGACGTATCGGTTGGCCGGCACGGCGCATCGAGCGAGCTTCTACGAACGCACCTGTCGGTCGAGCATCCGGCCAATTTCAGAACGCTTCGCTGCCGATCACTTTCACTCGACGCGAAAAAGACGAGTCCGATATCGTTCGAAAAGCACCTGCCAACGGTGGCGTCTCTCGATTCCTCGACGCGTTATCCTCGGCAAACGAGCTCTACCGTTCTCCAGCGACAGGACCAGGCGGCTGGGACACGATTCACATCGCGATCTCGATCGCGTTCCTCGATCGCATCCCGTCGACCCCTAACGACCGTTAAAATCCCCGTGCAAACTGCGCGCACTAAGAGCCGAGATTGTACACACGTCTGCCGTCACTGGCACCGTCGTTATTGGTTACCCCGCGTTGGCGGACGAGAAACGGAAACAGATGAGGGAACTCTCCTGTCTAGCACCGTCGCGACGTCGCGAAAGACGACGACGCATGACGCGTGCATAGGGACACCGAGCACCACCGAGCCATGATCAATAAGCGCTGGCACGGCGTCTGCGCCGACAATGCGATGCCACGCCGGCGCGGCGTCAGACGAGAAACAGGGGTTAGGTGCGTGTATGGGTGCGTCTATGAACGCGCGCTATCGACGCGACTCGTGTATCGACAATTTAGGCTGTTCCCCATTTATAATCGACAGCACGTCTCTGTTCGAGACTGCATTGTAAGTTTTAACGTTACTCCTTTGTTAGTATTCGATTTGTTTCAGGATGGATAGTATTCAATTTTACTTTTATATTGTCTTACTACATTTTGATGTTTGGAATCTCTTTGACTGATAATCGTGCGATTTCCATTAAATTGTTAGCATTGCATTTGTTACCTTTGCACTTTAATCGCTTACGATATTGTCGCAACCAATTTACATACATTACTTTTTTATTATTATACCAATAATAAAGAGCGTTCAACGTTCATTACGTATGAATTGATAAATTTTAATTTGTTATAGTATAATTTCATTAAAATTTGTACCATACGAATCGATGTCTTAAGAAACGTTCCCTTTCTAACGTTCACTGTTGTGCGTCATGAAAAATCGAGCAACTCTAGAAACGAGCCAGTTATTTACCTTGCGTAGAAAATAAGTAGTATAAACCGTATTGCTGCGGCCTTATAGGGATCTACTACTGGCAAATTGAATGAGAGTTCGGTGACAGACGGGTCAGCGATCGAATATCCTACAATTCCTTAGCGCGCGACACGTCGTCGTGCTTTTGACGTAGCGGGTACGAATGTCGTAACGTATAACGTAACTGTTCACGATTGAATCGTACGTATAGCTATGCGTGTGCCGCCAAAGCTGTAACATATATAAAACTACAGAAGGTCGTCGAGAGGAATTACAAAAGAGATTAGTACCACTTTTAGTATCTCCATTCACTATTATAGTAACTGATTTACAACAATCTTATATAGAAACTTCCTTCTACGTAATCTGATTCTATGGCACATTAAATAGTACACGTACCTTATACTGACTTAGGTAATTGCACTTTAATATGTCAAACTTTTACGCTTATCATACAAATGCAGTACTCGTACAAAGTTAGAATCGTAGTTTTTTTTCTTAATTAAGAAACCGACTTAAGAAAATAGAAAGGAATGGTAAAAAATGGCAAGTTATAGCATCACTTGAAAATAAGTTCATGGAAGACAGTTAACGATAGTTTATAAAAAATGAAGAACGTTACAATTACTTGTTCGGCATACGTGTTGGGAAAGCTGTAAAAATAGCAAGTTTTCAAAAGATTAGTCACATACACACAATCTAATTTAAATACTAAGTTAATGTGTTTGATCATTCTTTATCTGTTTATGAACAATTTCCAGATAAGAACTATTTCATTTATATAATTAAGTTCCATGTCGTAATCGTAAAACGTAAGCTGTTCTCAATTACGACTGGAAATCATAAAAAATGAAAGAAGTCATTTCTGCAATACTCGTGTACTTACGTGTCCACCATACTAAACTATAAACTTCAGCAAGGTGTCATTCACGGCGTTAAGTATCTGCTATTAAATAACCAATGCGCCTCGGAAGATAAGATTCCATTGCGCAAACTTTAAATGACCACTGTAGGTGTACAATAATATCGCGTTTATTAGTCGCACAGATTTCAGTCGTATATGCGTGCAAATTCGTAACATCTGAAAGCAATATCATTTACTGGAGGAGATATCTTTCTTAAAACATGCAGACATAATTTAATTAGGAATCAAATGTAATTCAATATCTTACTTTTTATCGATTACTTAACTGTACACACGTATGCCCGTAAAAGCATACACAAAACTATGAGATACGATAGACTTACTATCAATTGTAATTATTATTTTACATGTATACATTATATTTTAAGCACTTAAGCGAAACGATACTTTTAAAAGATGAACAATTTAACACGCAAACATGAGTGCACCTTCTCCGCTCCTGGAGTAAAGGTAAGCTTGAAACAACTTACCCTATAACCACACCAGAAGCGGTATGAGATTAGAATACGGATAACGCTGTTGCGATTATTCCAGTGTTTTCATAAACTACAATACGGAGTGAACAGTCCACGCACAAATGCATCGATCAATAGGAATGCAGAGAACCAGTGTGAAAGTAGGTGACACGTGAGATCATACGAATTATCATACGTAATTTACCTGGTCGTGCACATGATTATATACTTCGCAAATATAATCGCGCTAGCTTTGAAGTGGAGCGAAAGTACTTGGCATCGGGTACTTTCGTCGTATCGTCAATAACTTCTCCATGCACCGTGTATCGTAGTTTACGAAAGAGCCTCGAAACGTTTTCATTCCTTCCGCGATCTACTTCGCGAGGTTCCGTGAATTTTGCGTGATCGTTCAATAAATCTTCCGCAAACGTGATTCGTCTCCGGATCGGGATCATCTTCGAAGCGTTCTCCCATCCCGATTGATGGTCTCTCCCGTTCGCAAAAGTCTTCGCTGTAACATATTTTCGTTCGGTAAATATAACGAATTTGTCATTCAAAAACTATTAAATTAAGTATGAAGCACAGTAGAGTAGGTGTTCTCAAATTGGGTGCCACGACACCTTTGGGGTGCCGCAAGCGTATGCCAGGGGTGTCACGGCAATAATATTTAAACAAACAGTTTCATTCGTCACATTAATGAAAACTAAGCATTAAATTGCTAGAATTTAATTGTGCACTGTTTTTTCTTCTTTTCCCAAGTATTCAAACCGCTTTAAGGATAACTATGCCGCGAAATTTTTTAACCCAAGGGTGCCGTGGCGAAAAAGTTTGAGAACCGTTGCAGCAAAGCTTTTTATCCTAGCAACAAGTATATTATAATTAAGATTATATTGTTTATTTGTATCTTACTTCTATTTGTAGAACGCTCTTTCAATCGTTGATGGTACGATCGCTAATTTATACGACAATGTAACAGTATTTAGAATTTTAATGGTAATTTTAAGCATTTCACTTGATGCATATAATTGAAAACCGTACAGTTGGCAGTCACGTGAATTCGAACGACGTTCTTTATTTCTTTTCACTTTTCTCTTTCCTTCTGCCTCCAACAGATGATCGATCCCCTTAATCGGCGAAGACACAGTCTTTAGATAAATTCTGATAAATTATAACGATTCGACATCGTCACGATATTCGACACCGTCTACCTTTACACCGCACACTCGTTTCGACATTATACATTTGAAAAATTACACACTTAATGGACAAAATCTACTGTGTCTTATAATTATTAAAGGATTAGAAACTCCGAGGTTTTCTCCCATTGAATGAGGACGAGCGAATGTAATACACCTTCTTTCCTTTTCCACTCTTTAAACTTGCCTAGCTTGCCTAACATGCTGTTAAATATTACACTTCGATATACAGGGTGTAACTTAATACTTGTAAAACAGTTTGGAAAAATAATGTTATTCTCTTATTATATAAGATATTTTACACAGCTGATACGTAATCTTGATCAGAAATTAGGTACTGCCGACATTTACAAGCCGAATTCGTCTGCAACGAATAACAAAATCGTTCTTTTGACCTACACGTTTTTGTCACGCGGGTGTCGTATTCGAAGTAGACAAAGGCAAAACGGATCGCAATGATACAATCGTATAAATAAGCGGTACGAAGGACTCGGTAAATACAGTTCAAAGAAAGAAATTGGAAAGAAGACAGGCTACAGAGATGGCAAACAACGAAGTTTTGCTTCCTCAGTGGGCCATGCTAGGTCAAAAAAGTCCTGAATATTGGTCCCCTTCTGGTAAGTCTTTTAAAATATCTGTTTGCAAATTTTTATGTAATCTTTTGCATTATATTACCATATATAATATTAAATATCTGTCAAACTCGATTTCATCCAACTTGAAAAGTGAGCGCAGGAAATGTTAAATATTTACCATAGATTCCAATCTTGTTGCATTCAAATATCTCTAATTACTTAGCAATTTACTTCAGACTTACAACTAGGAATGGAATTCTGTAAAACGCTTTTGGAACGCACTAAGAAATTAGAGAACGCCGCTAGAAAACAAACGCAAGAAAACGAGGTAGTTTTACAACAATCGAGATAATAAATCACGTTCGAAGTTATTCATTTCTTTATCGATAAGGATCATTGAGAGATAAATACTTTTTTCAGTATATGAAGAGACAAGTGATTCTCCTGGAAGATGACACGGATTCCGTGCTTAAAAGTAACGAGCAACTACATGCCAAAATCCAGAATATGAAACGTGAGAATTGTCGTATTCAACTTGAAAATACTGACGACAAAGAAGTTCACAAGAGGTGCATATGTTAAATATTATTATTTACTTTTATCGTGTATTCTAAGTCTTACGTATAAAATTTAATTAAATAGAAACAATTGCAACAAAAAGAATGATAGAAGATAACTGATTTAGCGCCTAACCGTTGTCATAATTATGTAATAATTGCATTTCATATTAACAGACGCTATTTAACAGCTGAGGCCCTGGAGGCTCAGGGTGAAAATCTTCGAAAGAAACTTCACGAAATAAACAGGCAACATAAAAGCCTCCTTCGGAAACAGACTACTAGTCTGATTCAAGATCAGGTATTAACATTCATGAGATTCGTTGACAATTATTTTAGATATATTCCATAATAAAATTGCTTATTGGTACTAAAAACTATACACGACACGATTTCAGTTTTATAACTTTGCTACGAAGTTTCTATCTCATTTAAGATAGTTTCGTTATTACGCTATTCTCTTTCGAAACATCTTTCTTAATTTTTACTCCTCATTAACCAGCCTTCCATGCTATGAAGATATTTCTTCTTTATTTTTTACTATTTAAACAATTTATTGTTACCGATTTTCAGGAAGCTGGACCCTCCGATCAAAAGATTTGTTCCACACCGTCAACAACTTTGATTAACCATCAGAACAAGATTACTGAATTATTGAGACAATCACAAAAAGTTCACATCGAAGATCTACGGGAACAGAAGAATATCGCCGACCTCGGTCAACAATTAATGGTTCAGTTAGAAAAAAATAACGCGTTACAAAAACAGTTGGACGTTTTGCGTAATAAAGCACAAAATGTAAAGATTCTTCAGGTTGAACTGAATGCGCTCGAAAAGGTGAGGTAGGTATCGTTTAAAGGATTCTTTGTTAATCCATAATATTGTTCAGACGAGATTCTTGCAGTTGAAAATTTAAAAAGTTACACTTCTAAACGTGAGCTATTACTATTTTGAAAGGCGTAAATATGTAAAATATTTTTTAAACGGTATGGAATATATTTAGCACACTTATTTGTTAACGTACGATAAAAGTGCAAGAAAAAATTTGTATTTTATTTTACAGACAACATCAGTTATGTGGACAGTGTTTGCAAGACGACAGCCAACATGAACCTGAATCACCTGTTCAGGTGATTTATATTTTTTGTTCACTCGGTCAATTTCGTGTTCATTCGTGCTGAAAAAGAAACAAAATATTCTTGACTTACTTATACGTAATATGTAAAAATGTTTTCAGGATTCGAATGATAAATACGAAGCATCAAACGACCTGACTTACACTAGTACACCTCGAGCAACGGTGCACAGACAGCAGAATACGCTCACGGTTTGCATGTCACCGACAGTAAAACTAGAAATGTCGGGAGATTCCGATAGCATTCCGAGTTCAACATTAGAAGAAAGTCAGAAACAACAAGAATCGATGGAGCAATCATTTTCCGTTACCGTCACGTACATTCCTGTAATCGAACTAGAAAATCAATCGTCTGAAGAACATATAAGCAATACAAGATATCTTCAACATTTAAATGGAACAGCAGATATCTTTAAGGTATCCTGGTATAGGAGTGAAAAACATTTTTAAGGGAAGTGCTTCATTGAAAAACCTTTAGAAATATCTTATTTAGCCTTCCGGTTAAATAAATGTAAACTAACCAGTTGTAAAAACTAAAAGATTTTTACACCTGTGATACTTTAAAGGAGAAAAACCTGACATGCATAAGGTATAATAAAATGAGATTAATTTAAAATTTACTAAGTTAATATTAACCAGGTACTTTGAGTAGAACAAGTACAAATTATTTTAGAAGTAAGATTGAACAAAGCGATTGCACAGAGTGTCTACCAATATTAAACAAAATATACATCTATAAAATTTAAATAAGAACGAGAATCGTAGAATGTCCTATTAGAAATTACTGGTACAACTAAGAGCAAATTTATTTACATACCATTTAGTACGATTGGTAACAATTGCCAACTATTCCAACTACAATGTATATACATACCTACTTAAACTTGCTTCAATATAGTACCATTTATTCCCGAGAGAACTCCCAATCAGCGCATTTCATTAATAGCACGTACAATTAGATTTCATATTTCACAGCTATAAATTACAGTATTATGATCATCTCATACCTGGCAAATAAAATTTCTATCATAGATACAGTAGATTTTGCCGTAGTAACGACGTGTTTACAACACAGAGTCGCATAATTTTTTTATTTATTATTTATTATACTATATGAAAGACTCTAAATAACCGATATATATTTTTCATATTTGATATTTAATTAAATACATTTGCTTTAACATTTTAAAGACTTCATTGACAACGAAATATTAAAAATTCCTAAATGCTTATTTTATTTGATTATATTAAATGTACAAGAAGCATTTTTATATATTGTTTACAATTACATTCAAAATTCATTTTTTACTATTACACTGATTTCATTCAAATACCGAAGCGTACTGTGTTTATACAAATTAAAAACAAGATACGTGATATTTCTCAGATACAAATTTCATTACGAACTCCCCTATACATTATTTTGCCTTGTGAACTTTTAATTCATTCCCTATTTCCCTTTTTTATACATTTTTTTAGAAATATCTGGAATAAAATTTTCTGCCATTATACATGACATTTTCTGATTAAAATTGATATATTTGATTAAGAATCATCAAACAATGCACGATGTACTGCCCCTAAACTTGGTTGTACATAACTTGAACTAACGCTTCTTCTAGATCTGAAAAAAAGCAGAAATGTTCGTTTGTCCTTATAATATTCCGATGATTAAAGAGAAATATGATTAATAATTGAAAAAGATGCGAGTGTATAAATTGGGCACGTCCAATTTAAATTCGAATGTAATGCGTGAGGAGCATCACACATAGACGTGTCTGATATAAATGATTTATAAGCAGACTGCGGATGTCTATGCAAATTCATACTTTTATAGAGACAATTGAAGAAATAGAATCTAAATATAGATTTTTTGCTGTGTTAAACTATTATAATTTATACTTTACTTCGAATATTTTATATATATATTTAGATACCACAGCTATTCTGTAATTTTCTGATCACTTAAATTTCTCATAAATATATATAACTCCTCATTAATTATAAGTAATTATGTTTTTTCACAATCGATAACCGCATTACTTACTCTGTAAGAGATCTAACAGCTGGTCCTGTTGGATTACTTTTTGGTCGCGGATTTACAAGAAGACACTTCATCGGGTGCCCATCTAACTGTCTATTATGATACGTTTCAACAGCTTTAGTAGCATCCTTTAATGTTTTATAAATTACTTCTGCAGTGCCCGGCCGTACTAATCTGGATACTAGTAATTCTCCTACATCTTCAAATAATTCCTAGAATATGCAGATATTATACCATTCTTGTTAGGTCCATGTTAATATATTATATGTAATATGCATGTTTGTGATCAGAGTTGAGCATTATTCAAATAATAAATTGACGAATAAATGTATATATCATACATTGTTACTATGCACCAACAATGTGTGTACATGTGTAAGGTTGTGCTAGCCTAGTTTAGAGAGAGATGAAGAAGCGTGTACTCGTTATAGGGGAGGCATAACACAGGATCTAATGCTTAAACTATCCACACAAGATTAATAATATTGCCCAACTCGATAATAATATTATCAATCCGCTTCAATACTTTTACCTCAATATTACAGAATTGATTCCATACGATTAATAATACTATCAGTAGTGATCTGTGCGAGACACTTTAGGCGTTATTCGTTATACAATTGTTCCAAATAATGAATAGTATTATACATTTATGTCTAAATAACGAATAACGCTATTTAATTATCAGTGAATAACATATAGCTCTTCAGATTTATTCATACTAACAAATAACGGTATAGATTTATTAATGATTACCGAATAGTATTTTACCAAATGAAATTGTCTGGTACTCATGAATAAATGCTCAAATATACAATACTTGAAATAAAATTTGCTCAACTCTGAGTAAAGAGTATCAGTTCAATTGGCCAAAAGACCACAGAGAAACCTATGTTTGATTCATCAAAAATGCGAGAAGAAAAGGCAACAACAATTACACAGGTGCTCTTCATTACAAGGTACTTAATAAGTTTTTGATCCTCTATAATATGTACGATATACCTTAATATCTTCTTGTGTAACATTTGCTTGCAAATTTGACACTACAATTCGATAACCGGTAGACTGTGAAGACGAACTGGAACTCGTTTTAGATCGAGATAAAACACCCATATTTCGCGATTTAGTTGGGAGTGAATCTAATCTAGATTTTACTCCAACATCTCTATGACTTCTTGAATCGTAATATTTTGAATCTACCGGGTCTTCTGCTAATATAGTTCTATAAAATAGAGAGAAAGTATTAACTTAAAAATAATTGTATATAAAAATATTTTATACAATATATTTCAACAGCTGAAAATATATACCGCGATTTTGTGCCGAAAGTCCAATCTTCTTTGTATGGAGGAGGAACAGGTTTTGTCTGGAAACATTAATTGTGAATAAATTAAAATTCGAAATTAATGATTTAATATTGATAAATTGTACAAAATAACAATTACCATTGAAGTACGTGCAATAACTTTGTAGTCTCTTGCTCTTTCACGATCTCTATCAACATCAGACTTATGAGAAGGTACAATTCTTGTTAAGTTACTGCTTGTTGGTTTTACCCATGTATATGAAGATGCAGGTTTAATACTGAACACAGGAGGTGGAGGTGGTGGTGCAGGAGCATATTCATTACTTACTGTTCTTCTTAAAGGTGCTGTTTCCATTATGTAATCTGTGAATTAATATATTAAAATATTATATGTCTATATGTCATTGGTGGAAGTGAGTCACTATCTCTATATTAAATAGTATATTAAATAAATATAAGAATTTTTTCTGTACCATCAGCAAAATCCATATTCATGTCTCCCATATAATGAGACTCTGCAAGTGGGGGTGGTCTATAACCCACTGTTCTTGTAGGTGGTGGCATGTAATTATTTGGAATATTTGGCGGTATGGTATGTGGCATAATCGGTGGCATTTTATTAGTCGATAAAGAGAGTCTTCCATTGCGACCTGTTTTCCGAGATATTCCAGGTATCTGAGTTTCTATTTTTTTAAACTGAGATGCACGTATCTTGTCTAACTTTAGTCTAGCATCACTTTGTTTAGCAATCTCAGCTAACTTATCTCTTGCATCTGTAAGTTTCTCTCGATTTTTTTGTATGATTTTAAATCGTGCATCTGTAATTACTTGTGAGCCACGTCCTCTTAATGAACCATTAGCACGAGCACCACGATTAACTCCTCTACGGACACTGCACAAAAATTAACAACAATTTTGATTAATTTTACATTTTCGAAATTTACTTTGTCAAGTTCAGTTCTAAGAATAAATGTTTGCTGACATACCATTAACCGTAGCAATCTAATAGTGTTGGAAATTAATATTATATTATATATATTCCCTTCTTAAAAATGATTTTCATTTATGTAATAGAAATAAATTAAAGTTTATTAAATAAAAGAAATACATATAATGAAATACAGAAATAAAATTTTTCATAAATGACATCAAGATCAAAGGTACAAAAGACTTAAATTAGCTATAACATGTGGCTATAGCTTTTTTTGTTTCTATATTATTAATTATATAAGTTATTAATGTAATAACTTCATATAAAATTCCAGATTAAATTTTATTGGAAATTTATGATTAGCTAGGTCACCCAAATATTTAATTCTTATATCCATGTAAAACTTAGTTATTAATTTCAAACAAAGGTAAATACAATATTTATTAATGTATAATTACAATCATTAAATACAATTATTTGCTAATACAAATAGATTCATGAGATAATCCATGTAAATTATAAATTCAGAAGAAACAAATTAAGTATGAAACATTGTAGACATTTTATTCGCCTCTGACATTCCTAGGGTTAATATGTAGACTGCAGATTATGGTTAGATATCATTAAACATACATTAGACTGCTAATATCTTAATTTGTGATATCTATAACATATAGTTGAAATAAGATTATGAAAAAATGTGTAAATAATGATTCGTAACGGTTTTTACGAATTTGTGAGAAAAAGAATTTCAAAACATTTAAGATAATACTTTACAATGTTCGGAAAAGCTTTCAATTTTAAAATAAGTATTCTTCTATTAATCCTAAATTATGAAATAAACCTACGAAGCCAATATAACAAAAATTGCATCATAGACAAAAGCAACATTATTAGAACAAAAAATTTTCAAAGATATTATCGGAAATATTAAAAAAGAAATTTCCTTTTTTTGATAACTGTAGACTCATTTCTTTAAGGTTATAAAGGGAGACAGAAATCGATAGTTTGGCTATCGAGTTTAGTTACTATGGGATCAGATATACTATTAATTTCTTAAGATTCTCTCACCCTCCACCTCTGCTTCTCATTCCTGATGATTTCGATTTTTTAATTATGTCATCTAAACTTAGGCTCACATCAGCCATACCGTAACAACTCTACGAGTCGAAACAGACGCGAATCATGAATCTGAAGTTACAGGCTACTTCACATTTGAAGGCAGATTCTCATGTGATCATAGTTACTAATAATGAAAATCATATAATGCAAACTGATAGAAATTTAGTTTAGTTTAGCAATAAACTACAGATATTTGCAAAAATTAATTTATATATACAGCTTAATTTATTTAACAATTATTGGAAATATACAGACAATTATAAGAACTTTGACAGTTCAACCAATGAAAAATACCACCACTAGATGGAGCCATTTTCATTAAATAACCGCCAATCTGTGACGGATTTGTGTCACATTAAGTGTTAGAAGAAAAACGTCTTTTAGGAGTGAATTTAAAGAAATAGAACAAAATTTTGATAATATATATAATCATAAGAGTAAAATCTCTATTCTGTGTCTGCTGACATAATCTGAGTGGGCTGATGTCAGAAATTGAATAGATCTTATCAACAGGATACTTTAAACTTAATATAACAAAATATAGTAAATCACAAAAATCGGTTTAAACACACTTGGCTACTTAAGAAAGTAAACGTATTACGTTCCTTCTGTAAAAGAAGACCAAGTTATTTTTGTCTTACTATAATTTTCTATTGATATCGGTCTTTTTTCTTGAATTTTTTATTAATAATTCCTATAATTATTCCTATAATTATTTATACGATATAATCATATATGAGCTGGCATAAATTATAGTCACTGACACTCGCTCCTCGATATCGATAGTTGATAGTTATCTTTTTGACTTATAACAAATTAAATATCAGCGATTTTTATTTTTCCACAATGAAATCACTTGCAATAGATCGGTAAGATCTTATCGACTCTGTTTAATTACAAATACAAAAGGTTTATTACTAGTTAAACATAAGCTTATATATATAGGTGTGTAATGTTATATAATTGTAGATGATATTTGTTACCCAAATTAAAAAGTAAATGCGAATACATTCGTGTTGTTTTTACCTTATTGAAGTTAGGTAAAAGTAAATACATTGTATAGGAAAATATAGTTAATTAAAGAAATAGAAAAGAAATTAAAAATTGAAAATACAAATCAATTTTCAATATGGTGATATTACACGATGAAGAATATTACAAAGCTCGAGTACCGCAACCTGATTTAGGACCGCTTAGAAATATTTTGCGGTTTATTTGGGATAAAGATCGAAAAGCATTTCTAGATAGGACAGCAAAAGAATGGGGTAACGTCCCGAATAATTTATTTAACATTACCGTTGCAGGTTATTTCGTTTTATTTAAATAATATATCTAGTATCTAAAACGAAATAAAATTTTATAACACTGCCCTTGAAAATTAATATTACAGAGGATGTATTGCATCAATTAAGCTGCATCCGGCTTTTTGTACGCTTTGTTATGCTTTACAGAGTAATATGACCATACATCGTGTGAAATGTATTTACTCAAAAAATATATTTAACTTTTAGGTCAACTAGGAATATTCTACTTGTGCTTCTTCGCCATTTTGGGTACGATTTTCGCAGTACAAATGAAGATAAGCATAGATTACGTTTCGAAATTGAATAAACCATTTTTCCTCTATCCTGGTTTATCTTCAAAATCCTTTATTACTCGATTCGCCCGCTCAAATTTTGGTAGCCCAGGTAAATAAACGTAAAATTTTATAATAAAAGAAAATTTGTTGTATAATCTCCCCTCCTTTAAATGATTTTCTGCCAAAATATTGCAGTCTACTTCGACTAAATTATGATTAAATTGCGCATTTTTATTCTCTTGAGACATGTGCAACATAAATTAAAAATATTAAATGAAATTTTTCCTAAAGGTATAGCTTTTAAACCAAACAGCATGTCAACCACATCACCCATAATTTCGGTGAATAATTTGACCAGTAATACAAAACCGGAAAGATATATTCAAGCCCTGGCTGATTTCCTGCAAGGTACTTCTTACAATATTTCTACCATAGTTCGTCCTATTTATGATACATTTTTGAGCATTTGTTACTTCAGAGTATCACCAAAGCATTTCGGACTATGATTTAAATTGTCACAATGGGCATTATAAATCGGGTCGCAATAAACCTTGTTATTTTGATATAAAAAGCCTTGGGAAATGTAGCAAACCACCGTATGGATATACGGATCCATTGCAACCTTGTGTTTTCATTAAATTTAATAAGGTAATTGCAAAATACAATTACGCTGTTTTAATTAAAAATTATTATAAATATAGATTAATCGAAAATAAAAATATGTATACATTGTAGAGGTTCGATTGGAAACCAGAATATTACAATTATTCTACAAATTTACCGCAGGACATGCCAGATGGGTTGAAGAAAGCAGTACATGAATCTCGAGAGGTTTCATTGATAACTAGACTATTTGAACGTTTATGCTGAATCATCCCCCATCTATTAATGACATTTATTTAAAAAGAAATGTATTCCATTTTGTTTAAGTACTACATCTGGCTATCGTGCGATGGAGCAAATAATGTTGATAAAGAGCATATCGGAGAGATAGACTACATCCCGGTTCCAGGATTTTCAGTTGAATACTTTCCATTCACCGGACAATTACATTACTTATCTCCTATTGTTGCATTACAATTTAAAAATTTAACGCGTAAGTATTGAATATTTTAATAACTTGAAATGTATGAAAATTTATTGTGGACACGAGTCGTATAATTATTGCAGCAAATAGACTAGTAACAGTGGAGTGTTATTTGTGGGCTTACAATATCGAACAACGTTCTCGTTACTCACTAGATTTCCAAATAATAATAGACGAAACAGTGTAAGAATAAGACAAAAGAAAACATTTTTTTACGGGCACTATTTTTAGTGGCTTTTCGTGTTAAAAGAAAACAAAAATTTCAAGAATGAAAACGGAAGATTCATTAAGTACTGATGCACGTAATTAAGAATTTTTAATGTACATGTACTTGAGAAATTTTCAAAGCTGTTTTCCTTTATACATAATTTTGTCATATAGGCCTTAGTTTTAATTTTTGTTTTATTTTGGACCCTAAAATTACTTCCTTCTGCATATGTACCTAAATATATTATATTCTATATAGGATAGATAGCAGAGTTGGAGGGGAAATATTCTACTTATCTAGTTCACAACCCCATAAGCAGAATAACCCGCTATCCAGCTTGACTACTCGCCCTGAGACAACCCGTATAATGAAATCAAATTGTTCAATTGTTATTTAAAAGCAGGTATTGTGATTAAGCATCTTCATTATTGTATAAAATGTTGATAGAACATCAAATCAATATAAATATAAACGTGAGTAGAAAGAATACAAAATTCTTTTCTGTATTATCATAGTGATAGGTTTTTAAAAAGCAGAAAGAGAGAAAATGTGTGAAATCTAATTTACAGTAAAGCGTAATATTAGTTACGTTTATGTATCTTATGACGAGAAGCACGTGAAATAGTGTGACCCTGACTACTTCTGGTATAAACACGGTTGTATAATCTTAGAGATAAAATTTATGACCATGAATTTATTATAAATTAAGCTTATTGTTGTCTTACAACATATGCATCTTACATTTGTTACAATTAAAATTCACTACAGATTTTATTATAAAAATTTACATGTGATATTGATATTGAAAATTAGTGAACAAACTTAATATGCTGGATAATAAAGTACTAATAACAAAATAAAAAAGTAATTATGAATGTATCTCTTACTTTGAGAACAATTGCCAAAAAGCTGTTTTTATATTTCTAATTCGTGTCATAATAGAAATTATGATCCCGGCAATAAAAAAAAATAGGGAAAAAAACAAATATTACGTATAAACTTTAAAAAATCAATGTATTTACATTTAAACATTTGAAACCTTAAAAAAAATGTTTTTGCAGATAAAAATGTTAATCACTTCCGAAGTAATTGATCTCTTAGCACACTCGCAAAATTCTTGGAATAATACATTGTGTAATGGAAACCTAAGGCAACGCAAGAAAAATGCAATAAAGTAAGATAAGTATGATAAGAAATATGAAACTAGTTATAAATACTGACTGCAACTTCTTATGTGTACAACCAAGTTTATAATACTTGCGTCGACAAGGTATTCATCTGTAAAATCTGAATAATGTAATTTATGTTTAATTTAACTATCTCTAAGAAAATAAGGACGATATTGATTGTATCATTTGTGCACAGCGTAATCCGGCTTAACGTACAACTTATCTGACAAGATGCGATCTCTGAACGATCTTTTCATGTGACGGTCAACACGGAACAGTACCACAAGGAATGAATTTTCGCTGGTAGCTAGGTGTGAATCAGCCATAAACCGACGAACGTAGGCTCCCTGATATATCTTACAACGTTTCTCGCTACTCGATCGGTAGAGCTGGCCGATCGTGGTCGCGTCACCGAGCTTGGCAGCACGCGGTATCATTCGGCTCTTCTCGAGACAACGAGAATAGTGGGCTGTTTCAGCTCAGAGTACAAGTCCGCTGAAACGACCTAAAGACTGCCGCTTCTACCTACGGGTCCAGTTTCGTACGGAGTTAACTCGATCGCAGGGACGATCGAAAGATCTGTTTTGTTTAAGTGCCGTGCGACAGAATATCGCGTGTGTTGTGAGAGACAGTAGCCGAGATGAGTGTACCGGGCAAGAATTTGCAGAATGGTACCATTGAATTCGATTACAACCGAGTGCCCGAGTATAAGACGCGTTGGAAAGCCTTCCAGGATTTCATTCACGACCCAGTCGAAGGCACTTACTGCGGTCACACGGGAAAGAAATGGGGTAATTACATTCCTGTAATTTAATGTTTGCACAGGCACATGGATAGCATGTGCGTTGGACCCGCATAGACACTTGCATCTTCCGATATACTTGCATGCTCGAGTCCCTAATCGGGATTAAAAACAAGTTTTTCCTGTTTCATTTTTTGCGAACGACGAACAAGTTTTTACAGTTGTTTTTTATTTTGCGCGTCAACGAGACAAGCGTAAAGTCAAGTTGGATACCTAAATCAAGCACTTGATTGAGAATTAGGGCTTCCTTGACTTTGCTACATGCCATCGGAATGAGCTCGCAGTGTTCTGGGTTTATCTTATAATTCGACTGTCATTCATGGTTTTATCACGTGAAATGTACATAAATAGATACACATTTATATTCCGATTGAAGTAAATCGTACGATGGCCATACGAGATCCGTGGTTTGGCAATGGCAGAGTGAAAGAGCACCGGAAATAAGTATCGACAACGTTAAGGAGTGATTAAGAGAAATGGTAGTATCCATGCTATGTGAAAGATTTAAAGACAGTTAAAAGACGCAGTCCAATTCTGGCAGCGTTTAATTGCTATCAGCGGCATTGAGGCCGTTGTGTACTCTATGCAAAGTTACGATAAGATGTTAATTGTTAAATTTATTAAGTATCATATATCATTGACTTTAACAGTATTCATAAACCTATAAATTAACGTCGCTAATAAATTCATAATAATAATAATAATAATAAAAATAATTAATGGCAATCGAATTTTTCTAACAATTTTTACCACTTTTTCTTATTCTTCTCTAAGTTATACTCCAGTATTAAAATAATTATCACGGAAAAGGGAAATTAAGATGAATGTTTTCATGTGACTATTTGCAACTATCTTCTATAATGATATTCAAAACACCAAACATATCAGTTTAACTCTGTTAAAATATAACATCTATTTGTTTAAATTTCTAATATACTATATTTCCAATATTTTTGGAATCGTTATTTCGAGCTGGTAACAGAAGATTGTAATAATGCTTACAAAGAAGTATAATATCAAGTACTAGTTTATCTTATCATTGCTTGCATATTCCTATATTGACTATATAGGTCTGCTGTACGATAAGATGAAAAGAATATTTTATATTTGAATATTGCACTTGCTCTTTGTATTACTTTTCTGAATTAATTAAAAGAATATATCTGTTACAAACAGACTATATTTTCAATGATTCGAATCATTATTCAACAGAACTGCAAGAATAAAAATTTGGGATTAGAATTCCATAAACTTTAATACACTTATTCTATATTTATTTTAATATGAACATAAACTGCAAACTTGTTGAGAAGTACTAATTCTCTGTTCATATATTAATTGAAAACTAATTAACAGTACTCGATTTTTAGTTGATACCACCCGATTCCATAGCGGGATGTATCTATTTTAGATATCCAAATGGAAAGTGGAAAGTTACCACGATGAGATTACGCAAGTAGCACACAGAAATTTTAAAGTGCATTAGAATAATGTAAACGTTGAGTATCAATGCCCCACACCAAATTCAATTTTATGTACACCATTTCAATACTAGGTATTCCTTTTTATTGATTTATATATTAGAAAGATAATAATGACGTTACATTCAATTTGTATGTTGTACACATACATTAAACTATCTAAAAGATTTAGAAGTCGTGAAATGTAAGATTAAACGTTACTGTGAAAATCGTTATTTTTAAGTCGAAGCGCTTTTTTTAAATATTTCAAAATGTAGTTAGTCGTAAAAAATATGTATTTTTCAAGCACCTAACGATAACTACAATACAGAAAATAGTCTCTTTATAAGGAGAACGTATTTCTGTTCCTTTCTAAAGTATAAAATTAACCGTTCGATTAAATATGTATGTAACTACTACTGCATTATGGATACCTGCGATATTGGACTTTTAATATCTCCTTTAAAAACTTCATTCTAGGAAATAGTTAATTGTAGAATATCGTTTAGTTTGAGATTCAAATTATTTAATTATCTCAATGTTAAGATACAGTAGTTCTGTATGAAAAAAATAAGTAATTTTATAGAGAAGAGGATTAGGAAAGTTTAGTACAAGTTTAAGTATGTTTAAATCACATACATGTGTTCTATTGACTATATCCTTAAATTTGAAATGGATATGACCTCATAAACGATTCCAACCCTACGTCAATCTAGTCATGAATCATATTTTTTACAGATTCGTATGGAATTCAATTCAAAAAACCAATATTTCTGTTCGCCATCGTATATTTTTTGACTTTCTTAACTTTCTAATGATAAAACATTGTATCACTCTCGAAAGCATGAAACGTATTTCTACGCCTTACTTTTATCAGATTTTCTTTGAGCGGTTAAGAGAAAGAAGGAAGAAGGGAGAAAGTCAAAGAACGATGAGGAGGAACGAAGAGGAAGAAAGAATGAGATTTATTAGAGCGGAAATAACTTCTGACACGATTTATTGATATTAATGCTTCTAATGTCTCCTAATGTGGTAAGAGTATAACTGTGACACATTTGTAAAATCTGTTCAAAAGTATTATTTTTATTTATTTTTTTTAATATCACGATACTGTCCTAAAATTAATATATCGTGTATTAGTATCATATTGACTTAGTATACCTGATACACAAAGGAGAAAATTAATATATTTAATTATTGTATTAAAGCGGAGAACGAAAAAAAAGATTTTGTAGTATTGAAATGTTAATAATTTTAGTAGAAATCTGAACGCAATATAATTGCGTTGCAGATATAGATATATATGAATACGAATTAGCGGAACAAGAAAAGATGAAAACGCATCAAATTATGAATGTAAACTCACGTGAATTTTCAGTTTTTTTAAATTCTCGCGTTCTACCGACGAATAACAAATTGAGTTGCAGTGGACAAAAAATAGGAAGTCTAACTACTAAAATTACTGCGAATTTACATACCTAGTAAATGTACATGTATGCTTGTTAACATGCTAATGTAAATATTCTCATCATTCTCTCCTTGAAATGAGGAAACAGCAATTACAAGAAAGAATAGAACGTTGTCGATCAATGTTTGGTAATACAAAAATAATAAAAAAAAAGCTAAAGACTGTTATTTATTAGAATTATATAAAAAACTTGAGCCTGTGGAAAGTGCAACAAATTTAGCACGAAATTAACTATTTCTCTATACCAATGTCTTTCCAAACATTTGTCGCATTTCTAGTAATAATAGGCTGACAAAAATTCAGTGGAAAAATTTTCCAACGGATCTGCGGCAGAGAATGCTATCTTTTGGCATATTTGAATTTTTTTAACACTTATACTTCCTAAAGATAAAAATTGTTAATCACAGATAAACTCTTAGAAGCATACTGTAACAGTAACTTCTATTCTTGAAAATTTATTTCATTCATCTTTTTCATAATCAATCCCAGCGATGCGATAAACATTTGGCAAGCTGCATTATGAAATGCAGAAACACATTTTAATTGGATATCGGTTAACATTGAGGCAGCAATTAAATATAAACAAACGTTACATTATACTGCCCTCTTTAATTGATATTTTGTCATTGTAACTACCGTGCAATATTAAAAATGAATTTCTGTTTGAAAATTGATCTCGATAAAGAAGAAGAAACGAATGGCCGTACTAGCATACGCTACTCTTGAAAAAGGAACTATATTTAGATCGGACTTTGGCACAGTGCCTACGCTTTAAATATTTTCCTTTCAATCATTGAAATGGTGAAAATTTTCGAGGCCACGTAGTTCCACAGTTAACGTACGCCAACTAAAACTTGGACGTCAAATGGAAACCCGAAAGTATTTTAAACACTTTTATCCTTCTATAGGAGTAGTATTAATAAGCCCAAGTTATATCTATCGCATTAATTGATAATAAAACACAAATAAACATTGAAAATTCGGTTTTTCTACTGTCCAGTTATAATATATATAGATTCTTTTTTTTTATGTTATTCCAGCCATCACTGGTATTTTCTACGCTTGCTTCTTCAGCGTGTTAGCCTTACTCTTTGCTGTTTGCATGAAAGGACTATTAGCTACGCTAAGTAATGAGAAACCAAGATGGATTCTGGAGGAGAGTCTAATAGGAACCAACCCCGGTAAATATACTGCATTCTATCTTACATTTGTGAAAATGTGTCTCGAATAAGAAATATTACAACGAATGGAGTGACATTCACATTGACTTTGATGTGATCAGATGTAACACCTATAAATATATTATTTAAGTGCAAAATAAAATATATATATTAGTGATTAAAATTTTAATTGATTTCCGTAATAAAGTGCTGATTGTAACTGTATTATTTGTTTTTTTATGCAATCAGTGTCTTTGATTTTAAATCGACATGGTACGCATTTCTTTTACTTTTAAATGTACCAAATATTAATAGTATTTAATAGAATATGATTCATATGCTAATTCAGTGGCGTGCGGTGACATTTTCTTCTTTTTTCTGGCAAAAATAATCGTGTCAGATGCATTTATTATTTATATTTAGAGAAAATACAAAACAAGCTTCCACAGCTTCCATGGACTGCACGCCACTGTATAATAAATTGCATGCAATTATATACATTTGTTTTACTTACCAATTGGAAAAAGTATCACGAATGATATTACTCTATGTATTAATAATAAAACCTGTTTGTACTGCAATAGGTTTAGGATTTCGGCCAATTTCCGAAGACACTAATGAAAGGTCGTTGATTTGGTATAGTTCGTCGGATCCTAACTCGGTGCAAAAGTGGACTGGCCTGTTGGATAAATTTTTAGAAGGTAAATTGTGGCAGGGGAGTAGTTCATCATTTTACATTGATTCTATAATAAATTCTACTTCAGGTCACATACCTTTCCATAGAAAAGAGTTTTCTAACATTAACGTTGTCCATGGTTTGTAGAATACAGAAATTCATCTCTGCTACCAAATGGCGGTAGGAATCAACAGATTTGTAGTTACGACAAACCAGTTAAGCCTGGACACGTTTGTGCGGTTGATGTGAACAACTGGGGTCCTTGCTCGCCTAGCCAGCAATATGGTTTCAATAACTCGGCTCCTTGCATCTATATTAAATTAAATAGAGTATGTTATGACTTGTTGATCTATTATGATTGTGATAATATATACTATAATTTATCAGCAGTATAAACAAATTAATTTAAAACAGATCAATTAATGTATATTAATAAATATATTATTTATAGATATATGGTTGGGTACCAGAATATTACAACGATACCGAAAACTTGCCAAGCGAAATGCCGCAAACTCTCGTCAATCACATTAAATCCACCAACAGTTCATGGGTTAGTTAGTCGGTCAGTTAATTGTGTCAGTCGATATTTAAAAAACATTTCAGTGCAATTCCATATACATATTATTACTTTTATGTGATATATTTAATTTGATTTTATTTAAAATGTAGTAAAAAAAGCTCACAGTAAATTCAATCTTTAAGATAACTTTTTTCTTCCTCTTTTTTATATCGCTAGTAACTTATATAAGTTTATGATTATGTGTGTGTCTGCTATTATTAATGGCAAAAGGAAAAAAAGAATCTTGTTTGTTGAATATTGCGAATAAGTATCCATGTACATGTACGCTCTTGCCGTGCTTTTCGATTTATCGTGTCTTCTTTCGCGTTGCAGTTGAATACCGTCTGGGTGTCCTGCGAAGGCGCAAATCCTCACGATAATGAATCCATCGGTTGGTTGGACTATTATCCTGAGAGTCACGGTTTTCCAGGGTATTATTATCCGTATCAAAATGTTCCTAGTTATTTGAGTCCCATCGTTGCTGTGCATTTTCTTCGACCCGAAAGTGAGTAAATCAAAGGCGTTTTCAACATGTGGATAGATTTTGGAAGGACTCTTCAACGTGAATATTAAAGCTTCACTCATTATCTGGTTTCTCTGGTCTTTCGTTCAAATGAAACAGAAAGACAGAGATCACTTTCATATCTCTTAAGCTGCATAGTTACTTGATATTGTCTGATCTGTATATATATGCTGTAAGCACATGATAAACTCCAACTAAAACCAGTAAAATCCAGTATAGTGAGACATAATATTAACGGTTGACAGGTGTTATCGACTAAACTCTAAAAATTACATATGCATCTCGTCTTACAATTGGCTTCATTGGTTGATAAACTCTTTGTACGCAAACCAAATGGCCCAAAAGATGCTGTCTGTATTTACAAATAATATTAATTACTATTAATTCAAAGATAAAATAAGTTACGTGATATTAATATCCCAAAATTAAATTTTCAGTTATCTGTTCGGTTCCTTATTATTTCTTTAAAACTTGCAAAAAAATTGGATTTGCCTCCTGCTCCTCCCTAACATATCAAATTGAGAAGTTTATAATTTGAGAATAGTATCAATTGCACTACATTCTTTGTATATTGTCCAAGAACAGTTAAGTAAAAAATTTTCAATTATTTTTTTAGGAAATAAAATAATAAACGTCAACTGTCGAGCATGGGCGAAGAATATAAAATTCAGTTCATCTAAAGAAGGCAACACTGGCATGGTGCACTTCGAACTTATGATCGACGAATGATCCATCCTTATATTTGTAAGAGAAAAGAAAAATAAAATTTGTTGGCTTCGAATGCAAGGTCACATGCAGAATTGCGCGGACATCTATTGTGGAAGAGAAACACTCAACAGAACTGTGGTAAACAAGGCATATGAATAGACATATACGCATTTGTAATTAGTTAATTACTAAATAATATATACAGGGTATATCTACATGTAAAAATAAGTCGAAAATGCCGAAGGTTTTAATTTGAAGAGAATTTCAATAATTTACTGAAATGAATGTACTTTGGCCAACTAGTTGACTAACTCAACACGTTCAGTGCAGATGTATACCAGCTGTCGACGAGTCCTATTTTCAGATGGACGTGGACTCTAAAAATAAATAATATTTTAAGGGAAAAATATACCGTTATAACAAAAAATTTCGTGCAATTGATATTTAAAAAATTTTTTAAGTTTGTCAATACCTTTTTGATACCCACCAGTAAGTAAAGTTCATCAACATTTCATTGATATTCTCACCAAATATATTGAGTTAGAATTCAACTAAATACTCGTGTATTCGGGAAATATTTGAACTCGATTTTCTCAAAAACAAATTCTTAAATGAACAAATATTTTTCTACATTTTCGACTTAGTTTTTGTGTAGAATTCATCCCTTCCCGATTGTACATTCGAGTTCAATCCGGGACTAGCTAAATACACGTGTACTTCGACAAATACTTCTCAAATTCGAATTTTTTGAAAATGAGATCTCAAACGAAGAAAATATATGCAGCAGCTTGTATTTAATGCACGAGAGAAATTAAAGTATTACTAATGTTAGTGTTTGAAAAAAAAATACGACATGCATTCAAGTAGCAGTCAGAAAATCATACTATTCGATCCGCTGGATTCACATGAGACATTACAACGCAATGTCATTAAAATCAGAAAATTTTTGTTTATATCTGAAAAGAAGGTAGTTATCGTAATGAATATAATACGGTGCATAAAAAATGTAAGGAAAATTGTTATTACCTCGTTATTTGTTCAATGTTGCTTAGTTATATGGAATCATATACATAGATATAATTTATACTACAAACATATTAAAATTAGTTTCTATGCTTTCTATGCTTACGCTTCAATATACTTAATTTGAGTTTTTAATTAATTAATCTTATATAAAAATAATGCGGTTGAAAGATTAATTATTGTAAAGCAATGCAAAATTAGAAAAAGAAGAAAAATCTCAAATTCTTATTGAAATTTCATGATACAACAAACTAATGTTTTCTTAAATAATATACACAACTTTGTCTATAGTAGACAGTTTTGTTGCATCTTGGCAAATCTTGGTACCAAACAGAAACATAGATTGTACCTTGAAACTGTAATTTGCGATCTACGTGTTAATAATCGTATTTTATTACCTTTATAGACTTTTTCCCAAACTCTAGTAACAAATATATAAGTACAAGAAGCAGTACTAAAATGTTACATTTGAGTGTAATCAAACGTTTACAAATTTCTGGGCAGATTTTTTTAGTAGTATTTTTATTGCAGTCGAATGACTTATATATGTAATATGCCGCAAAAAGTAAAGCAGAACAATTGCCTTCCCTACTTGAAGTTTGTACTGTAAAGAGAACGTACTTTAACATAGGAGATGAGAAGAAAAACCAATGGGAAATATCAAGAAGCTGCAACAATCAACACCACTAATTATTTGAAAAATTATACTTAGATGCATGTACTTATTAAACATATGTACTTATATTATTTACAGTTACTACCGCGTACAAAGTTGCTTACAGTACTTTAAGCTGCAGTGGTAATGATGTATCCCATTGAGTGAATAAAAACAACTTTGGAAAATGAGCAAAATATGTTCTATGAACATTCTTATATGAACTAAATAATAATTATATTTGTTTAAAAAAACAAAGTCTCTCTTATTACACTAAATTAATTGTAAATTAAAGTGAATTCTCTGTGAAGTCTAGTTTAATATCCTAATGCAAATTCCGTTAGTTTCTTGCAATTATTTCCAATTATACCTTCCTTTATAAATAATTTTGCACTTCCATTTTATTAAACAATTATGATAGCAATTATTATATACGAAGTAACACCACATATATTCAAGGCACTCTAGAAATAAGAAAATAACTGTTCCAGGTTCTTTAAAATGGTAATTTATTTCTTACACACGTAATTAAATTGTTTCTAGAATACGAAACTGACTTTAGGCTTCTGTATAATATTCGTGTATAAATCTATATTTATGTCTATAAGTTAAATATTCACTTAAATACATTTTCATGATTCTTAAAAAACGATTTATTCGTAAACCTTTTGTAATCATGATAATGATACTTTAAACTGCCTAATTGCAATGTTAAAACACATTAACAAATGAAATTTATATTTTTGTGTATCAGTTTCCTAATAACATATAATATTATAAATATATTCACAAGTATATATAAATGATAGTTCTAAAATATTCTTATATTTATTTAATATGTTCTGTTAAAAGCAAAGTGATTGTAATATATTTCTTAAAAATGATATAAAGTTTAAGAAAAGCTTGAAGACTGTCAGTTTCATTATCGATCTACTATTTTTAAAATGCAATAATTTGCAGTGGTAATACTACCGATACAAGTCAGTAATCTCCCACAATTGGAATGTCTATGACAATATTTTATTGCTTCATCTCTCACAATATTAAACAATAAATGTTACAAATTGAAATAGTTATATAATATTTAAATTTAAAAATTGATTTTTATGTTGACTTGAAAATAAAATTTTATTTCATTACCATATACTTGCATGTATCGCTAAATTTAATAAAATGAATATTGAAATTTTCCCTTCCCAAAAATTTTGTTTAGTAAATGTATAACGGTACAGTATTTTAAAAAGAGATGATAAGAAAATTTGTGATTTAAAACAAGAAAGTCTTGTCTATAAAAATATATGTATACACATACAACATATTTACATACTTTAGAAGCAAAAAAATAGATATGTGTATATGTACATAGATAAGACATATATTTAATATATACATCTTATCTTTGTCACTTTGTTTAAGAGATCTATTCTCAATAGTTATTAAAATATAGAGTCAGTGGTATTGGCCGATTAAGGCAATTTCTTCTCAATTTCTTCTATTCCATTGACCATTTTCTCCACTTTTGCCGTAGAAAAATCTAAAAACTGTATAACTAACTAAAACAAACTAAAACAAAAGGGACATATTATCGCACAAAAAAGTACAAAGAGAGCGTATTAGCAATAAACAATAGGTAGAACAGAATGCCCTCCTAAGATTTGTGTTAAGCACGGAAAAACCTTGCCTCGTTACATCGAAGAAGACCCTGCAGTGAGATAACGTATGCACGCAGAAGTTACAGATCCAATGAAAATTACAAAAAAAGCACAATGTGTCCACGCATAGAAACATCTTAACTCAATGATAGACAACTCGTCGTGTTCTTTATGCCACCTAGTGTGCGAATCATCCATGAGTATATAAATGAGTATATGTTCCCCTGGGTTAACAGTACATAACTACACTTGTCCCTTCAGATATATGCCTCTCTCTTTCTAATACTCTGCATCATTACTTCCAATGCTTTCACCACCACTCGCAGACAAAGACTTTAGTCACGAGTGCTTCTTCAATTCTGTTCACGATGAACTGGTAACGAGTTGTCCATCACTGGCCTTAACGACGAAGTGGTTCGACAAGCATCCTAAACACACGAATAACGCACACTAGTACAACGTTTTTCTGTTCCTCTCGCTGAAAACTTTATTTGTACGAGTAAGGTCGCCTATGTCTAATCGAAAACAAAGAGAAAGTATACTGTTGCAAGAAGAAAGACGTTAACTACATTACAGAGGAAGAATGGCCGAGATCAGCCAATACATTTGGTCCGTACTTTTGTAGAAACAAATTTTCACGCTGAAAACCCTGGAAATTGATGGTAACTAGAAATCTCTAAATATTTTGAAGGAATTAATTTTAGATACAAAGCATATCCAACATTACTTCAAAATATTAGCTAGCAATAACCATTACTTTCCTAAACAAGAAACTCAGACCTTTCCTACAATTGAATTTAAAGCAATTACTGTTCAAATTAAAATTAATGCATCCAAATAAGACAATATTAATACCGTATTTATTAATTGTAATTTAATTACGTAACTGAAAATATAACACAGAGAAATTGTGTATTATATTCAACTATAGCACCGAGAAAAAGCAATAATCTAGTTTCATTATAAAAATTTAGTTTTAAAATAACATCTAATAACTGCTTATGAATAAAATATACTCTCCTCCATACACAGCAAATATACACCTGTCAATTTGTTCATAAATTTCCTATAATTATCCAGAAGTACTGTAAATCAATAGCACAGGATCTTACATTTTTTTCTCGGTACGTTGAATTTTAATATAAATTGGTCTTTCGGTCGTGCAAACATCAAAAATCTTAACTTTGTATCTGACAAAAGTTTCATCCACACTTTGGCAGCAGTCGTCGGTTTCTGACAGCTTCGTGAGTCGTTTTAAAAGCATTCAGCTGTGTTGAAGAGTCAGAAAATATGAGATTCGCATTGTATGTCTGTATGCTAACAAGGGAAAGGCTGAGGAAAGGTACACAGACGACGTTAATCTATCATCAACTCAAAATGGACTACGCCCATTTTATCGTGACGGCTGTGTTTTATGTTTTCCGCCCATGCCTTGCACTCTACGTTTATTAAAATTCCAGCTGTAACAAAGTATTTTCCAATTAATTATAATTAAGTGCTATAAAAAACAAGTCACTGATGTTTTATGTGAATTTTTCACCATCAACGAAATTATATCTTCCTTTAAGATTGTTTACAATTTTCATATGTATATATTTATTCTAAACTTACTGCGAGGTCGGACGAAATGAACAGCTACTAATGGACTAAGATAACCTTCCGAATTTTCGAATGGATAAAAGTAACCAGGAAAACCTCTTCGCGGAATGTAATCGATTGGTCCTATATTTTCTTGGTCTGCAGGATTCTCGCCTTCGCAAGATATCCAAATCGTTTCAAGTTGAACAGGATTGCTTGCTGCGGCTTTTTCGATATATTTCTTGAGATCATCCGGCATATTTGCTGGTAAAGATGTCGTATCGTTATAGAACTTTGGTCTCCAGCCATATATCTGGAAGTACACGTTTATAACTTTATTTGTATATTGACCATAGAAGGTTGCATCTTTTTTTAAACTATACATCACATGAAAGCAATTTTTTGCCTTTCTTTATTGATTCTTTCTTCAAGACGCAATTAGAAAAACAGGCGAAAGGTCAAGGAGAGAGAACTGTATCATAATTTATTATTCACGTAACAGATAAGATCGCGCTTATTGTATTTCGTGATTAAGTTAATTATAAGTACTAGACAATATTTAGTATCCGAGATTGTTACTAAAAATATATATAAAGTTAATGTATAAAGATACCTTATTAAGTTTAAGAAATATACATGGAGCGGATTTATGATAATTATATTTATTCTCTTTAGTGCAAGGATACCAATTCTTAACGTCAACGTCACAGACTTTACCAGGGGGCGGAGGTTGGTTGTAGTCACACTTATTAATGTTTGCACCAAGACCAGGAACTGAGCCTGGCGTTATATAATCTGAAAAGTTGTTATCAATTACGATGTGATCGCTTAAATAGCGTAAAAAATGTTAGTAATTTATTATTAATTATATTTGAAATATTACCCTTTAAAAACGATTCTAACGAATTAATCCAATATTTGAAATTCTCGCTATCGGTTCCTTTATACCAAATTAACGTGCTCTCTACGTTCTCTAGTGGTGGCCCTGGCCTAAATCCTAAACCTATAAACAAGAATGACAAATAAAGAAACAATGCTGTACAGATATTTCGTGTAAAACTGTTGTACTAAATATTTTTTACCAGGATTTGTTCCGATTATTGAACGTTCTAATTGCCACCTTGGTATCCTCGGATCCAACGTTTGAAAGAAACCCCAAAAGCAAATTGCAACCAGTGCAGCTAGTACTCCATAGAATATCAAATAGAACAACCCTATTTTACCTACAAAACAAAGTTCAAATTAATCTATCGATTCCAAGTTATTATATTAATAGTATTACATAATATAATACATTTAACAGTATAATGAACTATTTTCTGCTTTTCTCGTAACTTTATTTCATGTACATAGCAATAGTTATGTTAAATTATATATAGTTAACAAAAATTATATAAAATTTTTAATGACTTTTATAATCATTAATAAATAGTATCAAATTGTTGTGTATACATAAAACCTACGCGTATTCATATATTTAAAACTTAATGAAACCTATGTTATTTGAACTAAAGTTACCATTACTATAATTACAGTAGTTGTTAACATCGTTAATTAAAAATACATTAAATTCCATTTATATTGTGGGTACTAAAAAGGAATTATAAGATCCCCGAATATAGTTTTCACGAATAAAGCGCAGCAATTAACAATGCGACAAAGTGCTCAATTGTGCTACATCCGAGTCTCATTTTCAATATTTCCTCCATCAATTCATACGTTTCCGTCTAACTTTTGCATGGTTTCACATTACGGCATATTATCCACAATAAAGCGTACTGTGAACCAGATATCTCTTATGCGTGATTTATGTTCATTTATACAGTTTACTACGAAACATAAAAAATTGTATTCTCTATTATGGTGTTATGGTACTGTTCAGAAAAACCAATGACACGAATGTAAAAAATTATTTTTTAGAAAATTGCCTTAGAAATCAGAAATTGTCCTTATTTCATCATACTTATAATTAAATAGTAACAAGAAAAATTCGAGGATACGTTGAGGGCAGAGCAGTTAGCGCGCTGAAGAAATGCTTTCGAAGTACAACTCTAGACTTATCGAATGATGGTAATTAATGACAACAATAGTTTTACGAACGCGAAAGGTCTTTTAGTATAGAATGGAATCCGAGAAGCGACCTTGCAAGACATTGAATCGGTACATAATTGAATTGTTCCACTTGACCACACGCTTGGATCTTCCTTTGAATTGAGCCAACTATTAATGCAATTAACCTATATTACACGGCGTGCCAGTACGCGTCGATTAATTCCATTACATCTACCAGATGTCAGCATATCGTAAAAATCATTGTAGTTAACTCGTGACATTTTACTCCTCGAACAGATTCTTGAAGCATCCTTCAGTACACTGTTACAAGAATGATCTACAGTTAACTATATGGTTACTGAACCTTTCAATAATTTAAATAGAACATATTTTCGTAAAATTATATTTAACGTAGTTTCCTTCTCCATATTCAACGAAATATAATATATAATATATAAATTTTAATTCTCTAATTACTTGTTCTATACCATTTAATAAAATGTATACACTTTTAGCGAACATTAGAGCGACATATGGTGGAATCCGATAAATATGTAAATACTGTCTACAAAGGTACAAATCTTCAAACGTAATTGTCTCGGAAAGAAAACCTGAGCCAAAAAGGTAAAATATTTTACAGTTTTGATTTGTTTTTCATGTAGAATTACTTCTTTGTTGCTTATAGCATTAATCATACACGTATACTGTTTCCTATGTTATATATATAATTATTAAAGAACATTATCTTAACGACACACAGATGAAATTTTTACGTATATTTCTTAATCTCTATAGCAGATTCACATTGATTCTACACATTTCGTATGATTTCTAAAAATACATTTTATTCTACTATTGTTCATTTGTTCAATGACAGAGAAAGACGACAAGTTGAATCTTAGCGATTAACTGCTGTATTGTATTACCGACATGGATGCGCGCAATACGATACATGTGATATCAAATGGACTCTGCAGAAGGATGAGGACGCATGATCGTATTGAAAAAGGATCAGTTGAAAATAATTCAGTAATGATTTATCGAACAAATCGCTATCCATCGAAAAGATACCATTCCAATATGCTGTACATGAAAGATAAATCTGTTGAGAACGCAACATTGGTATTAAAATATTTATACTTATTTAGATGCAAACGATCTTGCAATAATAAGTTTAAAAAATGCCAAAAAAGATGACAAATAATAAATTTCTAGTACATTATACGACGTACGACTTCTTAAATATTATTATGTCTTCATTGCATAACTACATGAAATTTTGCAAATGAAACTGATAATTTTAACTTATTTCACGAAATTAACAACATTTTTAGAGCAACAAAGAAACCCATAGATGGATCCTAACGTGCCCAATTCGATATTAATTTCAGACATTTTCGGGGCATCGATGCTGAACGAAAGCTCTACGATGACGATCACGTGGGTGTACCCTTCGGAATGGCCCTAAGTTACATAATGCCGTAATACCTCCATTTAACGCCAATTGACCTCGTTGTACGCGTTTGCGCTAAAGGAAGTTTAACAATTGCCATTCAGCCGAGCAAACCGTAGTGTGCACCACGAATTAGCCACGCTTCCGTCTTTTTCTCTCCCTTCCGTTTTTTGTTTGCGTCTATCTCTTTATTTTAGACAAATCAGTCAAACATGTACATGCTTAAATCATTACATCGCGCCAAATAAAAACATAGCTTAAAATCTGAGGCAATAAAAACATAACATAAGCCTGAAATATTGCGGTTTGTAATCGCAGAAACTCGAATAAATTAAAAACAATTCGCTCCAGTTGTAAGATAAAAAGGGTGTAGAAATAATTCCTTTAATTTATTCTACATCCTACCCTACAATATGCATGTAGGTGTCGATACACAGATCCAGTTTCAAAAGGTTACAGAAAACTGGGAAACAGTACAAGGGTAATATAGGTGGCGAGGTTAATTCCAAGGCAAGGATAAATTGGTAGGATAGATTTTTAGTGCAAATGCAATTTGCAAGAAACTTCAAAACAACGACAGGCTTCTGAGCTAATTAAATGAAAGAAGACGTAATCTCACAATTCTCTCTGCCTCTCGGTGGATTTTATAGGTCTTCTATGTACTATTGAAATAGTTGCTGACAACTGATCAAAACATGATATATTACAGATTAATTTGCAATAAGAGTGAGCACACTAACGCGTCGATGCCTTGAAGCTACAAGTTTGTTTTAGAAGTAAGTTTCTGTTACAAATTACGGCTCGAATCGCGCACATGATGCTTAAAAAATAAAAAGCGATGGTCAAAAACAAAATTCGGCAACGACATCTTTTAGGGCTTTTAAAATCTATTGCCATTACCCGTAAGATAAAATGTGTAGGTTTATTAAACAATATTATTATTTTTCAGAAATAAGTTGGAATAAATAGTAACATCCTTAAGAAACGTGAAACTCTTTCTATTCTCTGCAAGGTAACAAAAACCTCTAATTTTCATTTTGTTTCTCCATGCCTTCCAAATATTGAAGACTTAATTGTATTTTTATGTTAAAGTATATAAATTCATAAATTTAAGCAGACAACTAATTGTGTAATAACGAGTATTACAAAAGTAAGTCCAAAATTGATGAACAGTAACAACATTAATGGGTATTTACGCAACTTTTCTCTTTCGATGTCACGCCTACATTGATATTTTATAGCACTACCTTACACCCTTCTGTAGGATGTGTTGGCAACTGTTACCATGTCAACCGTATGATTACAATGATAATGACATATAAATTCATGCTGCCCTATTTATTTGTTTTGTTAATTGCAATGGTTTTTTTTATTTTACACAAAATAGAAATGTTTAAACAGTAACGAAAATTTAAAAATATGTATTAGTTAGACTGTTGAACTTTCCGCTAACAATGCTAAGCAATGTTAATGAAATTACATTTATATTTTCACTTCAAACTTTCGTTCCATATTTTACCGAATTAAACAATAAGAAAGGACTAATAATTAAAACAGTAATTACAAAGAATCGAAAAAAGTTCAATAAACCGATATCGTAAATATCTTCGTTCTATTATTATTTCACTTGCTGAAGAATCAATTTACTTCAAAATATGATCACACTCTATTGTATGACAACTTACATATATTTCCATAGCACTGCTTTACTAAAAATGTACAAAACTATTTATAATTAATGAATTAAAAGTGATATTTTAATAATTAATTCAAATTTCCTGATAGGTTCCATATTTTTCAAGTTAAATACTTTATCTATAAAAAGAGATATGTCAATCAAGATAATCATAGTATAAGACCTATACTTTACGTTTTTACCTGTTGTACTTGTATCTATTTACTTACGTAGCAAATGGTTACTTAGAAAAAATTAATTTTCGTCCTACAATTATTTCGTTTACTTCCGTGTTTGATTTCTGTCTCATGAAGATAATTCAATAATAGTATATAATAAAACTATACAAAAGATATAGAATATTATAAACAATTAATTACAATTGTCCACTAATTTATAATTGCCTGATTGCCTTTATTCTGACTCTATATTGTTAAAGATATGATTCCGAGCAGCTTTCTCTAACAATTTAATCAATAGTCTTACAATTTTCGAAGTATTTACAAACGACTATTACATTCAATTTTGGCTATAAATATTTGCCCATAATAACGTATATATCAGTATGACGCTATCGTTTATTTATTATTTTGATAAATACGTCATAACCGCCTGCCAATTTTTACAACTGATGAACCTCAAAAATTTTTCGAATATATAAACCTTACAACCATTGGCAACTACTATTAAAAATTACACTAACCCAAACCATAAACCTTATCATTTTTACTATTATGGTAACCAAATTGAAAAACTATCAACATTTTCATCTTCTTGGGATAAGTATGAATTGGTGTAGATTTTAGTAGTGGCCGCCAACGTTTGTGAGATTTGTGCATTCAACAAATTTTTTATACCTCATCTATTATAGAAATTATTTGGTGACCGCTAAAATATATTTATGAAAATAATAGACAGATACATGATTGTACCATACTGACGCGTACGCCACCATGGGTATGCGCGTACAGGTAAAAATGTGTGATTAGCAAATATTTTCGAAACTGTAAGAGACTATAGATTAAGCTATTAGGAAAAGTTACTACAATAATACTACAATAAATTACCCACAATTTGATCTCAAAGTGATCTGTTCAACATTTGATGAAAATATTTGCCATTTTACAAAAACTGAAAAGTAACAATATTTAAAGAAAATTTTGCAAGTGATTAAAAGAAATTATTATATAAAACTTACCCCAGCTACTAGCTGTTCTACCTAAAAAAGCACCGGTCTCACGATTGTAAATAAAAGTCTTTAGAGATTGGCTAGTTGACATGCTCGGCGGTTTAAGATAGGGATTTGCCATCTCCGCGGTGACCAGTTTTGAATCCTTGCTGACCATCGTGACGCGAAAAATTTACTCACTAATCACGTAACCGAAATTCTTGAAATTCTAAAATGGCGAAAGCACGAAAACAATCCGAGGTGAACGTAGAACAACACGACCGACAGCACTGCAGGTTCGCTGCACCGAAACCGTGAGTTCCTCGAGGTCGGTTAGCAGCTTCTCCGCTGCCGACAGTAGGTTGTTCAGCGCCACCAGGTTGACTAAACACGCTTCGCCGTGCAAGCCGCTTCTCTGTCTCGCTTTATTCTGCTATTTTCTTACCACTTTCTCTATCCTTCTGCCCCTCCTTAAACCCCCACCATCATCATTAAATCGTCCATTGCCATGACGTGTCAACCATGCACGTGCACGGAATCGTCATAGTGGTTGTTACCTATTGTCATCGATGTGTTGGGTTCATGGTGCCGATATCTGTTGAAAACATTACTCTTATGGGAAATTTTTTAGAAACGTTGATTACAATTAGTCAATATTCCCTTTAAATTGGTTCCATAACTTTCAAAATTTTCAGTAACATTAAAGTAATCCATAACTACAAAGTACAAAGTACTATGGTGGTGGTATAATAGTTATGTTTCCTCGTATGCCACGCCTATAACACTGGCTCTTTGTCTTCGTTGCATTCAGTTCAAAGTGAATTGAACAGGTTTTCGGCTGTTAGAGCCGCGCGTATGAAGATTTCAATGCTGGGTATTTCAATTACTCTTATAAATATACTGCATTTTCCTGTACCTACAATTGTGGGTAATATCATTTTCATTCTTTTAATAGATCTGAAAACGAAGAATGCGAATTTAAGTGTGAATAGTAGAAATATGTAAATTTCTGGAAATAATTTACACGTAACAGTTTTGAAATTTTCTGAGTACCATAAATATCTATAAGATACGACTGTATTGGTTTTGTTGTTAAATTATTTAAGAAGGAAATGCAAATATTTTGTAAATTGTACAAAATTTGAAATTTTTCACATGTTAAAAAACATTTTGGTTATAAACATTTACAACGCATTTGACGTGGCAAATCACACTATAACTATATGTAACTATATATATGTATACAAAATTTATCTACAGAATGAATTTCTTATAGATTCAATACATTTTTCTACAAGGCTACTGTACATCTTTACTAAGTGAAAGTAATATTTTTGTATATGGAATATATAATACATATATATAATACAAAAGTAACATACGATTTATAGAGAAAGCAGTCAAAGTTTAGTGGCGCGATCTATTGTACATTTTTCAGACTTAACATAACTGACCTCCAAGCTTCTAAGAACAGGTGGTTTCTCTTGGATTGCATTCCATTCACAATTCTTGTTGTATATAATTAAATTGATTCTATTTTGATCATCATATAAATCCTCAATCTGATAGAGGTAACGATATCGAATTAACTGTAAATAAACTCAATATTGAATTAATTTCATACTTATATTTTAAAAATGAATAAATAGTAAACCAGCATAGTAGAAAATGTAATAACTATATACTTATTGAAAGTCTTCAAAGTTTCATACATACTATGAAAGTAAATATTGCATATTTGTTAAAATAATGTATGCGTGAAATATGTTTTTGCAATTTTTACTAGAATAATCAGAAACAATCATAATTGATGTTAATATACCTGTATGACATAGTCATTGAATAGCCATAGTGATGAAGAAGGCTGCGAAAACGATTTCCTCGACTTGATTGTCGAGAAACAAATTGGGGGCTAAGGTCAAACATCGTGTGTGTGACCTTAGTGCTTGGAGGCGACTCGTGTGTGCGATTCACAGCACTGTACTATTGGTAGTTACCTCCTCTCTCTTTTCGTCACTTTGAGATGAGTCGCGCGCACATATATAATGTGAGTCACACATGACGACCGATCTGAATGAACCACATCCTGTCCGCTGTGTCATGTGACATTAATGTCATTGCTGCGTGTCGTCTGATTAAAAGAATCGGGCAAAATAAACGGAAGAATCTTCTTAAATATCTGAACTTCCTAAATGATAGATTCCTTTTAAAAGCAGAACCATGTGGCGCCTACACGATCCACATGATATTCCATCGAGTACAGACGGTAACTTTAATAATTCAAAAATTCCTATGAAATTTGTCGTTATACATACACAAGTATTTTTTTTATTAATAATTGTTACTTCTGGTGTCGTCTGTTGAAAATAATTAATGATTTTTATGAACACATTTTGAAACTTTTATATTAGCCTTAATTACTGCTTTAAAGATTATAAAATAAAATTTTGTTTATAAACAAAAGTAATAGAATACCACAAACAGCAATGATAAGAAAAATTAGTTTCACAACTTAATAACTCATAGGAGAGAAATCACAATCGATACATAGAATTCTCAATTTTGTTTGTGATCGTAATATACTTACCTGTAATTCAATATAATGTCATTTGTAATTTGATAGTTACATTCAGTTTTCATTTCAACCACTGTACTGATATTGAGTAGTCTTATATTATGTTAAATCGGTAACATTGTGAGTGATACTAGATAACCTTCAACAGAATGAAAAGAAACTTATAACATAAATGTATAAAAATAAAACCAATTATATTAAAATTATACACTAATAAAAGTCAAAGCATGTTTCAAAAATATAAATGAACTCTGTAGACAATTGGAGACAATTGGAAATACTACGCAGTTGATAAAGAAGCTTGCGAACGTACCTCAGAAACAGAAATCCATCTTATCAGCACGACGAGATGACACTAACAATATATAATCACTGCGCATCCCGTCCGTACCAACGAACATTGTCCCCACTCCGCTATTGGCTGCATTGTCCCCCACTCCGTTTCCATATTCCATTGGCTGCGCTGTCGCCCACTCTGCTATTATTGTAAACAGCATTCAAAATACTTAGATATAAATCATATGTTCTACGTACATAGATTATACCAACCTCTTCTGAAAAAATTTAACAGTTTCTCTAATTTATAATAATTCAGATATATTAATACAGAAAAGTTGTTACATATGTAGATGTATTTTTGAATAAAAGTGGAAGAGACCTAATGTATAGATTCTTTGTTTCATTACAAACGAGATTTATAATCTACATGTCACTAATTTATCAAAAAGGGTAATATAGATATCTTCTGTATCTATACTAAATAAATTTAAGAATGTATAAATACCGACGTGGTATTCTTGTCGGTGGTATAAATCATTATGTTCATCTTACCAAAAATGGCGATTGACCATAATTTAGCATCAGAGTTAATTCTTGAGAACTGACGTTGTATGTCGTAACGATACATATTTTTTATTAGTATGTTGTACAGTAATATTTAACAAGATACAGGATAAAAAGATGGCTTCTTCGCATATTGATTATCTAAATTACACAACAAAATTTGATTTTACAGTAGAAAAACTACTGGTCTTGACAAAGAGAAGTGAGAATGAAACAAAGTTGATAAACAATCACCTTCGTGATCTTAATGATCTTGATTATCGATATGTTACAATTTTAAATAATGATGTAAGTTTACTTAAATAATTTAATCTTTTTAATATTGTTATATAATATATAATATTTATTAGAATATTTGTTACACAATTTGACTTATTTAGTCAAAATTGTTAATTTGGAATAAAATATAAAAATGATTGTTTCATTGTTTAATAATATTTAAGGTGGTACAATTGTTAATTAAACAATTATGTATTACTATTACACCTATGGAAACGCCTTTGGTTCAAAATTTTTGTAAATTTTTAACTAATTTACTCCAAAACAATATGAGACTTACAGAAGAAACATTTATGTATACTATGCAATGGACCATAAAAGTTTTAGAATTTGCTTCACCAATTACTCATAACAATGTACTTATACTTCTAAAAAGTATACTAATAAATGAACAATTTGATAATATTAATCATGTAAGCATAAACTTTCTTTAAAAAATACTTAATTTTATATTGTAATAGTTGAAATATACTATAAATGTATAATGTTCAAAATAGTATATATTTACAGTATTTGAAATTATTACTTGAAGATAATCATTTACTAAAAAAGTATTTAAAACCATCCGATGAACAATGGTCAGAAATTCATTATCATGCGATCAATTATTTGGAAGGCATTTTAGTAATTTGTAAAAATGACACTTCCATAGCCAGTGAACATATAAATGTGATAAAAAATATTGCTCTAAATATTGTTTCTTCTTCCTTTTATTCAAATGGTAACAAATTTTATTATACTAAAGTAAGTAATATATAGATATGTATTTTATATTTGGTGCAAAATATAATTCTTATGGAAGTTATTATTTAATGAATTTATTAATTAAATTTTCAGATTTTATGTTCATGCTTACGTATCTTGCATATTATAACAACCAAAAAACTATTACCACATTCCATTGATTTTATGGGTGAAATTTTGGGAGTGGTGCAAGCATTTTTATTTTATGGTATCAAAGACTATCCGCCTGTGAAACCGCAACTACTTCATCCAGCAGTAATGAATCTTCCAGAACAAGTTCATGTAATTCCAAAGTGTAAAAACTTGAAGAATCATAAAGCAAAATTGAGAAAACAACCTGCTAAAAAGATTGTTACTGAAGTTAAAAATCATGTTATACCAGAATGCATAGGTACCAGCATATATTCAAGTGATTCAGATACCTCAGATACTGAAAGTGGTAATTCTGCTCTTATGGATGCTAAAGTAAGACTAGAAACTGTGTACTTGTTACAAGCAATCACTGAACATTCACAAAATCGTGACATATTTGGATTTTGGTCACAAATTGTTGCAACTGGATCACGCAATGATGCAAGAGTATTAACTAGAAGTATTTTAAAAGAACCAGTATCTAAAGTGAAACAACATTTGCTAAGTACACTAAGAGAATTATTAATAGATGCTAAACCTTTTTTAATGCATGCAGAAGATGTTCATCATATGTCTTTTATCACTTTTTTTGGTACAGTTTCTTTAATGATCAAAGAATTGCATTTTACATTATCCTTAATACTAAATGGTGAAACAAATGTAGCAGTTTTAACTCATACTTTAAAGTGTGCCACTGCATTAATCCAAGGCACACCATATACACGTCTAAAACCGGGACTTGCTACAAAATTAATGAGAAATTGTAGACCATATATATTTCATAAAGGTATTTGTATCACTAATATTATTAACAAGTTTTGCTGGTTTTAAGTAAAGATATTTTAGGCCAAGGCAGGCTAAGACCATTTAATTAACAGAAATTAGAAAATTGCGTTATACGTATTAAAATCATATACTATCATCAGAACATCCATAGTTATTCTATATGGTAATTACAACTTTGTGTTCACAATTAATTTTCAGAACAAAATTATCTATATATAACGCAGAAACCAGCAGAACTCTTTCATTCTTGTATCTTCTTAAAAAAATGAAAGGTATCTATTTATTATATCCTTCATAGATCCAACAATTCGTGTTGCTGCACTATCAGCATTTGAAGCTATTGCTTCTTGTGATCCAATAACTTCAGAGATATTTGAAATACTTGCAAAAAGCTCAACTGTAAATGTTGAATCAGACCAACTACATCTAAATATTTCAATTAGCGACAATACAGAAGAAGAAGAAGAAGAAATAGATATCGAAGATCTCAAAAATAATTCAATAAATGAATATGATCATAACTTATTTAAAGAAACAAACATGTGTTTCTTAGTTTACGTTTGTTTGGAAAATATATCAAACAAGGTATACTTGTACCTTTATACAGATCAGATCTATCTAACTGTTGATTATATAAGCCATTCCAAAGAGTTAAAGAGCAAGAAACTAGCAACAACATAATACTACTGACTCACCACTTACCACTCTTGATAACGTTTGAGTACAATCATGGCTATTTTTACTCATAAAATCTCTACTTGGATAGATCTGACATAGAAGACCAACTTGACAAATATTTTATTTGAAAAATAGAATATACAGATTTGGAAAATATATAATGGTTTATATAATTACAGATGATGTGTACACCTGTTCGTCTTCAGTCTTTAAAATTAATAGGTAGAATGGCATTCAGTGCTGGAAGTCTTATATTTTCACATACAGAACTGATTGCAACAACTTTAGTAAGAGTTATACAAGATTCTGAAATACAAGTAGTATTACATACTTGTCGGGCTCTAGAAATCATGGCTGGTTGCTTCATGAATACCGATTCAGAGGACAACAATGCTTCAATATTTTGGAATATTATATTTGATCCAATAACACTACTTCTACAACATCCACAAACAATAATAAGAGAAGCTGCATGTGATTGTTTAGGCAGCATTAATTCTACTGTTTTTTCCCAACTTCAAGTGAGTATCTATTTGTATCATTTTGGTACATACCTATTAAGTTGACCAAATCTTTTTGGAAAAACTTTTTAGTAGGTGAATGAAACAAAATGATTGTGTTTGATATAACTGTATTACAATTTCAATGTACAATTTTATACTTATTTTTATAAACATTGTTTTATAGAGGCAAAAGACAGTTGTGATTATTACAGTACTATTTGGTGCAGTACATGATAAAGAAAGTGCTGTAAGAGCCGCTGCATTACGAGCATTAGGAATGTTAGTTACATTACCTGCACTAAAAGAGGAAACTGGATTTTTAATGGATTTGGCTGATATAGTTTGTTTAACTGCTGATGATCAAAATCTTGGTGTTCGTATTAAAGGAGCATGGGCATTAGCCAATTTGTGTAATTGTCTTTCTAAAGAAAAGTAAGTTGTATATTAAATATATAATTAATATTCTCTCGATCCTATGCTCTTTAAATTATTTTTTTATTTTGAATAATATACTGAATAATATATTTATATTTATACAGCTATAAAATTTCTTTTTGTTTTGAATACAAAGTAGTCTTTCCTTTATAGAGATCATGAGGATGTAGAACCTATTTCTTTAGATGTATTGCTACCAAAAATTTATCAGGTTAGTATCAAAGCCTCTAAGGACAATGATAAAGTAAAATGTAATGGTGTTCGAGCTCTTGGAAGTATCCTATACCTGTGTCCTAACAAACATATATTGAAAGATACATTATCAGGGTTGGAAACTCTTATAAATTGTGCTACTATTGGAAATGATATGAAGGTGAATATAAAAGTATCATAAAATATTGTAATAAGTATTTAATATATTTTATAATTTAAAAAATTATATAATAAATACCTTTTGAATTATATCTTCAATTGTTTATATTTTAATTGCTTTTATTAACTTTTTAATATATTTTTTATTATACACGCGTTAAAGGTACGTTGGAACGCATGTCGAGCTCTAGGACTAGTTTTAAGCAACAATCCAGATAATATATTACATCCTACTTGGCGAGTGCGTAATAAATAGTATAAACACTATTACGCTTTCTGCTTTTTATTATAATTAATACAATTTTGTTGTTTTAGTATAGGATCAAGTGTTTCCTGCGTTATGCAATTTAATTTGCGATAGCCCGAACTTTAAAGTGCGTACTAATGCAGCATGGGCATTATATTCTTGTAATTCATATGGTAAATATATTGTAACTCTATGGAAGAGCCTTATTTTAGCATTCGAAAATTCTCAGCATGTACCAAGTTACATCGAGTATCCTCATCGTGACGCACTCATTCAACAGGTAATCAAAATCACTACTAAACATACAATTTAGTATTATATATCTATTAATATCAATACCTTTCAGCTGTGTCTTACTCTTAGTCATGTAGCTGCTTGTACTGAAACGTCCGATTTGCAAAACCTTTGGATAGAAATAAGTGAACATGTAGATGATATTTCTAATTGCATGAAGCAATTCCAGGTATGATGTATTGCATTATTGTTTACTGTTAACTTTTGTTTACTGTTGTACTTTGTTTTATAATCTGTAATTGTGTAAAATAACTTAACTCAAATTATTTATTACCTTCTAATAGATCTACATATATTAGATATACTATTTGTTTTAGGAAACTATTGTACCCGAAAAAATGGGAGATTTAATAAAAGCAAAATCTCAATTAGAAAAATATGTGAAAAATGCTCCGCTACAAGAAGAACGAAAAATTGCGCAAGCCTTATCCAGTATTTTTCAAAGAACTAAACGATATGATAATTTAGATGGTATTTTAACATAAGGTAACAATGTACAGTTTATAATAATAAATATAATATATATTAAAGATACACATTCATTTAAATTTTCAACAAAGTTTTTACAATTTCAGTAATTCGTTTATTAATTTATAAACATCCATAATTCTTATCAACTTTTGAGTTCGAAGATTATATGTACACAATATGCAAATGTACATATGTAAAAAGATGTATGTACAAAATGCTACGAAAAGACATTTATAAACTTGCAGAACATCAATTAAATTATTTATAATTATATCTAATTTATTCTGATTCTGTTTTAAGAAAATAGTATAATGTATTGTATTATACAAATGTTTATATTGTTTTAGAACCTATTTTTCACTTATCTTTGTTAAGAAGTTGAATCGTTTATATTTGTACACATCTTTTCTGAATCATCATTTTTGTTCTTACTTATATTAATAGGATAATTTGATTGTTCAGATTGATTATCCAATATTTTGCTAACAATATCAGAGTTATTTTCTTTGCTGCAATTGATGCCTGAATGCAATTTATTTTGATCCGTGTTATTTTCATCTGAATCTTTTAAATTTGATATATTCTTAACTTCCTTATTAAAAGTATCCTCTAAATCATGATTATTTTTATCACTTGTCTCCTCTTCATCTAAACTTTCTTCGCTTGAATTACTGTTTTCATTTTTGTTATGTTGTTCTACATTTTTAGTTTTTATCCGTTTCTTTTGTTTCCATTTCTCCTTTTTTCTTAACCTCTTTGCCCTTTTCTTTGCAGTTATTTCTTCAGCTATTCTTTTATTTTCTGTAATTTTTCTGTGATATTCCTCATCTAAGAGTTCCTAATGTAAACATTATAAACATATTTTTATATTATTAAAGACATGCCATTATAATCCTATTATATGCAGAATATTTTGCATAAAACATATACATATCTTCTCTACCTAGAGCACAACTTTGAACAAAATATTACAAAATCATATTTATTAAAAAGATAAACTGTTTGCTTCATCTTATAAAACCATTTAAATTGCATAAGAAATATTTCTTATATTATCAAAGATAAAAAAGTTATTTTGGTGTTTCAGTGCACACAAAATACACTGTAGAATTAAGTACTATAAACTATTACTATATTATATATATATATATACATACACACACACACACACACACACACACACACACACACACACACACACACACACACACACATACCTTGTGACCTTTTTCTTGAATAAACTTTTGCCTTGCATACTCTTTACGTCTCAAATGCCTATATACGTGAAACTCTCCACTACCTGCACCAGCACTACTACCCATTACATTGCGAACAAATTCTGGTACTGTGGGTGTATTTTTAGGTTTAGGTCGTTCTGGCAGTATAATAGGCTTCTCCTGTTGTAAAAAACCAATTAAATATTTTATAAATAAAATTTAATTATGCACATTGTGATATAGCTGATGACAGAAAATTGCAAAGAGCTTAATATAGTTAAGTTTAGTACATTAAATTTGTATAACAATACATGAAATGTGAAATATATAGATAAACAATTTTCAATATGTATTTTATTATTTCTGTACCAAATTCATCATTCAACTAGACAGTCTCTCTAAAGATAATGAAGTAAATAATTGAAATGATCTTAAAAATCACTTTATTTTTAAGAAAATTGTATTTAAAAATTTACTAGACAAAGGTATGTATTTGATTATCTATTTGATATATTTACCGGATTTTTCATTAATTTTTGAAGTTTTAATCGCTGTAAATCAATTGCTGTTTTTGCAACGATAGGTTTTTCTTCTTCCTTGTCTTTATTCTCCGGCATAATGGTATACTATTATACAAAAAAACTCACTTTAAGTTTATTATTTTTTCTTTTTCAGTAAATCGAACAATTCTTGTCAAACCGCACGAATGAGAGGTTATGCATAAGATAATAGTACTGAAATACAAACAACACAAAATCGTTAGATTCAACTACTTATATCGATATCAAGGGTAAGTATACATATATCAATACTTGTAATATATTTTCTGTAGATCATTTGTACTAAATATTTTTATAACTTTTTTGTAACATATTATGTTACAAAATAAACTGTTATTTATTTACAATGCACAAAAACAACTCTCATCATTTTCTGTCAGTTCTTAACTTTGTACATTTATAAATAGTACATAGATAGATATGTATATAGATACTTATTACATGCATATATAGAATATACCTATATAGGTATGTATACATATGTTCAGAAAGTCAATATTAATAATATAAAGAAAACTGATGACAAATAAATTTTCATTATTACATGGTGAGATGAAAAATAAAGATCTTAAATACAGTATATATATTTGCAACACAATTACAATTAATTTAAAGGGATAAATAATGGAACGACTTCGAAGATACAGCTCAGAGTGTCGCCTCTTATTGTTTTCTCCTCTTTGGCAGTAAGTTGCCAATATATATATAATTTTTAAGCGGTTCAGTTGGTAACTATAATAGTAGCAGAAGGCTTTCAATATTGACGCACATTGACGCTTATTGAGACTCCTGTAATCGTTGAAGACTGAAAAGATTCTGCTGTCAAATTCGAACTAATTTTCACAGAACAAATTATAATATTGTACATTCTAAAAACAATGTCAGATACAGTAATAGATGAAAGGTAATTTTTATAAAATCTTGTATCAAATGTTTGCAATGAATATCCAATTTTTTAATTACATATCAAAATATTTTAGAGTAACTGATGAAATTGAAGCACTCAAAGCAATTTTACTTGATGATGAGTTAAATATTAAAGAAAATGATAGGTAAGTTTTTCTTTCAAAAAGTATAATACTTGTAACCTAAAAATATTGAATGAATTGTCATTTTAAGATTTGGAAAAAAACTACAAAAGAGTAATAAGTAAATTACTATTAGAAAATTTTTTACAACAATATTTGTTTTTCTTTTTTAACATTTTAAAAATTTATAGTTTTACATGGTATACCTAATACATTTAAGCTTTGACACTATAAAATACTAACTGACAATTTCAAATATTAAATATTAAACGTTTGTCAGTGCTGTTTAAGTTAAAAATATATTTTAATTCCATGCGATGAAACTTAGTTCACATTAGTTATAATAAATTTTATCAGTGTAGTCCTTATATTGCATATCTCTCCCAGTTTGAATTATAAATTTATTATATCAGTCAAATGTTTAAGAATTATTTATTTATGAAATAATTTTAATTATTATGACTTTTAATCTAAATATCTAATATGTATTTAATAATTATAACATTCATGTAGCAGTAGCTTTAAGATATAAGATTCAATTATTATGTATAATATAACACTTTCTCATTAAAAATTATCAATATATATGACTACGTGTATATTATGTAAAAATTGTTACAAGTATGCTCATATTTCGGATGCAATTTCATTACTCTTGATTTTTTCCCTATTTGGCACATAGAATCGTCTCTTAATATTTTGTTCATCAGTTGTCAAACATCTTATATGTGTATGTAGTTAAAAAGAGGCAAGGAATATGGTACAAATTAATTATGAGATTCATATCAGTTTTATTCTGATTATTAGAATATTTTCTTCAAATTAATTCCACTTATGTTATTTATAAATATGTCAAATAAGGATATCTAAAGTAATAAATATATTTTTTTTAAATGTATTTTATATATATATATTTTTATGAATATGTTATGGAGGATCAGTGTTTTTCTAGGGGTGAACCAGAATGTATTGAAACTGTATTATTTCCTTCAACTGGTGAAGATTCACAATCTCAGTATGTTTGTGTGACATTAATTGTTCAGTTACCTGTGGGATATCCTGATGTATCACCTACTATTAGTCTCAGAAATCCCAGAGGTTTGGATGAAGATACTGTGAGACTTATGCAATCAGATGCAGAAGCAAAATGTAAAGATTTTATAGGCCAACCAGTTATGTTTGAACTTATTGAGGTATATATAATATATTACAGAATTAGTTTATTTATTAAATATTAATATATTTTAAATTATTAATGTATTGCTAAATAAAGAAAATATATAACAATTTTCTTGAGGTCCATATTATTTGCAAATGAAATAATATGTATATTACTTGCAAATAATATATTTAAATTTGGTTTTATTGTCTATTTAATATATTTTGCATTTTGTCACTGTTATTGATGTTATATATAATACTTAATAATACGATATTATTATAACAGTTAATAAGGGAGCACCTTACAAGAAGTAATCTTCCAACAGATCAGTGTGCCATATGCTTATATGGTTTTCGAGAAGGAGATGAATTTACAAAAACTGAATGTTATCATTATTTCCATTCACACTGTTTAGCAACACATGTAGCTGCTGCAGAACGATATTATAGAGAAGAACAAGAAAAATTGCCACAATGGCAACAAGATACTACTAATAAATTTCAGGTATATTATTGATTTTTACAATTTAATAAACCATTTCTATGTTGCACATTTAATATTTCTATCATAATATATATTGAGCAAATAAAGTTAGACAAATGTCAAATTATTTTAGTAATTAAAATTTACTATGATAAATTTTGCTAGGCTATATGCCCTGTTTGTCGAGAATCCATTAACTGTGATGTAGAGAGTTTATGGTCTGCTCCACCTCCAATTGATGTAGAAGCTGCTACAGATTTCTCAGTAACTGCAGAATTAAGAGAATTACAAAAACAAATGGCAGCGTTGTTTTTAAGACAACAACAAAGGGGTGGTATAATTGATCTAGAAGCTGAAGGAGTAAAAACATTAGTTAGAACAGAAGATGAGGCTGGTGCTACAACTGAAGGACTGAACCCACCAGGAACCAGTTTAAATGCATATGCAAATCAAAATATGCAGTCTGTTAATCAAATGGTATGTACACATATTTATTATGTTGTTATATTGCGTATATTTTGTATGTGTGTGTGTGTGTGATACTTAAAAAAATTTTATTTTTATTATTACTAATGTAAGAATATAATTTTATATGAAATCGTTTAATAATTCCCTTAGCAAATACCACAATCAAAACAACCTTCACACCAAACACAGAACCATGCCCATTATCAGTCAAGACATCATAATTATCATGGACATAATAATCATGGTCATCGTAACAGAGGTCGTGGACGAGCTCATTACCGTCGCCAGTTTGACAGAGTTAGGCAGACAGAATCTACTCCCAGATGACAATGGGTTCGAGATAAATTATTTACTGTCTGGTCTCCTATTTTGCTAAATGTATACAGTAATACGAATAGCATTAGTAACATAATTATGAATATATTATATAATAATTGTTTAATTTCAAATTACTTTTACATGGTAAAGTTATAGGTATCATTATTCAGCAACATTCCTGTTGTAATGATGTATAAGATGGGATGTATTGAAACTTCCAAGGACTGTCTGTATGTAGACTGAAGCCATGGTGCTCTTTTAAACGATCTGCAATTGTACAAAGTTAATTTTTTTCACTTTTTTTTTTAAATACAAAGGTGTACACAGAGCTGTAAGTACAATAGCATGAACAAGAAAAAAAAGAAAAAAGATGCGTAATCAAAATATTACAGTATCAAATATTTTATAGCAGTAATTTAAAATTGAATGATCTCAACCATCATAAATATAACTATTAACGTAAATGTAATTCAAAGTTATTGAACAGTTTTTATAATCGTTTTAAAATGAATTTCTCACCTCATTTCTATAAAAAAATTTATTAATATTATAGATCGTGATATATATAACAGAGCAGACATGGATCAGTGTGTTTAAACAGATGTTTATTCCTTTGAAAGGAATCGAAAATTTAGTTCTTGCTCTATGCATACATTCAGAAGCAATGTAAATCTTTAGAAAAAGTATGTAATGCTATTATATATCAAGTTTAACATATGAAATATACCTTTCAAGAGTTGAGAACCTTGATTTAATGCATGAATCAACCACTATTTCTGAAAGAATACTGTTCAATAAGTTATGTAAAAGCCATTGCACATTAGTATATTTTTAATGCAAAATATTTTCTGCGTATATATAAACATATATATATTTATATATAAATTCGCGAAAATATCTTTGATTCATATAATTTATTTGTATTTTATTTTCTTAATTTTATTTAAAATGTCTTGTATGTGTTAAGAAAATATTTATTGTAAATATTTCTTTATTTTCTGCAAAAAAAGGTTCTATTAATAGGTAAAAAAACTTCCTTGTAATTGTGATATCTATAAAAGGGTTAGCTAGTATAGTATAAGAATTGAGAAAAAAAATAAAAAAACATTAGATGATTCAATATTCCAATAAATTAAGATATTAATTTTATTGTAATGATATGAAATTCTTTAAAAAAATAATATGTTTATCACATTATAAACTATATTATTGAAACTAGTATGAGCTCTACAAATAAAGTAGAAAATGCTTTTATCAAAGATAAAATATACTAGCACTTATAAAATTTGATATATTAATAACTACCTATTTTTTTTTTAACAGAATACAAGATGAAATAATAATTTTAACAATTTTTTTGCAACTTATATTTTAAGTAATGTAAAATAATACACATTAAATTAACATGGAAACATGTTTTAATAAAAAAATTATTTAAATGTAAATTGTGGCAAGATCATTTACATTATATTTTATTTCTAATAATATATTTCATCTAGTCCAATATAAAATAATTGTAATGATATAAAAATTTGCTTTTGTAGGAACTTTTTAACTTAGGTCTGATTTAATATTTTTATTACATTAAATAAGGATGTAAATACTTTTATATTCTTATTCGATTCGCATTTTTATATGTATTCATTATAAAGAAAATAAATAAAATAGTACTAATAAATTAAACATTTTTCTGAAAGCTGTGCTTAAAAGAATGTTTTTATTTTTAAAATAATAACTTTACACAATATTTATTATTGTGTAAAGAAACTCATTTTTATTTAACATATCTAAAGAAAGACTTTGCTATTCACTATATGTGATGTTTGATATTATATTTTATCTGTGATATTTTTGAAAAAGAAATTATAGTTCAACTTCCATTGTATGTGTATATATACATGAATATTTGTATTAAATATCTAGAATTTGCTATTAACCGAAAGTATATAATCTAAATACATCATATTATATAACATTACATTTTTATTAATATATATTTATATTATAAAGTATTTTTTTAAATTTCTAACGCATTAAAATGGAAGTAATTTGTTTGAATACTTTTTACTTTTACTCTTTCCACATTAAAATAAGGGTATACTACTAAAGTAAATACTGTGAATTCGCGAGTTATGTATATACATGATACACATACATATATATATATATATATATACACACAACAATAAAAACCATCTGATATCTATTATTTAATGCCAAAGGTTTGTTAAATTAAATCTTATCAAAGAAAGAGCATTGTTTACCTTTTCCTATCCTCTTTCAAATTTAAATCTTTGAAAGAAAAGAAGACAATTAAATATTTATTTGAATCAATACAAATATTTTAATGCAAAAATAATAATTATAAATTATAATATCATCACAAGAAATATCAAAATAATTTGTTACTTTTATTATATTATGTGTTTAAAATTATTGAACAATATCTTCATTTTTTAAACATTAAAAATGTACACTGAAGTTAGAATTTTGATAAAAGATTTATATACATAAACTTTGAATTAATTACATTTCGTAACAATTAAAAAATTAATAAGTTAATATATTTACAATTTGTGATTAATGAATATGGTCGAAATTTAATAACCAGTTACTACCCTTTAAAGTGATTTAAGATAATTAGTAATGAATAAAATAATTATATACTATACAGTCCATTGTTCCTTTAATTTGTTCAGTTTAAATTTCAAGTGTTCAAGTTCCGTTTGTAGTGGTTTACAAAAGTCTTTACTTTGTAACAAAACGTTAGAAGCTGTATCTAATAATACTGGATTGATTAATCTAGGCGATGGAATGTCTATAGAAACAGAACTAGTGATGCTATTATCACCATATCCTTCGTCAATACTTTCATCTGAATTTTTTGTTAGTGCCTTCAATTGATCTTTTAAATCCTATACAAAAAAATATTTAATATTAGACTATTTATCTAGGGTAACAAAATATACAAGTACAAACTAAAAATAAACATTACCTTATTTCTCATTAAAACCTGTTTTAAACACTCTTGTAAGGAAACCTCCATCTTACTTTTCTAAAATCGGTAAATATAAAATTTAATTTTAATATAAAATTTAATTTTAAATAAATATTATAAAATAGTATTCTATACCATATTGCTTAAATGCCCCTTCAATTGTATGTTATGAAGTTTACTTTCTAAACTTTTAACTTTTCGCTTTTCTTGCCGAAGTTTCCTAATTAAAGTAGTGTTAGTATCACATAATAATGTTTTTAAGTGCTTATTTTCACTTATCACATCTTGCATTGAATTTAATTTTTCTTCTGCTTCTGCATTTTTTGATTTTAGAAGCTTATACTGAGCAATCATTTTTGTTAATTGTAAACGTAGTTGAAAGATTGCATTTTCTATCTGACTTTGTTCCTGTTTGGAAGAAAACAGAGTGGTCTGCAATGCTTCATTCTCAGATTTCAATTTTTGTATCTCAAACTGTGTTTTACGTACAGCATCTGTAGCTTGATTTCTTTCAGCTTCACATTTCTGTATACTTTCCTCCATAGTTGTAATTAATATATGCTGCTTAGCCAAAGCATTTTCCATCAATGTTTTGGAAACTTCGTTGCTTAGGAGACGTTTTTCTAGTGATTTTAACTCTGCCTTTGTACCACGTAATTCATCTTCTGTTAATTCCAACTTTGTAGAAAAAACATCCGGAGAACTAGATGTACTGGTATCTAACAATTCCAAAATACTGTTGGGTTGTTTTTGTGTCTTTAAAGTTTGTACCTCATATTCCAAATGTTGCTTTTCTTTTTGATGTTTTTGAAGAAGTTCTGTATAATCCATGTTCAGTTGCTTATACTTTACATTTATATTTGCTATTGTTTGTTGTCTCTGCTGCAAAATTCCTTGATAAGTATCAATTTCTAATTGTAAAGTTTTCTTGCTGGCCTGTAATCCATGCACTTGAGATTGATACCACTTTGCAGATACTTCGGACGCATCTAACCGATTATTTATATCTGTTAAATTATTTTGTAATTTTTGTTTCTCTTGAAGTACCAATTGCATTTCCACATACAACTCTGCTATCTTTCCTTTGAGACCTTCATTAGCTGCAATTCTGGCATTAAGTTCAATACGCATATTTTCCAAATCCATTCTGAGTCGCTCATTTTCCAATTCTAATAATGCAACACGTTTTGATAACTCTATATTTGAAACATCAGGTGTTGATAAATGCCTGATATGGAACTCATCGGTTATTAATTGAAGAGAATCTGTAGATGTAGCAGAGTCTAAATCCTCTTTGAATGAATCAGATAAACTGTCCATTATTTTAAATTATATAATAATTTAATGTGATCAGTATACAAAACTTCTTCAATTTTTTTTTTTTTTTTTTCTTCATTAATTGCAACATATATAAAGAGATGTATACATCATAAATAACTGTAATTTTATAATGTTAAAATGTATTATTTATACTGTCAATTTTATATTTGCTTTTATTTTTGATAAAATATGTTTGTTATACATACGTCATTTTGTAAAATTTGTACATATATATATTTTTCTTGAAATATTACATTAATAAATATAAAAGAATACTAAGCATAATATATACAATTGAATACAATGACTTATATATCTCTATTTATTTAAATGTCACTTGACATTATATATTTAGTGGAAACATAACTACTATGCGTACCTGTGTCATGTTGGAACACAAATCTTAAATGTAGATCTTAGAACATGTACACTTTGTGGAAAGAGCATAACTGTTATGATGCAACTTCATGAGAATGGGCATTGCAATAATATATAATTCCTGTATAATCATTAATCGTTACTCTTCATTTTTGTTTTGTCTGAAAATGTGCGAACGATTTATATTATAATAAAATAAGAAAAAATTAAAATATAACCTATTGATTGTACGATCGAATGCATCGAAATTATTATTATTCATGTATTCCATATCACGGCGCCAGTGTCGCTTCGGATATATACATACTTACAAATCTACAGAAACGATAATCTCAGTAGTGCGCATGGTCGTTGAACGTCTTTGGATTAAGGGTGGGTCTGTTCTTTTTGCTGGAGGGGTCGTGTAAACGAATCCAAGTACATACGTATAACAAATAAAGAATAGAATAATATCTACGCAGGTCTAGTTTACGTCTAATTCGAATAAAGATTAACATTGTGGACAAAAGTGTTAAATTATAATTTTGTGTCCGATGCTCATCGACAGCCTAACAGTGACCAAAACTTCATGGCGGATGGAGTTCTCTACAATTTGTGCTATTTTTCCCTAATTTCCAAGTCCCCCCTTTTCGTTCGACCCGATTCCCCATAAAGATTCAATCCCCTATACGCTCTAGTCGCTCCCGTTCATGGCTGCGGCCCGGGGTGGGGGAAAACAAGCTGTATAACGACGTAAAATTTCGAAGCTTATATGCAGGAATATGTCAAGTTTAAAAATCGGTAAGTTACTATCCATCTGCTTTTTACAGTAATTCATATCATTCATTTTCTGAATAATAAGATAAGCGGCTGGAGAGTTGACTCGCGCTAGTTGTTGCCCCCTTTGCATCCAACACGCTTCTATACTTTGCTTTCGTAGTATGGTAGGCAAGAAGGCATTGAACGTACTTTATATACGTGCTTCGAAAGTTACCGACTCTTGTTCGAGAATTACGCGAAGGGGATCGAAAATTAATTGTCCGAATCTTGCGTACGCATTCTGTCGCGTGTGTAAATATTTCGCGATGTGCGGCACGTTCGCGTGTTTTATTGAATCATCGCTTGTGACGTTTGCCGAATTTTATACCGTATAAACTATAGTTGAAATAGTAATACATTTATTTTTCTTATTTTCAGTTCCTTTTTTCTTTGATGTAAGCTTTTTTTGTGCGTTGGTATCTTCTAATTGAATATAAGTTGTTAAATAATATTTCACATTTGTTTCTTTCGCAGATGTTTTGTTTTTCTCTACATTTTAATTCAGCTAATATGATTTAAATAATAATTTGATATTTTATATATTTTTTTTTCTTTTAGCTATATATATATACATATATATAGCTTATATATATATATGTATATAGCTTAATGATATATTGTAGTTAGCATGAATGTTTAAAGTGTTCTTCTTTATCAATCTATATTAAAAAATATATTATTTGTACGTTTTTCAACAGTATTTTTAACTTCATGATCAGAAATATATGTTTAACATTTTGTTAAATCGCAGTTCAATGTTTATGTAATAATTTAAAACAAATATAGCTATTTCTACATTATTAATAATAATGATAAATGAAGTATATCTTGTTTCTTTAGCAATTATCTTTATTGGAAAAAAATGTTAATTTTCAATAAAAAATTTATTCAAATTCATATATATTTTGTTATAAATTCTGATATATATTTTTAAAAACAGTTTCATCAATCTATTCTTATTGTCCAATATTATTGATCTATAACTATAACTATTATCTATATATGTATATACAAGATTATGAGCTATGTTAGTTATATTGACACAATAAGAGTAATTAGTTCTAATAAAATAATGTTATATAATTTTTTATTTACCCTTCAGTAATTTCGACCAAGTTATACATATATTACCTTTTAAAAAATAAATACGTAAAATATAGCTGTATCATAATGTTTCTGAGACTATATATACATATGTTTATTTACTACACATATGCACACCCATACATACATACATATAAATATATATTGAAATATTTTACTTTACAATATATGTCATGTCAAGTTAATGATTGTTTCATTTTCCCTAAAGTGTTGGTAATGCACTTGCTTGCCCTACCCTTGAGAACGATGGACTCTGAGCAAAGAAATCAGCAGGTATATCAACACTAAACAAAAAGCTAAAGAATGAATGCCTGCTGCACTCACGCCGCCGACACAGAACAAGCAGACTTAACATTTACGCAAGTAGTGCGTGAGTAGCAGCTACTCACGCCACACTCAGACGTATATATCTATTTTCGCACATGGCAGCCATGAAGCATGGTACGTTTTATTCTTGTATGCTTTGCTTTGTATGTAAATTTAATTTATAATGGCAATATTCATTATATAGCCTATCAAGAAAGGGAAGTTAATATATGTATATTTATTATTGTCCATATTTCCAAATATGTATTTTACATGAATTTTGAAATATATAATATAATATATTATCATAAATTGCAGTTTATGATAGACATTAAACTGTTGTATATAATTTTTATTATATATAAGTTTTAACTATTTCTCAATTTTCAAGTATACATTATATAGATTGTATTTTTTGAAATATTATGTTATTCAAATAATTCAAATATAAATAAATTGCAAATGCAAATATATCTTTTATTGTGTTTCCTTTTCATATTAGTTTATAGTATAATTTTTTGTGTACTACTAAAATATATTTACTAATAATAATTACGTTCATAGCTTTCAAACAGTATGATAATTAAAAACTATTTGTAAGTACAACAGTTTGATGCCTTTAATGTATTCTGTAATTTAACAATTATTTATTTTCTTATTCTCAGTAATTAAATTTGAAAGTTAAGATTAAAATATATAAAATATATAAAAATATTTTATATATATATTGTGAAAATATTATATTAATTATTGTATACAAAAATTAGGAAGAAATTTAATTATAATTATTTTCAGGCAAGACAAGTCAAGACGACGTATGTTATGTTGTCGCCAAATACGATTATGGAGCACAAGGTGCTCAGGAGTTAGATTTACGTAAAAATGAACGTTACTTGCTTCTTGATGATTCTAAACACTGGTGGAGAGTACAAAGTGCGAGAGGCCAAGCTGGCTATGTGCCAAGTAATTATGTCAAGAAAGAAAAACCATCCCTTTTTGATAGTATTAAAAAGAAAGTCAAAAAGGGATCTGGTTCAAAAACTCTGCCATCCAGTAATTCACCATCTAGAGCTGTGGAATCTCCTATTTTGGCTAGGCGTTTGCCTGCTGACCCAAGCGAGGCAATAGGCACCGCAGTTGTCAAATATAATTATCAAGCACAACAAGCAGATGAATTATCACTCGTCAAAGGCACTAGAATCTTAATATTAGAAAAGAGCAATGATGGTTGGTGGAGAGGTCAAAGTGGTACGCAAGCAGGCTGGTTTCCATCAAATTATACTCAAGAAGAAGGGGATGCCGATGATACCCTTCATACGTATGCAATGGCAGAAAATGTTCTTGATATTGTTGTGGCACTTTACTCATTTTCTTCCAACAATGATCAAGAACTATCCTTTGAGAAAGGTGATCGTTTAGAAATCCTTGACCGTCCACCAGCAGATCCTGAATGGTATAAAGCAAGAAACAGTCAAGGGCAAATAGGTTTAGTGCCTCGTAATTACCTTCAAGAACTCAGCGAATATTTAATACAACCATATCGTGAAAGAGGAATGACAAGTAGTGAGATTAGTACAGGAGATTCTCTTGAAAGAAGGCCAGACCCTGGTGATAGACCACATCTTGTTGGAAAACCTTGGTACTATGGCAGCATTTCCCGTTCGCAATGTGACACACTACTGAATCAACATGGTCATGATGGTGACTTTTTAATCAGAGATAGTGAAACTAATGTACGTCTAAATGAAAATAATTAAATTGGTTTACTTAATTAATTATAATTTCTTCTACAATAATAATAAAAGACTCGTTTAAAAAAGTCTTTAAATATAATGAAAAATATTTAACATTTAAATGATGTATCATAAATATTATAATTTTTAGGTGGGAGATTATTCAGTTTCATTGAAAGCTCCAGGACGTAACAAACACTTTAGGGTACACGTGGAAGGAGCGTTATATTGTATTGGTCAAAGGAAATTCCATACATTAGACCAATTGGTAGATCATTATCAACGAGCGCCTATTTATACTAACAAGCAGGGTGAGAAATTATATTTGGTGCGCCCATTACCAAAAAGCAACCCCAGTAGCAATGGTTGCTAGGTGAATTCGTGCCATGAAACGGTCCATGCGCTTTGGAATGTATCTCTAAGATACGCAATGCCTGCCTAGTAATATCAATATCACACATCTCGTATGTTTATACATAACAATTAATATAATTGATGAACTCGTATATTAGTGTTTCTTGATTGTTTGTCCATTTACACTGATAAATAATTTATTACTCTAAGTAATTGCCACCAACAATTCTTACCATTCATTGGAGCTTCCATACTATTTAGCAAACAAAGCTAAGAGAAACGAAACATTTGTACGGCAGCTATGTGACAATTGACTAGTTGACACACAAAGCTTCTCTTTATATCCATATGTAATTGTAAAACACAACCGACCATGTTATTACAATTAATAATATATTTATAACTACACGTAATGTAGACTGCAAGTGTAATGATCAAATAACGGTTAATTATCATGCAATTATGACCGGTTAAGTGGATCTCTACTCTGAATCTATTGGTATTGAATTATGACAAAGACTAAGTGTTCATTTGTGATTTTGTATTTATTAGAAATTTTTAAGTAAATAAACTATATTTAAGTGTGCATCACAGGTAACGTGTAGTTTCTTTTCAATTCCTTGTTATGTACACTATTACTATATATTTCTCAAAATCATATTTCGTTTGTAACATACATTGTATATTAAAATAATGTAATTCAATTTGAAAATGTTAAAAAGATTGAATATTTTCACTGCTGACATTCAAAATATGTATGTGCATGTTCATTAGTGTTCTTTAAAATTAAAAAAAACTTATTTTTATGCTCTAGCAAATAATTCATAACAGAACTAAATTCAATTATATCAATGAAGGGATGATTTTGCTAATCATAATACATGATTGGTAACAAATATTAATCTTTATTTAACGTGTATATTATATTCATAAATAAAAGTATTATTTAGTTATATGAATAAGAGAGATTGTGGTGCTCCTGGAGATAAAAGTTAATGGCACTAATTGCCAGTAAGGTCACGTATATAAACAATTGCCCTAAACTAAACATACTTTAGGTCTGTATTATTTGTTCGTAATTCCATTAAAAACTTATGCTTACTTAATCATAAGAAAGGATTGTTCGAATTTCTTGTCATGTTGCTCACACCAGAACCAACCTGGAAAAAGCTTATACATTTAGTTACATATATTTGAATGTATTCCTTTTGCTAAGTAAAAAATAAAAATAATAAATTCATACCATGAATGGGTTTGCATGATATGCTGGAAGAGTTGGTTGCCACACTTTATTTGTCATTAATTGACTAAACTGAATTACATCTCTGTTACTAGATGATCCAATACCTACCCATTGTGGATCTAAAACAATTTTGTTTCTTAATATATTTGAAATGTCTGATACATTACACTTTTTGTTATTTAAATAAAAACTTACCATTACTCACAGGAAACTGTACAGGTTTAAAAGGATTAACTGGATTGTATAAAGAGGTATCAATTGATTGTGTATTATTATTAACTACATTAGCTGATGGTTGCCATAAATCACCAGCTGTAAATGGATTTGAAATTACATTTGTAGTTTGATTTCCTACGCCCCACAGTGAATTCGATGCTATAGAAAATTATGTATAATAATTTTGTAAAATATTAATAATTTGATTATATTTAATTACGTTTAGCAATATATAATATGTGTGTACCATTATTAGCATTCCATGTAGATGTATTTACTGTTGTTGTAGTATCATCTTTTACTTGTATTTGTTTCATTAGGGAGTCTAAGTCTTTCAGTGCCGCATAACGATCTTCAGATGGAGGTACATGTGTTCCATTTGCATGCATTGCATTAGTAGAATTTCCTGTAGTCTGACTAAATGGACTTAATGATTCAACATCTAAATAAAAAGTAAAAAACAATAGAGAAGTATACTAATTTACATTGTTGTAAAAAATGAAATTGTAGAATATTCTTTCAATTTACTTGTATTTTTTGGACTATTGAATACAGGATTGTTATCGAAATTGGCAAAGAATGGCTGAGGTACAATTGGTTGACTGAGTTTATTTGTAGGCACCGTAGTAGTAATAAATGGATCAGGAACTTTGCTGAAATCAGCTACAAAATCTGTCGAAAAATTGTTAAAATTAACCGACTCAACATTGTTCGCTTTTGGAGCAGATATAGAAGATAAAGTAGATGTTCCTGAATGTGGAACTCTTGGAATGTTTGTTTGATTAGATGATTGTGATTTTTTATTTGAGTTTTGATTTGCCATGGACGGATCCAGATAATATCTCTTAAGCTCATATTTTGCACTCATTAGATCTTTCATTTTTTGTTCATCTTTTGTATCTAGGGTATGAGATGAATTTGGGTTCATCAATCCTAACCATATCCTTCTGCAATACTCATTACCACGTTCCTTTATAAAATCTATTTCCTCCTGTGTGAACGTTGCCATAGAAATAGATTTTACTCTATGCGGTGGTGTCAAGCCCCGCCTGCAATTTTAAATAAACGCACCAAGATAAATGCTTTTCTCTATACAATCTAATCAATGTATTTGTATAATTTAATTAAGTGATTTCCTTTTATTACATATATATCTCAATTAACAAAAGCACTAAAATCATTAATATTAAATTAATGAAAATGACATTATTATATCTTCGATAAAAAATTGTAATGCATGTACAAATATAGACACATATATAACAGAAAAATAGAAACATTTCAAAATAATTATAATTAATTACTTTAAATATTAATTCTTATATTATAAGTATGTAATATAAAAACACTACAATTCTTATGAAATTAAATAAATAATTTGCACAGTGTATTTTGAACATTATTATCGATTATAAAGATAGTTATAAACAATATTAATTAATAATAAATTGGTAAGTAAGTAGAAGACACTCTTTTTATCAAATATTTTATATAACTAAGGTATACATATATTATCACAATGGAACTCAACTAATTATAGTAAAGACTTTATAAAATAACTATTGGTTTCCTACATATATTATTTGTGAGTGTAACATTTGACCATTGATAACAACTACTACGCATAAAGAAAACAATGATGCTGATAGTGTATTAACTTCCTGACCGTAAATACGAACGTTTAATAAGGATCTATAGTCGCCTACATAAATTTACAATAATTCGTTGCATATGTTCTAAGAAAACATACCATTTATCCACATAAGAAACAATATTTTATTTCTAATTATGATCGATACAATCTGTCTGTCGAATTCAAAATATTGACATTTATCCAGTATTACTTATAATTATTTGATTGTTAAATATCATGAAAAGTATTTACGGAATACATTTCGCCGATTCTGCTTGCAATGTAAAAAAAAAAACGGTGAGTAAAACTATCATTACGTCATTTTTTTATGACGAAGAAGACTTGGTACACTTTATTGGCTTCTTACAAGTAATGAGTACTTACAGCATACCAGAACAAGAGGTACAGACGAATGAACCGATTGTCATGTTGACGTAAGTTGGACCTCGTTGATGGCAATCAAAACATTCTTTATTACCAGGTTGTGAGACCAGCTCGCGTAATATTTTTAAATTCTTCTCATCTTGCTTTCTTTTTGCAGACGCCATCATATACGAAAGCACTTTATAATTCCAAACGGAATAGAGGCACAACTCACTGCTCTCACGCTCTGCTTGCGGAACTGACTCAATTTTCTGTCACGACAATCGTGCGTGTTCCGTAACACATTCTAAAAATGTTTCTGAAGAAAACAGACCAAACACAAAGTATGTTTACAATGATTGTTTAAGGTTCATTTTCACTCACTAGGCTTCCCCTTACTTTTATATACATGAAAATACGAAAATTGATTGGTCAATTTTTGTAATTTGTATGTGTTTGTTTCATTTCTATTTCGATTTTAAATCAAAAGCCAGCGAAAAAGAGAACTAAAAAGAAAGTATATGTAAAAACTTAGTATACGCTTTAAGTTATTTTCATTTCCACTTGTAATAAGATATAAGTATATTTATTTAGAACTACTTTTTAATACTTTCAAATTGTACAAAAAATATCTATAAATTCTAATGTTTTCACAATAATATTCCGATTAAAATTGACACGTTATGTTGTATCAACTTATTTATTTATAGACAATGAGTTGATTCTATATGTATGTATAAATATTTAAATTTTTTAATATAAAATTTAAAAATTTGAAACTAGCAATAAAATGACAATAAATGACAATAAAAATTTATTTAACGAAAGAGAATTGAAAAAAAGTTGAGTACTTGTTATACTTATATTATGAAACATAAATATCCGTTGTGACGCATCTTTAAAGTATTTGTAAATGCTATATTCGTCTAGAAATGAAAGAAGTAGGTATTTGATGGCATTTTAAATATTTGTCTGAAAGTACCATTTAAACACATGTTTAATTTAACACCGAAAATAAGAAATATAATCACCGCGAAAGTTCAGTTATGGTTTATCAAGAAACTTCTGTCGTATTTTATTTTGATTGATTGTAATTTAAAAACTAAAAATATATTAAGTTAAATAATTGGAAATATATAATTACAGAATTCAAAAATTTTCCATCTCTATAAAATTCTATAAAACAGACTAATGATACTATATCAATAATTGCGTTTTGTAGTTTCTATTTATAAATCAGAGGTACATATACATATCTTTTACGTGTTAATTATATAGATGTGATTTGATTATAGTATAAGTAAAATAACTGTTTAAAGGAACGCAGTCAAGGTTAACGAATACGTACTTATTAATTTGACTATTTCAGTTGCTATCTTCGTACGCGGTTGTTTCGTACAGTAGTCTTAAAAACTCTTACATATTAAATGTTTTATTTGAATTTGTTGCACAGAGCTGTACTTTAAATAATATAGAAATATTGTTGATTTAAGAAAGAATAATCATTATTATATGATTATATCTATATTTATTACTAAACAGTACAGTTGATTTTAAAATAATACTGAAATTTTATTTGTCTCAAGATGACATCTCTTGTTACAACACCTACAAACATAAAAAGGTATTATTTTATATTTAATAAAAAAGCGTGCGATTTATAACATAATTAATTTGTTTTTGATGCAATTAATTTAAACTAAATATTTTAATAAAGTTTTGATTGTATAGACTTCCTCAGATCAGAAATGTGCGTCAAGGAAGTGTCATCGATTTGGACATTGATATGTTCCTTAAGATATCAAATTATGAAGATACAGTGAGGCAACTTGATATCTATTATGGAATTGGTATGAATTTATGTTTTCATATTGTACCAAAATTTATTTCATATAAAAATTGAATATGTAAGTTATACACATAATTTTTAGTAAAAAGGCAACTACTTCGGTACCAAAGTTGCATAACAGGTCTGTTTCCACAAATTTCGAATGATAAGTTAGTTGGAAGTGTGCGAGAAAGTATTTATTGTGCTGCTGCTATATGGAGTTTATACCAAGCATATAGGTAATTAAGCAGATATAATTTTTCATAATTAAGCAATCATTGTCATATTATATCTTACTGTACAATATTATTTTTCTAGACGTATAGATGATGATCGTGGAAAATCTTATGAGCTTGGACAATCAGCTGTAAAATGTATGCGTGGAATTTTAGAATGCTGGGTAAAACAGTCACCACGGATAGAGTTATTTAAACGTAATCAATGCAATCGCTTTGCATTACATTGTAAATTTCATTTAGATACTGGTGATGAAATTTTCAAAGATGCTGATTATAATCACTTACAAGTAACTAGGACATAATTAATTTATTTTAATATGAAAAATGATTTTGTAACATTTTTTACATATTTAAAATAATTAATATATTATTTTTAACTTTTTTCAGATCGATATTGTTTCTCTTTATTTGATATTTTTGGTACAAATGATTTCTTCAGGATTGCAAATTATATATACTCAGGATGAGGTAGCATTTATACAAAATCTTGTATATTATGTGGAAAGAGCATATCGTACGCCAGATTATGGTATGTGGGAACGTGGCAGCAGATATAATGATGGTACACCTGAAATACATGCAAGTTCAATTGGTATAGCTAAAAGTGCTCTTGAAGCTATTAATGGATGCAATTTATTTGGAGAAAAAGGAGCTTCGTGGTCAGTTATATATGTTGATATTGATGCACACAATCGAAATCGTAGTATTTTCGAAACAATGCTTCCAAGAGAATCAAGTTCCAAAGTAAACACTACCTTCAGAAAATAATTTTTTACATATTGTATAAAAAAACATATCATTACTTAAATTTCTTATTATGTCTGTTTAGAGCGTAGATGTAGCCTTGTTACCAACGATATCTTTTCCTGCATTTGCTACTCATGAAGAAATATTATATAATGAGACAAAGGCAATTATTGTTAGAAGGTTAAAAGGCAATTATGGATTTAAAAGATTTGGCAGAGATGGGTATAAAACGGCTATTGAAAACAAAGATCAACGCTATTACAAATCTGGCGAAATCAAGGTCTCTGATGTATTTAATTGTTAGTATGTACATTATTTTTGGTGATGCATTTAAAAATGAATTTTCTAGTTTTGTTAATTCGTCTGTACATAATTATATTAACTTTTTACTAATCATAGAATGATATTGATACAATATTTTTCTGTTACAGGAGTTTGATAATATAGAATGTGAATGGCCATTATTTTATATTTTTATGATTATTGATGGTGTTTTTAAAACCTTGCCAGAACAAGTGGAAGAATATCAAAACTTATTAAAAACACGGATGTATAAAGACATCAATGGAGGTATATTGATAAAATATATACTTATTTTATTGTTTGCCTATTATTATACATTTTGTTTTACTAAATAGATCCTACAATACCAATGTATTATTATGTACCTGAAGAAAGCTTGGAAATAGAAAGAAATGATCCTGGTAGTACGTATAGAATACCAAGTAATGAAGGAAGAGGACAGAAAAATTCTACAGATACAGAAGTTGGACCCATTTATTTGTGGAATCAAGCTATGTTCATAATCGCTCAATTACTTACTGCTGGTTTATTGCATATTAATGAATTAGATCCAATTAGACGTTATCTTCCTTCATACAACAGACCACGAAAAGCTGGAAGATATTCAGCTTTTCAAGTAAGTATGAATACAATTTATTTATTATACTTCCCAACTTAATTAACCGTATAAATTATTTTATACATATTTGTTTCATACAGGCTAAACCGAGTATTGTAAGTAAATAATATATATATGTGTAATATAGTATATTTTGCATTAATTTTGTTTTAGCGTTTGACAGTTAGGTTGATAACTTTTGTGCTATAATATGTATGTATTGAAGCTTTTGAATTAAAAAGAATATAATATATGCTTAAATAGTATAGAATATTTGTATTAATATTATTGTAATGTTGAATGTCTATTATTTGCTTATTACCTATTGATACTAGAATATTACATCAATATTGTTTGATACATAAAAATATTTGAATAATAATTATATTTCAAGCTTTCTAATAATATAGTGCATGAAGCTTGGATCGAAGCATGATTTATCTTATGCCCTTTCAAAACGCTTGTTTCTATGTTTCACATTTCTGTTTCTCAATATCATTTCTTATAATTCTACAGTATATGGTTACTGGTATAATAGGTATAAAGTTTAATGGCAAGACTTTTCTGTTTTAGAATTTCTAGTATTTTAATTTTTAGTTCACTAAGGAATGAGGAAGTTTATTGTATTAATAGTTTTTGTAGCATTTTCGTTAAATTATGGTAACACATGATTCATTTATTACAAAATTTTTCTATATTAGGGTACTCATACTGATCTTGTAGTACAAATCGTTCTTATTGCTGAATCAATGCGATTGCAAGCAATGATGGCAACATATGGTATACAGACACAAACACCGCATGAAGTGGAACCTGTTCAAATATTATCATCTACACAATTAGTAAAAGTTTATGAAAAATTAGGAGTAAATAATAAACTGAATTTGCAAGGTCGACCAGCAAGACCAATTGGGTCTTTGGGTACAAGTAAGGTATGTTTAATTTCTGAAATGAAAATTTCTAAAAAAAATTGGAGATGATTTTTTATAGGTTTATAGAGTATGTGGTATGACAGTGCTTTGTTATCCTTTGATATTTGAAGTGTCAGAATTTTACTTATATAGAGACATGGCTCTATTAATAGACGATATCAAAACTGAGCTTCAGTTTGTAGGCAAATATTGGCGACTTTCAGGTCGGCCTACTGTATGTCTTTTAATACGAGAAGAGCATATGAGGTGCTTATTATCTTTTTAACATTTAATTGATTAATAACATATTAAGAAACTTTGATATTGAGGATATTTTGTTACAAATTGATCATAAATGAAAAGGGTGATTCTAGAAAGCAAAATAAAAAAAGTCATGAATAAGAAAATTGGGTTTTTACCTTTAGTGTACATGTATTTACCAGATTTTCAAAGTCATTTTGCACGAAAGATGCAATTTTATTATTCTTGGTTAAGAGTTTTGAAGCTTTTAAGACTTGAAATGGTTGAAATGCTTGACTTCCAAAAGTAAGACTTACACCTATCTCTTCAATTTATGATCACTTGTAATCAAACATTCTATATATGCATATGTGTATGTATACGTTCTGTAAATCAGTAACTGCCTTTATTTTAGAGATCCACAATTTAAAGAAATGCTCGATCTCTTTGCTATGTTAAAGAAAGGATATTGCGATAAAACGAAAGTACGAATTGGACGATTACAGAATCTTATTTCGTCATCATGTATTGGTAATTAATATCTCTTTATTTTTTTTTATTGCTACCCAGTATATATTGATAGAAAAATTTTATGTTACATAGAGCATTTGGATTTTGTAAATACTGCAGAAACAGATCTTGAACTTACCCAGTTCAAACAGTTAGAACATGACTATATTGGATACCAAAGTTTAACAGATGTTCCTAAAGCTTTAACTTATACAGAAAGTACAAAAGATTTTACTGTGAGTAATTGTACAAATAAGTAAGTTACTTATATTGTTTTGTTTATTTCAATTATTTTATGTTTCAGTATTACATGAATGAACCATTGTATAATATATTGAATGAAATACGTAACAATAATAGCCTTTATACTTTATGCCAACTTTATGGCATTTTATTAAAACGAGAAGGCATTAATTATGAAATTAACGGAACAACAGGTACTAATATAAATTCTTTAGAAATAATGTAAGCTGTTATTTCAAATCAACAGATGGATTATGATATTTGTTTACTTACTTTATTTAATATTTTATTTTAGTTGGGGATCACTTAAAAGCACTGTATCAACAAGCAGGATGCCTTAGATATTGGATAGTTGTTCGTTACTGTAGCAGTTTATTGAATCATACTGTTGATAGTATAAGCCCTTTTATAACTGGTGTTCTTGTTAAAGGAAAACAGGTATCTTCATTGCATCAATAACTAATTGAATGTTTATAACTTTCTTAATAATATTAAAGCTCATATTCATTGCTAACATTAGATAACGGTTGGAGTAATTGGACAAGAAGAAACAGTATTTGATAAACCCATGACACCTACAGAAATTCAATCCGTCATGTATTCTACAATACAACCACATGATGTAGTTCAAGCAGTACTGCAACAAGAAGTTTTATTATATTGTGGTAGACTTATCGGAGCACATCCAGAAATGTTCAAAGGAATATTGAAAATTCGTATTGGGTATATATATTTTACTACACCATATATCTATAAGTATTAATATTTTTTAAAAGGTAATATTTAAGTTACATTATTGTATATACATATATACATATATGCATAGGTGGGTCTTAGAAGCAATAAAGCTTTATTTACAAATGTTTGTTAAAAACCCTAAACCAATTGAGAATTACAGTCCATATGAAATTCGTCGATTTCTCATAAAAGTATTGACGGTTAAAGATTGGGCCGATGATGAAAAGTATATCAATTTATAATTTATTATATCACATTTATTAAAATATATATAATATACGCATAAATTAATGTATTTTGTGTCAGACTTACAGTTTTAGGGCGCAGAAAAATTGAAGGTTGTTTATGTAGAGTACCTGCACATTTCTATAATCATGTCTGGGAAATCTTAATCCGTTGCTCAGATGGCATTTGCGTTAATGGGCGAGTATTACCGCAACAACCTACTGTATCGAATATGACTCGTTCAGAAATTACGTTTGCTTTGCTCGTGGAATCTTTACTTCATCATATACATATGCCAGAATATCGACAAATTATTGTAGAGGTATTGTTTTATATTAATAATTTTATCTTAATAGAATATAACTTTATGGTTTTTTTATTTAAATCAAACGTAAAAGTATAATTATGAAAAATGTTGTACGTATGATGTACCTCATTGGGTATTTCTTTTTATAGCTACTTACTATAGTGTCAACAATTTTACTTCGAAATCCAGAATTAACTTTCCAAAGACAATTGAATCTCAATAAACTTGTTGAAGATAGTTTCCTCATGTATTGCAAGGTACACATTATAATTATATATTATTTATATAAGTCAATTGCGATTCAATTTATTATTGTATACAAATTTATTTAGGACCACAACTTAGAAAAAACTGCTGATCAGTCGTTATTTTTTTCTGCTCACTACTCAATAACTACAGGATATCTTGCTAGAGCTATTGTTAATAATGTGCTTACTGGAGGATGTTTTACAACTATTTATGATATCCATGATTCAATTGAAAGTAGAGAAGCTTGCAAGATTACATAATAATAAAGAATAGAATTGTTTGTAATTATGTTAGAATCATATTTATACAAAGATATATATCAGTTTTTTAATATACGTATATTTGTTAGTGTACATGAAGTGTGGTTTATATAGATAATATGCCAAAATTATATAAAATTATGATTCTTGAAACAATTTGATTTCATGTATTAACAAAATATACACTTTAATATTAAAAAAAATATATTTTTGAACAGATAATTTTCGTAGTTATTTTATAGCATTTCTCGCATACGAAAATTAAATAAAATTTGTATAACTGTACAGATTTAATTGTATTATTTAAAATCACCTTTTGGCAAAATTAGTATCCATTGCTCCTACAGAGCGCTGTATATTATTTATATTGGCTTTAATTCTAGAGGCAACAGTACCTACTTCTGCAGCAACTGCTAATTGTTTTCTAACAAAATCTTGATTATACGCTTTTCCACTGTCTATTTCTTTTTTCTCTTCGTCCCGATACTTTTTAACATTTCGTTCCCGTTCCTTATTTCTCCATGTTGCGTTCGCTATCATTTCTTGTCTACGTCGTTCTTTTTCTTCTTCTGTGAGACTCTGTTTCTTTTTCGAACTTATCCATTTATCTTTATTCCTATCTTCTTTATAATGATTTTTAATTGTATTCAAAAATAATTTAGAATGTGTTGCTTCTTTTTGGAGTAACTTATTCGAGGCGTTATCGTGTTTATACTCATGATCGCTTTTGTCGTTATTCTTATTTTTATGCGTGCTAACTTCTCTATTCCGAGGACTTCTTGAACGAAAGTCTTTGTCTTTACGTCTATCTACATCGCTTTTGTAGGATCTATACTTTCTTTCTTCAAATGGTCTATTGTTACTTTCTCTACTTGAACTACGAGTCCTAACACGTTTTTCATGTATTTTACGTTTCCTTTCTTCTTTGTCAAATATTGAATATTTTTCTTTGCTATGTTTCTTAATTTGAGTATTATTTTCTGTATTCTTATTTCTTTTTTTCGTATATTTTCGTGTACTTTCATCGCTCGAATTTTCTTCACTACTACTTTCTAATCTTTTAATGGAACTATCACTTTCTTTTTTTAATTTCTTCTTGTGCTTATGTTTAACCTTCTTCATTGATTTCATCAACTCTTTATCATTGATTTTCTCTTTCAATTGCTTATATTTAGTAGCTAGTAATAAATCCAACTGTGCTTCATCGTCACTATCAATATTCTGTTTATGCTTTTTCTTCTTTTTCTTTTCACTTTTACTCTTTTTTGATTGTTGCTCCAACTAAAAAATAATCAATAAATAATGAATAGACAATTAATAAAATATTTGCTGTTACATTACATATTATTAATTAATATTGTTATTCTTGTACCAATTGCTGTAATTGTTTCAATTTAACAGGATTTTTTAGCAACTGACTCCTTGTTTCCATTTCTTTTTTCTTTATGGCATACAAAGGATCTTCTTGCATTTTTCTTGCCAAGTCAACTTGTTCATTACCAGAAAAAAAACGTAATGATGGTGGAATACATTCTGAAATTATAAATAAATCACACATAAGACCAAAATAGATATTGATTACTAACCTTCAAGTTAATTATATAGGAATAGGGAGAGATATAGAAATGAAAATTATAATATTACTGAAATATATAAAACCCAAAATATGAAATACCATGTTCAATATGATTTCTTGGTGCTTGATTTAATTCAATATCCTTTTCCTCTTGAACCATTTGTTCAAATGATTTATCAATTGGCCGTCCAAGTAAATATTCTTCCCTGTTAATTAACTGGTTTGGTCCCTTGTACATCCAATCTAACTTTTTATCATCTTTCTTTTCTATTACACCTTGTTCCATGGCATATTTTTTTATATCTTCCCGATCTTTTTCCATTTCTATTTCTTTCTTTAATTCTGCTATTTTTTTCTTTTCTTGGCTTTGTTGTTGTTCTGCTTTCCAAACTTTTTCTATATTTTTCATAGTAGACGGATGCCATGATTTCTTCAAATTCTATCTTAACAAAGATTTTAGTTTGTTGATCAAATCTATTATGAGTCTGTTTATGTAATGTAAAACATTTTTATTTAACTTACCAAATCTCCGCCACCCATTTTTAATAGAGAACAAGATATACAAATAAACTTTATTTTAAAAGATCAAAAATTGTCCATTATTTTTATATCTTCTGATGTTATTATGTGTGTATAAAAGTGAGCACTTTTAGTGCATTTTATAGGCTAGAATAACAACATATTAATAATCTGATCACTTCGCACAATTTTAAAGCGCCCTCTTCCAAGCATTCAGTCATTAAACACTCCAATGATTTTCGTATTCCTTCACTCAATAATAATTGTTATTTGTGATTATAGGTTATTATGTTGAGAAACCTCGTACACATTTATCTTTTGCGCTAGAAATGATGAGAATAATATCTGTATGTTGTCCAATAAAAAGTAATCGGAAATATAATAGTATTTTATGCTATAAAAATTGAATGCTATATTTATTTTACTGATAGTTTGTATGGTATAATACAACTGTGTTAATATAAAAATGTTGGAAATTTTGTAGTTATTATAATATATTATCAATTATATGCACTATGTGTAAAAGCTATTCATGTTTTAAAATTTTATCCTTACAAAGATGGCATTACTGAGACCATAGGTTGTATAAAATTTGTATATCAAGATGGTAAAATGAATATTTTTTTTTTGCTTCTTCAAGAGTTTTTCCAGTTGTCGAGTTTCATCGCTTTGTGGAATCTACACCGTTTTATAATCACGATGATTTGAACACTTGAAGATATCTAAGTGTGATGTAGTAATGTGACATAAGAAAGTGAAGGTGAACAATAGTGTGTTTATTTAATTTAATTAAGAATTTTTCATATATAATGAGTAGTGTACATGAAAAGTCGTATTCTTGGATAGATTATTTAGTGGAAACGATCAATAAGCTTAACCATGACTTAGTGAGCTTGGTCTCCACAACATTTAAGTTGTTTCATTCGACAGACAGCATTGTTGACGATGAATTTCAACAAAAATTATCTAATTTTTTTAACGAATTTCTTGATTTGCTAGCGTTTGACGATTTTCAGTTGCAATTATTGAAAGTCTTCTTACTTACATTTGTTAGTATCGTGGCTCTTACTTTCATCGCTTGGCACATTTACGGTCCTAGAATTTCTGAACAGTTTATCGAACCAAGTAAGAAAATTCAGATTTTCATTTTGTCATATGCATTCACATTATAAAATAAATTGTACAGGTTTCTTGATTATTTATAATAGTAAATATTTAACTCGGAACATTTATATTTAATACTATTATTACGATGATAATGCAAAAAAATACTTATATATCTATTTTTATACTTTATTGTAATCGCGCAATAATGAAAGTATTTAATGTAGCAATTTTTTTTTGTTAATTTCATGTAAGTAATAAATTATTAATTTTCTTTTACTAATTCTATTTCTAGTCATTTTATAATTTAAAATCAACTTATTTTTGTTAGTAATCACATTTAAAAAGAAATAAAAAAGAAAGATTTGATAACATCTATTGAATAAAATTAACAAATTATATTAACTAATTAAAGCATGATTTCTTATCGTTTTATAATATAAAAGTTGTCATATACGTTTGCATTCACAAAAGTGGTTTAACGATACCCATAATTTTGTTACAGAACCTGTATCAGAGGATTTTGACTCTTCATCTGGAGAATAATTTGTCTACTGATATAAACTACTTATTTGATATAAGTAATTGTAAGCAAAATACATTTATTCATATACACATTTTGTTTATTTATATTATAAAAGCATTAAACTTTTTATTTGTTTTTGTAGATTCAACAAAAAAGGAAAGAAAAATTATTAATGCTAAAAGAATTACTGTATAATCGATCGGTTTTTTTTTTATAATTCCTTGTAATATTGAAGCAACTAACAATCATGGCAGAAAAAATTAAGTCATTTTTTCAGAAAGCAAAATTGGATGCAAAGTTTATGAATGCTGGAAAAGGACACAAGTAAAGTTTACTATATCTAATTCATATTATAACTATGATAATAAGCAGTAGTGGAGATTGCTCAAGAGCACTTTCCCTTCCACTGAGAGATGTTTTTAGGATACTAAAGGCTAGTCTTAGGATGAATGCATTGTGTACTTGAATGTTTAGAACTACTATATGCTAAAGTTATACAAGTAGCTTTGAACTGCTTAAACTTGTGCTGTTTGTGTTAGCTAACTAGCTGTAATTTAAGGAAAAAATTTTTGTTAGCTATTTCTTGAAATTAATATATATCTTAGCTGCATTTTAATGCATTATAATTACCTTCTATAATTTAACTAAAAATCATTTTATGTAGATTAACAGAATCAACTAGTATTGCTGGGTCTACGTCTATAATAGAGCCAAAAAAGAGGGTAGAACCTACAAAAGAAGCTAAAGTTGCTGGTCAAGCTGCATTGGCAAGATTGGAAGCAAAAGAATGCAATATAAAAAAGTTAAATACGTAAGTTATTTGTGAAACAGATATTCAATTTTGTCTATAATTTTAAATATATATATATAATAACTTACATATTTAACTTATATATATATATATATATATATATATATATATATATATATAAATTTATAATTATATATAAATACACACACACACACACACACAGGGTGTTTCCAAACTGGATAGTACAAATAGTAAGGGAGTGATTACATGTAAAAATAAGTTGAAAAAAAAGAGTTATATCTTGTTGCTTGTACCACCAGTTTGGAAACACTCTGTATAATGGTGATTGAAAGAATATTTTATGAAAAAACATAATTTGCGTAGATCGTATGCAGCTATTAAGGCGCAAGTGAAACGAGAGTTAGAACAAGAAAAAAAGGCACAGCAAGAAGCACAAAAAAATCATGTAGAATCAGAAGAACAAATTCAAGATGCAATTAAGGACAATTCATTGTTAGCTGTTACCAATATTTATTACCGTTGTCCATATTTATCTAATGAAATATTATCTCAAGATGAATGGAAAGTAAATATAAAAGAATTTTTATATGCACAATTGAAAGGAGAAGAGGCGGGCATAATATCATGCCTGGTTATACAAAATTGCAACAGTAAAAAGGAAAAAATTAATGCTTGTGTTGAAACACTTGGAAAATATTTAGAAAACATTATAAATAATGCAGAGGAAGAAAAGTATAAAAAGATTAGAATGCAGAATAAAGTATTTCAAGTAATAATATATTTTTTATTTAATATTGCTAGATTTATTCGTAATATTTTCTTACTCGTATGTCAATAATATATCGGAAAATAATTTTAAAGATAAAGATAAAATTAGTTGAAAAAATAAAAAACAGTAAATTAAAAGTTTTTATTAATCTTCTTTATATACTTCATATTTAAAAACAATTCTAATATATTAATATAAAATTATTGTTTTAAAGGATAAAGTAGTTCCAATTAAAGGTGCATTGGAGTTCTTAAATGCTGCTGGTTTTCGACAAAAGAAATTACTGAATAATGATAAAGAGGAGGATTTCTTAGTTTGGAGTGAAGATAACTGCAGTATTGAAGATCTCATTACTCTACTCGAGGCACTAAAGACTGCAGAGCCCATTCCACTTGAATTAGATAGAAATCTTCAAGTATTGTTACCTATGCAAGCAAGTAAGAGAACAGAGTTACCACAAAGTTTTTTCAATTTAACTGCTGAGGATATTAAAAAGGAACAACAACTTCGGTAATTATATATTTACACATTTAATTTTCAAGATTGAGCATAAAATAGTATTTCATAAATATTCGTTCTCCTGTTGATGTTAATAGGTCTGAAGCTGTTGAAAGAAATCAAATGTTAAGGACAAAAGCTATGAGAGAACGAGATGAAAAAGAGAAACTTAGAAAATATAAATTCTCATTGATTCGTATCAAATTTCCAGATAATCTCATTCTACAAGGAACGTTTTCTGTTCACGAAAACTTTCAGAATGTGATTAATTTTGTTAGTGAAAATTTGATAAATAATGATAGACCTTTCAGCTTAAAGAGGTTGCCTGAAACAACATTTGGTGAAGATTCCTTTCATAAAACATTGCTCGAATTGGGATTGTTTCCTGCTGCTCTTTTGATATTTGTTTGGGAAAATAAATCAGGAGAAATCACGTATAACGAATCTGCAGGATACTTAAAGGAGGAATTACTTTCTATTATTCAACCTGCTTAAAATTGTCATGCAATTCACTATGTATAATCTTTTACTATTTTTTGATTATAACTATTGAAAAATAATGAAAACAAATATATTAATGAGGCTTATTCTTTCTTTTGGTATTTCTGAGTGAAACTTTTGTGGTCATTAGATCATTCTTCAACTTATAACAAAAATCATGGTTTTATTACATGTGTATATTAATCTTGCACATTTTTGCATTTTGGCACTTTTGTTTTATATTAACGTTTAACATTTTATATCAGTCTTTGTACATTTCTCATATGTTTAAAGTTCCATATTGCTTATGCAGAGCATTATGAAGTATATGATAAATATCTTATGATACGGTATGTATATGTTCACCCTATTCATTTAAGTAATGTATGAGATAAAGTTAGTGAGAGTTCAAAAATTATATTAACCATGTATATATGTAACTATACAATTGTAAAAACAAAATAAATGAACATCAATAAATAATATAGGTAAATTTTGTCTCATTATTAAAAAGTTATTTGCTTAATAATTACATACTGCTGAAACAGTAAAACAAAAATACGCTTTATCTCGTCTAAAAAATATGAACAATGAAAAGAAAAATTATTCAAAGTTCATCTCGTTTCTTGTGGTGCATCATTTGATATATGACTTTTTATTTCAACAGGTAAAGCAAGTGTAGCTGCAGCAGCACATAATGCTGTTACAGCATAAATTGCCATTGCTCCAGTGATAGACCACTGAAGAAATACTTGTGCTATATATGGTGTGACCATTGCACCAATTCTAGCCATTGCACTGCAAGTACTAACACCAGTACTACGTAAATGAGATGGATACACTTCTGGAGTGTACACATAAGCTGCTTGAAATACACCAGCAATTAAGCCTCTAGCTAGAAAAATAGCCAATGTCAATGCTACTCTGCTTAATAGACAAGCTCTTCCAAGGAAACAAATTAATACAGCAAACATTACTAGCTGAAAAGCCATTGTTTTCCTTCTACCAATTTTTTCGATCGCAAATATAGTGGAAAAAATTCCTGGAAATTCGGCTAACGTTGTCCAAAGAAGATCGATGTAATCACTACGTTCTAAACGACAATCTAGTTGACAAATATCTTCTTTTTTGTTTTCCCACGAACTGCACTGTTCGGATGATGTATGAAATAATTCTGTAGTCATCAGTACAACACCATAATAACAAAATGCTGTACTCATCCTGAATGTATCATTAATATTTTTAACATTTTAACTTATGTATCAATATAATATTGATACAATACGTGTCATACATAATTGAAATATTTACCATACAAGCCAAAGTAACGTAGATGTCCTGCACATTTCTTTACTTAACACATCTTTCAATTTGCCATGATTAATTTGATAAAAACGATCCATAACTAATCTTCCTGGAGGTAAAGGTTTTTTATTTTCTCTTGCTACTCTTTCTAAAGTTGAAACAGCTCGATCCATTCTTCCATTTGTCATATCAAATGCTGTAGATTCTGGTAACCACTATAATAAAATATAGTGCTATGTATATATATAAGGTGACCTACTTTAATCTGTAAATGCTAATATTTTGGGAACTAAATTAAGTTGAAAAATCTATTTTGGGAGAATTAAGTGAAGTCAAGCAGGTAATAATACATGCAGATATGAGTTTGTCAAGTGCAAGCTTTAAGGTCATTCCAATGTTAGTGGAATTCTTTTAAATGACATACAGTACAATTTTTCTAAAAATTGATGGAATGAGAGGAATTCTGCAACCTCATATATTACAATGTTTATTTCTAGTACTTACTGGAGTGATAATAGCAAATATAAGAAGTGGTATTGTTGATAAAATAAGAAGCCAACGCCAACCAAAAGTTGGCATTATTGCCAATGCTATTGCCACTTCAAAACAAGCTCCAAGGGCCCAAAAGCACTAAAAATAGTAATTATTTTACATGCACAACAATAATCGTGCATCTATTTCATTTTATTTACAATTGTACTTACATCTAATAAAATAACACATTTTGCTCTTTGTTTTGCTGGAAGAAATTCTGCATACAAGGTTACTCTAAAATAATTAATTTTATTTATATTTAACTAGAGAATGTGTTAATACTTTAACTAATAGGGTTTACCAAATACTTACGATTGTGGTACACAACCAATAGCAAAACCAACTAATCCTCTAAGTAATAAAATCCAAAGAAAATTTGGTGCAAAAGCACTTAAGAAAGCATAATAAAGTAGTAATATTGCACATAAAGTTAAGGACTGTTTACTACCATATCTATCACTTAAATTACTCCAAAATGTAGAACTTAGCATCATACCTAAAAAAACAACCTAAAACAATTGTTATACATATATATATAAACATATATATAAACATATATGTAGATATAAAAGTTATTGAAAAATAATTATTGAATATAAATATTTTATTAAGTAATGTTACCGTAGTTGTTAAAGCCTGTTGATATCTAGTTATACCCCAATCACAGTGTAAGGATGGACTCAAAATGCTTAATATTGTTATTTCCATACTATCTACCATCCAACAGAGACCCGTAAATAAAGACAGTTTAACTTGAAATTTTCCAAATCCTAATGCATTGATAGCTTGAATTACAGTAAATGTATCTGTCAATGAATTTATTACAATGTATAACATTCAAATATATATTGAATTTTACTAAAATATAAACTATTCTTAAAATAAATTAATTGTAGTTACTATGTTATATAATTATTTTATTTTTGATTTGTTTAAATTGAAAATAACAAAATTTATCATATATACATACAATATACATACACAAAATATATTTTACATAATATATATACATATATCATATACATAGAATATTTTAAAAGAATAATAAAAAAGGAAATCCATTTATAAAACATTAAATTAATATTAACGTTTTATAATTCTAATATGGTTTGTTAATTAAAGTTATGTTAACTAAAGTAAATGGGAATATCAAACAGGGTAAGTCATTTAACTGTGCCGACTAAATTTACTTGTAAAATATTTGTTGTATCAAACAAACTTTCAAATAAATAAATTAATACAACAAATAGTTTACAAATAAATTGTATATGTGCTACTTTGTTTTACATGCACTTGTAAAAGAAACTGTTAGTAACATTTTTCTCATACCCAAGTTGAAATTGACAGCATCGCTTGTTTCAAGACCCTTATAGAAAAGTCATTCGCAATAAATATTAACTAAAGCAACCATAGCTTTGGATATCCAATGTTATATTTCCATGCATAGTAAGATATTTACACAACTTACAATTACCCGCTCCTTTACAGATAAGTTCAAGCAGATTATCCTGTACATAAAAATTGTGAGTAATATTGTAAAGATACATAACAATTTACGTGTACGTGTAATATCTTCACTTTATAGATATCATTATAATACATACATATGTACATGTCTTAAAAAAATAATTTACCGTCTGGAATAACTACAACAGAAGAAAGCTCGAAGGAACGTTCGATACAATTTCCAAAGTTTCTATTACATCTTGAACCATTTTCTGAAGTAATATTCAGTTCAGAACCTCGTAATTCACCTAGCTCACGATAAGGTTCGTTAGACATTTGTGACAGATTGGACATGATTGTTTGTATATTGTATACACGAAATAAGCAAACAAAATAGTTAATCGTGTATGAGAATGTTCATTACTATATAGAGCATAACAATTTTCATAAAGATAAGGTTAGGCTACACGCAGGGAGAAAGAGAAAGAGAGATGGAGAGAGAAGAAGTCAATTGCCAATTGATGTTACTCGATCTTACTTAAAACAAACATTGACTAACATGACACAAGAAATTCTAAATAGAGAGACAAACGTTTAGACATGAAATTATACAAAATTTCTTAATTAAATTTGAAGATTCATATATTCAAAATATATTTTATAACTATTGTTAAATTTTTTATGCATTGATTTTTCAAACCAGTAAATTAAAAAATATACAATTAGCTTAGTGAAGATTCTAGTGACATAAAACCTCTAGTCATTTTTTATTACTTCTGCAAGTAAGTAGCAAAGTGGTTCTTCTTCATAGTTATACATAATTTCAGGGTATTTACAATTGGTATTCTTTCGTACATACCTATGTACGTATATAAAACATTGATAACTATTGACTTAGTAAGAAATGCCACGACATTTGTGCAATGGAAATAATATCAAGTACATAAATATTTTTATATAATCAAAACCACTGAATAAAATATTTTTAAAATGTTACGTGAAATTTTATTTAAAGATATTCAATGAATATCTTACTTGTGACACGACGAAATTGTCCTACGTGGTATTTAAATATAAATTAATTGTTTTTGTATTGTTTGATTACACATAAATAATGAGCGTTGATAGTGAAAATAAGTCGAATGAAGCTATTGTTCCGTTTACACCATCGGCAAACCAGGAAAATGCAGATAATGGAAATATTGAAAGAAGCCCTATAAGTCCGGAAATGGTGCTACAATTGCCTACAATCACTGATAGTATGATGATTTATTTTTTCTTATATGGATTAGTAAATAATTATTATACAAGTATACATACTAATAAAAAGACAAAAATTAAAGGACGTGCAATACATTTATATCAATTTCAGAGTATTTATGTTCCCCCGAGGCGAACATTTATGACATAGATTTTACAAGATTTCAAATTAGAGATTTAGAGACGGGAGCAATATTATTTGAAATAACAAAACCACCAGCTACTGGTCAGTAATTGTTACAGAATTAATATGTTGTTTAATGCAACGCAATTTATGTTTCATAGAAAAAAAATGTTACTATTTATATTTTAGAATGTGATTCTAATCAAGATGTAGAGCCAGAAAGCGAAGAATCTGGTTGCGAGGATGCTAATACTGGGCGCTTTGTACGCTATCAATTTACACCTCAATTTCTTAAACTAAAGACTGTTGGTGCTACAATTGAATTTCTGGTCGGTTCTAAACCAGTGAACAATTTTCGAATGATTGAACGTCATTTCTTTCGGGATAGACTGTTAAAAACATTTGACTTTCAATTCGGATTTTGTATACCTAATAGCAAGAATACTTGTGAACATATTTATGAATTTCCTACTTTACCTGCTGACTTGGGTAAGCAGTAAATAATTGTTCAATTATGATTTTGTTAATTCTGAATAATATTTAATATAAGGTAAATGTTTTAAAAATAATTTTACAGTTTCTGAAATGATTGCAAATCCATTTGAAACACGCTCAGATTCATTTTATTTTGTGGACAATCAGTTGGTAATGCACAATAAAGCAGATTATGCATATAATGGTGGGCATACACATGATGTACTTTAGTAGAGCTAGGAGAACATTGCATTTTGCAAAAATGATTGTGATAATAGTAGCAAATATTTAGTTAATTTAAAATTACAGTCTAATTTACTTTTATTTGTAGTTGCAATTTTTTCTTGAACTTTCACATGAATTTATTTAAATATCGAATTTACATCATGTGCAATACTATATTGAATTTATAAATGATTAAATACATATTACTACAATTAATAATTCTATTTATATTTAATGTTTGAATATTTGTTTTTTACTGAAGTCAGGCCTTGTGTACAATTATTTTGTAAATTTTAATAATATTATACTAAATATTGTAAGTGAAGATATGAAATCCTTTATGAAAACATATAAGGGGTTTAAAAAAAAAGGATTGACTTTTATGAATTTTTAACCAGCACAAAAATTAATCTGTTTACACTACATAAAATTATATTTTATTTCATTATTTTCTCTTACTTTATATGTAATGTTACAAATTTCACAAATACATGTATATATTTACAAAACATTGTGTACCTTTTTTTACATGTAAAATAATAATAAATTATAGTTGATTAATGAAATCAATTGTTACCTTTAAAAATTCTATTGGTTTATCTGCATGTACCCAATGATTTGCATCATTTATATATATGAAATGAGCAGAAGGGAACAATTCTTTAATTTTATCATGATCTTGTTTTCTTAAATAATCGCTGTTAGCGCCACCTATAAACAATGTTGGGCCATTATATGTTTTTGATCCAACGTTAGGAAATACAGCGATTTGTTTTGCAAAACTTTGTTCCAACACGGGTAGATTAACACGCCATTTATATTTCCCTATATCTGCTTCTACTAAGTTCATTGCTAAAAACTACAATAGAGAAAGGATTTTAGTCTATGTAAATTATAATTTTTAATTACTTATTTAGGATATAATAAACATTCACTTACCTGACGTAAACTCAAAGATTTAACAACAGTTGCAAGTTGTTCTTTTACCATAGCACGTGCTTTAGTCAATGTTGTGCTTCCATCTAAATTTATTGCACGCATTGCTTTGAATATCTTTTCCAATTCCAAGAGGTGAGGACTAGTTCTCACCGGAGACATATCAACTATTATTAATTTTTCTACTAATTGTGGATTATTTAAAGCTACATACATCATCGTAGAACCACCCATACTATGTCCTATTAATACAGATTTTTCAAATCCTAAATCATTTATAAGTTGCACTATATCCTGTGCCATATGACTATATGTCATATCTGTAGAATGTGGAGAATCCCCATGATTTCTTGCATCTACAGTTATTACCTATAAATTTATACCGAGTATTTCCCATATTACATGAAATTTAGGTATCTACCTTACGCTCTGTTTGCTGATGAATTGTTTTTGATAATGAGCTCCAATTAGTTTTTGAACCAAAAAGGCCGTGCATTATTATGATAGGTTGCTTCGAAGCATTTTTATTTCCATTCATTGATTCATAGGAAACATATGCAAGTTTTACTGGTATTATGCTACAAAAAAAAGTAATAAATAAAAACAATATTACCATATAATAGTTGGTCTACATAACGCAATATTTACACATAAATATATACATATATGCACCTGCAATACGTACGCATCAGAATTGTTACGTATTTGTTTAGAAGATAAATACGATAAAAAGGACGAAGCGATAATAAAGTCTTGTCTTGGGCAACGGTGGAACACATTTCGCGTTATTATTAAACAACCGTACACACCACTCATATTTCTTATTTTTTTTATTTCTCAGCAGTATTTTACAATATTTTTAATTCATACATTTAAAATTTATGTAACATTTTGAGTTTCTTAGGAGAATATATATCTTACATGTATATGTATTATTCTTTTTGATAACAAAATCATGAACTATAAATAAAGTATGTGTAGTAATGGTACATTATGAAATACTGTGAAATAATGTATATATACAGGTGTATATGTAATATATAAATTATAAATGAAAATACAATATTGAGAGCAATATGTATAGCAACATTACGTTAAAATGTTTCTATAATTATAGAAAATTTACTATTATCATAAAGTCATCATCTTCAACGTATAGTTATGTTGTAAACTAGATTTCATAGATTCCATATAAACTGCTCCAAGTAGTGGATCCATGTGAAATGGTTCGATACGTAAGCAAATGTGAGAAAAATATGTAGTGTGATTCAGCTATTTAATAATCCAATGTTGTTTCAAATTGTTAAATGTTTGGAATAGTGGATTTTGTGTAAATGCAAGGTTTTAACCTTTACTAAGCATTAAAATAGAATCGCGAAAATAAATTTTTTTTTCAGTACTATAACATAATATAAATATTATACAATAAACAGTAAAGGTCATACTATATACGTATATACATTTATATCAAATAATACACATAAACATTATGAAATAAGTAGAAAAAATAAGACTGTGGATGTATAAAACTATATCTCCAAAAACCTCTTTTTGAAAAGCAGGAATTTTCTTGTATTGCATGTGTAATATATTTGAAAATATAAAAGTATTTTTTACGTGATTCTAACAATGGCATAAAATAATTTTGCAAATATTGCTTTTTATAAACAAATATATCCGTAATTTAAATAAAAATAATTGAAGTTTAAATAAATGTTAGATAACACGGTGTACTATATATAAATGAGTAAAGTTCATAAAAATGTGTACACATTTTTAAATTAACTAATTAGTTAAACTATTGTACGTTACTAATAAGTAACAAATTCATTTATATTCACTGTAAAAATAAAGTACAAGTAAAAAAAAAGTGAGCCTCAATAAAGAAAACAGATTTAAAATTGACTATTTTAATCTTGCATTTCCTTTACCTAGAAGGTAACTCATGCAAATTGTTACAATAAATGTTTCAAAATGTAATAAGCATTACATATTTCAATTTTAGTAGTTTTTAAAATAATAAGCAATTATTAACTTTTAATAGTAAATGATTAAAAATCATCAATATTAATAAAATTCAAATTTCATTGCATTTTATAAATCTATGTTTTAGTATATCAAATATACTTATTCCTTATTTTTAAAAATACCTTATCTGGGGCAAAAAACACTCTACTTGCGAAAATACTCAAATACATTGAGCACTCTACTTCAAAAAATTTAAAACAATTTCAAGAAAATTGTACAACTAAAATATTATTAAATATTTATGAATTTAGTATAAACAATTCAGTCAATGTTTATAATTGGTTAGGTCTAAGAATTATGTACACAGTAAATAAATATTGGTTTTAGAAATCAGTAAATAGTTGGATGGATATTTTTTGTACAAGAGTTTTAGTACAATTTCAGCTTTTTAAATTACTTAGAAGTTTTAAGGTAATTTGAGCTCGAGATTTCAGTGACCTGCAACTTTGTCCCAGACTATCTTGTCCATATTTGACTATTGTGGAACACACATCATTTTCATCATTACTGAGTCCTGTGTGTAACTCATATTTTTCAAATTCTGTTAGTACTAAATTTAAATTTTGAATCCTTTCTTCAAGTAACATTGCAATTTCTTTCCAATTCTGGAACATGACGAAAAAATGAATATTACGTTATTTAGATAAGAATAAAAATTAATATTAATCTATTAAATTGGCTTACATGATCATTATCATTTAATGAGATAGATGTTATTTGTTTGTTACATTTCTTTTTGTTCTTTTTTTGCGAAGTTTTAGGTTGTAATTGTGTTGCACACAGAGTACATATGGCACTAATAATTGCTAGAGACTCGCTACATGTAGACGCTCTTAATAAAAAATGCTTGAAAGACACTGGAATTCTCTTTTCTGGGATATCTATTATCTGAAGGCATGGAGATGTTCGCAACATTTGAACACATTCGAAATCAGGATAACGCGATCGAGCAAGTGACTCCGCGAGTCGAGCGATTGTTTTTAATTGCTCAGAGTAATGAGCTTCACGTAACCTTTCGACTGCATCCATAGGAACTAATATTTTACACGATCTATTTTTCTTTCCTTCTGATTCAAATTTTTCAAGAATCAAAGGAATCTGTTCGTTGTCCAACTGTTTTAATTCATTAGAAAATCGGATAAGAAGAGAAGAACTATCAGATGCTACACATGCTGCTAAAATTTTTAAAATCAGATCTCTCACTACAAGAAGTTTTAGCATGCATAAACGTGTTTCTTCTTGCATTCTAGGATCCTCTCCGTTTTCTGTAAGTGGCTCCCATCCAGGAACAACCTATTTAAACAAGGTACATTAGCTCGTTTAGATTTTAAATATTTTTTTCTTTTAAATAAGTTATAAAAATACAATTACCTGTAAATCACGATTATCTCGTAAAGAATTCAATCGAACTAAATTCTCATTTAATCGTATATCCATACTATCTATAGTAGAAATCAATGATGTGGAACTATTGCACCAACTTAATTCCAAAAGCAGTTTATCTATAGTAGTCATAACAAAATGAAAAGAGTTTTCCAAACGTTCTTTTAACTCCACAAATTCTTGAATTTTTACAAAACTTCCATATTTATAAGCAAACGTTAAATGATCTGCACTCTAGTCACATATTACAACAATTAAATTAGAAATAATTTCTTACTGTCGTAATTAAAACAATTTTATGATATCCAAATACATACATCTTTGTAGTTTGCAATAAAAAATTTAGTAGTATGATCTAAAGTTATGGTAGCTAATGAAATATGGCCAAGCGGAGCAAGTAGTGGTGCGTGTAAATAACCCAATGAATCTAATTGAATGTGTTTAACGTCCAGTAACGTAAAAACACGATCAGCTGCCCCTACTAATCCTGCTTCCAAATATATACGTACTAGTAAAATTTTTATATAAAAATTTGCAAGACTTGATAGTAAACCACGTTCAAGTAGTGCCATTGCCCTATAATCACACATGATTAATTTTATAATGTATTAAATTATCTTCATAAATATTTTCTATCTTTATAATAATAGAATAATCACCTATAAAGATAAGCTGCATCATTTGTGTTGCACCACAATTCATGTAGTAAATGTGTTGCTAAAAGAATATAGGAATCTGCAGGACAAAAATCTGTTGGTAATCTATCCTGAATTGGACATAATTCATCACCCATCTTATATAATTCACATAATCGATCTACTAATTGTTTCTGTTTATTTATATCAGCATTCGGAGAGTGATGAAAGCCACAAATACGACGCAATTGTTCGAAGTGAATATGTCTCTGCATTTGTTGCAGTGAAGTAGGAAATCCATCAGGTTTAACACCAACATCTTGTTCTATCTAAAATATCAATGATATTTAAAACAAAATACAAGAAATTGTTACTTTTATTTGCATAATGTATTATTATTTTATTTCTTACTTTTTGAAGCAATTGTTGTTTGCCGGTAGATGTTAACAAATGCAAATAAATACGTAAATCTCCAACAACACAACTTTTTTCTCCAAACTGTGAGAAGTACTGATACATTAAATCTATTGGTTCAACAACATTTTCAATGATCTCTCCATTTTGTGTAAGCTTTAATAGTTCGAACTTTGCAAGATAAGGAGCTCTAAATTTTTTTCCTGATGTAACGATAATCTTATTAAAAAAACTCAAACATTCTTCTGGTTTTTGAAACTTAAGAGCAGCAAGAAGATAATCTTGATAATACGGCCAATTGTCAACACTGTTGTAATACATAAATAATATGAAACATTATAATGTTCTTATCTAAATTGAAAATTCAGATTACACTCACTTTTCATTGATGAGTTCCATATACGCATTAGCTGCTTCAGGAAAACGTTCTAATTTCGATAAGAGTGCTGCTTTACGTTGCAGAACAGATGAAAGATGTGAAGCTAAAGGTCCTGATAAAACATTTAACATCTCTTCGCTTTTACCTTGAAGTTCTAATATCATTAAGTAAAGCTGCACTTCTTGTTCTGCTTCCATTTTCCCCTCTTTAATTAATTTCAATACCTAGTTTTTATTTATGTAATGTTAAAGTTTTTAGTAAAGTAACCTATATCCAGTTATATGATAACAATTCTAAAATAATTTACAAACCATTCTTTCTGCTAGAGGTAAAGTAACTCCTTTTGCTAATTTTTCATCTGAATGTATAGCTTGCATAACTATACTCATCACAGCCCAGAAATAATAGGGATTTTTTGGTTTAAGTTTATACAAGGCAAGCGCTGTTTGTTGCTGTTTCTTATAATCTCCAAGACGAACATAAGACATAAAAAGATGTGTCAATAATTCTTCATTGTTAGGATCTACTTTTGCTGCAGCTTCATATACTTCACTTATTTTGTCAGCTATAAATATATTCAATATCATGTTCAATACTGACAATAACGATATATGTAACTTTTGTAATTAAATACAAATACAAAATGCTAGAGTATAACTTGAACTTACGTTGATGTCTTTCTCTGTAACATATACTCATGACCTGTAGAGTACAGTCCTCACACGGAATCTCTGAACGTACTTTGTCCATAATAACTTGACACTCATTTTCTTTCCCCAGTCGAAGTAAAGCCAAAGCTTTGAGTACTCTAGCACATTGATTGCTTGGCTGCTTTTTAAGCACTTTATCTGCTTCTTGAAGAGCTTTTTTATTATTCCCATTATCCAACCAATCTGAAATGCATAGTGTAATGATGTTACATAACCTTATTACCGGTCAAGTACTGAAAGTATACTATTTTGAAATATAAAAAATATAATCATTTTCCTACTAATACAAATGATAATAGTATACTTGCCATATATTGGACGTAAACGACGTTCGTTAACGGTATTGTCCACACGGGTCTTAGACGCCATGATACTTTTTATGATAGTTTTAACTCAACAAACCAAAGTTTTCTTTCGTCCACTGCATGTTCGTATCATAGGGCATATTTACATTGATTTTTCACATGTGTATCGTTTTTATAATTGCTAAAAAAATGTAAAAATTTTTCACGGTTATATTTCTAATTCTTAAAAATCAATAAAAATCATTAACATGTATATAATTTTTAAACACTGTAAAATAATTATTTTTTCTATATAAATATTAGGCAAAAGAGTTTCCGATATTAAAATTAAAACAAATATTTTAATGTATGTGTATCTATGTATGAATTATATAGTTGACACGATTCTTTTTAAGTAATATAATTGTGTGTGTATTTTATCATATGTGCAACATCATTTCTATACAAAATAAACGTCAAGATTTTACGATATATAATATCATAAAAAACACAAAATGAATTTTTATACAACTATAATAAAGATAAGTGCGATTACACATTGCGGAAATGGTAATTTGCCTGTATAAACTTTCATGCGCGTAGATTGCGCGTTAAATGGACAATCCTGTTGTGGTACGTTGATAAAGGCTATAATTTTATTTTAGTTATTAAGAATTATTATTATTATTTTTAGTTATTAAGAATTTAGATGCGAAATATAAAAAGTTATCTATTGCACAACGTTTCTAAAAATATCTTCCGCAAAATTAATGAATTCAACTGATTTGCCAAGTATGATGTCCGTCGTGCTACAGGAATCATTAAAATTTTTTACTTGGGTATAAAGTGAACAAATACAATTCCAAAAATGGACCAATGAAATGATTCATTCATCATGTGACTATACGCACTGTACGCAACAATGTTTCATAGTCGTATACGAATTAAACAGGGTATAACAAGATTTTTGCTGGCATCGAAATCACCGTTGATCATTGTACATTTCTATTATGCATATTTGATTTTCAATATAACATGGTATCTAACAAATAAATGACATTGTTTATACGTGAAAAAGGAACCGTATATAGGCATATAAAAGTTTATTTTTGAAGTTATTTTCCTTCGATTGTAATTAACATCAGCGTATTTGAAAAAAAATTAATTATGTAAATAGAATCTTTTTTTGCTACATTGATGACCATGATATACATTAAAATATGTATATCACAAATTTATACTAAAATTAATGAATCAAGTCTGGTAAACTTATAGTATTATAATATATTGGAACTACCTTCACAATTGCTTCGATATTCTTTGTATAAAAATAGTTAAATTGTTCGTACAAAATTTTACAAATGAATAAAAAAAATAAGACGGTTTTCGAAATATTTATTAAATTAGAGAAACTATATAAATTCTACAAAAAAAACAGTGTATATGTATAAGTGTAATTTTAACGATTTTCCACGTATTACATATAACAACTACTTTTTTTCAGGTTTTATATATGTTTACTTAATATAAAATAAGAGGATATGGTAAAAGAAAAAAATACATATCATATAATCTTTCTATTGTCAATTCATATGAAGTACGACGTAATCGATTTTTAAAGATCATGACATCATAGTCATGCATTAGTATAGGAATGAACTTTTAATCGTAAACGATGCATCGAAATAAATACATATATGTACATACATAGTTTGTAAGGAGATACTGAAATTTATGTAGACGAAAAAACAGAACTTCTAGCAGTGTATATATCTACCGTAGTAACTTGTTACTTCTATAACGGTAAAGATGTGAGAGATAGATACAGTACCAGTGAAATAGCCAGAAGGAAGGGAAACTTGCGCTGCCTGTTTGCCTTCTTGGGGCCATGATTGGTAGTATTCGTTAGTACTCGTCTAACTGTTGCATCGAAAGTATCACCACTTTATATTTTCCATATTTTCTTTAACTCCTTTTACAAGAAAACGGTACTATTTACTGAAACATCATTGAAACGAGTCTTTTAACGAGGTAAGTCACTGTTTATAATTATTCTTTAAGCTGATGCTGTCCTACGTTAAATTATTTTTTGATTACGTATTAGAAAACTATGACAAATGTTCTTTTTTCAAATGAAATTTAAACAGTAAATAAGTAGTTGAGAAATATTTTTCCTCTTTTAATTAATATTTTAGTTAGTAGTGTCTTCTTTAGGAATAATATTCTCTGAATTCATGATCGAATCAAAATCGGTACAAGTGCATCAGTAAATTGGGTTTCGGTGACGTGCAAAATGTAAACTTCTGTTGTACTACTTTCTAATTAATGTGAAGATTCCGTTCATCAGGCGATTAAAAAAAATTACCAGTGCTGGGCGGGTATATTTCCCGTTCAAGAGAAACTTTTTTGATGAAAAGTAATAATACTTTCGTATTTGGTTTTGTAAATTTAAAATATATATATAGTGTAGAACAATATACCGCATAACTAAAGTATAAGTTCAGTGCGTTCGTAAATAGTATGATATTATCATATTATTTTACAAACGGAAAATGTATAACCATTGATCGAGCATAATTTCTTTTCGTGAAGTTTTTTTTATTCTATTTAAATAATGTATATTTGCTTTTGAATACACGATATATATCTGTGACATACAACCTGTTGCAATAGAATGTACCAATTTTAAAAATATTCCTGATTCTATAATTATTGATTCATATCATTATCACTTTTGTACATAAAATAAAAAATAATTGTCCCATGCAAAATTTCGATAAAATAAAATTGAAGACTGTATTTTAATATCACGTCCGGTTTTTTCCCTTACTTCGTTCGGGTTTTCCCGTACGTGATTGTGTAAATATGTATCCAAATCGTAGTTAGAAGATAGTGATGACATAATTACTGATGGTAAAACCAGCTTGACAATATTGAAGTGTCGGAAATTACAAAAACCAGCTTGACAATATTAAAGTGTCGGAAATTACAAAGTTATGCAACGAAATGATTATAATCTATGTTTACAACGAAAATGTCTACATAATTATATAATGTTTGATAAAAATAACTTATTACTCTTAAACTAAAAAATAAATGAAAGTTGATTTTTGTGTGCTTACAGTATAAAGTAGTAAATAATGAAAACAAAACTTGTTTAGATTTGAAATAAACCTTTTTTAAACACTTTTTTCATTTGTTTAAAGCAAGCGAGATATTTTTTAATAAGGAATTATTGAAAAATAAGGATATGATCTTATTTGTCTTTTCTGCGGACAAATTGCTAAAAATAGAAAAAGACAGTATTTTAAAAATATACGTGTAGTGACAGTAACTATACAGCGGTTGCATTCATGTACTTACAGTCACTTGGATTGTGATACATATCTTGTATGACAGTAACACATATGCAGTCGACCAATGAGAAACGAAATGTTTCATGCGAAATACCAGAAACCAAGAGACTGTCTGTACCTATCACTGTTATTGGTAAAATGTGAATTAATCACTACGATAACTGTGATGATTTTAAATGTTTAATAAACAAATGTTTCAAATGAAACTTGATCTGTGTCAAGGAGGCATAATTTGATGCATATTTTTGTAGATAGATGCGTAAAAGATATGTACAGATTATTATTTTGCCCGCAAAGAGGACCAGTAAAATTAATATTTTTTAAAATATATTATCAAAATAATTTTTTTAAATTACTTTTTAAAATTATTAAATAATCCCTTGAGATACATTTTAATATTGCTGAAGAGACTGTAACATATCCAAGTTTCAGAAAAATCCAAGCAGTGATTGATAATGGATGAAATAATTAAACCTTTTCAGTCATTTTATCATAATAATACTTTGCATAATAGACATTATGATTTTAATAAATAAAAAAATATTTGTAAATTATATCTTTGAAGTTAATTGAAAAAAATTTGAATTTTACAGGGACTACAGAGATGGATTGGCGATATTTACATGTTTTGTTTTTATCCTGCATAATTTTAAATGTTACTGCAACATCGTATGTATATATTTATTTTATTTATTTTGTTTCAAATTGAATTAATGTAATATATGTTAAGTGTTGTGTTATTAAATATTTTACATAATTTAATTGTACATAAGAAATAAGTTAATATTTAAATGTTTAATATATTTTTTAAGTTATTATAGCATAGTAGCTCCAAACATAGTGAGACCTGATTCAGAATATCATGTAACTATAAGTACTACTGGTGTATCAACACCATCAACAATATATGTAGAATTGAATGGATCACTTGATAATGGAGAGACATTTAATGTATCCCAAAGTGCCCAGGTAGAACCATATTCTACTAGAATTTTACGATTTGAGGTAAATATACTGATATTTGTTAATTTTTCTTCATAGTAGAAATAACATATTTATCGGGTTTTCTTTAATTCTGTAGATTGGTGATATTATTCCTGGTAAATACCAACTAGTTGCACGTGGTTTGTCAGGAATAGAATTTTCAGACTCAAAGCCAATAGATTATGTTTTAAAAAGTTATTCAGTTTTTATTCAAACTGATAGAGCAATTTATAAACCAGGAAATAAAGTCATGTTTCGATGTATTTTGTTGAATTCTAGGCTTAGACCTACACTTGAAAGATTAGTGGATATTCATATCACGGTAAGCATTTTTGAGTAAATATTACACAATAAGTAAAATAAATTGTTGAAAGTACATTACATTATTATAGGATGGGAAAGGAAACAGAGTTAAACAATGGACCCGTCCACCTGTAACCCATGGAATCTTTAATGGGGAAGTTGAACTATCTGAATTTCCAGTTCTTGGTAATTGGAGAATCACAGCTAATGTTGGTGACCAAACATTTGAAAAAGAATTTGAAGTTGCAGAATATGTTTTACCTAATTTTGAAGTAACAATTGATGCTCCTAAGCACTTCACATTTAAAGATTCAAAAATCACTGCAACTATTTATGCCAAGTAAGCAAATTATAATTGATTAGGCAAATTTACACTTTTTATTTTATACTTTTAAAAATATTTATCAGATTATTTTTAATATACATTTATTCCATAATAATAATAGTGTCATTGATGTTATTTAACTCACATTATCTTAATATTCTCGTAAAAAATTTGACAAAAATTATTTATTTCAAAGTGCAAATCATTTAGGTATACTTATGGCAAACCAGTGAAAGGAGAAGCTACTGTTACAGCTTATCCTGATATTTTTTCTGGTGTTATACAACCAATATTTCAACAACCTGTAAGAAAAGTAATTCCTATTGATGGAAAAGCAATTGTTGATTTTGATATTCGTGATGAATTAAGGTATAATTATTTTAATAGAATGCTGTTAAATGTTATTTCTCACCAGAAATATAATTTTATTTTTTGATTTATAGATTAATTGATGAATATGAAAGACCAGTTATGATTGATGTTGCAGTGGAAGAATCTTTAACTGGTAGAAGACAAAACACTTCTATGCAAATAACATTACATAAACATAAGTACACAATGGATTTAATAAAAACATCAGAATACTATAAACCAGGATTAAAGTATACAGCATTTGTACGTAGGAAAATTGTTTGTAATATCAAAGTTGAATTTAAGTCATATAATATACTAGTGGTTATTGTAGATAAAATTAACATATCATGATGGAACACCAGTACGAGATAACAAAAATCCTGTTACCATAAAGTATAGTTACATGACTGATAATCAGACTGTATATACAAATATTACTGGTATGTTAGATGAAAATGGAATGGTAAAATTGGATTTTTATCCACCAAAAACTAATGATAAAACTTCATATCCTTTAAATATTGAGGTAAAACATTGAAACAGATACAAAGGTATTATGATAAATGGTTTTTAATTCTAATAATGATTTACAAAAAACTTGTCATAAATAGGCTAAATATTTAAATCTTTACGAATGGTTTCCGTCAACGAATCAAGCTATGTCTCAGAATAACGAATATATACAAGCTATCTTGAAAACTGAAAACCCTATGGTATGAAAATTTGTCATATTTAACGAGTTTTACAATTAGATACAATAAAATCAACATTAAATTATTCCAACTGTTAATAATTGCATTCTTTTATAAGGTCAATCGAGAGGTAGAAATTGAAGTAAATTCCACAATCCCATTAAAATATATTAATTATGAGATATTTGGACGCGGTGATATATTGGATGCTGGTTCTATACATGTTCAAAACAAGCACATAGCCAATTTTAAGTAAATATTCATTAATTTCTATTTGCGTAGCAACTCGCTATACTTAATAATTGTTTATAAAAAAATATATTCTAGGTTCTTAGCAACATATGTTATGGCTCCTACTGCACATGTAATTGTATATTATGTAGGAACTGATGGGGAAATCATTGCAGATGCTTTAGATGTAGAACTGGAGGGAGTACTTCAGAATTTTGTGAGTTACTATTAGAAATTTAAATATAGTAAAAATTGTAATTGACGATATGATTAAATATTAATGCTATATTCTTTATTTAAGGTTGATATTAAAATGGCACCTGAAGAAGTTGGACCAGGAGAAAATGTTAATTTAGTTATTACTTCAAATCCAAATTCATATGTTGGATTATTAGGTGTAGATCAGAGATCTATACTGTTGAAATCTGGCAACGATTTGTCATATGTACGTAGTTTAATAAATTGTTTGTCTTAATTCAAACTTCACTATTGCAACATATTTTATTTACAGGAACAAGTGTATAAAGAATTAAAATCATATGATAATGTCCACGAATCACCTTATGCAGATTCAGTTTTCGATCGATTTCTATGGAGCCCTGGTTCAGCTACAGCATATGATGTTTTTAGAGTAAATAATATTTTCATTTCAGTCTAATAATTTTTCTATTTTTTATTGTTTCTTATGTTTAGCTGATTTTTTTCATGTAAGAAACTATTTTCTTCTATCATGATTATGCATAAAATTGTATTGTAATTTTTTTTTTAATTTACAAAAACTGTTACCAAATATTATTTTAAATATTTTATACAAAAAGCTTAATTATAATATTTTTTAAATAGGAAACTGGTGCCGTTATCATGACAAATGGATACGTTCATGAAAACTTCCGAATTCGTAAGTAAATAACTTTCTATATGGCTTATTAAGTTTATTACTAATATCAATTTATCAGTTTTTTACACGTAATACTAAATATATTCTAATATATAACATATTGATCAATGATGTTTTGTTTATTTGTAATGTAGAGTGAGAATTTTCATATAATACTTACTATTAATTCTTTAGTTAATCAGTTCAGGTATTTGTTACTTAACAAGGCTTATCTCTGTATAGTATACTACAGATCTGGTGTAGCGCTCGCAATTCCATCCGCTGCTGAAAGTTTCAGTCCAATTGCATTGTCACCAGAGAAGACGAAAGTACGCAAGAATTTCCCTGAAACTTGGCTTTGGCAAACGCTTGATGCTGGGTAATTCTATTAAAAATTTTTACCTGCTGAAAACTTTTTCTTGTCATTAAAACCATATCATTAATATATAACTTGTTACAAATACAGAAAATGTTATTAACTATTAACTATATTAAAACGTTGATCATATTATATATAATTTTTTCAATGTTAAATTACTAATATTTATATATTTATTTGATGGTGGCCTTGTGTAATTTAATGCTATGGTGATGGACTTATTATGTTTCACATTTTCTGCTTTACCATTTAATTGTTTAATCTTATATCTTTATGGATATAAATTATATAAATACGTACATCTTTATATATAATGTAACTTATAGAAATGAGAAGAATAATACTTCAAAAGAAATGTACTAGGACATTAGGTATATCTTTATAGTAGTAAAGATATTTTAGAACTTTTTTCTTATTCTCTTTCTCTCTTTCTCCCTTGGTTGAGCTGATATAATACAATATAGAGAATTGGATTACAGAACAACCGGGAATACTGGAGGGTAGAATAACAGGCTCACCTCATGGGGGATCCACACTTCGACCAGACCTTGGTCCACCTGTTACGCACAAACTAGCAACAAGACCACCACTGGCAGGTCCTTATGCCTTCTCTCGCATCCCACCCCCTGTTTGGAATAAGCCCCGTGTATTCCTAATGCATGACATCTTAAACACCTGGCTTTTTACAAACTTCTCTTCAGGGTATTTATCTCATATACTTTCAGTTTACAAAGCTTTACATACACGCTTTATACATATACGTTCTTTGATGAATGACGTCCATGGGACATTGCTTTATTTTATATAAATTTCATTTCTATGTAAATCAAAGCTCTGGAATATTCTGGGTTCTTATATAACTGGTATACACCATCAATGATAGAACATAACATGTCATTGTTAATTTATTCATATATATATTTAATTATGCATTATGTTTTACATTGTGTGTATCATTTTTCAGTCATCATTCCATTAAATTGTATAAAAAGATTGCTTTATTTTAATAAGGTGAATAAACTCTTGTAAGATAGTTGAAAATTATATATCAGTTTTAAATTACATTTATGTATAACACCTTTAAGGTAAAATTAAGACCAAAGTTTTAATTGTATATATTGAAAATAGGAATGAAGGGAAAAATGAGCTGAAAAGGACTGTACCTGATTCAATTACATCGTGGGTACTTACTGCATTTTCTGTAAACGATGTTCACGGACTGGGTCTCATAAAAGAGCCACGGAAGGTAATCCAAAATTATAATGTAAATAATTTGAAAATTTGCAGAATATTAATATACATTACCTCTTTACAGTTGAAAGTTTTTAGACCGTTTTTTATTGCTATGGATCTTCCCTACTCAGTGATTCGAGGAGAAATTGTTGCAATACAAATTGTAGTATTTAATTATATGAACAAGAATGTTGTAGCTGAAGTATCATTAACAAATGAAGGTCAATTTGATTTCGCAGAAATGTCTAATGACGTTCACGATACGCCTAGTAAGATTTACATATAATGAAACATTTTATATAATATTTGCAGTACAATAGATATGAAATGTTAAAATATTTTTCAGAATTAGAATTATATCGTAAAAAGAAAGTAGATGTAAAAGCTAATTCCGGTGCTAGTGTTACTTTCATGATTATTCCTCGAGAATTGGGCTATATTACAATTAAAGCAACTGCAAATAGTGATTTGGCTGGTGATACAGTAGAACGTAAACTATTAGTTAAGGTAAATTATATTATTGTTTACTACTTATTACTTAATTAGTAATTACAAATAAGAGTTCTTTCATTAATATATATCCAGGCTGAAGGAGAGACACAATATATAAACAAAGCCATTTTCATGGATCTTAGAAGGAAAACAAACGCATCTACCAATATCACAATTGATATACCCAAAAATGCAGTATCAGATTCAGAGCATATTGAAATCTCTGCAGTAGGTAATGTTCTTTTATTGTTGGAATTTGCTGAAAACTAATTTGTTGGAGAAATATTGATTATTTCATACTATTAAATTAAAAAATTAATAACTATACCGAATATTTGTTTCATTTGAATAATGTATTTGTCAACAATCTTTATGTTTCATTTCTTAATTATCAAGAACTTAACTTAATTTTATCAATATATCATATTAATGGTAAATTATATTTTTATTAGGTGATATTTTGGGACCAAGTATTCTAAATTTAGCAAATTTAATTAAAATGCCATCGGGTTGTGGAGAGCAAAATATGTTAAATTTTGTTCCAAACATTATGATATTAAATTATCTTAATGTAAGTAAATATACAATACAGACAGAAAACTAAGTACATATTATTATAAAAATACAGATACTGAAGATTTATTTGTGTTATAATTTTCATTATAGAATACAAATCAATTAACTCAAGCAGTCCAAGGCAAGGCCCTTCATTACATGGAGATAGGCTATCAAAGAGAATTAACATATAGACATGATGATGGATCATTTAGCGCATTTGGCATGTCAGATAGCAATGGAAGTACATGGTATATTTTGAGAAATATATTTCATTGTTGCATTACATTTATAAATATTATATAAATTATATATTGTGTATATTTGTATCATATTTATTATCTATATTAGGCTTACTGCCTTTGTGGCAAAAGCTTTCAAGCAAGCATCTGCATACATTCCAATTGAAAACAGAATAATAAACGAAGCTTTGCAATGGCTAGCAAATAATCAAGCTCCAAATGGAAGTTTTCCTGAGGTAGGAAGGGTTAGTCATCGGGACATGCAAGGTGGAGCTGCTAAAGGACTTGCACTGACAGCATTTACTCTTATTGCTTTTCTTGAAAATGCAGTAAGTTTAGAAGTAATTTATTTAAAGTTGCAGTAATAATATTTAATATATGCATTATTATAATATTTTACATGGCAGGATTCTGATGGAAAGTACAGAAATACAATAAACAAAGGAATTGATTACATCGTTCGTAACATGAATGATCTAGACGATATCTATGCTTTAAGTATATGCACATATGCTTTAAATTTAGCAAAACATCCATATGAGAATACTGCATTCAATTTGTTAGAATCTAAAGCAATTACAAAAGAAGATATTAAATGGTGGAGCAAACCCATTGCCGTAGATGACAAGAATCCATGGTACCATACCTTACCGCGACCGGTCGATGTCGAAATGACGTCTTATGCTTTATTAACTTATCTAAGGCGTAATTTAGTCGCTGACTCCATACCTGTAATGAAATGGCTTGTAAAACAAAGAAACGCCGAAGGCGGTTTTGCATCCACACAGGTAAATAATACGATAAATGCGAAATAGATGTAGTTGTTAATAATCTTATGATTTACTATTTTTAGGATACAGTAATTGGAATACAAGCTTTAGCGAACTTAGGTGAAAAATTAGCAACAAAGAATAATGCTATTTCCATAGTTTTTATGTATGAAGGTGGAGGACAAAGTCAAATGAATATAAATCCAGACAATTCAATGATACTTCAAAAGCAAGTAGTAAGTTTAAATTACATTCCAAACTTTGTAGGTATACGTGTGTCAAAGATTCAATGACTTTTTTACATGTAAAAGTCAAAAGTTTTATAATTTAATTAAATATTAATTTGTTAGATTTTTGCACACATACGAGTAATAGCTATTACAAACATTTATTACGGCATTTCGTTGCGAATATTGCTAATTTTTAACATTTCATTAAATACTATACTTTTACATAATGGATACAAGACTAATATTGCCTCTTTCATCTTTCTAATTACCTTCCTGAAGAAAATTAAAAGTATGATCAAATTTACATGATGAATGTTTTGTACAATTAAAAAATGATTTTGATATTTGTCATTTCTTAAGCTCCCAAGAAAGACACGTCTCGTTAACATAACAGCTACTGGAATTGGATTTGCTTTGGTTCAAGTATCATTCCAATACAACTTAAATGTAACTGGAGCATGGCCACTCTTCACTTTGGATCCCCAAGTAGACAAAAACTCTAATGCAAATCATTTGCAGCTTTCTATTTGTTCTGGGTACGTTATAATCAATTCAAACAATATGTGTATATTTGTATGTTTAATATAACAACATATTTATTTAGATTTGTTCCAACTAAAGAAGCAAATGAAAGTAATATGGTTGTGATGGAAGTCAGTTTGCCTTCTGGTTTTACAGTGGATAGGGAATCATTACCTAGTCTTGAAGTATCACAAAATGTGAAACGAGTAGAAACTAAGAACGGAGATACAGTCGTGGTTTTATATTTTGATGAGGTGCGAAAGAGTACATTTATATTATATATTGTTAAGTAGATTATATTTTTAATCAAATTGAGATTAAATTTAAAAAAGAAAATAATATATTACAGATGAACAGGCAAGAATATTGTCCAACAGTTTCTGCATTTAGAACACATAAAGTAGCAAAACAAAAACCGGTACCTGTTACTATATATGATTATTATGATTCGTGTAAGTTACTTAAATATTAAACGGATTATTTTATAGTTCATTTGGTTACATATGTTACATACTGTTCTACATTATGTTTAATTATATATATCTAGTGCGGCGTGTGACACTAACACCATAATCAAATTGGAAGATTGATAAATATAAAACTAATCTATCGACATTCGCGTTCCCCTTGTCAATCAGATCTCAGGCTTGAATATTGATAACTAATGTATTGTGTATGTTTATATCAGTATTTGTACCTATATAAGGCTTACTACATTATGGCAAAAGCTTTTAAGCGAGCTTCTAAATAATCAAGTTCCAAATGGAAGTTTTTTTTTTTTAGTGTATAATGTCACATGCCGTACCAGAATCAATGAAATTCAATCTATGCATATAATTAACTTCACATTTATGTATAAATACTAACTCATCAGAAATAACTTGATATACTATATTTACTTTTACATTAGTAATTCTAACATATTAATATTTTTTTGCAACATATCTAGCAAGAAGAGCAAGAGTATTTTACGAACCACGGAAAGCTACACTTTGTGACATATGTGAAGATGAAGATTGTGAAAATCTATGCGTTTCACAACCTGGTAAACAAAAAGATTTTTCGAATTCTATTGCTTCATGTTTATCAATTTGTACATACCTACAACCATTACTTACTTTATTTTCTATTACATTCTTTGGATATTTGCTGTAGCTATAGCTTTTTTACAAATTGTATGTAACTTTTATATAAAGTACAATAACAAAGTTTTGTATAAATAATAACTTGTAACCAAAGTAAATTACATGCAAGTATCAAATTCTTACAATATTTAAGAGTATTATAATCTATTTAAATGGTTATTATTTAAATATGCAGTAAATATAATCTTCAGACGTTACAAATTAATACTTGGAACTTACTACAATTATACATAAATAATCTATTAAATGTAATTTAGAAATATTACACTTTATTGAATCAACTACTCACTGTTAAATACTGATATCTTTTATGTTATAGTAAATATACCTTATTGTTATTGATAGCATGTTAATATTGTATCTTTTTATTTATTTATAATCGAAAGACCCTAACTGAAAATAATAATAAAAATTCCTTTATACTTTCCGCTTTTTTGTCACAATATAATCATCATATTATTAAACTCCAAAGAAATATTTTTCCTATTATATAATTCAATTTAATGTATCATTTGCGAATCATAATACATTGAAACTAAATAAATATTCATTCCTTACGTACGTATGTACTTCTTTGTCATACATGTATGACGTTATACTGATTTACATAACCTCGTAATATCAGAGAACTATAGCTGTCATTTAAAGAATGTGTATTTATATGTTAACGCCAAATTTTGTCAATCGTTGACATCACCACCGTTGATATATGCTGCAATAGATACATAAAATTACGCATACGATGAAAATAATCCAATAAACAAAAGTAAGCTCACACGTACGAGAAATGTTGAATTACGAAACTTAATATAACCTTAAAGTTAATGTAATGATAGCAACGAAAAGCAGTTAATATAAAAAATAATGGACAAACTTTTAACGAACACATTACGTGTAAGCCATCGATTAGCATATAGAATTTCCTCAGCGTATCAATATTCGAAGTAAGTCAAATTCAATGTCGCTTTATAAAAACATAAATACAAAATATAACAAATAAATCAATAATTGTTGTTATTATTATTATTCGCAATGTAATTATATTTCAGAAATTTTAGAAATTGTACTGCACGCATGTATACAGGCTACAATAATCACTTGTTAAAGTCGTGTCTACTTTCTCCTGTAAAGACACATAATATTATACCAAAACGTACAATGTTTATTCAAACCCAGGATACACCAAATCCTAATAGTTTAAAGTTTCTACCTGGAATTAAAGTGCTAGAAGAAGGACAAACTAAAGATTTTCCCAAGGCTACAGACGCATATTGCTCACCACTTGCGAAAATGTTGTTTCGCGTTGATGGTGTAAAATCAATATTTTTTGGGCCTGATTTTATTACAGTAACAAAAGTAGATGAAGATGTTGAATGGAAACTACTAAAACCAGAAATATTTGCTATCATTATGGATTTCTTTGCATCAGGTTTACCAGTTTTAACAGATGAACAGCCAGCAACAGATACTCGTAAGCTTCTTTTTTATTTCTTAGCTGTTATATATTAAGATTGATTAATTTATACAGTTATAAATAAAAAGATATTTCATATACTTTTTACTTAAAACTCATCTTTTACTGTGATGCACAAAAGAAATGCATATATAAAGTTCTACATATAATTAATAAGTCGTTATTTATTGTAGAAATTAGCGATGATGACAGTGAAATAGTACAAATGATAAAAGAATTATTAGATACTAGAATACGACCAACAGTACAGGAAGATGGAGGTGATATTGTATTTATGGTATGCAATTGAATATATTTCTATGTATAAAACTTACTTAATAAAGTAAGTAAAATTAATAATTTTAACACATTTTGGTAATAGGGTTTTGAAGAAGGCATAGTGAAATTAAAGATGCAAGGTTCTTGTACAAGTTGTCCAAGTTCAGTAGTTACTTTGAAGAATGGTGTTCAAAACATGATGCAATTTTATATTCCAGAAGTTCTGGGAGTAATACAAGTAGAAGATGATACTGACAAAATCGCAAAAACAGAATTCGAAAAATTTGAAGAGAAAATTAAGAAATCAAAAACTAATAATGAATAGATCTTAATTATTATATAGTCATATGTAAATGTTTCATGTGTATGTATGTATGCATGTATGCAAGTATAAGAGAATTAAACACATAAGTTTCTCGCCTTTTTTCATTTTTTTATTTTATTTCCGTATGAAATGTTTAACGGCTAGATACAGAAACTTGCCACACACGAATGGTGTTGTCAGAATAACCAGCAAAGAGTGTTTGTCCATCAGTAGACCATGCTAAAGACAAACAATGAGGTGGTTCTGCTTTACTTGTCGCAGATACAACCTCTGGTTTCAGTTCTTCAACCATTTCCTTAGTTTCAAGGTCCCATATCTTGATCCATGGTCCAAATGCAGCACACAGCCAGTAACGATTAGGACTGAAGCACAGGGCAGTTATAATATCGTTGTGATCTAAAGTATGAAGATGCTTTCCATCATTCAAATCCCATAACATAGCCTTGCAGTCCTATGAATATTAATAATCTTTGTTAATTAATATATTACAAAAATGTATAGCATATATCAGAGAGAAATAATTTTGAACATGTTCTGTGTACAGGAAAAAGTAAGCAGAGTGGTTCTCTAAAGTTTTCGAATTCAAATAATAAAGTTATATATGTAATTATAAAAAAATGGCATTGTGCTGAACCTTTTGGTCTATTTTAGTTAAAAATATATATAGCAGGAAATATTTTTATTTGCTGAATTAAACTTTTACTAGCCTAAATTGTGTAATATGTGTTATTATAGCACTTGAAAGTTAACTACTTCAGTTCATTATTTTTTTTCGGTAATATAATTTCGTCATACCTATAAGATAAAAGAAATATATACATTGCAAAACATCTTGTAGCTCATTTTTCGAACATACGGAATATTACACTATTAACAGCTGACTATGAGAGAAGTTATATCAAATAAAATAGTATATATTTTTTAATATATTATACCTTTCCACCAGAAGCACAAAGTGAACCATCAGGGGATACAGTAACAGTATTGAGATATCCAGTATGTCCACTATGATTGATCTTTAGTTTGCAATTTGTTAAATTCCATACCTACAAAATAATTTATAATAACTTGTTAGAAACATTAATGATTATGAACTTTCTTAAATAGTTTACAGCTTGGAAAATCAGTCCCATATCCGCAAATACTCATGGATATCATATTTAATAAGTAGGTATGCATCATGTTAAATTATTATAAGTATCAATATTTTATACAACCGACATACCTTAACTAATTTATCCCAACCTGCAGAAACAATAATAGGATTTGAATGATTTGGGGAGAAACGCACACAGCTGACCCAGTCCGTATGTCCATCATCTTGAATAGTGTATTTACACTCGGCCAAAGTATTCCATAGTTTGATGGTTTTATCTCGAGAACCAGAGACAATTTGACGGTTGTCCACAGAAAAGGCAACACTTAAAACATCCTGTTAACATAACAAGTTCATTTATTTCATTAATTTAATGTAAATAATACAAGTTCATTTATTAAATGTGATCAATACTTACAATATTACAGATTTAATTGCCCACCTCTTCTATTAAATACAAAAAAAAAATATATAAAAAAAAGCTTCATACACAGTACATTCCCCATCACTCACGTAGTTTAATCTTCTGCCAATGGCATTTAATAAAAAAAAAGAGGAAAAAAAAAAGCTTCCGTATATCTTGCGAACAGCGACGGCTGTAGATCAGAAGGAAAATTTCACACCTTGGTATGATCTTCAAATCTCCGTGTAGTACGACCTGCAGCCAAGTCCCATAGACGAAGAGTTTTATCCCACGAGCCAGAGAGTGCGTAATTACCATCAGACGACAAAACTACGTCGCTAATAAAATGAGAATGACCGTACAAACGTTTCTGAGGAATACCATAATTAGCTTCATCACGTGTCAACTTCCACACAATCAGAGTTTTGTCTATAAATAAAATTTATAAATTTGTAATATCTTCTGAATTTTTCGTATGCAAGAAAAAGAAGTCTGCTTTATGCATATACTTTGAGAAATAATACATAGATGTTGTATCATATGCCGTGTGTAACAATTTATATGTTCATAATACTACAAATTATAATAATTCCACTGCAATAAAATATCTGTTTCAATTCAAAGTGGTCATTTCGCAAAAGAACCATAAATTATGAAATAAAAAAATCGTTTATGTTAATAGATGTTTTGGATGTGACGTACAAAATATTTGTACATTATCTCTATTGCTCAATGATTACAGAACGGAAGAATGGAAAATACAATGTACGAACATGTAAGAAGTATTTCAGAGACAAATGAATTTTGTTAATGGGGCATAAATATTATAATGTAAATAACATGGTGCATAAAAGTAAATGTATATATGTATATAAGAAACATTATAAAAAACTATATGCTACTTTGCTTACCACGTGAAGAAGATAATATCATATCTGGATATTTCGGATTTGTAGCGATTTGGGTGACCCATCCATTGTGCCCCCGAAGCGTACCTCTTAGTTGAAGAGTTTCAGTCATTTTACAATTATTCTAAAATATTTTATATCGTGGATTGAAATAGATTTCGACCCACGGTCTACATTCAACAAAGTGTTGAGCGAAAAGAACGGTGTAGTGCACAGCTCCCCTCTTTGGAATGTGTGTATGATCACGACTTACATATTTAACAGACAAGCAAGTTATAGGTTCAAAATGTACACTTAATACTATGTAAAATTATATCTATAATCAATCTTTAATCAAATTATATCTTTAATCAATCTAAAAACACAATATTACTGAGTAATAATAATATACTATTTAAAATATATATGAACTTTTAGGTAATTCGAAAAATAATTGAAAATATATAATTTTGACTTTATAGTACATGAAAACCAGTCTTATAATGTTGGTTTCAATATTGAGGTTATGTCTTCTTTAATATAACTAAACTAAAGTCAAGTAAATAATCATAAATTCAATAAATATTACTATTATATAAAAATATATGAAAAAGCGTAAATAAAGATTTGTACAGCAATGGCTGGTAAACAAGGAAAGGATTTAGCGCTGTCAATGTTAAGAACATTACCGAGATTATGTTTAAGTAATATTCGTGACAATCCAGGATCAAGAAAACCTGTATGTATTGTATTAACAATATATATTAGTATAATATGAGTAAATAAATATCAATGATATTAAAATATTGATCAAAATTGAGTATCAATTAAAAATTTGGAAATTAAGCGTATTATTTTCAATAATAAATTTTTCTGTCATTAGTATTTATTATTAAATAGGAGTTTAATTTAAATCATATTCTTAAATCATATAATTTTTCAAAAGTATATGCAAATTGTTTATAAAAATTATTTTAAGAAGTTTATATATTTCTTATAGCCACAACGTGGTCGAGGTCAACATGGTGGCAACAAACACGGAGCTGGGAATAAAGGTTCAGGTCAAAGACAAAATTTCATGCGACTTGGATACGAAACTGGAAATAACCCATTCTATCTAAGGTTTCGTCGTGAACCATATTATAAAGGACATCAGTAAGTATTAATCTTTATTTAAATGTAAATATAAAATATATTATAATATATATATAATAATATAGTATAATTTATTTTAAAGTTTTTGTATTAACTTGAGTAAAACATATACATGCATTACATATAAATATATATTATATATAAAGTTTTAATTTAAATGTAAAAAAAAAAAAAGAATCCAACTTTATATCAACATATATTTCATAATTTAATATTTTGATTCACACATAGTTTAAGGAGAGAGTACCCTCCTTTGTCTCTACATGAATTGCAAATGTATATTGACACAAACAGACTAAATCCATCTAAACCCATTGATCTTGTATCTATAATCAATACAGGATTATATACTTTTAAAATAGAATGGAAACATGCTGGTGTTCACCTCACAGATGAGGTATATAAATTTTTATTTTTTATATTCTAAGACTAAATACACCATATTTTGTGTAAAAAAAGTTAGAACTTATTTAAAATTACTTTTGAGGGAGCTGATAATTTTAAAGCAAAAGTAAATATAGAAGTTCAATGGGCCAGTGAACCTGTGATTGCAGCAATTGAAAGAAATGGTGGTACTATTACTACAGCATATTATGATACTCATTGTTTATTTGCAATGTCTGATGTAGATAGATTTTTCACTACAGGTAAATTTTGTGAGTATATTAAGTTAAATGATAGTTAAGGAATATTATACTTAAAGCATGTTTATGTGTGGTTATTAGGAGAACCAATACCACGTAGACTATTACCACCAACAGATTGTTTGGAATATTATATGAGTGCAGCAACAAGGGGATATTTAGCAAATCCTGAGGAGATTTCTAATGAACGTTTAGTTTTAGCTCAGAAGTATGGTTATGAACTACCAAAGATTGAAGAAGACTCTAATTATGAAATGCTAATGCAACGTAAAGATCCTAGACAATTATTTTATGGTCTTGCACCTGGTTGGGTTGTCAGTCTCAAAGACAAAGCAATACTTAAACCCAAAGCTGATTATCTGAAAGAATTTTATGCAAGTTAGAGTGTACCTTTATAGAATATGTATTTAATAAACAAATAAATATCTAACAAAAATAGAACAGAGTTTGACAAGTTAAATGGACTTGAATCAGTTTTAGAATGTTATGTAATAAATAAGTTTTGGATACTGTACATTTTTGGTATCTGTATACGACTCAAAATACATGTATGTAGTTACAGTGAGCAGGTGAAGTCAATTTACAAATCAGCGAAAGTAACAAATGACGATAGCCTTCTTATGTTTTAATACTTTTTATGTCATTACGTTTAAATATTTTAAAAATATGGGATACATTAAATGCAATTTTATTAAAAATTAGAACATTTGAATGCATAGAAAGCAATATGGTGTCAAAATAATCTGTCAGATACGTCAAAAACGATCAATTTTGCACACTCATAACATTTAAACAGCTGAATTGCTGAAGTTAAGATTCACATTTTCGAATTCTACGTATCGGAAACTATTGTTTGTAAAATATAAAATTTTATAGTGAAAAACATTATGTAAAATGTTTTGTATTCCTTACAACGTACTTTAGACTTCGTTTCTTTTATCAATAAACTGTTATTATTGTTGAAAAAGAACGTTGAACATTATAGTTTGTAGTACAAAACTAATCATTTCAACATTTATCGTAGGCATTAAAAAATAATGTTTGCGGAGTTTAACAAAATTCTTGATAAATTTTATAATGCCTTTTTTAAAAGAAATTAAGGATTCATACATTAAACGACAAATAGAAAGTTCGAAAAGAAATGGTTTACGGCATGCCATTTTTAGTCCTAAAACTAGAAGAATTTTTAAAGGCCATTACATAGGTGTATGGAAGAACGATGTAAAAGAGGGTAGTGGTAAAGAAATAAGCAGGTAAAATGATTACTATATTAAAGTAATTGTCATAAGTAGTCGTGATGAATTAATATATAAACGTTTAAGATGTTTTATTTTCAATTTGAGACATATTCTTTTAATATTTTTGACATACTTTAAAATAACTTCCATTCAATTCGAAACTTGATAGAAATGGGTGGATGTACGATGGTAATTGGCTTAATGGTAAAAAACACGGTTGCGGTATTTTGAGCAAAATTTCCAAGGAAGATCACACTATTCGCCGATATTATATTGGTGAGTGGGTAGCTGGGAAGAAACAAGGATTCGGGCACAACTGGTTCGAAGATGGTAGTTATTACGAAGGTGACTTTTGTCGGAATAAACGACATGGCTATGGTCATATGTGGCATTGCAACGGAGATTACTATGAAGGTGGTTGGAAGGATGATTTTTATCATGGCATGGGACTGTTTATAAAAGGTTTCAAAATTAATTTTACATGTTCGTTTTGCAATCAATCCTCACAATATTACACATACGAATAAAAATAATTTATCAAATCGAACAATCATTGTAATTTACAGAAAATATGCATGTTTTTTTTAACATAAAAGTTAAAAAAAAATAGAACGTTTTATGTAACTATCTCATAGATAACGGTAACAGATACGAGGGTCAGTTTATCAAAGGCAAGAAAGAAGGCTACGGCACGTATTACCACATGGTCAGCGGCCAAGAGCAGCGTGGTTTATGGAATAACGATCATTTCATAAACGGGATTATGTTGGATGCAGACTTCCGGCAATTTGCACTTCGTCCAACGTCATATCCTATTCCACAAGTATATAATGAAAATAAAAAAACTTCTATAACTTTTGTTTGAGGATTATTTTAGCTTCGAAATACTTCGTTCAAATTCAAATAAACGAATTCGAACGATAGAAAACAGTCAATTATTGTTTGTAATAATTCTTTTTTGCAGATGAAACTAGTGATGTATGTCGAAAGCTCTCAAGATGCTTGCGAAATCATTAATGATAATAATCCCGCCACAGAACAAGTTTCCTTCGATCGTTCTTGCAAAAAACCACCGAAACGTACAATTCCAAACACATGCATGCCTATAAACACGTGCCCTTGTTTACAATCCGTTTTATAAAGAAATATATGTATCTTTTTAAGTAATATGTAATTCAAGACGAGTCGATGTTGATTGTATAATTTATTCTAGCACAAGTGCTTTAATACGCATAGTATGTACGTATAAATTGCTTGTTTGCAATAAAAGTTATGTACAGCATAATTACCGCTTCTTCAGCGGAGGCAGTAAGTTCACAACAAAATCTGAATGCGATAGAGACAATAGAACAAGGCAAACTTTAGTCTCTGCATAAAAAAACGTGAAAACTCACTTGAGCATGGGGCGCGTTACGCGAGAAACGATGAATAAATGAACGTAACCGAAAAAACTGCGAGTTATACTAATAGAAACGCACATTTCTAAACGAGATAATAAGTACATTAAACGCAGTATTGGTTGCGAAGGTACTACGAAAAAAATAAACTTCTATTCTCGACTATTACTCTTCGAACCACAGATAAGAATATATTCAACGATAGATCTTACCACGTTGTATTTGTAGATTAAGTCGCTATGCGAGAAAGGGAATGTTTTACGTTCATACGCACATCTCTTTTATAGAACGTCACTGTTCGATAAGTGTATAAATTCGCTGCGATAGAGGATAAACACGGGAAATAATATATTAAGTCGTTTGCTGAAAGAAGCAGATGTTTTCCTTCAAACTTAATGTGTATAGGCATAATCGAAACATCGCAAGGAACAAAACACATCAAGTCCTCTTTCACGTGATTCACAATTCAAATCTACGCTGTACACATTATAAACAGGACAGTCAGTACAGGTATACATTTTCATTCAATGCAGTTTTTTCCCCTAATCTATTTTTGATTTTTTATGCCGGTTGCTTTATGTACAGCTGTTAACATTGTAGCCTGTGATTAGATATTCATCATTATCCTTCATTGGCTATCACATTTGAAAACTAACACAGGTTGTAGAATTCATTCTTCAGACCACGTGCGTAACACTGGAGGTCTGTAGCAAATTTACACCGTTTCTACCCTCGACATCGGTCGATTCAATTTGTTCTTTGAGTAACTCCAGTTCTCTTATGCCAGACACAGTGACCTCATACTTATGGGCCACCAGGCTTCGATAGAAGTGTATCGCGAACGCAAGGAAGATTATTAACACTGGTATCAACACGATACAGGCGGACCAAGCGGCCACTTGAGAGAAGTCGTAGAACTTTACCCAGCAAAGTATGGCGATTTCCAATAGAAATAGTAAGAGTCCTAGCAAAGTGGAGAACGCCCATGCCACCTCGATGTACCAGTGTAGACGTTCATGAGGTGATTCGTGCACCAAACTTATGCTATGTAGATTACACACAGCCTCTATGTTCGGCAGGATACACGTTGATATCATTAGGGCCAACATGTGAACCGCGACCAAAAGTGTTGTGCACACAGCAAAGGCGATTAGCATCTCCGGTGGTACTTTTGTGTCGGAGTTCAGCTGCACTTCCACCATGGCTACCTGCGATAGAAATTCTATTTATTAATACAATGTATAATACCAATTATCATTATCGAAATTGATCAACTACATAAGTCAATTGCTTCGCTTTTGAACGACTTATATAAACTGATTAGAAATGCACTGAATCCTCTACTTCCAATAATGATATTTAAGAAAACTAGAGACGTCTAAAAGACTTTGTTCGCGAACAATACTACTAGATAAACTAGAGTTTATTATTAGTATTATTGTGTTGCACGTGCAGTCTAGACTACCGAAGAGAAGACGTATCAAAGAGTTCAGTTATATACCATAGCGAAACCGGAAAGTAGGGCAGACGTCTTGCTTGACGCTTTAAGTTTTGCTCGGCTGAGCTGCAGTTTTCTCCAAGAGAGATAACCCGGTGTGTGAAGGCCATCTCCCGACTGCGACATCTTTGACTGGCGGGTAAAAGAGAAGAAAATAAATAATACAATGCAAACGAACGATACGAATGAATAATTTAATGAAAGGTGTATGTTACAAAATTAAGTAACAGCGATTGCTCGTATAACGCGCTAACTTGTGACAAGTACCTCGGCTTCCCGCGAGCACAGTGGCCAATTATACGATCCAATTGAAACTTTACCGATTCAGATTACGGAGCAATGTAATATGACTACGTTAGTCAACAAAACAATTTCTCAAATATTAGTATGCGCGTGTTCTTGCTTCAAAGTGATATAGAGGCGACCCCCTCATATTATATCTTTTATACAAACCGTTTTCTCTCTAATAAGGTTAGAGAAATGAAGCATTCTTCTGCATAATACGATAATTCTACTACACGGTTTCAATTCGACGCAGAAGATATTAATGTATTTTAGTATTTAATGTAAGTTTAGTATGTAATAGACATATTTCCGATCGTCTTAAAGGCAATACTGTATTTCATAGTATTATTTATGGAATCCAACCTTGGTTTCTTCTACTGATTTCTAATTTTATATATGTTAATTTTTAAATTTCTACGCAACTATTATATGGGGTTTAGCGGTAGAATTTGCAAATCTAAGGATTGGAAATACTACATAAATTACAACTATATTCACGGAAAATCTGTGTTAGAAGAATTTTCCTTTTTAATTTTAATTACATTAAAACTTATAACTAATTATTCTAACTAAATTTACTGTTTTGTAATGTTAGCTAACAAAGACGCATTCGTTTTGAATCCTAATTCGCGTTCGAGATGAATGGCAAAAACGTTGTTAAAAATAAACCTGCGATAATTGCACATCCGGAGATAATCAGTGTTCGTATAATTGGCGGTCAACTGCACAAGCACGTAAGAAAGAAAGACACGTACCGAAAGTAGATGGCAACGTCGGTGCCAACGGGAGAACCTGCCAAAAGTCCCGTCTAGGACAAAAAACCAACGGGTGCTGAACGAAACAAATAATAAGGCAAATTATTGAAAAGCCTGGACGCAACGCTAGAATGAAAGTTCAAGTATTCATAAATTGATCACAACTGCGGGAGAACTGGTAAGCGACAGAGCGTCGTAGACAACTATTGTTTTACCCGACACATTGACCAACTAATAATACAATTCCCTAAGTAATTGACAAATAAATAAATCTGATAATCTCCCAAATCTTTTTAAAATTCTTCTGTATTAGAACTTCTGTTACTAAGATATAATTATTTTTGTTTAGACTATAACTGGCCTCCAGCACGGGATGAGCGATAAATCAATTTCTTCGGCAGATTCGCGTGTGATGTAAGTACATTCACAGTTACTTTGTACGCGATATTTTACGTGCCAAATTCTGCTAACGTAAAGGTGATAATACTTCACGTATACTTGTTATGTACAAATGAAATTCACGGTCGAGGAAATTATCGTTAACGCCAGAATAATTATCCAGTTGGTATAATTATGAGATTACAATTTAAAGAATTGTGATTGCTCTCATCCGGATTTCAAGGATTTCACGAAATATAAATGCATATTCAATCTTTTTGCTTCTGTAGTTGAATGTTTACAACGCAATTCTTTTCCGGATAAGAATCATTTCAGCGATTCTCATGAACCACAACCTCAATACTACACGGTTTCTCAATTATAAATTGCTAATTTAACAACTAATTCGTTTCTTCCCGCGGACCCACGTGATTTCTGAAATAAAAATTAATTAATCCCTGTTGTTGAAGTTTAATAGTGAGTAAAAAATATATATTTTTTAATATGTATACATTCTCGCTTGTCAATTATTAACTGGTCATTTAAGTGATATGGGCAGTGGATGCAAGCCAATTTTGACTAATGGCATAAATTTGTAATATTATTAAATATAATGGTTCTCACTTAGCAATCTTACAAGCCACACTATTACAAGCTGTGCATAATAATATCAACATGATTCATAAAATAGAAATATGATCAGCATGTATTACGTTCTTGGTTACTCTCTAAATAATTTTACATTACTTTTCTGACTCAATGCACTTTTATACACGTTGCATTTTTCTAGTAGCACTGAATGTTATACAAGACATATACAGAGCTTCCTCTATGCCACAGTAGGAGCATCAGTATTTGTATTACAGCGATAAGAAAGTTAAATATGTGATGTTAAAGTAGGATCGAATAAACCAACATCCACCGTGCACCCGTAGGTCAGCAATATCATCCGATTATCGATAATCGGAAATATAAATGAAACAAATTAGTTACGCGCGAAAGGTGTGTAGATAAGAATGTATATGTGGCACGTAATGAGAGAACGCGACGAGACAGCAATATACATCTAGCGTGACATGCGGAGAGATAAAGAGGAAACGAACTGCGAAGAGAGATCAAAGAGACAAGGGGAGAACTACCGACCTGACAGTCGTGGAACCGCTTGTGGAAGCAGTGGCCGTCAGCGTTGCGCAGATGTGTGCGGGCCACGTGTACGTGAATCGGCAACTGCGAGGAGGGGAGTACCGCTCCACCCTCCGCGCCAAACAGTGAATTGCGTCCAGTGCTTGTCGACCATATGGACATCAGGCTCGACTCTTGTGCGGCTCTGACCAACGCTGAAAGAGAGGAATAGATCTATTACATTATTCCTCTTTGATGTTGAAATCGTTACATTATATCAATTTATACACTTTTATGAATGCATATCGTTGTACCGGAGATGAGTAGATATCCGGAATTTATATCAAATACTGAAAATTATATTTTAGAGTTAACGATGTTTTAAAATTATTTGCGTTGGAAATTATAGAAGCTTACATTTGAAGAATTAACAAATGTCGTTAATTCAGTACTATTCTTTGATCCAGAATCATTACTGCATGTGTATTGAACCTAGATTCGTAATTATAAATCAGGGCCTTTCTTAACCAGGGTCTTTCTTGAATGTTTACGATAAGTATCACGTGTGTGAGAATACGCCCTAACACCATTTGATGCGGTCATTAACCTGTTTTTAGAGTGAGAAAGTAACCAAGGAAGTTGGTCCCGAATCAGGGTTAACCCCATTTCTTGACCTGAGATAACTATTAGATTTCATTGGCTCCATTTTATCCTTATTTCGTTACGCCATAGGCGTACGTATAGTTTTTAATGGTTTTTCTACATTACCTATTTGCATTATAATAAAATAATTTGTGTACAGATCTATTTATGTATGCTTAACCTTCGCATTTAAAAGACCAATTAACGTCTCGTTGAAGGTGTAAACTTTTACTTTACGTTCATGAGCAAACATGCATCTGAAACAAGAAGTAGAATGCAGAAACATATGATTTCATTTTGAAAGTATTCAAAGCTCACCTATCATTTTCAACGATCGTTGATACAATTTGCGAGTCGTTGACAACGATCGAATGATGAGGGCGCTGCACGCACAGTGTTCAATTTCATTTACGCGCTATTAGGCAAATGATACATTTCCCGCGAACTCTGATTTAAACGCCACTCGAGGACGCCATTTCGTAATAACTATCAATCGAAGTGATTTACTAACATATATTTTTGTTACGGTCGGTCATTGTACTTGGAAAGGTAGTCACAAATATATTATCGCTAAAAATATAATGGAATTTAAAAAGATAATAGTGCCTAGGGATAAAAATAAACTGGCTTTAAAGTTACCTATTGAATCTATTGAATATGAATAATAAAATACGATTATTAATTGGTATTGGGTAACATTGTCGACAAAACTGTCATGATCGACATTTCCGATAATCGAATTCTAAATATCGATTATTCATCAAGAAATTTTAAGTATCGATATCTTCGATAATCAAATTTTGAGCATCGATTAATCATTCTGTAATTCAGTGAAATTTCTCTAATTTGCAGGATTATTGTTGAACTAAAATGCGAATTTGAAGATATTGAAAATTTCAAACTGTAAAGTGCAACAAATAATTTTAAAGAATAATGTGTTTCGGCGAGTTTTGAAGATCAGTAAGTTGCATCTGAAACCAGTTTTTTCCATGTAACTATTCCTGTCCAACAAAAAACTGCTGGAGGTTGGTACAGAATAAACATCGAGAGAAAAGAGATTCATCATGAAACACTTCGACAATGTTTTTTTTTTTTTTAACACATGATACACGTTCAAAAACTGTTTCAGTTTATAAACGTTAAAGGATTATTTCATCATAAAAAATTACAATGATATTTGGAGATCCAAGTTATAGGTACAATATAACACATCCTAATAGTCGTCATCAATCATATACAGGAAGATGACTAACAACAGCAATTAAAAACTACTTCTTTTGTAAAGAAGGAAATTACATTTTATAAAAGAATACATTAGTCAGGCGATACGTATATTCAAGAAAGTGTAAGTATAAATTACAAGACTAAAGCAAAAATATATTTAAAAATAAAAATTTGCAATAAACCTTAATTTAATTACATACTTTGGTTTGCATGGAATTCTTTATAATTAGTTGTTTTCAAGACAGCGCAGAAATCAAGTTAATTCTAATTACACTCCCACAACTGATTCATAAATAGACACAGATATAAATATCTGAGTAATGGACGAAAATAAGAGGCAACAATTTTTTTAGTTATAATTCTTTATACACGTTCGTATACACGTGTACATTCGTACACATTCCAATTGATAGTTGTCATGAACAAGCCATAAAGAATTGTCTACATTTCTATTGGATATATTGCAGCCACCATTTAGAGATACGTGCCAATATCACTAAAAATACAAGGACCGCAGAATGCGTAGAGAGCTCGTTGTAACGGATCGCATACGAAATTAAATTGCGATTAAAGTAGTCCAGGAATAGTAATAAATATTGCTGGTGAAAAAAAAAAAGATTCGATTCATCTGATATACGCAACGGATACATCACATCATTATATACGAGGTTAACAAATTGCCAGGAACGTTGCGCCAGCACGTTGTGATTATAAATGTAAGAAGAAAAAGAAAATACGTTATCAAATTGCTCGGAGTGTAACAGCAATACCATTCGAATGAATGTAGTTCACGGACATACTGTAATCATGATTGTGTCATACACTGAGATATAAGATGTAAAAAAATTAATACCAATAATAGTAGATATTAAATTTTTATACTACGAATTTATTGTTTAAAAGAGCGAATGACTTTCGGTTGAAATTAGAATAGTCTGATTCATTTAAATACTTTGGTATTGCAGGTTATGTATTTTAAGAATGTAGAGGTATATCAGTGTGTGATTGTAAACGTGCAATTATATTTACCATTTTGGGGGCGCTCCGAAAAGTGTGTGGAGAAACGCGCGAACTCATGACGGAGATCAACGCACCACTCACTTTTCACAAATTATAGAAATGTGTCTAACAAATCAACACATGTAAAAGGTAAAACACTAATGTTTAATCTGAAATTGCAATAATAAAGTGATTTAAATATTTAAACACTTCGCAAGCAACACAATTACATTAAATGACAGCGGCGAAAGACACCAGTGTACTGAATAAGAACGCCGCGATACGGCATCGACGAACGTTTCCGACCGATGCCGAAACGTGCCGACGATCACCGACCGTTTTCAGCCATCTGTGGCAAGTTAGACAAACCAATATAATTTTTAATCGAACAATTGCACTCTTATTTTAAATGTTGACTTCTTGGCGATATTTTATTTCAATTATTGGTTCTTCGCTTCATCGGAAGAGACAAGAAGTTGTATGTTGCAAATATTACTTTTTACGATATGACACATTCACACAATGTGCATTCAAAACAGAATTACACAAACGGTTAATTTTGGTTGAACAACAACAACATTCTATCAAGGTATTGAATCAAATTGTATTTTATACTGATTACTCTGTCTTCAACCCCGTTGAAAATTATCTGTACTGTTTAATCAAAACGAATCACATAATTCTATTTTAACAATTACTTTAACTAATCTTTCTGATAGAATAAGCGGTAAAAGTACTTTTTTAAATACTTTTCTGTTTTTGTAATAAATTTTGCTTTTCTATGTTTCCGAGTCCCATACATTTCTACTTGTTTTTCTTAATGTTGAAATACATTGCAATTTACTAGCAGAGATAATGCAAGGTTCATATATATGTTCGATTCAAGGATTAATGCAGGACAGGTTTAGACATGCAGAGAATAAATTAGTATAGATAAGATTTCTTTACTTATCACGATTAAGTATCAACTAAAATTAACATTGCAGAAACTTCTATATGACATTGATTTAAAATTACTTTATCTAGTGTTCTTTATTAAATTTAAAAAACTTTATGTACTTTAACGTTTCAGTCTTCAATAAGTTTTAAGGTGTTTAAAATGAAATTGAAAAAAATTATGAGCATCGTTGCAACAATGATTGTAACAGTTTTTAGTTTAGCATATTTCCCGTTTGTTTCGGGAACAATTGTTACAAAATACAGATAAGTGTGTAATTGTATATGCGCAACAAATAATAGATGAAAATAAATCGTCTTTTTAGCGTGTCGTAGATATTTTTGGAATCTACAGCTCTTTGATAACTATAAATTCAGAGTCGCGTTATTTAGTAATAAAGAAATACACTGTTATAGTATCGGTAGCGTTATAAATAACAATCGTAGATAGTAATAGAACTCTTCTTTGTAACAGTAAATCTTACTGATTCCAACGCTTAAAATGTTTCGTTTACACAATCGGAGTTCATGTTTTTTTCACTTTCATGTTTCAAGGCATACCAATTATTTTGGACGCGCCATTGAAATTATGTGAACGATGATGTATTAATATCAGAAGATCGTGTACGATGATGTATTAACATCAGAATTAAGATCTTTCAAATTTCGCATACAGTATTGATTGATTGTACTTCATTTTAATGCATGGTATACAGACATCCATATAATCATTTTCATATCTGTAATACCATAATAATAAGTATAATAACAGAATATTGTTTCAGTCAAAGCTTAGTGAATGCGAATACCGAGTTTTGTGTCAGGATTTAGAAGAACAATTGTAGGAGGATAATTAGCGTATAGCATACGAAAATCTGAAAGATTTCGTTACAAAATGCAAGGTGTACGAGAAAGTCGCAAACGCGCAAGAATTTTTGAGCCAGGTCGTGCCGGGATGCAAAGTGGTCGTGGCTAGTAGGTAATTTTACTTATATGCTTTTCATCGTGGCAAACATCCAGGACGTAGCTACTTCCAACGAGAAGAAACGTTTTGTCGGCAGTCATGGTCAGGACACCCCTAGCCTAGTTGCTGCATTACTACCGTCTGATCTATTTAAAACCCGATACGGTGAAAATTCGCTTTGAGGAAATTGTTCGTTTATTTTCTAGCTACTAACCTCGCTTCGACCAATATTAGGCACTTGAATACATGCTGAGAAATCACCAATCATAAATAAATATGGTGTATTTGGAACGAGCGACATTTCTTTTGAAAATTTTGAGAGTTTCACTTTGTAGAATCGCACCTTTTTATATAAATATTTAGAAAATTATATATATAATTATTTAAAAGGTGTAATCTATTACCTGTTATTTAGAAAATACCTTATTATTTATTATCTTTTTTTTTAAAGACAATTATTTATTAACTATGGACAATTTGATGTATATTTTGGTAGTCACAACAATAAATCTGACCACGAAATCCTTTGATTTACAACGGAGGCCGTTGCAGCGAAAGGTTAAGCTTGATTCATAGTAGGCTACAGTGAATATAAATGAATATGAACAATTCTAACTGAGAAATCGACTGCCTTGACAAAACCTTGAAGATAAACGTGCGTGCGTGTAAAATTAGTAGTTAGATATTGAATCAGAGATTGAATAAATATAGATACATTTTTCTAATGAAAAAGGTTTTCCTTTGTTTACTATGTAATACTTTGTCAAACACCAAATACAACTACCCATCAATTATGACTTAAATAAGACAAATAAAACAACATGTTTCGTAAGAGTAAAATGTCTTCATGATATATTTGTACAAGTTAACTAGCCGACAATGTTCATACATTGAACAAGTTAAGTGTTATGAGCGCAAAGATTAATCGTAATAAATTGCATAGAGTCGCTAAACCTAATAGTTGGGGGTATTATTGTTCTAGAATCTCAATCGAAATGCTATTCCTTCGCCATTTCGTCAAAAAATTTCTACAAATTCTTAATTGTATCGTAGCTCAAGAATGCCGATTTTTTCCGAAAAAATAAATTAGCGAAAGTAGATATATTTATGCGTACCACGCATAGATAAATAAAATAATGATTTGATAAGTCAAGAAATTTCACAGATTTAAATAGCATAATATATACGATGTTTTTATCAATCTAAGTTCCATTCATATTTCCATCTTACGCAACTTATACGCACGTTCACCACTTACGTTACACTAAATTAACATGTAAGGAGATAAAATATCAATTCACCGGATTACTTACAAGAACTACGCTCAGCTCGTCGACGGGTTTCCATGCCACCAATTACCATGCGCTTTGATTTATCAGTTACAACTATTCACAGTAGTTTTTCAAAATTCTTCACCAGAATGTACACACAGGAGCACAAATAAATTGTCACGGATCTTCTACGTGCGAGGCTGCTCTTTTCTCGTTACTTTCTTAAGTCTTTATGGTTCCCAATCACGACATGACGTTATTATCAGTTAGCTAGCATTAGAATGGTACACAATCGGCCAAATTTGTTTTCATTCATTAGACGATATCTATTTCTATGATTTTACTGATTCTGCGGAGCTTGAACATGAAATTATGCCTTTTCACAGACGACACTGAAACGCGTTGGACAGCTGAATGCAAGCGTGAGGTGGCGCTAACTGTATCGTGGAATCGTTTTGATAAATGATCATTGCCCTCAATTTAGATGACAACATGTCTCCCAATCGTAGCTGGAATATAACATGGATACACTTTTTAAGATGAAGACGCGAGTGGAGTGAGTGTGGAGAAACACAGATGAATGTATAGTGAAGACATTGAACGAAAAGAACGGTAAAAGAAGACCTGTGCCGTTGGGCTTTATTGTGTTGAACTGGCCATGGTACGGCATGGAATGTTCTGTCAGAGTAAGACTGAGAGAAAGGTACCCTAGGAACCAAGCTTTCCTACCTTCCAATATTTTTCCCAGGCCAGTATCTGCCAAGACAAAGCTTTTCCAGGAAGATACACTTTCCACATAGAATAACTTGGAACGTTGTATTGGTGCCGACGAAGCATACTGTGCATAGAGAGTATGGTATAGTATGGTTTGGTATAGGGGTGCTGATCATGAATCGATAAGTCAAAAGATTGATTTCTTAGCAATTCAATTTTCTAGCGTTTGATCTAGTTTTCTATTTTTACAAAAAAGTTAGTATATTTCAATTTGTTATAGAGTAATTAAAAGTACGAATGAACCTAGTTCTTACCATTTCAGAATAAAGCTTATTTGGAATTTTTTAGATTGTATAATTTGTGGATCCTAGTTTCTGTATTTTATATTTTTTGTCACATATATTGCATTATTTAGTATTTTTCAATTGATTTCGTATCTTATTACTTAAGTACTACAGATATGCTTGAAAAATGTAGTGTGTTGAATATCTTGTATCGGCTCGACAATTCCTCTTCTCTATTATGATGTGCAACTATTTATATCTGCATATAAAATTCAATTATCAAAATGAAATTTGTTATTAATACATGTGTAATGCATTATTATATACAAACCAATTGATTTTTTTTTTATTTCAAAAATAATATCGACGCATTTCAACTAAAACAGAAATAAACTTGAAAAAATAACAATTAATGTTCAAAATATGTGTGAGATTTTTCAGAGTAATTAATAGTTTGTCTTTTTTTAGATTTGGAGTAAGAACTACTGTTCCGGGTCAGTGGCTTCAAAGTATAAACATAATGTGTACGATTTCGGTTCCGCATGGAACCTTGACTCAATTTTCTACACATAGATTAATAGTACACGCGAATTCTTTACGTAACTAAAAATCGAGAAGATACAACTTCCTCTAGACTTATTTTCCGCTTCGAGAATTTTCAAATGAAAATGAATTGGTGATAAATTATTTAGAGGTACAGAGGAAAATCAAGTCCATTCCAAGCATAATTGCTCCTCATACACAAACAGATGTGACAGAATGAATTGATTATATTTATATACTACGTACATGTAGACATTTTATAAATTTATACGTTTATTTAATTATTACTAAATAATACAATAAAAACGTTTAATTGAACCAATTATAAATGAAACGGTGCATGTTAAACTTTGATAAATAAACATGACTTAGTAATACATATGTATGTGATATAGATGACGTAAATAGGTGAAATCGGTCAAATAGCATGAAGTATAAGCACAATAGAAATATAATTTTAATGTGCTGTTCAATATATTACGTCCAATTTACTAAAGTAATAGCTTGTTTATTCATAATATTACATTACAAACTTTTAAAAATTATATACTTTGTTTAGTTAAGTTATATGCAGAAATGAGGTAGTATGATAGAGATCGAGTGTTAATAACAAAAAATAAAAGAATGTCGAAAAATTATACAATAAGAATTTGCCGAGATTTTTCACATGCATCGTTCTAATTGTATTGTAATTATCATAAACGAATAGGCAATTAAAATGGAATCGGCGTTCGCAAATCTGTGTCATTTAAACTAGAATATAATTGTAAGGATTCACTTACTGAATAAAGATCTGACAGTGGCAAAATTTCTTTAACTTCGGTACCGGTGAATATATTCCGTCAGACAATGTGTTTGCTTGTTGAGAACGCCGGCACAAAACGCCGATAACGTATCGCTCGCAACGGATCTGCATTCTTCGATGCAGACGCGACCGAATAATTATAGTCACATGAATCACTTTTTTTGTTGAAATTCGAATGTGAATTAAACAAAGGATGTCTCTTCGAACTGTATTTTCGCGTTTATTCAGAGAAATCGTACGCAGGAAATCGCGTACAACTTTATCATCCTACGCCATGACTGGTTGTGCGATGACTCGAATGCGAGAGATCGATCGAGGTCGGATGCCAGCGATAGTCAATATCGTTACCAGGTAACACCGGAACCCTTCGATAGATGGCGCAGATAGTGTCTAAAAATGGCGGCACACAATATAATTTTGGACTCCCTGCCACGAAATAAACCCGCAATTTTCTTATAATAGAATTATGGATCTGTATACACAAATAAACATGGCGATTACAAATCCAAAACTATCAAGACTAATACGATATCGACATATAATAGACAAAATTCTAAATAACAAAGCCGATTAGTAGATCGTTAATGTTCATTGATTCAAAGGTTACGTTGTTTAAATCAAACCACAAATTCTAGTAACTGCAGTTTCCCAAAGTGATAGCATATAATAAGTTATTGTGAAGCTATCAAGCAACGCCACAGATTTTACTCACAAATTCGCGCGTATTTAAAATGGTTCAATCCTATGTTGCATTGTTCGCAGCGCACGCGGTGGTCCGCGGAAGAAGAAGAACTCATATCTTGTATACGAAGGTAAATATCAATAGTCAACTTAACGAAGATAACCGAAACAATTTTCGATTGATTTTCGCTCTCCTACGGTGAACCTGAACACAAAAGAGACAAGTGGTGGGGTGTCCGGTGGTATGGCAGCGTCGACATCAGGGTTACAGCGCAGAACAGAACGATACCATTTGGTTGCCGGTCATCGCGGAGCAATCATTTATAGTCGAGAATTGGCTCTTGAACTGGAGCGTGGTCGTGACGACCGTAAGAGACACCTGTTGCGCTATAAAGTAAGCCCGCTGCCGCGAAACACAAACACAATAAATAATGGACTATTTAAACGTGTCTGTGCGCTATTATTCGTTCGCGAAGTGACAATATGACTTGTTGACAGTTCTCAATTGACAAAGGGAAAAGTTTTTCGGAAAGGATTTCAACGTAGAGATACAATTTCTTGGTAACGTTTATTTATTTATTTCTAATGTTTCAAGATGAATTTTTAAAGGTAATCGCGAATTGAACCGGTTGAATGGCATTTACTCGATTGCAACACTCGCTTTGTGTTTAGCTATGGAGAGAGTTGAAGTTTCGTGACTGTTGTATTGATTGTTGTATAGAGAAATAGTATTTTTTCAATTACTGTTCAGTATTTGAAAGTAAGATATATTTTAATGTTGTCATTTGCGTGATGATATATTAAAAAAATGATATGAAATTGTGTGATAGCAATGCATATGATTAAACACTTCGTATGGTTCGACCATGCTTGTTTCGAATCTAGCCTGGTAGCATTATACGGTTATTCCCCCAGTCTAACAGTAATTTCGTCCCGTTTATGAATAAATGTGTAGCGTCTTGAGTCGAAAATTAAATATTGGAAACCTATACAACTTCAAATTTTGACGACAATCTATCTTCATTTTTTGTATTGTATATACATACAATTTTGAGTGTCTTAAACAATATAAGTTTAAGTAAGTATTATTAATTTAATTTGCGGTTTTTTAGAAAATAAAAAAGAGTAACTTATTCTCAGTCCAAACACTGTTTATATAACAAATGACAACAATTGCTACACATATATTGTATATCTTTGATACTAATTTAGCTTCAACAATTTTGCAACAATTTAAATACATATTCCATCAGATTGAGAACAAACTTCAACAATTTTGCAGCAACTCAGACACATATTTCATCGGTCTGAAAATGAACGTTCACCGTTGCTAAAATGCAATATGAGTCCTTCACCACGTGCATAATAACTAGTCGATTATCATATACGCAATTTTACACATTTACTATGTTAAAACGATGACAACGCACTGATCCATTCTGCTTTCTACATTATATCTAGATTCTCTTGTCTGATCATCGTTTGTTTCCAATAGGAATCGCTAACGGATGAAATGTCTTGCGTGGAAGGACCTTGCGTGACACCGACTTCCTTAAGCTCATAAATATTCTTGATTAAAGGAAAAGAAAGAGAAATAAACGACTGTAACCGATAGAAATAAGCAGTAGCGTTTCGCACGCGAGTACAGTAAGCAGGAACGACGAACGAGTGATTGGGAGAGTCGTGAGTCGCCAAAACGTGTACAGAAGGAAGATGTCGAAGGCACTGGGATTGGAAGATGACCAACGATTCACACTAATGAAAGTAAGTCAACAATTCGATTCGATAGAACACGCGGTTACAAGGTCAAGGTGAACAACCAATTGCATAGGAATAAGAAAAGTGACGTATTATCAACTACCAATATTCGTCACTTGAAATAATATAAGCGGACCACAGTCATTTATGTATATGCACGAAGTTAAAATATCAAAGTACAAAGTGTACACGCACGGTATATAAAGTGTCCAAAATTATTTCGGGACTAAAACATTTAAGCATACACTTTATTTTTTATTCGAATTTATATAAAAAATGAGATTGCGTAAACATCCGTAAAAGCGATTATGCTCCATTAAGCGTTTGCATACTTCACAAATACCTTTATATGCATACAAATTGTATGATTGCTTATTTAGTATCATATTGGCTATTTTGTGAGATTGACTAAATGGGTGGAATGCATTGGGCTGATCGTTTGAAGCAATTGAAGGGTGCATTCAGGTGGAGATCCATGTTTATTATAGATAATAATATTAATTAGCATGGTAATTTTTTTTACTGAATGCCTGGTGTTTACAACATATTTCAGTTATGAATGTACTGTTAATATGTTGTAAGCTCATTAAACTAAAATGATTATTTTGAGAAGAATAAATCTGGGTAGGTGTGCAATTTTTTAAAAATTGCATAATATATAAAATAAATATTTTTCTCTAGAGTTTTTGTTGCATTTTTCTGAGCCACAGCTTTCATAAACTGAAGGGTTTTTTTTATTAACTGGTTGAAGTGATTGGAATTGTTTAACTTTGTACACCGACGGACATTTTATATAATCGGAAATCGAGACAAGAAATCTAAAACAAGTTAGTTTTTGTCACAATTAAAGAAACAGAGATGTCGATAATCGAATCGTATTGATTATCACAAAGAACAGAAATGTATCACAAGAACAAAAATGTTTAAAATGTACAAAAAAAGGCATGCAAAAAAAGTAGAGCATGCTTATAAGATGTAGAAATATACAAGTTACTCAAACTAAAGTATACATTACAATATTGAAAGGATAAAGTAAATTTTAATTCAGATTCAACTTTTTCTGTATAAACATCTGCAGTTGATTCATTACCAATTCCAATGAAAAACGCTAGTATTAATACGCTAATAATGTTAGAAATTTTACATTTTGACAAAGGACAACTTGTATATCTTTGTTACTTTATATTCTAATTTTCATATTGTGACTTTTGAACGCAGCTTTTTTTTTTCTTTTCAGATATAGTGTAATCCCCATAACCATTCGTACCTCTTCGATATTGGGATAATATTACGTTTCTCAATTTAATTCTCCCAATTAAGACTTTTAGTATTTGAGGAAAATGAAGTTCTATGATTTTGTTGTACTATCCTTAATAAGAACAAACAAGACTAATCAATTATTTCCAGAATCCTACAAAACGTATACAGGATATACCAACTTTGCTTGACACAAAAACAGGATTTCAATACTTAAAAACACACTGAAAAGTTGTAGGTAAAGACGATCAGTAAATCAATTAGTTAATCCTCATCAAACACAGCTACTTCCTGTCCCTTATTGTTGAAACTTTCGTTCCACGACTCGCTTGCAGCGAACACGCTTTTTATCGCAACTTTCGTCGCTCGAATCGTGCCATTATGTGAAAGATTTCACCTAACGAAAATCACTTTATTGGGTGAGAGGGGCTGTGTGTATACTTCTTCCGTCCTCGCGTGGCGATTTCTTCTTTCAAAGCCACTACATATGTCCGCACTTTAAATAACTCCGATTCTCTCTTTGTGAAAGATTTCATCTTCCTATACGCGTAGTTGTATACGTGCACGACAGTATTTTACTTGACTTTACGGTGGCCAAAAGTAAACGGCACTTTCTTTACCCTACGGTTCTTTAGACACATAGGCACACACGTGGTTTTACAACGTGACACAGTTAAAGATTAGTCCCACAAATTTATACGAAATCTGCCCCGGGTATTAGACCGCTTACGCACGATTTTGTATGAAGGAATTAGTTTCACCGACTCCTCGAATTGTGCTACATTCATGGATGAGACTAGCATTACGTGTGTACCAAACACGTTTTGTCGAACGATCGAAGTCACTGGTCACACGAAAATACCGAGGAAACGGTACACAGTTATCGCTCACAGTTGCAAAAATACCAGAGGTCACGATTTAAATTAAAAAGTGTATACAGAGATTTTGCAAAATACGAATTATAATCGATAAGTCCAAAAGCCTTCCTTTGAAAAATTGAAAAAAATTTATTTTGTTTTTTTTTGCTCTTGAAAAACTACAAATTATTTATTCAATATCAATTATTCCTAATAAGATTATTACGATATTACGCGTGTTACCTAAAACTTTGTCTGACACAGAATTGAGTAATTCTTGTGTCGTTTTCATAGATAGACGCAAAGAACACGAAGAATTGTATAATTAGAGTAGTTATGGAAAATACATGCAAATGATAGATCCAACGTATTCTCTGGCAAAAAGATACAGCTGATGTGAATCGTTGTATATGTTTTACTATCATTTCTTATATTTAAATTATTTACTCCTCTTTTTCTTTATAATTACAAAGAAAACAAAATTACAGAAATTTCAATAATCAGAAAAATGAGTAATTAGAATAAAATACTAATTTTTTTCAGTTAAATGTTAGTCAATTTGGAAACCCTATATATCGATTGATTTTAGGACATTTAATACGTCAAAATTTTGAGAAATATAAAGTACTGCATTTTTTGCGGTTGAAAATATCAAATCGTAGAAAATAGGAATAGGTATAAAAAAAATAGTGATTTCAATGTATTTCGACATATCGTTGACCGATATTTCGGTTATGGGCAACCGGACTAAGTTGACCTGCTGAAAAATCTCTGTGAAAGTAAATGCAGGTGGTTTTGTGAGCCGTGCGAAATAAAACGGTGAATGATTTTTGCACTGACCGTAAAATTATTGGTATACCTCCCAGAAAAACAATTTACTTTCACTATAAATCATGAATAGAGGACGCACTAACAATTTTTTAATGTGACCAATTGTACCAGCAGACAAATTGCGCATAAATTGCGAACAATTATAAATATAATAAGAGAACATATTTTGCTCCTTAATTTTTTAGTGTGCCATAGGATTAGGTTACAGCACTATAGTATTTAATTATTTGTTGCAGTTCCAACCGTGTTTTATATTGATTTATATATTTTTCTTTGCATATGCAAAGTTTTTAAATATCATCAGTCACTGTCTGGCATGTGCCAGAGGTTTTATTACGTATTTTGCAGAAATTCATACAATGTTAAAAGCGAACACTCTTTAATACTGTAATCTGAATTACGAATGTAGATTATTAAATCACTTTGAATAATGTATTAACATAGTGTTTGTATAACTGAGAAGCAGTGTACTACTTTTAAGTGACGCATGAATTTGAAAAACAACTTCATTGAATTGCATAACTAGATAATTTATGCGAACTTCTGATTTCAGTTTAGGCGGACGGTTCAAGACATTCTGAAGCAACCGCATCATGACGATCACTTTCTACTGCGTTGGCTTCGAGGTATGAATTCTTGAAATTTATTGCAACAGTTCGCACAGTTTCTCAATATTGCACGCGTTAAGTGCGTGCATGTATCCCAAAGAAAATCTATTAACCGTGTAGAAACGGGGGACCGAGGTAGGATCTAGATGTCTGTCTATTTCATTGTGAATGTAGTATCTTGTCGATTATTGTTTTATAGATGCTCGTCTCTGACACTGATCTTTATAGTAGTCGCAATCGAATGCGACGTTCAAAGTCGACGTATCTTCATTCGTGAAGGAATTTTTTTTATTTAAACACGATAGCGCTTTGTTTCCAAATTTTTATCTTCAATTGATTCATGATTCGGTAAATTGTTTCTTTTGGATTACATTCTTTGGAAAAAATTAGTCTAAGGAAATTGTAATTTTCATCGTGGAAAATCTTTTAATTATATGTAATGTTTTGCAATTAAATCACGTGGAAAATAATACTTTCGAAATATATAAAAGATTATTTCATAAGTTGCTACATATATTAACGAGCTGCGTGTATTAAGCGCAACAGATAATATTGCATTGTATAATATTGCAATAAAGATCTTGACGATGAAGGTAATAGTTTTTGTCGGAAAAATAATTGATACTCGTACGTAGTATGTTTTGATACCGACATGAACTAAAATTAGATACTAGAGCAGGCAGACTATAATTAACAAGAATACGTTACATCAAGAATTCGAAGAGTCGCCTACAGATTTTTAAAAGTCTAGATAATTATAGTTATGAGATTGGCTTAAAAATTCAAAAGCTGAGTTCAATTATTTTTCAATTAAAATATTTAGTGTTTTAAGTTAAAACTAAGTTTATTAAACAACTTTCAGCAAGAAAATGGGATGTGGCCGCCGCGGAAAAGATGTTGCGCGACGTAAGTATGTTTTTGCATTTCATATGCGTGACTTGTGACCATGCCGATTATCTTTTTATACGATAATTACAAAATCATTGAGAGTGTATAACTTCCTGGAGATTAAGAACAAGTAATAAACAAACATTACTGCTTTGAAAATGACTCCCTATCACAAACTTTTAAAAAGAGGACACTAAGTTGGAACTTGAATCTTACTTTCACGTTTCTTATGCATTCCATTTCATATACACCGTACAAAATTATTTAACGAAACATTCAGTGAGAAAATTCAGAGGAAATCATATTAAGTTCTTATAAAAGTACTTCTCAGTCCGTGGCTCATACCTTAAAGATTAGTATTTTTAATGTAAAGAAACTATATCTAATTTTGTGTAATAAAAATTTGATTTATTATTCTGGGAGAAAGGAATGATTTAAAATATACGTTGTTAAAGTAAACTACCTCAACGAATTCTAATACTAATATTTTTTTCGAGAATTGAGAAGTACCATCATCAAATTATGAATACAAAATTTTCATTATCTAGGACAATTCGCAGACCTGTACGATTTTCTCACTACAATCTTATCTAGAAATCTGTGTCAATAGTAATGATTACGATAAGTTTTATGTTGACTATTACGTTGATCAGTCATCTACCTTTCGCGCTCCGTGGTTCGCAGTTCCAATAGCGGCAAATTGAACCGAGAAAGTTTAAGAAACCTGTTCCACCATCCTTTACAATTATGCTGACACGAGGATCGTCTGCGAAGCGTAAATTACAAATATATTGTGTGTATATTCTTCAGCCTTAACAGCCAGCAAAAAAAAATTCTTTTCATACGTGATGCTATTTTAAAATTAACAAATGTCAAATGCCTGGTCCACTTTTTAAAAAGAAGTCGATTTTTTTAGAAATATATGACTGTGGGTAGACATTTAAAAGCCTTTTTTGTACATTTATACTGTTCTAATTAATAATAGTAAAACTTGTGAAACTAATATTAAGTTGCTTTTTTTTTTAAACTGGATTTGTGTCACTTTCGAGAGTGGAAAAATTAATCAGAGACAGAGAAAGACTATTTGTCCATAAATTTGTCTAGTTACACACTAAAAGTTGGAAAGCAAAGAGAGAGCAAAATGAACTGTTTGCGGCGCAAACAGTTGCGGTACTCTATACTTGTTGCTAAACACCTACTTTCGTCCAAAAAGTTCATTTTCATATGTGTATTTTACTATAAATCAAATTTGAAAAAAAAGTAAGCAAATTGCGAAAGGAAAAAAGTTTTGTTTCATGAAGCTTTTAAGCTTGTAACTTACAAAATACTAAGTTCGATACCCAATTTTATGGTGTAATACTACCCGCATCGTATCATTAGGGCAATTCGAAAATATGAAACGTTCTAATTACTGCGGTTCACACACACGCACTTTCTTTTTTTCAAGTTGAATTCCGGATATTGCAACGTATTTGTTGCGATTGTGTTCCCTTTCGCCACTTATGACAAAGTAGAAATTAAATTTCCTAGCTCTACATTCTATTATTCTTTCGAGATAATTCAATTATAATATTATATTAAAATAACATCAGATTGGTCAAGAACTTATACGGAATCACTTTTTCTCATTTTTATGTACATAATTTCCCTTAGAAGTTATACTCACATATATGCAGAAACAAATTAAATAATTGTTTAGTCTATGGAGTGGCGAAAACAATGGGAAGTGGACAAATTAGCCGAATGGGATCCTCCTCAAATTCTGAAAGACTATCTACCTCATGGTTTATGCGGTTTTGATAAAGATGGTGCTCCAGGTAAAGCTTTTTCTACTTCTGAGGAAACAGATCAATTCATAAGTTAAAATAATATTTTGTGAAATAATATGAAATAATATCGATACTTTTCCTACAGTGGTCGCCGTGTACTTTGATGCTCTTGACTTATATGGGATTTTGCACGTAGTTTCACGAAGAGATATGATAAGAGTGACTATAAAGATCCTTGAAGAATATCTACAATTGTGCAGAGAGCAATTGCAGAAACATGGTTTCGCAGCTAGCCAAATAGTCGTGATCTTTGATATGCACGGATTCAATTTGAAACAGTACCTCTGGAGACCAGGTAAAATCGCATCAGTCAGAATTACATAAGTTTTTCGAAGCATTTTTATTCGCCTCTTTGAATAGTGTCATTACAAGATAACAACGGTATTTGGTCGATTACGTCTCCATGGCCCATAAAAACAGGATATTAACAAACGGGGTGCTTATATAAGATAAAAGAGTTTTTTGCGTTACAAATTTGTAAGAAACGATCGGTTACTGATGTAACTATTGCTAAACTGAAGTTGCTTTCAAATTCACTGGTTTATTCACTTCCTTGTCAAAAGCAGCAGTTGATGGAATTTTTTAGCAAGTTTTCACCATAGTTTCATTTGTGTAATTTTACTTTTCAGCCGGGGAGGTTGTCATTACCTTAATTCAAATGTACGAAGCCAACTACCCGGAGATATTAAAGATCTGTTACATCATTAATGGTATATTTAAATAAAAAATTTTAGTCATATAATATATTACTTATTACTAATATAATTGCATTTCTTATAGCTCCAAAAGTATTTGCTTTTGCATTCTCGGTTGCGAAAAAGTTCATGAATGAATATACCTTGTCGAAAATTCAAATATACAAAGCGGATCGTACAAAATGGCAAGCAGCAATATTAAATAACATTTCTAAAGATCAACTGCCTGTTTACTTTGGAGGTACGCTTAAAGATCCTGATGGCAATCCAAAACTTGGAACTAAGGTGATTTTACCAGAATTTTGTTACTCAAATTTTGACAAATTTTTTGATACAATGTTTTAATATACCTAACTCCTTAATTTTAATAATTCATAAAATACTATGTGCGTCCAAAACTTTGTCTACTTAGTTCATATAAACTTTTATCTCTATTCAGATTTGTCTCGGCGGTAAAATCCCCCAAGAGATGTACGTAGCCAACACGGATAAAGATAAGGAAAATCTCACGACAGTTACGATAAAGAAAGGTGGAAAATTGGAGCTAGATATGCCAGCATCTGAGATGGGATCTGTATTAAGGTATAAATAAGATCATAAGCAATCCACGATACAATACTTTCGTGCTTATTAAGTGTGGGCGATTATAGTTGGGAATTTCGAACCGAGAATCATGATATCAGATTTGGTATTGTAAAAAAAGATAACAATGGAACACGGAAGGAAGTACTACCTATGCGAAGAGTAGCCGCTCATCAATTAGACGAGATTGGAATCTTAACATGCGAAGTACCTGCTACATGTGAGTAACATGTTACGCAAATAGTTTGACTTGTGAAAATATTCGAGGTAGATCATCGGAAATTTTATCTATTACAGATTCTGTTGTCTTTGATAATACTTATAGTATATTGAGAAATAAAAAAATTCATTATTCCGTGCGAGTTATACCACCATCTGCAGCAGAAGAGATACAACCAGCAATTGCATAATTAATGTAAAAACATTCTTTCTTGAGAAATGCATTCCATATAGTGTAATTAGTATATAAAGGAACAATTTATTATATATAAGTACCAAAAGTTATTCCATAAAATTTTTACAGATTGTTATAAAAATGTTATTTACTTTTATATGTAAATTTATATGAAGATATTTAATTTTATATTAAATAGTAATTTGAAGAATTTTTTGTTTATGAGAAACATAATTGTTGCTACTATAAGTGCACAATTTATACAGGTATTGTAATTATATACACATATTTACAATACAAAAAGAAATGAAAAATTTTGTTAAAAAAAGGAGAAAATTTTACTAATATTTATGTTAATAAAGAAAACTCTCATAAATAACAAATGTGAATGCAAAATTCAAATCATTCATTATTTAGGAACTTACAGAATTGTTCATCTTAGGCTTCATTACTGGCATGAAAAGATGGCCTAATTAATCATCCTCATCAGTGAGTAACATGTCAATGAGATCAACTTTAAGACACTGATCACCTTCCAGACGTTTTTGCGTTCCCCATCTTGCTAATGTGGGCAGAAGTTTTAACTTTGTAGCAGGATTTATACGAAATGGACAATTCAGATCTTTCCAGCTGAAAAGAAAAAGTATTTTAAAGGTTAATTGTTTAAAAATATAGTACACTAATAAAAACTATATTTAATTATAATACTTACTATGGTCGATCTCCAACTTCCACTTCAACTAAGTGTGTTGATTCAGGAGCTGTTTTGAACCCTTTTTCTATAAAAGGTTCCGCTGTAACAAAAACAAGAATTTGTCTGCATTTATTCAAATGATTAGTTTATTAATATAAATATTTAATTCCTCATAAAATTATACCAAAGTATGCTATGGATAAAATAATTCTGTTTAATTAATTTTATGTAAGAAGTTACATTATGGAAGTTAGGTTATAAGTTAAACAAGTGATAATTTTTAAACAATTGTACCTTCAACACAGTCTGGACACCAGCTCTTGCCATTTGGTAGTTTTTTACCACTATAAAGTACATATACCGATTCATTGGGTTTAAAATTTTCCATAAATTTAAAGAAGTTTTCGTATCCTTCGACGTGATGTCGTACAACCATCTTCCGTTATTTCTTTCTACACAATATTCGTAATAGTTTTTAAAACTGTATGAGTTTTTTGTATTGTATGGTACTTCACGGCGTAATAGATTCTTATCAACGGCGAAATGGCGGCAGCCTCTACATGATATTTGTGTAGATATTTGTGTTGGTGTTAATTCAGTTGATAAGAGGCGTATTTTTCAACATGAAGCTAAACATATGTTTTAATATTGGTTCAATTCAAATTCACAGATTATACAATTAGACGTGAATTATAGAAAAACATTGTTATCTTTTTTACTCAGAATATTTAAAGTAATTGTACATTTATTTTTTTGAATATCTAATAACAGAATGTCTGATAATATGTGTGAACATTCTATGATATTGAATATCTGTTGTATATTAATATATACATGTGTGTACACAACGAATATCTTAATTTCCATAAATAGCATATGCATATTTAATGTTCCAATAGTAAACAATTTTAATAATGATGTGTAATAACGATATTTGTAATTAGTAAAATCATCATGTTTAAACAAGCCGCGGAAAGTTTGCCTGAAGGAAACTTGGCAATATTGCGTAGAATTCCGTAGTTGTCGATTTCTCATGGATCTTGAACTCTATTGTCTGATTGGTTAAACTTACGTACACTCCCACTCCAATAACCTGACGATGACGAGATTCTGTAGCCAATCGGAGTGTTCGTAAGGCGAGGGTGTTTGGTATGCCCTGGGACAGGGCAGCTTGTTCGCAGTAATTCAAGGTTTTGATCGTGTAACAATATTGTTGTGCTATCGCCGTCTGTTGCAAAAGAAATAATTCGCCTTCTCGACCAGCCGCGAAATCTCATTAGATTTAAGTTAAGTCGCGCATAGAATGGCCGCAGTTTTCGATATCGAATTGCACGATGCGGATACGGTAAATAGGGACGAGTCGGACGATGATGTTATCGAGATCGGCGAGGTAATTCTCCATCTGCACACGAGCAATCCAGTTTCCTTATTGTCATTTTTATTCCACGTTCCGTAACGCTATTCCTATACGTTTTTCTTTTCACGTAGGAAGAGTACGATGCAAATCCAAATGTGAATGAGATAACCGAGTGAGTAAGCTCTTCTCTCCGTTTTGTATATATGTATTACGCCTGAAAGTTTTTGTAGCAATGACAATTTTCATATGTTCTGCCAGATCGGAAGGTTGTGAAACGGTACCAATATCGGAACAGAATGTCAATCGCGGACGAGAAAGAGCTGGACCGCAGGATTTCGAACTTTGTAAAGTTATTGGGAAGGGTGGTTATGGCAAGGTCTTTCAAGTGCGTAAAATAACGGGTAATGACAGTGGCACAATCTTTGCAATGAAGGTAGGCTAAAAAAAATTGAATTTATTCCTTTCCCTTTTTTTTATTAGATACATTACTCTGATGTTGTTCCGTACGTATTAGCGAAATATTTTTAATAACATATTGATTTTGTCCCGCGAAAAAAAATTTTAATTGTCCGTCTTGTCCGGGATTATATAAGTTCTTTGTCTCTTTGTTTCGTCCATGAGATTGTTGTAAATAAATGCAAATTTATTATATATATATATTTTGTTTTTGATTTAAAATGATATTCAAAAGATAGTACAAGGTAGATAATTTCTTAATTCTATTTTTATCAAAATAAAGAAAAATTTTATAAAAATAAAAAAATGTGCATGCCAATTTATTGTTTAAAATACATTAAATTTATTGATATAGGCAAATTTAATCATTAAATGATCGAAAATAAAATGAGTTTTATTCTATAAACTTTGGTTTCTCTTTTACTTGAGTTTAAAAAATATAACTAATGCATTATTTTATTTTGCTTAATATATCTTTTATGCTAATGTCACCTTTATTAGATTTATGTTTATGTGTATTTACTTAAAAAATAGGTCTTACGCAAAGCTTCAATAATAAGGAACCAAAAAGATACTGCACATACCAAAGCTGAAAGAAATATCTTAGAAGCTGTAAAGGTAAGTTCTAGTTAAATTTTAGTAATTCAGACGATTATGACCTTTTGCCGTCTGAATGTTTGTAATAAATTATTGGAATTAGTAATACAAAATAAAAGTAGTATTTAATAAATTTATGTAGCATTTACAAAATACTTTAATTTGTATGCTAAGCATTTTAACATGTATGTTTGTATTATAATTAATAATCTGATAACTTACAACTGTATTAAATGGAGGATAATAAAAAGAGAATATTAAAATATATGCTTATTTAAATTTGGCAGCATCCTTTCATCGTAGATCTTATGTATGCTTTTCAAACTGGTGGCAAATTGTATCTGATCCTGGAATATATGTGCGGTGGTGAACTGTTTCGACACTTAAATGATGAAGGTATTTTTCTTGAAGAAACTGCTTGGTAAGTGCAATAAAATTTGAACAAACACATTATAATCAAGTTTCAAGGAGAAACTGTACGTAAATTTTATGTTTGTAGCTTTTACTTATCTGAAATTATACTGGCCCTCCAACATCTCCATTTGCAAGGAATTATCTATAGGTGCTTTAATGTTTCCATATGAGTATATGTAAACTTAAATGAAATGTTTAATATATCATTATCCTCGTGATTCAAATTTTTTTTTCTTAAATTTTCAGAGATTTAAAACCCGAGAATATTTTGTTAGATGCAGAAGGACACATAAAGTTAACTGATTTTGGTTTATGTAAGGAACACATTCAAGATGGTACTGTTACACACACATTTTGTGGTACTATAGAATATATGTAAGGAAATTTTTAAAATTATATGTTATTTTACAATTAAATAATATTACTAATATATTCATTTTTTAATAGGGCTCCTGAAATTCTAACACGAAGTGGACATGGTAAAGCAGTAGATTGGTGGAGCCTTGGAACTTTAATGTATGATATGCTTACAGGCTCAGTAAGTATCATCAGAGATATTAACATAGACTAAGTACAGTAAACCTTTTAACTTTCATCCATATTAAAATTCTAGCCACCATTTACATCTGATAATAGAAAGAAGACCATTGAAAAAATTTTGCGCGGTAAATTAAATCTTCCACAATATTTGACACCTGATTCCAGGGATCTCATCCGAAAATTGTTAAAGGTTACTTTTGTGAATCACGAAAATTACAACACATTTGATTGTTTATTAATGTAAGATATAATTTCATGCTTATAATTTGTAGAGACAAGTCGCACAAAGATTAGGATCTGGACCATCTGATGCGGAGCAAATAAAGAATCATCAATTTTTCAAGCATATCAATTGGAATGACGTAATTTCACGAAAATTAGAACCACCTTTTAGACCAACATTGGCAAGCGAGGATGACGTGTCACAATTCGATAAAAAATTTACGACATCTGCGCCGATAGATTCTCCCGCGGAATATACGCTAAGTGAATCTGCCAATAGAGTTTTTCAAGTACGTTTTCTCGCGTATTTTTTGTGTTATTCAAGTATGTTTGCATTAAGTTTTACTTTGTTTCAGGGATTCACTTATGTGGCGCCTAGTATACTAGAGGACATGTACTCGCAGCCACGCGTTATAAATGCTAGAAGTCCACGTAGAGGCAACATGCGCGGTTTTTCTCCTAGAGGAACACATTTTCATTTACATAATAATCATGTACAAAATCATAGGTAAGCATACAACTCTATGTTAATTATGCACCACCATATCGTGCGCAAGTGTTATATAATTTAATTGACTTAAAATGTGTTTATTTACATTCTACGTGTATTCGATAACCGTGATTGTGGCAACTTGTAGACATAATGGAGTCGGGCATGGCAACATGGAAGATACAGAAATGATCGAAATAGGCTAACTGCCACTTTCGTTTTATAGTGAAAGAATGCTTAGCATTTCGGCCTAACTGCTGAATGTCCATGACCAATCCTTGTGTCTCAGGGAGGGATTTTATACAAGATATAGATGGAGTAGCAAAAGGATAGGTCTAATATCCGGTACTTCATTGGATATTTGGCAGTTAAATTTAGCAAATTTTTTTTTAATCAAATCTAATTATAATAAAGGTACTAATTAAGATTATGCTTTAAGAGCAGCGACGCAGCAGTTATTTGGTAGTATGTAATTAAAAGTATACATATATATATTTGTGAGTAAAAAAAACTCTCAGAAGGTAAAATGATGAAGAGGGAATGATTTTTATTTACTTATTTTGCCGTTGGTTACTATGTACCGAATGTTATAACGGGATGCATTATTCGCATACATTATAGTCAAAGTACTGTGTAACGTTTCATTAACCTGTTAAATACGTAACTTATACGTCACTTATTGTGTTTTTTGTACATACGATCCGCAGGTTGGTTGGATGTTCATGTATTATACATATATAGGTACATACAAACGCCATTTATGCTAAGTGCGACAGACTGAAAAATTCCAGCACTTTTAGTGATTCATAAATTATACTGTTAATACACAAGTTTTGAGGTTCAACCATCCTGCAATATATATTTGTATATTTAAAAAAAAGCCGGTACACATACACGGCGCGTGTAATTTTATTGCGGTGTACGCTATGCTTAAATGTAATTAATTCAAAAAGGAAAAAAGAAAGAACAGATAAAAAGACGGATAGACTTAAATACATAAACAAAGACTTACAGCTGCCACGACCGCTCCGCCGCTCAAAATTCCATATCCGGTTATTCATTTCATGAAAATATTTTCAGCAGTAATAACGTTTCCATGGCAATAATGTAAACAATAACGCGTCTGCACGGTAGTTATAGATAAAACGTTTACGTAATACTGCAAATGGAATTGTATTTATACAATTGAAAGTTCCTAAAGATGTGTGAGTTTGAGAACTGCAACTTGTATTTGAGAACTGTAAACTTCAAACAAAATATTATTTGTAAAAGCGCACTCGTTCATTCGTTATATGTACGAAAGTTGCTGTTAATTTAACCACTTGAATGCCTTAGAAAAAAAGGAAAGGAAAGCAAAGTTGTGTTGCGATTCCGTGTAATTAATGGAAGGATTTAATGAAAAAGCAAAAGTTACCATGGTAACAATGTTACTGCGAAATGTTGACTTTCTGCCATTATCAGAACATATTTCATATTTAATGCTCGTGTTTACACGCTATTCAGTGTGACATCATATTATATCGCAATTTATTTAAATATCTATTTGTTACATATATATATTTGTATATTATCGGAAACTAATATATTGGTTTTGACATACACAAGATACACATTATAGCAAAGATAAAAAAAAGAAAATAGTGCAAAAAAAAAAATAAGTGTTTAGAGTGACTTGTTGGCTGCTCATCGAGGAACTTCAAACTGCCCAAGTGTTCACAGGCCATACTAGCTGGCATTATAATTTTATCTATATTTACTATAGCGAACAGACACAACATACACACACATACACTCACAGTTAAAATGTTTAGAAGGTTTTCCCCAACTGTAAATTTAATATTGCATTTCAATTATGCATACATAACAGCGAATGTGTATGATTACATATGTACCAGTATGTATATGATTATACTATTCGCAATTGTACTGTATTATAAAGAAAGTGTGTATTCAGAGAAAATAATTTATAAGCCACTTTCTGTACGTATCAAACCATGTATTTTCGATGTTGAAGTGGGAATCTGTCTACAGAGTTGCTCGAGCATTGTTCGTCATATTCAATGTTCATGAACTTTTCTACAACTGAATATATGAGAACACAACGTTTAAAAGACGTTAATTTTTTGTTGTATTGTTTTTGTCGAGTTCATAACAAAAAAATTAGCATTTAATTGATAATTTATAAAAAGTCGCAATTACGTATATAATATAATTTTTTATAAGTTTTTTTTTTATAACAGAGAATTCTGCATAACAAAACATTTCATTTTTAATAAATAAATAAGGAACTTTGTAGGTGGATTCTACAAAATGTGCTTTGGAACAACCGATCTCGGTGTTCAATATTCGTTAATTTCATTCTATTCTAAGCGGCCTGAATACCGTAATTAATTAAATATCGATTATCGTAGCACATAGTGCTTTATTTAAAGCTTGTATGTTACGTTCTTTTATGGTTACTGAAAACAATTATGGAACGAATTTAGCAGAAATTTAAGATTTATTTTTCATAATATTATTTTCAATGTAGTAGTAATGAAGCGTGTTATGGTTACCCGCGATAGGGCACAAGATATATATTAGTTAAGCGCTTAAGAAAAGCATGAAAAAAAAGTATCATCGAATGATGTGCAAACGAAACACTAGCCATTGGCCGGATCAAGTGATAAATGGTTTAAGGCTTCCAATTAAAAGAAATATAGATTCTTCAATTGACTTATTGCCACCATGGTTTGTAATCCTCTAAATCGTATTTACAAATAAATATAATGATTTGTGACACACTTTTGTGCTATATGCTATCAATTTCTTTTCTATCCTCTGATGAAAGGGATTAGAAATTTCTGATACATTTTGAATTTGGCGCCATTTGAATATTTTGTAACACAATCATAGCCCTAATTTTGCCACAGTTCCATTGTAATGACGTTACTGTTGGCACCACTTAAATTGAAATGCAATTGTAGTAGTAACCATTGTTAAACTCAAAGTGCTAATAGCTAGATACAAACAGCTGATTGCGTTCAAAGGACGTTTAGACCATGCACGGTGTATGTCATACTAATGAACGGTTGCATGTGCGTGTATGCAACGAGAATGGAGAATTAGCGTCATTCGCGTGGGTGCGACCGTGCGTGGTTGACGATTCACGGCCGAGCGAACAGATCGCAGATGATCCAGCTCAATCGCCGCGACATGTGTACGCGTAAATGGCATTGCCTCGAAACGTCGCGCATCCGTCCGTTCACGGTGAACTGCAACGATACGAAGGCGTGAACGCACGGTACACAAATGCACGTTAAGATCGATGGTGTACATACGTCGCAGTTCTTGGCGTCGTGTATTCGTATTGATGTTAGTCTCGGGAATCGATCGCCCAGAAAAGTCGCGTAAAAGTGATCCCAATGAAATGTTGGGATTAGTGTTAAACGTGACGATTGATATTAAAGATTTACCGCGATTTTATTCGAATGTGGATCTAGTTCGAATTTGAAAATAACAGTTGAATTTTATTCTTTTTCTCTTTAATTAAAATTAACCTTCAAAGAAAAAATACAAATGAAATATAGTGGATAAAGTGTGAAATAAGTGTTTGGGTTTTAACGTCTGTTATTTGAATTAAAGGTTTGTACCTTTTTTATACTTACTGCATCAAATTATTCTTGTAATTAAATGAAGAATGGAATGTCTTTTGAAATAGTTTAATTGTAGGACCAGACTCTATTTAAGCACGCTGTTGTCTTTAGTTAAATGAATAAAGTAAGTCTAATACTTTTAATTTTTTCAAATTTTTATTCGATTTAAATAACATAGATTTCAAATTGCGTACTGGAATGTTTAGTATTATTTATATTCCCATTTACTGTTTCCTTTTGGAATAACCATGTGAATTTCCAAAAACAATAGTGTTTAATTACGTCGTAGATGAATTCAAACATCATACTTACCTAGGCTGAGTGCATCATTGCAAAGAAACAACCATGATTCATCACGGTGATTTGAATACAGGTTCGCGGCTGTCTCGAATCGGTTGATCGAGTGCCAGCATCGAGAACGACGTCAGTGCCGCGGCTCACTTCCGGCCTTGCGTGCCGGTAAAACGAAATTGCGACCGAACGAATAATTATCCTGATACCTTTCGACGAATCTTCTAATGCTTCGAAGGTTTCTTTCAAATTCGAAATAACTTCAACGAACTCCCTTTAGTTTACGATGTACTCTGATACAGGTTAGTAATAAAATATACCTATGTATACCTAATTCATCAGTTCTTATTGATTATATTATTGACAAAAAGGATCTGGTATCCATATTGAAAGTAAGATTAATTGTGATTGGCTAAATAGACAGTTGTGACCGTTAAACGTTTGAATTTTAATGACGTAGAAATACAAATACTAGTTTCTATACTTTGTAGGTTGATTATAATACTATAAGAGTTTATAGCATAAAAAATGTATAATAATAAAGATGGATTTGTGTTGGTACATGTAGTGTAATTGGTGCAGAAGCCGCTGATTTCTTTGACCGTTGTAATCGAATAAATGCCTTTCAAGATGGTGCGCGTTGCACGTTTGTCGCCAACGAAAGAAGAAGCAGTAAAGGTAAGTTAATTGATAAAAATACGAATAAAATGAAACAATGGATATCCTAGCATAAGCGTTGTTTGCCTAAGAATGGTGAATACATTTGCAGAATACTGCGTTAGTCATGGATATTTTAAACGCAAACGTATATGGATCCGAAGCCAAAACGTGTCGCACATTTTCGATTCCACTTTTGATGAATATTAATTAAATTTTACGTTTAGTTTAAAGCATCAACAATTTTGATAATAACATTAAATTTATTACAAGAACCATTCAAATAATTAAATGCAAGTATTGCTATAATAAAATATGATTAAAGCTATAGTATTTATAACTAAAATTAAAAAATTTGAAAATAGTAGTTTTAATTAAATATTATCTCTTTTCTATCTCGATTTATTGATGCCTCGTAATTCGTCAAACCAATATCTAATTCTGTTACTAGTAGTACTTTCACGGGTTTTTCCGCAGTTTGGGCACACTACTATCATTACTACTTTCGCTTACTATAGTGTAACAGTCTTTTAAGCACTCCATTTCCGTGTTAGCACATTATACTATTTTAATATTATACAATAAATTATACAATGACAAATAACATGCGATTCAGATTGAAAACAAAGAAATGTTTAGATTGTGTTTTAGATTCCCTTAAACTCAATTTCTGAGAAAGCATCTACAAACTCATAAGGGTTATTAAATCGAGTCGGTTCTGTTTCAATTACTATCACGGAAAGGCAACACACAATCTGCTAGTTCACTTCGCCTAAAAAATTCTAGCTGGCGCCAACACGGTATAAATGATTCTGAGGAGGCACTATCCGATCTACTTTGGGTTCACGAGCATGACGACAGACAGAGCACGAGGATTTCTAGATTTCTAAAACAGTGACCACTTCAATCACAACACGTCTCCAAGATTCTTTTATTGCAGTACAATTTCGACTACCCGTACAAAATTGTTGTATAAAGGCAAAAGTAAAGAAGGTATTACCATACTTTGTCAAAAAGAACAGATCTGATATTTATAGTCAGTCTCTACTTACGATGCCTGTGAATAGCATTTTTAGGTAGACAATTGAAGTTTGCAGTTCTAGTGCTACATACAATTCAAATTAAATACGCAATACAGAAACGCAAATAGTTATTGGGTAATCAGTGTTTTACTGTACTCATTCATGATTTTATAAAACAATGAAATCAATTCCTACGTCTCTCCGCGGATCCCAATCGTCATTAATTGTTGGTCATTCTTCTCAGATGAGCTTCCACCACTTTCTAACTCGAAGAAGCGTTCAGAACCAGGTATCATTGAGGAAGAACCGTGGACAATTTTCGGATCCACCCTAAAAGCGTGTTTTCGTCGGCGCACAGTCGTGGATGACTCTCGTCGGATATTTCAGTCCGCCGTTAGCGCGGTGCAGCGCGCATTAATACGTGTACGTTAAGCCCGTGTATCGTGCGGTTGTATATTCGCTGGTTCGTTTCGCTCGCTCGTGGCCGTCCCGTCTATTATTAGTCGACAGTCATCGGAGTCGACTGTAACACGCGCGTACGAGCGACAACGCGGAAAAAGCTGGAAGAAAATTCGACTATAAAACGCGGAAACTGAATATTTTTCGTAGTGGCACGTGTCGGTTAACACACGTCTCCCCCCGTTCTTCTCGACCGTGTTGCCGGCCACTTCGCCGTTCCCGCTGACACTGCCACCCTGTCCGCGAACCAAGGATTTCCATCCGACGCTCACACGACGCCCTTGGAAACGATGATTCTCGCACGCTTTCCACTGTGAGTCTCTCGCCCGTTTTGTTCCGGTACTACGTCTTTTGCTTATCGAAACGTTACACACAATGCAGACTTCTTTGCTGCAAGCACCGTTTCTCAGGCCTCCGTTCTTTTTCGGTAGAAAATGAGAATCGTTGTGCATAGCGTTTTTAACGGTTGTTTCAAGCAGATGGATTGTTGAATTTCACATTCGCGGGAAAATCAATTTTGTTTTCCCACCCTCGTCATGTTCACTTATATGCAATAGCTGAAATATTAGATAAGCGCATTGTTATGTACCGGTTGTTTATTTATTATTAAAACACAGCAGACGTATAGTTATCTTGCAACCTTTTGTCTACTACAATTCATGTGAAGAATAAATAAATAATTTTTGTGCAATACTCGTCTACGAGACGAAAAGAATAAATGTTGTAGAAAAGGTAATATTTCGTAAAACTGTCGCTGCTTTTATATTTAATCTGCATAGTTATTTGATAGTTTGTGAGAAATGTTGTATAATTTATTGGTTTTTAGAGAAATTGGTCATCGAAATTTAGTCGCTTACTTAGTTTTGTGTGCGAATAATACATCGATACAGTAATGCACACGTTATTACTGTGTTTAGGGAAAATTTTATTCAAAACATAGTTGTCTTATTATTAGTGATATTAATTTGGAACATTGTGCATAATTATTGATATTTAAATATTGGTAGGAAATTTTTTAGTATTGAATCTCTGAAATTGAATTGTTACTTTATTTTGCAGATGAGGGATGCAGTTCTACAGAAAGGAAATAATAACAATAATAATAATAGCAATCATAACAATAATAATAACGTAACCACGTTAAAAAGTAAGCCTTCCTTGGAAATTTATCGACCTCCAGGTTCGAACCTCACAGTTTTTCTTATATTGTGCAAACTTGTATATTTTATTACTTTTATGTTTCAAATTTTAATAAAAATGTGATAATTGTTGTATAGGAGGAAGAACTGAAGGAACCACGGCGAACGCTACTAATCCGCGACTAAACGTACATGCCAAGGAGTTCACTATGAAGCAGAACGATTCGCATCCTTCTAAGTGAGTATAAACTACTTACGAAATAGTTAAGAGGGAGTGGACGTATTGAGAACACTTGGAAGTATGTCTAGACAACTAATACGAAAATCTCGTAAACGGAATTCCTGAATTGAAGAAATCCACTTTAAAATATCAAAATCTTGTTCAAAAAGGAAAAGTGATGTTTTTGTATAAAAAATTTGTAATTCTTACTCGAAGACACCTGAAACTGTTACTGAAGCGAACCACCATTCTAGTAGAAGTAAGAGGAGCTCAAAGTAATTTCGAAACCCGATTCATTTTTCGAATAGCCTTGCGCAATCTCGATGTTATAGATTAGTATTCACATCACGGTTCGGAGTGAAAGATAGAGCGCAGGATTATGTCAAGCGTGTTGCAACGATGCTTTGATAAATTGTTGATCCTTATACCGTTAAGAGATGTTACGTCAGTAATATTAACAAGCACTAGATAAATGCAACTATACTCTCTTAATGTGTCGTATATAAATTTAACAAAGAACGCAATGATTTTAACTTAACTCTTTATCATTCGAATGATTGATTTGTAATGATTTCATTTTAGGTCTCGGACGAATGCTTCAGAGCGATCTCCGTACTATCTGCAACATAGTAAATCAAGCGGGAACGTGCATCGATATCTTTACGCCCAGCAGCAACAACAAATACAACATACTCTTCAGCAACAACATCATCAAACATCTCGTCACTCTCACAGTAGTCATCACTCGACGGGCTCGGCGCTACGACAGTCACATCCGCTTGACACATCGGCATCAAGCGGAAATATCTTACATGTAATTGACGATTTGCAAATATCAGCAACTTTCAATTCACGCTGCAGAGACAAAATAAAGGCAATAACAGGGAAAAAAATTAAATATTTTAAGATATTTAGTTTAATTTTAATGAAGGAGTAATATTTAGATTTGCTTTAATAGATGACAATCTAATTACACGTCGTTCAGTTGAGACCTATGAAAACGATAGAATGGAATGTGAGCGTACGTGGGATGGATGTGAAAGTGTCGACTATTAACTATTTGTTTTGCAAAACAGGGCGCGAGTAGGGTCCACTTTAACATGGATCAAAACGAAGTTAAAGTAAACGCAGTGAAACCCGGCAGACTTACGAAATCGTTATCCTTCGTTTCCACTTATGGCCTAAAACGATCTAAAAGTTTGAATGCAGCTGACGTGTTGGCTGCAAAGGCGGTGAACATTTCAGACGCGTCTGAATTGGGAAAATTTCCACCTCCGATTCAAGACACGCTTCTAAGGGCTATCGAAGGTAAGAATAAAACAAAAATAATAACGTTGCATGTAAAATATTAGTTATTGTTAATTTTTAAACTTCTTTTTGTTGTTCAGATCCAAATTTATTAAACGCTCGGGCCTTAATGGAACTGGTCCGACATATTCTGGAGAGGGTTGTCGAGAATCGAAAATACGCAGAGCCAGCGGCGAAAATTTGTATTACGATTATAGAGGTCATTATTTACTGAATCATAATTGTTTAACCCTTTGAAGCATGGATTCTTTTATGTTATTTTAGACCACATTTTGAAGGATAGATACAGGAATATTTTATTACAATCTCACCATGCAGTCTTTATGCTCCAAAGGGTTAAATATACAATCAAGTTTTGAATTTGTGATGACAAGAGAATATTATCTCATGCAGAAAGAAACTAAAGAAACTTTCTTGGAGTCCTTGTTAAACACGTGCCAGCAATGGTACCAAGATCGAGCCAAGATACTTTACGACGGATCCAGTTATCATCGTTATTCCGCCTTTATGACGTTTTTGAACGAGATGTATTGTCAGGTATGACAAATTCATCCGGATACGTTTTTTGCTTTATAAAACAACTTCTGCTACTGATACATATTTGACTCACGGAAGTCCATGATATCGCCAAATGATCTTTACTTGATTGTGCAATCGATCGTTATGTTTCACTGTATTGGCTTTATCGAATCAATCTCCTTTTTTTGCTGAACTCTGAGTTAAAACGATTGACGTAAGTACATCTGTTTCTCATCCATATGCATGGTTGTGGTTATAGTTGAAGCGGAGGCAGCTTCAGTTGAAGACGCAACAGGAGGGCGTTCCTCCCGGTCGCGTTCTTCTTACGTTACTTTGGAAGTGTTGCCAAGATTGCTTGCAGCCACCAGTTGTGAATTCTTTGGCTGAGGTACGTTCAGCATAGTACTCATATAATTAACTCTTCTACAATTTAGATAATCTTTTGTCTACTCGCATATTAAATTGTATAATTGAAGGCCTTAGATGTTTTAGTACAAATTACAAATTATATGTTATTAATCAATATTAAAATTTTTAAACTAATGGTATTCTTTCATAATTGGTTCTAGCAATCGAGGTTGTTTGTAGCTCTAAATATAGATGCTGTTACCACTTAATTTATTGCTTACATATTAATTAACATAATTCAAAATTGTTTTCTCGTGTTCAAGACCGACTGTCTGTTCTTCATTCTAACGTGTATCGGCAAGGATCTGGATACCGAATTACCAGCGCAATTGCAACAACTGCTTGGAAGCCTGAGGGACGCTTTTCTTGCGGAGGATACGATATTACCGTCCGTCAGAAAGACCCTTCTGCAACTTATTGAACTTCATGCCGCGCATTGGCAGCTTCCAGCGCCAGCGGTCGTTTATTATTATCCTGGATCGACCTCGAAATGATGCTTCCACCCTTTCGATTCCTCCGTCCGTTCGTCGTGTTTTCTGCGCGTGTCGAGGATAGGTGTGTGTGTGGATTTGTAGCGAGCTCGCGAGCATGTTAACATAAGATCATGTTTGTACTTGAAATACATGCGAATAGCGTGAACTCATGCTAATAAAAATGAAATGAATGTTGTCAGCGGAGGTTGCGGGGCAAAAGAGATTGCTCGAAGGTAATAGCCCGAAGCAACGTCGTCTGTCTGGTAGCTTTATGCGCCTGATTATTGTGAAAATATTAATTTATATCGCGAACGGTGCTATCTTCTACACGGTATATAACACTAGAATATTCGTATTTCTATTTTTTTTTCCTTTTTTTCACGATATCACTATTTATGAAATTTCATAATTCAATAGACTAAAGTAACGTTGGAATTTTGTGAAATGTTATTCATAACTAGCCTACGAATGTTTATGTTTTTATGGGAAATTGAAATGTACTTAGAACGCATATAATATGCAAAAAATCTATATAAGTATTTAAAATCAAGTGCACTTTATAATATTTAAGGAATGAAGTAAGTCGCTAACTGTTTACTAGATTATAAATTTCCATAAACATTCGCAGTCTACTTATTATAGCGTTTAACATTTTAGAATTACTATTCGTTACATAATTATGAAACGTTCATAATCCTCTAACCAATTTGAGTCGAATTAAAGGTATCTGCTTCATATTATGCGAAAGATTGCAATGTTGTACTTTGAACTAATATGCGTTTTGAAATTGCAACGGGATTATCTTTTGCAACGTGTTTCTATGAGACTTTTGTCTACTTAACGTTCGAGTAATTACTGATGCGTCAACGGTTAGAACGTACGTAACCGTGATCTGATTGTTACCATGAAGAATGATGGTATTTCATGCAAGTCAGAAAAAAATAATTTACGACAATCGGTATTGCGTTTCTCTACGAGAAATGTTGCAAGAATCGACGATGTCGATCCCGTGCACACGTGTTTCGTCCGAATGAACGCTTGGATGTCCACGTATCCGTTAACATAAGATAGAAACCGACACCTTTTTCGCGGTTTCGAATTAGAAATTACTCCGTTAGTAAGTCAATGGGTTAAGAAATCGGGCCAATCGAGACCGGTACCGTTATTTTGTCCGAATTGCCATGCGAATCTGGGAATTTCAAAGGACAAAGGGTGTGCAGATTCACTTCACGGTCGAACAGGGTATCGAGTAACGAATAATTTAACAAAGCAGATGTTTTCAGAGAGTACGTCATCGCTGGAGGATCGAAGAACACGCAAATGATCACGAATCTCGATAGAGATATTCTATTTCGAATTTTTCTCGACTTTTTTCGTGAATAAACGATACTACATACACACGAAATATCTTAAACAAGATAAACAATTAATATAAAACAAATGAAACGAATCGAATGAAAGAATGAGTGATAAAATTACCATCGAATCTTTGTCGAACGATACATTAATGACAACGACCCTTACGTGGAACGAACTGAATGTTTGCGATGATCATTGCAGTGTGTGAAGTAAACGATGGATAGAAGAGCTGAGATTGTTGTCATTTGTACCTTATGGTGTGTGTCCCCAGGGTGCATATTAAAACGTTGAAGTTGTATGTTTTTCTCTGTACATGTGTACAGGCTACAATATCCGAGCAAAATAGCGAATCTGAACTGATTTAAATTAAAATGCAGGTGCAAGAACTTTTGTTTTAATTCGTTCTTTGTTTCTCGGTTAATTGTACTTTACCCTTGTTTGTGCATTATTCAATCAGTTTTACTTTCAGGTATCCTTTCATAGAAAAAGGGAATACCGTATATGCGAAGTCATGCGATTTCTTTGCTGATTATGTGTAATTTAAGGACGAGCGTTGGCAAACGGTCTGTGATTCATCATAGAAAAGATGAGGGACTTTCTGGAAGGGAGCGACTAACGAGAGAAGAACGATGCTTAGCGTGACATATACTCTTAATAAGGAACGCATGTCTGATCTCCTTCTCGAAATGCAATCGCCTTTGCTGATTCGTGCCAAGGGCGATAAAAATCGCCCGGTAGCTGGCCAGTTGAAATCCCTGCACGGGAGTTGATTCATTACCGCACATTTCTTTCTGTAATAGATTCTCTATGCTTCTTTTTCGCTATAACTATATTTGTACAAATTTTGTAACTTCCTCCAGATTACTTTTACGAAAGTTACAAAACACTAAGACCAGCCTAATATCGAAAGATAATGTTACCTAACTTTGTTTTTCACATTTCACTTTTACTTTACATTAGGTGCAGTGAGATAGAAAAAAGTGCACCTGTGCGAGCGTTCTCATAGTAAACAAAGAATGTGTAACATGTTCTAGATATTACGACGAATCCTTCATTAGTACAACGAAACACTTGTTACAATACAGTTGATAAGATGCACGGAAGGGGAATGGAATATACCTTCCGGTTAATCTGTGATTGCATTTGTTATTCAACGTTTTACCTGGAATTCTATACCAGTTTCAAGATCTAGCATAAAAGAACATTGTGAAGATTTTATTTAAAACAAGGTGATGTATCAGCTGTATCTCTTCATCTTCAGAGATGAAGACAGAATATACATATTTTTTTGTATATTGTGAACGTTATATTATTTTATACTTCTTAGAATGTGTTAAACTAGAAATAGAATTAATTGGTGAATTTTTCATGTATGCCTATAATATATTCTTATTTTCAATACTAGTCGACCTTTCATCAAGCTTTGTGTTTGCAAATGAAAATGGGAAACTTACATGGTTGAAGAATTCTCACCACTTTTGTACGAAAGGATTGCCTTTCTTTTATATCTCGTATAAGGAAATTAGGCGATTTCTAGAACTCTACAGATTCACCTTACGTCATAAGCTGAGTATTAACACATACCATAACAAGATTCATAGAATTATGTCATTGTTGCAGAAAATGTGCACTAATATGCATTTCCAATTACTTACAAAATCCTACCTCATATATTCGAGCAATATCCTTCAGTCAAGGTCGCCAATCATATCTATCGCTTGCCTCTGTTTCAGCGTCCGGAATCAGACGAATAGAACGCGGAACGTGCGCGTCACCTACCGCCATGGACGATGCCGCCGCCGACGACACCACCAGGATGTTCTCCACCGTTGTCCTCGCAGAGACAGACGTCCCGTGGTCGACCTTGAAACCTTAGGTCGGAGAACCGAGAGAGGTTTCGCCTTGGGTAATCGGTGCCGCGGACTCGAAAACTAGGCCTGCGCCTGCGGTGACGTCGACGTCGTTGGTACGTCGCGATGGTACACGGTGAACGAACCGCGATGAGAGGCGTAGAGACGAGAAGGACGCTGAGTGGAGGAGCGGTGAGAAGCAATAAGACGGACAGAGAGCGAGATGGACAGCGTACAATGGCCAGGGAGGGGAACAGAGAAAGAAAGACAGAGGCGCGTTCGCGGTAACGAAACAAATAGGCCGGCGACTTTCACCGCGTAGCCAAGAACGGCTGGTATACGACACACAACCGAGCAACAACCGAGCGCTCTTGGCCCAAACCATTCGAGTATGAGGTATACTATACCAGCGCTCACCATTCCCGGTGTCCTCGCAGGTGGGGGGAATCCTGCTCAAAGCCAGAGACAGACACGAGGCATACCCTCGAGAGCTCAGCGAACGGGCCTCGATTCTTTTTCTTTTCGTCGTTCGCGTTCACGTGTTGCCTCTCTGTCCTCCGCAGTGGCCGCCCACACCACACGGTTGTAATATCCACGACGAGCATCTATACAGCGGTCATTCATTTCGTCGTTCGTCTTTTTTCTCTTCTGTTTATTTTCGTTTTATTCGGTCGTGAATTTCAACGCTCGTCGCTCGCGCGGGTCACCTTGCGCGCCTTCCTCATAGCCCGTGGTCAATCTCCGATCCCTCTGTGTACACACACAGATAGTCTCGAACGGGGGCCGGAGGATATTTCGCGCCGGAGCATGCATTCCCGTGGTCGACTCTGAAACGATCACATCGAGTTTCGTGCGCGAGTAGTGAGGAACGTCGGAGGTGGTGATAGAGCGAACGATCGAAAGAAATGTACGGGCGTGTGTGTTGTTGACACGCTGACGATGACACGACGACGACCACCGAGGCCAGATTCGCCGTGGATCTACCTGTTAGCCTGGCTTCTCTGGATCGTCCTGCCTGCTGGAACCGGTATATGCACACTGTTGGGCTCTTGTACATCGTTGTATAGTGATGTTAGACAGCGGTGCACGCGCGCGATTCCGTTATCCGCTCGAACGAGCAGGCGTACGAAAGTGTACCGAGAGTGAAAATATGGAGCAACGATGTTCCAACCTCAGAGAGGTTTCCTTTCGGTATTTTTTCTAGTTAAAAACTCTAGAGGATCGTTTCTTGATCTTGAGCACCGGCTAATTGAAACTTCGAACGTAGGCTCGTTCAGTGTCGAATGCAAACCACGCTACCATAAAGTAGAATTGAGAAATTTTCAATTGAATGTTTTAATCGATTACCAATGTTGATTGTCTGGTAATGATGTCAAGTTATGGGTGTTAATGTATATATGTGAGAGAGAGAGCTTTCGGGGTGTTACTTAAATTGATATTTAGAGCAAAGAAAATTGTTAATTAGTTATCAGAAGATGTGGAAAATGAATTGGAAATTGTTTCTTTCTTCTCTGATATGCAGATATATTAATTCTTATATTGTCAATATCTTTTCTATGACTTCAGTAATTAATTATCAGAGACTCAATTCTGAATGTTGTGGTATACTAATTTATATAAGTTTCAACTAAATTCATTATCTTCACCAAACTTTTACATTTTTGCGACAAATTTTTCGAATAATTAGGGAAGAATGATCAAGGAAAATAATGTTATCACTATACTATTTCGTTAGTGGTTTTAGTAACTCGAAAATTAATTATTATTTCTTTATAAATGCACATCTTCGATCGTAAATTAGAAATCAATAGCCGGATCTCTAGATATCCGTGCCATGATCTCCGCTGTAGCGAGCGACTAATTTATGTGCATAGCCGACTCTTTGAACGACTATCATTTATCCGTGATACGCCTTAGCTAACGAACCGATCGATCGTTCCACAAATGATCGCAAAAATGATTAAAATAGATTCCGCTTGAACGTTTTTCAAATGGCTCATTTTTTCCAGAAACGATCCATAGATCCGTGACTGATAATTAATTGCATGTAAATCGATTTCTCTTTCGGTTCGTCTAATTAAAGGTTTCGCGTAATTAATGACTGCGAACGAGGACGATCCTTGAACCCTTTCGCGACATCGTTCACCTTCGATTTTAAAGACACCTCTTTTCATCGAGGCTAATGAGCACTGGGGATGCAGACTTTTTTTGTTAAGAAAATCACCGAATGAAAGATCAATTCGCGAAAAAATTGATTGTTTGAGGAATTAATTCGAGAATAGTATCTTCACTTCATTGACATTCCTCGATGAAAACCGGTGCTTTCTTACCTACTTCAATTTCATAAAACATCCGCTTGTTGTTTCTTGTAGGAGTGGTGCACAGTTATGCAGATAAACAGAGATACGATGGATGGTACAACAATCTGGCTCATCCGGATTGGGGGTCGATCGGCAAGTACTTCAAACAGCTTCGATTCGTTGTCTCGTCAGTGACAACTGCACGTGCATTCAGTTCTATTGCTTTGTTTGGTTACAAATATATGGTGTTTAATTGCATAACAGGCTGAGAGAGATTTTAAGGCAAAAAAATTGATAAACTTGAATGAAATGGAAGAAGTTAGTATTGAAAAGAAATTTATATAATTCCAATATTATATAATTCCAATTACTTTATAATTGCATATTGCAGTGTAAAATTTAGTCGAAATTAGTAGTACAAAGAAAATGTATCTCATAAAAAAAAAGAAAAGCACGACAATTGTCTTACTTTGAATTTAATTAAACGGAGAAACATTGTGGCAGAAAATTGTCGAGAACATTTTTGTTGACATTGTGATGCGGCTCGAATTGCAGTGGCGTGTGGAGTGAAAGGAGAGAAAAAGTCGCTATTTTTAATACGGCCTATATAAAACGGCCAACAAAAATTGTAGCAGCATAAAAGACATAATCGACCCTGTCGATAAAACTGTTACGGTTTTAAATAAGAAAATCGTTGTCTCTTGATTATTCCATCATCATTAACGAATTTACAGTAGCTGAAAAAGTATTGGGTACATATTATTGATTATGATCTACATTTTATTCCTGCAATATCAAATAATCACACACGAGGACTAGTACATAATAGAAAACATAATATACTTGGACTTAGTTAATGAGTCTGCTAAATGTTAACAAATGCTAAAATCAGTGTATTGTCCTTTGTTTTCAAATGCATCTTCGGTTCTGGTCTCTGAACAGCCATCAATCTTTGTGCCAATTCTCTGATAGTTTGTAGCATTCTACACCTTAGCTGTGTGTTTGCTATCAACTTTCTGACAATGTACTAATAACTTGTCTAAACATTCCATCTAACTGTTTCTTCTATGCTAAAACAAGAGAACAAGCATAACGAAGTGGACAACTTTTTATTTGCCAATTCTATATTCAGAGTAAAATATAAATCAAACACTTAATAAGAATGTTTGGAACAGGTAAATAATTCTTTAACCTTTATATAAATTTAATGTAAGCGGTACGCCATAACGCTTTGTAATTAGTAGACTATGGCATTTTATCCACTTGTGGGATATTTGAACGTATAAAAAATTACAAAATGCACGTAATATGTATCAAAAGAAATATAAATCTGCATGAAGATCTGTAGATTGGCACTATTGATAAGACGAAAAGATAATTATTAAGTCATGGGAATCTTAACACGGTTCTTACCTTCGTAGATAGCAAGCTGATACGAAAAATGCCAGCAGCGTATTCCGATGGAGTGTACATGTTGGCTGGCCAAGATAGGCCATCCCCAAGAAAACTTAGCCAGCTGTTCATGCAAGGTGATGACGGTCTGCCATCCGTCAGAAATAGAACAGCTTTGTTTGCTTTCTTTGGTAAGAATTAATTGCATTAACATCTCCAATATTCTACTAACGATAATTATTAGCAAACTGAACATCATCTGTGGAAATAGAATAATTGAATTCTTATAGCTTTACGTGTAGCATAGAGTAATTGATGTGCAGAAAAAAATGTTGCATACCCGTTTATATAATTTTATATTGTTCTTCCAATTATTTCGATTGATGTATTAATATTCATTCAGTTTTTATGGGAGGTTACGCAAAAGATAGACAAATCTTGATAAACGTACACGATCTTAAATTATTCGTTATTAGGCTCATTGCATAGGATGATAGGCATAAAAATGAAAATACGATTGATAATATTTTTGAAACACCTTCTTGTGCGGCATAAATTTCAAAAAATATCAAAAACTCTGCCAATGACCCAAAAATTGTTTTATAATCGATTCATGGAGAAAGAAGTTGTTAATTTACTATTTTGTATAATGTATCTCTGCTCCAGTAGTTTCAGCTTTCGCTAATCAATCGTATTATTAATGGTTTTTGGTGGCGAGATTTGCATTTTAATCAATTCAGAAAAAACCACTTTGGCGAAAGCCTGCGATGTATAATCCAGCATCTGTGTTTTACAAACAAGAATCCCGCGAAGGAAATCACGAACTCCTTCTCGGTTCTCGGATATTCGGAAGAAATGATACCATTGAATAAGAATGTCAGCTTAGAAGAGAATTGACATTCACGATATATTTGGAATGAATCAGATAATGATAGAATAATATGTGGAATTACGGAGCGAGGGAATTACCATGGCTGACGGTACACGCATTCGAATATCCGTATCATGTTGTTGCGCAAGCTGTAAGGTGTCCGGGTGTCGGAATAGAAACGAGTAGCACGAAGTGTAGGGAACTTTTTGATCCACTTTTCACGGTGAAATATTCCGTCTAACGTATAGTGGTGTCCGGTTCACGTTGCTCCAAATAATTAGGGAGTCGAGTTTGACTGTTGTACACTTGCTGAAAGTTACACTAACTATCAAGATTAAGGAAAATATAAATTAATGTTAAATTTAATTCTAAATACGTCTTTAGTTAATCGAAAAGAGCAATAGTACTCGACTTAAGTGAATTTTATTATTACTTTTCAGTAATGAAAAGTGAGAGTAACACTAATGAATAAACTTGTAATTTAATTAATACTCGGTATTGTATGGAAAAGGGTAGTAACGCTATCTGGCGTCTTGCAGCGTGAGTGAGATAATTATAATGGTATTAAATGGATAAATTTAATATAATTAACGCTCTGTACTGAAAGGAAAAGTGTAATGCTAACTTGATAGTGTCTGCTGCAATTATTATGAGTGGAAAAGAAAATGTATGGGTGTAGGTAATAATGAATGAGATGATTGATAATGGTACTAAAGGAAAGTAAATATGAATTCATCAGAGATTTCCTTTTCGATAAGATCGATTTTGAAAATACATCGTATGCACGTACACCCAAGCACGTTTCGATTTCACTTGGATTTCTCTGCGGATGAATGTTCCCATTGTCATGATTTGCTCGCTATTGTTCTTGACATCTGATAACCAGAATTTACCAGTCTATTAGCATGGCAAGATTAATAAACTGATACGATTCTCATATTGGAGCGCAATGATATTAACAAAGATCCGTAAAGTTCAGAGTAAAATCCTGCTTTTCAAAGGTAAAGTTTCTTACGTTACACTTAATCGCAGTGTCTGACAATGAGTAAGTGGAACACTCTTGAACACTGAAATTTGACAAACGTTTGAAAAACCTTGAATCCAAAGAATATTTAAAACAATATTTAAGAAACAGATAGTTTACCGTTTATGAGATTCTCCAATAATTTAAAGCAAACGTGAACGATCGCGCGTCTACCACTTTCTCCTAAAAATATGCGAATATCCAAAAATATACCGTCCCAGAAACAGAATTATAAAGTCTAGAGAACTTTAGCGGAAAATCCGCAATGTTTAGGAGATAAGTAACTTGGTTCATAAAAAAAAGAATAATTGGTCAATTAAAATCACCAAAATTATCGTGAAACGATCGTCCAGTGATACCAAGCGACTTATTAATACTTTTCTCCCAAAATGTGGGGTACCTCGAAACCGGAATGAACAAACCCGGATAACTGGGTGAGGAAAGCGGTCGATCCTCGAAAGAGGCGGAAAGTAAAAACAGGGACAGTCGCCTGAATTCCATTCGCGACGTTTCGCGTTGCTCCGGTAAAAGCCGTCGACGGAAGCGACACGGATGGGAAAAGGTGATCCTTCGAGAACCGGTCATGCGTTGCGACTTGCATCGCTTCCTTGAGAGTGCTGTCCCGATTACTCTTCATCCGGCGTGCACGGAATTATTTCAGGGCAACTGGTCACGTCGGAGATAATCATGGCCAGCGAAAGTGGCTGCCCCATAGAGTACCATCGAATCGACGTGGACAAATGCGATCCGGTTTTCGACAAGGAGTGCCAAGGTAACAAGTACATTCCCTTCCGTCGGGCGGATTACGATCGTCAAACTGGACGCAGCCCTAACAGCCCTCGTGAACAGGTAATTTCTTGCTTCCCCCGATCATTAAACACCCTCGATTTTAGTCTATAACAGGGTGGGATCCAGGCGGTTTGCAAGTTACCCTTCACTCCGTCAGAACAGCCTTGCGTTATTTTTAAAATTGAGGCTAATATTTGGGTTTACAGCCAAGTTGAATTTTGTTTAACTTTGGTATAAGTTTTATCTGAAATTGAATTTATTTTAATTTTATTTTCATTTAATCAGTTACGTGTTTTAATAAATCTTGAAAATTCTTCTTCAAGTATCAGCTTATACAGTATTCTTTGAAGCAAGGATAAAGTAAATTGGTGAAAGTTGTTTTTTACATCGTTGCAGTTGCAATTACAAGTTCATTTTATGAATAAAAATGTCTTTAAATCGTACCAAGTTTCCATCTATAACTGTGTGTCATCGGTTGAAAGAAAGGCGGTCTAAAAATTGTTAATTACCTTTCGTAGAATGGAATAAAATTGAATTAATGAAAAATAGAAAGCTCGCTCGATTAAGGTCAAACTGATCCCACCTTACACAGTTAGAATACAGTAGCGTCTAAAATAATTTAGAGATTACTTACTAATTGACTGGCTTTATCACAAAAAATTATTTTACTTCCTGGTTATTTCGAAGAATGTTTAAAAAACTCTTTCAAGAAATTCAAACAACTGGTTTCGCAGAAATTATTCGAATATAAACATTACTCTTAACGATGGTGAAAGTAACAGTCATTAAGAGCTCTGTACGTTGTTTCTTTCTTTCAGCGTAGATCGTAATTGCACCACTAACAAAATGAAGCATCTCGAGTATTTTCACGAGAATACATTTTATACATGTATAAAAGAAATTTCAATTTTAATCTCGCATACTTCGTTTCATTACTTGCATCTTTTTGCGGACATTATAACGCTCAATTATAAAATAAAATAAGAAACTTACTTTAGAGATCTTACGATCGCTTAAATTTCTATTTATTCATTTAATTGCTTATAAAATCTAAATTTCTGATATTTATATCTGCTGGAAATGCAAAGTTTTAGTAACGAAGTTACTCAAATATTGGGAAATAAATCGTGAAAAGTAGCTCTGAATACGTGAGGTTGCAGATAAACAAAGTGACGAGCTGGATCGACGGTAGCTTCATATATTCGAGCAGCGAGGCATGGGCAAACACGATGAGGTCTTTCAAAAACGGCAGCCTTCTCATGGAGCCTACCAGGAAGTTCCCTGTAAGGAACACTATGCGTGCTCCACTTTTCAATCATGCTGTCCCACATGTTATGAGAATGCTTAGTCCTGAACGTCTTTATCGTAAGTTTATTCTTCTCTTATCGATGTACGTGACAATTTAAATAATTTCTGCATGATGAAAAATCGTTTAGTTCTCGGAGATCCACGAACGAATCAGCACCCCCCACTGCTGGCTCTGGGAATATTATTTTATCGATGGCATAATGTAATCGCTGCGCGAATACAACACGAGAATCCGAATATGTCCGATGAAGATATTTTTCAGAAAGCAAGACGTATTGTTATAGGCACGCTTCAGGTAAATGGACATTTCAATTAATCCTAGTATTTCAAATAATTTTGATACAAATTAAGAATCGATTATTTTTATTTAGAAAACCTGTTCCTCTTCTTCCTTGATTACAAATTACACATCATTTGTAATTCTTTCATAACTGTTTGCACACTGCAATTGAATTGAAATGAAATTATCATTAATTCGATATCATTCCCTCCTCTCTATAATTACAATAAAATACTATCATATAGGCATCATAAATTGTCGTCTCCCTACTGTCGACACAATGCTATTCTATCTTTGCCACGTAATTGTATATCGTTACTGTAATCCGATATACTAATTTTATACTACTTGAAGAATTAATATGGACTCACGAACCATAATCTTTTGCGCAATCTTTTGATCTTTGTACCACTTTGAAAATATTTCATGCCATCAATTTCCTTTCTCAATTGAATATTTCCAATTCTAGAATATTATTTTGTACGAGTATCTGCCTATACTTTTGAATGAAGATCCGCCACCTTACATGGGATACAAGCCAGATCTCCATCCAGGAATCAGTCATATATTTCAGAGCGCGGCTTTTCGATATGGGCACACTCTGATACCACCGGGATTGTATCGCAGAGATGAAAATTGCGAATATAGGCGAACTAACACTGATCAGCCTGCAATTAGGCTTTGTTCTACCTGGTGGGACTCCAATGTAAGTTCTTTTAATATTCTATCTCATTTGCAAGATTCTTTGTACATCTTGTATAGATGCATGCATCGTTATGTTTTTATATTTTGTTTCTTAGGAAATTTTAACTAATAGCACAATCGAAGAACTTTTAATGGGCATGAGTTCGCAAATAGCAGAAAAGGAGGACAATCTTCTTGGTACTGATATTAGAAATAATTTGTTTGGCCCTATGGAATTCTCGCGCAGGGACTTAGGAGCCATAAACATCATGCGGGGCAGAGACAATGGACTGCCAGATTATAATACAGCTAGAATGCAGTTCAAGTTACCTCGCAGGAAAACTTGGAACGAAATCAATCCAGAGTTATTCAACAAAAATCCTTCGCTATTGCGAACGTTAGTTGAGATCCATTCGAATAATTTGAATAACGTCGATATATACGTTGGTGGGATGCTGGAGTCCAGTGCTGGGCCAGGAGAACTCTTTTCTGCGGTGATTAAAGAGCAATTCCTCCGTTTGAGGGATTCTGACAGATTTTGGTTTGAAAATGAAGAGAATGGGTGAGTAAGAAGTTCTTTTTACTGGTTACGTAATGCAAAAACATAATTAGCAGTGAAGTAATGGACCTGAACTATTTACACAGTGGCATATAGCTCGAGAAATAATTTTATAATCTACTGTTGCTTTCAGAATTTTCACAAAAAACGAAATAGAAGATATTCGTCGTGTTACTTTATGGGATGTAGTAGTGAATGCGACAGGAATACCAGCGAACGCTATCCAAAGAAAAGTATTCACTTGGGAGGAGGGAGATCCCTGTCCCCAGCCTGATCAACTAAACTCGACAATGCTGGAAGCCTGTGTTCCACTACAACGTTATGACTACTTCGAGGTGACTACTTTTCCTTATACGTAACTACCCGGCAAACGTTATTCAACATTACCGAGAACAACGCTATCTTCCTGTAAAAGAAGCTTAGCAATTTCACGTTTTCTCCCCTTGTTACCCTAAATGGTGCCGATTGACAACTATGCGTCTATTACGTTATAGGGAAGCGAGTTGGTGTACATATACGCCTGCGTTTTTCTGGGCTTTGTGCCGATCTTATGCGCTGGTGCCGGTTATGGCCTGGTCAAGCTTCAGAACCGACGAAGGAGGCGATTGAAGATCCTCCAAGAGGCAATACAGAAGAGGAATGATGGAAAGATCTGCGTGGACAAGATGATCGTTCGCGAGTGGTTGCACGCGAATCACCGTCGCCAGGTCAAGGTGAAATTCGGCCCGGAAGCGGCTCTGCACATCGTCGATCGCAAGGGAGAGAAACTGCGCACATTCGACTTCGGCGACGTAAACGCGGTCACGATGGAAGAGTCGCAGGTGATTGCAACACGCCAGTCTCGCTTTTGAGTTTACGTGAAATTTCATCGGAGAATCTGGTCGAGAAATCTCGAACGGAACCCGACGGTTGTGTAATAAAAAAGGATTTACGAAGGATAAGGAAACATGAACGCGTGGACGTCCTTAAGGCTGGTTACTTGTCGATTCACAAAATTCTCCGTATCAGATTGAAATGTGTAATTTCACGCTTTCATGAATGTTAACAACACTTATTACTTTGTAAGATGAGTTTACGCTGGATATTTTTAGAACGATTGACTTTTCGTTCAGCATTTTCTGTGCTTTATCATCTTTGTTAACCGTTACAATTTTACTCATCGTTACTTCTCATTTGATAAAGGAAAAATAGTATCGAGAATGTTCTTAATATTTTGTATGCATCGCGATCTTCGCTGCAATAATTAATTACAATTTAGGAAAACGAGAATGGTCACCGTAAGGCGTTGGTTCTGTTACGAATACCGCGGGACTACGACCTTGTCCTTGAACTGGATTCGCTGGCCTCGCGTAGAAAGTTCATTGCGAAACTGGAGGCATTTCTGGCGTCCCATAAGAAGCACTTCACACTGTCCCAAGTGAGCAGGGACATTATGCTTGCAAAAGCGGAAACGAAGGAACGCCGTCAGAAAAAACTTGAACAGGTTTCCTTTTTTGCATTTTTTACGCGAACTGATTCCTATCTCGCCTTTTAAGGGTTCGAACGTACCTTTTCCTGAATTCTGCCCGCGTTACATTAATTCTTTTTCCTTCTCCTTTGCAACAGTTCTTTAGGGAAGCTTACGCATTGACGTTCGGTTTACGACCTGGTGAAAGGCGGCGACGATCCGAGGATAGCGACAGCGGGGAAGTCGTTACTGTGATGAGGACGTCGCTTTCTAAAAGCGAGTTCGCGAGCGCCCTCGGAATGCGCGCGGATGCGGTCTTCGTAAAGAAAATGTTTAATATCGTCGATAAAGACAGGGACGGCCGTATTTCGTTTCAGGTAGAGAATGTTGAATTTTGAAGGTGAAGTGTTTAATCTGGCTTTTCATTTCGAATGAGATCATATTCTTCATGGTCACGTTTACATCCTTCGCTTGTACATATTGTTAGTGTCACCGTTTTCAGTCAAAGTTTCTCTCTTTACTATCACAAATAATGAAAAAAAAGCAATGATAATTCTCACGAAATTTTTTATGATCCGCATTCACAACAGTATTATTATGCATAGTACTATCATGTTTTAGGAATTTTTAGACACCGTGTTACTATTCTCGCGTGGAAAAACCGAAGACAAATTAAGGATTATCTTCGATATGTGCGACAAAGACAGTAATGGAGTCATTGACAAAGAAGAACTATCAGAAATGCTCAGATCATTAGTAGAAATTGCACGAACTACCAGTTTATCGGACGATCATGTCACAGAGTTGATTGACGGAATGTTCCAAGTAAATTTTCTTTTAGATCTAAAATACTATTGTCATTTTGTCCACGTTCGAAGCTTGGATTCTACTCAATCGATTGCAGGACGCTGGACTCGAGAGAAAGGATTACCTCACGTACAATGATTTCAAATTGATGATGAAAGAGTACAAAGGCGATTTCGTGGCGATCGGACTCGATTGCAAAGGCGCCAAGCAGAATTTCCTCGACACGTCAACGAACGTAGCTCGCATGACGAGTTTCCATATTGATCAACTTCCACCGGAGGACTCGAAGAGCTGGGCACGCAAACAGTGGGATGCGGTTTCAACATTTCTTGAAGAAAATCGACGAAATATATTTTATCTATTCGTCTTCTATGTCACAACTATAGCTTTGTTCGTTGAAAGATTTATCTGTGAGTTTCCTTAGTTTCTTTTACATTTGATGGGGGATGGGACACGTTTGTACGATGTACGATGGGACATGTTTTATATTTCAGATTATTCTTTCATGGCTGAACATACAGATTTGAGGCATATTATGGGTGTTGGAATTGCCATAACTAGAGGATCAGCAGCAGCCTTGTCTTTCTGTTATAGTTTATTGCTTTTAACCATGTCCCGTAATCTTTTGACCAAACTTAAAGAATTTTCTATCCAACAGTATATTCCACTGGATTCACACATACAATTTCATAAGATTGCCGCGTGCACTGCATTGTTTTTCTCAGTTCTTCATACGGTCGGGCATATGGTTAATTTTTATCACGTCTCTACTCAACCATTAGCTCATCTTCGATGTTTGACTAGCGAACTCAGTTTTCCGAGCGATGCTCGGTTGACCATATCGTTTTGGCTTTTTAAAACGGTAACAGGTGAATAATTGAAATAGATATGTTACTATTATAAATTGTCTGACAATTATTAAATTCACATTTAATTATCGTTCATTTGATGTAGGTTTGACTGGAATCTTATTGTTCATTGTAATGACGATAATTTTCGTATTTGCTCATCCCACTATCCGACAGAAAGCGTACAAATTTTTTTGGTCCACCCACAGTTTGTACGTGGTACTATACGCCCTGTGTTTAATACACGGTTTAGCTCGTTTGACTGGGTCTCCACGGTTTTGGATTTTCTTCGTTGGACCTGCCATTATTTATTCTCTGGACAAGGTAAATAAAACAATTGAACTAACTATTATTTAGATTAGATTTATCATTAGAATCATTACTATTATTTTTCAGGTAGTGAGTCTTCGCACCAAATATATGGCGTTAGACATCATTGAAACGGAATTGCTACCGTCGGATGTGATTAAAATTAAGTTCTATAGACCGCCAAATTTAAAATATTTGTCCGGACAATGGGTACGCCTTTCGTGCACTGCGTTCAGGTCGAACGAATTCCATTCGTTCACCCTAACTTCCGCACCGCACGAGAACTTCCTGTCGTGTCACATCAAAGCGCAAGGTCCGTGGACATGGAAGTTGCGCAACTACTTCGATCCTTGTAATTACAATCCGGAAGACGAACATCCGAAAATAAGAATAGAAGGACCGTTCGGAGGTGGTAATCAAGACTGGTACAAGTTCGAGGTCGCAGTGATGGTCGGCGGTGGCATTGGCGTTACTCCTTACGCTTCCATGTTGAACGATCTCGTGTTTGGCACATCCACGAATAGATATTCTGGGGTTGCTTGCAAGAAGGTGATTGTGCAAAATGTGTAAAAGAAACACTTGTATTCTTGACTTAAATTCTTCATTTTTGTGGACAAGTCCTTTTCTGCAGAACAGAGATCAATTTGATATTTTTCATCGAGTATTAATGAAGATATTGTTAGCTGAAATTACTAATCTTGTTCCTTTTTGGCTGAATCTAGGTTTATTTCCTGTGGATCTGCCCGTCGCATAAACATTTCGAGTGGTTCATCGATGTACTCAGAGATGTTGAAAGAAAGGATGTCACAGATGTGTTAGAAATTCATATATTTATTACGCAATTCTTTCACAAGTTCGATTTACGTACAACCATGCTGGTAAGTTGCACACTCGTATTGGTTTTGGCATTGCTTTCTAAACTGTATTTCTCTGTTACAGTATATTTGTGAGAACCATTTCCAAAGGCTTTCTAAGAAAAGCATATTTACTGGGCTGAAAGCAATAAATCACTTTGGACGGCCCGATATGACTTCGTTTTTAAAGTTTGTTCAGAAAAAGCATAGTTATGTAAGTTTATATAGTTATTTCCATTTCAATAGAATATGTTATTAAATCGATGATGTCACAAGCTAAGTGACATATGCTAAATGTGTTACAGGTTAGTAAAATAGGAGTATTTAGCTGTGGCCCACGTCCCCTGACGAAGAGCGTAATGTCATCTTGCGATGAAGTGAACAAGGGCCGCCGTCTGCCGTACTTTATTCACCACTTCGAAAACTTCGGCTAATCTGGTCAATTTTACTTCAAGATAAGAGTAGAGAAGAGTGAAAAACGATGGACTCTATCGTGAATCTCGTGGAATTCTATCGAGTGTACATACATATTCGTGCGCGTATGCGCATCTCTTATTTATAACAAGTATTATATTTCTTATTTATGATACAAAAAACGAAAGAATATTTTATTATCAATCACAAAATCAAAATGCCAGTGACTATTAATTGCACGTTAGCCTTGTCGTATGATATGGCATTGATAGCAGAACCGATTAAAACTGAGCGAGAAAATTTTCTCAATCGCAACCTCGGAATTCCTAATATACCTTTTACAGTTCTAGGTATTTCTTAAACTAGCAGTTTTTGTTAAATGGATATATGGAAAGCGATACTTTCACAATTTACTGTTTATTGCTTTCCTTTCTCCACAGGAGTTTTAGGGCTAAGCTTACAGTTTTAAGTAAAGTAGAACTTTTAAAGTGCCGAACAATTTACTAACCGTAGGAAGATGCATATAAATAACAATTAGTATAGAATCAACCATTGATAGTTCTACGCGAAGACGATGGGAATGGATAGGACCAGTTATTCTTCGTCGAGTCCTGATTGGACTCTTGCTGAAACTCCGAAGGTTCATGCGATGTGTATCCTCGATTTATTACACCTTGTGTGTCCTCCTTGGTATCGTGCCTGCTCTGCAACTTCGATGACAATTGACTGCAATCATCCCATAAATTCCACCATTTAACAAATATAAAAATATCACAATTCATTTAACTACAAACGTTAAAGTGAAACCTGATTATGCGATCACCAAACGAATCCTCAATTTTAGGTAACCTTCGCCTGATGTTCCTCGTGTCGAAACTCTCCTCTATGATAACGTGCCTGTCGTACGGTGTGTCATAATCGACCTCTAATATGGTGGAAAACTGATGAGGAAAAATCATGTCTATCGCCGTTATCACTACTCCAGCAAACAAGCACCCGATACCTAGAAGAATTCACTTCCTGAAGATCCAACTTCCTCTCCAATCTGACTATATGGAAGATATTTAAAAAAAACAGCGGAAAGAATACTAACCAGACAATAAAATTAACCAATAATTCCAGCCTAAATTGAAAGCAAGAATGGAGCCGTCTATGTGTGCTATTAAAGGTTCACAAGGTAAAAGTGCCCAATAAATTAAATTTGTCAGTAACATACAGATCCCAGTAGCTATCATGCCATAAGCGCCGTACCGTGGCACTACTATTAATAACAGGTTCATCATGGCCCAAGAAGCAAAGGACGTCCTAGAAGAAGCAGTTAGTCAATGTACAAAAAAATAATACGTCGAGGCAGTGAATGAATTAAGAGTGACTCAACGTTGAAGGTATGCACAAGACATACCAGAGCATCAGCGACGCGTAATAGCCGGCTTGCCGATACTTGCTTCCCCAAGAGAAGCCCTCTTGGTGAAGGCTGAAATATTCAGCTAGAGAGACAATAGGAAACGGTGCTCCTTGATTGAGAGCTTGTTTGAAGGCGCTCGTCATCTCTCCTGTACTTCTCCACCAGAATCTTTCATTGTACTCAACATCTTCCATTGGATTATCGCTATTTGGTAGTACTTTGTGTGGAAATTAATCAAAATAACAAATAAGAAATGTTTATAAGAATAAAGCGATATTATACAGTTCAGCTTAAGTTTGACGTAAAAAACGCTACATATTTTAAAATAATTGCAAACGAGTGACTTCGCGCAATAAATTGTTTTTAGGCGAAAAATAGATGATCGCGAACGACTGCAAAGTTTATTGTAATAACTCACATCTGTACGTGATGTTTATGTGCATCAAACCGATATATCCGCCGATTTCAGCGGCCGTCTTCTGCCTAGAAAATGCGCTGTACGTGCTGACGATGGTCGCGGAACTGGTGTGCCACGAGGATCCATACTGAGCGACTGCATGCGTGAAAAAATGAAGTCACACACACACTCACACAAATAGTTCGACGGATAAAAGCCTGTTAATAGCGAGTAAAGTGGACCAAACAGACCTTGAATCGACGCTCCAACGAAAAGGCTCAAGGTCACCGTGAGAAATGTACTAAATCGCTGTAAACCATAAAATATGAGTACTAGCATAAATAATTAATATTCAATGACTGTACGATCAAAAACGAAGAACATTTTAATGCCACAAAAAGAAAGACTGAGGAAGTACTGACCTCCTTTCGTATTCCAGGAAATATAACTAGGAACGCAGTGAAGATGGTGCCGAATATTACGAACACGATCACCAGAGAAACATCTCCTGTCACCGGTGTCCGATTGCTGTAACTATACAACGTCGGCCCACCGTCGATACGGAACGCGTCGAACCATCCCTTCATCTTCCCGACGTGCAACCTTCGACGAAGTAACCCTGAGGGAACCGGCCAGTTCCGGTTCTCCTTGTAAACCACTTTGCATCAGAGACACTCGCTGCCAACATCCATCGACCAGCAATTACATTATAGAAAAACCAAAGTGAATCCTAGTTCTATTTATGCAATAGCGGTAATAAAAGCAACAGCGTTGCAGCCAAAGTTTGTATAGGCGTACCTTAGGTCGCCACGCTCGGCTACCAGCGTCCAAGGACGATTATTGTGAAATCAAAATACGCGAAAGAGGAGCGCACCTTACGCTGCCAACATGGAAGGTTCGAAGGCAGCGCGAACACTAAGGCCTCCAGTAGGTTAACGGGTCTTCGAAAGTGATCTCCAGCCATGGAGTAGAGGGGACAAGAATCAGTCGCGAGAGGGGAGCATGAAAGAGAAAGAAGACGGACAGGTGGGGCTTGACGCTTGGCCCTAGTGGCGGAGGTGAAGAGGGACAAAAGGTGTTCCTCCCGATCAGCTGTTGCCAGCCGGGAAAACGCGTGCATGAGCCCGTGTCGGGGTACACGTCTCGAGCGTTTTATTTCGGCGAATGGAGGCGATCGATGATCCCGGATGACGACACGAGACGTGACACGTGAGCGTGGATCGCGCGGCATGCCCGACGGCACGCGGAGCGACTTCAACGCCCGCACGGACGACGACGTCGATTGGCCGGCGGGAATTTTTTCGTGCTTCCTCGCGCGCGTCTGAAATAAAATCGAGTTTTAACGAGCCGCGTCGGATTTATGTCGAGCTGTAAATAAGTCTGACGTAGAAATGCCGATTTTAGGTTTAAAAAGTCAATTTCACGAATCGATGCGTATCGAATGTCGGAAGATGGATTCGCAGAAAAAATTGATTTGTAAAAATTTTTTTAAATTAATGGCACAGTGACAGAAAGGTAAAGTTAAAGTTGATAGATATAGATGAATACATAAGTGGTTAATACTATATTAATAAATGTTATTCTGATTTGAAAAGGTTGAAATTATGAAATGTGATATCTATGGAACGAGAATCCAAGCTTGAAGTTCGTCTAAGTGGCTGACAAAAAGTGGAGATCGTATAATGGGTAATTAAAAAGAAGTAGTCGAGGATGATAATGATACTAATGGATTGAAACTGCGACGATCTTCATCACATTAATGAACGAAAGCTACGTGAGTTTAAGTACACGTTGTACTGTAGATAAATGACATTCGTATAGTTTAATTATTTTAAATTATGATAATTATTTTCCAATTAGAAAAAATGAGCAGCATAAGTGATGTTATAAATATGTATGTAACGTATAATTGAATTTCAGAAGTAATTAAAGCTAAAAACCACCGCAGCAGATTATCCGATCTGATTCAGCTTCACTTAAAAGAAGCATTCCAAAACTACGTACTCATTCTTAGACGCAGTATCGCCTAACACGTTCGGTGCCAGTAAAAAAATCAAGAGTTCCGATGAAATATGAAACTTCTTTATATATTTAATGAAAATACTATTCTTGATTGTTATCAATAGCAGCACTAAATTAATAGTTAATTATGAAATTCATTAAAATCTAAGATCCAGACTTGCACCTTAAATTCTCCACTAATTGACATACTTTGTTTCAGGTTCATTTTTGCAATCCTTACATCGCATCCGTTGAAACAGAACCACTGAACGTTAAATACAACTCGCGCGTGATCAAAGTTTCATCGATCGAACTCTCGACACTCTAATCGAACCGCTGAGACACGCCGGAACGAGCGAGCTCTCCTACCTAAACTCTCTCACCTGACTCACATCCTCTGCTCCACAATGAAAGCAACCCACGAATGCTGGTCAACGTAGTTACTGGAACGTAAAGTCCCGGATACAGGCTACCGTTTTTCATTCATGGGGCCGCGGCGGCCAGGTGTCCACTGGTTGCCGGCGCGAGGTGAGTATCGCGTGGTACTCGCTTGCATACATACTACGGCCGCAGTGCCGTCAGGACGGTGCCAAAGGGGAGCGGTCGCGCATCAACGTATCCGGTACCGGAAGCAGCGAGCGTGTACACCGCGGACCCGTCACGACGCACGTCGATAGCGAGGTATGCGTCCAGGCTGGTCCATAGTGCCGCCAATAACTCGGCTGCTATTTCAGGAGGTCTAATTCGAGCCGGGTGACGGGTAAGCTTTTAACGGCAGCGCTGCTAGCATCATCCACCGTCGACCAGTGCCAGCACCGCCACCACCTATGGCACCACCACCACCACCACCACCACCACCACCGCCGCCGTCGACGATAACCACCGGAACGAAGAGTCTGGTGGCAGAAAGGCTGTTGCTTGCACAGTCTCCCGTGCGCGTAGGCTCCCAATACACCGACACTGCTCCTCTGACCCTTCAAGGTAAACTATATCTCTTTTGCCTTCTTCGTCTGCTATTTAAATTGAACGCTTCTCCATTTCCACGAATACTCGTACGCAGTGGTACTACTTGTTTTCTAATTATCGCTTGACCGAGAATTAAACAGGATAACTGTATCTCTCGCACGAGAATTTTCTATTTCGCAAAGAATTCGCTTGCCGTTGAAAATAACGCAGAAGAGCTGCGACGGACAAGAGGACCTGCCAACAGAGGCTCGTCATTAGTCATTGCATTGTTATCGGCTCCCTTTGTGTGTGCTCGACGATTGACACGGACTTTGGACGCGTTCGTCCTCCCGGTGACTCCCTCGATTCATCGTTCGCGCGTACGTGGCCAAAATCGGCCAGGTTTCGAGCAACAAAGTGACTTCTTGGCAGCCGTCCACCGATGGACGACCGTGTCGCCCATCGCCACAAATTTGATCGCCTGGTACCGCGGAGGTAGAAGCGGAAGGTCGTAAGGGACAGGCGTATTTCGGTGAAAACGCTCGTTAAAGCACGCCGAGGAGAAGGTGCTTTCACGAGGGGATACAGAAAGCCGTCTACCGCACGGTGAAACTCCTCCGGACTATGTATTTATAAAGCGCGGCCTCGTGCCGGCCCGCGCTTGCCTATCATGGTCGTCCCGCGTGCAAAGCAAACTGACCTCGATCCCGCGACGCGGACGTCCCTCCTCGCGTTCGAACAGTAAATGATGTTCGTTTGCAATGTTAAAAGGTTGTTGCTGAGTAACCTCTTCGCGGAGTCGTTGACACGGGCTTCTTCTGGGCTTCCGATGTCAGGAATGTGTGCGCACTGTACGCGTGTACGCGTTGGAATGTCGAAAGCTCGATGCAACAAGTAGGAGTGCGTTCATTTTTGTCGATTGGAAAATTAGCCGTTTTCTACGGATGGAAGATACGGTGGCTGTGAGAAATATTGGCACACCGTTGTACTAGTTGATCGTTTGCACGTATTCGTTAATTTTGTCCAAGTATATTGAGTTTCCTGACTTTCTACAATTCAGTATGACTCGTGTGTGACTAGAAAAATGTCATATTACGCGAATAAAATGCAGAAATCGATTGAAAAGTGCCTCGTTGAAAATTTGAATAGATGCCAACACTTTTTGCAGTCACTGTGTGTTCTGTGAAACACGTTCTGTAGGAAGAGGAGTATTTAGGAAATAGAGTGTAGGTTTTAAGGCTTGTTAATGTTTCACTGTTTGTTAAGGTATCTCTGTGTAGGCTAGAATTGTTGTAAGTGCAACTGCGATTGCACATGGAATCCCTGTTATTCGCTGAATTAGCTTTTCACGATTGCGCAGTGTGACGAATATCTTTTAATATTTACATTAGAGTATTTGGAATTTCCAAATCACATCCCAAAATGGATTGCTTCGCATGACTTTCGAGAGAACTACTTTGCTTCGCTTTTTGTCATTAAAATCTATATTTACAAATGGTACGTATAGCGTGGTTTTCGTCAGAAATCCACTGAATTTAATGCTTACCGCCGCAGTGGACTTCTTACGAAAATCGAAGTATAATTACCAATACTTTCATAATATCTATAAATACACCTACACTTGTTCAAAACACTTATTCAATTTAAACGCGTTCGTCAAATGCTCTCTGTGACCGCGTTTTACGAACGTTTCTCAGTTTCTGCTTGCCCCTTTATTGCTGCACTAAAACATTAACATTAGCATTTTTTTTTTTTTTGTTGCTTTCGAACGGAGAATTACGCAAGAGGCGTTTTCGGAAAGCACGCGGATTTGTGGCTTTTGCGTGTATCTCGAGCGAAAGAAATGAATGAGGAACGGAACATTACGCAACGCTTGTGAAAACATTTATGTACACGAGGCAACAACTGGGATGTTTGGAAATCCAAAAGATTCGCTGTCGACAGTGGTGCGACGTCGAGTGAAGACTGAAACATTTTTATTTAGATCGGTTTTCACCCGAGAACATTCTGATACACGTGTACGTATAGCTAATTGCTTTCTCGTGTCTCTGTTTCCATTTTCACCTCGACTATTATTATAAGATTTGCTTCTATTTTTAGGTTCCCTTGTTTTCGAGTAATTGTGATCTTCAGAAATTGTGTTCGCGAGATTCAAAAAGATTTTGTTTGTCGTCTTCTGCATATTTTCTATGAGAATCATAGTCAGATTAATAACGTCAGGCCTTTTTCTGTTTATTTTCTATTGTATGTTTGGACATTAGAAAAGTCTGACTTTTATTTAGAGCAAGCACTAAGTCATTCAACTGTTCTCCGTCAATCTTCGTACGTTCGATTTATTTATTTCCATAGTTCTTGCTCTGCTTATAACTCAAACTAAATACATTCCAATAATATTCTATTGTAATCTCAGAAATCATGCTTAGTAGAATATTAACTGCGCATATTACACACTTTAATTATAAAGACTTATTTACAATTAGATGCGCACACTAAGGACTAACATTGCCTTAACAAAACATCCTTCAATTCTCTATTACTAAATGAAATGAACTAGAAACAACTTGCTGCTGAAATCCCACTAACGCAGCGTCAGCCCCTAATGGACTATGAAACACTGTATCTACAATAGCAATCTGAAAAAGGAGTCGAACAATCATTTGCAACTTAAGTCGAGTTTCACTCCAATTACTATCTAAACAAGTCCGCTCGTTCCGAAGGTATTCTTTGCCAGCGCCAGAAACAATCGGAACCGTCGAATAATGCGATTCACGGTTCCTGGTATCGTTATATTGTATCGAGAGCACATAGAATCGCCGCAGGGACTTCCTAATTTCCGTATGCGCGAAAACAGGTCAAAGTTATTTTCGCGCGAGGCCTGCCGTGTCCGAAACAGCCCGCCAACGCTTCCCTGCCATCGAGAAATGCACCAGACTAGACCTAGAGTCGGTCATTTAACGTTCTGGACCCGGACGCGATCGCGCGCGACCGTTTCGCGGAAACGTCGGTGGAGGAATCCTGAATACGCGCCGGTTAATCGCGAAAGAGAAACGCGTCGTCGTGCAGAAGTGGCTCAATGTCGCGTTTAAATCAGAACAGGGGGACGACAAGTGACGGATCCTTTTTTTAACGCGGGAAAGTTGGATCGAAAAGGGGAAATGGAGAATTCGAACAAGTTTTTCTGTTAGTAAAAACAAGCTGCGATTACTTGAACGGAGATTCGGTATTGTTGGAATAGCGAGACACGATTTTCTTAAGGTGGAAGGACCGAAGGAAAGTTTAGAAGAGTTTTTTTGGTGGAGATAGATTAACGGCGTGTTTAAATAAGGATCAACGAATGAAAAGTGACGAACGTATTCGTAAACGAACATAGACATAACAAATAACTAAAAAACGAAGAGAGATCGATTCTTTCTCAGTCAGTAAAGATCGACGAGAAATCGTAACAGAAGAAAATAAAAAAAAAATACTCTTTCTCCGTTTGTATTCGTTTACGTTCGTTTATTGTTCCATGCATTTATTTTTGCACGACCGTAGAATCCCTGAACAATATCGACAGTTCGCTGACGAACGATGTTTTGCTTTCGATTCCAGGCGGCCAGTCGAAGATCCAGAGGATCAAAATGTCGGAGGCGGAAGGTGAGGTCTTCTTTACGAGCTGGCGTCACGATGTTCTTTGAATATCTCTGGCCTAGGATTATTCGAGTATCGTATGATAGATAACGAACGGGCGATTGGTCGACGGGAGCTCAGAGAGAAATGTACGATAATCGTGGACACTGAACGATGTCCGAAAGGGTGTACGAGCAATCACTGTCTTTCTATAATGAACGTAACACATTATTAACGAAATCCTTCATTCTTTTTCTCTCATCTCTGAAATCTGACTCTTTCTTTCTATCACGTTAAAGAATTAAAGGACACTTTTGCACGTGGCTACTAAAAAATGGATATTAAAACAAAACCAAAAAAAAAAAGAAAAAAGAAATGGAACAAACATATAAAACCGTACATCTTTCTGCGATGTAACCATTGCTGTGTTGCCTGCTACGTTATATGCGTGTGATATAAAAAGCAAAAGAGATGTTCAGCATCTTTCACTAAACAATCGATTAATCGGTACAATTGATATACTTCTATTAAAAGCATACGGACGATTGGTACACCGAGGCAGAGTAATTAATTGGCATTTATCGTTGAAACGCTTTCGTTTTGTCAAACATTAGCTGGGTAACATCTTTTAGCGCTAGAATTAAATAAAACGCTTGATCATTTCTACGTTCGTACGTTTCACCTTTCCGGTTTAATATCCAAGTGGAATTATTTCAGATATTCGAGCCGTAGTGGAGAACAATGATTTCCAGAATATCATCGAGACGGAGAGCGGTAGATCCAGCTCCGTGGACTATTTAGATACCTGCGAGGATACGTCGAAGGAGACCGTGAAAGAATTCCCGGAGGAGACCAAGGAGGAGCTGTTCGAAGAGGAGAAAGAGAAGGAGACGTTCGTGGAGAACGAGAGGAACTCGATCGAGACAGAAAGGAAAGAGGCCACGCGTGCAGGTTCGTGCGGTACAATAATTCGAGGATAGATGGATCACCTGTCTCGAGTCGAACGTATCTAGCTCAACGTTCCGTGGTGTTAATTACGTGAGAAACTGAAACGCGAGGCGATTTTGAGGATCGTTGGATCATCCTCGATCTAGTCCACCGTTATTTCCGACTGAACTTCGATTTAACAAACCGAACTGGTATACTCTACCAGTCATTACGGCACAAAAACTGTTCACGGTTGGATAAATGTTTAAATCGACTTGACGAACTTGGGACTTTAATGGAACGCTATATAAACGCTTCGTTATTCATAATGAAACAATGCGTCTTTCCTGTTAAATCGAGTCATTCGTTTCTTTAATGTTAAACTAAAACACTCTGTAAAACTTCTTTTCTGTCTATAGCAATTAATTCGCAAAAAAAAGCTGTTTGCTCTTTGTAACGCAGAAACCGATTGAGCTTTTGTATTCGTTAAACGTATTAATTGTTACGCGACAGAGACTGTTGCGCGTAGAATCTAGACAAATACTTGTAACATATAATAACGCTACTTTAACACGAATGTTAAAAAAGGACTTCCAGTGAAATGAAGATAATTTCAATTCTCATTTGTCAGTTAAGAAGAAATCGAGTGACCGTGTTAACGATATTGACGTAACGACGAAAAAGTTGATCCATCTGGTCCGATACCAAACAGAAGCCTAACAGTAAGACCCATAAACAGATGACGGAAAACCTAATTTTCCGCTTCTACGAGTCCCGAGGAAGCATCTGCTGATCGAACAGGCCAGAGCGAAACGTTTAAAAAGAAGGCGAGAATGCGAAAGGTGGAGAATCGTAACGTATCGGTTCGAATTAGCCGACGAGCGACCGACGGCGATCTCTCGTCTCGCGGCGAATCGTTCACGATTCGTCAGACTCTCTCTCCTCCGGTGGGCAGCCGAGATGCGAGGCGTTGAACGAGCGACCGAAAATAAATCCCCACGGAGAATCCCCGTGGCTTTTAAATAAAGCGAGCGCGACTGCCGGTCAAGCTCTCTCTCAAGAGAGCGGCTCCTCCTCGCGAAAACGCGTTTCAGGCGTTCCACGCTTCTCTTCTCTATTGCGTCTCGAGCCAACAACACACCAGACCATCCACTCTTCACAGACTTCTTTTAACTCGACTCTACGTAGCCAGTAGAATACAGCAACAACATAAAGAACCTTCAATTTTTCTATAGCACGTAGAACAGAATAGAAACGAAAGAGAAACGAGTCGACGAGCGAGAAAAATAAACGCCCTTCGTCCGTACTTCCTCGTGTACCGACTTCAAGTCGCCTTGGGTTCAACCCTCGTCTCGTGTCGTTTCTTTTTCAGCGGATTCGAGCACGGCAAGCGGTGACGACAGCAACGACGACCACGAGAACAGCAGCGACCAGAAAGGCGTCGCGAGACGAGAGGAGAGCGCAACTAGAATAGGGGCCACGACGTCGGCCACGACACCAGGTACCATCGATGGACGGAACGAGAACGCGCCAGTCGGTGAGTGGAATTCATTGCCGCTACTGGTAGAGCGTCTCCGCGCGGCTCTCGAGCTCTCCCTAGGGGGTCGTCGGGACGACGAGACGCCGGCGCTGCTCGAGGACTCCGGCGTTGACTCGGAGGAGGACTTCCGGATACGCAACTCCATGGAACTAGCGTTGGGCAGCTGCAAACAACCGGAATTATTAAAAAAGGACCTGAAGTTCTTGGAGGATCTGCTCTTGTCGGACATCCAGACTGCTCTGTCGCGTTTGAAGGAGACCTTAGAGAGGATCGACGTGGCCGCCTTGGCTAAACACGGTGCCGCATCCGACCCAACGAGTAAACTACAATTGTTAAGATTAGTGTCGAGTTTATTGTCGAGGCTACAGGTGGCTGAGGAGACCGAGAAGACGCCAAGCGCCGAGAAGGTACCAAGTGCTGAAAAGATACCAGTTCTGCCGTCGACATCCTTGAGCAGGAAACGCAGAGGGACTAGACACACTATAGGCGTTTCTGCGGAGGAACTGGCCAAAGCTAGGAAGTGGCTGGAGGAAGAGAGGAACGTTTTACCTTTGCAGGATATCGCATCCGTCCCGAAGGAACAGAAGGAACAATGTGTGCCCAGCAATGGAGTTAATGTGGTTGTAGATAAGAAACCAGAAGAGATTCGCGACAAGTGTACGAAAGACGCGATCAATCAGCGTCAGTTGTTGGAGGATAAGAATAAAGAGATCAGAGACAATTGTGCGCTCCGTGGGATCCAACAGGTGGACGTTTCTGATAGCAAGGCTGTCGGAGAGTCGAGTATGAACCAATCTCAGTATCGAACTAATAATTTTCACGACAAAGAAAATAATGGTAACAGTATTCAGGATAGCGAAGAAAGGGGTCGTGTAAGTAAATTAGCGGCTGTTCTCAGGCAACGCGCCGAACTGGTCTCCAGTGGAGGAAAGTACGGAGCTAGCAACAAGTTCAGTGCAAAGAAAACGAAAATTAAACGTGCCAACACCATCGATATTCCCAGTTACTTAAAGCTTCAGGCTGAAAGTCTCGGTCACGAGACCACGGGTTGTGTATCCTTAAGAAAGCCAATTAACGTGGGGGACAAAACTTTCAATTCTGTTAATGTTATCGTGCCCAGTTTGCAGCCCAAGACGGAAAACGACAGGAAATTTCTGGCTCTGATCAGTAGAAACAACGAGGCGCCAGCTGTCGCGCCGGTAGTTCCCTTTAAAACCCTTGGACAAACCAAAGCCATCGATATGTCGTCGTTGACTAACGAGAATTGGAACAGTAGGTTCTCCAATATCAAAACCAACTTCGACAAGCCATCCATAGCGGAAGATAGAGAAAACAAATCGTCTTTAAAGGCTCGTGCTAATAAAATGTTCCCAGGCGCGACGCAAACCCAAGTTTATCCTAACACGGGTCCAAATTACAGTCACCAGGTGCCAAAGGTGGATACGTCCTCAGGTTTCAGACACGCGCCTTCATCTCCTTTCCGCAAAATAGAAAAATCCTCACCAGTACCTTCTTCTAAGGTTCCTACATCGTATCACTGGCCGAAGAGTGCTCCGCTGCCGACGAACACGCTGAAAGAGAAGGCTAGAATGATGTTCGATCGGGAGAACACCCAGCCGTCCTCGAAAACGTCCAGAGCTGATCTGGAGAAGCCCAGTTTTCCTCGGCCACCTTGGATCGAGCACGAGCGGAACGAGAACAGAGCCAACGGCACGGTTACGGAGAACGGTAAACTAGACTATCGGTCGTTCTGCAAGCAGTTTGCCCCGTTCGTCGGCAAAACATCCTCCACGGAGTCTAAAAAGTTGGAGGAACAACATCAACGAGAACTTGCTCAACGGGACAGAGTTCCTGGAATAGTGGACGGTAAGATTTCCTTCAAAGTGGTGCCAGACAAACTTGTTCAGACCCACCAGTATCCAGCGATGGAACGTCGAGGATCCAAGGAGAAGTTCGAGGCTATGAAAAGTGGGAAAGGACATGGACATACTGTGAATACTTTTAGCGACACCGTTCTAAGAGGTAGTTCGTCCGTGGCTGTTCAAACTGGAATCAACGAGGAATATCAGGATGAGGGAAGGTCATTCAAAGTGGTACCCAGGATGTCAAAGGGTCAGAACTTGACTTGTAGTAACGCTGCTGTGCAGACCTCTTATGAATCAGATGTGCCAATGATATCGATAAACGACACGGTTGATAAACAGTGGAGGCCTCTATATTATGAACAATCTGACCCCGGTCAAGCGTCTGAAGATAGGCAGAGGTTCGTTCTTGATCATAATCAGAATTACCACACTGTGTCCAGTGAGTCTGAATTCAATAGCTCGGCGGTACCTTCAACTGTAAATGTAGGTCAAGTTGCTAGTGAACAAGCTGTTAGAGAATCCATGCCTTTCCAGGGAGTACAGAGTTACCAAGAACGTACGGAAAATCCTGCGAAAAATTATCAGTCTGAAGATACAGATAATCAAGATTATTCTTCGCCCTTCGTCTCTTCTACTTTGTCTAGTTACAAACAGTCTGGTGGAGAATCAGATGCACCAGAACTGAAGGTAACGGATTGGTCTCCAGAGACTACCAGTTTTCCAGATGATCAAAATATTCAGAATCAGGATATCAGTCCGGAAATTGGAGTGGTTACAAGATATACGTGCGCCATTGCAACAGTGGCATCGTCGGTAGACAGCCCTGAGCCTCGCTCTGAGGAAGTGGCATTGGATTCCAGAGGTTCCTCGTCGCCATCTCCTTCGCAATGGTCCTGGTCCAGGTCCAGACCGCCAACCAACGAGACTATCACTTCAGAAGACGAAATTCGACGACACAATCTATTACAACAGAGTTTAGTTCGTCGACTACAGAATGAAATCACCACTTTAAACGATCAGCCTCATCATTATCCAACTTCTAACTTAGGACAACATCTGACTGTCGATCATAATCAATCTAAAAGTTCAACTCATTCTCCTAATTTTGTACAAAGTCATCAGCAACCGACCTATAATCAGACTGTCAGTGCAGTTCAAGGTCATCAGCAACAGAGTTACAGCCAGTCTACAACTATCGCATCAGGTTATCAGCAACAGAACTATAGTCATCCTAGCGTAATTCAAAATATTCCCCGTCCACAACAGAATTACAATAAACCCGCAAACTTCGATCAACCATCTGGCTCGCAAGGATCAAGTCGATTTGCCAAATACCTAACGCCTGTTCCCCAGAAGAAACCCGAACCAACTCGAGCGCACTCACCAGGACCAGTGACAGCGAACAGAGTGAACGCTCTCAGAGAAGCCTATGAACAGTCGCCAAATTCTCAACCGAAACCGATTCAAAAGGAACGTTCGCCAATTCCAAACGGAATTAATCCAATTGACTCCAGCGACGAGTACTTAGTATCCTGTGCTACTAAACCTTCTAGATCAATAGTACTCTCCAAATCAGAGTCCTGGCATCAACTGGCACTCTCCACTAGCTATCCTCGAGCTCCTAAGGTCAATGTCCCAGCGGCTACGCCTTCGGCCCCTCATAGCTCTCATCCCAAACCACCCAAGCCAAGATCGCCATCCTCTCAGAAATTGAGATCCAAGCAATTTGAGGCATCCTCCATGGCGGACAGTGTGAAGAAGATGGAGGACAAGATCAGGCAGTATTTCGATCATCCAGCTGAAACTGTTGAAACGAAGGAATCTATGAAACATAGGCGATCACCGAGGTTTGCATCCAAAGGGATGGTCGGACTGTCTCGTAGTCGCACTATGCCTGGTATATCCGACGGAAAATTACGCTTGTCGATACCTGAGCCTCAACAAGTGCCATTACTGAACGTGAACACCGCGGATGTTGACAAAGTGTTCGACGACTTGTTCGAGGAAGCTACGAGAACCGATAACCAGTAATTTAACCGACTGGTTGGATTTTCGTACTCTTTGTTCATTTAACGCGGCGTGTATTCGAGAAATCAGGCCGCAACATTGAATTTTCTTCGCTGCGATCTTGTTAGCCATTGGTCCAGCCTGAGGAACTGTTACCGTGACCCAACGATTCACGATTTGTTGGTCATCGATAATTGTGATTACTCTCCAATATCTGGGGGAGATCTCTATTACCGTGTTATAATCGAAACGTTTCGTTGATACGGACAATTAATATTTATACTTTGATTTGGTCGCAATACTGCGGAGTGCGTCTTAAAAATAAATTTGTAAAGAACAATGAAAGGGAGATTAAGTGGTGGATGACGTTCATTTGGCCGAGATTCAACTTATCGACGGAGTTGTTGCACACATGTTGCATACATGGAAGATGGTGAAGCTTCGAATCTTCCGACTGGAGCTTAAGTGAAGTGAGAAAAATAATAAATCTTTGTAAATCCAGAAAAAAAAATGCAAAAATTATAGAATGAAATGTAAAAGAAGCTCGAAGCGATGGATCTACGTGGATTTCGACAGAGAGGATCAGCCAACGTCGAAAGTCGTTCGTCGAGGAGACAAGACTGATCGCTAAACCGATTGTTGCTCGCGTGTTCGGCACGTGAAAGAGGGCGAGTTCTTCCGTGGAGAAAGTTTCTCTCTTATTTCACGGCGAAGAAACACGCCCCGCGTGTACTTTTCACTCTTGTTGTTTGTTTCATTTTTTTTTCTTCTCTTCTCCTCTTTTTTTTTTTTTTTGTTCTTCTTTTAATAAGCCTCGAGTCTCTCTCGCGCTCTGCGCGCGAACACGTTTTGCAGACGGGACGTTCAGAGTCGCTAGAAGGTCGTGCCAAAGCCCGAATAAAGCAGTGAGTCACAGCCCTTCTTTGTTGATCCTTTTTTGCCGCGCAGTAGCGTGTAGCTTGCACCAGCCGGACTGTGCACGAAGTTTGAAGAGTAGCATATATTAGTATACATACATCTAGGCATAGTAGAATGCAGAGGGGGACGTTGTCTGAGTGTTCACGTCCAGTTTTACTTCCTTTGAGAGAGACTTCTGTTTCTTCTGTTTGCTTCCTTCCTCGGGTATTAATATCTGGCAAGAGGCAGTATCGCTAAGTTACTATTCTATGCCAAATAATTGGAATCGTAGAAAATTTACAGTAAATGAAATCAAATCACGTATAGACTTCTTTTGATAAATTCATATGGGTTATCTATTGTGAGATTTAATTGTATGAAAATTCAATTCCAGACACTTGGACAATGTCCTTCGCGACACAGGAGACAATACACAAGACCCGAAGCTGTTTGAAACTAACGAATCTAATTGCAACACTGTCGGAGGAAAAATGAAAATTTACCCGAACTTACCAATGGTTACTCGATTTGCGCTCGAAAGCGGTTACAGCTGCAGAAATTTCGAGGGTGGAAAGAACGGGAAGCCTAATAACGTTTTACTTGCGCACAATTTATATTCTGTACTCGACGCTTGGATTCTTGGCGGAAATGGAGAATGGTGTCGCGCTAATTGCCACGTTAACAGACCGCAGAATCGCGAGGGATACTACTATTGAACATGCAATTAAAATTCACTCTATTAACTGCTCACGCGGCCCGACATGCTTTCGTTTCTCACTTACTAATCCGATCGTTACAAATTTGTTTGGAAATCGAACGACATTACTAATCGTAAGCTCGTCCAGTCTTCGTCGTGAATGGACGAGGAGGCTCTAGCCATATTTCCGCTGAAAATAGACTCGACAACACGACCAAGTAGGTTTTCAAGGGTGACTGTAAAGGACTACTGAAAGATGCTCAGGAAAAAGGCTGGCAAAAATGTTGTAGCGACGGAAAAAAATAAGATTTCGTTTAGCTTTTGAGAAAAATATTTGTGAAACCAGCAGTAGAATATTTGGGTGACTATTCCGTGTCTTTAAAAAGAAAACTGTAATAATAGTACTATCGATACATTAAGAATATAATTTAGAAGTGAAAATCAATTTTCTATCGGATAATTCCGGCGAATGGTTCTCCGATCGACGGAGAGGCGATTCGTTCTCTATCGACGCAAAAATAGCGCATTTATTTGAAGATTGTAAACATAGAGAAAGAGAGAGAATCAGGAGACGCGCCAGCCAAGTTTCCAAGTCTGTATTCGCGGAATCAATGAGGAATCGCCGTTGGCGACTTGAATTTGCACATTTTCGCGTCAAAAAAATACCTTATTGTGTGTACACGAACCGCCACTTGGGTACGAGTGCATCTGTGTGAGCGTGTTTAAAGTTCACGCACGAATGCCCGGTTGTTACGCAGGCACGTGGGTGGTGGTGAAGATTTTTCTTTTTTTTTTGTTTAAATTTCATTGCTAAACTCACACGAACACAGAAAACACACACCTTAGAGATTAGAGATCTTTTAGTTTAGATTTGGCTCCACGTGTTTCTTGTTATTGGAGCGACTTCGTCATCGCCTCGTTGCGACTCGGATCACGAAATTACAGTAGGAGCGAAAGATGGCTTTGCGATCTTTGTAGCGCGGTACAAGAAAAGATGTAATTCGTAATTCAGATCAATTGGATAGAACGAAAAAAAGATAGCCCCTGATCGAGGAACAGCGACGAGGTTGAGAAGCGAAAGTTTTATTTAAGTTAATTACTTTTTTCTTTTTCATTTTTGTTGAATTTTGCCAGATCCTTCTAATAATTCTCACATGCGCAACGATTTTCAATTGACAAAACTTTTGATTAGATATAACATTGACGAGATGACCGAATGAGTTTCGATGAACCCTAACGTTTTTGCAACGATGTTGGATGGCAGTGCGACTTTAATTTAGATAGTCCTATTCGTTTTTCAGCCCGCAAGAAGCCGCTATCGCCGTTTGCCAAGTTTCGTGAACTCGACAGACAAAATAGCGCCGCTTCGTCACCCAGGTAAATGAAAACCGTTTACGAGCCGTTGTTTATTTATACAATAGGTATTTTCGATTTACTATCGGTGAAAGAATCGATATTATTAGACAAGAGTGAAAATCCCTTTCTATTCGCTGCCAGAGAGAAGCTTTAGGTATTTCAACAGCGCTATACAAATATACTATCGCGTTATTGCGTAGATTTCTTTACGGCTTGGAATTGCTCATCATTTCTATCATTTAGTCTAACCGCTGAGATAATTACTAATTAAAGTCTATACAGAAAATGCTTTAATTATGAAATCTAGATCACAATAGATTTATATATATTATGACTCATTTAATCATCCAAGCGTAATCCTTCATATTAATTCGTATAATTTATCACAAGTAGACTGTGGATTTTACGCAGATATGATATTTTGAAAAATAAAAAAGTGCTAGAGCTTCGCAAGGTATAGAAAACGTTTCAGGTCGACCTTAAAGAGCTGAAAAATTTGTTGTATCAAAATATAAATGTTGTATCGTATAAAATTCGCATTCTACGTTCTAGAGATATTTTTTCACATTCGTGTACACCTTCCGTTTCTTCGAAAGCTTAACCTGACGACTTTTCCCTCTATATTTAGTCCCGTAAAGTCACCGGCGACAGAGTTTCGATTCAAGTTTACCGAGCCAGCGGTGCGGGACAACGCGGTGCAAATAAAAGAGCGACTACTGGCGTGGTGTCGTTCCAAGACCAAAGAGTACGAGGTAAATCCGCCTTGTAAATGGAGCTCCTCGCGCTCGCACGCGTCGCGCGTTTAGTTATTTACAGAAAAGATGCGCGAGGCGAGCGAGCAAGCGCGAGGATAATTGCGTATCGGGCAACTGGCACGAAATTGCGCATCCTCGGGAATTGGTCGACCGTGCGGCATTAGACATGTTACCGCTGTTCCAGAACGTGCAGCTGGATAATTTCTCGACAAGCTGGAACAACGGACTGGCGTTCTGCGCTCTGCTTCATCACTTCAGACCGGACGCTTTCGACTATCACTCGCTACGGCCGGAGAACCGCAGGATGAACTTCGAGTTGGCGTTTAAAAAAGCCGAGTAAGCTTAAATAACGATCTTCTCGAGAATCTTGGTTCATTTCTTTTGTATTGCTTCTTCGGACTTCTTCGTATTGCTTCTTAATGTAATGTATCAAGATAGAAGAAAACACAAGAGTACCAAATTTAAGTCCGTCCAGTTTCTGAAAAATCTTTCAAGAATTTAAATATTCTTTAACATCGCTATTACTATTTAAAAGTTTTGTATGCTAGCTTTGTGTTCATTAGGAACTGGTAATTATCAGTGTCGACGATTGACCCCTGAAGAAGCTGTCTGCAATGCTAGCTAAATAGAGCAGTAGCGTGCGGTGACATTTGCTGATAGAGAAGCTGTGTTTTTCTAAAATAGATACAACATAAATATTCTGACAAAAATAATCGCGCGATACGTACTTATGATTTATATTTTAAAGAATACAAGGGAATCTTACGCAGCTTCCATGGACTGCACGCCACTGAAATAGAGTACGATTCTTTATGGTCATGACTAGTGTAAGAGGCACTCTAATGTTCAGTTCGAACTTGCACTAAAAATTCCATCTGAAATAGTTGAACCGCATAGGGCAGGAGTTTTCAACCTTTGTGTGGCGCGGGCGCATTTGAGATTGCAAAAAACAGTGACGGACGCGATCGAATTACAGCATAGCACGCGATGACAACTAAACAACAAAGATGGCGGCTTTATTATTTCAACACTTTGCCGCGCGCGCATGTAAATAGCTCCGAGGGCGCATGCGCAGTCACGTGGGCACAAGGTTGCGAACATCTGGTATATCATTAGTATAGAGCAATTAACCAGGATATTCTTACCATTAATAACGGGAGTGATGGGTCTTAAAAGCTTAAAGTTCCTGATTCTTCGAGATTATTTAAAAATTAAATGAATCCCTTACAGTGAACTCGCCGGGATCGCGCCATTACTTGATGTCGAGGACATGGTGATGATGCGTCGACCAGATTGGAAGTGTGTCTTCACCTACGTGCAATCCATCTATCGTCGCTTTAAAGACGAGGATTAAGGATAAATATCGACGCTTTTTAACGGCGTTCCGCAGTGCAAACCGACGTACGACCGTCTTCCGTGACCTCGTTGATCGCGGAACGGTCTGCTATCCGTTCGAGCAGATCATCAAGGAAACGGCATATTCTCTGAACACGAGACTAGAAAAACGAAACAAGTCTCGAGGCAGTATCCTCGAACGGGGAACAAACGAAGAAATAGAAAACAAAAATGTTCGCTTTTGCGCATCTTGTATTCAACAACGCGTTCAGTAACATTTTTACGCACGACTCTTCTGGCACCCTTCCGATGTATAATCATTTACAGTGAAAGACGACACAGTAGATAAAACGACTTCCTCGAAAACGTGGTAGCTGTGACTGGTGCGTGAACGAAACGCCATCAGTTGTTGCCAAGAAACTAATGTTAATAGCGTTGATGTTTTCCAATGGAATTCAAGGTCTTCTATGCCAAAGATTTGTGAAATAAATACGTGATGCTAGCAATTTTCTCGATTAGTAGGGTCAGTTGCCCTGGTATGGAATACTTTTCATTTTTCATATACTTTGGCTACTCGTAGAGCTGTAAAAAAAGCTTTAACATTGCGCGCTTATAAACGACTTAATACTCACACGTCTGACATGACACTCTTAATATATATACATATATATTGAATATAAATAATTTTTAAAATATAATAAATTATTGTTAAAATAACAATTTGAATAATATTATTTTTACTGTGAATTTTAATATTCTATATAAAACTCATGGTGTTTATAATATGGAATAGGTATTAAGAAAATACTGTTTAATGAAATAGAAATTAATCATTACAAGTGTTACCAAAACGTATAGATACTTCTAAGACTTCTGTAATTAGATTGCTTTGTTAAATGTAATATTGCTTCTGATTTCCTCAAAAAACTCGTTACTTTGATTTTTCTTTCGTATGTGTCTTCTCATATTTACACAAATAGGAAGTGTAACTGATTACATTCATCACCAACAGATAAAATGTTAGGGTTCTCTGATATTGTATTGTTTATATTATATAGGCACGTATTCCATATTGAGGTAACTAACCCTTTCATTACTTTTCGTTGATGATGAGGTAATACAGATCATGGATAGAGGACGTTTCAGGTACTTGAAAGATACTGAAAAAAATTACAATGGATGTTAGAAAACCGATTATTAATTGTAATTAAAAATATATATATATAGTATTTATATTATATTAAGTAGTATTCTATGAGGTAAATACATCTATAGTCGCAGCCATAGTCCTAGTTAAATGATCAACAAATTAAGAGTTTAAGAATACAAGCAATCGCGGTCTATTAAACTGAACTAAAACTATCTAAATTCAGACTTCTTTCAACATGCAACACGTCCATATTTGTTAATGACGAGTGCATTATGTATCGTCTCCAATATGGAGTAGCTTAGCTCTGGATTTTTAAACAATAAGGCAGCGGTTGGCGTTTGGTTGCAAACGTTTAATTAAAGGGTATCCTCTAGGGAATTATTTATATCATTTCTATCTTCTCCCAGCATTTCCTGAAATATGATGTTACATTTAATAGTACGAAGATAATTTAAGCATATTGTGAATACAATACTGCTTCTAACAATACCTGCAGAACTTCCACTAGTGCTCTTGATTCATCTAACATTTCTTTATATATACGATTTTCTTCTTCTAATTTCTCAACGCGTTCTGTCAATTCTTTGTTATCCTCTAAGGCATCCTCCAAGGCAATCCGTCGCCTTTCAGCCAGCACTTCCCAATAATTTTCACTAGGTCCAGCTGTTATGAATATAAAACAATTTTCAAAATTAATGATTATGTAACAATTTAACTTTTGTCTGATCTTTAAGCCCAGCAAAATATGTACCTTCTGATGTTAAATCCTCAACTTCGATCTTAATCTTCCCTCCTCTTGCAGTCTGAACAGCCTTATCTTTAAAAGTTATTTTCTTACGTTTTGGTTTTTCATCACTTTTCGTTTTCTCAGTCACTTCACTGAAACATATAGTTCAATATTTGTAATTTTAAATAATGTAAATAATAACAGCAAAAGAAACTATAGAATTTACTTACATTTTGATTGTTTCCTTCGCTGATAGAGAAGATCTAAGCATCCTCCCACCACCAACTAAGTTTTCTTTGTCGGTGGCTGCTGGCTGCAAAACGTGCAAACACTTTCTGACCTTATCCTGTTTCGATAAAAGACAAGAATATATGATGCACCATGAAGGTTCCAGAAGCTAATATATTGCTCGAGCAAAATAAGTATAAGCAATAAGATATAAATATATAAAAAAGGATGTTACTTGATACAAGATGAGTACACGATACAAAATGGAGTATATATATGTATATATTATATATATACACACAACTTCAAAATATGATTTAAAGCAACAATTAAGAATGATAAAAATATATAAATAAAGAAATAATAATGAATTAGATATATATTTGACAAATTTGAATACAATATAGGTACAATCTACAATTCTGTCTCCTTTTTTTGTAGTAATTGCGAAATACGTTTCGTTTCTTTGCATTTTTATTATAAACAAGAATAATAAAAAATCTTGTTATATTACTAACCTCAGATACAGCAGTTTTGGCGGTAGAAACTTTCGTGCCACCTCCAGGTTTCATGATAGTGGTCGTTAGAAACGCGAGTCAAGTCAGATAATTTAGATAAAATATAGCGTGCGCAGGATAGAGTAAAATTATAATGAAATATTTATATTTTGAAGCTATATTATTTTGCAGATAAAATTTCTAGTACTTTTTAAATATAAATTGGAAATAACCCACCCTAATTCTATCTGCACAACGAATGCTCTAGCTCCGAAGCAGAACTTCCCGCGTTTGATGCAGTATCACCTGTGCGTTCCTAAAATATTTCTTTTGTAACTCATTAACGACCGTTATCAATGTTGATAGATAGTTCATGATATGATAATTAATGTAAGAGTATGAATACTAAGTATTTAATACTACTTATCTCCTTTATCGAATCAAGGGAACTGCTTTATTTTCAATATTATTTTTAAAAGGCTTTTGAATTAAAATTTTGTTAGCATAGAAAGATATCAAATCATAATTTGAATAAAAGATTTTGATCGATTTTGGAACGCTCGATGTTCAAACCAAAAAGATTGTATACATGCGTACAGATAGAAATTTAATTAAAACGAATACATGTAGTTGTAAAAGTTTTAATTTATTTTTATAACTAAATTATAAATAACTATATCTATATTTGTTATTGGCATTGTAATGTTTCAAAATAGTAATGAATGCTATTCTTCATGTGGATTCAGCTTTAGGTAGATATAAACATTCTAACTTAAACTGTAGTATACTATGCTATAGTGTCAACTGTCATATATTGAAGAGAGTGATTATAGCAAATCATATGTTTACTTATATATATTACGATAATAATATATCATTAAATATTTTTTATAAAATTTAGCAATTTATAAATTAAAAAATAATTGTCGTGTAAAGTATAAAGCATATCAATGGAGACAGTTCCAAAAGATTTACGAGGATTGAGAGCTTGTTTAGTATGCTCTTTGGTTAAGGTATAACTTTTGGATATATTTCCCAGTAATTTTTAGATAAAATTATACGTAGTTAAGAGCATTTATTTAATTACAGACATTTGATCAATTTGAGTTCGATGGCTGTGATAATTGTGACGAATTTTTACGCATGAAAAATAATAAAGATAATGTTTTTGATTGCACAAGTTCCAACTTTGACGGGTAAATTATTTTATAGAAAATTGAACGATTTTGATGTATTTCAGTTATTTCTAAAATTAAGATTGTTTTTTAGTATGATTGCTGCAATGAGTCCTGAGGATAGTTGGGTTTGTAAATGGCAAAGAATAAGTGAGTAACATACATATCCGCGTAGGCAATAAATTGAGATTAAGCAAGAGAAATATTATTATTTTATTTTTGTGTGTATACACTTTTACAAAATTATAACAGTTACATTATTTCATAGTAAATCATAATATAAGCTACTGTTCTTTACTCTACATTATTTTGACATTTCTAATTTTAATGATGTTTTCCCAAATTACCAACAAATTAATCTTTTTTTTTTCTTCCCAATCATTTTTTGGCAGTGCAAATAACAATGACCTAAATCATGTTTTGTATCATGTATGTAAATGTATTGAAAGGCAGCACTGTGTACAAGATTTTAAAGCCAATTTTTCAATACAAAAGATAGCAACTAATACAAAACAGTGCAAAGTACATATATTGCTGCTTGGCATTTCTAGTGGTACAACTCAAAATATTTCAGATTTGCTTTTATTGAATAAGAGGTCGACATTGTGCACTTATTTATATAAATTTACCATAAACCACAATAATTAAGTAATAATTATATAAAATCATTATTAATAATAATATTTAATGAGGCCTGTATTTAGTAATTTTTAAAATATAAATTTTAAAAAGCCTTGAGATTTTTTGAGTTGTGCCGCTATCAATGTCAAGCACCAATATATATTTGCAATTTAATAAATTTTCTTGTATCTGAGACTCTTAATATTAAAAAAAGGTATTACTATACATATATATATATATATTTATACAGAATTTTCACTAATATGCACGACAGTATGTATAATTATTAAGGAACATGCTCGTGTGCGTACATAAGATTCTATTTGAATGTATTTTAATTTCATGTATATTTTGCATTAATTTTTCTACATGATTTTTTTTTAATCATTTTATAATTTTTTGTTTATAAACTAAAACAATGCAACGGACAAAATTTCTCGCTAATAATTATAAATATTCGCTGCCGCAATTGAGATTTCATTTGTTTTTCTTCCTCATTTTCAGATCGATTTTGCAAAGGCGTGTACGCGATATCGGTGTCAGGACGATTACCAGCGGGTGTTATAAGAGAGATGAAAAGCAGAGGAATAGTGTATAGACCACGCGATACGAGTCAACGATAATTTCAAAAACTTGTAAGATCACTACCGTACTTGTAATATCGTTTAATAGAATAATATTCTAATCCTTTTGTCTCACATTTTGCACTAAGAACTTTATAAGATCTTCACGAAAATATTATACTTGATTTGATTGATATGAACTTTTTGTTCAGGCTTCAAGAATCTCCTCACGTTAATTCTTTCGACCTTGTTTCTTTAACTATGTTTAAGATTTTTTGTAAGATTTACTCGCTCGATTTGTTTACTTTCGCCCTAATTCTCTATTTTTACTCGATGTGTTTCTGTACAGATTTTTAAACGGTCTAGTTATATAATAAGATCTTGAAAACGTTTGAATTTAAAGAATATATATACAATTTGTGTACGAAATCTATGTGTTCTGTTATCGTACACATGTTTCAATTTGCTCTTCTCTTTCTTTTTTAAATCGTATTCGCGTATTACGTGATAAATATTAAAAAATGGTAATGTTTGATTTTCTAATTATTACTTAAATATAAAGTTAGTCTGTCCTGATCTCCTACGAATTTTCGTATTTAATAAGTTAATGTGTGTATATTAGAAATTTACGAATGTAAATTTGTCTCTCTTTCCATTTATGCAGACCAATATCAAATATGATTGTTACCTGGGCACATGCTCGAGTGAGAGTAGAAAGACGGATGCCGCATCACGGGCAAATGACTGTTTACGCAATTAAGCCATAAGTTCGCGCAAGTAACGTGATAATTATTTTCATTATATACTACTCTGCCACTAGTGATAACGGTTAAACAAAGTGAACAATAAATGGCTTCACCTTGATGTAAAGGCCAAGCTGGTAATTCTGTAACGATCTGAAACGTATTATATGAAAATATAAAGTCATTGTTTTACAAATTTATCTTAAAGTAAAGATTAAGTAAATTATATCTCATAATTATTTTAATTCAGTTGAAAATTGAACGATCTCTTACTGGTATGTTCGTGTAAAATGGTTCCATTTCAGCCCAAATTCGATCGATATCCATCAGCAACTCATCAAAACCAATTATATTAATATCCATTTCTTTGTATGAAAAATTAACTCGTCTACAAACAGCTGCGACTTCGGCTAAATCTGATATAAACAAAATAAAATATATATATGTTATACGTTTTAAAACTTTGAAAATGATAAGATAATCTCGGTGTTACTTACTGCAAAGGAAGTTGTATCCCTGTGCCGAATTTAAAACTTCGTGTAATATAAGTTCCGAACTAATGTTTGTAAATATATTTGCAGCTACTTGTAGCAATAATACGCAGCTTTCCATGTATTGCTTCCATTCCCAATATTCTGACTGTAAGATGAAGTAGATTGAATGTAAAATTTAGTACATTCTTATTTATGTATCTTTTATGTTGAGTATATATGAAAAAAGTATAGTAACCTGGGGTGTCGTTTCAACTATTTGTTCATCTTCTGTATTTGAAGGTAAGAAAGACTTAAGATCTAAACTAGGCACAGATCCTGATCGAGTTAATGCATTTGATGCACCATTCATGAATTCTATACTATTAATTGATATGGCATCTTCCTTCTGTAGTGTTTTCCCTTAAAATAAGGTATTATTATTATTGGAGTACTACTTTGTCCCATTAAAAAATCACAAAGCATTAATTACCTATTTCTAAAGAGCGTTCTTCTACATTATCTTCAAGCTTAAGATTATCAAATGGTTCAGAAATGTCTGGTATGTGGTTAAAATCTGCAGTATTTGCATTGTTGTTGTTGGTTGATTTAAACTCAAAAATATCAGTAAAGTTGTCAGTATCTAGAGTATTTGTGGCAGGAGTATCAGATGCAGGTTGTTCCGCAGATACAAATTCTCCAAATTCGTCAGTCGTTTGATTGTTGCAACTTGCGTTCGAATCTGATTCTGTTGAAACAGTTGTCTCTTGAACCAATGCACGCAAGGCACTATATTTATCTTCAAGTTGGAGATTCATAAGATCCTGTTGAGCAGACTCCGATGTTCCTGATGTAGCCTAATTATAAGTTAAATCAATTTATCCAAAAACGAAGTAACTTAAATAACTTAGGAAAAAATTATAAAGAGAGGTTGTACATATTACCTTTTCCATCCATTCTAACTTATTCAAAACATCTTTGTCATTAGTTAAATTTACAGTTTCTGTATTCGTATAATCTTTTACATTCACGCTATGGTCCTTGGGCGGATCATTGTTCCTTATCACTGTATCCTTAAGAATTACTGTTTTAGATTGATTCTTTATTGTACACTTAGGAAATAAGTCTGTTAAACAATCTAATCTTGGCTGATCTTTGTTCTGAGACATTGTTGTCATAGGTATTGGTATAACATGTGCTTGAGTAGTGCCATGAGCAGATTTAGTATTTATGTTATTTTTCTTTGACTTCTCCATTGGTTTTTTGATACCTAGATTATGATTCGCAAGTCTACTTCCAATAGCTGAGCCCTGTTTCATATCCCAGATGGGAACATTAGAAGTATTGGAAATTGGAGCGCTTTGAAACTCTGTAAAATCATCGCATGGGTCTGTTTGTAGTGAATGTTTAAAATCTATTTGAGGGCGGACAGTTTGTTTCATATCTTTTAATACATTTGTCGAGTCCCATATTGCGGTAGAAGAAACATAAGAATTAGTATCAAAACATGAAACTTTTCCAGGTACATTGTTTGCCATTTGCACATTTAAATCCGAGGATATGACTCCCTGCTGATGTAGCTTCACCTTACCCTTAACTTCTGAGGAATACCTTCTGTCCGAGGCAATAAATCCAATTTCAGCGGAGTCCTGAAGGTTCTGAAATTTAGCTGCTGAATTTAGCTGGGCCACAGGCTGCAGATTCATCAAACATTCGATATTTAAATATGGAGTAGGCGGAAATGGAAGTAAATGTAGTATATCTAAACTATTAAAGGTGTAAGAAGCTTGCGCCGCTGCAACCAGAGCAAGGACAATGTATAATTCTTGTTCCGTGAGCTGTCCGGCGTATTTTTGATTCGCCAAACTCCATATGTGTCCTAGAACTTCCATAGGAAGCTGACTAGTGAGCAATAAGGGGAAAACTTTGTTGGTATCGACCAGCAGCTCGGTTTGCATTCCATTCGTCCTAACTTTGTCTTCTCTCACTGCTTCCCACACCATCTTATAGATTGGCGGTAAAGTAGTGGAGTTAGTCCACAGCCAAGTTGGCAATTGATTCAGTCTTTTATCCATGTGAATCTTGTGCATTGTTAACGAACGATTCCTTGGCCGAGTTTATCGCTATGACGAGTTAAAGTTACGTGAACTCGTCGAGCAGAATAATTTCATCCTCCAGCTTACTACCCTGGTACATACATCAAAGTAAACACTACAAACATTTCACTCGATTTCATGGGATTTATTTTAACATTCGCACGTATCACCCGCGTTCAATTTGCCATCGATCATTCCCATCGCAGAAAAAGATATACGAGCGATACGTATTTAACGTGACTTATTAATTATCCGTTGCAATTAGGACTTATTACTTCAAAATGGAACAACAGGGCAATTGCGTGGCACGTATACTTGACAATTCAGGTGTCACCGGATGGACACCGCTTATTACAAAGACAGATCTATGACAAATGTGATATAGTTTATTCAAATTTCGAGATTAGGATGATTTACAATATTAATGGTTCGCGCAACCATTTTATATTCCGACACAGCGTCTGTTAAATGTAAAACGAAGCGACATATCTTGGTATTCCTCGTGCAAAAATATGATTTATTAATTCTTTACTGTCCAGTCGATATTTTTTCTAACGCGTGAGTTGCTTTCAATTTTCCTCCTGTTACATTTGTTCTTCCCGATAGAATTTTGAATTTAAAAAATAGCCATTTTTTTCAAATCTCTGTTTATGGCTGATGAAATGATTATTAAATTCATAAATTTAAAAATGTAAATTATAATAGACGTGGAAATAGAATCATTTCGAGTTATGTGTATCAACATTTACATACGAACCGCCTTAATGTTCAATCGCGACCAATGCTTGGCGCAACTATCGCTCGAGGGAATAATTTGTACGACGCGTATTATACCAATAAAGTAAACGGAGTGTTTTCTCGAACATTTCGATAACCTATTATTAAAAACTTGTTAATGTGTTGTTATTAAGTGACTGTGCGCACGTTTTTCTAACATAAACGAAATAGATATCAATTAATTACAATAGAAGACAGGATAATACTAAGGTATTTACTTAAAATAACCTCTCTAATGTACGCGGCTTCGATATTTAGAAACATAAATTGCGAACTTATTGTTTTAGGTGAATTAATAATCACGCGATCGTCGTTACACAATGTCGACGGACTTTTATATACGCTATTACGTAGGTCACAAAGGGAAATTTGGTCATGAATTTCTCGAGTTCGAATTCAGACCTGATGGTAAATTGCGTTACGCAAATAATTCGAATTACAAAAACGACACAATGATACGGAAGGAAGCGTACGTGCATCAATGCGTGATGGAAGAATTGAAGAGAATCATTCAAGATTCCGAAATCATGCAGGAAGATGATTCTTTGTGGCCGCAACCTGATCGCGTCGGACGTCAGGAATTAGAAATTGTAATTGGCGACGAGCACATATCGTTTACAACTTCAAAAACTGGTTCTCTGGTAGATGTAAATCAATCACGAGATCCAGAGGGACTGAGATGTTTCTATTATCTTGTCCAAGATCTAAAATGCTTGGTATTTTCTCTTATAGGACTTCATTTCAAAATAAAGCCTATATAATTATATTTACAATTATTACACGATGCATTACAGATTCAAATAACTTTAATGTAATTACTTCACTGTAAGGAAATATATGGTAATTTTTAATTATCCTCTCTTTATTTAATTGTTCATAATGTTAGAGATTATGAAGTAAAAGGTATAAAAGTTTTTAGATTATTTGATGATCTTACCTTTTCATAGTAATATAAAAAAATTATATGAATCATAACACTAATTTTTATTGATGAATCTTAATTGTACCACACTAATCATACTTGTCCTTCAGTGGTATAAATATGTGCACAAAGATTTAGTCACAAGTTGCACATTGTATTTTAAAGAATGAATTATCAATAAAAGATAGGCAATGATTATAAATAACGCGAATATTTCACTGCATTTCATCATAGTAACCGAGTATTTTGATCGAAGAAGACTGATTAAATGGTTAGAGAGAATTTTGTGTACGTGATTATAGGTTATCATTTCCTAACCTATACGTTAAACAATTAACAAGGTTCTTAATTATTATATTATTGTAATATTCACAGAAGTATGTAAGTAATTTATTTTCATTATATAAATTGCATTTTTTGTTTTATTCAATAGTATTAGAAATATGTATACAATTTTTAATACTATTGAGAAAGATTATTGACCTTTGTTATTTTCATTTAACATGAGGAATGTATTTGTAAGCATATATAGAAATATGCGATAATTTATTTCATATTACAGGAATAACATGTCTCCTCAAAATAGTAAAGCAACCAAGTCAAATCATAATAAATGCTTTGATCGAGTTGTTACTGATTCAGTACACTCAAGATTTCGATCCTTAGAAGTATATTGTGAAATTTGCGACATGGATATTGCTGGAAATCACTCTGCTATAGAAAAGCATTATAATAATTCTCATCCTTCTAATGAATTTTGTTGTTATTGTAAGGGTAAAGTGTTTACTTATATACAAATGCCTATCAATAATTCTACAGAAGAACCAAAGAAAATTATCTATCATAAGTGTAGTAAATCTTAACTACAATCATTAATTTTAAACATGTAAGAAAAGCTTACAGACAAATTTTTTTATACATATTTATATATTTATACACGATAAACGATATAAAAATACAAACAGAATCTTAGTACATCAGGTACAAAAATGTTGTACAATGTAAATATTGATTGAAAATATGATTTTTCTTTTATTTCTCTCTATACAAGAGTTATAAAAGTCAAGCTCTCTTATACAAGTATAGTTAAAATTTATTCCAAGTATAAAGATACATATAATTGTATGTTTACTCTTTGTACAAATGACAGTTAACAACTATTTATGCTATTTTCAAAGTAACTAATACACTTTTATGAAATATGTAATAGAACACTAATTCATAGAAATTTATATTTTGGTAAATGACTTTCTTTTAGTAGCGATAGAGAGTAGAACACATAATTTGGCTAAAATTGATGTTTGAATATAATAGAATATAAATCTTCAATTGACAATCATAGCCACATCAAAGCGTACAATATATCTCTTATTTATTATTAATAAACTAATACTGCTCTCTCTATACTTATTCAACAATTGTCAATCGTGATCAGAACTGTATTCTACCAATGTACACGCAATGTATATACATATATTTTTATGTATACATAAATATATATTTTTACAAATTGTACATCGATTTTTTCGATGAATACAAATACTCGAAAAGAGTTATATAAATAATTCCTTATTCTTCCACGTAGAAGTATAACTATTTGTGAAGTTAGTAAACTTTACACTTAAAAATACGATGTAACAAATACTGTAACAAATAAAATTTAGTATTTCATAGTCGAGCTTTATGTGCAATATTATAAATAATACCATAATTATTGATCTCATTGGTTTGCGTCATAATACATGTAAAAGTACGATAATACTGATAACATATATATGAATGTATACGATAAATGCAAAATAACGTTTAGTTTAATTATTGTAATGAGTAAATATATTGTTTTATATGTAGTTTCCTAATATACGAAAAATCTATTTTAATGGAATTATAGAATACATTTTCCAAATTATGTATCCTGAAGTATCATATACAACTGACTAGTATTGAAATGTTGGAATGATTTCTTGAAGTGTGCACATTTCCACCATTGTCTATGAATACTTTACTATTTTATAACAAATTCTAAACTTGATCAACATAATAAAAATAACTTTTTTAATAAGATGATTCATTAAAAATCATTTTTATCTTTTTGGTGTATATAATCATGTTAGAGTTATTTCCGTTTGTTTCACATACGTGATTGTGCAATAAGGAACAGAAATATACTTTTAATACTTTGTAAATAACATTTGGTTGTTTCACAGAAGTTCTATCTGCTCTTCACCTATAGCAGGATATACTTTTCCTACATACTATATACTTTTCGATAGTAAATCAGTAAATGTTTTCTGCAACTAACATATACTAATTTCGCTTTCATTTGCTTATTTCACGTCGATGCAACATTCCATAGGATAGTCCTTCAAAAATAATGTTAATCTTGTGGGATAATCTGTCATTACACCAGTTGCTCCAAGTTCAAAAGCTTTTTTAAATTCTTCCTCTTTATTTAAGACCCAAAAGTAGACCTACAAAAATATATTAAAACATTTGTGCATAATACAATTAAATGTATTTTTATTACAAAGAGGATTCTAATTAAATAAAGTATAGATCATCAACTTACATGAATACCACGTGCTCTTAAATGGTTAAATAAGCATGGTCTTATTAACAGTACATTAATGGTGCGTATCATTATTTTTTCCACAGGCAAAATTGTTTTTATATTTCCTTTTCGCCTACAAAAATACAATATTGCGGTAAACTGATTAATCTAAATACAGAATAAAGGTTTTTTAAGATACCTTAAATAAATGGAAGGTAAAAATATTTCCAAGTGTGTTTCCTTCAAAGGTATAAATGGTAATAAACCAGTGTATAAGAGAAATATTAACAGTGTTACACGTCTCATAGAAAATAACAAGTTTACATTTGGATTCTGTGAAAAGGAAATAATCAAAATTATTGTTATCACAATTTTCTATTCTTTTTCTTTTACTTTAATAGTTACCATTTTGTAACATTTTTGTGTTATTTCATTGCTAAAATTTCCCCATACCGTGTACTCCTCACGATTATATTCTTTTATTAAATCTGACACTTTTTTAATAAGTTGATTATCATTAACTTTGATGTCAATGTTAATCGGTATATCGGGAAATGCTTCGAACACCTCTTTTAACAAAGCAAATCTCCTGTGTTCCTCCCTTTCTGGACCAATATATTCTGTATCTGTTAAACTATAGTTTTTAAATGATTTTATTAAAAACTACACTCTTTCCAAACAACTAATTAAATATACCTGGATCAAAATCTATCGGGAGACGTGGTTTCAACAAAGGTAGATCTTTGTAATTTACTTCTGAAATGTTCTTATCTGTACCCGTACTGCGATAGAGATTATGATCATGCGATACAACAACTTCTCCATCTTTTGTCAAATGGCAATCCAATTCCAACATTTGCGTACCAACTTGCACAGCTCTGAATAACAAAAAAATGTTTCGATATTGAAAATATGTTAACAACCATGTAAAGAATTGTTTGCTAATTTTTTCAACTGTTATTCTCATCAATTTAATTCATTTTCCTCACAGCTTCGAGATAATAACTAACCGTTTGAAAGCGTACATTGTGTTCTCATAGCCTTCTCCTGCCCCTAAATAACGATTTTTTAAATTAATATACATGCTTCTTGCATATGCAAAGAATACGATATTTAAATTGTGAAAAACATTGACACACACCGCCTCTGTGGCTGATATGATGGCACATAAATTTCACCTGCTTTTTTTTGTGCAACAAAGTCGGATATTTAAAAAGTATCATTGACGTTAAGATATAACCTCCTACAAACGTGTATAATAACATCTTATATTTCTTTATTGTTTTTCATACGTATTATAGATGGAAGCATGTCGTTTGACCGATTTTTTTATCGACATCCGAACGAATGCTTCAACTGACAGTGAAAGATAAAAGAGAGTTATATACGATCAATGTATAATATGATGGTGTTTTTTACAATTGACACAATTGTAAACGCTACAATTACGCAATTGTTTTGGGTGGAATCATATGAGAAGTTTCGGCATTAGCTATATTTCTTTTCTTAAAGCGTCCGCAGATTATCTGCAAAGATGCATTACCAGATTCTTTGTTGTTTCTTTTGCCTTATCGTTTAAGAAACGTGGAAAAATCCAATGTAAACGTGTAATTTTGGTTATGCGGCTCTTTTAGAGACTGTGAAATAGAATTTTTTAATGCGATTAAAACATTGATTTTAATTTTGATGATAATGTGTTTGTGCGATTATTGATTTTGAAAACAGACTTTACTTTAATTTCAAGTAAAAGCGTCGTTTTTATCTATCGTAATTTTTATGATTTAATTTCTAACTGAAATCTCTTGCATTCGTCAGATTAATTAATTAAACAATTTGCATGTAAACAAGTTGTACGTGAATTCTCGTAAGTAGAATAACATTGAATAGTTTCGTTTCGTCTAATTCATAAGAATATAAGAGGCGATAACGACGATAAACAGGAGTTACGTAAAATCACTAAAAATTTAGGAGCGGGATATACGGAATTGCAGGTAAATATTTAGGTAACTATATTAACCTGTTGGACATCTATCTCTTGTTAACTCGGAGCTTTTACGAATGCACCTGTCAAACGAGTTTAAAAGCTGCCTTTACAAAAATGTGCTTTTGCCAGCGTCTCTCATTCGTTTAACGAGATGTCGAATTCGAATTCGCCGAAAACAGATGCGAGCAGCCCAAGTCTGTCGGGGAATTTACGGCAGTTCCGATTCCAGAAGAAACAACTGAAACCGTCGAATATGTGTAAGAGTCCCTTTATTTTGACGTATAAATTTCTGGGCCAATGTAACCGGTGTCCATCTTTTGTTGTTGTATTATTCAAGGATAGCTTCTTACGTTACACGATAGTTACATCTTTGTTAACGTAATTATTTTTAATTAATTACACGTGCACGTACTTCAAAATGGGATCACTGAAATTGGAAAAAAGCATCTTTGGTTATTGTTATATAGTTTTTAATAACAATATTGTCTTCTCATTGTTTTGCAATGTAATGTACAAATAAATCACTTCACGTTTGTCTAGCTGATGATGACAGTAATTTGACGAGCTCAGAGATACAATTTCGACGTAAGCCAGTGAATGTGATTGAAGATAGCGACAGTGATGCGAGTAGTTCTATTAAAAAAATCATCACTGAGGATCATAAAGACAAGGTAAACTTACCCTTTTAAGACTTATTGGTAAGGCACATTTATAATCAAGTGATTGGTATTTGTTGATTTCTGTAGTAATCGTTTATTGAATGTAGTAGAGTTTAATCTGTACAGTTTTCTTAATTTTGAACAATAATCCACTTTTTAAACTACATAAATTTATTTACTATTATGCAGGAAGTACAAAATAACATAAATTCGAACAGTGATGAGGGTGATGAAGATGCAAGAAACAATAGAAAGAGGACCTTGAAGGATACCTCTAAAGCTAATAAGAAAAAGAAAAGAAAACTTAATAGAGAGGAAGATGTAGATGTTGATTCGGATGAAGGAAATTACAAGGAGAGCAGAGTGTTTGATAGGTATGTATTTAAGGATTTAGTATATTTAATCAACTTTTAATACCTGTTATTTAATGTGCACAGTGATGAAGATTCAGATATAGAAATATCTAATGAACTCACGGGTGATAAAAAAGCAGTTTTAGAATTCATGCAAAATGCACTTACATCAGAGTTATTATTAATGTCTCAATGTTCTCAAAAGAAAGCAAATGCTATCACAGCGGCTAGACCTTTTGAAGATTGGAGGGATCTGGTTCAAAAATTTCAAAACAATAAATATTTGGATACAGAACTTTTAAATTCAGCTCAAGTAAGTAATTAAAAAACTTACAAAGCGTTTAATTATAATTTAAAGAGAATTGGAATAGTTAATTTTATTAATGTTAAATTTTCCAAATTTGTGTATCTTTTTCTCAAAAACCATAAGAGGTATCCAGTATTATTTGTGTATGTTTCGATGCTTCTTATGGTTTTTGAGAAAAGGCATACAAAGCTAGTAAATTAGCTATTGGTAAAATAGCCATTTTCGTTTTACTTTAACTTTTTGTTCAAATTTTTTTGCTATTAACTTATTTCGTTGCATTGAAATAGGAATTATTAGCTACCAGACAGGCAGTTGGAGCTCTTATGAAGAAATGCCTCCGCTTGTCTACAAATATCGAAAAAGCGGTAGCAGCAGGAGCGTCCACTATTACGAGTCAACCAAAGGCACTATCACCAAATTTAAAATTAGCTCCATACCAAATGGTTGGATTAAACTGGTTAGCTGTTATGCACGCGCAAAATGTTAACGGTATTCTCGCAGATGAGATGGGTTTGGGGAAAACGGTTCAAGTAATAGCTTTTCTCACGTACTTGAAAGAAGCTGGCCTCACAGATGAGAAAGATGGGCCACATTTAATTGTTGTTCCCAGTTCGACAATGGGTAAATATAAGTTTCAAAAGCGCGAGCTAATCATTACTTTCAAACATAATAAACGTTGCAAACTCTTCTAACTTCTATCTTTTCTACATGTAATCTTTTATCTCTTTTTTATTTCCATAGAAAACTGGGACAATGAGTTGGAGAGGTGGTCACCTAGCTTGAAAGTAGTACAATATTATGGTTCTCAGGAAGAACGAAAAGAAATGAGATTAGGCTGGCGGAACGGTGATTTAGATGATGTTGATGTCTTGTTGACTACCTATAACTTAGTCAGCAGTACACCAGAGGAACGAAGACTATTTCGTGTCATGCCTATCAACTACGTTGTTTTCGATGAAGCTCATATGTTGAAGAATATGGGCACCATCAGATACGAAAATCTCGTTAGAATAAATGTATGCATTTATCTTATCGCAAACATAATCTTACATATAACTAATATGTCTTTATTATTTTTTAGGCGAAACATCGAATTCTGTTAACGGGTACTCCTTTACAAAATAATTTGTTGGAATTAATGTCACTTTTAATATTTGTAATGCCTTCTCTGTTTGCTGGCAAACAAGCCGATCTGAAGAGCTTATTTTCAAAAAATCCTGTACGTAATATAATCGTAATAATAATTATAGAGAAAATCATATATGTATACTACTATTTTCTATGTTACATTTCAGAAAGTACCGGCAGTTAAAAAAAGTAATGAACAGCCACTGTTTGAACAAGAACAAGTGAAAAATGCGAAGCAAATTATGAGGCCGTTCGTGCTTCGACGATTGAAATCAGAAGTTCTTCGAGATCTACCGCAGAAAACTGATCGTGTTATTAAGTGTCCGATGTTAGAGAAACAGCAAGAAATGTATACGAACTTGGTTGCTGAGTTTTCAGCCGAGGCGGATCAAAGTGCCGTGGTTAATGGTATTGGAATGATGATGCAGTTGAGGAAGTTAGCCAATCATCCTCTCTTGGTTCGAGATTATTACAATGAATCCAAATTAAAAGTATATTCATAGTTTAATGTTTTATGTTTATTATAAAATAAGGAGAATGAAGGGAAATGGCCAATCTTTGATATTTTCAAGAAGATTCGTCAAATACGCGTTTATCCATGGTTAAAATCTGTAAGAAAGTGGCGATGTGTAACAAAATCCTATTATAAAGTTCAAAGTTAGCTATTTCCTAACGTTTCCCTCTTTAAAGTATAGTATTTTAATTGTTCTGAATTTTGTATCAGATAATATCAAATAGACTAGCAAAGGAACATTCGTATAAGCAAAAGAATGCGGATTACATATTTGAAGATTTGCAGTGGATGTCTGATTATCAGATAAATCAATTAACAAGAACATATAAGAGCATAGCTGGACTGGGCTTGCCTCAAGAATTAATCCCTAAAGCTGGGAAGTTAAAGATACTGGACGAATTGTTGCCAAAGTTAAAAGAGGAAGGACATCGAGTATTAATTTTTAGTCAATTCACGATGATATTAGATATTTTAGAAGAATATTTAGCAATCAGAGGACAAACGTATTTAAGGTCTGTTCTGTGTATCTTGTCCGCTTTGCGTAATCGAGTTCAATTAATTTTTTACGTAAATATGAAAACAGATTAGATGGAAGTACGCCAGTAACGGACAGGCAGGATTTGATAAATCAATACACAGAGGACGAAAGTATATTTATATTTTTGCTATCTACAAAAGCTGGAGGCCTGGGGATCAATCTAACCACTGCCGATACTGTTATTATTCACGATATTGATTTTAATCCGTATAATGATAAGCAAGCGGAGGATCGTTGTCATAGAGTAGGCCAGAAAAGGTGTGGTATGAAAGCTTTTAATTGCTCTTAAGATGAAAAGAATAAAACATACCAACAAACTTTCAGACCTGTCAATATAATGAGATTGTTAAGCGAAAGTACTATAGAAGAAGGTATGTACGAACTAGCTCAGGATAAACTACATCTCGAACAACAGATCACTGGTGATGAGGGTAAGGAATATCAATTTCTTTCATATTATAATGTAATACTAAAAGTACAGTCATTCGCAGACAAAATTTGTACATGGTCAGGTATATATTCAGGATTTTAGTTTTAATATCATAGATAAAATTTATTCGCAGAGAATGAAAGCACGGACAAGAAAAGCGTATTAAAGTTGCTTAAAGTAACGTTGGGACTGGATCATAACAGATCGTTATCGTTGTCTCCAGCGAAGAACGCGAGAACAAGTAATGGGTTACTAAGCAGTGACGGAAACTGTAACATAGAATTTTAGTTATTTACTTTACACATCTCATTTTTATATATATATATATTCTTAAACTTTGTGATAAAGTACAATGTTGCGATTGCACAAAGAAATGGAGGGAAATGATGATTAGTTTGAAAATCAAGTTTTGTATATGTTTGTCCTTTTTATTATATATTAATAATATTAAATTTAATTTATAATTAATAATTTTAAATTTTAAATTTTTATAATTTTAAATTTAATTTAATTGTCATTTAAGTGAAAAAATTTTATGGACGGACATGTGCACACATTTATTTGTGATTATTTTACATTACATTTTACATTTTGTATATCGCTTATCGTATCGTTCTGCTATTTGTATAGATGTGTATCTAGATTCATTTGTGATTTTTGTTTCGTATTTACATTATGATATTTAATGATATAGTTTTTGCATAAATTTAAAGGCAACTATTGAGACTGCACAATATTTACTGATCGATTAAAAGTCTTGAACAACTCTGAAGGCAAATGAACAAAATAGAAACTTGTGTTAAAAAAAGATTGTTCGGTGTTATTGTACACACATTCCTGAACGAATACTTTGGTCATTGTACAAAACCATTAAAGATATTATATACCTCTTATCGAAGTTATTTATTATCTTGAAATATGTTCGTTCATACTTGATTAAATTCGATGTAAAAATTTAATTCAATTAATTTGCACAATTAAACAAAGCAAGAATTTGTAATCAAATGTCAGCAACAATAATGGGAAGTAATGTATTTCGAAATACACTACAAATTTTCAGTATGTATTTTGTAGTTAGTTAAGTGTTAAATTACATAAATAATTGATTACATATTTACTTATTAAACATTATAGGATAAACCTTTACTCTTTCACTTCAGTTTTTTATATAATTACGAGTATAATGTATCTTATCTTATTATTATATTATTCTACTATGATGATCCGTTGTAATGTTAATTATATTTTCAAAAATTTGTCACGCTCGATTTGGTTGAAATTCTACGAATAACTTCAATTTATTATATGACTTGAAATAGTAATGAGGCTTAAGGCCTAAAATTTTGCGAAAAACGTTTGACTACTGTAATATAGTTTATGTTACGATGTATCTCTGAGTTATCGATAGCGTAGGATAAGATTAGAGTATTGGATAAAATAGGATGTAAAGGTTGAGCATCCATTAGGACTTTCTAAGAATATTTTAAGCAGTGGCAGTTCGCGTATAGGCACTGTGGAACTGCAGCAACCCCTATTTCCTATTACTATTATCGATAATGAATCCTTTTTTCTTTAATTCTTTCTTTATACTTGTGCAATACATAATCCTTAAGCCTAATATCAGTAGCCATCCCTCAGTTCATGAAAAAGATATAAAAATCATTGTATTGAACTGTGCGCGTCACAGTTTGGCTGCGAATGGCGTTTCGCTGCTGTGCGCATGCGCACAAAGGAAGCTGCGTGCGACGCTACGAGGGAGAGAGAGCACTTGCTCCCGCAGTGTCGACCTTGGCGTGGTGGAAGAAGGTAGTTTCTTCTGTAGCAGTTCCCTCACTAATTTTAGCTATGAGTCGCCACTAATTTTAAGGAATGTTTGCGGGAAGGATTATAGATCTTTGATATGTTAGACATATAATATTTAAGTTGATTGGTAATTCTTATCGATAGGTTTGTGTCTATTCCCAGTACACTGCGTCGGTAACATTGGGCATGACACTAAAATGGTAAAACTGTGGTTAAATTTTGGGCCATTAAAAATCCTTCTCGTAAACTTCCTTTTTATGCAAAATGGGACCATTTTCAAAATTGTCATATCGATCGAAATAGGTATTCGGATATTTTGTCTCTACGTATCTATTTTGTAGTTAGTTTCTACCATAATGTAAACAATAACAATATATAGGACAGACCACTGCTAGTGCTTCTGCGTTTGCAGAATTCGAGGAATCTAAAGCCCCTGTGCTTTCTTAGTATCACTCGCAATTATTCGAACTTGCTACAATGCTTGAGACAATTAATATATTAACGTAACCATATGTTGATTAGCTAATTGTTCTTTTCTTTCTGTTACTAATGTCACAAGAGAGAAGATATCGAAGAACATTCAAGAAAGAATCCCTTCAAACTTTAGAAATCTATGATTAAGAGGAGAGAAAAGGAAACAAGGGAAGGGTGCGAAGAGAGATTCTGATTTTCGGACTTTGTGTTAGGAGAATATGATGTGATAAGAGGTATTTTTATTTTGCTATTTCTTGGAAAATGACGTTATTTCCAAGAATTGATAAAATTCTCGGAAATTAAGTGCCAATGTTTGAATGTAGATACAATTTTATCATGGCTATCTATTTTACGAGGTTCAGATTTTAAGGATTGGAATAGGTAATTTTAGGATTGCTGAGCTGGTCTTTAAGTAATTAAACAATGAATGAACATTATATTATATTGTTGAATGTTATTTTTAAACTCTCCGCTCTCAGTATAGAAAAAAACCTGTGGTTATTTGCTCGATCGGTAATTCAGAGCATGGGACACGAAATCCCATAAAATGAATGGTCTACCCATATCTCGTCGGTGATATAGTTACTCATTGTTATCATGGTATCGATATTAATTCTGATATTAAAGAACATCAATATGTGTTCAAATATTTGTTGAATGGAGTAATGTGATGCACTCAGAATGTTTATTAAGTTATACAATTTTCTATGACCTCATCTCAATAATCTTGTGGTTTATAATCGTAAAACAATTCAAAATTTTACTAACTAAAAAAAAATAGTATATCACTTGTATTATCTATAAGAACTGTTCATAGATTAAAGAGAATGCATTGTATCTATTGATCGCAGGATTGACTATATCTTGATAAGATGACTAAAATAATAATAGACTTGATAATCATGACTATAAAGAATTTCTTGCTTTTCAAGTGTTAAAGAATACTTGTTAACACTTTTATTGAGTGTTTTTTTTCTCTAAAACATCGATGATCTTGGATGTTGCAGAATAATAATCTCAATATCTATTTTATCACATGATACTAATATCATTTATCTAGATGACCTACCAATATTCGAAATTTTTATTTTTAAATTATTTACAGATTTGTAAATTATTATCACGAAGCATATGATAACTTGATTAACTGTACGTTAATATGTAAACATACTTACATAGAATACGATTACTCGCCATTCACTATCATCTATTTATCAGTTTGATCAGATGGAAATTTTCTATTCAATTGATTTGTCGTTAAGTATAAGTTTCCGCAAGATTTAAGTATAACTGACTAATATTGATGATTACTATGCTCGCTACGTACTTTTCATTAGTATAAACAAATTGAAACAAACATAAACTGGTTTTCTACTAGTGATATTTCCGTGTACCATCATTTCCGATAGCATCAGTTGAATTACTAATTACTGTAAATATGAATATTTAAGTTCATCGATGTTCGTGGCAATAAATTTCCATGCATTACAATATAGGCGATGACGTTGTATTAAATCATAATTATAGTTTTATCAACTAAACATTGCAAATACAAATTAAATCCAGAAGAATAATTGCAAATAAAAACCGAGAAGTTGAACATTCGTTGTTGCACTATGTGCTAACATACTTCAAGTTAACATTGTACACGGTTTGCATGTTTTTCTGCACGATTTTTCTTGTCACATTACGACAATTAACATATTAAATGATAAGAATAGGTTTAAAAAGTTCTTTAAAATTCTGTGAATCCTTCTGCGAATATAACACTAACAAACTTTTCTGTTTCAGGTTGGTGTTCGTACTGTTTCTACATATCGATCGGAAAATTGGCGGCAACCACACCGATGTTCCAAAATATCTCATCCGTACAGCCGGGAATTACTGGAGGGTAAAACGATTTTAAGGTAAACCATCTAGTCTCTTCCAGTTATGATTCTCTTTGTTGAGTAGGCTTCGCGTAAGGTAGTCGGGCAGCATCGATGCTCGTCCAAATCATGCCGTGAGTGACCAGCGAACGAAATGGCAATGAGTACGTTGTGCCGTGTGTGGCGGCATGGATGCTATATAAATAATACTTAGCGCGAACCCCGATCAGTCGAGTTGCGGCAGCCGTACCTGTCGCAACAGAATAATGTATCATACCATATAACAAACTGAAACCGGTTGTCCTTTTTCGCATCTTTCGCTGCTACGCTGTTCTCATTTACGTTAACCTTGTTCCGTGCTTCCGTCGCGCGACACTTTTATTATTTTACTTTTTCGACGGGCCGCTTCCAGGCGAATTCTTCGGGTCTTTCCTTTGTCTTCCTCTTTTACTTTTTGCTTGACGGTGTACACAGAAGTGACCCGACAGAATGTCGCACGACAATTTGGGATTTACTTCGAGCACGGTGAGTGACGTTGTATACTATATATATGTATATTTATCCTTTTTTCGTTTGTTCACTTTTCTTGCGTACGATGTTTTGATCTTTATATTCTTTTTTTTAATATGGTAGAGTGTATTCAAATTTGTAGAATCGATTGAAAATCGTTAAAGGTCGATGTAGCGAATTAACGCTAACTTCTATTCGATCTTTTTCCACTTCTGCGTGTTTCCAATAATACGTCGTTTAATGCCCAATCTAATGAAAACAAACGAATATATTCATTAGATGTTGGTGAAAGTAATTTCGTTCAAATTATTTTTATTCCTATTTAAAAAATTCTATTCAATGTATAATCGATTTTTATTCCATCGATAGAACACCTTGAGAACTGGAGAGATGTGTTATTGTTTCCATAAGTAGCTTACTTCACCCTTGTTTATTTATCGCTTTTTCTTTTTTTTTTTTTTGTTACTTTTCCACAATGAACCTTTGTTCAGAGACATTTTGGAGTATTCTTTGCGCTTAAACGGTAATAGAATTATCAAATTATATTTTACACATATCACACCATAAAGTTATAATTATATACATTCATTAGGACTTTGAATATAAGCGAATTCCAAAATCATCGAGATTCGCCCGATACAATTTATAAGCTTATTGTTTCTTTTACGAACAAATGTTCATGTTTTTACTTACTTGTAAAAATAACAGAACGAATAACTTTTTTTTCCGTACAATTCTGAAAGTCAACTGGGTTAACCAAATATTCTTTAACCTATATCTCGAAACAATCGAATTTGAGAAGGGATAACCTATCGATCGGAATATCAATGTCGACTCGATCGATACGCCACAATTTCAATCGACAATGTCGATTAATTGGCGATTTCAGGTTATACTCGCGTCGCTTGTACGACTATGGTTTTACGTTCGAATTTTTGTTGGGGTAGCGATTTACTGCGGGTAAATCCGTTTCGTATGAAGCGGAGAAAGGAAAGTCTCTATCGGAATGAAAAATTCTATGCGTCGAAGGACAATATCGGCCGGAACTGTGGGCAGTATGACGTTGATGCTCGCGGCGCAAAGCCATATTCGTAATTTAAATCGGAGTAAATTTTTTTCGAATTCGAAATCGCGTTGGGTCCCCCTACAATCTTCGTTTTTCTTCTGTTGAGATTTGCGTCATCTGGACGTGAAATTTGATAGAAAAAGTATACCGCTTTTGTTGAACGGGTCAGTGAAACTGCGTGTCCTTCGCGATTACCACCGCGCGGCTCTCATTCCGTTCCTTTTTTGTCAGTTCTAGTTTTTTTCTTGCCGGCGATTCGTTAGATTTAAAGTTCGCCAGCGCAAGAGAAATTAAGCAATTTCTACCTTTTTCGTTGTAGTTTCGAAACGATTCGTTCCTTTCTGGGGACAGTAGGTGCTATTGTTTAGGTTACTTTTGTTTAGGTTACTTTCACCTTCTTTGTTCGACTGTACGGGATTTTATAACTTTTGCTCAATGTAGACGACAATAAAGTATTATCTTGTCAATTAAAATATTTGATTAGATCTAAATTTCATGATCCAAGAATTTATGTTATCGTAACTAATCGATTTACCGGGGCCACGATAAGCGAAAATTCGATAATCCGGCAAATAGTTCGAGGAATGTTGTTTAAATAGAGGTCATTGAATTGATGCTTGCACAGAATCAATAGTAGGAATTTGTATTAAGAAACGACATACCGGTGTTGATATTATGGATTTAGATAAGATTATAAGAATACGAGACATGAATATAAATCGAAGTAATTAAATCATTAGACGGTGACGTGCCTGTATTTGAATTTCCTTTGTTAGGATTCTATTGGGTTGCTTAATGTTCTGATAACCGTAAATGTAAATAATCCGTTGCTGACAATAGTATATAATTCTAGAATATGAGTTTGAATGTTCAAGAATGTCAAGAATATGGTTTGAAACAGAGAAAGAGGGAGAGAGAGAGAGAGAGAGAGAGAGAGAGAGAGAGAGCGAGAAAGCATTCGTACTTGTAAGTAATATCGCGCATGTGCGATAGGTCGATACGTTCCGAGTTTCGATAACTCTACTAGAGGAATCGAGAGATTGAAGTTCGAAATGTTTGCATTTCACACGCGAAAAAATATGAAAATCTTGAATGTTTATATGTTTCAAAGCTTGAAAAGTTTTAGAAACTCGAAAATTGAGCTAAATATATAATTCATTGCTACAAAATACTTGGAACGCCGTGTGTCAAAGTTAAGGGCAGATTTTGAATAGGTTAATGCTATCGTATCAGTTGTTACTATCGTAAAATTTTATTTCACTTAACATCTAATTCGCAATAGGCACTTAAAAACAATCCCTCTTCTCGATAATATTGTTTTTCGTGATAGAGAGTTAAGAACAAATGACTCCTGTCCTTCGATTTAGTGTCAGATCATAAAAGAAAAAGAAATTATTGCCCTCAATAACAATCGTTAGCCGTGATACCGATCAAATGTTTACTGTACCGATTACTCGGTCCCGTCGTTACAGCTTCGTCTTGTTTTCGTAGATTATGCTCCCTGATAATAATCTGTGCGGCGTGAAATTTTTCATGTAGAACATTTCTTAGGAACAGTTCTTAGGAACAGTTTGAAAAATTTTGGCGCCGTAAGGAGACAAGTGTCTACTAATCGAGATAAGAGATTAGAGTCAATTAATTAGCAATGATATCGACGAGTGTCAAACGTCAAGCTTCTCGTGAAAGACAGAACATGACAGTGTTATCTGAACAAATTGTTTTCCGTGACAATAAAAAGAAATCTAAGGGATTTCTTTTGGAAATCTTCAGACATCTAATCGATGTTCCTGTAGATATAACATTTTGTTATCCGATAAGTCATATGCACGCGGTTCTTAGTATCGAGTAAAGAGATTCGTTTGCTGTTTAGTAATTCAAAACAATATTTTTGCATTCACCAATGATTCTCTTTATTCTGCAGTTTTAGCGTTTCTTTTCGACAATATTAAAGATATTCATTGTATATAAAACGATATGGAAGAAAAGAAGAAAGGAAAGAAGACATAGAACGATCGTTGAATTATATAATACATTTACAATGGAATGCGTAATTAGGAGGGGTTGTCTCTCTTGCGATTAAGAATGTCCTTACATTCCCCAACAACTTTATGTCAATAAAAAAAAAATCATTATCTGTCTCTGATAACAACGATGAAATTTATGATATCGATTTATCTGTGCACGTGTGTTTATTCACAGTGTGATTTCGATCTTATTAGAATAATGTGTTAATAACTTTTGGCACATCCTCTAACGTTGATTTATTAGTTTTACACGTATTTGATATACTTTCGATACAATGTATTTGATAGTTCTCGCATAGCGATGTTATTTTGATAAAAGATGGTAATTCAGATTCGAGAGTCGTGGAAGGGAATGGCGGGGGAGAAGAAGAATTGTTTCAATGGCAATTGTTGGTTCTGTGATTAGGCAAATGCGTAGTTATTAGCGTGGGTAGTATATATTAGACGGGCGAGTGAATACTAAGGGGGTGTTAGCGTGTTAAATCTCGTATCAAATAGCGTGCTAAATAGGAGATTCAATGGCATCTGTAAGTGGGGTGTTTAATATGGTGCTCGGTAGTATATTTAACCGACAGATTATTATTCAATCACTAGTTTTAGAATTCGAAAGGTCTCTGAAAAATCCAAGATTGTAGTATGGTTTCTTTCGCGAAATCTTATTTGAAAACTGAGGACTCCGAGAGTTGCATGTTTGAGAATTTGAGTAATTAAGAAATTTAAGAATTCGAGAAGTTAGTGACTTGAAAGTTTGAGAAATCGAACATTGGAGAACTCGAGGACATTCGAAACTTAGAATTTGAGAGTTTGGGAATTTGAAAATTTTCGATGAACGTGTTGAAACTTACTAAACATCGAATAGAGTACGTCACAATACTACAAACACCGCTATCATTCAATTTTTAAACACATTATTCCGAGCTCTGATTATTCTCTTACTACAAAACATGCGATAAAAGAGCATGTAAACAAAATGAATGAGGTACAATATACCGGAATAATTTAACATCACTTTCTTTTATTATAGAGTAACAATTGCACAACGAGCAACATGATAATCAATGAATGAGGTGATGATGTGAATGATAAGATCATTTCAGCGTCATTTTTTCCCTTTTATTTAATATTTTTCAAAGTTTAATCATTTCCAGATCTCGAAGTTCTGGGGATATTCAAATTTTCAAATAAATGCTGAACCAAATACAAAATTCTAGAAAATCGTATTTTGTGGAATCCTATTGGAATTGGTAAAAACGACAAATTATGTGTTAAACAACACTCGAAATACCAATGTAATTTCTTTAAATCCCTAAGACAACCAACCAGGTATCCGTGAAGAACACCTTAGTTCACATGCCCCTGTTAATCGCCTTATTATCACTCAATCGTGCTCACATCTGAATCTTATGCCCGATGGAAAACTTTTTTTTACTTCTGTCTCGTCATTATTGAGACGTAATCAATTTCATGATAACATAAACGTCACCTGGTCAATGGTCGTATTAGGCATGATTTACGAACGATCGGCGACAGATTTCACGTGTACGACACCATCGTAACACGACAGATAAAGAGAAGAACTTCAGTCGTGAAAATTCATCGACATGTCACTGAAGTTACGTAAAAAGCAGAAAAATGCGATACAGTTTGCGATAACACGTTGGAAACTGTCCTACGATGAACTTACTGGTGTTTGAAATTGCTCAGCAAAATGGAGGTCAATTAAGAAAAGAAGGAAACCTTTACTTGCCAGCTTTTCTTCATAAATTGTAGAAAATATTGAGATAATCTCAGTCGAATGATCCTTGCAAGGCAATGCGGTAAATTTGTAATTAATTACGAAAAGGTACACAAATTTGATAGATTGTTGCCTTTAAAATCCTCCCGCGATTTTTCTACCGGGAAACGAAAGTAGTCAGTCGTTTTTTTCGCAGTCAGACAAGTTTTTAGATGCCTCAACCTAGAATTATACAGAGGATCGCGGTTGATGTTGTGAGACTTCCGGCGGACTCGTGTCACACCGATTATTTAGCCGTCTCTAAATTGCTGGATGTCCTCCTCTCGCGTTTCTCGCTAATCCCCTTAAAGCTGGCATAATTGTGCGCGTCCACAGTCTTAACGTGGCATTTTACGTGCCTCGACGACGTGCCACAAGTCTGTCTTTTTCTGGTCGAGAGATTGATCGTTTAAGAAAGGGGTCGATGAAAGAGGTCGAGATCGCTCCTCCATTACGATTAACTTCTAAAATCACCAATACTCTGATTTTTCCTAGAAAAAAAAGAGGATTTCCAGCATTTCGTTTCGAATTTTCCATGAAGAATTATTCCAACAGTTTACTTTTACTTTCGTACGATCAAATTGAGCTTCCTTTTGAGAAGAAGAAGAGAAGTTGAAAAGTAAAGGAAGATCGTGGTTCAAATTCAACACGGTGATCGATAGTCGTCGATTATAAGGGGATTATGCATGAGATAAAGGGGTTGAAAAGTTTAAGCCACTTGTTCATTCATTTTCAGTCGTAGTTGTTGCATATCTAACGGAAATAAAGATCGATCGGATTTTAATGATGTTCGCATTTAATGCACGGTATTATAATGATGATAACACGACTGCACAATCCAGTTTTGGTCGGTTTTTAATTTGTTTTTCACTCAGTTTGTGTTGTGTAACGCAAGGATGATATGTATATACATGTTGAATTTTTTATTATGTTTGTTACTTTGTTTTATCTAGAAAACATTGATTAAGTATCAACGATCAAAGATGCTAGAATATTTTCGATATATTTCTGAATTTTATCTCCTTTTTCTTCTTCCACCATCTTCATTTATTTTGGTTGCGATTCACAATTTCGCTTTTATCGTCAGTTTTATATTTATCACAGAGGAAAGAAAAGGAGAGAAATGCTATTTTATCCTGTAGTGTTGTTATTCATAGCTCCATTTATATTCGTAAGCTTTTTTCGCGCGTACAAAAGTGGTCCTCGAAGAGGAATAAATTGATTGCATTTAAATTTGTCGTCGGGTATTAAACTTTCCATTATATGGATAATAAAATTTAACGATCGATCAAATAATAATATCTTATCGACGCATCTTACACGGCGCAAGCAGGGAGATGTGTAAATTGATCGCGTGGTAAGATACTCTTGAAGATGAAAAACATATGTCCGCGGAACGATCTCGAAATTAGCAATTTCGTCACGAAACTCTGAAACAAATTGTTTGGACGATTTGGCCCATGCCTGGTCCATGTTTGATCAAGCAATAATATCGAAATTCTTCGGATGCACAAGTGCGAATTGCCAAGCAATTTGCGTTCATCTTAAACAAAAATCATATTTGCGATCGTCGATTAACCGGTTCGAAGTTTCCGTGGTTAAATGAAAATTTCGAGAATCGAACGTTATTATTAAAAACAAGTCAAATGGCGATTTTATCCGAACGACCATACACTCGATATTTCAAAAACAAAAAAGAAAAAAATGAAACGCTTTGTTAAGACGTTGGTCTCACGCTCGATTTGCTGTGACACTATTTTACAAATTACTTATTTCATCGAAACCAGGTCAGTGCGATGAAATGGTAACAATTAATACCCAGGCCATTTATTGTTAACACGCGAATAATGGTAACTTAATTCATGCCATGTTCGTGGTTAACAGTTCTCAATGACGGCGAAATGTCATTGTTCCCAATGAATCGTTAATTGGCCAAGCGTAACGCGAATTATATTACGCGTTACGTGGTGGCATCGGTCAATTATGCGAAGTTATTGTTAGGCCCGTTCATTCTCGTTGCGATTGAAAATCAATACGTACTCATTCTTCGATTTTACCCAGTTAATTTTAACTCGATGGAACGGCAGCGCGAAGAACCAATATCCGTTTCGAATTCCTTGGCGATGTTGTTTTCATTCGTATCACCATTGTCGGATGATGGAATCGGCAGATTTTATGCTAATCGAGTCCAGTCCCTGGTTTGTAGCAAAATAACACTTCCGTGAAGCTGCATCGTTCCATTTGGCTCGAAGAATTTAATCAATGTAGAGAGATTGATCATTCATAAATATTTTTTCTACTTGTAATATGGTAATACGATACCTTCGAAATTCATTCATACTAATATTATTTAATATTATCGTGTTCTTTGAATTTCGAATTTTTACACTTCACTTTTTTTTTTTAAATGAAATAATATTATTTGCGAAAGATCAGAGATTGAGTTACAGAAATTGATAAAAAGTATAAAGTGGTATTGAAAAAAATAGAAAAATAGCGAGAAATATTTAAAAGTCTTATTCACTGTTTGACGCGTTTTTCTGGCAGATCAGTAGATACGGATATTCATGGCCAGACACGCGTGGCCGTCTTTCGCGCTACCAGTGATGCAACAGTATCTTCTATCTGCCAACTGAACAGTATCCGTAAAGTGGAGAAGTCTCTACACTGTTAACAAGTTTTACGTACAGTGTTAACAAGTTTATCTTCTTCTGAGATACACTTGTCATTGGAATAAAAATCGAACCAAACTGATAAGACCACAATTCTAGCCATGAAATTATCAAAAAATTTTACAATAATTCTTTTACAACAATTCTCATCATAAAATCGTAATTGTCGCATTTATCAATAAAATAACTGACGGTACATGAAACCTGTCTTATGAACTAACTGGCAGTAAATAAAAACCTGGCACTTTGAAACCAATGGCGTGTGTTACGTATTTTATTGCAATCATTACGATTATTGCAACATAAACGATTATATACACACACGTACGTATAACGGATTGTAAAAATAACGGTTGCAAGAAAGCAGAGAATCTTGCCGATGTTAATAAAAGGTGTTTTTCCGTTTAGAAAGTTAATTGTCGATGGAATCAACGGCTAAGATTCCGTGCGATTTTATCGCACTCCAATCCGGTGAGATTAACGAGAAAATTAAGATTGTACTTTGAACAATAACCTTCACGGATTGTTGCCAAGTAGTTCTTTTTTCATCTCAAGGTCTGAGAGCACGAAATTTCATGTTATACTATATCGGGTGTTTACCTTAAAAATACTCTATACCGATTAGCACTCACTTATTATCGATTGTTTATTGAAAAACATTAATTATGACGACTTGTCGCGCTTACATATAATATTGATTAGTGTGTAACGTTACGAATTAACAGATTGATAAAGAATAGTTAGCATCTTTCTTGCCAAGAGAGCGTGAGAGAGAGCCAGAGAAGGAACGAGATAGAGAGAAATAGATAGATAGATAAAGAGAGAGGGGGGAAGAGAGAGATAGACAGAGCAATAAATAGATAGATAGATAGATAAATAGATAGATAGATAGATAGATAGAGAGATACGGAGAGGGAGAGAGAGTCATCGTACCAAATTGCTCGAAGGTCTGCGAGCAGACATTTTAAAATACTCAGAAAAAGCATAGCAGCAAAAGATAGTGAAGAAAATGCAAAAAATAACTAGAAAGGGAAACGAGGAACAGAGAAAACATTGAGACACAAGAAATATGAAGAAGAAAACAGAAAAAATTAAAAAAAGGAAGGCTGTATAAAAAACTAATAAATATAAAGAAGAAAATATTGGCAAACCTCCCATGGCAAACATGGCTCATTCGTTCCACATTATAAGAGATAGTCTGTACATGTATAGTCTCAAAAAGAGCTAAGCAATTTTGTAGCTCTGTATGTAACTAAAAAATCCAAGTATTCATTATTTATTAAGTAACATTAGTGGATCGTGATGTAGGAGGTAATTTCTTGGCTCCACAGAGGCGGACCAAGTGAACATTAAGGATGCTAAAGAAGGCGTGAACGAAGGTATTAACACTTTGAATGCCACGGTCTTTTGGAGAAATCCAATCGAAAATCGCCATTCAGAGCGCGATAGCGCTTCTGAATTTCTACGTTCAAAAGTGCTGGGTAGAGCCATGGCGCTTCTCAATTTCTACGTTTCAAAATCCTCAGCAACAACTTTTGATTGAAATTGCAACTTATTGTTGCTGTGCCATTCTCACAAGTGCCCAACGTGCAGTCAGTTTGGCAATTCTCGTCGAGCAGCTGGCACTTTAGAGCTCCGAACAGGAGGAGCGCTGTCTGGCACTCGAGCGATTAAAAAAATAGAAAATAGGGTGCGAGATTAGGTAACATCCACAGCTCGAACGACACCTGTTTTTCAGGGATGCCCCGTCGTGAATTTCTTTATCGTACGAGTGATAACGAGCCACGAAATCTCAATCTTATACAACGCCTCTATCAATCGATCGACGTAAACGGAAAATCCCATTAGGAAGTTCACGAAAGGCAACCATCTGCAGTATACGCAATTGAAAGTATTCGTCGTTAAGAGCTCACGGTTTCTTCCTCCCTCTCTCCTTCTCTTTCTCTCTCTGCTTCTCGATCTCTGCGATCGTGTTTATACTGCACAATATATTTATGCATCTGAGCGTGTGTGTCGCAACGCTATCGTTGGCGGATAGTAAAATCTTGATTGGCCGGCAATGTCATCCGCCTCGTACTTTACGATCCTCTCGATCCGCCAAGGATGATGGATCTTAGCCATCCGCGTAACAGCGCCACGGGCGCGTTTCACGCCGAACACAGCATTCTTTCGTAACGTCTGACATTTTTCAAATACGTCAGCGAACACTTGAGACATAATTCAACTCGTCCATCCGATAACCTTGAACTACTCTTTAGAAATTTGCATAGAATCGCGTTGTCGAAAATATAACATCGTCGAGGTCTGCGAGATTTGCCTCGTGAAATTTCGACGACTGCGGGGGGTCAAAAGCTCGCGCATTACAGGATCTAGACAAGATGTCGACTAAACAATAAGGTAGACTTCGGATTCTCTGGAGCGATGAACAGACGATTTTTGTTTCGATAATTTTGATAATCGGTGGCTCGAAATTTGTAGAATTTCGAGAAACGTTGATGCGATGTACATATGTGCACGTACGTAATGAAAAAATTGCACGAGAAAATCGTTCTGATTTTCTTTAGGATATAAATTGTGACGGATCGGATAAGGGAATGTTCATGAGAATGAGGCAGTTGAACATAAATCTTACAGTACAATCGGCGACGTAATTGATATTATATCTGGATGCTAATTATCTAAGTATACGTGTACTACTTTATGCAAACATATTAGCTCAATTTGTATTTTTTCACACTTTATCTTTACGAACCCCTTCAACCCTTTATCTGCGGGTAGTTTTAATCAACGATAAGAAAAATAAATTTTATATTATTGAAATGATATTCAATTTTAAAACACAGTCGCTATTTGATATTAGCAAAAATTAACATGTTTATATACCACACTGCCTCCATTTATGAGCCACACCCGCAGTTAAGGGATTAAAATGTGTGTCGGCTGCCTATCTGCAGTCTAAAAAATCGTATCGATTTCTTTGAAAATATTCCGTCGACTCGGGAGCAAGGAGCAATACTTTTGTTGTAAGAATTTTAACGATAATTCATTGTTCCAACATCGTTTCGAGAAATCAATTATAGCCTCTAACAGAAACGGGACTTACTCGTCACGTACGTTTCAAATTCCATTTTTTGTTGTCAAGAACGCGTTGTCAAAGGATTCGCAGAATGTATCCGAAGGAAATAGACTAAACACAACGTAACGCGGATATAGTTACGATACAGGAATATTAAGGTTGCTCGTTTTGTCACGTATAGATGCCAGGTTCGTGGTTATCGTTGTTTCGTACGATCGTTATTCATCGCGATGGATTCTGAATCGACGGCGATTCCGGCAGAAATCCACCGTGACTCGTGTTCGGATCGTAAATCCGACACCGGAAAGAGCGCCGATCGCAGATTTTTATCGACGAACACGTAATCCTTTCTGACAGCACATTAATTTTGCAACGGCAAATTTTACTGACGGATGATTTGTATGAAATCAGGCAAACAAGTGATTTACAGGATTTATGTGAAAGATTAGTGATTTAATGGATACGATATTTGAAATGATTAAATGTGGAATGCGTTAATCAAACTTGTTGAATAACAAGTAGATATACTTGCGTTTTCAAAGAATAGAGGGTTACATAACATTTTGGTTTGTTTAGAATTCATTTGCGGGACGTCGAAGATTAGTTTCGCAATTGATTCAGTTATTTGTTGAATTGAAAAAGTAGAAAATTAAATTGCACGTTTCTTCTTTTTCCATTCGGTTGCAAAACGATGAAACTTCTTTTTGTGGAAATTTCAATAAAAAATTCTTCAACTAAACTCCCACATAAAAATTATATTATATTACTATTTCATGCATTACTATCTTGTACATTACATATACCATTAATACGAATTGCAATAAAATATGTAGCTAATAGTAACTTTACTTTCTTTTAGGATGATCTGGACCCTAAGAGGTGGTCGTCTTCGCAGCCCAGCAAAAATAGGTACGAGGATACTCTATTGTTCACGATATTATCGCCCAACAAATTTTCCTAGATTAATCTCCAAATAATCAGAATCATTCCTGTTCCAGTTACGATGCAGGCCACGGCAAGTCAAACGTCTTCGTGCTGGAGTTGGAGGACAAGAAGAGGAGCGTGCAGGAGTACGAGGAAGACTATAATCCGTATGATCACAGGGCGGTCGCCCATCCGACCACGTGAGTTTCAATTAAAACTCACCTCGTTTCAAACCGTTTGTTTACGCGATCAGCTGATATGTCCGTTCGTATGCTGCGTTCATAGGGAACGACTGATCATTCATTGTGACGCATACGTAGAAGGCGGAATGTAAATCGATCCGTTCGGCTGGTTAACGCAATCGCGAACGATTTGCATAATGTCGAACGCAGCACGCATGCGGAACGACGTGTCGTTTCGTTTATTCCGATCGCGTTTCTCTCGATTGAAATTACACGGTAATTTGTTGCGTCGATTAGTCGTGAAGCGGAAGAATACGGCTGCCCTCAAGGAAACCGTTTCAGACGCGGAGGAAAAAAGATGGCCGCGGGACCTCGGGTTTCCGTTTGACTTGAACGAGTTGCTGGAAGTTGGGCAAACGCTTCTTTTTAGTCTTCCTTGTTGTTTTTGACTCGTTTCGTGAACGAGAACCATTAATTTGTAATAGAAACAGGTGAAAAATTTAAAGACAATTTAAAGATATCTTTTACCTGTTTTTTCTTTCATTAGAATCGTTTTATTCGTTGTCTCTTGACAGTTTTTGTTAACCCACTGTTTCTGACGAATAATTTTCTGACATTAATTAGAGATAATATTAATTATTGTAGGAGTCTCGAAACGTTGCTGCATCTACTGAAGGGCAGTTTAGGAACCGGGATTCTAGCGATGCCAAAGGCCTTCCACCATTCGGGTTACGGTATCGGTTTAGTCGCGACTGTAATCATAGGCTTATTCTGTACTTATTGTATGCGGATACTGGTCACTTCAGAGTACGAGCTTTGCAAGAGGAAACGAGTGCCTTCGTTAACTTACCCCGCGACAGCGGAAGCGGCACTGTCCGTAGGCCCAGCACCGCTTAGGCCACTTGCAAAATCATCAGTGTAAGTATTTTAATTGAACATTTGAAAAACTTGAACCATTTCTTTTATCTTTCATTTATTATTTATTTACATATAATTTTTGAGATAATTGTAATTTAATGAAAAACAAAGACACACGAATACAATCACTGTACTGTATCAAGGTTTAGCAAAGTTACGAAATGACCATAATGTTGATTCTGCAAGAATTGTAACCGAGAAAAATGTTTTGTTTGCAGCCATATCATAAATGGATTCCTTTTGATATATCAACTGGGAAGCTGTTGCGTTTACACCGTGTTCATTGCCACGAACTTGCAAATGGTTAGTACAATTGTTAGTCCATCGCTTATATTATAAAATTAAGATCGTTCAATCATTATAATTCATCACACGTACAGGCTACATTTTCAAATTTCTATTTTATTAGTGAATGAATATTTTTATTTATTTTATTATGGAAAATTAGACCGACTGAGACTTGATTTGAAAATGCAAGCTGTGCGATCTTTTTTCCAATCAATGACACGTGTTACAGAAATTCTATAGTGTCTTCTATGATAATCGGTTAGTAAACACGTTCAAATTGACACGAAATATTAGCAGTCGTGTCACTGTGGTTATCAGTGATAATTATCAAAGTTTACAGTACAATATTGCAACAGCAACGTTACGAGAGCAGGAGAAATGTAAAACTAACAAAACTGCGATTGCAATGAATCAAAATTATGAATTCTGAGTCAATATTTTTATAAAAGCGTCAAGTACCATTTAAAATATTTCATATATATTCGTCAAGTTAGAACAATAACGGAATCATCATCTAATGAACGATAATTTTATGGCAAAATGGTCACTAGATAAACAATCAATTTTATAGAGATATGATATTTTGCAATACACACATATAAGCATGACTTGAGAAGCACGATAAAAAAATAAGAACCCACATGCGAACTCTGCATGTGCACAGTGGCAGCCTACCAAAATTATATTGGCACATCCGCGCATTTATTTGAACACCTACGTATTCATTACTCAGAGTTCAAGTATATCCGTTAAGTTCCCTGTCACCCAACAGTACACGTGCAACAGTTTAAACCACACTTGCGATAGTTTACATAATTACCAGAAATTAAATAGACAGTTAGACGTACGTGCGTATAAAAACTACTTTCTTGACGCCAGTACGCGCCATTAAAAAGAAAAGAAAAGCAAACAACTTTTGTCAAGTTTCATCGAAGTGCTGCTTTTACGTGGCTACTTAAATAACAATGGTGACGAAACATCGGAATGACTAATGGTTATTTTAAAATTACGAGCGATCAAATTTCGTGCGAAATTCGCGGTTCTGATCGTCACAAAAATCTGATCCCACTGTTACAAACGAACAAGTCCGTGACATCACCTGTTTCGCTACCACCGTTCTCCATCGTTCGCCACCTCCGCCTCTCCAGCGTCCACAGATGTGACTCACACCACACGTACAGATTTTGCTACTCTTGTTACTCGCGCTGATCCAGCTTTTACCGCGAGGAATCCCGCTCTCGAGCTGGCCGGTTAACGCGTGTGGGCAGAGAAAAAGAAGCATGTAGGTCAGGGAAACACGCCGCGAGGAATAAACGATTAGACAGGGCAGACGCCGTAATGAGCCTCGAGCCAAGGTGATAATACCGCGATTCAGGTTCGTTGACATTACGGCGGATGGACAGGATGAGGTCGGGCTTTTTGTCCACGAGGACAACAGACCCCTTTCGGTCGTTGCCGTGGACATCAGGAAGAAGCCTCGAGGCCTCTATTCAACGCGATGACGAACGCTAATAATGACCGTGAAGTTACCTAGAAGGCGTTCACCAAGCAGTTCCGTCTGTTTCAGCTTTCGTTTGGTATGTGACGCCGTTTTCGCGAAGGTTGTTCCTGTTTAGATATCATTCGTATTTCCTTTTATCTTGGCCAATTGTAGAGTGAGCTAGAATAGGCTTCGAATTTTAAGTAGTCGTTGGAAGATTTGAATGGTAATTGAAGATGGAAGAATGGTACATATGTAAATAATTTTTATCAAGGCAATTAATGTAGGTTTTATTTTAATATCCATTCGAAATTGTTTAAAGTGAAAGATGGATTTATATGTAAATTATGTAAATTGAGTTGTAGCATTCCTTTTCGTTGAACGAAAGTTTTGTTAAACGCTACACAATCTTATCGTAATAATTGTTAAAAGTTTAGCTTCTTCCTTCTAATTATGAATATGAATGATTTAAGTTGTGCGTCTTTTTTCACTGTTGTGGCTCTAAAATAACTATGTGTGGAAAATTTGTATTTCTACACGACTGTCCCACTATCAAATATCATTGGCTAGAGCCATATTAAGTAGTATTCTTTCGATCTTGCTACTTAACCATTACTATTCCAGTACTAGTATTCGAGTATCATTACTTTCACTATTTCAACATCGTTCCTCCCCTACAATTACTTCGCCGTTGCTAATTAGTTATTGGTATGTAAATATTTCTATAATATACCGTTATCGCTATACGTGCATATACATATATCATTGAATTATTTTCCAATTATTTTGAAACAATTTTGCTATTCCTTGCATGCATATAACTCACGTATTTTTCTTATAAAAAAAAACTGCGAATGGAAACGTTTGAATACTTTTGTGAGTCATTATGAATTGTCTTCCGCATTATACAAACGCGAGCAATGATCGTGGTCCTCATATGCCAAGTAGTATCTCAGCAATATAAGCGCATGGCGCGACTGTCCAACTAGAACTGGCTGTATCTACTGCCACCGTTTCTGAGCAAATAGTCGCGCTACGCGTTTGTATTTGTTAAGCCAGTAAATGCCTCGTTCAGATTAGTCACGTTACTCGAATTCCGGTTGCACGAGTCGAGCAATTTCACTTCAAGTTTGTTGTCTTTACACGAGCGATAATTAAAATACTCAGTTTTTATACGATTACCGTGATTACTTTTCACAAACGTCTGGTTACTCCAAATTCGCATCGAATAGTATAGCGTACAGCTTTACACCAGTTCATAGAGTCCCCACCAAACAAACAAAGTTTAACGAACCTCAGCTTCAGACTTTTAAAGTTTGAAAAAAAGTATTTCAAATCAAACGAAATAGTAGATTCACATTGGTAAGGTGGTTTTAAGTGTCTCGGATTCAGGTCACGTGGAAACTTGAAACGACATTTCAAGTCTGGCAAATAACAGGTTTACATTTTGTCGAAGTCGTTTCAAATGATGTGTATCCGATATTTGACGTGAATTCAAACAACTTAATTCGAATGAGGCTCAGAGCTGTAATCACCGTTTGAGTTTACAGAAACACCACGAGCACGAGCAATGTTCACGGCTCTACTGGTTTCACTGACCAAACGCCTGACGCGATTGACCAGCTGGAAGTGGTTGTATCTACTTACCGCGATCACTTCTTTTTAGATAGACGTTTACGTTAAGGTTCGTTTTCACGTGAGAATAAGCCGCGACTTTTACTATCGCCACGCGAAAAGTCACGATTTCTATCGTCGCGGAAATCGTAAATCACGGGGTAATTAAGAATCATTAGATTACGATTCTCGGTAGGATCCCAGATAGCTGCCACCAATTGGAACACATTCTCCGTTCGTTCTATGTATTCCATAACTATAAATCGTGCAACATCGTTGAGGTAAAGATAGGTCATGGTTCTCCTATCGAACGGTAGCCGCGTTCTCCACGAGGATCAATCCGCTCTTTCACGCTCGGCCGCGCGCGGGATTCAGGTTTTTCGCGAACCCACCGCTCGTTGCATCCACATTCTAGCCACTTGCCGTAATAACACGTGTCGTAACGCAAGCTATCCATTACATTGCGTAGTACGCAACCGACAAGCGTTCCATTACTTAGCCAAACCGACACGCCACTGTCTCCTCTCGTCTAGTTTCCAAACGGGTCGCCGTCGATGCAGCTCTACGTGAAAAATCGCTCGACTGGTATCAGCTTGGCCTACAACGATTACGGCACCGATCGTACCCTCGTGGATAATTGGTTCGCGCCGTATCATTTTATTAAGGCTACGTTAACAAAGTTTGTTGGCCCTTTTTTTATTTGCGGTCGCGTCGGAAGCTACTCGAGGCGGGAAATTTATGTTTAAATGTAGGAGCACTCTCTGTAGGACGTAACGCGGTGTTTTAGCCTTTCTTAGTAATTTGTACTTAATTTCTGTAATTAAATTTTTAAAGCAATGCTTGTTTCTGTATGTTTTGTAAAAAGTAAGAAGGTAACGTTTATGCTTTTAGTTTTTAAAGCAACGTTTGTTTCCATTGAAATTGGAATATTTTCATAAAAGCGGAAAAGCAGTGTAATTTTCCTAACAAATGGGAGACTATCGAGCATTGTTTTACATTTGTTCGATTTAGTTATCACTGTTATTATCATTCCGTAGAATATTTGTATAGATATACTAAGTAAACGAGTTCTGTGAACGCAGCTTGTTACGGATGTAAATACTACGTTCCTGTTGATGAACCATAAAACTGAAATCACGTAACGCTTTTTGCGATCGTGATTTCATTGAGATCGCGATAATAACACGTTGTGTTATAGACAGCGGAAGTAGGTACGTGACTGTCGCACCTTGTCTAAGAATGTGTTTATATGTTTCTCATATCACGTATATCTGATCGTAAAGTATGGTAACATAAAATACATAATTGATGCACGTGCAAAATGATGCTGTGCAAGATATAGGAGAGACAATCCTTCTTCACACAGTTAATTCGTTTTGTGTTGTATCAAAACAGAAGTTGGTTTCATTGCATGGAGATCTTGTTATAAGAGGGAAATCGTAATTTTTTCACTGTTTTATAAAACGATTGATTATACCACAAACGTATAACACAGACAAAAAATTATTCCTTACATAGGAAGTGGAGCAAAATAATGTCAATCAATGCTTGCATGCTAATCTTTAATTTGATTTTCAATTAAAGGCACTCCGAAAAGAGCTCCATCGCATCGAAACATCGCTTTTATTATGTAGATCGCCTTGAAACTGCCGGTTTTTTGTGTATTTTTCTATTTCACGAACGATGACCCGCGATTGTGGCGAGTTCAAATTCAAATTCCCGCCACGTTCGAGAGGGCAAAACACTTTAAGCAGATTACAAGGGCACTTGCTGGAGGAGCAACGACTCCACAGTTACTCATCGTTGAAAAAGCCAACACGAATAATTATTAATACGAAACATGTAATACATTCTCGATGGAATTTATTAACGTCCATATTTAATTTTTGCTCAAACAATTCTCAGGTTTATTTAACTCTTTACAGTACTACGTTGAGCTGAACTCGACGTACCATTTCGTTCCATTACGTTTCCATCAAAGCTTACTTTAATACAAATATATTGAATATAGACACATTAATAATTATACAAGTATGAAAATTTGTGAAAATCTGTTCTCATTCTTTTTTAAATAATTCGACACTCGTATCGATTAGCTGAGATCAAATGTAGAAAGTCGTTTTGTGCATGAAAGGGCTGAAATGAAAAAGTTATTCGATTACTCGAGACATTTCGTAATTAACTCGAATAACCAAGATTCTGTTGTATCTACAGTTACCTCTGCGCAAGAATCCATTCGTCGCATTCCTAACAAATGTTCAAGTTATCGGAATGTTCGCGTTTAGGCTTGCGAATACCCGCCGCGCTATGCCCATGGGGTTCGATAATTACATAAAACCGGCGTTGTTTAATCGCGTTTGCGTAACGCCGTGTACCGTTCGAAAGAAACTCTTTCTACCGTGGAAATTGTGCTCGTCCACGGGCGCTCGTTGATTCGCGGCAAAAATGTGCCGCCGTTGCGCTGATTGCGTAACAACCGTCATTATATAAGGCGAAGGCTGAGCCGATAGTAAACGATACGTGTTAAGAGACTCATTTCCGGTCGCCCTTGAATTCGAGGCGCAACAACGTCCGATATTGACTACGGGTTTGGCATCGGCAGCGATTTGTTGTTCCCGCGCGAACCTGCATCTGCGTCGCGCGGACATCGAACGTCGCTTCGTACTAATTCCGTTTCAGCTACACAGACTGAGTGATTTACGTTTTGTTGATCACGGTAATGGGGATTTCACGTGTCAGCCAGTAGAAAGCGACTAGTTAGGCGTAGTTGAGCGCGGAGGATGGTAATTGTTAGCGGAAATTTTGAAGAGAGGTATTTTTGGGGTTTTAGCGGGATCTGAATTAGAACGACGCAAGTATGGTAGCAAATATTAGCACGTACCTGTGATTTATCAGTGGACGACGGTTTTTAATCAGGTTTTATTTCATTTCTACTGTTGCTAGTTGTTGTACTCGCGTGTGCGATTGGGAGGTGTCACGAGTAATATACTTGAACTTAAATCGTCGACATGTAGATTTTTAAATAGATATGATGGTATGTAAATAGTATTTACAGTCATTGCATACCTTTGCTTCTAAGTACTTGCTGCTAAGTACACGTGGCTGAAATTGAAAATATCTGAAAGCGAATCATTGTCCAATCGTTTATGAAGTTCCAGAAGTAGAATAGTAAGGGGTGATGATTATGCGCATGTGGAGTAACAGATCATTAAAGGGTTGTTCTTTTGTTTATCGCATATATGCACTTTACAAAGAAAGTATCGACTATTTGCCACTGCATAATCATTGTTCGTTTATAAAAGAAAAGTAATTATTTAAAATGTGTAATCAATCTTATCTTTTTTCTGTTTTCAGGCGTTTTCGTCGTTTCTTCCAAAAATCGACCTAAGGTTGTACATGCTGGCAATCCTGGTGCCCTTGATCCTGGTTAATTGGATTAGGAATCTAAAGTTCTTGGCACCGTTTTCAACGGCCGCCAACTGTATAACGTTCATCAGTTTCGGTATAATATTGTACTACATCTTCAGAGAGCCTATGTCATTCGGTAGTCGTGAAGTAATTGGAAATGTCGAGAACTTCCCTCTCTACTTCGGCACTGTGCTCTTCGCTCTTGAAGCAATAGGCGTGGTGGGTATTTGTTTGAAAGATTATAATTGAAGGTTGTGCACATTTTAGTATTCAGAAGTTTAGAAATTTTCGAATGTCTGAAATGTCAAAGCATTCTTGAAAACTTGAAAGCACGAGAGTATTCAAATTGAAAAGATCGATAAGCTAAGAAATTAGAATGATTGAAAATTCAGCAGTTCAAATACTTATTAAACTTCGAAACCTTAAAGTCCACCTTTACGCTTCAATAACCACCGCATCCTCAATTTGTAATTGCAGATAATGCCGTTGGAGAACGAAATGAAGAGACCCAAGATGTTCATGAGGACCTTTGGCGTTCTGAACGTAGGGATGGGCATAATCGTCTTCTTGTACACGGCTCTAGGTTTCTTCGGCTACATGCGATATGGCAAAGACATCGAGGGCAGTATCACGTTCAATTTGGGCGATCCTAAGTGGCTGGCTGAGAGCGTCCAGGTCTTATTAGCTATAGGCATCTTCTTTACTCACGCAATCCAATGCTACGTGGCGATCGACATTGCCTGGAACGAGTACATCGCTCCGAATCTGGAGAAGAACTCGCACAAGCTGATGTGGGAGTACGTTGTAAGGACGTCTCTAGTCGTCCTCACATGTAAGTGAACTCGTCAAATCCTTCGTTAATTCGCTGAATTCGTTCATCAACAACCACAAAGCAAAAAGTGCAGAAAATCAACATACTTTGTTATTAAAATTTAAGAGAATTCAAAAAGTATGTCGCTTTATGCTTTGAGCAGTTGATGTACCAACAGTTGAAACAGTACCATGGTAGAAGAAATTTCCTTATATTTATTACAAAGTTTATTGCTAAAGTTTCTAAACACTTTTCCTTACGCCATACTTCAGCGACTCTTTTTACACTTATGTGGTTTGCTGTTAAAGTTTCCTTGTAACGTAAACGCGGAAATTTCCTCGTCGACGTGAATATTTTGAGAAGAACCATTGCTCGATGTAACACTGTGGAATAGTACTTAATTATGTTTTAAAAATAGGCAGACTGTTTCCTCAAAGTTAATTCTATTCTTCAGGAAGAATATTATGTAAAGTCGTAGGAAGTTTTATTCTTGTTTACGCTTTGAATTGTTTTTAAAGTTCAATTATTTTTAATTCCGGATAATCGGCGTCGGTAATTAAATTGATAGGAGTCGTGTCGTTCTTCGCTCGAAATTGTTGTTAGAAACTTATGTGTCTTTGATTCGAACTGGTTAAAACCAACTAACGTACGAGTATAACCGCTTTCGATTCTCCCTGACCTGCAACCTGATCCCTTCTGACTCTAATTAATTATCATAGAAGCTTAATCGAATCTAAGTGCACGCGCTGGAAGGCTTGTTTTGCTATTTATATTTTGTTGAAGCTTGAGAAAGGCAGAATCGTCGCAAATCTGTCAACACTTTAATTTCACTTTATTTGACTGCAACTAGCTCCAAATCCAATTGGTATTTTTGTTTTGCTCGATGTTTTCTGATCGAAGTCCAAGTAATTAATCAAATTCGTTTCGTATCAGTAGCTGAAGTACAAAAAATTTTGATAAAATTATTCTTTCTATATGCTTGGTCATTTTATTACACTTTGAGAGTTTAGCGCCACTGCTTTGTAGTACAGGGTTCCTCAAACTGGGTGCTGTGGCACCCTGGGGTGTCTATAATGGCAGGATTTAAGTCTGCAAGCGCTCTAATCGTTACCTTTTTCTTATTTTTCAGTTCTGTTAGCAGTGGCGATACCCCAATTGGACCTGTTCATATCCTTGTTCGGTGCTCTGTGTCTCTCCGGGCTGGGGCTGGCATTCCCCGCTATCATTCACATCTGCACGTTCTGGAGCGTGTGCGGGTCTACAGAGAAGTCCATAATGTTAGCGAAGAACATGTCCTTGATCCTGTTCGGCCTTCTCGGCCTCATAGTTGGCACCTATACGAGCCTTCGTGACATCATCAAGACCTTCTCGTGAACTGTCCGGCCTGGGACATTGATTGGGGAGAACACAAAGCGCCCAGAAGGAGGGGGAGGGACGAAAGGGGAGGAAGATCTGTTCTCAGTACGGGAAAAAGCCCTGAGATGTGATACGTTAACGAAGTTTCAAGCCTTTTGTACAAAGCAAACAATCGATACAGGCTATTGGGACTATTGGAACTATCCAGACGAGGAGATCTTCCATTTTGTTGCAGACGTATTTTTTGTTTTTTTTCCCTCTTTTTTTTTATATTAAATGATGCGTTGATCGCGTGAATAGAATGATCGAATCGTTCGAAGCGAAGAGGTGAAAAAGGGCAACGCCCAGAGTGTCCTATTCGAAGGACCAGTGTTGAAGATGTGTTTCCTTTTTTTTTCTTTTTTTATTTTAATGTATGATCGAACTGTTTTGTCTGACGAGAAACTATTTTTATCGTTTGCCGTCGCCACAGCTTCAGAAAGCACGGCAGACGGAATTTCACTGATAGACGCGAGTGATATTTTGATTAAGATCGGTTAGAGTGTAGAAATCGCGGGTAAATCGTTTATTTGCGTACGCAGACTGAGATATTGTTCTTGATCTATAATGATTAACGCGATTGTGATCGAGTCGATGTGTTCTAACCGTTGCAACTCTCGTTTATACTTAAGATTGATGACTGAAAAATGAAATGTGTTCCACGGCGAGCGCGCGGCCAATCCGAAACATCATTTCATTTTTTATTCAAGGCTCTCATTTTGTCGAAAGCGATTTGCAATGCATTTTAGGGGAATATCATCCTGGCATGGTTCTTTGTTTGCGGCAAAGAAATCATGCGCAATGGAAATTGTTTATCTCGAGACATCTGGAATGATATTTCCGCGAAAAATTTGATACACACGATATAGTATGTAGTGAGGAAATTTTGTATGTAGTAATCGAGGAAGAACAGAATCCTTCGGTTTTTTAAGTACTACGTTACTAAATTATTTATTTGCGTAAGATGAATCGAAAACTAACACGTGTTTTTTTTTTTTACGTAATAATAACGTAGGGCGTACTTGGTACGTCTTGCTTGATAAATTGATGATGGCGGAGATAAGTATTGCTGGAAATTACGAAGAAGTCCCTTTCGTTTTTTATCGTTATTTTATTACGAGGGATATTATCAGTTGTAGTTACGGATAAATTTGTTATGATAAAAGGAACTTTTAAGTCTTTGTATTTTGAAACTCTCAGTCCTAAATCTAAATTTAAAAACTAAATTTTAAATCTATGACTACGAAGAAATATTGTGAACATCTATTTTTACATCACCGTTCGGTGTCTCTCCCTCATTTTATTATCCTATTACTTCCGGTTATGCTTCTTTAATATAATTTTTTAACTTCAATACCTAACTACACAAATTTTTAAATTCAATACCAGAGTTTAGTCAAAATATAATCATTTCATTAGAGAGAATAACATTTTCTGACTGCAAAAAAAGGTTTACTTGATGCAGCTTTAAATTAACTAAACGAAATGCCTTTAAAAAAGTTTCCAATGTAGGACTCATAACTAATAATCCATTATTTACAATAAGACTCACCACAAGTTCCAATATCTCATTAAATTTTCGACAAAATTCCCACTTTTTGATTCCTCGATTTCTCAAAGAAACTGTTTTACGCTCGCGACGAAACAAACCCCCGAATCGTAGCTGTAGCAGACCTTGAACAGCTAAAATCGTTCGTCCGCTATAGCACCGGGAGCGTGGGTGAAAGTTCACGGTGGTGGGTTTCGACGCAGACGCCATTGGACCCGGTGCTTGCTACGGGCGTATGGATCGCCACCGAGGTGGCTGGCCTCGCAAACCTCGAGGCAACCCCGGTGAGGACAGTCCGTTATCGCACGTGTCCACGGGACCCCATGTCGATACGAGGCTCAGCCGTGCGTGTGCAGTCCGCGCACGTGTCCTCGTGTTCCTCCTCGGCGGCTTAGCACGAGGCCCACCCCTTTTTTCGAAAACGGCAAAAGTGAGTAGCTGAAAATTCAACCCTCCGAGACCAGTTCGAAACAGTTTCCCTGGAGTGAACGTTGGTGCTCGTACCGTTAAAGGGGTAGTTAAGCGGTTGACTGGTTAAGTGATCTTTACTTGTGCCTGAGAGCAACCTGAATCACGCACAATGGTTGGTATACTAGAAGATCCTCGGGTTTGAACCCCTTGCCCGAGCAATTGTGCATCGTGCGAAGTAAAGATGAGTTCGAGAGTCAATTCAAGCGTAGAGACTCGAGTCATAAAAGTTCTCTAAAGTTAGGGGACAAGTGAAACAGAAGTACAACAGTGGGTTTTGTACTGCGGAGCATAGGCTGCGTTGCGTCACACTGCACCCAATGTACGTGGGTTGTGCGCGGAAACGTGAGCGAAGGAGGGAAATGGTTTGACACGAGCTGTGGATGTAACGTCACAGAGTCATTTTAAAGTTATAAACTCGTTGTGAGTGGTGGATGAGAACGATAAATCATAGGAGACGATGGGGGAGGCTGATGGATGATGATCTGAAAAAGATACCGTGGATGTTTAACGCTGTTCAGATGTGATTTCGTTTGAAGTGGAAGTTGTGAAGGGCAGACACAGATTTGCTTTAATCCTCAGGCTGGTTTCTTAGCGTCAGTGTAATCTTCGGGGGCGGTTAATTCGTTATGTAACGTGGAGCTATAGGAGGGTTGTCGATATTCAGAATTGGAGCACTCTGGTTGTTCTTGAATTCTACGAATGTATAGACTGTGCATTCATTGTGTTCCAGTTACGTAATTGCTTCTTCTGGAAGACGCGAAAGGGTTGTGTTTTTTTGTTCGAGACGATGAAAGGAGTAAAGTGTCGAATTGGAGCAGTGGTCCATTGAGAATTAAAGCTTCTCGTTAATAGTTTCATCTGAAGGTACATCGTATTAAGTCATATGCACTAATACAAGAGACGTCCTATACTTCATATAATATTTATATTTGTCCATTCCATACTCTCTTACCATTCATTTCACTTTCTCCCTTCATCTATTCCCCCTTCATACGTTACTTCTGTTATAATTTCAAAAGTAGAAGATTCAAATTAAAAACGTTGAATTTATAATAAATTACTCAAAATCATAATCGAACGGACAATTAATAATCCAGAGAAGGTCGTCGCAGGCCGAGTAACCGAGTAATACCCGGTATCTCGTAGCATACATGTATACGTACCTTCAGCGATCGATATATTCCCTTTTAAACCCGCGCGCTGATTCGTGCACCCCAGGTTCTGCTCGATTTTTTTATCAGCTATCCACGCGTGTACGTGAATAACATCAGCGACAGCAGGCTCGCCTCCTATCACCGTCGCTATCATTCACAGATAATCATCAACCGTGAAAACGCGCTGTTTTCTCCATTTGTCAATGAGTTTAGCGATAACGTTTGACAATGCATAAGATGCTTCTCAGTTATCTGTTTACAATTGAACCGTGGATGTTTATGCGGATCTATATAGATACTCTTAGAAGAATGATTAGAGAAGACGAATCTGTCACATTAGACTGGATGTTTGGTATCTTTTGTTTTTTAATATACATTCTGCATGCGTCAGTCGCACGCTTGTTTCATGCGCCTGTCATACTTCGTTGATGGCAACCGTTTATACTTGTAGATTATTGATGGCACGATCACGGTTCTCGTTGTGGGTCAATCGATGTGATTCTTTCCAAACTTGACTTTAATGTGCATCTATACTACTTGCATTGCCAAATGGATATAACTCGATCTCCTTTTCTGCATCCTTGAAAATCCGGGGAAACGATGCCAAAAAGTGACGCACATGGTCATTTAAGATTGATCATTTAGAATTGTAGTTTATGATCAAGTGTTGGATTGGAAATTTGTAACAGATCTGAAAGAAAAAGTTTATCAAATTTTATGGTTTAAAGTTCATAGCTCGACCTACAAGAGATTCAGAATCCAACAGTCGAAGCTTAAGGATCCAAAGCTCTAACTACAAAAGACCCTCGAATTCCAAACTTTAGAATGCAAAGTTCAAAGTACAAAAGATTCAAAATCCCTCAAATTCCAAACTTTCGAATCCCAAGCCCAAACTACAAAACATCCAAAACCCAAAGGATCCAAAGTGTCAGAACCCGAGCTCCAATAACTCACGCGAAACCCCAAGCATCTCTAAGCTTCCGATTTCATCTCGAGCGTAACTTTTATTTCGTCGAAACTCGAAATCTGGATGTCCCCGAAACACCGCGTCGCGTTTGCGATCCATTCGAAAGCTCTCCGCTTCGTGACGGTCGACGGACTGCCGGGAGATCCACGCGCTGACCGCTTCTGGATCCCTCGTGACGCCGGTGGCCGCCTCGGAGGCGTAGATTCTAACGTTCGTCACGTGACGCGGAGTCCACGGATCGGGTTGCCCGTTGGAAATTGAAATGTTCCGCGGTTTAACAAGGCCCAGTCGCTAGACATCCTCCGGGCAGGCCGCATTAGCGTTAGGAGGTCCCACCGTCGAAGGAACCGCGCCGCGTCTGGCTTGCTCGAGCGAATTTCGGTTTCCCTCGGTCTGCGGATGTGTTTAATCTGGTAAGTCTAGACGAACGACTCCGTCATTGTCCACCCTTCCGCGCGACGGACCTCTAATGACCCTGTTCCTCAATCTCGTTCTCCTTTGTCCCATTTCGTGGCTGCCTTTTCCTCGCCGTTTCAAAGTTCGTTCGCGATTGCCAGTCGACGAGTGCGAGCGGTTCGTCGCGACGTCTGCGGCAACGATCGCTCCTCGAGGTATTTGTGACACGTTTGACGTTGATCGAAGTTGGAAGGTCCGCGGAGATTGAGGATCGCGAACATCTGCTGCCGTCTTTTGAGCGATTCGATCTTGTCACGCTTTTTATAGCTGCTTCCTCTATTTCGAGACAATTTGGGGATTCTGCGGAACGAGAAATTCTCTTCCGATGAATTGCGAAGGTTCTTGGCCGGAAGAAATTTTCTTTTAAGAAACTTTGAGATTCTTTGGTATAAAATCGAGAATTAGGCAATTAGTCAAAGATTTTGTTCAAGGAATTGTTCAAGTGGATTACTTCGTAGTCTATTTTGTACTGCTGCACTCGATGTTGTCTGACAGCAGCCAAGACACTTCTACTTGCGTGTCCAAATAGCAGTTCGTAGCGTTTCGCGAGATCGAGATTGACGAATTACATATTCACGAGCGAGCACTGTGGAGCAGAGAAATAAAAATAGTGCGCAGAGAATCAGACGGATGATTCGTTGTTATTAAATGGAATCTTAAATAGAATGGAGTACCAGTAGGATCGCGCGATGACAGGGAGCTGGTAGAGCACAAGCGAACAGCGTACACAGGCTTAGCTGCCCAATAAAAACGTTATAAACCGTAATTGATTGGTAATGCACGAACTTGCATCGAGTTCAAGTTGCAATTGTGTTTCGTACAGCCTATTACAACTTCTAAGATTTATGCCAATTCACCAGCAGATGAATGTAAAGTGGAATGCTTTGTACTCTTCGTTTCGAGTCTCCGTCGATGCTGGAGATTTTATTTTTCTGTAGATAATCGACGAACCACAGTTCGGACGTTTTCTGGCGATTACGTCATTAATTTAGTTATTTTAAAAATGATAATCGGACGATACGACGTCGCGTTAATTGGAATGGGTAAACGGTTCAACTATTGTATTAGGGCACCCTTACGCGTTTGCAAAATAGGGTGCATTCTATTAGGAATCGAAAAATCTCGTTTTAATTCGAAGAGTTCCATCGTATATTTCACAATTTCTTATTTTCGTTTGTGTATAATACGTGTAATCACGTTCATTTACTTTCCTTTCGCGGATTTTCAAAAGCTGACGCAAACATTTCGAACTTGACATTAACAAGTATCCATAATGGCGCGTACTCGCGTTGTCCATCGAGGCTCGTGTCAACCAGTCCTGGCATTTCGTTCTCACTGCACCGAATTTGTACAGTTAGATGGAAGAGCAATTAAGTATAAGGGTAATTAATCAATTAGAGACAATAGTTGGCAAACATTTTTAATGAGATTATTAAGACTTTAGTGACAGAAGATTTCTATTCTTTTCTCTATTAGAAATCGATGAAGGTAGAAATTTGGACGAGTTTTTCGAAAATTCCATACAGCAGGTGGTTTCATCAGGTGGCGGAACGATCTCGCGCTCTAAAATTAGCGGACGCGTAAATATATATCCTCGATGACATTGTTTCGGGGCTGTGCACGTTCACCAGCCGGTCGTCGCGTTCCCCTAATGCGCTCTGAGGAAGTTAAGAATTAGGAGATCGATTACTATACTTAAGCTGCATTGCACACTGCGTTCCACGCGTAGAACGTAGCTCAAGTAGTCAAAGGGTGATGCCATTTTCTTCTTCTGCCTCGAATTTCCACCTTCAACCCCTTTGTTCAGGATCTAAAGCAGAGAAAGGATCTTAAGTTTCCATTTTCAAAAGGAAAAATTACAGTGTAATGGTCTTTTGGTTTTTATTTTCAATAATCGATCAATATCTACCGGTATTTAGTTGGACGCCATGTTTTTAGAATGGTGGAATGTTTGAGATGTTTATCGAGTTAAAGTTGTCATCTGGGCCAAACTACACTGCTTGAAATAGTCAGTGGGCCAAGATTCTAGAGGATGAACTAGAATATTTGGATTAGAGATATGATTTGTTTATTTGTATAGGTCAGGGAAATTTTGAAATTGGTGCTTTTGGAACTGTCCGCTTTCGAGTATAAATTCTTTTTGTCAGCTACCAGCTGTGCATGATTCGATCAAGGTAACGTTGAATTTAGTTCGTGAACGAATAGTACATTTGTGTATTTAGTAGAATATAGAAGAATGATTAAAAATGTCATCGATATCGAGTGCCTTCTGATGAATGTGATACATTATTCTGTTTTGATTAACATTTTTATCTTTTGTAGGAGAAATCAGCGACCACTAACGGAAGTCAGTAAACGTAGCTGTCAACGGTTCTTAAGGAAGAAGCAAACTTGTTTGCAACTCGGAAGGTGAGCACAATCAATTAACAAATTTAATAATTCAATGATTCAATGGAAATCGTGCTATAAGAGACTCACAAGTAAGTAAAATATAATTCAGTTTGATTCTAATTTATACAATTTTCTAAATACGAAAGGCAAAATACAGTTTAGTACATATGTATGTAAAATTAGAAGGGCTGTTGCAAGTTTAGCTCCGCTTTATATGGAAACCGTATTGTAAGAGAGACTGTGTTATAGGAGGGTTGACTGTGCACGCATATTCTTTTGTTTACCATCGTCTGATCGATTCGAATCGATGACAAAGAAAATCGAGGGTATACGCGTGCGATCTTTACGTTGATAAGCTTGAACTTGTCTGGACGTTCCACGAGTCGACGCTAAATCGTCCGTTTCTGATTGCGTAACTTAATTGCCCGCCACGATTTCAATCTAATTGTTTTCTCGGTGGCTCTGCTTTCGGATCCTGGGCTCGCGTCGCTTACGCCAGTTCTCATAGGCGAAACGAGCTTCGTCGAGGCCGGACGCGGACGGAATCAATTAGCGTCGATCTACGCTAATCAGTGGATTGAAAATTGATACGCTTCTCTGGAAAATAGCTCCTCGAATGCGATAATTGTAGCTTCGTTCTGTTCTCCGTTCCTATTGCTTCTTGTTCTTCCCAGTTTTCTTAATTTTTCAATTATTCGCAAAAGTTACAAATTGAAATATTAAATACTTTTTTGTATTTTTTATATTTTTTGTGTTGCAAGCAAGATCCACGTGTCTTTTACAAATAATTACGATATTTCGATACATCAATTGTTCTTTTTCTTTTTATTCATTTTACTATTATTATCATTATTTTTGAAACATGTAATCAACGAGTTCGCGACAAAATAACAGAGTGTCAGCTGACTGAGTTAATTAATTATCTAGTAATTGATTTATTAGCTGTTTAATGACGTTTTGAGTAGGAATGCGTAGATTGTATATGGTTTACGAGCTTTTTCGATGTGAACGTTCGCAGTCTGGCCGTTAATAGCCAGAACACAATGTCAACGACCAAATGAAATCGTTAACCAGCCGGTCGTGGCTGTCGTACGCGATAATAAGTACCATTGACACAGATTAACCAGTGCCAAATTTAAAGTTACCGCGCTAGAGGTGGCTGTGTCAAGGATCAGTGGAAGAGACGAGGCTTGCTCATCGTCTGGCGAGCTTCTCTTCTCATTCACCTTATCGTCATCGACTTTTTCCCCCCAATTAATTATTACCCTCTATTGAATACCAAAGCGATAGTCTATCGTCGTGCGTCATCAAGTTTTTGAAAGCATTAATTGCATTTGTTTTTGGATTTTTATGAGATTAGTTCTGGATGAATGTTAATTTTGTTTGTTACGTTTGATAAATTGTTTGGAGGTGTACAATTTTTGTAGCTTTTCTGTGGATGGTAGAATTTTGGGAAATTTGTTTCGTTGTTTCTTAGAAAGAAGATGGCCAGTTGCTCGTTCGTGATGACTTTTAACGTACCATTATGTGTCTACGAACGATCATTATTCAATCAAAGGGAAGTCCTGTATCAGTTCAAGCGTTTTAGCCTCCATTCTGTGCGCTAATTAGATAATGATTTCCTTATTTCTGAATGTTTTCGCGTTTCGAAGAATCGGTTCAAGTTTTGATATGTCAGATGAATGGGTTTTCTCCATTTTCTTTCCCTTTGCTTCTTTTTCAAAGTTTTCAAACTAAGAAAGTCGAGCTTTATAGTATAATACAATATAAATAAAAAATATTGTCTTGGGAAAAAGTATTATTTATTTATTATCTTGGGCACAGTGCCAAGCACAAAATGAATTTTCTGACATATCACAAATTGATTACTCAAAAGGTAAAGTAGGTCACGTACTTCTCACCTAAACCCTTCCACTTCTGCAATTAATGAATAACGCTCGAACAACTATAAGATTATACTCTCATTAACACAGAATGGGCGCCTTTCTTTCAAGATAAAAAACCTCCTAAATGTCACATGAAGCACAAGCCTTTTCTTCATCAAAAAATTGAAACACCACGATACAATAGAAAAGAAACAAAGGTACCATTTCAACTTTTGAAAGAAATCTGTATATCATCTTCAATTACCATTGTGAGTTCTCGAGAAAGCAAAAGACCAGGCACCTTTGTTGGCCAAACGCACCCCTCGACGCGTACCTTAAAGATCTTCCCCTTCGAAAGCTGCGCGCGGATCAATCGGTCGCGCAGAGACGACCAACCGAGAACGCGCGTTTGCGATCTAACCTTCAGTAAGTTAACTGCACGTTTGACCTCAATGCAATAATTAAGAGCAATCAGTTCGCGAAAGAATGTGGCAAAGCTACGCGCTCCGCCGCGGACCGAACAGATTCGCGATGATGAATTGCCATTTTTATCCGCGTCTTCGCTCGCTCCACATCCGCCAATTGATCGGCGGATTTAACGGGGCCAGAACTGGGTCGAGACTTTGATCCTGACGCGTTTCCATTGCACTCGCCCATTGGAAGGACCCCGACCCTGCGTGTTCCTGCGGAGTTTCCTCGGTTTCCTCGTTGTTATTGCCTCGCGAGAGGAACCGATTGCTCGGGGATTTTCCTATGCCTCCTCGACGCTGCGTCGGATGAATCGTAGACGCAGCTGACGCGGAGGACATCGGTGTAAAATGGGAGAAAAAAATATGCGGTGGCTGGCAGATGACCGCAGCAATCGAGAAGCCAGCGTAAATGCTATAGCAATAATTGTTAATGTATTGGACGATGTTGAGAACGGTGTGCAAGTATAATAATTGTAGAAGTATTGGATGATGTTGAGAAGCATGTGGAAGTATTGGACGATGTTGAGAAATGTGTGAAAGTATAATAATTGTAGAAGTATTGAACGATGTTCGACTGTTTATTCTATTAATTAAGGTAGCCTTGGATAAATTTAATCTAACGAACGTTCTTTTTGTCGAGGACACAGAAGTGGTACCAAAGACTAATCAAGAAGCACAAAATGGAGAACGCGAAGGAGGAGACGATAAACATGCAGTTGATCGGTTCCGACAGCCCGTTCAAGTACGTCTAATTCTACTTAACAGTCCCTCTACTTTAAAACAATTTATCGAATTAAAAAGCAGAATGTTTCGCGTCAATTTAACACTTTTTCATATCGTTAAGAGCGTGTCGTTTCTAATTGCTTCCTCTATTCTGGGTTTTTGCTATTTCTGTCTATATAAACAATAATTATTCGAGTACACAAGCAGTTTCCTGTTGACAAACGTCAATCATTCAAGTTCGTATCCAATAAGGATGCGTAGCGTTTTGAAAATCGATAAATCGAGAAGGGGAATCACATTTGCAAATTGATGCGGTTGCAGAGTTAATAATGAAATTGCCGGAAGTGGTCTAAACGTATCGGATGTCCCAATATCGCCGACCGCAGATGTAGAAGACTACGACCCCCACAAACATCGAAACAGGCCAAACCCTACTTCGTAAGTATTCCTAATATTTCATTCTGTCGATCGAACAAACAATCGAAATAGTATTTTATCCCAAAACACAACAAAATATATTCTATTGCGTTAATTTATCTAAATTAAATAAAAATCTATTAAAATAACAAAAATGTCATAAAAGAAATTCGACGTAAGGAAGAGACTTGTGATCTGTGCGAATTTCAATTTCCAGAAACGCGGAAACCTTGATACACTTGCTGAAAGGAAGTCTGGGGACGGGGATCCTCGCGATGCCAAACGCGTTTTGCAACAGCGGCCTTGTGACTGGCGTGATAGCCACAGTGATCATAGGGGTGTTGTGCACGTACTGTTTGCACGTATTAGTGAGGGCTCAGTACAGACTGTGTAAACGGTTAAGAGTTCCTATATTGAGTTATCCGCTGAGCATGAAATACGCTCTCGAGGAAGGGCCCGATTGTGTCCGGTGGTTCGCACCCTACGCACCGTAAGTACGCCAATCGTTTCACGCGTGTGCACAGAGACACACTCACACGCTTCCATACACTCCACGAACGTGCACAAATATGTTCAGTTTCTGAATGACCTCGCATTTTCATTAGAAATTTCATTAAAAATTTGTCGAAATTCAATCGGATAACATTTCACCGCGTATTCGTTCATTTCATAAATAAATAATAAAAAACATGAAAAAATGTACGTGGTTCGAGAGTTTGAGAGCATAATTGGAGCGTGGAAATAATAATTGAGTAATTGAATTAGTCGTTAGAGAGCAGGTGTAAGGAGCAGCTGTTGTCTGACTATAGCTGACTGATTCTACTTAAATTGGTCGAGGAAAGTTTCAAGTCGATAATTGAGTATTAGAAACGCATCGATGAAGATTTTAGCGTGTTTTTGCATTTGTCATGCGTACTCTAATACATGAATAGATGGAATATGTGATATTGTAAATCAAGTGTTAACTTTTTGAAAACCAACAGTGCGAGAAGAATTCGAAACGAATAGAATTTAGAAAATTGTCAAATGAATTTGTTTAATATCGATTGTACTTAACATAAGTCGATTTTTAGTGGTTTTACTTGCACACGTAGCTAACTCTTCATCTCATCCTCCACAATAACGCGATCGCTATATTTCTAAAACTTCCAAACACTTTCAACAATTTTGCAATAATTAACACTCGCTGTCTCGGACTTAAAAAAACGAATCTGTTTGTTTTTTCATTCGCAAGATTCGACAAAATCACAAGCACACAAAGCACGCACAAAAATCACGTCACCAAGCGGCTCGACAACCTAATTCAGCTGTAACATGAAAGTTGCTATTATATTTGCAGAGGACTCGTAGACGGGTTCATGATTGTGTATCAATTGGGAATATGCTGCGTTTATATCGTATTTGTAGCGTCGAATATCAAGCAGGTAAATAGCAGGCGCCATAGATCATTCCGTCGCCAAACAAAACAAAAAAAGAATGGAACCAATTTGAACCTTCCTTTCCAAACGAATAAAAACAATTGTCACGAGTATTGAAAAGAAAAAGAAAAAAGACCGACAAATCGATCGACGAGTGAAACGAACCTGTACAAAATCTAGAAAATGAAAAAAAAGAATTCGTGCGTTTAAATAAGAATACAGACATTCGTTGATATTGTTGTTTCTTGTTCTTTGCTCTTCTGTTTGTAAACGCAGGTGGCGGACCAGTACTGGGACCCGTTGGATGTTAAAATCCACATGCTGATTTTGTTGCTACCGCTGATCTTGATCAATTACATAAGGAACCTGAAGTTGCTGGCGCCGTTCTCCACTCTGGCGAACGTGATCACGTTCGTTGGTCTCGCGATGATCCTTGTGTACATGTTTAAAGATCTACCGTCGCCCAGCGAAAGGGAGATGTTCGGTTCCGCGAGGAATTTCTCCCTTTACTTTGGCACGACGTTGTTCGCGTTGGAGGCTGTCGGTGTGGTGAGTTCTATTGTTTTTTAATTCATAAATATCAGGCATTCTAATATTAACCCTTAACCCTTATTAACTCGATGGCTTCAAAGTGGAGCCATTTTTTGTCTTCAAACTCGAGATCTCGTCGATGGAGACAATGCAAATAATTTAATCGCAATGCGATGACTTCATTTATTCTGTTAGCAAATTAGAAATGTTATGTAAATAATAATGCTGTTACTTTAGAGACTGTAAGTCGCTGAGTCTAGCTGTTAGAAAGTACCTCCAAAATTAATTTTCAACTCTCGCTTTACATTTTGGAAGAGATCAATAAATTTCTGTAATAAAGTAGTTAAGTATGTAGGAAATGTATAGAAAAATTCGTAGTTGTAACTATAGAATTGTATGTACGATCGAGAGGAACGCGAACGGAATATTTCCGGCAAAGATGGAGACGCGCAATTTAGAACAATATTCGATTGGATTTCCAATCTCACCCTGCGTACCCCCGATCGATCTATCATTTGCCCTCGACGATCATTCCCCATGGCTGTTAGGCTGAAACGAGTAGCCTGCGCTTAGAATAGATCAACGGCGCCGACGCATCGTTAATAAACAAATAACTGGCCACTTACAGGGCAGCTTTGAGATTGCCGTGATCAGATCGTCAGTGCGTCAATGCAATCCCTGTTATTACTTCCTACATGACTGTTCTCAGCATGCACGGTGGATTTCAGTGATCCTCAAACGACTCTCGATCAATCCATGACATAACATCGTTTCTAATTACATGGATCAAAATTGACATCCATCTTTTATCAAATGCTTTTGTTTTATTTTTTGTTAATTTGTATATTAAGTGATTACTTTTGTAGAGTTCTCATTTTTTGGAGCACTCTGAGTTTTAATTATTAGTGGAAATTATTTAAATTTTAGTTCATTTGACTATTATATATATGATATTCAAATTTGTTAAATATTATTAGTCTTAATTCTTCTGCGAACTTAGAATTATATTAAATAATTAACAGTTAGAGTATTCTAAAGAAAAGAATGACAATTTTGCAGGAAACCTATAAACATAACATCATTTTATGAGAATCTGTTGTACAGAAAATAATTTTCCTTTGCAGATTATCGCGTTGGAGAACAACATGAAGACACCACAATATTTCGGAGGATACTGCGGTGTTCTGAACATAGGAATGACGGTGATAGTGGCTCTGTACATTCTGATGGGGTTCTTCGGTTACATAAAATACGGAGACAAAGCTGGTGGTAGCGTCACGTTTAATTTACCAGAGAAAGAAGTGTGAGCAATCGTTTTCCAATTAATCATTCCTATTGAAAGTACGATTGTCATACAGCGTATGATATTTGCTTTGCAGTATGGCTCAAAGTATCAAGATAATGTTCGCGATCGCCATTTTCATCACGCACGCCCTTCAAGGGTACGTTCCGGTCGATATTATCTGGAACACGTATCTGGACCAGAAGATACACAAGAGAAAAATCTTCTGGGAGTACGTGTGTCGAACGATCATCACTTTGGCCACTTGTAAGCTCATCAATATACGTTCCTTTTTAATCAATATATAAGTATCTACTTTTAGAAAGTCTTCTCGTAACTGAAAGTTTGGAATCGCACTTGCAATTGCGTTTCCGTAGTTTTTAACTGGTATACACGCGAGTTAATTAGCTATTGAGAAAATAATAAGAATCTACGTGCAAATTATGTCTTACTTCGTGAAAGATCTTTAGCAAAAATAACTTATGTAATGAAATTATAAATTAAGCGTAAAGGCTAGCTGTTCAGTTTTTTGCAAAAGTTATTTTTGCTAAAGATCTTTAAGATTAATATCTTATATCAGTACGAAGACCTAAACTCGCCATATATATATCGCACTCTCAACCAGAGTCTCGCAAAAATTAATCTCCTCTCAATTAACTTACGAACACGTTACGACAATTGAATGGGCCCTATTGTTTCAGTTACACTGGCCATCACCGTGCCCAGACTGGGCCTCTTCATATCCCTGTTCGGTGCCCTCTGCCTCTCCGCCCTTGGCATCGCGTTCCCAGCGATCATCGAGATCTGCGTGCTCTGGCCGGACAGGGACTTCGGCCCTTGCATGTATATGTTGCTGAAGAACATATTTCTGATCATATTCGGCTTGCTGGGTCTGATAATCGGGACGTACGTCAGCATCGTCGACATAATTCGATCGTTCAAGTGAGACTCGTTCAAGCGATTCTAAGCAGGAACGATCGAAGGAAGGCAGGCAGAGGGTGAAAAGGGAGGAGGGTGGCGAAGAAGAGTGGGACGAACAGTTTTCGGACACGCTTGTTCGCGCTTAGAGTGGAGGCGACTCGCGGCTTCGTTGCCAGTTTAATAGCTTAACGAGCGCCATCAATTTAGGTAGACAGGTACCTCCAAAAAAAAAAGAAAAAAAACAGCTGCGGTGACTTTCTTAGGGACGGTCGCCAGCAGCCAGAAGGCATTCCGGAAATGCTTCTTGTCCCGCGTGAATGCCGCCATTTGTTAGAGCATTTAGATCGAGTTTAGATGTTTTCGTTAAGATGGAGGATCGCGCGGTGTTGGGCAGAGATGCAACGACGCACGTTGGTGGTGGTCGAATCGTTTGGACTTCTGTTTGATTTAAGGGATGGTCGCTGAGGGAAGTTTGAGAATCTAACTTGTACTTCAGGGGTAAATTTCATTCATCAGAAGACTGTTAGATAATTGTTATTCGATGAATTTGTTCCTTCGATGAGACCATCGATGATAGTTCTTGGAATGTTTCATTTAAATATATTTTAGGTACGGTCGTATCCTTTCTACGTATTATTTAAATTTTAGGAGCTTGATTAACTCTAATTGCTTTAACTAAAGGTATTTATGAATTAGAAAACGTCATTCATCGCTTGTATCCAAAACTTTCTGAAAAACATATTTTTGTATCATCACATTCAAGTGGGCTACGAAACAAATGGATACGACTCGCACCAAAAAATCTTCGAAATCTCGACTTCGAGAGGTCTTGAAAAACTTCTTGAGAGTCTTGAAAAGGATGAAACTGAAACGGAAACATAATACTTTCCTTCCGAGTTAGAGGAATTAATATAGATTAAATAAATATCGTCCATTTAAGGCACGCGTTTCTGTGCAAGATGGTGGTCTTCGAGTACTGCGTCTACGCAAGAGATTAATATCTAGCTAAGTTTAGTCGCACTGCCTGGAAGCACTTCTAAAAAATTACTGTTCACCCGAAAGTATCTTAACTAATTACTTGTAAAGGGTCAAGTAGGCGAACTATAAGATTAATATCGTAGTTACTTAAATTAAACCGCGAGATTAAAAAAAGAAACCTAACTCGAAAGGGAATGATTGAAAAATTCCAGGGACTACATTCGAAATTACTAAATTATTCGATTGTCAACGACACCATTTTCAATTTCTATTTTTCCCATCAGAAATCACAATTTTTTAAAGTAACTTTAAGTTTAATTTTACCAGACGATGAGGGTAGTTTGAAAATAGAATATCGTCGAACCAGAGGCATTAGGCAGATAGTTGAAAGTTATATATAGCGTTTCATTTCTTTTTCTAATCGAAATTACGCCCAACACTGGATCTATCTATACGCTGCACTCTTCGAAGGAAAAAAACTAGAAAATGATAGGGAAAAAAAAAGAAAAACGAGAAAGAACCGTCGATGAATTATCTCGCGACAAATGAAACCTGTGATCGATGATTTTATACAGGAACGAATGTTGCATTTCTATCGAGTTGTTGATTATTGTCGTTGCACAGTTTAGAGACGTATATACGAACGTTAATTGTTCTTCAACTATTAAGATGTTCACAGTACGTTCGAGGGCCTTTCTTTCGTCTAGGTGATACGAGTACTTACGTTCACTGTCCGGACGCTACGACATCCGGTGTGGTTCAGATGTTGACAAGGAATTCGTTCGTCGAGAGTAATTAAAATATGAAACGACAAAGAAAAAAAGATATCGAGAAGAATGAAAGTAAACGGTTGTCCTTAAATAAATCTAAGCTGTCATCGCTGAGGAAAATGCTTGCGACTACAAAAGTCTAAAAGATGGCGCGTGGTTACCGACTAAACGCACGGACGCCAACAAAATGGCGCTAACCGATGAAAGTGAATACTGTAATATATATATACAAAAGACTGCAGTCGCGATTACGTTAAACGAGTCGGATATACGATTACCATCGAAGAAAATATCTTGTACTCGCGATTATAAAATAAACGAAACATTTTACAGCCGTGAACTATATTATGTGACCCGACGAAACGATTACTGTTGAAGAAAAGCAACGATCGTTAAAGAATAACATCCGTTCGCGATTACAAAACTGAAGATACATCGAATAGTCGCGAGCGATGTTACACGAGACAAAGAAACTATTATTATCAAAGAAAGTATACACGTATATACTTGCGATTCTAAAATAGAAGAAGCACCAAGTAGTCACGAGCGCTATTGCATAAGCCATTCAAACGTGTCATACGATCACAACTATGCACTACGATCTAAGCCAAAGGAATGGTCACCGAATAGTGGTGACTATAAACTGAAGAGGAGCTTTACAGTCAGCTGCTGTAGAATCCGAGCCACTGAAGCATCCAACTTCGATCATCCCAAGCTACTTCCAACTAAAGACTAGCGACTATCGACAGTCACAGAAAGAGCACGAGTAACTTCCAGCTATCGTCGCATCAAAAGTAAACCCTCTCAACGCCTGAATCACTCGTACGCCACGATCGTATACCACGATGGAGGAAAGCAACGAGATGCGGAAAAGAAAAAGGATAAGAGAATTAACGTTAACGATAAGGAACAAGGTCTAAGCCACGTCGCGACCGAGGGCAGCAATAAGAACACGTAACTCGTCGTCAAATGTCTTATTTCCTATCCGTTCGCGGAGCTTGTGTAACGACGCGATACTCGCAGCTGCGAGCCAAACAATGATCGAACTAACGAGATCATAGTTCGCCATGGGACACGCACCGTGAAAAACGAGGCACAGATCGCCGCTTCTGTACCGTCACTGCCGGGAACTGACTGGGGTCATCGCGCGGTCACGACGCTGAGGATGCAACGCAGCCATGAGTTCTACGCGAAATTGTTTAATTATCTATGAACGTCTCTCCGCTGCACGCTCTTTAAGTGGAAGGAAGCGGTGCACTGTTTAACCCTTTGCACTTCGTTGGTGATGGTCATCGCGACATCAAGTAACTCCATTAATGCTGATACACAGCGACACGTGCAATTTTCGTTACGAACTATGACAAATCATTAATTTTGCCAGACGATAAAAATATTTCAGTTCACTTTAATTAACATTAAAAACTCAATGGAGAAGGTATTTGTAACTTATTTCTTTTTGACGTTTAAAGTTCTCCAAGTGCATTTGCAAAAAGTATCGAAGGGTTAATACAGCTGTTCCATTCGGAGGAACGAGTCGCGCGAGTCGAACGCAGAAGAGTTCCTACGTGTTTCTGAGGATTTTTGAGCCACGTTTGGAAGCACTCGTCGCGATTTCCGCGTCGAAACGACTGAGCCTCTCGTTCTCCGTTCGCAGGACCCCAATGCGAAAACGGATTCCTCCGAGTCCTCCTGCATTCGCGTTTTCGACGGGGCTGCGACGATCGCACAACTTCCGTTCGCCATATTCCTGGACGCTTGCCGACTAAAACGTTCTCCTCAGTTTTTTTGTCGGTCTCTCTTCGATTTTTCTGGACAGTATCGTCGACCCAGAGAATATTGCGCACCGCAAACGTCCAATTAGCGAATAATTGGAAACCGTATCATCGTTATTACCGCGTGAAGAGCTTCTTCAAACGACGTTACGATAGCAGTCGAACTTCTAGCATGAAATTATTATAGTAATTATAATTATTGTTGAAAATGTTCGTTACGCACTTTAAAAGATTCCATTCGTTCGTGAATTATATTTTATTCAATTTCGAAAGCAACGACGAATGTTAAACGAGCATCGAAAGGTTGAAAGATTTTTGTGGTTGCGGTTGGAAGAAAAAAAAGATCGTTGAAACGATATTGCTCGTTATCCGATATGGTCTGTCGTTAACTGGTTCTTGTCGAGAAAATTTCAAAGGTAAGAAAATCGAAGGTGGTACTTATGAATTTATGGTTACGAAGCGATTGGTGAAATTCTGTTGGTTCGCGTCCACGGAGCGTTCATCGTTAATTTCCGACTGCGCCGATTTTAGTAGACGATCGTCACGTTTTGTACGTTTCTAAAGGATTCCTCTTAAAAGATCTGCATTTTGCGTATATGTTTTAAATCCGAGACTTTTTTTTCGTTTTTGGTCATTATATTTCCGATATAATAAACTCTCTATTCTTAGCTCGTTTGTCTGACTTATATCGACCATTTTCCCTGCCACTTTTCGAGACGTGTACACATCTACATTTTAATGATAATAATTCTCATATCGTCACACTTATCATCTAGTCTCGTGTATCATAAAATACTCATTTTCAAATAGTAATCTTTGAGAATTTTCGAACAAATAATTAATTGAATAATTTGTCGTGGTATTTGAGAGTTTTCAAGCTCTAATTAGATTTGCATAGATTTAAATATCAACGTCCAGTGGCATAGTTTGTTCTGTTTTTCAATTGCTTCGCTTAATTTTAACAATTAATGACTCTATCGATTTGATAATCAATGGATAAATAAATTTATTATTTGACAACTGGAACTGAATTTCATCGTCAGAGAGAAATTGTTCTGGTATGATTACAAAAGTAAAATAAAAGACGATTATAGGGTGGCAAAGGAATGATCGTTAGGGTGGTTTCTTTTTTATACAATGTATTGTAATTTTCACTAATTCGTACGGTTCCTAATAAATGCTTCTTGTCGAACCTAATAGCTCCGCTATTACTTTTCCGGTAACTCAGACTGCAATGCTACGATTTTGCGGGTCGACCCTTTCTGAATCGATTTTTATTCATTTATTTTCGGTAACTTTTTTGCAAATCGAATAATTTATTTCGTAACATCCTTTTTTTAAGTAGTACTCGCACCAGGTTCCATTGCATTGATAGATTTGTGTCATAAATCGATCATTTTGGCCATGATTGTTATTTCAATTAAATGTTCCAAAAATTCTTCCACAGTTGACGACCATTGACGCAATTTAAAAGTAATTCTAAGCGTTCAAGTAAATATTTTAAAAAGTTTAGAAAGGTTTCAATGTGAATTCTGTTTCGTTAGATAATTAAATTGCAATTAAGTTGTTCCAATTGTCCGTACAAGGTACCAACTTATACTTAATGCGAAAAGTATGAAATTATTTTTAAAAAATTTCATACACAACGCTAATATCATTATCTATAGATTTCTTGACTTAATTATTTATTACATTACCTAATATATATTTCGTCTCGTTTTCGTGCTTTTTATAAATTTTAGCCCCTGAAACATCCAATTCGCTTGTTAAATTCACATTCTCTTTCCTACGACTTTATTCAGAGAGGGTCAACGTAATTATTTGAAGTCATTGCAAAAAACGCCGACACAGAAGAGCCTCGATTCGGAATCCACGAATCACGTTCGTTAACAACAATCTGTCGGGACAGAAATAAGGTACGTCGATCGGTTTAAATATATGCTTTTATACGTGGAAACCGAGGGGGTACATCATCGTTTAATATTAAATCGAACCGCGATACTCCACACGCTTCCAGTGTCCTCGCCACTTGTCTTGGTACCACGAAAACCATCTTAATTAATGAGTAGCACTGAGAACGATAATCGTGCAGCGATACTGGTCAAATGGGAAATTTGCCGTACAGCATTTTGTATCGCAAAATGCGAACAGAAAATAATTGAAATGATAAAATAAGTAACTGAAATAATAAAATAAATTTATTTCGCCAACGATTTTGGTTAATTTTGGAATATTCTTTGGATATCTGATAGCAAGTTCCTTCCTTCAAGAATAAAATATGAGAATAATAAAACAAAAAACGAAATAAGGATCATAGGAATTAATAACAAAAATAAATATACAATCAAATCAATATTGCAAAAATATTGCAAAAAAACAAAATTCAATCCATCTCCATAAACAGAGAGAATCATTCTATGATCCCAATTTAAAACAATTCTAACAAGAAAAGAACTTCCACCCTTATCAAAATAAATAACATAAAGAATATAAAATAAATAAAGAAACAAATTAATCCTTTCAGCGATGAACAATTTCATACATTAAAACGATTCCAAATTCACATTCGCTGCATAAAAAAAGATCAGAATTCATAAAATCGTAGACCAACGCTCTCTGCCGCCACTGAAAGGATTAGAAGAAACAAAGTAGACGAGAAAATAAAAAAAGAGTCACCAGGAAGCGACGCTGTACGGCGTTCTCCGCGTGCTTCTAGCCGCGAGCCAGAAGACAGGAAGTGTTGCGATGATGGCACATCGATCGCGCGCAGGGGCCAGCTACGCCGACGTGGCTGGGAGAGAACCGCTCGTCGCGAGAGGAACGGAAGAACAACCGTTTTCTTCCCACCCTCCCTTCCCCACCCACCACCCCTTTTTTTTCTACATTTTCGTCCTCTCGCCTTTCGTTCCACGGCTTCCTCTCCTCGCGGATTACGCGTGGTCACCACTGAAGTAACTACTCTGCATCATGAACAGTTTGTCGATGGGGTTGTGAATCGCCGCGTGCAAACTCTGCGACAACGAGGGCGCCTCGTGCGACGACGGCCCGTGATGGGAGTGGCTGCCAGCCTGGTGGCCACCCTCTTGGCCACCGCCACCCTCGTTCTCGCCTATGTCGAAGCCTGCCTCCGTCCCGTCCAACGACAGATCGCTGCTGCAAAAGCTCTCGCCCGAGTGGCCTGGATACGCGTCTGAAATTAAGGCGCGATCGCGTTCGTTAGAGAAAGTCTAGAAACACTGACAAATCAATAAACAGAAATATTTAGAATAATAGAATCTAAAAATATTAGACTGGTAAGATATAAATATTATTCTCGAGTGTTGCTTCTGGTGACTTCAACGAGGGATCGTTTCTAAATTTTAGGAAGCTTCTATCGCGAGCTCTCGCACGCGAGTGCTTCGAGAAGAATCTTTGTGTCTTCTAGAGAGATTGCAGAGAACGATCGAAGTATGTTTCAATTAAAAAAGCTGCGAGAGAATCTTCTTCCTATTTAAGAATTCGTGAATTACTGGTGTCTTCTTTGGAAAATTTTAAGGGAATTTTCCCTCATTTTGAGAGAATTTTATATCTCTCGAGTACTGTCTTCCGTATTAGTTGAGGATAAGAGGAGGAATAATACTTTCGATTGAAATATTGCGTAGATCTACATGCTTTGAATTGAAATTTCGATGCTGTTTCTTGTTTACAACTACCCCCACTAAATTGTTTAATGAATTTCTACGGCTAGAAGAGACTTACCGTCGGGCGAGTACGGGTTATTGGGGTTGAGCGGTTGGGTGGCTGAGGGGAAGCTAGAAGATTCCCCGTCGCGCATGTTCATGGCGTTCAAGTAATGACCTGCGAACGAGATCAAACGATTGGCATTGTACCAACAGACATTTATCGAGGCCCCATTAACCAGTCTTCGCGAGCATTTATACATCAACCCTTCTAAGCAAGCGCAAGAAGTTTGGGATAGTCAAGCTTTCGATACGCCAGAACATCTACTTGTCTGGATTCAGAGCAAATAATAAGGGAAGTCGCAAAACAATATCCGACTAGGACCCCTATTTCTAATTCTCTACGCGTTGTTTCAAATTTTTGTTCACGAAACGGAAAAAGGAAGTCGTGAAAGTCGTTTAAGCCAGTGTTATTCCTGTTAATTATGCATCTCCACTTGATTCACTGTATATTTGTTAAAACTTATATTGCAGCGGTTCTTAAACTGTGGTCCACGGACCTCTGGGGGTTTGCGTAGCCTATTGCAAGGTTTCCCGAAACAATGTTGACGTTAACTTTACATCCCCCAACTTTTCGCTTCTATTTTATTATTAATGTACAAACGCGACCATTGATTCTGTAGCATCTTGTCTGTCCAATGCAAAGTGGCGACATAAGTAGATACATCCACTTGCGAGTGGTCAGCCACGCCAGTAGATACAGTCAGTCACAATAACGCCAGAGTAGGACCAAAACCATTTCACTCGCGTTCGAATTAGACGCGTTTAACGTAATCAAGTCCCAATCAATTATTAAAAAGCTCGTATAAAACTATTCGTATTCGAATAACACTGACTCAAAGAGCAATAAATTAAGGAAAACGCCAGGATTCTTACTGTGATCGCTATGAGGACTCTCCGCTCGACGTTCTTCTTTCGGCTCCTTGTCCGAGCCAGGCTCCGTTTTGGCTTTCCTCTGCAGCTTTTTCATCTTCGCCCGCTGATTTTGAAACCATACTTGCACCACCCGCACGCTCAGGCCCGTGTCCTTCGCCAGGGCCTCGCGAACCTTTCGACAGGGCTTCGGCGACACCTCGAACGACGCCTTGAACTGGCGTCTCTGCGCCGATGTGAGGATCGTCCTCGGTCGTTTCGGGCCCCGACGACCGTCGCGAGGTCGATTCTCGTCCAGCAAATCATCGTCTGCGAATCAATTTCGTTTCGTTCAATACGAATGGCTCCTTCGAATCGAGCCACGCGAGCAAATCGAACTTAGTCTCTCAACGAATTCTTTTGTCTCCAAGTAAATCGATAATGGTTATCAAACGTGCACGTGGATGACTGTAATTTAGAAGAAGAATGAATGTGAATAGAAAAAAAAAAGAATAAGAAGAAACGTGTTTGAAAGAAAAATTGAATTGGGAATTGAGGGAAATGGTCGTAGAAAAGGGTGTATTGTTGTAGACTTTTAGATTAGATGTACACGTGAATGTGTGAAGGGGGAAAATAATTATTTAATCTTATCTAATTGATGACAGAAAGTTTGTACAATAAATTATCGTTTATAATTGATGAAATATAGATTAGAGGAGCTTGAAAATTTTCCACGAATGAAAGGACCATTCAGAAAGTACAATGATTTCAAGAAGTCGTGACTAACAAACTGCTCTTCCATCGATCTCACCATAAGTTTCTAGCATCCACGAGTGAAAGAAATGCCGCCTATTTACGAACGAACTTTAAGCATCTATCAGAATCATCGATTCGTTTCCCTTTCCTTTTTTTTCCCCCCCGTTCAATTCATGGAAGAATCGTTTCTAATTACGCTTGGTTTAAGTTGTATTTACCTTGAAAAGCGAGACAGCCTCGATTCGAAATTCCTGCAGGTTTTTACTTTGGATGTCTTTAGATTGTAGTAGTACAACCTGCGAACAATGCAACAAGGTATGTACAATACGTTCTCGCACGTTTCGTCGATTATTTAATCGTTCGTCAAATTTTTATTTCACTTCTCTGCCTGATCCGATTGTTTCATTTCCCCTCGATTTTCCTCTCTTTTTTTGTTTCTATTTTTCAAATTCTAGTTTCTATTTGCACGGGAGGAGAGCGATTCGATCGATACGAGCGTGACCGCGAGCGGAGGGAAAATTGTACGAACGAAAGTTTGTGAAACCATCATTCCCGTCGTGGGTTTGACAATTTTTCGTTTTTTTATTGAAAAAACGTCGCTAGCACACGTCGCCCTAAACAGACCGCCGATCTCGGCTCCATCGAAATCGATAATGAACGGGAATCGTGATAGTCGAGCAGTTTGCTGTCGAGCGTTCCGGTTTCACGTGAATTCTATCGTTTCACGCCTGCAAATTCGCGTGTCATTGCGGCGGGAATGCATCGACCCGGAAATTTCTCGGTTCTTTTCGTTCTCTTTCTTGGGGAAACGGTGGCTGAAGGCATCGTTACGGTTAGCCACAGAAAGAGGATGGTGCATAGACGATGACATGCGAAAAAGGGGAGACGTGTAATAAATGTAAACAAGGTAGCGTGCAGTAAATTAAAAGGTGTCGCATATTGTTCTTTTGAAAGCATGTTTGGTCTATCAACTCCTGTGTAACACCAGATCTTCACAAATCATAAACATATCAATTTGTCCAAAACTGTCCTCCACATAAAAAAAAAAGATAATCGAAAAACCAATTAAAACGAGACCAGCAGCCTCACCAATCGCAACCCACGAAACAAACCAAAAGCTCAATGTCAACTGAATCACATCGATATCCCACTGACGTACAAACATCTACTTAAAATTCCTCGACATCACCAATGAAGTTAAAAACGATAAAGAAACATTTCACAGACCTAACAGATTTGACATGGCGATGACAGCTGTCGTATAAAGAATCAAATTCATGTCCGTTTGAGAAGCTTCTAAGTGAAGCGGAGGAGAAGAGACTCGAAAAATGGCGGAAGGTATCAAGGGAGAGAGAAGGTCGCCAGCACCAACCTTGAGGACTGTTCAGGTACAACTCGTGCTCGTAATCCCTTCTGCAGATCGGTTGCCCCTGGCGCAGGAAGTACTGTGCCCCCGGCGGCAGCGATTGACCGCACATGCAACACGCGAAACACTCCACGTGAAACACCAGCCCCGGCGCTCGCAACACGAAATCCGAGCAGCTGATCTTCTCCATGCACCTGGCGCACTTCACGCCGAAGATCCGCTCGTAGTCGGTCCGACAGTAGAACTTCAGCTCGCGGATGAAGCAGGAATGGGTGAGGGGCGCCGCACACGCGGCGCAGGAGAGGCATTCCTCGTGGTAGTTGCGACCAGCGACCTGCATCACGTATTTGTCGGCGATGGTGCGGCCGCAGCCGGCGCAGATCGTCTCCAGGAGGCCCGACTCGGTCTTCACCGAAACCGACGGCTCTGAAACCAGCGACAGCGATCGTTTTAATCGTGCTCCTTGCTCTCGTCTTCGTTTTCAAGTAGCTTTGCTGTGATTCGTCGTTGTTCGAGGTGTTTTTGATGTAAGAGGATGTCGAGGAGGGGTTGCAGAGTCGCTTTGCATTGGTTCAAAGTTGTTTCTTCAATTTTTGTTTAAAGTGTTTTTGATACAAGAGGAAGTCGAGGAAGGGTTGCAGAGTCGCTTTGCATTGGTTCAAAGTTGTTTCTTCAATTTTTGTTTAAATTGTTTTTGATATAAGAGGAAGTCGAAGAGGGGTTGCAGAGTAGCTTTGCATTGGTTCAAAATTGTTTTTCCAATTTTTGTTTGAGGTCTTCTTGATACAAGAGAAAGCCAAGAAGGGGTTGCAGAGTCGCTTTGCGTTGGTTCAAAGTTGTTTTTTCAATTTTTGTTTGAAGTGTTCTTCATACAAGAGGAAATCGAAGAGAGGTTGTAGAGTCGCTTTGCGTTGGTTCAAAGTTATTTCTAAAATTTTTGTTTGAAGCATTTCTGATACAAGAGGAAGCTAAACAGGGGTTGTATAGTCACTTTGCGTTGGTTCAAAGTTGAATTGTCTGCAATATTTAGATTATTCTTCTCCTCTGGTAGAAGTGAAGCTTCTAATTTTGTAGAATGTTATTTTTGTTTGATTGATAAGATTGAAGTCTGTCTAGAACAATTTTAGGACAAGGTATGTGCAATATAAAATTTCCGATAACTAATTAAATAGTTTTGTATTTGTATAGAGCTGGGTTCATATTTACTTGATCAAATATGCGATGGGACGAGATTGAAATGTGAAATTTTTCCGGTGGGACATGCCATCGCAAAGGAAATAAATGCGCGCGGAGTTATTCGGAATGATATGGCTGTCAGACTGAGAAATGTGATAACGTTCTAGAGCACAGCAATATTGCGAGTCCCATGAAATTTATTCCGTCGCTTATCGATTGTCGATAGTGACAAAGCTACGCACTACCTTTGGAACGCATTATAATAACTTTCATGGGAAATTTGTTTATCTTCCGTCATTAATTTTCCAGTATTTGTTGGCCCAGCTACTTTCCTTTTTTTGAGAAACTTTACAATTTCAAATATATACAAAATACTTGTTGAAGACTATAGCAAGGTACATCTAAATATAAGTTTGGAATACAAAAAATATATTGCAAACTTAAACCTTTAAGCTTCTCCTAAGGCGTTCAAAGTAATTCTTATTTGAACTTTAGTAATTCAAAGTCAAACAATTACTCTTCTACTTATCTACTTAATCATAGCTTCTGATCCCTACAAGCGATATTAGCGCATACTGGTACCAAGCTAAAAAAGATCCGAATCATAAATTGGCGGTTTCGAAAGCGGTACAACTTAATTTTTCTTTTCTAATCAGGATATATCATATATGAACAGCGTAGGATGGCGTAGATGGGAGCTGTTTAAAAATGAATGCACTCGAGTCGTTTCACCTGCATTGTTATTGTCGTTCGCAGGGCGAAATGGGATCGGCGGCGCGGCGGATCCCATGGTCGGCGGTCCCGACTCGCCCTGCCGGCTCAAGCTACCAGGTAGCGGAGGGTAGAATTCCAACATGGTTCCCCGTGCCCTCAGCTTCCTAACTGTTCGACTTCCCCACCAATTCCCCGCACTGTCTATCACTTCTCTTGCGCTACAATCTACGTCTCGACGAAGACCCCACTAACACTTGCTCACCCGGTTCGACGATAAATCCTCTGCGATCCCAGAGAGCACAGAATCGAACGAGAACGGTGTCCCTTTCTTACGGTCACTCGAAGAACCAACAAGTACGATCAGTCTGCTCCGTGACGCGCGTCTGTCCGTCGAGTCACGATCAGCTCGGGTCCACAAAACCGCGCGAAGCGTCCTCGCGACCGAACTACCCCCGCCGTCCGCGCCCTCAACCCTGTCCCGTTCTTCGATGTGGTAACAGGTCTCAAGAAAAGATCCTGTGCGCGTTACTGGTCAACCTGACGGACTTCCAGCACTGACGCAGGCTCGATTTTCCGGCCGATACCATCCTGGGGCACTTTTCTTTTCCTTTGTACTTCCGGCGGCGAGGCGGTAGAAGGAGGGGTGGCTCGACGGTGGTGGTGGCCTCTCGTTCTACGCTGGGACCTGTCCGTCTCGACTGCGCGCCGCGTCTACCCGTGACAGCGCTCGTACGTGTCAGCGGCCCGGACTCTCGGGCTTTTTTGACGCCAGCCACCGCATCGACAGTGAAAATCATCCCCCTCCTGCCGGCGCGATCGACTAGAGAGGGTGAGAGCCGAGGGCGGGACGTTCGAGGCTTGCTAAGGGAGACTGGAGGAGGTAGACGATTGGTCTGCTCTGGGTACGCCTCTAAACTACGGGGCTCTGGAGGGGGCGAAGGGTGTTTGTGGTGCTCAACTGGTTGCACGGCTCTTCCGGAGATCAATATCTCGCCGACAGTGACGTACGTTGTCCGAGGTGGACTTGGGTCGCCACCTTGAATTTTGAGCCGCCGTCGATTTCTTGGAAGACGGTGGTTTTCGTCGAGGGGAACGGAAAGAGAACGAATCGGAGGTTTCTCATAGTTCGCGGATAACTTGGGATAACAGTTCAACGGTTCGATGGCGATCGAGAGTATTCAGATGAAAGTTAGAGATTTAGTCGTAACAATCGAATAATTAGATGCATTTGAGATCTAAGTTGGAGATAAGGAATGTTTGGCAAGGGGGTTGTCGATTTGGAACGCAATTTAGAGACGATTATCTCAAAACAGATGAAGTTGAAAATTCGACGATTAAAGGTCCTTAGGATACAGCTCAGCAATTCCACGATCATCGAAAGTATTCGCGCTCGACAACTAATTAGACTCGAGCAATACAGCAAATTGTAAACACTTTGACTTAAGTCGATCGCTCGGACCCAAATGGTAGAAAACCTTAGAAAAATACAAAACCCGACAAAATTGCAAGTTCCAAAGTCGAGACGGAAAGAGGACGCAAGAGAGCACCAGACTCGCTTTCTACCACCTTCTCTGTCGTCGCCACCCTTTCCGGTCAAGGAGACAGGCCGATGTGTCCGACAAATTCGTCCCGCAAACCAGCAGCCCCCCCTAAATAAGCGTATGCTGGCTGTCTACTCTGGTCCACCGGTTCTCCCCGAGGTCGACGATGCGTCCGCACGTGTTCCATACTTTGCATCACCATTACCGTCTCTCCGACTTGCCGCCCCTTTGTGCCGCAGCAGCGAGCCAACGGAAGGGGCCGTGGCGCAGTTTCATAGCCAACTAGGCGTATCATTCGCGGCGATGGGGTAGAGGCGCAGGGCGCGCGCCACGAGCCGAACAGAGACAAAGAGGGCCCCGTACATGGGCTTTTATTTGGCAAACATCGCCGATAGACGGCCCGTACAAAGGACGGGCATTGTCGCGTATTTACGCGGGCTGACAAACGGCCAAATACTCGATGCGCCTCCGAGTCGTACTTTCAAAATAGACGTGGCGTCCTCCGCGTCTAACGATATTGCCTGGGGTGTTCTTCGTTCGAGACGCGTTCCTTTTTTCTTGTCTGGGGGACGTCCACGTCTTCCTCTCGAAAGGCGAAGGGGTGGATTTTTTATCTTCACGTTGCTCGCGTTCCTGTTTTTCGTTCACAGATAGATGCGTGGTTAGGAGATATTGTTCGAATAGACGAGTGTTGGGCTGTGATTGAAATTTGTGGATCGTGCGCCAGATTTTGTACAGACATCGAAGAGCTTCGTATAACGGATTAGCCGTACCGATTCACTAACGGAGACAAAGGAAACCCTCGGCTTTTTATTTGCTAAATATGATTTCTATGCGGACAATGAACGGGTAAACTCGAGCTCAACACTCCATATGCCGATTCTTCGAGATCTACGTCCGTCTGTCTTCCAGCTACTCTCGGTCCCGATTAGTTTCGTGCGACTCGTTGTATCGTACGCAAACTTCAATCGATACGAAAAACCATACTTTCGTTATTAAAAAAGGAGCGAAGACAGTTACAGTCACGCACAAACAATAAGAAGCAGGCATTAAGAAAGAAACATATATGTAAAAACAAGAAAAGAAAATACAAATCTCGAAGAAAGCTGACACGAATAAATTGACAGAGACGAGGGCAAAAGGGAGACGCGACACCAGCGTGAAACGAGGAGGAAATCATCGCGACGTGTGAAGGACACTTTGACAAAAGCGAGGAGAAATAAAAAAATCAAAGCGGTGTCACCTGGTCGAGAAAAGGGGGAGCGAAAACGGGACCTCGAACGTTCCCCCGCAACCGTGGCAGTCGATATTTAGCACGGTCTTATCTCGGGCATAATAGAAATTAGGGAAACCCAGTGACCCTCGCGATTTCACGGCGCATAAAGGCACAAAAGTCGCTGCTACGCGCCCGGATGAAATATGGTTCCTTGCAGGTGCATCCACCCCATTCTGCCGCTCTCCCGTCCTCCGCACCGTTCCCTGGGCCATTGTGCGGGATATGTGACACTAACGCCATCCGTGTAATTATGCCGATACGGTTCCAGCGTTGTTTCGTGACAGGGGGTGGCGGAGCATCCCCTGAACACCCTTTGGTCACGCGTCCCGGGGGTGCTTTTGCATCCTGATACGCGCCACGGATTTTTTCCGGCCATCCTGTAAACAGAGGAACGCTCGCTGACAATGGAATTGAAAATTGAAATCGAAGAACTAAGTCTTCTTAATTAACAACGCCGTGGGGCCCAAATAATTTGCATTATTGAACGCAAAAGTGAGAAGTGGTCCGACGTTTCGAGTTACATACAGATCTACGACTTCCTGAAAAATTCAATGCACGTAATATAACCACCAAAGGTCAATCTATGGCTTTATGAATTACAAAATCAGAGGAATTATTAATTAAGCTTCGTTATAACTTTACTCTAACTTGCAAATCGTTCCCGCGACCAAAATTCGCGGCTATTACGGGACGACGTTAATTTTCGAAGCAATTCTACGCTAATGAGCCAAGAACGAAAGAAGATAGACTTTATTAATTCAATAAAATGGAAATTTCTATCTGCATATTTTCCAGCCGCTTGTCGTTCCGTTTTAATAATACAAAGGTATAACCCGAACAATAAATTCCGCTGGAATATACATTGCAAAATTAAAAAAGTAGATCAGAGGAGGAAGAGAAGAGGAGAAGACGGTCGAGGACCGCGTCCGATGAACTTTTTACAAGTTCTCCGCACGTGGCTCTCCGTGCACCCTTTGGCCACGCACGAGGGGGTGTCTCTGCATCATAATACGCGTCGAAGATTCTCGGGCGCAGTTGCGGCATGGAGATTCACGGAAGGGTGGCACGAATTTTAAATTACCGTCATTGATTATAAATTAGGTGGCGCGAGCTGTACAACTCGATCAGTGGAACATTGATGCGGGGTAGTTGAAGTTGTCCCACCCCCTGCATCTCTTTTTCGATTGATCTTATTATCGTGAAACTGTGTAGAAAGAGGGATGGAATTTTTTCTGATCATGGAGAACTCAAAATTACACTTGTCCATTGTGTGACAACCCTTACAGGTTCTACTCCAACACCTTTCGCTAAAAAAATTCTAAATACAAAGATAATACTTGTTGCAAGTTGCAAGCAAGTGGAATAGTATCAAATCTGTAGCAAATCTTGCAAGACCAGCACAAACACAAAGATAATATATTTAAATAAGTGAAACAGCGTCTGATCGTGGAAAATTCACTTGTTGCACCCTTGCAGGTTTTACCCTAACACTTTTCGCTAAGAAGAAATACTGAAAATTCCAAATACGAAGATGGTACGCGTTGGATGTTTTCTTGGATGATTTCTAAAAAATGGAATACTCTAACACATATAGTTGGAGTTCGACTTAAGGGGTTGTTTCTCGAGGACGAACCAATTCGATCGAGCCCAACTCGTTTCGACTAAAAAGACGGAAACGAAGACTCCGTATGCAAGAGTATTCCATTTCCCAGCAAGTGGGGCAGCGTCTAATCGTCGAAGACGACCTATTCCAACCTGGCACGTGTCCTGAGGCTTGTTCCACCCTTGCACGGTCTTAGCCCGGCATTCCACGCTGGTCGGCCCCGGATAAAATGTAATAACGCGTCCTCTTCAGGCTGGCGCGCACGAATCCATCTTTCGTTAACGAGGGTGGAGGCTCACGATTGCGTCCCAGGAATGCGTGATGACTACTTTGTCAGGAATGCGCCGTGGCGCCCATACGCGAAAACGGGAGCGCCTACGCGCCCCGATGGGAGCAGCTGTGCCCGCCACAACCACGATCCAGAGCCAAGAACCGCGCGTCGATCCTCCCTTTCTATTTCCTTCTCAGGTTCTCTTCTTTTTCCATTCTGCTCTTTTAGGGCGACGTGAATTATTCGCCAATTGTTTCGCGATCTCATTGACACCTTTGAGCTTCCGAGCTGCTCGACGATTCATTTCCATTGGAATTTTAATCGCCTGGGTGGACATGTGTCTATTTAAAGTCGAAGATGAGAGAATTAGAAAGAGTCCAAGTGCAATAATTACGTTTGAAAACAGTTTTAAACGATATTCGACGATTATAAAGTAATACTCTTCAAAGGATAGATCAGTACGCACAAGCAACGCTATAAAAAAAGAGAAGTCTGAAAACAGATTACAAAATCACTTGCCTTCGCGACTAATTAAATAAAAATATCGCGACCTCATCACAGGATTGAAAAATCGTGAAATAAAATCCGAACGAAACCCAGTCGAAATTAAAAGACGCGAATACTGGAGAGCGCCTCGAACAATCCACCACCAGCATCGCGCCGTGCAAAAATGATAAATCCCGCTTTGATTACAGCCGGGATACGCAAAACTCCGTTGGATTCGTAATTTTCCGTACTCGCGAACCGGGTCCAATTAATCTTTGGCCCTTTGAGCTTCGACGAACGCTTTCGGAAACTTTTCGAGCAGCGTACCCTTTCTCTCTCTCTCTTTTTTTTCCTACAATTTTTGTCGTCGTCTCCCCGCGTCGATGGCAGGCGTCCCCGGGGCTTCCCGCGGTGCCATCCTTCCGATTCGCCGCTCGATAAAAAGGACACACGCCGTGGAAACGGCGGAGGCGAGCGGGCGGCAGCGATTCAACCGAATTTCACTCGATACTCTCTTCTTCCCTTTCGAGCGTCCTCCGGCAGGACGATTCTTTTGAGGAACGAGCGCGGCTAGGTGGCGTCGCCCATGCGGAAACTCGACGCGCACTCGGAATGCTTTTCGAAAGCTCGAGGCGCATCGAGGAGGCGACAGAGGGGACGCGGAGAAATTTTTTACCGGAGGATAGCGCGAGAACGTTGTTCGAGGGTCGAACGGGGTTTCGAAGGTTCGAGAACTTTTGTGCATCGAAGAGGCGAGGTTGGAACACGAGCGAGTGGAGTTTGGGAATTTAGAAGCGTCGATGTGTTCGAGCTATGAGCGATCGAAGTATAGATTTTTGTTTTGGCGGATGTTTTTAGCGGAATGAGAACAGTTTCATGTTTTGAATGAAGAATTCGAAGATTCAGCGATTTAACTTTGAATTTTGTTAATTTGAACAGTGGAATAGGAACACGAGAAGTAACTGAAGCTTGCTACGTACAGTCAACTAAATGTATGCAGCGCCTGAGCGAGAAAGGAAGACACCTTTGTCCCTTGAATAACAAAAAAAAGCTACTATTTAAATATTCATATTCCCTATGAATACATTTCCGTCTCTTTGCCATTCAAATGCAACTCTTCATAAAATCTTTTCTTTCTTTCCTCTCCTATAGACTGAGGAATATTTCAGCCATGAATGAACATTTTCTATACCAATCTTCGTCTCATAAAAAACTTCATCTATTCATTTACCATTTCAACTATCAGTAGGTCTTCTACTTCTCATTAAACCTCCAATTAAAACCAGCAGAACAAAACCAAAACACCACTTTACGACAAGAAATTCTTATGCATCGCCCTATAAACTTCTCGTTGACTACCGATACCGATAAAATACATGCGTCGAACGCTTCACGCCTCTCGTCTAATACGCGAAACAACTAATTCCCCCGCGATCTATTACTCTCCCTTCGTTCGAGCGGCCGCGCACAAAGAAACGGTGGAAAAAAAGGTAAACAAAAATCGAGGGACACCGTAGTCGACGGCAGACGGGCTCGCGATATAGCCACTCGGCAAACAACCACCCTCTCGTCCACCCTCGCTTCGACCCCTCTCGAACCCACCCGTTCTCCGCGAGCATCGCCGCCAGGGGGAGGAGATTTTTGATCCCGCCGCGTTTGGAATTCACGGCGACTTCCGGCGAGGAACGGTGGAAGGTGAGATCGCGATTAAAACGTAGGAAGGCGGGCTCGAAGGGCTTCAAAGGGCGATTTTCCGCGCGCTTGACCCGAGACGACACGTGCCGGCGCGTGCGGCCCTCGTGCGACCTTACACGATCGCCGCTCGCAGAGGAACAACTTGTCCCACCGTCCGCGGGACACCCGTGAAGCCGTGAGCCTGTTTTTTTTTCTCTGATCGCTGATACGGATGAGGTGGATGAGCCAGCGTTGGGGCTGTTTCGAGTTAATCGTTCGTGATCGTCCGAGAAGTATCGTGCGAATGATTTGGGGGTAGTTTTTTGGAGTGGTTCTAACGTATCAGGTTGGACGGACGCGGATGAGGATTTTAAAGTAGCGAGCACTCTTCTTTTTTTTAATTTCTGGACCCGTAGTCTGTTTCTGATCGCTGATATGGATAAGGTGAGTCCACGCTGGGACTGTTTCGAGTTAATCGTTCGTGATCGTCCGAGAAGTATCGTGCGAATGATTTGGAGGGAGTTTTTTGGGGTGGTTCCAGCGTGTCAGGTTGGATGGACGCGGATGAGGATTTTAAAGTAGCGAGCACTCTTCTTTTTTTTTATTTCTGGACCCGTAGTCTGTTTCTGATCGCTGATATGGATAAGGTGAGTCCACGCTGGGGCTGTTTCGAGTTAATCGTTCGTGATCGTCCGAGAAGTATCGTGCGAATGATTTGGGGGTAGTTTTCTGAGGTGGTTCCAGCGTGTCAGGTTGGACGGATTCGAATGAGGATTTTAGAGGATTTTGAATTCGAAGAATTGAACTAGGAGAAGTACTGTGTGGTAGATGGAAGAGCCTGTGTCAAGGTGAAGGGGTGAAGACAAAGATTGTAGGCACTCGATGGTGTCTTCTGAGTTTGGTTTTGAATGTATGTGGGGTTTGAAGCTCGTGTTTATGGCGTCGTGGAGTGACACGATGCAGATCTATTTCTCTGCTTTTGTCCAAAGAAGACCAAAGTAGCCTTGTCGCTAGTTTTAACACGCGAATGAGAGAGGGAGAGGGAACGAGGACGAGAATGAGATTAGTATCTTTTAAAACAGTGGAACAACAGAATTCCACGAACGTGCGATCACACGTTCGACGTTCCAGAATTTGGCGAAACCTCTGGTTATTCGCCAGAGGAACGGTTCCCATGTCTGAACTCGTAGGACCCTTGTTTTCCGAACGCGAAGCGCTCAGAGCAATTTCGGAAAGCCGGTCACTTTGCAAATAGTTGCTCTCGTTCGCGCGGAGCTAGGCTATGACGATTTCATGGCGATCGTTCTTCCTATTCAACGAAGCTATGGGGTGGCCTCTGAATGTATCGTATTGACAGAGGTCACGTGGCGCGGGCGCATCACGTGCTCACCTACGCCCATGGGAAACTGCGAGAAGATCGGTCCAGCAGAAGTCAGACTTCTCTCAGCGAGCCCCTTTCATCAGTTTCAGATTGGCATCCGCGATACGATTTTGAATAAAAATCGCACGCACGGTAGCTCTTTGAATATATACACTTGCTAATCAGAGACGTGGGACGAAATAGTTTAGCGTTATTCGGTGAAAGACAGAATGAATCGACACCCCTTTCGCTTAGAGGTACGAGAATGGTTACGTGCCATTTTTAATGCAGCTCTGGTGCGCGATTATTAATGTTAACCAAATTGTTTGTTGTAGAATTCTACTTAACTCACTTTGTCAATGATTAAGCAGTAACAAATATCTCTTTCCGTATTTAATACCATGCTACAATGATAAACTGTTTTACAGTTGCCAAGTGAACTTTAAAGAACACATAGAAGAGTATAACAAATTTCTATCACCAAAATATCTGATTATAGTTTAACTTTGATGCGTGAACTTTCATAATTTATCGAACTGAACTGCATTCGTAGGTTTTCATGTAAGAATCAAGTGTATAAGTTATATCTCCCCGAGATCTGAATTAATTCAAAATGGCATATCGTTAGAGGGAGGTGTCGATCCGCGAACGATGCCACGAACCGGTATTATGCGCACGCGAAACGGAGAATACCCGACGATCGGCATTTTCAAAGGCACCAGGCGATCAAACACGGGGAACAGCGGCGAATAAATATTGTTCTTTGCCAAAATCACATGAGCACACGGCCGATTCATATCCGGGTGACGATGGCCGCGATGCAAACAGGCCAGCAGCCACGTTCCTGCTGTTATTCCAATTGTTTTCCGTGTCTCGTCGATGTAACGTTTCTTCCTTCGCGCGCAACCGGCCCGTCGAACGAAACGTTCCGATGAAAAATTGATTTCCGGTCCCGGCGCTCCCGTTCGTATCCGGCTGACGATTTTACAATTTCACAGTGTCAACACGCCGCGTCGTTCTATAGAAATATCGTTTCGCGTCCACTTATTTTTATACTCGAAGTCGAGAGAGATTTTTTGATATTTAACAGTCATATAGGGATAACGTAAAAAAGACTGATTGTTGTATTTTGCCTGCAACTGCTATCTCCTCCCTTGAAACTTGAATACACTGGGCAAATTTTTAAATACACTTCTCAGCCACGTAAATATACAGCGAGAGAAAAAACTATGTATGTACCTTGAAGGTACACAAAATTGATCAAACACTTTGAAACACGCGTTAGACAGATCGAAAGTTTATCGAGAAGATATAAACTATGTCTCGAACATCTCATTTATCATACTTCTTTTTAGTATAAGACATCAGAATTCTTCCCATAAAACTATCTTTCAATTTTATCTAAGATTTCATATAAACCTCTTCACGCAAGAATTACACATATCCCTAGCTAGTAACTTCTGTCTAGAATCGCTTCCTCGTATCCTGCCGATGGAAAGCCATCGCGAGTGCCTCGTGCAAAGCCTCCTCCTCGTCGTCAGAAAAAAAAAAAGAGAACTTCTCGAAAGACGCGGACGGGGCGATGCTCATGTGTGAAAATCAAATATCGAGGGCGGCGTTCGCTGAAGGAACTTTATTCATAAATCGCAGGCCGAGTGAATGGTGGCGGTGTTTGCCGTGCCAGATATTAACTGTATCTATGCAGTGTGCCCACTGGGCTCAGGATATTATGACCGTTCTAGGCGCATAATTAGTAATCCCTGGCACGTGACGCGCACGTGACTGCGGCTCGCGCGACCTACACCTTCGGCCAGAAGGGTGGTTTCGCTGGTAGCCGACTCGGGGGCACGATGGTCGAATAGGATACTCCTCGTTGGTCGCGTGCATGCTTAAACGGTACGGTTTCCTATAAGCGGGACGACCGTTTCATTCAATTAAGCCTGTCGTCCGTGCTGGTCCGATTCATCGGGAATGTTTCATCCCCCACACCCATCCCTGTGCGACAGGCTGGAGAGTTAGAACTTTTTCTTTGAAGATGTTGCGAACGGTTCATGATTCAACGTTTAATATTACATTGTATTTTTTAGCACTATGTTATAAGTATGTTACGTTTATACCAGTATATTTAGTTGTATAATGCGAAAACCATTGTACTATAAGTATGTCGCGTTCGTACCATTGTAAAATACAGATTAATTGTAATTTACTGTATGTATATTAATTTTAATGAATAAATTGATTATTTACAAAGAAATGCAACATTTTTTATCATTATCCTCTGTGTCCAGCGCTCCTAGAATGACCAGTCCCAATCCTTGAACGAGAAGAAACTCGTAAAAATAGCCCTGAACCCAATTAAATTAGTTGGACGTTTGAATCTTGGCGTCTCGGAAAGATCCGAAAATCGGCATTTCCTGGAAAATGACGTCACTTCTCAGAATCGCCAGAATTCTTGGAATTTCGAGGATTCCTGGAAATGACGTCATTTTCCAAGAAATGGCACTTTAGGATACCTCCTCGCATATCATGTTCTCCTAATACAAAGTCCCAAAAATCGGAGTTTACGCTTGAGTGAGCACCAGAAACTGGGATTTCCTGGAAAATGACGTCATTTCCGAGAATCGCCGAAATTCCAGGAATTCTCGATGACGTCATTTTCCAAGAAGTGGCACTTGGGATACCTCCTCACATATCATGTTCTCCTAATACAAAGTCCCAAAAATTGGCCGTCACGCTTGAGTGAGCACCGATTTTTGGGACTTTGTATTAGGAGAACATGATATGCGAGGAGGTATCCCAAGTGCCACTTCTTGGAAATGACGTCATCGAGAATTCCTGGAATTTCGGCGATTCTTGGAAATGACGTCATTTTCCAGGAAATTCCAGTTTCTGGTGCTCACTCAAGCGTAAACTCCGATTTTTGGGACTTTGTATTAGGAGAACATGATATGCGAGGAGGTATCCCAAGTGCCACTTCTTGGAAATGACGTCATCGAGAATTCCTGGAATTTCGGCGATTCTTGGAAATGACGTCATTTTCCAGGAAATCCCAGTTTCTGGTGCTCACTCAAGCGTAAACTCCGATTTTTGGGACTTTGTATTAGGAGAACATGATATGCGAGGAGGTATCCCAAGTGCCACTTCTTGGAAATGACGTCATCGAGAATTCCTGGAATTTCGGCGATTCTTGGAAATGACGTCATTTTCCAGGAAATCCCAGTTTCTGGTGCTCACTCAAGCGTAAACTCCGATTTTTGGGACTTTGTATTAGGAGAACATGATATGCGAGGAGGTATCCCAAGTGCCACTTCTTGGAAATGACGTCATCGAGAATTCCTGGAATTTCGGCGATTCTTGGAAATGACGTCATTTTCCAGGAAATTCCAGTTTCTGGTGCTCACTCAAGCGTAAACTCCGATTTTTGGGACTTTGTATTAGGAGAACATGATATGCGAGGAGGTATCCCAAGTGCCACTTCTTGGAAATGACGTCATCGAGAATTCCTGGAATTTCGGCGATTCTTGGAAATGACGTCATTTTCCAGGAAATCCCAGTTTCTGGTGCTCACTCAAGCGTAAACTCCGATTTTTGGGACTTTGTATTAGGAGAACATGATATGCGAGGAGGTATCCCAAGTGCCACTTCTTGGAAATGACGTCATCGAGAATTCCTGGAATTTCGGCGATTCTGGGAAATGACGTCATTTTCCAGGAAATCCCAGTTTCTGGTGCTCACTCAAGCGTAAACTCCGATTTTTGGGACTTTGTATTAGGAGAACATGATATGCGAGGAGGTATCCCAAGTGCCACTTCTTGGAAATGACGTCATCGAGAATTCCTGGAATTTCGGCGATTCTGGGAAATGACGTCATTTTCCAGGAAATCCCAGTTTCTGGTGCTCACTCAAGCGTAAACCCCGATTTTTGAGACTTTGTATTAGGAGAACATGATATGCGAGGAGGTATCCCAAGTGCCACTTCTTGGAAAATGACGTCATTTCCAAGAACCCTCGAAATTCCAAGAATTCTGGCGATTCTGAGAAGTGACGTCATTTTCCAGGAAATACCGATTTTCGGATCTTTCCGAGACGCCAAGATTCAAACGTCCAACTAATTTAATTGGGTTCAGGGCTATTTTTACGAGTTTCTTCTCGTTCAAGGATTGGGACTGGTCATTCCAGGAGTTCTGGACTGGTCATCAAGTGATTAAACAATTAATTAACAACAATTAAACCTTTTATTGTGCCTTTTTAACAGTTTGTAGACAATAAAAGTGTTCTTACAAGCTAATTTTTAGTTTATTCCTATAAATTCATGTACAATACAACTTACACACCTAAAACTTACAAGCTAAGACTTATTAACTAATCTTTATAAACTATTTGTAGAGACCTGAAGCGCGTTGCTTCATGTCGCTCTGTAAATGTGTGCGAGAGGGAATGAAGGAGGGGAGAGGGAAGAACGTTTCGTCCTGGGCCTGCTGGTGGACTCATCAGTAACCGGAAGTGTTCGCCAGAGCTCCCGGATCTCCGACGCAAAGCACGAGGAAGGCTACCGTGAGGTTTTAGCTGGTAGGAGTCCAGCATAGCCTTGAGAGTTCCCAAAGCTCAAGGTATCCATGAGGATTTTCCCACGAGAAAAAAGGTGGACTCATCAGTAAGGCTACCTAGCAGACTCTGCCTTAGACGTTGGGATGTTAGGGACATGTTGAAAACGAGTGAGAAAGTGCTAAGTATGCTGTGCCTCTAGTGGAGGGTGTTGGAGGACTGCCACATACCCATTTGCTTTGCGCTCACTTGCATCTAGCAGTTGCTACTAACAGTACCTACTAACAGCTAACTAACAGTACCTACCATAAATTGGAAATCTTCTATTGTACATACATCAGAGAATAAAATTAACTTTAAAAAAGACAAGAATCACCTTATGCAAGAGTTTTATTCAAATATAATCAATCGAACCCAACGAAACCCTAATTTTACAGGATACAGCCTGAAACGACCCCGCTGAAAGACCTAAAAAAGTCCCAAGCGGCGTTTACCGAAAGGGCATAAATTGGCTACGCCCCAGCGATACACGGAAGGATCAACAGGCTTCTGGAAGAAGCTCCGACAAATTGCGAGCGATTCGTGCCGCGTTGCTTGTTTCACGGAAGTCGAGGAGCAAAACTGTGCGGGGTATTCCGGAGGCTGGGCGAATTTTTACGAGCCAAGGCCCACGCCAAGTTCCCTGCGCCGCAGAAATATTCCCACCAGCGTTGGAAGGGCGGTTGAACGGTCATTAATTATTTATGTGCGGCAAGACGTAACGATCGCGACGCGTGTCGAGGCTTTTAGCGGCCACGGAGAGGCCTTCTGGCCGAAGGTCGCCACCTTTGCACCTTCTGATCCTCCCCAGGGAAAATCTGCGACGACTTTATTACCGGGACCGACCCATTCGCACGCTTAATGAACTTCATTTCGCGCGATATTTTATCGTTGGATCTTCTAGTATATGTATACGTATAGTATTAGACTAAGCAAAATTAATCTACCTATTTACCATTATTATAAGACAAATTGAAATGTGAAATTGGTCTTGAAATACGTCTTGGAGTTTGAGATAAAGGATCGCATGGAGAAAAGGCCCAATGATCTCTTCGAAAGTCTTCGAAAAACGTTTTATAATCTTTCACAGCATGAAGACCTAATAAACTTATTTTGAATTTCCACTCGAATACTTCTGCCTCATTTTGTTCTACTCCTTTTTTAAAAATACTTAAATTTGTTCAATTTTTTAATTTATCTCACGTACGATCAAAATAAACACGATGTACGTATTTTTCATTTACAGTATATACTATATTTATCGTCCATGTACTCCACTGGGTACGATTTATTTATAAGTCCTATCGATAACTCGGATTTACATCTACCACGAATGATAACGATGTATGGACAGCTTTCTGTTCTCAGGAGATGAAAAATGCTGACGATTACTCGTTATCGTTCTCAAAACATTAACATATGCCTCGTGGACTCAAGGATTAAGGAGGCATTAAGAAAATTTGAAAGTTCAAAAATCATAATTGCTATTCTTTCACTGAATAGTCTGATCCTATAAAGGCCAGGAAAATCTTCGATTGCAACTACCATACAAAAATCATACTAACGACACCACCATGTTATCTGAATCTACTGGTACACCACATACAAAACATTTCTCAGCGCTTTAACAAAGAACCCACAATATAAAATAAGTAATAGTTACTTAAAAACTGTCCAATTTATGTAACAAATGTTCTGTAAAGACCAAAATATCAAAAAAAAACTAGTAATTACACAAAACTGTACAATTTATGTACCAAATGTTCTGCAAAAATATCCTACAATGTCAAAAAAACTAGTAAATACACAAAATCTATCCAATTAAAGTAACAAATGTTTTACAAAAGACCCACAATGTCAAAGAAACTAGTAATTACCTAAAACCTATCCAATTAATGTAACAAATGTCCAGCAAAAAACCCACAATATCAAAAAAACTAGCAATTACCTAAAAACTGTCCAATGTATATAACAAATGTCCTGCAAAAGACCCACAATGTCAAAAGAAGCCAGTAATTACTTAAAAACTGTCCAATGTATGTAACAAATGCCCTGCAAAAAATGTCTGCAACTTGAAACCAAGAAACTGGGAGTCCGAAACGATTTCCATCGAGGAAACGGTGAAAATTCGGAGGCTTGGAAGATCGATCCCTGAAAGATGGCGTCCAGAGCGAGGCACCGCGCGTCTCTGCGCATGAAGCAGCCCTAGCCTGGTACAAGGGATCAACATGAGCTTAACGGCAGGCGCCAATATACCTAGCCACCCCCTTGGCCCCGCATACCGACCAAGCCGTCAAGCTGTGGTATTAAACGGGGCATGCGTGAGGTCCACGGTGGTTGGTCACGTGTACGTTTCCAACCGCCCATCCACCCCCAGCACCCTCTGCTCGTTCGACTGTGTGCGTGCATTCTTACGATTTCTAAGGAAGTGTTGCTTTCCCAGAGCAGCGCCGCTGTACAATTAAATTAAATACGAGCAAAGGAACACGCAGACGCTGAATGGGGTGTAAAAGAGGTCCGCCGTATACGCGGGGGGTTGCAAATGAAATCTACGACGACTCTTCGCTCGATTTCGTTAAAAATTCGAAATTGATCGCGAAAAGAGCCGTGCAGCTTCGTTGAAATTGGCCAAATTAATGGAATTCGTGATATCTCGTTTCAAGTACGGTTCACCCTCTTAAAATGCGATTAATTCGTGCCGTGTCGCATGGAAAGCGCGCTATAAGAAACTCGGAAGTAAGTGAGATATGAATCGGTTTGGTTCGTTCGGCGTTTTATGAGAATTGCATTCTCAGAGCAGCAAGTTGGGATGCGTATGATTGTGAAATAAAATTTGATAAGTACAAAAGGCAAGGTATAGTACATGTAAGAGGGTTGGGTGTAATTTGAAAACGCTTTATCGATGGAGATGTACCACATACTTGACTTGAAATGCTCAACTTTCAAGTTTACACGCTTGACTTTACACTCAGCTACTTTCTAATCAATTGAAATCACTTTATTTTATTCAACTGTTTCAATTTTTCGTTTGGCTTAAATATATTTTGAATGCGACGCAAACGTTACTGCGTTGTCTGAATTTGTAGAAAAATATCGTCAACGCGTGTTTATGAGAAATCATACTAGAATGAAGAAAACAAGTGTATTTCAATTTCATTATCGGCTGCTTCAAAGACAAGATAAGTAATTCGATTTTTTAAATGACAATTGAAGGACTTAAATATGATTACTTCAGAAGAGCGTTGGAAAGTTTTGTTTACAAATCGTCGAGGTTGTATTCTGTAGATAAGATCGATTTCTTGTACAACTTGAACATCGTCTTTCTTTTGTAAATGAAAAGAATGTTAAAAGAATATTGAAAGATATAGATTAATAATCGATCTTCGCGAACGATTGACTTTGCTTTTGTTAAATCTTTTTCAGAAAACATCGAGGCACTGATAGCCACGTGGATCATAAAATCTTCGGTATTTTCCCTGGAAGCGAATTATATTACGATGACCGAGAACATTCTTATTTCCCTACTCGCTTTAATAAAATTATCCGATGAAGCAATTAAAAAAAGCAAAAACTTATTTCTTCCTCATATAAAACCACAGTAAATACAAAATTCTCGATTCTCTCGACATCACTTATAATACTTCAAATAGTTCCATAAAAATTTTTATATAATTACGGATTATTCGTGAAAAATGACGATTTTCAGACCGCATGGCTTTCGAGAAATATCAAGAATGCTCGATTCTTCTATAAGATTTCGATAGATATTCCTTTCCATTTGCTTTTCACTATCAAAAACAGATAGTCGCGATATTTTTCCAGGAGGACTTCGCCCCGATCGAATCATGAATATTCTAAAGCGAATTCGCAGCGATATTGAGAGATCTGGATGGTAAAAAATTCCTCCAGGCCCGTTCTGTTTGCAATCTTTTCAAGAAATGAATCAAACCCAAAGGAGGGATATTTCAAATGATCCGCTCCGCGATTAATTCCGTCCGCACGCGGAAACGTTCACTTTTTTCCCTCGCGGGCTCTCCTCCGGTCGGGATTTCCGCTTTTCGAAACGTTCTTTCGCAATTAATATTTCACGTTTAATATCGCTGGATATTTTTATTACTACGAAATATGAATCCCGTCTGTTTCCGTATCCGCCATTACTTATCGCTGACTGAGTGCAGACCGTTGCAATTAACGAATACAATTAGGTAAATGAAGGCTACGCGACATACGTTTCAATTAAAGCAACCTGACAATGCAACGTTATTATTAGCAACGTCGTTCGCAATATTTTACGCGCGATCGTATAATGAAATATAAGAATTACAAACGCGGAACGCGTGGAAATGGAATATAATACGTTGGTGAAGAGAAATAAACGACCGCGTGATTATAAAAATTGATTAATTAATGGAATGTACGCATAACTGCAGAAACTATTCACAGGCTTTCGCATTTATTTTAATTAGTCAACGTCCGAGTGTATTAAATTATTATCTCGTTTGAGTATACTTCGTCGTGTGACTGCAAAAATTTGATATCACGAAAAATGTAGAGCAAAAAGAGTTTAACTCATTAACTTGAACCCATTGAGGACGATTGGAATTATAAACAGAACGGTTTTTATAAATTATTTATCAATTCTTCCTGTTACCGCTTCGTCTGTATATATAAATGAAGTGGTTCGTTGCTCTAATTATCTTCTTCCTCGCGAAGACTAATTAAAAATAAAAAATTAGGGAGCAATTATTTGGGAATTTATTTTTCCACGTGGAACGTATTTTGAGGGAAGCTTCCCTTTTAATTTCGGACAGTAGCGCGCTATTTACTGAGCGCTAAACACGCCGAATAAGCTGCGAGACATGTCTTAGTTATTTAGAACGCGACGTCGTACGATGTTCAAGGGGAGGATCTGCTTTCATCCCTTCGAGTGTTCTGTAAGATTTAATTAAAAATCGAGCGAACCAACTCACAAAGAACGCACCGCGTTCTTCGTTACGCATTGCCTCGAGTTTAAAAGGAAACGAGATGGATACATTTACAACGTCCTCGCACCAAAAATCATTTATACGATAAAAGAATAAATCTCGCAAAGACGTCTCTGTACTGTGACGTACGAATGGAATTAAATCCGCGTCAGAGACGTCAATGTTTGCGATGACATAAAAAAGATGAAGTATCCGAGACGTCTCTACGCGTCAGTGTGAAAAACAAAATACAAACTGAAGAGGTCGTAAAGAAATACAAAGCAAAATCACCCTAGAAGCTAATCAACGAACAGATCCGAAGCAACCTTAATCTTCATCTGATCATAAAAAACAAACTCGATCAAGATGAAAATCATCGCGAACGGATCCTCCTCCAAGCTAAATCTAAAAAATAGTTCCACCCAGCATTTTTCCCGTACGGCACGACGAATCGATCACCACGCACCTCGAAACGTTCCTCTGTCTCTCGAATTCCTCCCGCAACCCCCGTACGAACGAAAACAACCCCGAGACAGGTATCAGTCTCCGTCCAATGGCGGAGAAACCCGTCCCAGCCACGGTCTCTGTCGACGCACCGGGTCTAGGCTGTGCTGTAGCATTGTATAAAGCGCAAGCCTCGTCCTGTAGTAGGAGCCTCCCTGCTCCTCCTCACCGCACTATTGACGGGAGTTTTAATAAAAGTACCCCCACCAGGAAAGCTAAACGTCGCAGTGGAAGGACCCGGTGAACGCGCGGAGCCAAGAAGATATTGGGTAAAGCAAAGATCGTAAGGACACTTACAGACATCGGGGCCCGGCCGAAATTTCGGAGCAGATTGAGCGACCCGTCCTTACCACCCGCTCTCCTCTAATTCTGACGGCTGGGGTAATCGTAATTTTCCCCGTGAATGTAACGCTGGAAGGTCACTGGGAAAATTACGGGACGAGGTGCATATTCGCGTGGATTTGGTGCTTGTACAGAGGAAATAGGTTCTTTTTTTCTTTGGACGTCTTTGCTGGATGTTGGGTCCACCTGTAATTAAAGGGTAGAGTTAGTGGGGTATATAGAATTCTTGTCTAACGAATTAGAATCGCTGATCATTTCCTGGATTTTATATACTTTTGGTAAACTTGAGAGATGTGACGATGATTTAAAAATAATTTGATGCTTGTACCGTAGAAATAGGTTCTTTTTCCTTTGGACGTCGCTGCTGGATGTTGGGTCCATCTGTAATTAAAGGGTAGATATTAGTGGGGTATATAGAACTCTTGTCTAACGAATTAGAATCGCTGATCATTTCCTGGATTTTATATACTTTTGGTAAACTTGAGAGATGTGACGATGATTTAAAAATAATTTGACGCTTGTACCGTAGAAATAAGTTCTTTTTCCTTTGGACGTCGCTGCTGAATGTTGGGTCCATCTGTAATTAAAGGGTAGAGTTAGTGGGGTATATAGAATTCTTGTCTAACGAATTAGAATCGCTGATCATTTCCTGGATTTTATATACTTTTGGTAAACTTGAGAGATGTGACGATGATTTAAAAATAATTTGATGCTTGTACTGCAGAAATAGGTTTTTTTCCTTTGGACGTCGCTGCTGGATGTTGGGTCCATCTGTAATTAAAGGGTAGATGTTAGTGAGGTATACAGAATTCTTGTCTAATGAATTAGAAAGTATTTTTTAAGGATTTGGTGATAATTTAATAATAATAAATCTTATTTATCCCAAATATTAAACATTTTCTTCTTTACATCAGATAATGTGTTAAACAAGTGTTCTAAATATTCATGGTTCTTGCATTAAATAGACGATAAGGTATGAAAAAATCGCAAAGTTGAAGATTTTTTAAAAACTTAATTCTTAATATAACACTTTAACTGTAACTCTGAACTGCCCTTCGCAAAATTTCTAAAACCACCCACCCTACTTCCGTTATTTTACTTCTACGAACTTCATTTTACTTCTCATTGAAGTTTCTCAATTTTTCCAACGAATCTTCGAGAGCAAACTTCGCATTTCGAATTTTTGTTTGATTTCAAGCAAGTTAATGAAGGGAAGAAAAAATCGACACACGTACGACAGCGATGGTAGTCGTCAAGTGACCGACGTTAGGTCACGATCGAGCAGATATTGCTCAACGATTTGAGAAACGCAAATAGAAGTAACAGAGGGATTAAAACAGTTTGTGGTCAAACACAGTGGCGGTCTGAATGGTGGAAACGGTGGATCCTGCTTGTTGTGCGGGATCCACGAGAATGGGACTCGTCTTTCTATAGGATCGACCAGGCGTCATAATGGTCCCGGGGTATATTCAAAAGCTGGCTCGCCACCTAGTATTCCGCGGCATTAGAGCGTGATCTAGAGACGATTCAGGGATCGAGAGTTCGTTTCGAACGATCGTAAAGAGTTTTCGTGAATCGCACTGTTTTTTTTCCTACGCGTCGATTCTTTCATCATCGATTTAGGACTTACGCGTGTACATAAGCGTATTTTTTAAGGGTTCGAAGCCTATATCGTTGTAAACTCGATGGTACAATTTGTAATGGAAGATTACGTTTGTTAGCATACATTCTATCTCGTGTTAAAAATGACGATCAGTCGGGATTACAAGGGTGAACCTGTACGAGAGTAAAAACAAACCCAGACACCTGCGATTAGTTTGCGGCGTTCGAGGCATGGTTAATCGATAGTTAAGCAAACACGAGAACTTCGTGGCTAATAGCGTGTCAAATCTAGCAAGGGTAATCGCCGGAGCCCTGTCAGCTGTGTCCACATCGATACTTTTCAGCGTTGCCTTTCGAGCCAAAGCAAGTTGATTTATTGACTCGTAGATACTGTCAGGGTATCGTTGGTCAAGTTTCTCGGTCATTGTCATCGTCCGCTGAATCACTGCGATTTCATCGTAAACTAAATTTATTGTAAATTCGTCTAATTTTCTAGGTTTATATTTTAATTACCGTTCTAAGTTTTATATGTCTACAGTAGCACCTTGCGTCTTAGAAACACTGCTGATCGTTACTCGAAGCATTCTAACGTCCATCACGACTCGCTGGACTTAAAATTTACTATGTAATACAATTTTCCTTTTATTTACAACTAGTTCTATTTCATTCCATATTCGCGTCGACAGTTTTGCACAAAGAATAAAATAAAATCCTCCAATCTCTCGACAAGCCCCAGTTCTATCCGATTCACCTTAATAGCCGATTAATTCGCGATTAGCCTGAAAAAAATCGGTCGTTCAATAATTCCAGATTATTCAGCGGGAAGGTTACACGAGACGCATCCAACAGGAGGTTTGAGAACCGTCGCGAGGTACGTCGAGCGCGCATGCCATCCACGCGGGGGTGGAATATCAAACGTACAGGGAGGCGGAGCCGGGAAACGAGCCTCATGGCTACGGTGTTCCCTCTTCCGTCGTCCCTCGAACGATAACCTTTAACCTTATCCTGGTCGGCCGTTCAGCGAAACTCGCGGATGCGGCCAAAGTTCATTCGACTTGAAGGTTTCACGCGCGCGGATTAACAACCCTCGTCGCCACGAGGGCGTTTATATTCATCGCGCCGCGGAATATGGGACATCCCTCGGAGATGTCCGCGAGAAAGCAAACGCTGGGTTCTTTCGTAGGTGAATGGCGAAGGTTTGTGAGAGTGCGCGCGGATGGAGGAGCAAGGTGAGATGATACGAAAGGGTAGGTGGTCGGCGATGCAACGGAATTGGCAGAACCGCGATCTATAGATGCGAAAAGGTGTGGGGTTGCAAGGCTGCAGCGATTGAGTACGGTCAGTTGCCCTAATATTATGGAATACTTTTCGTTTCTCAACTACTTTAGCTAGTTTCAACTAGTTACTTCAAATATTTAAACAACAAATACTCTTCTGTCTATACCTTTGGATATAAAGACTTAGGGATTCTGGTTTTCATTTACCATTTTTGTGCAATACATTAGGATACCTAACTACATAGTTAATTTTATGAATAAGGATGATTAAATGGTAATTGCTCGCAGCAAGGCTAATACAGTACACAAATAATTAAAATTTTTAGCCCAAACTTCAAACTAAAACGTCGATTACAAAGTTGAACCCTACGACCCCTAAGACGTCCACCACCCGCCACCTAGTAAATGGACAAATCTAAGCGGGGAGGTAAACATCTTGATGATCGTATCACCGCTGCACCGGCATCGTAAACCGATCAGTCTGCATAATGTGATTTAAACGTCACCCTAACGAGATCAGGTCGCCCCAAGCCGGCTCGTTGCAAGGTCGGGCAGCGCAGCGGCGGAGGGTGCGGAACGATTAATCCGTGACTTTTCGTTCGAAGCGGGATCGAAGCGTACCGTGATATCCTTGGCTGTAGGAAGCGAGACGAGGGAGCCAGCTGTCGACGGGGCAGCGGCTGCACGTACAATATCACCGCGGCTTTTGGGGGATCCAAGATGACGGTCCTCTTCCGTCGTGTTACGCTTTTGGGGGTAAGAGCAGCAGCCTCTGCTCGAGCGTCAGCTTGCGAGGGAAGAAACGAACGGCTGACCCTGCGGACCGTGCCCTGGAAAAAAAAGCTGTCCCTTCGGAGGATTATTGATGTATCAGCGATACGCTCTCGCCGAGACGAATTTTGGCGAGGAACGTATTGCGTTGGCAGGACGAAAGTAGAAGAATAAATTAATCGTTTAAAGTATTAACGACGCTTAAAGGATTTTTCGCTAATTGTCTCGTACAAAAGTTGGAATAACTTTTTCAAATGTTATTAATTTCCTTTGTTTCGTAAAAACTGTGTGATGATTGCGCAATGATGAATTAATTCTGATTTGGGTCGCATTTGTGTATTCTTCTGCAACTCTTCTTGACTCTTCGATGCCTCAGAGTTATAGTATTAAGAGATGAGTTTGAATTTGTAGATCTTTATGAAACTCTTCGATATCCAACAGTCTTCTAATTCTAAACAAAGGGTATCTACTTTAGTATTTTAATAATTTTAACTGTCTTCAAAAACTTAAAAAATATGTCAACTTTCTCTCAAAATTCAATTCTGATATTTGGACGTGTAATTTCCTCTGCAATAACTATTTATCCTCGGTACTTGATATCCAAACGAAGGTAATGAAGAGTAGTGGAACTCGGCTGTATCTGAAAATTACCATGATCGAAAAGATGAAGTTGGATCACATTCTTTTATTTTAACTTACGAACTTACGCCACTAGATTTACATAAAATATACTTAACCGATACAACTGCGCATAATACACTCGTGATGCCGAGAAAAATATATTGCACGTGTATGCTGCATCCTTCGATGCCTCGCGTATTTTATTTTGTAGCGTGCGAGACACCTTTATGGCTGCAGGACATCGTAACAAATTCTCAAACAGGGTGAAAAATACATTTCTGTCATACCAAGCTCGTTCTGCCGCAACGTGGGGCAGATAATCTAATTAAAAAATGTTCTTCGGGCAAGAAACAAATCTCTTCTTCGACATTCTTCGTTACATGACAACGTCTTTTCTTTTCCTTAAAAAAAAAAAAAAAACAATTTGTTCCACCACTTTCTATGGACAGGGAAATATTCATATCCCAGGTGACAAAATATAATACAAAGACGTGCGTATATACACGTATTCTGACGTTTCTCGCAAAATGAAACGGAGTTATCTGTCGCGTCTTTCACTTCGTAACAAACACGTCTGTATACATATAGACGTCGTCTCTATAATAAAACCTTCAAAACGACTGGAAAATAGCTCGTTCTCAGCAAAGTTCAAAGGTTAAAAGATAACTCCTTTTCTTTCTTTCGTTCGTAGAAAACTATATACTCTTTCTTCGTTTCTCCCGTATATTTCGAGGAGCACGAAGCGCTTCGTTGCTTTTCCTCGAGCAACTAGCTGACTTTTCGCTCGTTTTCCTCCTAAATTCTTCGCATAAATGCAGAAAATACAGATTTCGACGGCAACGAACGATAGAAGGCTCGTTAGAGATCCGTAACGCAGGATCTATAAAGGCTTCGTTAATATCAAAAGATCAGATCCTTCTGTTTCGCGGATATCAATGTACAGGCGCTGGCTTGTAGCCGGAAATTCATCAAGTTATTTACAGTTAAGCCATTCAGTTATTTACACGCTCGCCAATAAATTATTTCGACATATAGAAACGACTGGCTATAGTCTGCGTGAAATATGGTTAGCTCTCAATGTCATTTCCGCTATTTTGCGCTGCTAACATTTTCATCACTTTCAAATTCAAGTACAAGTCTGTAGTTGAAATTTATTTTCCATTTTCAAAGTGGAAAAGTTTCAGAAAATAGATCGATGTGTGTTTGTGTGTGTGGGGGGGAGGAAGAGAGAGAGAGAAGTAGATAAAAAGTGTAACTGGGATCGGTTTTCAATCAATGATCTTGAATAACTAGTCGATTCTAGACAGACTACAGCAAAGACTGTACCTGCGAAAATGGAGGACCTTTCACATAATTAGAACATTATTTACAATGTTAAAATAGTTGCAAAATATTTAATCTTATCTTACAGCGTTTCGTCTTCCTCCTGCAGTCTAATTATGTGAAACATCTTGTACATTTCCAAGAGAGTAATTCCTCGTCTCTCTCAAGTTGACCAAAATCGGCAATTAACGTGTAATTAAATATCAAACGATTGCTTCCTTTGAAACTCAAGTATCCTCAGTTAATTGCACTGACACAATCCTAATTAGTATAATTATAACTACGCGATTCTCTTTCTTTTTTACACGGCACAGATTGGGACAATTTCTCGGTGGAATAGAAAAATAAAATAGCGTTCGGCTAGCTCTCTTTGCGAGGAAGAAAGTAAGCAAATACCTGGATACTCCTCGAGAGGGAAAGCAGAACGCTCCTCTAACGAGATCCTACCGTGGCTTCGTTTCAATTTCGAGACGTAAAACCAGCCTCCAACGTCCCTTCATGTTAATATTTGCAACGCTCAAAGGCGCGTCTGGCGCTGTTCCACGCCTCTCATAGACGTCCACCTCAAACACACCATGTTTACTCCCGTAGGAAATTCTTAGACATTAGCCGCTGATACAATTTTTAATTAAGGAACCTGCGAATGAACAGATTACCAAAGGATAACATCTTACTGTCGCTCTATGTGATGCTGAAGTAAAATCACTGGTTTCTGATGGCCAATTTCTTGCTCCACTAAAAGAAGAATCTCTACTTTTAAGTTAATTTGGTGGAATTGAAATAATTTTAAAGTAAGACAGACCATTGTTTTGAGTGGAGCTGGTAAATCTTCAGGTGTGTGTGTACGTATTTCAATTGGTCTGAATTATGATTCAAGTCCTTATCGATGAGGTTCGTAATTCTTCAATCGTATTTATATTGGAATTGAGGTATTTGAATTAGGATCGGATGAAGGTGTACCGGTATTACCTAGATACAATGAAATATATTTAAATCTGGGTCTTATCAAGCCTGAGTTAATTAGATTTGGTTAAGTGCGCTTGGATTAAGTACTACTTCTACTTCGCAAGTAGAGGGATCATTTGTGTTTTTTCTTGTACGTTGGTCTTGCAAAAAATCTCAGAACTAGTTTTACATCACTGTACAGAAGGCTTCCATTGTATCTTCCTATGTTTACTTGTCTAAAAAAGTTAATTCTTTCTAATTGCATAATTAACAGAAAAGATTAATTTTGCTTGGAGATTGTCGCATCTCCAAATGCCTATTCTCTACGGAAATAAAAAGTACAAGAAACCAATAACAAAAAATCGATTTGAGTATAGTGTAAAACAGCGTAATAATGAATTCAAAGTAAACCAATGAATCATAAATAATATCATAGTCCTTTTAGTACCTGAAAGCATAAACAACTATTGAAATTTTCAATCACTAGCTCTTCGCAGCCAGTTAATTTTCAAATTCTCCGCCAGTGTCGTTCTACTAATATCCGTAGGAACTTTCGTTTTCAATTCTTCGTCTTCTCCCTCAAAATATCATCTGGTAAGGCAAACAACGGCCAAAACAGTGGACAAAATTAATTACAATCCTTCAGAATCATCTAACTTCTCTCTTCAGCTCGTCTTAAAATTCAACAATCAATTTCCCATAACAATTTTTTATCGTCGCAACTCGTAAGTGCTACGAGACAAGTGTACAATAAACAGCACGATGTAACCGTGCCCCGATGAAAGGACGAAAACAATTTCAACGACAATCAATCGCGAAAGTAAAGAATTCGCGCGACTTATCATGGATTCGTCCACGTTCCCTGCAATTACAAAACCACGCGCCCAAAACTGGCGTCGCGATTCAACGGACAAGTTTACAAATGAAAACGACGTTAAACAGAGCTGATCTTCGATAGATGCTTCAGTTTCAATGCTCGTCTTTGCTCAGCTCGTGGTACTCTTGGAAACAGGGTACGATGCAGAGGTTGGCCTGACACTCGGGACAGTGGTACTTCGTTTTTCTTCGTAACGTTCGACCATGGGCATCTATGGTGTTCCAGCAATGAATACAACCTAAAGCTGGACCTGGACGCAACACTGGACAATGGCCATGACGCAGATCCCCGGTGCTCTCTCGAGGCTCTCTGCTTGTCGTCTACAAAATCGACAAAAGGCAATTGATTAGTAGAAGTAATTTTACTTGAACTTCCACTTATTAAAAATAAATAAACGAATACTTAAAAGGTCTTCAATGTTACTTTTATTAACATTAACGATCCCTTCAAAATATTCCGTTCCTACGATTACGCCAATTTAATTATTTTATTTCTTCACGTCCTAATACTTTCCCTATTACATAATATAACTTAAGATGGGTCTTACTACATCTTTATCAGTCTGATTAACTATTACTCTAACCATCAATCAACTACACGATTCATTCAAATCTTCGACAAATTGTTCTTCCTTAAATACGTGCATCTTGAGCTCAATCCTGAACACCCTGGTTTCAATTGCGAGTCAATCAAAATCCTTACTTGCGGAGACGAGGAACTCCGTCTAAGCTCCGCAGTTTTCACCCTCAGCCCGGAGGTGGACCCTGCGGTCTCTGTAGTGGTGGTAGCAGCAGTGGCCGATTCCTCCGCGATTTCTTCTTCCGTCTTAACGACTGGCGCCGGTTCGACGACGATCGTCGGGCTGGTGGTCCTCCTTGGAAACTCCGGGTTCGAATGTTGCCTGTGTATCCAGTAATTCCCGCTGCCCGACTGTTGCTGGCTAGTCAAGAGCGGGTGGGAGTGTTGTTTCATCAAGTAGGATGGCTGAGGCACGGTCAAAAGGTTCGTCGACGTCGTCACCGTCAATAGGCTTGGCTGGTTCACCAGGATCGATTGCGGCGGCGACGCTGTTCTCGTTTCCTCCCAGCTTTTCGACGTCTGAGGGAGATTCAGCGTCGGTGTCGACACGTAAACCGAGGACGAGACGATACGCGGCGACGTGGCTTCGCTGTCCGGCGACAAGTGGTTCGATTCCTTCTTCACCCGTGGTTGACGCAACAGACGACATCTCTTCGGGCCTACCTGCTTGCAAACTACTAGAACGGAAAAGGAGATATTAATAAGCGAAGCGTGAAATCGCGAATGCTGCGGAAGCAAGTGGATTTTACTGTACGAAATACTGTTTCTTGGTCTTCTTAAGCATTAATAGCGTTTTCTGTACAGGGTACTCGACCATATCTGGAAGAACGAGGGTAATTTTAAAACAATCCCAAAATAAGACGAGAATTAAGATTGATAACTGTTCTAGTTGAGGCTCTTTGAACTTTCAAACTCGTTTTTCTTAAAGACGAGGCTCGAACTGTAGTTCTTCTAAGAGAGGTCGAACATCCTGCATGCGGGAAAGGATAGTTTTTCTTTTTATTGAGTTAATAACAATTTCATTACTGTTTATTATATAAGTGAATCTTTAATACTACAGTCTGTCCATTAAAACAATCATCACTTTGTTATGTTATATATCTAGAAAAAAGTAATATTAAATTTGAGAATTCATCACGAGATAATTTAAAGCGAGTAATTTTGAGAACACAATGGTTTTGAATAGACTGTAGTACGCAAGCTATTAAACATCTAAGTGAGAAGCTAAATTACGCTACAGATGTGCTCTTCACGTACACAAACAAATGTCGATTAATATGCGGGCACAGATAGTTCCTTGCTGAAACATTAAGATCGTTGTTTGTAAATAAAATTTTATTCTTTATACAGAAAAACGCTACATAAATAAAGTTCTAAAAAGACGGATATCTTACGTGAACAGAGTCGCGAGTCTGGCCAGAAACAACGTTCATTCGTTCTTCCTTCACGTGGTTTATTAAAGGCGTTATACAATAACACTGACACATTAAACTCGATCCTCTGCATATAAAATTCAGTACTGATTTTAAACTAGTTCCCCTTTATTTATCTCTTGTTTCTTTTTCCCTCACGAATTATCAATATTTAAGATAGTTTGCATTACGATCAACATTTTTAACATTCTATATTCATCTATCGCTTTGTACAGACGTTAAAAAAAAAAGAGTATGAATGGTGACCCACTCGATTAATGTTTCGCTAAAATAACTGTTCGACTATCTCATTAATTACAGCGAACGAGTCTCTTCTCATAAATTCTGGTTCGATTCAATATTATTAAGATTGCCAATTTCGAACAAAGGTCAATCTACGCTTTATTATACACTTCAACAGAACGATAAACCAATAATTTCGACTAAGCAAGGACGGGAACATAGTTAAAAAATTAATGCTCTTATTAAGTACGAATGAAGAAACATACGATATCCCAAATTGTCATAGTAAATTAGCAGCCATGTAAAAAGTGAGCGATAATACTACTCGTCCGCGAGATTAAAAAAAGAAAATAAAAGAATTAGAGTATTTACATTGACGTTAAAATTCATTACCAATGAATTTTGTGTGTTTAGTTAAACGCTAACACAGGAAGATATACTCGTTCTCTAGTATTAACGTCGCGATAACATATATTCGCGTTTCGATGAAACGCGTATCGATCATTCTCGCCTCTTACTTAATCAAGGAAATAAAATTATTGTACTAACAACCATGCAACGATACTTTAAGTCTGTTTGAAAAATATTACAAAACCTACCATCGCATAAAAACGATTAAAAAATTCACCTGCAGTCGAATCGATCATATTATAATATTCGCTTAAATAAAAAAATTGAAAAATATTTCCCGTTCATCAATCGTAGGTTGTCGCATCGTGGACTTATTTCTCAATACATGCATTACTGTGTTCTCTCTTTCCTCTTTTTTAAATAAGTTATATAACATAATGTACACTAACAAATTGGTGAGTTAATCAGGTTAACATTTATTCCCGCGAGTATTGCACTTAATTAGCACTTATAGGCTACAACAGCTTAAATCGATCGAAGCTATATAAATAATGCACGCGTTGTTATTAAGAAAGAAAATTCAATTTGTGCTTCAAATTGTTCGCAAATATCGAAGAGCGATTCGAATTTGTTACAAAGAAATTAACTTTCGGTTAAAATAAATAAAAAAATAGCAATTGTATTAACGTGAACCTGCGCGTTAATACTCGTGTTATTATACCCTGTAGCCTGTTGTTTCTATGTACGAAATGTGTCATAGAATATAAATCAAATAACGCGTGAAAGGACAAGAAAATCAATCAAGGATACAATAAAAGTATAAAATGTACATTTGAATGAAAACATCACAAATGTGGTTGTCAAACATTCCAATCGATTGACCATTATGTTCGTATTTTATGAAACACCCCGTACAATAGAATTTCTTAAGTGGAATAGAATTATCGTCGAAAATTCTGAATAAATTTTCTGCAAGCAATGTAACTATCGTACTCGTTACCAAAAATTCGTTACGAGTTTCAATTTCCCTTTCATACGACTACCATACATTATAGTACGATTTTTGTTGTTCCTTTGTCTTACGATAGCGAATTAATGGTAATACATGTATTGATGACGCATCGTGTTTTACCTTCTCGTTCGTAAATAAGTTGTTGATCTCGTAGGATGTGTTAATGTGTGTGTACGTGTGTACGTGTGTGTGCAATTACACATGATATATTCTCTAACTACGTTTCGTATCCACTACTTTATTCACTATGTACAAAATGTCATACGGTATGTTATAGACTAAAGTTGGTAAAAAGCAAAATAGTTCGAGTGAACGGGATGTTTTTCTCCCGCGTTTAAGCGCATACGCGCACGATTGTTCCACCAACCTTAGATTAAAACGATATTCTCGTGAAAATCGATCCCATTTGTCGATGACAAAAGACAAAAAACAGCATCCAGTTTAAAAATGTTCAATGAATCGTATAAATATCTCAAATCATAAACAAGCAAATATACGCGTTTAGCATACGACTGCTACCACTCTATCACATCGTGTAAAACGCACTTTTCAAACAGTATGATGCGAATTGAAGGAACCTGTTCGAGAATGTTTTACTTTCCGTTAAAACCTCCACTGTTGGATGATGCCGCCAATATAAATAAATTACCGACGTATAGTTTGTTTAACTCGCAATATACTGAATTTCAAACCGATTCCAACAATTGTTCGTTTAGTTCATTGCAGTGAAATTGCATATTGCATGTAGATCTTCGATTCTTTTAGAATAACAATGATTTCCTTTCTTCTTATTCTTTTCAAAGGTAAAAGTAGGGAAAATGTTCTTGTACAAAAATCTAAAAATTACTAGTAGTAGTGAATTGTAGAATTCATTAATATTAATAATTAGTAGATTGTTGTAGAATCATAAGGTAACGAGCTTCAGTGGTACAACATTATCGGTTGCGTACCCTAATACGAAATAATCTCACCAGTAAATGTATAAAGTAGATATCGACGATCCTCTCGGCTCAAGATTTCCTACTCCAAAAGCTTCTTATAGTTACATATGAAGTAGGCGAGAAAAAAAGATCTAAAACCGTATGTTTCGTTTCATTTTCAACATTCGAGCGGCATCTTTTTCGATCGATGATAATCGCCAATCGAACCCACGAGAACCATGAGACGGTTATTTAATACTTTTGAAGCTCGTCTACGCAAGTAGCCATTGACGACGATGCGTCTTGCCCGATGGCTCACATCGCGTTATAGTTGACACCATGCAAATTGATCGGCATTGTGGTACTGGGCAACGCGTAATCCGTATGCCTGCTGTCGATGTAACCGCTCAGCATCGTATGAGGGCTGTGAGTGGTCAGCATGGTATGCGTGCTGTGGGTATTGTGTGTACTGTGCGGTGTGGTGGGGGGGCCCATTGGTGTGGGACTCTGCGAATTGACCGGCTGCGTTGACTGGGCTGGCGGCGGTGAGGAATTCACTTCTTGCTTGACCCTAGACTTCAGGCTGGGCCGGTTGTTTGGATAACCGCGCTTTTTGTACTCCAGCCAAAGCGTTCGATTGTTCACACCGAACATTCTGGCCGCCTTACAGAACCCTATCCCGCCGTATCGCACCGCGTCTAACGCCCTGATAAAGTTCTCGTCCGCTTGCGGATTCGTCGATCGTTTCCTCTTTATTGCGGTCTGCGGACTGGCGCACGGGCTCTGGCAATTACTTGGGCACTGTGTAGACGGTGATGGGCCGCCCGACGACGCGTGCTGCAATGTCCCGTGCGAGGAGTTCGGGTAATTCGTCAGGGCGCAACTGGAACCAGTCGTGCTGGTACCAGAGTACTGATCGCTGATGGTCGAGGAAGCTGTTATTTCGGGCGTGGTAAAAGCTGATGACGCTTGGATCGACAGATTCGTTTGACACGAGGACAGAGCGAAACGTGGATATGTATGCTCCATAATAGTCCATTGCAATCCTGTGGAACAGACCGGTTCATACTTTGGTCAGAGCACAGGAATTATTTCGTACGTTTTCATTATTAGCAGAAACGATAAATACTAATTAGGTGTATATTATATTATAGTTATGAGACGTGTCCTCGAATAATAAAATTATATAGAGTTTGTATATAAGAAAAGAATACTTTCGATATAACATGAAAAATTAAACATTATAATGTGATATAGTAAAATTGTGATATTATTTTGTATATTTTTTATAACTATAAATATATCGAAATCAGATAGCGGTAATGTGTTCGTATAATATAACAATAATAAACAAAGGAGGCAATTCGGCAATAATTGGCTTATTTATAGAAATTAAACTATAGAATCGAAAGAAATATCTAATCCAAATTAAGTATAATGCTTTATGCTACTATGTGTATAGAAAAAAAAAATGGAGATGCTCTAAGCTGTAAGCAGAAAAGAATGAAAAAATATTTTTTAAAAGTCTGTGTGAAAGTAATGGTATATATATGGGAATATTAAGATAATAGAATATTGTGGCATGGCACAGATACATTTTAAAGCACATAATTTGTTATTCATCTTTGATATAGGAAAATATATACAATTTTATTGATTAAATTAAAGGACAGAATAAGGCACACATAAACACACTTGACAATGTTAAAGGCCCGATTTTTACTGTCCTCTAAAAGAACATTATACATTGTGTGCTATGTATCTGTGTACCATGATGAATTTCATAAATGAGACTAGCCTTATAAAGATTTGCACTACCAATTTTCATTTTTTTTCCCTCTCAACTTTCGCTCTATTTTCATGTCAAACGTCTGTTGATTTTCCTTGTGCAATACATTTAAACGCATCTGTGCCAGCATATAATGTGTGTAAATTTCAAATTGTTCACATGCAGTTTCGATACCCACCACGCTTACTATAGTTCGTGTTTACTACCAACTATTAAGACATGTGTGTGAGAGACAGATACATCATGCATATAATTTAAAATTTAATTATTGCCGCTAGTGCATAAATAAAGAATAGAATCACCAAATTTTCTTAGTAATAATTTACTAAGAATTGAAACAGTATTTGAAATATAAGTCATAATTCTTTGTACAGTCTGCACAATCTGTTTTTTTCTTTTTTTTTAAGTAGTTAGACTGCATACATAAATTTTGAAATTAGTTTCTATAGTTTATAATATTACCGCTTACACAAAAAATCCAAATATTTTTTAATTTAAAGTTTAAATACTTTTTCATTATAAAAATGTAATATTTAAATGTGTGAAGTTTCCTTCTTACATTATTTTACTATATATGTTATAAGCTTATATCACAAACAGTCTAAAATAGTTTCCAACTGATTGCATACTATATAGTGAAGAATTACTTACCTTGATGTGCAGGTGGTTGTGAAGAAACTGAACTCTGTGTCACATTTCCTCCTGACTGTTGACTCACATCTTGTATCGAACCATCGTTTTGTGCTGGTGTTGCTGCTGAACTATTCTCCATGTTACTCATCTGTAATAAATTAAAACATAGTCTAATGTTTTAACATTACACAAAAGAACTTAAGTTTTCACAGAGTATAATCGATGTACATACAATTGATATTTGATCCTCATCAATACTTCCTTGAGATTCAGTACTAGTGTTAACAGGTCTTCTTAAACTTTCGCTGCCTTCTTGAGACACTATCAATGGTTCTGGCTTAACAATATTAGTAGCAACTAAAGTAATTTCATTCATTTCTTCTGGCTTCTCTCCAGACCCAGACGTCGAACCTGTAGATGATTTTCTTAATCTTTTTCTACGAAAAGAAGGTGACAATGGAGAGGGACTAGGTGAACAAGATTCACCACGATCACCTCCTCCTGGTTCGCTACTACCACTTGGCCACTTTGTTAAAGAAGCAGTATGCATTTCTGCAAGCCCCTTTATTTTTAAACTTTCCGCAGTCTATACACAGAAGCATAAGTAAAATTATATATAATTAATTTTTTGATTAATAGAATAAATTTGTAAAAATTAAAAATCTACCTTTATAATAGATGGTAATTGATCTTGTGATATGTTTACTTCGCCATAGTACATAAAATCAACCATGATTTTCAAATCCGAGAATTTTACATCCTTCAGTATAACAATTGGATGCTGACATGGATTCACGGTGAACAGCGACTGAAAGTATGTACTGCATGCAGACAGTACAACTTTGTGCGCCTGAAGGTGTCTGCCTTCGGCAGCCAAAGTCACGTCAACCAATGTCTCATTATTCAATAAATTAGAGAACACCGAAATAAAGTTCGGCTGATGATTGTTCCATCGCAAACAGAACTGTTGCATCGACATTGCAACAAGCGGTGAAATCACTACCAAACACTTCTGGAGTTGCTTGTACTACACCTGCAAAATCATTGATCACTTAGTTCTCCAAAAATACTTTTTATAGCATAAACGAACAATCATTTCCAAAAACGTTTCAAAATCATTAGCGAAAAAATGCATTTTCAAATACAGGAAGATAGAGAAAGAAAGAGAGAGAGAGAAAGAAAAAGAGCACAAAACTTACATAAATTCTTCGCGTTTATAATAAATAAGAAAGAAACTAAGAACCAAGTAGTTCTGTAATAAGTGAAATCATCGACAGTACAACAGCTCGTGGCAACAATTGTAAACATTAAACCATTATGGAAACACCATCTCACTCGTAACGCACATAACTGTTCAATAATATACATTTAAGACACAATTCGACCGTTGTCGTCACTTGGACGCGATTGAACTCGAATAAGACACACGACGACGACGAAAACTTGGATTGAATTCGCGAATTTATCGTCGTGGTTAGGCGAGTTTTTATTTTGCGAAAAACGTGGGAACCGTTCGTGAGCATATTAAAACCTGTCGCAAAGCATTTTTTCCGGCGGGAAAACAAAAGAGGAATCGCCGAACAATACGGTTACGGTCGCGCTTCCACGCACAACAAATATAGATTCGCACAGTGAGGATAGCGAGTAAAGGCAGGATAAAGCGGGATTGCTCACTTCGTTCGAACGTGGATTCCTCGAGGACAAATATCACTGTCAGCGATGATTGCGTTGGTTGACACGATGTACCTCGAGATCCTTCGTTTTCGACTTCTATTAGGAAAAACAGAGCCCACTCGACGCTGCCATGGATTCGACGAAATTTTCCACAACAGACTGAGCGGTGACGCTTGTGTAATTCACAAATGACGTCATAGGCGAAAAATTACGATACCACGTAGAGCGCGTAGCGAAGCGAACGAAAATCGTCCCGACGTCTGTGTTGATATCGCGGCGAATTTCTCGTGTAATTGACAAATACGAGATCTTATCAACGTGCGTCCTTAGAAAATTTAACTTGATCAATATAGAGGCCGTACGAGAGTGACATCTACCGAGGATCTGTCAAGCACGACGCTTCTTTCATATTTCGAAATATTTTTTGTTCGAAATCTTTTTCTCTTCGCTTTGTCTTTGCGTCTTTGGATATGCACGGAGAATCGATACATCGACACGTAGAGCGCGTAGAGTCGAATGAAATCGTTGCTAGGATCATAGATAATGTTTAATTGAAACGATTCGTGATTTATTGAAATTATAAGTACTTTACTCCATCACTATGCGGACACGTTCGATAATACACAAGTGGAAACGTTCCATTCCTCTACACGATGTGACGAAAAATATTGCTATACAATTAGTATAAATTAAATAAATAACTAAAATTCATTCGTTCCATGTCAGACATGAATAGAGAGAAGACACTTCGCTAACTAATAGTCACCAACGGTTTTGTACGTATATGCTGTGAATGTATTATAATAATCACTTCAGAATTTACAAATCTCCATTGAAGAGACGATAAAGCGTGTTAATCGTCAAAGGAGAATGTGTAATCGTTCTATTTAAAAAAAAATTCCTTTCTCTATTGTTCGATTGCAGGGAAATTCGTACGTTTCTTTCACAAACCGTATTCGTTGTATTCTAAATTAGAAAAAGAGATAAGTAAAACGAAATATGAAAATACATAATTACATATACATATGTATACATATATACGTACACTGAGGTATATTGCATCGACGATAAGTTTGACGATTGATAGAAAAGAAAGGTGCGTGTAGATCTATGCTGTTCTTTCAATGACCGTTCAAGGTACCCGGAATTGGAATTTCATCCGAATCGCCGGAAGAACGATTCATGATACACGAACATGAATTTACCGATTTTTAACATTTCCTAAGTTGCGAATGGACCCTTGATTTCGGGGTTATACTCTCTTATTGCTACATAACAATGATAATTTACGCTGAGATTTTCATATAACAATCTGATATCTTAAATTTTGATATAATGTTATATCCTATAAACATTTTTCTCCTATGAACCTCTGATCACGTTTAATCCTCGAATTATATTTACTTTCGTTATGTGTCGATTAATTCGCAAAGTAAGATCGTTCTTACGCGATATTATGCCATGTTTTTATAATGATATCTCCGAAAAGAGTGATCGCTTAATAATAAATAAATTAGTTACAAATACATACACAAAAGATAAAGTATACAAAATAGTCGTGCGTTGATTATGATGCGCTTAGTCAAATCAGACACTTTTAATAATCCATTAAACAGTTGCTTAAGTACGTTACAATCTGAACCGTGCTTTACGAAAAATCGCACGGTGATCAAAATAAAGCTAAATATAAAAAAGTACAATATATCACCAGAGAAAGTAGTATATCGGGGGGGGGGGGGTTGGATTAAATTAAGAAATGTATGATGACAAAATAAAATATAGTACAATAGAACCTCGATTATCGGAACACCGATCAATGAAAAAATTGCTATATTTTTATTTTAAAGAGTCTACTTTTATTTAATATTTAATACTTGTAAAATATTTCAAAATACACGATCTCTTTTCATACAAAGGACACGGTTATTCTATTATTTGAAAAATTTTTATTTTTCGAATAATCAAGGTTCTGCTGAATCGTTCTGAAATGTCCGATTCGATATTTGAGAAAACTTCCTTGCAAACACTGAGCAAAAAATTGAACACTCACGTTGAAGAGAATCCTTATCTGTACAGGATTGAGTGAAAACAGCGGAAAATAGTAGACACCACAGAACTTCTTGTGTTGCGTTAAATCAGAAAAAAATGTTATGCACCCGATACCATTGTTGCCACCGAGAGTCAATATTTTATAACAAATTTCATAACTATTACCCTAAATCTTGAGTTTTCCATTTTTAATGTATTTTTTTCAAACCTTAATGAAACGATAAAGAGTAAAAGTGGCGAGAAGGATTAGAAGTCGCAGCATGACTCTTTTCCCTTGCAATATTTAAAGCCGAGTCCATACTGGACAGAAGTATTCCTGAACAAAGACAACGATGTGTCCACATTGAAACTAGCGAACAACTCGTAAACGGATCACAAGCATTTATAGGCTTTTAGTTCGCCAACAGCTTTTTCGATATACTGTTTCTTGAGTGAACACTGTTCGCTCTTCGCTGATCAGTCCGATATACGCTGCTTGTTGTTCGCAAACAGTTGTTTGCAATACCAGCAAACATAATTTGCGAACCGTTCATAGAAAGCAGAGCGAGGACCCGGCATAAGAAGAATTGACTAAAAAATAAAAATGATCCCAGATGCACAAATCTTCTTCCAGGTGTATTTGAAATGTCTCTCAGTTTAATAGGCTTTCGCTGCTAGGCCGTGGTTTAGTGACCAGATTCTGTAAAGCTCTTATTTGTTTCTCCGTAAGATTCGGAGGACCGAACAGAAACTCCCTACGAGAACTCGGATTGGCTAGAACCTCCTGCATGTTCTTATAGGTTAGCACCAGGTAATGCAAAGAGGTTTGCGTTATATTTACTTTCCTAGCTAATGTCCCTGTAACGTGAACATCGTCGATCCAGAAGTATGGTGCCTTCTGCGCCTCGCGGTACAAAAGAAACACGCTGTCGGGCGAATACAGTATCGCCCAGCCGGCGCAGTACGGGGGATAATGTGTACCAGGATATTCTTGAGGTGATACCCTCCACTTTGAACGCCAGGACCTCTTTACGGCGGCCGCGGAGAGAAGGTCGCAAAGTATCAGACGTCTTGCTCCACATGGCGATAGATCACGCGTTAAGAAATCCATTAAGGCGGATATATGAACAAAAACATCGTCGTCTAATTTTAGTATATATTTGGCACCTGAAACAGTAGAGAAAAAGAGAAATATTTTTAGAAATTCACGCATGTGGAAACTCGTGGTTCAAGGGTTATTCTTAAATGTTTTCTATATTGATTTAAACAATACATATTTGAAAAGTGTTAATCATTGTTTCCTTTTGTGAGATAGCTAACTAAAAGATGAAAGAGAACAGAAGAAAACTATTGAATGCAATGGAAAGGAAGTAATTCATTTCGAACAGAGAATAAAAGAATCGTTTATCCTAAACGAGATGTGTTCATTCATTATTGACAACGGAAGTTCGTGTGTTTTAAACACGAGAAAAGAAGAATTAAGAAATCTCTATAAGGAGAAAGCAAAGAGTTCCTATATGTTTGCAATGAACATTATAACATAATTATCTTTATCCTTAAGAGTCAGAAATTCTTCGCTAGACTGCAAATACTTATACACACACGATATGCTGAAGTACGTTATTAACGAAAGTCATTAGCTACATACGTACGTTTACGTATGCAATTTGCAAGTACATACAAAAGAATGTTATGAATAAATTACTTGTCAATTGTTCTAAGGGTTTGATCGAAGTATGCAAGAAACGTGCTGAGAATACGCAAAATAATAAACACGTTTTCGGTCAAGAAAACTCTAGGTCCCACTTGTGCACTAGCTTCCTCTAAAAATAGTCTATATTACAAACCAACATAAGTAGTCGTGAATTCAGTAATACTAATAACAGATCGGTTTACAGATTATTGAGCAAGGGAGGCCCAAAATGGCCTGTTCCAAGCGCTCCTGCAGAAAGCCAAATGGCCGCTTACTTGGACAATGATACGTAGCCCACTTCAATGCCATCACATGCTTGTAAGTCATGTTCCTGTAGGCATCGAGAAAGTTGCCTTGTATCAAATCTTTGTATCGCTTATTCTCCTCCTCAAGCTTGGGCTGGTGCTTGTCGGAGGAGCCGACGAGGAAGAGCAGCGCCACGTCCGACGACTGCTGGCCCCATGTCTCCCTGACCACGTTCCTTTTCGCGAAATTCTCCGGCGCCGAGTGGACTAACATCAACAGGAACGGATGCGTACGGTTACACGGGTCATGGTTGATCACGAACCGGAAGTCCTTTATGTCGATCAGGGTGGATCTGTCACCGAACGGCAGCTCGTGCGTTAAGTACGGCTGTGGGGACGGCGTCACGTTCCTGGGTAGGATCAGCAGGTAGCCGGGTGCCGACGCGCCGCTGCTGTAAGGCCCGGTGAACCCGGACCCGTCGATGTGAAGCCAGAAGGAGAGGCATCCGGTCAACGCCAAGGCGACCAGGAAAATCAGAGTGCATGGCGACGAACCGAGGGCATGGAGCCGCCGCTTATCCAGCATACTAACGAGCCCCTTACATCATACACGTCTGAGTCCAGCTGAAAAATAGGACCAACATAGAAATGTGTAACGTTCACCACATTGCGTTCCATTGTCGCTTGCACTGTTTTTCTGCACATGTATTGTGTAACCACCTGTTAACGGCCATGCAGGTTGCAAGCTATCTACATATACACTGACGAATACTCATTTTCAAGAGGATATAAACTCGTTAAAAAATTTCGAACAGAATTGAAATAAACGTTATCGTTATTACATATATTAGTGAATCAGCTTGACGAATATGTTGGTTAATTACGTTATCTTTCAGTAAGTTTTCTCACAAATAATTTAAACTTTGACTATTTTAAAGCATTCACTTCCTTTCTTATTATATGTATACGATACTCAAACATCAATTCTTCTCAGGATAAATGTGTAAGAAGTTTGAATTCGAAGAGCTACTATCTGAAGAGTTCGCGTCACGATCCAAAGCTTAAGAATTCTAACATCAACTCGTTAACATTTAAGTATTATATCACGATTCCATCAAAATACCTTTATTTGATTTATTAAACTTCACTTCATTTTTATTACATTACCGCATCGCACTGTATTCAATTAGTATATTATTCTCTAAACAAAATTCCAGCTGCAGGAAGTCAAATATTCGTTTTTACACGCACATGTGTGTTTTAATGTTACCCTGGTAGGTGGTGATAATTTGAGATGACAACGTTGGATGCCCGAATAGGTCAATTGGTTCTGGAGGTCGGCTAATAAACTATAGATCGTGATTTGAATCTTGTACCCAGCAAGCAAGTCTACAGTCGAAGTGTTGTTTACTATCAACGTATATGTCTACTAGGTGAAAGTGTTATAAGGACGGTCGATTATCGATACACCAGGTATATCTGAACCAACGCAGCTATCTGACAAATAACATCTACTAATAAACGATAAAGTAATTCGATGAGTTGTCGATTGTGTGAAACTTGTAGGAAAAGAAATTATAGTTGAACAGATAGTACGATCAAAGCAAAGTGTAAACATATAGATTATGGCGGATCACGCCCCTCCCAGAATTACCGACACTGCACAATTTACACGCATCTATGAGAACTTGGTAAAACGTAACTATATATATGTATATTTCATTACGCGTAGACAAATGCATCAAGATAAGACATATTCTACGTTATAATTGTCTTCACTTAATGTAACGTAATGCGTTGGTGTTCGCGAGAATTGAAACAATCATTTTTTAAATGCTTCATTTTTTCCTACAAATTTGTAATCTTCACGAATCTACATTAAAATACACAGTGATTAGAAAACGTATTCGTGTATTACGTGTGATACGTTTTAATTAACACAACGTTAAAATAATATAATTCGTGCAGGAACACTAACAGGTCAAATCACTCGGGGGATTGGATCTTGTATATTCTAGTTTTCTTATAACACTAAGCGACGGGTGTGTACGCTACCCTTGGTCACAGGGTGACTCATTGTAGGTAGAACATTGGGGTTTATCTAAACAGTGAAAAATAATAATAGATTGTTATATTTGTATTAGATTTGTATTAGTAGATTTTTATATTTGTCAGATAATAGCTGATCTATAACAGTACATTTTTATACTTGTTAGATAATAGTAGATTTTTACATCTGTTAGATAATAGTAGATTTTTATGTCTGTTAGATAAATGGTCATCCAATAACTAAGCACTACTCACATCGATACTAAAATGTCACAAATTCACGCAATGACCTTGGGATAGCGTTAGAATACAGAAGTTTTATTTTACACAACTATAATTCCATTTGCAAAGTTCTAGTACATATTGAATCTGTACCCTGAGTAATGTATAGACAGTTAACATAGACACACCTCCTTTACCCTTGCTTTCTTAAATAATTTACACAATTTACTTCAATGACATTGAATAATTTGAGTTTTTTGTCTAAAATTTAAAAACTACCACGGAAATATAGTATTTTTTTTAAGCAAGTAGGATAATTTTGAAGGAATCTTGAAAACAGTACAATATTTTTTATTTCTATTAAAAGCAGAGAAGAGACTTCCTATTGAGATCATTGGGATCCGTTATCACTCAATAATTATTTCGAGGGAAAAGTACCTACAAATACTCTCGACTATAAGGAGTAAGAATTAATATTAATTTAATCTATTAATCTATTAATCTAAAAATTCTCCCTCATTTTATTTTTCATTTCATAATTTTCGAACGCCTTCGTTCGAAACTAGTTTCATATTTCCATAGGCGTGTTTACGATCAAATTGTTATACGTAGTGGGATATAACCAATGGCAAGACCACTTGCTTATCAAAAAATTACGTGTACACTCATTATCGATTTAGGATATCGATAATTCGGTCGATGTGGCAGTACGTAACGTTACTTCATAGCTGAAGCAACGCATAGCTCAGATTTTGCATTTTTTTGCCCAAAATTAGTGTATTTATTCGAAACAGTGCCAACTGAAACGATTTTTCTATATCTAACGATCGGGAATAGTGGTGAGACGTGTCGATGGAAGTGGAAAGTTAAAAGAAAACGTATCAAAGCATAGTTTTCGAATTCTTGTAAGGTATTAGGACACGAACATTCTACTCCATGTTAAAGATCTAGGTACGCAATCAACGTAAAAATATAAACGTAACGCCACGTGGTTTTTTGATATATCATATAAATGATAAGCAGTATCTCAATCACAAAGTGGACGTTTAATATTGGACAGTTGATAACGATTGATATTATTTCCGCTGAGATAAGTTCTATCATGTGATATTAAAATTAAAATTGATTCCTCATTTCAAGTGTTACACCAAAAATGCAAACGTAACTGAAACCTTTGCATATGTATATTGTTTTTCATACATTTGAATTAAAATATATTAGATAATATTTCGCTTAATATTATATTTTATTAAACGTTTGCAATTTGTATTGTAAATTAAAGTATTTTGTAAATCAAATTAAGCATTCGACAGGAATTTAAGTCGCCTTGAATTGTACAGTTGCTTAGAAAGTGCCTTGAAAAATTAACATTCTATAACTTTCACTTTTGACATTTGCAGAACATCTGATTGTACGTTGAACTAGTACGTGCATCAAATTCTGCCCTTAGGTTGAACAATTTTGTTTCTGTTCGCTCGAAACAAAGGAAACATTGTAAAGCCGCCTGGCCGCTCTACACACTTCATTAATAAGTCACGGAGATACTTGTTACACTTCACCGGCTTTCAACAGTTCGATAAATAATTAAACGTACGCCGTACAACGATTCACCTTATCAATTTCCCGATTTGACCTCCCTTCTAGAGCTACGAAAATTTTCGTTTGCAACAAAAACAATCATTCCAAAAATAATCCATCGTTATTTTCAGAACGAATTTCGAATAAGATGATCGTACATGGAGAAAACAGGCTTGTGCCAGCTAACCTTGCTAGATTTCTATTCATCCTTTATTATACTCCTGTCGTCCAAACGCTTTGGAAATCGAAACACGAAAACAGAAACGTCTAGCTGTGAAACCGTGAAGCACAAAATATCACAACTCGACGAACGCTTCGAAAATATGTTGGCGGATGGGGGAAAAAAAAGAGGCAGAACAATTTAATACTTACAACTTACGTGAGGCAAAGAGCACTGAAGACTCGTGAGCATCAATCGCGACGGTGAAAACTTTATCTTGCACATTCGACACGGCTGATGTTAATGCCTCGACGCCGCTGAAGCGTATTTTAATCACAGGAAGTTTGAGGTTATGTCAGATAAACGGGTCGGGCACAAATACGTTCGACGGTTGAACGCGCGGTTTTCACGGAATAATACCAGCCACGTGAACGTCAACACGACGTGGATGTTCCCCGATGTTCGGTAGTTCTGTTCCTTTTTTTCCTGACACCCCTCATTTTCCCCCTTCTATTTGTTTGTTTAATCGTATGCCTCTCTACACGGCCAAGACAGATTGAACCATGTGTAAAAAAGTTCGCTAGGAGGCGAAACCACCGTGAAAAGCCGTGGTCAAAGGGCGAAGTCCGTTTGAGCTGTGAATCGAGGGTTAACTTGGTATTCCTACCCTATGACTAAGCTCCGCCCATTTGCTACACCCTCTTTGGTTGATATCACGCACCCTGGTTAAAGCGGAATTTTCAAACGAACAAACCTCATCGATTACAGTTTTGTTAATATATTATTTATATCTGTAAACTGTAGCAAATTGTGTTTATCTGCCGTTTGTAGATCCGCAAAAGGGATCTATGAAAGCAGAAAAGATGATGGGAATGTTGGAAATTGTCCCAAATTGTTGCTTTGTAAAATTTAAAAATTACTAATACACTCTCCAGTATTTTTCAATAATTTTCAGAAATTAAGCGATACAGAACAACGTTTCAATGTCTTCATCAGTCCTTGGTTATAAATTTACGATATTTTATATAATATTGTCCAAAAAACGATATTACATCGTAATACCATGTCTCGATTCTTGGAAATTTTCTGATTATTGTTTGTAAATTTTATTTAGGAAATAAAAAATATTTTTATACGCTCGAAACATTATCTCGCAAATCAATCGAAGTGAATTTTTATAAAAGAATGTAGCATACTTTCTGACGTTACGTAAATTCACAAAAGAATGCCTTGCATGTGAAGCGGCAAGCTAAAACGTAAGCACAAAGTACCGCGCTCCAAACTTCGCATCGACGAATCGATAGAAACGGGAAAGCGGTAAGAAGAATGATTACGCGCGCTTTGCAGAGCGGTTTGTAAACAAATGGTATGCGTTTCGAATGTTACCGGGAGGTAAGTCTAATCGCGAATGGCGACTACGGGTGGCGCTGAGTGTTCGCGGCATGAATTGAATGGACGCGAGAAACTCAGGCGTCCGCAGCGCTGTAACCATCTCTCCCCAGGGCGCGTACCGCGCATGTGCCGCACGTTTATTATCTTCTTTCTGTTCAAGTGCCATTTCATTGCATGCAGTGCAGTCTATAAAACAGAATGCGCTCTCGGTGGATCTCGAGTTTCCTATCACTTATCGTCATTCGTAGCGTATAAACATAACAGCACACGCGGTCATTAACTTACAAATTGTTTACGTGTCGTACGACACATGGGAACCCATTAATATCGTCCACGAAATGCCAGTTTCCGCGCGATAAAAAACACGATCGGGCCATTGTTAGCGTCGTGCACGGGTTTTCGGGACGAAATTTTCGAACGTATAGCGCGAGCAAAATGTCATGCAGCTACGCGGACGGGCTATCGCAGTACGAAAACAAAGGAGTGCTGGGCCTGGAAGAGGTAAAAAGCGTCGTTCCCGGCCGTTCATTTGGCGGGAGTCGGCCATCCGCGACGATTTTTAATCATCCGCCGCCTGACGTGTGAAACTTTTTTTGTTTGTTTCCCCACAGAGATACGACAGCGTCGAGGCGTTGCGACTGAAATGTGGCCTCCTGGCCGATTGGATACAGGCGGCACGGCACGTCGTCGTTCACACCGGTGCCGGCATCAGCACTGCTGCGGGTATTCCGGATTTTCGGTGATTATCATTTGTAATTTTTCGCTCGAATCCCCACCCTACTTCTATGTACTTCTATCCCCACCCCTGGGGGTGCCCCGATCGTCCCGCAATTCCGATCTGTTATGCGTTCGAATAGCGCCACTGGCTAATTCTTTTAAATTAATCGAGCGGGAATAACGGAGCCGCGAAAGAGCGGCCAGAAATTCCTTTTGATCAACGCGTCCTCCATTGTTGTGCCCAACAATGGAGACCGTGATCTATTCCGAAATGCTGGTTAATACCTGAAATTTGACAGGGACGACGATATCAGCGAGAATTTTGCATTTAAGCAGTGCAGAATAATATGAACTTGGAAAATAAAAAAAAAAATTTTTTTTTTTTCTATTCCATACAAAAAGTATTAAATATATTCGTTATGATGGCTAAAGATGTAATCAGAATTGATGTTTAATTTATATCTGCAATTGGTTAAATTTTTTGTTATAATTTCTATATGCATATACTATATATGATTTATCAGAGGTACAAATGGAGTATGGACATTAGAACAGAAAGGTTTAAAGCCCACAATGAACATTTCCTTTGACGAAGCAATTCCTACTAAGACACACATGGCATTGAAAAAGCTAGTAGATGCTAGTGAGTACAATCATGCTATTACAAGCTAATTGTGCGTTAGAAAGCTGTACAAAGTTTCACCAATGTCTAATTTCCTTCAGAAAAAGTTAAGTTTATCATAAGTCAGAACATCGATGGCTTGCATCTCCGGTCCGGTTTGCAGAGACAGCATCTTGCGGAATTGCATGGAAACATGTTTACGGAACAATGTGATAAATGCGGAAGGTTGGTATACTGTTGCTAAGAATTGAATTACACAGATATTATTTTGCAAGGTAAAATTACTAGTAAATTGCGTGCATCTACAACATGAATTGTTTATCTAGACAATTTATTCGCAATTTTGCGACTAAAAGCGTAGGGAAAAAGTCCCTCGACACGGTGTGCAGATCAGAACAAATTGGTGGTCGTCCATGCCGTGGACGAATGCATGATACCATCCTTGATTGGGAGCACAACTTGCCAGACAGTGATCTGACATTATCCGATTTACATTCTAGGTAAAAACAAATGGACATCTTTGAAACAGTAAAAAATGTCATGATTTCTTTTATATTGCGACGCATAAAAAATGGGAATCTTGAGGCACTGTACAAGATTTTAAAATTGGACACTTGATAAAAATATTTTAATCGAGCAAACAGATACTGTGATTTACTTGAATGTTTTAAATTTGGTATTTTTTGCAAACAGATGTATTCAAAATTGGAAAATGATTGTTGATGTATTCAAAATTGGAAAACTATTCGTTGATCAGAAAATCCTATGTTGATGTCTCAGGTTTCAGGTGACAATTATTTGGTTTGATACTTTTATTATCTTCAAAATAAAGAAATATACGTTTACAGTGTCGCGGATTTAAGTATATGTCTTGGAACGACGCTCCAAATTATTCCGAGTGGTAATTTACCCCTGTACACGAAAAAGTACGGAGGTCGACTTGTTATATGTAATCTACAACCCACGAAACACGTAAGACGTTTTTTATTTTCAAATTACTGATAAAATTTCTACGCAGTTAACACTTTAAGCGCTTATAAAGCGACAAACACACAATTTGATATCTACTGCAAATTTCTTTTCAAACGAAAAGCATGAATTCATTATCTTGTCATCCAAATTTATGCGTTACATTACGGGAACTTATGCATCGCCCAGCTATTGCTGATATGGCACTTAAGGTGTTAGTCCTAAATGTATTAAAAATTTAAGGATATATTTCTGGAAAATATTATGCTATACCACGGTTAGTATACTTAACAGTGATATCCATGCATGATCGCAATTAACAATTAGAGGATGCATCATTTTAGGACAAAAAGGCGGACTTAATAATCAACGGTAATGTCGACGAGATAATGATCAGCGTTATGAAAAAATTGGGACTAGAGATCCCCGAGTACGAAAGTACGATGGATCCTACACGCAACTCCGACACAACGTCTAAGGAAATGGACTGGACGATACCGACGAGTAGAATAAAAGAGATGAACGTGCTGTACAAGAAGGTGTGCAAGCCTATGAGAAGGAAACGGAAGACTTTCATGTACGAAAGGGAGAGGACGGACACGAAGAGAGAAACAAAACCGAAGAAGCAAGCGTTCACGATGAAGCAGGATATAAAAACGGAGGACGACGCGTTGAACACAACGAATGTAGTTTGCAACAACGCTCCGGTAGATATAAGCGGTAGCGCTGTGAAAATCGAAGATGAGATAAAGGATGTGGAACCGTTCGAGTTCACAATGAGCAACATAACACAGCCGGATCCCGGGTTACAAGTGAACGACATACTGTAGCATGATTTCTGCGGTTGGTGATCTCAATGCGACCTAATACCGCCATTAATTATTCAATCTCTCCGTTAAATTTATTTACGAGTGCATATAGAATGGATGTTATCTGTATGTGGAGAATGCCTAACAAAAAAAGTGCTATTGATTTGTTTATACAAAAATGATAAGAGAAAATGATAAAAAAAAAAGAAAAAAAAAGAAACGATTCGAAAAGTACAGTAGAAATCGAGTTATCTGCACAGGTTAGAAAGATGCGCGCGGAACAGTTTAAGCAACTAAATTTAAATGTATGTGTGCACATTCTTTGGTTACTAACATAAGATTGCAGTACATTTGGACGGAGTTAATTACCGAAGAAGGAAATTTGTTCGTCCACTTGAAACATATTGGCATTTAAGAATCAATGATGAATCTACAGTTTAAATGAAAGCTCAAGCAATAGTGTTTGATTCGAACAAATGAAACTCGGATAAATGGAGTTCTGCTGTACAAGTTTGCCAACCGGTAAATCGCTTTTATCGTCGAGTCAGAAAGCGCTGCGATACGTGTACATATGTGTAGTAGTACTTTCGTAAACCGCTTCCGTGTTTTGTCCGCTTTTTCATTGCTCGTAGTTATTCTTCTTAATCAGAAGTTTCCAATCGATCTAATGTGTATCATATTCTACTGACGTACACACGTATATGCATGCACATCATGTTTTTCTCCATTACGTATACATTAAACGTTAAATACTTAAGATGATTTATTTAGGATCGTTTGTAACGTATCGAACAGAGATTTTGTAGTAAAATGACGGCGCGCGTCGATCATAAAACGATCTTCCGCATGATGGATCTAGAAACGATCGAGACTAGAGCACGGCTCACGTGTTACGTTCGAATGCGTTTAATTGATATATCTATATTCATAGATATATATCATTCGTGTTTTTCACATGAAAAAAAGAAAGAAACGTGACCAATAAATCTCATACGGTTGTTTGTAATTCACGAAGCGATTGACGGAAGATCCACGGACGTTGTAACCACTTGCCTTGCAGTATCCTGTCACACTTGTTGAATGAAGTGTGGCACAGCGGTGACGAACACAAGTTATATTCATGATAAAGCTATAATTTTTGTTTATAAAATTTAGAACCACAAGATTTATATATACAAATTGCGCGTTTTGTATTAAACAACGATGCGAGAAGAAAATCGTAAGGCAAGGGGTTAAATGCACCGGACTAGTGAATACTCGTTGCTACTTTAAACGTTTAAGATTGAAATCTTTTAATAGAAAGCTCCATACGAGCTCATCGGTGTTGTTTGATCGATCTAATAGTTAAGTGTCTCTTGTTAAACGCACACGTTTATATAATCGTGGCAGAGCGGAATTAACGTTTTGTAGGCAGACGTTGAGACGGATAAGTTACTCCCTCGACAATGTAATGTCTCCCGAGTGACTTGGAAAGTGGAAGTGCTGGTTTTAAAAGAGAAGGGGAGGGGGGAAGGGGGAATATAGAAATGCAAGCGAGTCTTTCTTATATCGGCATTCGACGCTATTTCGTCGATAGCGTTTTAATAGTAGAACGCAGATTAGTGAGATGTGTAATATTTATATGTAAATAGCGATATATGCTTGGTTGCTCTTAATAATTTATTATTTTAATGATATTATTTACTGGACGTTACTATTAGTGAAATATTATAGCATTCGGCGGGAAATAAAATTGTGGAAAGGGCTCCGTGTACGTTCGTTGCTTCCTGTTCCGTTTCTTTCTTTTCTTTCTAATTAGAGATAATCGAATAAACACGGTAATCGTTATATTTTCATTTTGATATGGTATATTCTTATTCATAGGCAAAGTTTAAACAAGGATACAACATAATCATATACACGTGCGCTATAATAATTACTTCATAGCTTAAATTCTTTTAAACGAATCAAGAAAAAACTTCACTGCAAAGATTCAAACGCATTTCGCCTCTTTAATAAATAGATCTTTATCGTTTACATATTTTATACTTTTTTTTTTTACGCAGACATCACCGACAGATTGCGCTACATCGACGTGGAAACGTTTTAAAGATCTGAAACAGCGTTTCCTGTTTTACTTTCGAACGTCGAAAATTTGTTCCGACGATCTGCTTAATATTTCTCTATGCTTTTCTTTTTTTTAGCATTTCTCGAACAACGTTGAACTAATCTACGTAGATCGGACTATCCGGAACCGGATCTTTAATATCCGAAATATTAAGGTTGTAATGAGTAATATACCCTCGAATCAAACGAACTAGTAACTATTAAAAGAAAAAAGATTACAAAAGAATGTACTGTTTAAGAAATTATTAATTTCCCTTAAATCTTTTTTACAGAAACAAAGAAACACCGATTCAGAGCGAAATTACTGGGGGTGTCTTCCGTGTATCTTAATGAGAACGAAAGCTAGCGTACGTTTTGATTTTCGTAATATTAATATCACGTTAAAAAAAAAAAAAAAAATAAATCATTCCGATATCCCGCAATAAATACACTGTCGAAACAAAGAACGAGTAAAATATACAAATTTTCGCGAATATTTTTATCGATATCTTAAGCCTCGAGCGTAATCACTAACTATTTAATGTTTTCAATATTTCTATATTTACACGCGTATTGTTTAACATATAATGGTTCGCATATTCTTCGGCATTCGCAAGTACATATGTCAATTTAATATTAGAAGACGCGTTCGCGTTTAGATCGCGAACATTCTTAATCTTAAAATTACGGGGCTAGAATTACCCCGATCGTTTAGTCGCGAAATGGATTCGCCATGCAGCCTCGACGCACCATGAATTCCTTTGCATCGACACCATCGCTTCGACAATCGAAACGTAGAAATATCTGTCTTTCTTTACACGTATATATGTTGTGCGAACGATACCATGCATAGATATCATTATTTCTTGCCGATCTCGACGAAATGTGTTCGCATGCAATTTAAGAAGTTAGCCGTTGCCCTTACAATTACTAGTTGCGAAACGTTGTTTAGTTGCTCGCCTAAACTTTTGGTAGCCGCTCGAGCAACTAAATCGTTGCGCAACTGAAAATTACAAGTTAGCACCTGTATACCTTTTATTCGAACTAAAATCTGTCGCGCACGATGCATGTATAACGCGCAGTCGAAGAAGAGACTTAATTACAACCGCACTTAAAACGAAACGGAAAGCACCCCGAGTAAGTTTTCAAGCTCGACTCTCGACAAGCGCATGTCGATTCGCACGCGGCTGTCCTCGCTACAAAAGAATAAATACAGTGAGATTTAAAAAGAGAGACACAAATGGAAAGGAGATAAAGGCAGAAAAAGAGTGGAAAGGTACAAGGGGAAGGTAACAGATAGAAGAAGGAAGGATGCACTCGTACGTTTGGTGTGCATCTGCGATGCAAAACGCGAATGGTACCGTGAGCGACGAAAGGCAAGAACAGAATAATAGAAGGAAAAGAGATAAACGTGAGAAGACAATGGAAAAAGAGATAGAACGGTATGACGATTAGTAGATACAAATTTTCATCGGTCGGTTCGATTCGCATTTCTTGTGTTCGTCCACCGAGTGATCCGATTGCCGCACGCCTGAATCGAACCCGACTATTTGGTATAATTGCATTTTTCTTAAATATCGTTTCCTCCTTCATAAGAGAAATCATTATAACGTGGGCTATGTACGATGCGACGCGAAACATAGACCTACCAAGAGTGTTTAATTAGGCTATCTATATACAGTAATCATTTACGCGACGGAATAGAAATCGATTATTACATATATATATTTATATAATTATGATAAACTTTTTCCTATATTGCTCTACTTCCGTATTATCGACCGCATTCTTTGACTTGCACGACGTCTACTGAGAGAAGAACGAGCGGCGCTTACCTTGCCAACCGACTCGCGTGAATATGTCCGATCGACAGAACGAACGCCCCTTTTATCAATATTTTCGTTCGCTTCGATTCACGATGTCGAAACTCTCTCCTTCGCCTAAATGAGGGGTGGACAAATAGCGGGCCGCTAAGAATTTTTTTCTGGCCCACCAAGACAGTCTGGTTACTTTCAATTTTATCTTTGCAACAGAAAATATATAAATTTCCAACTTTAGTGCAACCACAATAAATAAACTGAATAAAACTGCTTCTATTTTATTTGATTTATATTTATTGATTTTTATGGAAAAATTTATGCCTTTTCTGGAATGCAAAGTTAACCAACGACTTCAATCACTTTAAAAGGTGCGGCCCTCTGTTTCCGCAAAGTGATCTGACCCAAAATTGTCCACCCCTGGCCCTAATAATGTTACCATGGCGGGGAATATCTGTTTCTCGTTACAATGCCGCGAATCCCGTGTGTCGAAGTCAACTTAACGGGCTGACGTTTGTACGAGGTACGATTCTACTGGTCATTGGACGGGTGTCTCAATCTCGAGGTCCCTAGTGCTCGAGTCGGACGACCTATCCGACCTGGGAGGTAACGACTTCTCACGCGGGGAGGTCCAACGTTGGTGGACATGCCCACGTGGTTGCGAGAGGAGTCATTTGGAGGGAATCACGGGTGGGGATCTATTCTTACCATTGCACGCAGCCTCTCTGGGATGGCAGCGGCTTCAACGTGCGGCTTGAAGTTCCCCTTACCTCTCCAAGATGAGAGTCACCTAGCTTTCAGGAGACCTCCGACACTGGGGAGGAGCGGGAAGTGTTGGTTCCGAATTCCCAGCTCCCCCCCAGTAGCGTCGATACAGACCGCCGTGAGGTTTCACCCTAAGATACATTTTACATATCGAATTAAGTTAGCCATATGATACATACTTTTAGTTATTGTTTGTCACATACTTAGACTCGGGGATTCGTAGCGTTCCCAGGATATTATTTAGATGAGGGAGAGAGTTTTGAATCGTGAATCGAAGCGAACGAAAGAATCGATACAAAAGGTATTGGATCTATCGATCGGGCATACTTACGGGAGTCGATCGGTAAGGTAGGCGCCGCTCGTTCTTTCCGGTAGACGTCGCGCAAGTCGAAGAATGAGGGGAGGAACCAAAGGCACGATCGTGATATGTCCGACTGGAAAAACAACAGGTGAATCCTACTTCACTCGTGGCTATGTTTTACCCCCAGCAGTTTGGCGGCGTCATCCGCGGATGCTTGAAGTACTCGGTCGATAAAACTTTTGTCCCTTATCCCCAACAGGTTGGAGATCAAATCGTTATCCGCGCTCTCGCTCGCGTCTGGATTCACGTTTTGCGGGATGCTGGCCAACTTCCCCGTCAGAGTGGTCAACTTCTCGTACGGGTTGAATCTCATCAGTCCACTTGGCGCTGCATCGCCTGTCGCTACTGGAGCGACGGTCGGTAAAGAGATTCTGTCTTGGATGCGGGGATTCCCGCTATTGGCTGCCACCAATACTGGTGGCTGTTGTTGGCTTCGTGGCGTGATCGTAGGTGGCTGCGCTGGCGAGTTCTCCTCGTCACCGCTGGTGCCCACGTACATCGTGGAATCGATCGACTCGTGTTTCTTTCTGTGCCGCAGCATGCTGTGCTTCAACGTGAACCTTCTGCAGCAAATGTCGCAGGAGAATGGCCGTTCCCCGGTGTGGGTCCTCATGTGGCGGCGGAGATCCTCCGCGGACCAGAACCGCCTCATGCAAAAGGCGCAGACCACCTGGAAATGTCGGCTGTTTTAGTTGCTGCTCGGACGCTTGGTTAATCACTCATCTGTTACAGAACAACACCACTTGAAATAGACTTGGTGACGGGGAGCGTGAATAAACCGTGGGCAGACTTGGTAGAAGAAATGCGGCAAGTTTCAAGCGCGTGTTTCGCTTCTTCTATCAAGTACAACTCGACAGGGCAAAAGAGAAGTTACTGGAAGGAAATAAGTTTGAAAAGTGGAACGCAAAGTCCCAACTGAGAGTCCAATCGCGGTACCTGCACAATTATAAAGTTGTATGAATTGGCCCGATCGTTTGCTCGAGCACGAGCATTGGAAGCTTTCATTTTACCCGGTCAAGCGATGCATCTATAACTCGCTTACACTCTGTGACTAAAACATTCTTACCTTTCTGTTGCTGTAATCCGGGAAACGTCCCCTTTTCTCTTCCCCGTCGCTGGCGTGCTGCTGGGGCGGCAGTTGTTGCTGATCCTCCACCGTGTCGATGTCCATGTCCAACGCACCCTTCGCCACCAACATCTCGTAGGACTTCTTATGGTTAACTTTGATGTGTTCCAAGCAATCCTGACGCTCCGCGAAACCGCAGTCGCACAGGTGGCACTTGAAGGGTACGTCGCTGGGTCCAGGCGACGACCTCGGCGACGGTCTCCTCGACCTAGGCGTGTCGTTGGTGGACGGTGATGTGTTCGCAGCCGACTTGGGAATCCCCGGCAACGAGGAGGTCTCCATGCCTTCGGACACGCTCGAAGACTGGCTGTCGTAGTCGCTTTGTTCGTTGTTCTGTTTCGAGCACTCTCGGGGGCTGTTCTGAGGCTCGCTGGACGGAGTGTCTGACCTTGACTTGATCTTCCTGGCGTGCTTGGTGGAATGATGCTTCTTCAAATTGCCCAGCGTGGAGAAAGTCGAGCTGGGGCATTTGTTGCACTTGTACGGCCTCTCGGGTACGTTCCTCATGGAGAACGAGTTGTTGTTGTTGATCACCGCCTGGGAATCGGGCGACGATGAGTTTCTCACGCGACGCATCTTATTCGGGTTCGCTTTGTGCTTCCTCAGCAAGTGGCGATCGCAATTCGACTTGGTGGTGAACAGCAGCGAGCAATGGATGCACTGGTAGGGTTTCTGGCCGGTGTGCGTGAGGATGTGTCTCCTGAGCGAGGAGGTCCAGGGAAACGGTCGCTCACAGTACGGACAGATGACGCGGTTCGGCGCCATCGAGTAGGCGGACTTCTTCTTCTTCTTCTTCTTCTTTTTCTTCTTCTTCTTCGACGAGGCGTTGACGGAGTTTAACGAGTTGACGGAGTCAGACTTCTCGTCGCTGCCAGAGTTGTTGCAGTCGCTGTGGGACGCCACCAGGCCCTCCTCGTCGCTCAGATATTGGGGCTGAAACTGCTGGTACTGCTGGGACGCGTTGTCCAGTAATTCCGACACGCTGGCCAGGTCGGTTGTCCCGTCTTCCATCTTCTCGTTCTTCACCTCCACCTCCTCCGAATTGATCGCTCTGTTCAGGTTCTTCTCTTCGCTCGAGTTCTCCGTTTCAGCGCCTTTCTCATCGTCAATCGGTGTCTCCGTTTCCTCAACAACGGGCTCCTCGTTTTTTATAAACTCCACGTTGGTCTCCTCCGAGACGTCTCTCGCTGATTCCTTCGGCTCTTCCGACACCGTAGCTTCTTTAACAGATTCTGTACCCTCCAACTGTCCCCTCAACAAGCTCTTCTCCTTTTGATCCTGAGATTCCTGGTTGTCCTTCTCCTGCGGATCCTCGTCTATCACTAGTTCCTCTTCAGAATCATTTTCTTCCACTTTGTTGGCCTTCAGCTGCTGCGCCAAGATGGCGTACTTCACCTGGTCCGAGATCGGGTGCTTCGGGAATTCGGTGGTCGTCGCCGGCTCAACTTTCGGCAGGATATTGGTGTACGGCTGGGCGACCTGGGAGGCAGGTTGTCCGAGGTTCTGCAACAACGTCGGATGGCTCGAGGGTGGTCTTCCTCTGGTCGAGTGTCCTCCCCTGGGTTTCGAGCTCCAATACTGAGGGTGCTGCTGCTTTATGTGTCTCTCCATGTTGCTCCTCAAGGTGAATCTCGCCGAACAGTGCTCGCACGTGAACGGTCTCTCGGTTCTGTACCGTCGTTGCTTCTGTTTAGGCATCAGCACTCCATTTTTGATGACCATTTTCACCGAATTCGAGGACGGCAAGTTGTCCGGTTTGTCGCGGCTCGAGAGGCCTTTGTTCACCATCTTGGAGGACATCAGCTTCGCGTAATCCGTCTGGTCCGTCACGGACTGAGCGTTCAGGTCTCTGCTCTGAGAGAAAGGGGTGAATCCCGCGGCGCCGATCGGCGGCTCCACCAAAGTGCCTCCGCTGGTCAACTGCAGACCCCTGACCAACTCTTTCCGCACCCTCTCCTTCATCGAGAAGTCCTGACCGAACACGTGAGGGTTAAACATGTACGGCGGCAAGATCCCAGCGCCCACGCCGGCTGGGAACGCGTTGAAGTTCCTGTAAATGGCGTTGGCGTAGAGAGCTTCCAAGGAGGTAGGTTGAGAGGTGCCCTGGCCGGCCTTCAGCAACGCCTCCGTCAGCTGGCACAGCTGACTGGCGCTGTACAGGTCCTTCTTTCCAAACTGCTCGTGGGACGCGAGGAAGTCGCTGTCCTCTTTCTCCCTCGATTTCTTGCTGAGGTCCAGCACGTCCATGGAGAGGTCCAACGGGCCGTCCTCGCCGGTGCTCTCGGACACGTTCAGACCCTTCTTCAAGTTCATCGGACTAGCTTGTATTCTTTGGTGCGAATCTGATTTGGTATCACTGACTAGAGATACGCTGCCCTCCGACGACCTCGACTCGAGGTCGTCGTCCAGCTTCGAATAGTCCGACTTAACGTCCTGACCGGGCTTCCCGTCTTCGACGATCCGTTGTGTGAGCTCCATCGGCTGGCCAGGCCTCGAGAACGCGTCGCTCTTCTCGAACTGGCTCGCGCTGTGCATCGCGATCGTTGAATTGTGCAGCTTCGCTTCCTCTATTATCCTGATCTCGCCCCTGACCTCCATCGGTACCGGTGGGTAGTGCATCTGGGTCTGGTGCTGGAGATTCTCGCGTTCCAGGGGATAGATCAGACTCTTCCTGACGTCGTCCTTCGGCACTCTAGGCGAGCTACGTTCCACGTTCTCGTTCGTCGAGTCCTCGTTCGGATGGTAGATCAGAACGCTCTTTATGTCCTCCCTGGTCAGCTTCCCGTGCCGGTTTCTCACGTGGCGTTCGCAGTTCGCTTTGGTGGTGAACGCGTAGTTGCAGAGGGAGCACTCGTACGGCCTGTCGCCGTTGTGGGACCGCAGATGCCTGATCAGAGTGGCCTTGTCGGTGCTGGTGTACGAGCACATGTTGCAGGGGAACGGCATGCCGGACCCGACGCCCATGTGCGCCCTGTTGTGACCCTTCAGGGCCCTCAGGTTCGGGAATATGGCCGAGCAGAGTCGGCAGGGGAACTCGCCTTTCAGCTTCATCTTCCTGAACTCGGCGGCGAACGCGTCCTGGGCCTCCTCCTCGTGGTATTCCGAGGAGAAGGTGCCGGAGGAGCCGGACGAGCCGACGCTGGGATTGAATTTGATGTTGTTCTCGGGCGTGCTGGCGTCCGACCGTGGGAAATTCTGCAAGATCGGGCCGGACGTCACGGATATGATGCTCTGAATGTCGGCCAGGTCCTTGCCCTCCTTCGCCTCCGTCAGCGCTGCTTTGTTCTGAAGATCGAGTCCCGCGAAGAAGTCGTCCCTCCTCGACTGGCTGTCGTCCATCGACCTCGCGTGCGAATTCGTCGTGCCGCAATCTATCTCGTGGGCGTCCAACGCGGATCTGCACGGGAACGCCCGCAGACACTTGGAGCACTGGAACTTGGCGACCTCGCCGGAGGCAGGCCGGTGGAGTGACTGCTCGCAGACAGCCCTCGCTATCGCCGGGAACTTGTCCGACGAGAAGTCGACGAACGTCAGATCGTCGAAGCCCACCACCGAGTTCCTCAGGTTCCTCGCTGGATTCCCAATCGAGTGCTCCGCGAAGTGGATCATGAACCGGTGCAGATTCAACACCCTGTGGTTCTTGAACGAGAGATCGCAGGGCACGCACTTGGCCGGGAACTCCGGATGGCACCGCTCGAGATGCGACTCCAACAGGGCGGTGGTGGCGAAGTCTTGTCTGCCGCACACGGGGCAATTGTAGACGTTCTGGTTGTCGTCCGGCCGCGGCTTCATCTCCGTCCTCGAGTTGTTCAGCAGTATCTTGTGCCTCTTCTGGCCCTCGCTGTCGCTCAGGTAGTTCGGGCACTTCCTCTTCGCGGGCAACAACGGGGACTTCTCGTCCCGTCTCTCGATGTAGTCCGGCGACTTTCTCTTGGTGACCTCGTTGTTGTTGTACTCCTCGAGGTGGCGCCTCTTCGAGGACGGCTTCTCGGAGTCGCTGCTGCCCTCGGAGTCGGTGCAGCTGTGCGGCGACGCGCCGCTGTGCGCCGTTCTCAGGTGCCTGTTCATGTTCCCGTTGGTGGTGAACGCCATGTCGCAGTACTTGCACTTGAACGGGCGCTCGCCCGAGTGTACCAGCCGGTGCCTGTCCAGGGAGCTCGACGAGCTGAGCACCTTGTTGCAGACGCCGCAGCAGTACTCATCCTCGCCGCTGCAGTCGGTGCTGCGGGGCGAGTTGTGAGCGCGCAGGTGGTTCGTCAGCTCTCTCGAGGTGGACAACACTGTGGGGCAGGCGGGACAGGGGTGGGCGCTTTCTGGTAATTCGACCTGGTGGACGAACAAGTAAAATTACGTTCTGTTAACTTTCGTTTCGAACGATCGAAAGGGCGAACGAGGAACGCGGCGGTGAATGGTGCGGTTGGAAATTTCAGGTCGACCTTGAGTTTGGTTTTGTACGCAGACGAGCAGCAGTTCAGTAATTTATGGAACGTTAATTGTTGAACCACTTGTTGGAAACTTTCGTTTGGGAATTTGGTGGATTTGGTAGATTCGACGTCGATCGGAAGTTTAATATCGATTCTGTGACATTGAACTTACACTCGATGGCGAGGATGCAGCATCGGCTTGCGCTTCGTTCTCGTGTCCCTGGTCGGGGCCACTCTTAACAGTAACTGAAACCAAAGAGAAGGAGGACGTTAAAAATTAATATCTTCACACCTATTAAAACCATATTATTATCACAGGTTTATACAAAATGTCTTTCACACATTATTTCAATGTAAAGAAAAAATGTAACGTAGTAAAAATAGACGTTGAAATGCCAAATATACGAACAAACGATAATTCTTTCTCGCAGGAGATAAGAAAAATAGACGGTAATATCGTATCGCAAAATTTTCCACGTTTAAACGCGAAGGAGAGCTCGCTTCTTCTTTTGCTGTGCGCTCGCTCGAAGGAGAGCTCGCTACGCGTGCACATTTATCATCGCAACTGGAAGAGCGTCGAAGAAACACCGGGAAGCGTTCGTCGACTGGTCGATTTCACTCGGATCGATAATGGCGTATTGTTTGTAAATTTTTTTAATTGTAACGACCGGCCGCCACGTGATACGATCGTGTCGCAGAAATCCGTGCGGACCGTGCCGGTCTTCCGGAAGCTGATATAGACGACCGCAAAAGAACGCCTCGTAGCTGAGACAATGACACTTTTATCAGCGCTAAGAACCGCATTCGTCCTTATTTACCAGCTCTTGGCGATCCTAGAGGCTGCTAGACGCAACTGGAGCACCGTTGCCACCGCGTTACGAAGATATGACGATCGACGCGGCGATAAACATCGTTGTTTTTCCATTTTTGCGTCGACTCGCCTTTCGTCAGGTTTCGTGGACAATTTTTGTGTCTCTTCTAAGAAATTCGAGGTTGATTCGCAATATTCAGTTTGGTTAATTTCGATGGAGTCGAAGATGCAGCGAGAAGTGCAAAGTAGAATTCGATTTGGGTGTTTAAAAATTTCTAAATAGGGAAAGGAGTTTCTTCTAAAAACTCCCAAATGTAATATAATCGAAAATACAATTTATGAGACTTATTATACTTGATTCACTTTGATCGAACGACTCTTGCAACACGATTGAAAACAAACTGACTAGTGCAAATTGCGATGCGATGGAATCACACACTCGAATCGATTGGCAATCTACACGTCCTTTTCATTTCCGTCTAATCAAACGCATTGTTCGATCAAAATAACTCGACAATTTCATCTCCTCGATTTACACTCTTTCTATTTTTAAACCATCGAGTCAAAAACCTAGCAAAAATTCCAGACTATCTTCGAATCAAATTCTAAATTCAAATTCGAATTAAATATTAAAGTATCATCGACTCAAACTACTCGAAATTTTCTTTGTTTCTTTATATATATATAAACAATTTGCTTCGCGTTTGTTCAATATTTTTTAAACAGTCATCGTTTTGTTTCTTTTTTCCAGAAAATTACTTCAACGTTTGTGGAATATCGAAAGGAACGATAATCGCAGAAACGTAAAAAATAGATCGCAAGTGTGAGATCGAAGAGGAAAGAAGAAAAGGGGCGAAGGAGGGAAAAATTCCTTCGCGATGGAGGGACGTCGTTGAAGAGGCTTGAAAGAGGATCGTGGCGTCGCAGACGTACGTGATCTTGCTCGTTCCGTTTTATCTCCGTCCAAGCGTTCTTTTCATCCGACAAGAAGCCAGAGATTAAGCGGTATTGACAGTGTCGTACGGCGTCGATCCGCATTATCGAGCGACCAGCAGGAAGCAGACAAAACATCTCGCCCTGTTATCGACGATCCGCTGCCTCGAGTTAGCCTCAAGATCGTCCTCGACTGATTTTTTGCGGAGGAACGCATCCTTTGATTACAATTTCTCTGGCGTGTCGCGTTACGTAATTAATATAATTGCGTTTAGAGCAAGTTTTCATCATTTCTGGAGGGTGAGAAATAATGTGAGAGCAGTTGAAGAGGGGAGTCAAACATGGGTTGAACAAAGTACACGTTAAGTCATAGATTAAATACTTCGCACCATCGAGAACAGAATGAAACTATGATTTACGACCCAAAGAAGTTGTACGCAAAATACAGTGTATAAATATACTATTGCAAGAATTTAATTCCTCCCCAAAAGTTTCGAATTTTCCTAGAAATTCTAAACTTCACCATCAGTGTGATTGAATTGAAATAAAAATGGTACCTCATACTTATGGCTAGATTATCCCCTCCGCCATGCTGCATTCTCTACAAAAGGGTTGATTCTGAGCAAAACGCAAAAAATACCATAATATTCCTTACTTTTACGCGTTCTGCTGTAAAACATTTCCATTCACCATCGTTACCACAATTTAGACAACAAATGTTGAAATAAAAGTGGTACCTTGTGTTTATTACTAGATCATCCCCTCCGTCATGTTGCATTCTCTATAAAACAACACGAAATTCCTTACTTTTACACACTCTCCTGCAGAAAATCTCCACTCACAACAGTTACCACAGTTTAAACTACAAATGTTGAAATAAAAATGGTACCCCATGTTTATCACTACATCATCCCCTCCGCCATATTGCATTCTCTATAAAATAACACGAAATTCCTTACTTTTACACACTCTCCTGCAGAAAATCTCCACTCACAACAGTTACCACAATTTAAACCACAAATGTTGAAATAAAAATGGTACCCCATGTTTATCACTACATCATCGCCTCCGCCATGTTGCGCGTTCTCTACAATAGAGTCGATTCTGAGCAAAACGCGAGGATAACTGAAAAAATAAAGCGTAGCAAACGGAAATTGTCGGGGAAGCAAAAAGGCATCGGGGAGGAACAAGTGGCATTGAAGCCGGTCTCACGCGTGGCACGTCGCCGGTCAGGTGAGCTGAATTCGCGCGCGTAAATCACGCGGACGAAAACGGGTTTTCGGCCGTTTAACTCCGGACTTGGGTTGCGGTTTGCGTCCGCGTTTAGCGCGAATAAATTCGACACGAGTGATTTACGTGCGCGACCGCGACGACCTCACCGACTCGTTTTTTCGCTACGCGATATACCACGGAGTCACGTGGCGTCCATTTAAGGATGCTTTGATAGGATCGAGGGGGAAGCAGGTGGAGCGTTGTGTGTCCGGCGAAGGTTAACGGCCAGTGATTTCAGCTGGTACCGTTTCGCAGATCTCTACGGTTTCATATTCGCGCGCTTTTGCTCGTCGAACTTGCGGTTCGAATTCTATTCAACGCGATGATTTGAATTCGAGTTGAAAGATTTGAATGTGAAGATTCGAACGATTGTATCTGCTTGTTGGAATTCGATTTTAAGTAGAAATATCTGAGCGTGAATACTCGAAATGAGCTCTAAAACTGTAAATTGCTTTGAAAAATTATAATCAACGAACAACGTTACAATCTCTCCGAGAAGAGTCTCTGTCATGGACGTAAGAGGAGTTAGATCGTTCGATTTTCAAAATTCGCGGTATATCTGGACGCTAGATCCAGAACTCTTAAAAGAGTCGTAAGAAATTCGCAAAACTTTCCCGCCTGGTAATCTCGCAACAGTAAATAAACATTTATCTAGCCGGTAGATAAAAAACACACTTATCTGCTCGCTAACGTGACTAACGACTTATCTGGATTTCGAGAAATTTTGCTTTTAAAATACTGCACATGGAAAGGTACGCTCGAGTTGATTGTCAACTCGCATCCGACCGATCGGCGCTTATAATCGAGCTTCGATATCGTCCGCAGTACTTTCAAACTCGAGCCAAGTGTCGATAGAAACGTATAAAAATTGCCAATGCGCTGGTCGAAGCTTCAGAATTATCGAATGATCGATTCCAACGCAATTTAAACCTCGAACCACGTACAATTCGCGTTTCAATTAATTTCTAATCAATATTCAACAATTAAAAGTCACATTCAATTCACATATTTCATTTCAAACAACCACAAAACTACAAATTAACATATTTTGCTTAAACTTTCCATTTTCTGTACAATTCTAAGTCTGATAGCAAACGATACTGTGCCTAACTGTAAAGATTCGAAAGTTATAGCAAACTATGTCATACGCGCGATTTTAACCAAAAAAGGCACAAAATAATGGAATTTTAATCAAACTCAAAATTCACAAAGTGCTTGAAACGTTTAAAATATGTAACATGACTTTTAATAATTCTTTAATAATAATTATTGGAGACAGATTGAAAATGGAGGACTCAGTTCACCTCAGCTGTTTAATTCACATAGGAATGTTTAAATGGAAATCGAACGATTGGAATATCGGTCGCCTCTGGAATCGAGGATGCGTTCAGAGCAGGCGACTCCGGTGAAATTCAGAACAGATCCTTGTGTCGTGACAAGTGGAAACCCAGCTGCTTTCCATTTCTAACGATCACCGATCGCCGGAGACCAATGGTTACAGAGCTCTGTGAACCACGAAAACGCGATTTCTATTTTTTCCTCCGACGCTGCACGCTGGTCCCGTGGATCGCAAAACTTTCGATCCGCGAGCGATCTTTATTTTTGTTCAATTCGTAGGTGAGGGTTACAATTCGTAGAGCAGCGAAAATGAATCGAATCGGTAAAAAAATCGCGGTTGAAAAGAACGTTCGACGAGAAGCAAGGTTCGATCGACTCGTTTTTCGACTCGAACGACGGTGGAGATCGATACGATTTCTTTTTCTGTCATTGTGCTTCGACGAGCGACAATATTTTTTCGATCACGCTCTCATTGTTGATTCAGCAGAGTTCAGAGAAACGTCCGCCATGGCTGGAAACGATGACAACGCTTCTACGATTATGTCGAACAGAAGTTCTGCAAAGTATCTACGAGTCGAGATTCGATTATTTTCGACTCGGTTCTTGGAAACGATTACGTTCTACCAAAGAATCTAGGTATTTTTAGTTCGAAATAATTTAGAATAATTTCCGTGAAAATTATTTTTATAATAGTTATTCGATTAAGAAGAATTTCTTTTTCATTCTTGAATCAGATGCAAGTAAATTTATGTAGGAGGGTATACAAAATCGTCGAGAGATTGGGAAACCGTGTTATTAAATCGATTCTTGGAAGCTATCGGTATGAAAAACATTTAAACGCGTTTCGTGGAAAATGTCGGCCGATGATCGGTGCTCGGTCACGAAATCTGAGTTATCTTCCAGTACACCCCGGAAAGAGCCAGCAATTTCACACAAATCGAGTTTAAAATAAACCAGCGCCGATTTCTTGAAATCGTTATATAAGGATGAACCGTCGACGCTTCGATTTCGAGTTCCACGTATATTCCAGATCCAAAGACGATTACCAATAACCACTGAAAAGACAAAAACCTAACAAACATCTCTGCGTGAAACTACCTTCAAAAAATTCAAACGCAAGTTCAATTTCAAGCGAAAGTATTTCCCAAAATCGTTCGTTTCCACCAAAAAAACAAAAACCTAGCAAACTTCTCTGCACGAAACTACCTTGAAAAAATTCAAACGCAGGTTCAATTTCAAGCGAAAGCATTTCCCAAAATCGATGGTTTCCACCAAAAAAAAATCACTCCCGCCTAATCTGGATCGCGATCCGCGTCAGAAACGCGACTGTCGGTCGCAGGATCGGCGATTGGAACGAGTTCCGATCGATGAGAAAGGGGCCTCCATTAAATCGGCGTCCATGTTGAGTCTCGGTCGCGACGCGAGGGCCAGGGAGCGCGAAAGGGCCTCGCAAGAGGTGAAACACCGGCAAGGGCTGAAGCGCCACGCCCTGTATCCGCAATGCACCCTCTGGCAGAGCCGGTGTCGCAGAGCGCCGCGGAAACGGGAGCAGTGTCAGAGTCCATCGAGGGCGTACATGCGCACTTCCGCCAACCGGCGCCTCCTACGAATCGTAGGATGCTGCGCTGAACCAATGGTGGGGGCTGACGCCCCGGTATTGACCGCCTCTCATCTCTCCGAGCTTTTATCTCGTCTCCCTCTCCGCCGCGTCGGCTAGCTCCCCTCTTTTCACGATTGGGTGCCATTCCTCTCCACTCCCCTTAGCTCCGTCTCTGTTCCCGGCTCGTTTCTCATCTCGCGTCGAGTCTGCCCCGATTTCCGTTCCTTCCTCGCTCGTTCGCGACTAATTAAATCGTTTGCTTCGATCGCGCCTGTCGAGCCAAAGCGGAGGAGATCGTCGCGACGTTCGATACCTCGTCTCGGGTCTAATTTTCCTGGAGTCTGTTTAACCCCTGTCCGTGTCGACGCCAGTTCGATATCCCGTTTCGCCTTCCATCGTTCTCCGGCACGCGAATATTTAAATCGACGGAGATGTATTGATATGGAGGAATATCTAAATGGACCGAGATCGCATGGAATGAAATACGAAAGGTGGTTCAATTGTTGTCAGCGGGTAGAAACTCTGTGGATGAAAAAGACGACCTTAATTTAAAACGAAAGCTTTCGTGAAAATGGTAGTTTATAGAATTTTACGGAGTCATCCTATCTCAGACGCGAAATAAGCTTCTTTATACATATATTCATATGGTTTCCCATTGGATCGTCCATTCTATTCGAGTTCACCTTCTCATCTCCCAACGCTCGGATCTCCCTCCGTATTTCCCATCTCTTTCGCCCTTCTCCCCGCGTTTCGTCGAGCGCGTCGCGTCGTCGTAGTTGTCGTCCCTTATTCTCTCTCTCTTTTTCTCTCTCCTCTCGTTGCTCTCCTATGCACCACCTCCCCGCCGCCCCGGAGCACCCCCCTCGGACCCGCTCTCGCCACGCTCGGATACACCCACGCAGCACCACGCAGGAGAAGCAAAGATGGCGGTCGGTTATACCGTGTTTCGAGAGTCGTAGCTCTGACAACCTTGGACTTACCCAGCCGTAACACCCTGCCACCCTCTCCGTGCGCCCTCGGTGACACACGCTCTCCTCTCTTCTTTTTCCCCCTTTTTCGCCTGTTTCCGGTCTGTGCTCGCGGCAGAAGGAGAGGGAGAGACGCGGTTAGGACGGAAGGGAGAGACACGCGGAATTCAGATTTTACGCAGAATGTTCTGCGTTGGAATATTAAGTTCGCAGGGTTAATATTTATTTGAGACCCCTTCGCGACTTTCATTTTTTCTTGGTACTTCGTTCAGCCTCAAAATCGAGAGAACTTTTGGAAGAATACAGGGTGTTTCGTTGGAAACAAGCCGGTTAAATGTCTTCTCTATCTGATAACACCAAAGATATTTCTTACGTAATTTAAATGGCCCCAACAGACGAATCGGACGGAAGAAACCATTTGATGGTTTCACACTGTGATTAATTCGAAAAGTGCCACAGATGAAGAAGATATTTATATGGATGGGATTGAACAAATCTCAAGGACTCTAGGAGAAGATAAAATTAGTACTACAAATTGCGATGGCACCCGATGATCATGGATTCCACGACAGTCTCTACGAAGACTTTGTATATTGAGATTAGATTCTACTTCTGGTGGGTCCAAAGTTTCCACGAAAGTAGATCACGCCGCGTGTATCGAGCCGTGCCTCGATGGAAGATTTAGTTTCGCGACGTGCAAGATCGATATCTCCAGGTGCCGCCAGTTATCACGCGCGTATTCATTTCTGTTTCTCCTCGTTTTCGACTTAATCTGATTAAGGAGATTTAATTCTGCGTCGGAAGATCGGTATCGCCAGCTGGCAAAATTAACATCATCGTTGACACGTACGCTCTCGTTCAAACACGTAAAGACATTCTACGTTTTCGATTAATCTTAAACGAAATTCTTTCTGTGTCTTTTTACGTGGCAACAAGAAACAACGTGATCTGATAGTCTTCTTTCCATTTTTTAAAGACCTCTTTTCTTCTTTTGAAACTTATTTAAAACAGTGCAACGCAAAGTAACTCTATAACTCTGTTTTGTTATCAACACATAGAAATCAATTTTTAATATTTGTAAAATGAGGTATTTGTTAATATTCTTGGTTCGATATTTAATTTCAAGTGCGTCGAACACTACGTTTAACGTAAAAACACAATTTTCCTCGATTACACATCGAACAAAAAGACTGAAAGTTATTCATCGAGTTGTAATACGATTCAAGCTCCATTTTCACCGGCAGATAAATTCGTTCGATGGAACAAAACGTGAATAATCACCGAAGAATGCCCCACTCGGATGGCCGTATAATTACAGACGAATCATCGAGTTCCATCGAGCGGCTCCACGCGCAGCGCGACAACGTCGAAACGATTTCGAAACACGCCATTATCTCTGCCAGAGCATGATCGACAGGCTTTCTCCGAAAACGATGATCTGCCGGTGTGTAAACACGAGAAATGACCTCTAGAGCACGGGAGCAAACAGTATCGAGCGTCGTCTCCAGTCCCCGAGGAAAAGGAAAAAGTGCCCCGCTGTGTGGATCGTCTATATTTGTTTCTATTCCCAACACGGTTTTTTCCGGTCCCTTCGTCTCCTCGACAGAGATACCGTGGCCCCTCTCGATTTGCGTGGAATACAGAAAAAAATTGGTACCCGTTCCACGTGTTTCTCGTTTTTCTTTCGCTTTTTTACTTCGCCTGCTTTAGCCACTGAGGTCAATTACCTTACGTAAGATCGAGCACTTCTCTAATTTCAAATATTTCTGTAAATATTTGAACACTTGAAATTTATGGGTAACTGATACTATTCGTATTTTGAATTTCAAGTTGCAGGATTTTCGGAGATAGATGTTAATAATTGTAATGAATCTTGCGAGAGAAGAAATAATAATTAGACCAAGTGGCAGCGCTAAAATTTACACTTCTGAATGTAATATTGCTAGAAGATTTCGCTATAAAACTGAAAGAGTTGCGATTTTCAGCTAATAATTTTTGTAGATGGATATTTGAGCGAAGAACATAGCATCCAGAGCCTCCAAAATGGCCACGTTCTACAATATCAAAGCAGCCAACGCTTCAATAAAAAAAAAATTTTCAAAGCGCGTAATAATCTCCGGAAACAATTACAAACTAACAAATTGCTCTCTTCGAGGGCAGTTGAACAATAATCTTCCAGCGTTTTAACCGCAACGCAGCATCGATCGATTTTCCCCGGCATCGCAGCGCTCGCGGAACAATAAAACGCTGCGTTCGCAATGGGAAACGTTAAAACGTAGAAAGAAACACGATTCTCACGTTTTCAGGATTTTCTTGGGAACGAGCAGCACGCGGATCCACCGACGCAACGGGCACGGATGAAAAATGAAAGGCAACGGATCGCTTCGAACGTAGCCTGCGGATCGAAGCCGCGGAAAATCTTTGCCTCCTTTTCTCAGGCCCGGGCGAAACCGCGGCGAATCGGTAATCGCGATATTCTAATTTATCCCTCCGTCCCCCGACACCTTCTCCTCGTTTCGATGCATCGCCATGGAACGAGCGAGCCTCGTTTCCCTCGCGAACTCGGCTGCCATGCCTGTGTCGTAATCTTAACGAGCCATTTCTCCGTTTCTCGCGTGGCAATCGACGTTTCTGATCTTGTTAATTAAAACGGGTCGACCATTTTCTTTTTCTCTTTCTACCCAGAGGCGAGAGGATTTAATTGATTCAACCAGCGAACAAGATTGATAATAATTGCAATTACGCGAATCGCGGGTAAAGATTACGCGCGCCTATTCGCGAGATTACTCTTTCTGTTAACCAAACGAGGAACAAAGGCGATTTTCAAACGATTCTCCAAACGGAACGAAAAGCAATCTCGAAAGCGACGACAAAGCAGATATCAGTCCACCTGTTTTCCCCTTGATACAACCAACGAGCATCGATCAATTATTTATATTAATTACGTGGCTCGTGAATAGCGATCACGATCCAATCGTCGAGCGAAAGCAACCCTCGTACCTGCACACGAACCAGCTTCCCACGAAGAGCCCTGTACGAACCGCTATGCGCCCCCTATCGATCCGCGTCGCGATGGAGAAGAAGGAAATTGCTCGAGCAAGAACGAGCCGAATAGCTCGGCCTCTGTCGCGGTTTTCTCCTTCGTTACTATTGACCGACGTGTGCAAAGCCACCACGAGGGATGGCCGCGCAAAGAATCCCTCGTATACGTGGCCCAACCGAGTGTTTCCGCATATGCCTAGAGCCGCGGTCGTCATACCTACGATTCGTTAACGGATCGTTACCAGCGGGACCGCAGAGCCGTAAGGGGATTAACCAAGTGACCTGATCGGTCGAATTGCGATCTAAGGTGGACGCGGTACAGTAGACTCTCGTATAACGCGGTTAACACGCGTCCTATGGGTCTGCGTAACAGAAAACTGTGCTGTACAGCAATTCGCCGCGTTGCACTCAAGATGTCGCGTTATATCGAAAAAGTAATCGCAGATATTGCAGTTAATTGAACTTGCGTTATACGGGAGTCCACTGTACTTATTTCCCTTAAGAAATAGATTGGATATGGATTTTGAGGGTTAACGCTTGCGTTGGTGGAGGGTGCAGTAAGATTACAGATGGTTTCGTTCGATTTTCTAACGTTTGATGCGTAGATAAACATGCGTAGGTAACAGTAGCTATAGGTTCCCTTGTTTTTTTCTTGGATTAGCTGCTGAAAGAAAGAATTTATTTGTAAACACTTCTCTTTTATCCAAGAAATTAACTGATTTAGTTCGATTTCCAGCAGCGAGTTTCGGAGATTTCAATGCGAGAGGAACCACCGAAACGCTGAACACTTTCGAACGACCATCGAAGCGGATGTTAATTAGGACGTTTGCCTGGAGGGTGAGAAAAGGGAGCGGTTGACTTTCCGCGCCACGCCCTAATTCGCCTTTCACGGACCCTTCTTCCCTGTGAAAACGTGCTTTTCTCGCTTGTTACCCTCGACAGACCATCGTCACGAATGGAATTGACGCTAATACTCGAATTCTCCGACGAATTCTGTTCGCCAATTTCATCCACCCCTTCGTACGCGTTTCTTCGTTTTCTGAAACCGTCGAGTGTTCTATCTGGTTTCAAGTGGACAAATTTCGAGCACAATGGCTATATCAGAGACACTCGAGCGAGATTAAGGGAATACAAAGGTCCGTTATCGATTCTATCACCGGTGCAGAATCTTTCCAATTAAGAAATCGATCGTCGCTCAATGATATTCTCGTATCTCGCCGGTTTTATTATACCTGGCCGCTTTCGTTGGCAATAAACGTGGCTTAAATACCTGTTTCTCCATTACTATACCATTTCCAGATGATATTGAAACAAACAGCTAAATTATTGGTATTTAAAATAGAAAATTATGCAGTTTATAAATCGAATATCATCGAAATATATGGTAGCAATTTTTGATTATCTTTGCGACGAATATCGAGATAAATTTGGGTCGTTTTTTTTTTAAACGACACAACTATGACATAAACTATACATTCCTAGCCTTCTCGAATATAAAGTTTCCCAAGTTTACTCGAATTTATTATCTGACAAAATTAATTCAGAAACTTCTCTGTCCATTTACACCTTCTCATCCTTAACACACGCATAATTTCCCACCAGCTACTCAATTCTCCGCGTCACTTCCTTCCACGCTAAAATCTACGCGTCTTCGTCATTGCCTCTTATCTAATACGAAAACGATAAAAAAATGAAACGCAGCGCGTCCGTGTAGGTGTTGAATAAGTTTTTTTCCCTGGCGAGATACTCCAGTTCCATCCAGTTCCTCTCGAAGATGGCCAGTCCTTTCACGGAAGCGGCTCGATAGATAATTTCCTCGATAAGAGGAGGTTTCAGGTCCTTATCTACGTGGACTTAGACTGACAAGTCGCCCGTACGATCCTCCCTCTCCTTCCGTCAGCGATCGTCGATGCTCGTAGATTAGAATTCAGACACGTCAGCGTCGCGAGATCGCGTCCGCGCCTTTTCTTCCCATTGGGCGAATCGCGTGTGTATCGAGCAGCGTCAAAGAAAAAAAAAAAAAAGGAAGAAAAAAGATCGATACGAGCTTCCTGGAAACTGAGTGACTGGCTGGCTGGGTTGGTTACTTCTCTCTCCTGCTCTCTCCCTCTCTCTTTGCTCGGATACCAGAGGTACGATTGCGTCATCGTACGATCCGCGTAATCTCGTTATCTCGTAAGCTCTCGCACCGCAGACGCGAACTTTTCCCTGCGTTTTCGATGTCGCGAGCGACTATGGCGGCTGTGGTTCCAATGGAGAACGAGGAGCCCTCGAGGAGCTTCGCGGATGGGGGATGGTTGTGTAGGTCTATCGGGTTCATTTCGAAGTTAAAATGCTTTCAAGTAGTTAAATTTGTGTTTTATAAAGATTATTCGATATATCGTGCAGCTGTTAAAAGAAAGAGGGACAACTAAAATTGAAACTTTCAATTTGATGCTCTTCCATGCGCTCTTCTTCCAGGAAGTATCGAACAATTTTACTCCGTAGAGGTGGATAGCTATTTGGTCCTTAGATTTTAGAGGCGTAACGGGAAATGATGCGAGATGTTGGGGTCGTAATCCTTTTAGGAATTTTTTAGAAACAGGTTAGCGGTTTAGTGACTCTCGATTGAGTTAGATAATTAAACTCGGAGGCTCGAGCTTATCTTTGATTATAGATTGTGTAAGATTCGGATTACGTTGTCTCTGCTTGCGTTTAATTCGCCATTTTTTATCAGAAAGTTGTATACATTTGTAGCTTCTTTTCGACTGCTTCCAACAATTTAGAAATCAGTGGAAATTAGTGGAAGCAAATTAATATAGAAAAACGAACTCTAAACAAATATTGGACCACGAGCCAAGCGACGAGACGAAATTTTCAAAATCTAATCCATTGCGCCAGCGTTTCGTAAACGGTTTCGAATCCTACGGAGATTATCGCTCGGATCTAAAATCAAAATCTAAAACCGAGATCCTCGAGGTTTCTAATTTCCGCTGAACATCAACCGGCGCCTAATTAATCGACAGAGCCGAGAGAATTCAACGGGATGATTATTCAGCGTTTTCACCGCGGTACGAAACGGAGCCTCGCGTAACATTGACACGCGAATTTCAATGGAGAACGTGCGCCGCGTTCTTGAAACGAAAATCCCATTACACGCAGACTTAATGGAGACACCGATAGGCATCGATATTTTCTGTGTTAATCGAGATAGCGAGAGAGAAAAAGGGACAGACGAAGAAGCGGCTTTAAACAGAGAGACAGACAGAGAGAAAGAGAGAGAGAGAGAGAGAGAGAGAGGGATAAGAGGAGAGGGAGAGACGAGCGAGAGAACGGTCACGAACGATAATATCTTCCTCTCCCTCTTTCCTCTTTGTTATAGCACTCGACTTGCTCATTAGTCATCGAATTTCGGTCGTTTCCTCACATCCTGCTGCCTTTCAGCCGAAATATTCCCAGGCCTCCGATAAATCGGCGCTAACGCGGTGCGTTAGGTCGATCAGAGGAACAATGGACGCCACTCGTTAGCGCGATCGCGAGAGTGAACGAGAAAAGAGCGGAAAAATCGTGCAAATTTGTCCGTCAGAGAAAAACACCGCGTTCTCCGTTCCGTAGACTCCCTCCTCGCCTCTTGTTTCCCTTCGACGTTCTCCTCGAACGCGTCGCAGAAAAAGTCGAGCGAAAAGCAGACCGTTTCCGGAACCGGTGACTTTTGATCCCTCCGCTTCGCCAACGTCGAATCAAGTTTATTGGAGCACAACAGTGTCGCCCATTTAGATAGGCTTCTGGCTATTTTAAGAGCGTTTCCACGATCCCAAACGATAAACATTCCGCGGAGACGATCAACCGTGCCTCTCGATTTCAAATGATAATTAAACTACGCGGAATCTGCGCGGACGAGAAAAGAATGTTTACTACGGATCACAATATTCGATATCCTCCATCTGTATCATCTCGCGACACCTGAACTTCCAATGTTTATATAGCGTGCTGGAATTGAATCGCGAACGAGAATTATTCACGAAAGCATCCGATCGTTCTCTGGCAAAGTTCCCCGTTACGACGGTATCTCCGAACAAGAACCCTGCTTCTCGTGGGCCTCCATTAACCGACAAGAAAGGGCGACCCGTAGGAAAGAGCGCAAAACGGGATCGATCGGGCCGAGCCGGGAACCCCTTATCGTCGGACGGTCACCTGACCGCGAAACAGGAAGAAGAGGAGACGTACCTTTCGTCGAGTAATCCATGCTTCCCTCAGCGTCGTGGTCGACTCATGGAGTCCCAAGGTCGGTCCCGGCACTTAACATCCAAACAAACGTTGTACGTTGCACTTAACACGAGGCCGCTCCGCCATGGGGGCCACACACGAACCAAGATCGATCGATCCTTCGTGAATCGTCACTCCTGCGTCGCTTCGTCTTATCTCGTGTCGACGACTCGGAGTCGCACGATCGCTCGCGGATTTACGTCGGAAATCGGGAGCACGGACGAGAGCGGAAACGGACGCAAACAAAACAGAGTCCTTCCTCGTATCTCGGCTAGCTGTTGTCCAAAGGAGACGCGGCGAGAACGGCGACGCGTGTCTCGCGGCGTCCTGCGTCAGCCTCCCGATGTTGCGTCGCGGCGCACGGTGTACCGTTCCTCCATCCGGCGAACAGCACTACTCGACGGTCACCACCATCACTGGCTTCCCGGTGTCTCGTCCCTTTAATCCGCACGGGCGCACTGGCTTCGTTCTCCTCGGTTCGTGTCACCATCCACGCGCGTCGAAGGGTCGCGAACGAATACGTGCCGAGGACTGGCCCGAGGAAAGGAGGCCGCTACCGGAGGTGGACGAGTCTCGAGTATCGTGTACCACGGATAGACGAGGACCGATTATACTCCCGATGGAGCGTGCTCGTGGACTGTCGGCGACGTGTGCGCTAGTGGGGGGTGAAAGAAGAAGAAAGAGACAGAGAGAAAGAGCGAGGGGAGGGGAAGAGGGGGAGAGAGAGAGAGAGAGAGAATGAGAGAGCGTGCGAGAAAAGAAGAAAGGTAAACGAGAGGAGAGCGCACACCAGAGGTCCACACGAGAACAGGTCACGACGGACTGACTCACCGCGTAGAAGTGACACGGTGCTTCTGACAATTTCTCTCAGCCTGCGCGCAAGAGCCTCATCATCCCTCCCACCTGCCCCCTCTTCCCCCTCCCTGGCGAACCGCTCGGCTCGGTTCGCGACCTCCCCACCTCTCCTGCCCCCACCACGAGCCGTGTGCCACGCCACCCTTCTCGCTCTCGTCTGTCCGTCCCTTCGGCGTCTCCGCGCGCGCGCGCGCGCGCGCCAGCGTGTGCTTCCCTTCCCCTTTTTCTGCCGTGCACACTTCTCTTCGGCCTCCTGTCTCCTAATCGCGCGTTTCTTTCTTTCTTTCTTTCTTTCCTCTTCATTTAACGTCACGCCGCTATCTTCCGTTCTCGTTCGTCGTCGGATGTACGCCGGCGTTCCCTTCGCCGTTAAAACCGATCTCGTTCCTTCCTTTTCCGCGTCGCCGCGGCGCCTCCGCGTCCTCCTTCGTTCCCAACAACTCCATCGTTCACGCTTCTTCCCCCGATAAAACAGCCGGCGACATCTGTCCCCGCGGCTCTTCTCACCGACGCTCCATATTATCCGTTCCCCATTAAATATCGTACACACCGTCGTATCTATCCACGTCCCCCATCCGTGCTCCTCCCGGCTCTTGCGGTCATCCCTACCACCGCTGCCCTTTCCCGCCCGGACACGTCGCTCCTTCCTACGCGTTCTCCACCGGAGAATCGCGGTGTAACCTCTCTCATCCGTCCCTCTCTCTTTCATCCCTACTCCCGCGGGCGCGAGCACGCTCCGAGCATCCTTCTCTCTCGCCTCTCGATCGTTCTCTCCCGGCTCCTGTAAGCGCTCCTCCGCCCCTCCGCCCACGCGTCCCGCTTCCACGACCCTCGCCTTTCCCCCCTTTCGTCAAGGGTCTCTCTCAGCCTTTCTCTTTCTCTCCGCGCTCTATCTATCTACCCCCACCAACGACAGTCCGTATCCATGCCAACGCCGCGCGATTCTTCCCTCTTTCGAGCCCTCTGGCAAACGCGATGCAACGGGAATTACGTAAAGGGGATGGCGTGCGCGCACTTCGACGCCGCGACGCTTTTCTATCAATGTTCCACACAGTTTCGAGCGTTTTTCCAAGTTAGAGTCATGTGGTTTCGTTTGATTTTTATCGTAGGAGATACGGATCGACGTCTACGGGTAGGTTTCATCGAGACACGACCTCTCGATGGCGAAGAGTAACGCTTGGTCTCTCGACTTAAGAGAGAAGGTATGGAGAATGAGTTAGGAAGGAATTAGAGAGTTGAACGGTCGAGTATGACGCGAATTAAATTTGCGTCACGGAAAGGTCGACGGATACATGACGCGTTCGAGATGTCTTTATGTGTCAATGGGTTGACCTCTTCGGCGACATTGATGGTATACGTGTGTAAGGCTAAGTTTTTTGGTAAATTATGATTATTTTTAGCGAAGAAGACGTATCAGATTTATTTTATTCATTCGTCATTGTCCTATTCCATTCGATATCTGTTTTATTGCTGTATCATTATATATCGAGATTAACCAAATTGTTTGTCACGATCGCTAATCCCCAAATATCAGATTCAAAGAAGAAGAATTCGTCTAAAAACGCTACCATTTAACCTTCACGGTTTTCTCCTAAAATAACACCATGTTTTGACTAAAATCAAGATGTTTGTTAGAGATTTATGTTAGGTATTGTTCTAGTATACCCCAGAACGTAATAAAAACTCAGCTTGGATGATTCATCGTGTCACAGACACCCAATTGTTTCCCAAGTCGAAAACAACTAAATGAGATGCGACACTTCCCCCTTCCAAACATTTATTCCACTCGCTTCGACGAGTTAATTTAGTAAAATCGTTACCCTCCAATGGAATAATCGTTCAACGGAAAAACAGAGATTAAAATGAGATAGAAAAAAGCAGGAAAAAAAAAAGAAACAACACAAAACAATGATAACCGGCCAAGGATCAATTTAAAACGTCGAAGGCGGTATCTTACGAACAATCTGCTTAATCTACATGTAAGTTGTTCTAAGGAGCCTGCGATAATACACGAGGCGAGCCGCTAAAATTGTCGTCGATAGTTCCCCTCGTCGATAAGGTGCAAGGTCCCCGTCATTGGATGGATGACCGAGCATTAAAAAAAGTTTCGTTAGATAATGTATGCTCGCGCGTCGTGCGTCAGCTCGGGCAGAAACAGCGGCGAGGAAGACGGCGATGGAAAAACGGCGAAGCCGCGTTTTAACGCGGCCGCCATTCTGCGATAGCGATAAAAATTTGTCCGCGACGACATCGTTATTCCGGCGGAACTCCCATAAACTCCCGTTCAGCCATTCGGTATTCGCCTCGCGCGATTACTTTTTGTTTTTTCTTTCCTTTACCTCGCAATCTTTCGCCACGCGATGAAGTCGCTTAGTATTTATTTATTGAAATTCAAGATGTCCGCGGCATGTAGTTAGAAAGAATGATAACACACTTCACTTTCCGAGCGAGCATTCCTGAATATAATCAGTGGCAATAAACATTCGAATTATCTGCGGTAATTAACCCTTAACGGTCGATAATTGTTCTTTTTTTTTTCTGTCGATAATGACGCGGTATGATATACAGGATATTCTTTTGCTCGTTTCGAGCAGTCTTGCACGCGATGTCCACTAACTTGGGAACCTTATTTTTAAGGGATCGAACAAGATTTGGATCTTAAGACTCGATGAATACGTTGATTGTCAATTTAAGACTCGCATCCCTTCAAATGTCTGAGAAATCAAATAGATCAGTGATCGACAATCAACGATCCGAACGAGTGAACAGGAGGAGAGTTTCTCTAACTAAGGCTTCTTAATTGCCGACGAACACCGTTAAAGAAACCCTGAAATCTAGAATACTCTCGAACCAACATTAAGGACCGTGAACAACCGGGACCACGAAAGCTCACCGCGTCCTCCACTTTATTGCACTCGAAGACACGCGGTACTCGTAATCCTCCTCCCATCCAGGGCCTTCCACAAACGAATCCACGCGCACCGTTCCCAACCCTAATCAACGAGACTTGCACACGAATAATGCGTCCATTCTGCGAACACCAGCGGAGAACCGCGCGTCCCGCACAAACGGTCGAGTATCTTGGCGATAATTGTTTAGCTTCGAATTTATTGCCTGTCAAACGTGGACCGCCCCGCCTATACCGGCGTTCTCGAGCGCGTAAACAACCGGACATTATTACCAGCATTACCAACTGATCCCTTTCCATTCACCGCGGGTTGGTTCGCAGCCGTTTTCCGGCGAGCCCCTCCAGAAATCACAATAACCATCGGGCCCAGGCGACGAAAATGGCGCGGGGTACCTGCGCTGCGGATGGCGGTCGTGATCGCGACCACCACGACGCGGTCAAGTGCCTCCCCGCGTCCGTTTAATTTATGAAAATGCTCCGCGATTCGTTTTGCGATCAACTTTCGTTTTATTGCTGCCTCTGGCTACCGCCCTTTTGCTACCGTTTCCGATAGACACTCGAAGAGTTCGATTGCTGAGTCCTCTTCTTTTTCCTTCTTTTTATAAACAGGTATTTGAAAGGGACGAAGGGTGAACGTAGACTGTCTGGTAGTTTTTGAAAAAAATTGTTAGGACCAGAAGATAAAAGAGGACAAAACAAAGATCTTGATTATTAAAATCTGTAAAGAGTCCTTTTTGACGTGAAACGATGCGCGTCACAGAATTACAGATTCATCGTCCATCGCCTCTACTAAAATTTCTCTTACAGCACAAACGCGCGGTCCCAATTTGCAACGGGACAAAAAACCAGAGAGATGTTACTCTGGAAAAGTACGTTGCGTCCGTTCGAGGCAACGCGGCAGGAGTTAGGATGAAACCACCCTCTTTGCGCGGCAACCCCTTCAGAATCAGCATAAAGATCGCATACCTGCGGCTAACAAAAAGAAGCACAATCTCTCGAAGTCTGTTGGTCAAACAGCCGCGTCTCCTCGGACCCAATAAAATATAATACGGCACAACAGTTGACTCTGGGGTATTATTATGCTCGAGACATTAGGACCATCCGGGAGAAACAACGAGAAGCTTCCCTCTAACGTTTCGCAAAGAGGGTGTCCAGGCTGTTCCTTATGCTAATGTCGGATACCTGAGGCGCACCGCGCGAATTCGTCCGATTGAACCCTTTGTCGTCCACTCCGGAGAGAGACGGATAATCTGGGCTACGTGTTTCCCAACGTTTTCGTTTCGTTATTGCTTTTGGCAGGTACGGAAGACGCGAGACATTCGATCTTCCAGTCGAATTTTCCATTTCGTAATTGATCAATATATGTGAGAATGGACGAGCGAATGCGCGGCAGTGGTTGAGGGATAAGAGAAATGAGAGAGTTTTTATCAGTGAGAGCTGGAAGTCGGATAGAATCTTAAAAAATATGGATATATTTCACTAAGAAGAGTGTTAAGGTAGAAATTTGATTAGCCATCATGGCGTATATCAAAGAAAAATAGCAATTCCTTTAAATTAATCGATGGTTTGATAATCGAGATTATGTCTATATAAATGAAGAACGAAGGGGGTTGTAGAATTCGTCTGAACGAGGGTTTTGTCGGAGAAGATGAAAAGTTCTCGAAGTGAAAGGCTATTAAAGACTAAATTGCTTCTAAAAATAAAGAGGAAACAATTCGACCAACACGGTAGATAAGAAGAAACGAGAAACAAGCTCGCATTACAGCGCACTTTCATCGTGTCTACCATCTAGGTACAAACAAACAGTTAGCTTCTTTGCATCCCTTCCGAAGGAAGCGTTCATTAGAACGGTCCCCTTTTAGCCGCCACGTGAAAAGGTCCTCGGAAGCCTTTTGTGCGTCGCGCGGAAAATAAAAATGGGTATCTTCGACGCGGAGGGTAGCGGATTGACCGCGATGTCCAGATGGTCCATCCCGTGAGCGGTGGCGCTGGAGAAAGGGGTGGAAATCGTAACCCTCGTCATTATTACGGATCTCGCGTCTGGACCTGTCGGAAGTCAAATTTGATGCGGGAAAAAATCGGGATCGCAGTTGACTTCCAACCGTTTCCGCTTCTACCTGCGCCCTTGCGAGGGTCTCCTCGCGTCACCAATTTTGGGACGGACATTAGCCCCGACTAACCTTGACCGAAAGCAAAAAAGTTTGAAGACGCACACGCGCGTTCTCGTCTCCTCGTTGGGAGTGTTAAGATCGCCTTTTGAGAATTATCGATGATTTCAAATAGGATAGTTAAATAGAATTGAAAAGAAAGTTTCATAATTGTGTCAACTTTCTTTTTGACAAGCGAACGATCGACATACCGATTATCCCAGTTTTAACAGACGAAACGAAGCAAACTTTTGTCCAAAGTGCTCAGTTATTACTTGCATGCATAATCTTAAGAATGCGTGTCCATTTGAGAGCAAAATCATCGCAAGCCGCTCTCGAGAGTTAACTTTACTTATAAATTTGACTCTTGAGCACAATATTTGCAACAGTTCTACCCTCAGATATGTTTCGTGAAAGATCGACGCGAGGAGAAAAAGAATAATTTCAATATGAAATTAGAACGTAGAGAACGCAGAAAACTAAGACGCAAAAGGGAGCAATTAGCCGTGGTATTGCATACGCGGCTTAGAAAAAAAGGTGGAGTCGTAAACGAAAGGACGGAAGGGGGAGAGTTTCCTGGAGAGCACGTAGAATCGCAACCTTCGCGTGGAAGACGTTGTCTTCGGTGGAAAATTAGCGGAAGGGCCGCGGTATACCTGTTTGCATACCTGGACGATTCCTGGCACAATGACACGAATTGCTGGGGCAATGAATCTGTCAGCGGCCGGCAGGATTCCCCAACGACGTCCTGTCCCAATTTCAATCCCGCAGAATTTATATCGGTCGAGAATTTCCAAGGAAAGCAATCTGGCCGACGATAGTCCGGCGAATAGACCTAATAATCGCTTTCTCGGCGTCGAATGGCGATTGTTTGCGTGGCAATGGCACAATGCGCTTGGGTGCCATCTTTCGAATTCATCTTCGCGAGGATCTTTTGGTTTTTACTTCAGAACTTTCGTTGTACAGAAATTCTGAGACAAATTGTTGCTAATCGAGAATATCTAATAATACTTTTTAATTGTGTTTTGTATATTTAAAAAGATTGTTCAAGTTTTTCCTTTCTAACTAGAGAAATATGATAAGAATATACTTAAAAGGAGATCTACAGGAGAGCAAAGTATATCTTCACACAACCTAATTAGTGAAATTCGCTGTAACAAGTATACTACACCCTAACATACTCTAATATAACTGTTATACGATATCCAGACATTCTCATTTTACATCGTCACAAATTATCCAAATTCGAAGAGAAGGCGCATCGCGAATTTTCTCAAGAAAAAACGCAATTTTGTTAATTAAAAAAGAATCTATGCAAAAGTTTTTTCACCACTGTACGCACAGTGAATCTGCAACCGGTGCGAGAGTTATTTCCGCGTGGTTTCATCCCTGGAAAATTTGTTTGCCACAGTTCCTTTAGGGGTGCCGCGCAGTTCGCGCAGGCGACGAAGGGCGGTAAAACGGCCGCCGCAATAAAAGGGATTAACAAGTTCCTGGCCAACGAGCCAGGCTGAATAAGTCAGTGAAAAGCTTCTTTAATCCGCAATCGCGTTATTATATAGCGAGCCGTAAACGAAGGTAAGTATACAGCCCAAGTGGCGGGCTTTAGGTCGAACCACCCCACGGCTAATGACGTCCTCCGAGGCGAGGCTGACGCCTCTTCTTCGACACCGTCTCGACGTCTCGACGCCCCTTTCGTATCTTTCTCTTTTATTATATTTATCTCTTACTTGCCACTGATTTCACACGTACGCACAAAACATATCGAGAAATTCAGTTCCTTGGTATATGCGTGCATAGTATTCTTGGTTTGGCGATAGAATTGGAAAGGGGATGAATTTACAATAAACGAGGATGTAGATAACAATTTTTTCAAATCTGGCATTTGGCTAATTGCATAAAAGATAAGTTGGAGATGTAACGATGTCGACTCGTATTCATTTGCCACTTGCAAAACTAAATTTTCTAAGGAAGAGAACGAAATCTAAAAGGGAAGAATGTTACTTCAGTCTTATTGTCGCATGGAAATTCATCCCCTTCTGCGTTCGCGCCACCAGATTGGAAATCTGTTTGTATCTAAAGGTGCGCGTCGACTTTTTCTATCCCCTTCACGAGAGAGTTTGGCGACAATGGACTCCTTCGGTCCGAAGCATTGCCAGCTCTAATCCCTGTGCCGTTACGTATTCACTCGCTTTTGTCCGACGACCGTGGCGGCTTCGTAAGAGCGTATTCAGACTAATTACTGGCGACGTTTGGGAAATCTTCGAGATTAGCGGACGTAAGTCACCGTTTACTGCTTAAGGGCCGCGATCAGGGCCAAGATACGCTTAATGGTCTAAGCGCGAACATCTGGGGGTTGTTTTTCAAAGAAATCGTTGCGCTATTGCGATCAGCTCGCCGAGGAACGATTAGCCGACGATCCTCTTGTGTCTCGTCGAACGAATGCTCCTTATTGTTCTTAAGAACAATTCGAACGTATGTCTTTTCTTTTCTCGCTGAGATTACGAATGAGCAGTGATTGAAAATACATTTTTTGACAGATTAATTTTGATCAACTTTTGTTCAGAGATGAAACTTGATCATCCACTGCAAGTGGACATACGAAAATGGTACCTAAATTCAGTGATTAGTGTGCGCTTTTGGTATTTATTTAAGTGTTTTAAAAAATAGAGAGTTCCATTGTGAGTCGCTTCTTTTGTGGCGGGATTCACGCGATAATTTAAAGCAGAATTTAAAAGATTCTTCGACCGTGACCCTCTTATAAGAAGTACATTTCGCGTGGTGACCTACTATACATTCTCGCTCATTATCTTTTTGGTCATCACGAGCCCATATCGATTCCATGACTCACGTCCATTCAGTTGAACATTCGTCGTAATTTCTGCCGCCTTTCCTCTGAGAATATCTGCCTCGCGTATACCAAGGAATTTCGCCTATCTGACTGCTCTAATCTGTATCAGAGTTGTGCTACATAAGAAAGCGACGAGATATAACTACAATTGAAGAGAAAAGAATTGAAATTTCACAAGAAAATGTATCTCTTCCGCGTTATAAAACGGAAGGTAGCCCAACTTCTCACGAAGTAATACCCAAATGCATAGAATTGATAGAAGACACGAGAAGATACCGCAAACCTACTACAAAAGCTACAAAGCAACCCCTAAATTACTATTACACAAAATGATTTCAATCACCAAAGAATTTCTTCTGTACAAAGTATCTCGCAAAAGTATTTTGGAACTCGAAAACACGTGATACCACAAACTTACTACAAAAACTACAAAGCATCCCCTAAATTATTATTGCACAAAATTATTTCGATCGTCAAAGAATTTCTTCTGAACAAAGCATCTTGAAACAACACGAAAGGATACCAGAAACCAACCACAGCTACAAAATACCCTCCAAACCAGTGCGCAAAATTATTCCGACCCGCACGGAATCTCCATCGCCCAAGGAGTTCCCTGGACGTTCCCAAGAAACGCAACGTTTCCACGAGAATCTCATTTTCAGAGCGATACCCGCCGTTTCGCGGCTATCGTGTGTATCGTGGCCGGATCGAGGAGCGGCGGGCATCGTGAGTAAGGTCGGCATCGACCACGGTTTCCGGGACGGAAACCTGTCAACGCGACCGCGTAACTCTGATGGTGTTCGTGAACGCGCACGTTCCCTACGCGGTTCTGATAACGCGTCGCCCTGGCTGGCAAACTGTCACGGGATCGACGAGTACGTGGACGCGTCGTGGTGATGCTGCGACGATCGGTATAACCATTTTCTGGTGGCGGTCCCGGGTGGAAACCCTGTGCGTGGCCAGTCGCGCTGATAAACCGTGAGCGAAGCGCGATTAGATCGCTCTTGTTTGCTCCACCTCGCCCATGTTTGAACGGTGATGTCACCGTTGGTCCATCCGGCCCCGGATTAGGTCAAAGTCTCTATTGGGCTGATAAAAATCGAACCGTTCATCCGGCCCGAAATTCTATCGACGAAGCTTCCAATTTTTTGCTTCGTTTTTTCTATCGTGCTCTCTGGTTCAGACTTTTGTGGTGGTCGTGTGCATTGTCGCGGGGGTGCAGTGGCGCGTATCGTGATTTGGGGTAAGTAGTAACGGAGTATGAGTTTTGGGGATGAACCGAGTTTTAGTTAGTTGATTAAGGAATAAGTTTTTTTTATTTCGTGCGGTTTATTTTTATTAATGTTGATCGGAGCTGGTGGAAGTCAGAGTCGAGTATGGCGAAGGTTGTTATGGATCATTGTAGATGAAGTTGAGCGAGGTTATTAAAGTTTTCTATAACGTATGAAGTAGAAATAATTTTATTCTACTAATAAGCGTTCTTTCTGGAATTTTTGTCGTCGAGTGTCATGTTATTTGGTATATAAATGGAGGCATTGCAAAAGTGCTTGCAAAGTGGAGCAAGAAAGCTTCCATATCTTGAAAGAGTAGCTATGGTGTACTGTGTCACCGAGTATCACTGTCTTGTAATATTAATATTAATGAATCATTGCAAAATTGGAGCAAGAAATTTTCCATTGCAACATTGGAGGACGAGCCTTCCAGTTGGTCGATAATAAATTTTGGTATAGTGATACATTTTCAGTTGCTTGGTATCACATTGCACACTATAGCGAAATAGACGTATATACTTAAGTATACTCATGCTTTAAAATGGAAGATACCCCATACTAATTATCGTCACGAAACGATATTCGTCCAAAGCCTAACAAATGACGAAATAAGAACCTCAGAATCCCCAATTTTCATTCGATAATACTAAAACATCCTCATAAAAAACTAATTAAAACGCCTGAGAAGATTTTAATACAAATTTCGCCATCCATCCTCGCTGTCTATCTACAATAAATAATCGACATATCAAGAGCAAACACCATACGAATCCCAACGTCGAAATCCAGCATCACTTCCACGAAATACCAAAAAAAAAAAGAGTCTCGATCAATATTTGCGATCACCGCGCGCGGTTATCCACGAATGCGTGAAACTTGGCCGGGCAACAAAAATTCTTACGCGTTCGCCGCTATCGATTTCGTGATTTCCCAGTAAAGCGTGTTATCGTTCGAACGGATCGGGAACAGATTCTTCGAGGCCTCGCGCGAGAGACCGGGCGATTTTCTCGTCCGGCTCGCGAGATAATGCTCTATCTCGATGTTGTTCGTGTATCGATGATATCGGGATTCGCGCAATCGATTTATCGCTCGCGACGCCTTGCGGAAACGTCTGGCTTTCTCGGAAAAATCGCGCGACTCTTTACGTTTCGTCGGATAGGGGGACTGGCTTCATTCGCGATTTCGCGAACGAAGATGAATCGTGACATTGAGAGCCGATAAGAGAGCCGAGTGTATGCGCGCGTATGCGACTCTGTTTAATCGTGGCAGTTGCGCAATCGGGCGATAGAAACCGGGGAATGCAGGAGACGCAAAGGAGAGGCAGAAGGTGTTCCTCGGAGTCAAGTGGAACCGCGCTTCGAAGAAAGATTTGCGTCGGATTTTCTGCGTCGATTCCTCGCTTTAAAGAGGTACTTTAAAATATCGCCAGCTTGCTTTCGAGCTTGCGTCTTATACTTTAATTTAGATTAATTGATTAGTCGATCGTACGATTCTTAATATTGCTTGAGAGTGTCCTCTTCGCTTGATATTATTCCCCACATATGCTATATTTATATTCATTTTAATAAAAAATGCAGATTTTTAAATTCTCAGAGACCAATAGAGTCTTTAGAAAAAGAAGCCTTCCATAAAAAACAGTTCAAATCAAAATTTCCCAAGCCTCTAAAAAGTATCCTCCACGCATCTAAATACCCATCAACCGTCATAACGATAACCACTTGATCGACCATATTTTCTCGCACGCTTAAGTAGTTCATTTGTACGCAACTCGCGAAAGCGAGCATCGATAAACGAGGAATAAAAGGAACGAAGAGACCGTGGAAAAGGACGAGTACCTACGCGCTCGAAGCGGGAGTACAGAACGGAGTTAGGCGACGAACGGTTAAAATCGAATCGCCATCGGACAATCGAGCCAGGAGGCATTATTCGCGCGGCCCGTCTCTACTACCTGCGTGCCCTGAACCCGGTCGTTTTGGCTTTAAACGCGATGAGACAACGGTACGAGACCCACTTTGGGACCGTGGCCGAGCGAACGCGTGCATACGTACACGCGCGCGCTCCTACGGCGTGGATACGCGTGAATAAAAGGTGGTACGCGGAGGAAAAGGAGCGACGAAAGTCGCATACGAAAGGGACCCGGCTAATCCACGTGGACGGCCGTGAGCGTATCAGTCGCGACGCGAATCTAGGTTACCCGTTAGAATATGACCGGCAATTGGAGCCGCCCGTTGCAATGGGACGATCGATGCTCTTCTAGCGACTGCGGAACGATCTAATGCCCGCTGCGTGGCATTGGACGGCTGCTCCATTTTCTGGGGGGATTTTCGATCATGGAACGAGCGATTATACGGTCGATAGTTGGGAGAGACGAGAATTTTTGGTCGATTAGATTTAGAATTTTAAACTCCTTTCCTAGATTCGGCTAGGGTTTTTTCATGGCGATGGTAAAGGGTGCGGATGGCCAAGCGTGAGTTGGTCCAATTAATTAGCGGCCGTACGTGAAGGTTTTGAGTTAAGATTCGCTTTGATATTGTTAATTAGTTCAATTTAGATTTGACGCGATATGGTAGAGATCGTGAATAACTTGGATCTCCGAGTTATTGCGACAAAGTAATGAAATGCACAAATGTGAATAATATTAGAACAACGTAAAGATGGTGTTCGTTTTATCGCAACGGCCTTTCGCGGCGATAAATCGTAAGTCGCATTTCAGAGCTGCTAATCGCTGGACGTTCCTGCGATATTGACGAGTATCGTTCTTTGAAATAAAATTTTAGACGAATGACGTCACTCCCCTCGCGATTTGACGAAGCAACAACGCTCGTACGTGTGCGAGCGTGCATTTCCATGTGTACCAGGGTGCTACCTGTGCGGAACAGATGTCTGGACGGCCGTGTAAATATAAGTACCTGTCTAGCCTCACCCTGGCTGGCCGCCCTTCAGCACCCCTCCCTCCGCGCCATTATATGCTCATCAACAACCTTCCATGGGGTTGCGACTTTGCAACATGTGTGTCGTTAATGCGCACCGTGCACGCGAACCACCCTTTGCTTTCCTTCGACTCGTCACACACCTCGAATTTCCTACTTTCTTTCAATCATCGCCAGCCATTACCCCCCCCCTCGCCTGGGTTATCGTCGAATGCCGCACGAAACATTCACGACCCGGCTTACCGCCTCGCAATCTTCGTAATATCGTTTGGATGAACACATTATGCGTAGAATTCTTTTTAAAATGTTGCGTTTAGAATTTTATCTATCCCTGTTCGCGATCATTTTTCGCAAGAGGATCTTTAAATAACGAGAACGAAACAACCAGTGTAGGATATTACAAGGAAAATCCTGGAGAACCGATTGTAATGCAAATTACGATAATCAGATTAACGATATTTCATAAAACTAGCTACGTCTCGCATAACTTTAGCATATTATCAACACATTACGCGTACAAAGTACTAGAATACATGTTACCCGTATAAATGTCTACGATCTAAAGTGTAACAACCTCCTATATCCACCATCATTAAAACACGCAGTAAAATAGAAGAAGTCGTTCATCGATCATCGTTTCCACTTCCTCCCACTCGTTCATCTCTCCCCATTTGTCGATCTTCGAATCGACGCGACTTTTCCACGCAAGATGTCCGCGACGCCCGCGGACGCGCATCCATGGACGACGAAAGGTCGGTTCTGAAGCGGATCCGCGGGGTTTCGTCGATCGCATTGGCGAAATCGGATGATCCTCGAAATGACTAACAGTGGTAACGCTACACGCGAATGCGAGGCGTTCGCTTGTCCAACTCGAGGGCAGTGAACCGCCTCGGTGTATACGCGCGTATGCACGTTCCTCGAGAGATATCGCAACGATCCGCGAGCGTTATCAACCATCGAGCGAAACAACAAAATTTCCATTCCCTTCCGAGCGGAGAATTCGACGCCCGTTTCGCGGCTCGCGTTAGCAGTTCGAGTGGCGATTTTGCGCTTCTGTTTTCCGTTCGAAAAGTGCCAGCGTTCTGGGTTGCGAAGCCGACAATCGCAGCTCGGTTCTTTACGCTCGGAAAGGATGCAGAACAATACTAACTGAAAGAATTAACCCTTCACGCTCGACGACCTTTTTGGTCGCACATCATTTTCTCTGTGACTAATTACTTCATGAATACAATCGAACTTGTTTTTCAACAGTTGAAAATCAATTTCATCTTCACTCGAGCTGATTTCACCTTTCAGATTCATGTTTGTGGGGCTTCAAAACTTAAAATTAGTCGATGAAGAACTCTGGGGCGCATAGGGTTAAAACTTATCGTATATGAACAGAAAACGTCATTTTTTAAGGGGGAATAAGACAAGCGCTATGACGCAGTTTAGCAATTTTCGATTGGGAAACAGCAGAGACCCGTGGCACTCGAAAGGTTCAGGTGTTCAGCTTCTGTTCGAAAGTCTCACGTGTCTCTGTGGGTTTTCACGTTCTCGTCGTTCGAGTTTTGGTGCTGACGCGTATCTTTACCTTTCCCTTACCAATTTGAAGTAAAACGCTACGAAAATTAGCAGCAATCGCATCTTTGCAAGCTGCTATGTCATCGAAACGAAGGAAAGTGAGGTTTCGGTTTCGAGTGGCGAACGAGCCACGATTTTAAGTCCTGGAATGCTCGCGAGGTGTTCGAACCTTCGAAACTTCAGACAGATTCGATGACTGCTCGTCGAAAGGAACTCGAATCACACGGAGACCCTCTTCGAGGGAGAGAGGATCGAACGGGCATCGCAACACGCGTCCCCACGGTAGATGAGGAGCAGATTACAGATCGTCTCGCGAGCTTTTTATGCTTCCCGTGTTTCCGAAGTCTCATTCATCTGTGAACGGGACGCTGTTTGAATTACGAATGAGGAACGGCCATTGGTCCGCTTCGTTTCTCTTCTCTTCTCTTCTCTCTCTCTTCTCTTCCTCGAGTCTCCGCGTATTTTTATTTAACCACAGCCAGAGAAGCCACAGAAGAAAGTTTTTCTCGTGGCTGAAAGTTTCTTTTTGTCCGTCGAAACTGATCGTCTTCTCTTCTCTTGAAGACAGTTTTAGTATCGAGCTGTGCTCAATGGTCCCTCTTGCCATTTTTTTAAGCTCTTCGAATATTATTCACGAATTACGTTGCAGATATGTTCTTCCTTTGATATTTTATTCGACAGAAATCATATCCTGCGAAAGTTGCAACGTTCATCTAAAAAATCAACAATAGACGTAAGCGAAATAGGTTATGGTCGTCTTCATCATTTACAATAACATAACCTAACACTCTTAACAATCTACAGCAGCTATAATACAGACTATATAACAATGATAAAAGCTTACTAAAAGTCTTATAAAACAATAAAATCGAAAGGAAGGGTTAAAAATGATCTCTTCTTGGTACATTTCTATCCAAACGCACTGTTCTACGTTAAATTCAAATCGAGACGCATATCGCGGGAACACAGAGATAGGTTAAAAACGAGGCAAACGTGTTTTTTCCACAGTCGATATCGAAAGTGTTCTACATTCGATTTAAATTGAGATGCATCGCAAGGAGGCCCGGATAGCTTCGTGACGGAAGCATTTCGGACAGATGGTATGCACTGCTTTCTCCAGTATGGTTTCCCATGCATCCACTCGCATGAATGGCTGCTCCCTCCGCGCGAAGGTTTCCTCGAGATCCTTTCGTTCCGCCGAATTTCCTTAATTCTATTACGCGCCACTACCGCTGGACTGCTCGTGAAAAAACTTCCCTCGACGACTGCACACGCTCGACGAATCGATCGTCTGCTTTGCACAATGCTCGCACAACTTTGGCGCGCATTTTAAAAATCTTTCGTGAGATTCAAATTTCTTCGAGAAACATCCTTCTGTTGCTTTTATAATTTAATGTATCTTGTATCTTCAATTCTGATCGTGCTTTTTCATTGTTTCGATTTTATGTTGCGATAATTATCTTCGTTTTGATAAATTGAAAGAGTGGCGGTCTTTTTGAATCTTTGGAAAGAAGTGCTTTGAAAAGTTAGTGTAAATTGATTATAAAAAAGTCTATATTCACTAAAAATAGTGGAAGTTACTAAAAATTGAGTCCCAAAGATACTGAAATATCATGTAACAAGTCTATCACTGTTAAAGTAACCTAACCTTAAAAAGGTGACCAAAATCCTTGGTATCTCAAATCACTCTTCATCATCCACTGTTAAATATGACTTCTCTCAATAATTTAGATCAACAATTACTTCGCGTAGCCAAAAAGAAAAGAAGAAAACGCTGCGGATCGTTCTATCCTCGAAAAATATAACCTCTCTCCGATTTCCGCTCGGCGCGCAGAAATCGATCCGGGACCGTGCGGGTCGGCAATTTCTGATCCACGACGAAACCTCTGGCGTCGCGAAAGAATTTCTCGCGTGGCTGCGTCGGAAGGAAGCTGCGAATCACACGATCCTCCGACGCGTACGCGCGTCCGTAGCCGGCGTTCGCAAGAGGGAGAGAAGAGGCGCAAAGAGAGGAAAGAGGCATCGGAGGGTATCATGTGGTAGGTCTGCGCATTTCGTGCATCCCATATAATGGATCCCCGGCCGCGGACGGCCGGAAGTGAGCTACCTGTCTCCCACCGTGTGTGATGCAGCCAGCCTCCCAACGTGATGCAACGCAACACGGGGTGAGGTCGCCGTGCGTGCACACAGCTGCACAGGACAAAAGCCACCGCGTCTCCGCTCGCTCTCTCTCTCTCTCTTTTTCTTTCTCTTAAAAGCGAGTGCGTCCCGTCGCAGCGTCGCGTTCTGTGTTTCACGATGCAAGACGCCCACGACGAACTGTCAACCGGGGAATGGCCGGTTCTATTGGCCGGCGACGTGATGTTTAGAATAACCGTGGAACAGTCTGATGGGGGCCCACGAGAGGAGCGACGTCTCCCTTGGAATTCTTTGAGAATCGCCTGGAATCGTGTTGTTCTTCGAGCTTATCGAGGTTTGCGGTTGGGCGGGTTTGTTTTTTCGTGGGATGAACTAGGTCGATTGTCGTGCGTCTATGTATGTTTCAATGTGTGCATAGGGAATTCTGGAATGTGCACGATGTCCATAGACGATATAGGATATTAGGAAGTAGATTGAGTTGATTGAGGGAACTCCAGCGATGAAGCAAATATCAAACAGCACCAACGTCATTAAAAAAAGATTGTTACGCAACAAGAGCGGTCTGTACTAAAACCGCTGATCGATTAGCACGCGTTTTCATATTGCAGCGTAAACAGCTTTCACGCGGAGGAAGCAACCGCGACCCGACGCCGCGTTTTCTCACCGAGGAATAACGCGGTCATCCGCGCGACTGGCGCGTCGAAACAATGAAAAAACGCGGCGAAAAGCGGAGGAAAGGCGAGGAAAAATCGTATCCTCGACGGATGCAAACCGTGATCAGAGCTCGCGCTCGGGAGGCTGCATCGCGCACGTGGGAGAGACAGGTAGAGCTCGCTTCCGGTCGCCACGGGACCATTGTGCTGGGCACTCGCGCGGCGTAGCACCGAGTCAACGCGTTGGAAACGCGACCGGGACGCTACGTGCCCAGGGTTTCCTCGAGTGTGGTCCATTCGTGACATTATGCAGCGTGTACAATCGTTCGTAGCTGGTACCCGATAGAGCTTGTGGATTATGCGACAAGGAGCTTCTTTGGATTCATCGATCGTCGAATTCAGTTTTGCCTTGCAGTATTTCACGATTTTTTCCGCGGAGCAAGTTTCTATTACGTTTGTTTGGAATCTCACGTGTGGTCCATTCGTGACACTTCGTGGTACCGCTTCCTGTGCTTCTTGGAGCTCTTGGGAATGATCAGAATCGAGCTTTTTGTACGATGCTCGACTTAATTGGTTGAGAAAGTCAATTCCAAAAGGAATTGCTTTGGCGATCAAACAAAATTATCGCAACATATGTGAAGGATACCTGTTAATTATTTTACAAGGAATCTTCTGCGAACACTCTCGAGTTTCACTGAAAATGGAACTTTCGCAGGGACCAACAGTCACCAGCTCTTCGAAACTCTAACTGGACGTTTTACAGTGTACACATGTACACCTAGGCCCACAGTTTCAGTACGCGTAGAAACGCCCAACATGGACCGCTATGGGAAGCGACTCCAAGAAGACACGGAATTCATAATACCTCGTTATATCCCCGAAAGAATGCACAGGCGGCCGCTACATAACCGACTACGAGGCTCTCCCTTTCCATTATTATTTCTTTTCTCCTCTCCTCTCCCGTGGCTCTTTTCTTTCGGCCGCGCGGGTATGTAAAACGCGAGGAAGTTTATTTCTATAGACGCCAGGTCTTTCAGAACGTTTCCTGTTAGAGGCGGCGCGATAATGGCCCTCTCGCCGCGGCGGCACGAGGAAGATCTCCTCGTCTGATACGCAGGGCTTTGATTGTTCGAACCGCTTATTAGATCTCCTCCTCAACATCTCGGATAATTAGCGATGGACGCGGTTGATCGTTTGTTATTGTTCTCGTTACGCGTATTGTTAAAAACCCTCATCAATCCCTCGTTAACCGCTAATAACGACAAAAGCGCGCCAAATCGGCCTCCCCCTTTCCGTCCTTCGTCGACCCTTTCGTCGTTTGCGAAATCGAGAAATTCTTTTCCACGGAAAACCGTTGTTGGGCGATCGTACGTCGCATCGATATCTGTGTGCAGATTTTTCAGTTCGTTCGGCACTGTTTGACTTTCCTCCTGCATCGCAGAGTGCATCGTATCATTTCTATTTGTCTTCGTCAATCGTTGTAATTCTTTGGTGTTATTTATTTAAGCATACGAAGATAGTCTAGAAAATAGATTAAGACTAATTTACGCTCTCTTAATGAAAGCTTACGCGAGGTACTGACTCAAAAACATGAAATTCTACTGGTATCGATTCGCGATCGCAGTGATCGCGTTCGCGAGGCGTCAGCACGCCTCGATGCGATTCCTAATTAACCATGTAACTAGAGAGAAATTCTTGCACGCCAACTCGCGGATACCCGCCTCGCCCCAGCTGTTATCCAATAAATAACTGGCTGGCAGTTCGATTAATTCGTGTATCGCTCGCGCGCGATGTAACGCGGGTTTATCAATTGATTCCAGAGGAGGGGAAGCGATGTAACCAGGCTCCCGGAGGATGATTCGCGAGGCTGGTGATAAACCGCGCGTGACAGGCTCAACAGCTCAGAAGCAACGTTATCAAAGGCGTCGCGTTTCGATAGCGCCGCGATAATACGCGACGAGTGTCGCTTACGTGCGCGATCGGACAGAATCTTCTATTCCGCTTCGATTCCGCTTCGACTCCGCGAACGAGTCTCCTTCGGAGGAAACCTTCGAGAGATTGCCTTTAATTGCCAGTTATCGATAACTGTTGTGACTCAGAAATAGTTAATAGTTCCATCTTTTAGTTCAGAAATGATCACGTAGGAAATGAAATGGGTTATCACAAGAATATCGATATCTTCGATAACTTTGCACTGCATATCTAAGGGATAAATTAATGAAATATAGAGATTCTAATATATTATATACATATCTTAATTTTGGAGATGGAAGAAATTAAAGAAGTGGAGGACTCTTGAAAGTTGGGAAAGAAGAACACATCGAGAACTCACTGAATTCTACCAGAAAAGTTCTATAAAAGTATAAGCTACTCACAAATCTCTTCCAACCACAACTCAACCCCTAACTACATATTAAGACCCATCCACACCAGCAAGCGCGATCTTCCTGACCAAACCACGAACCGAGTTCCCTCGAAATCGCCTGCTTCACCCAACTCAAAATTCGAACGCATTACGCGATCGAACGATTTCTGAGAAACGCGATCCCAAAATTCTACTCGTCCATCGCCCATCGTTCGCGCATGCCAGCAGGTACAGATACGCCTTAACCCAACGCGTTCGTACAAGCTCGAACCGGCTTCGAACTTCACCTTGAAGATCGAAGCGTACAAAACCGCTGGATCCTCCGAGGATCCCCCAACGTCGACGTCGTATTTGCACATCTGTGATCCGCCTGCCTTCTCCATCGGCTCGATCCACTTTATCTTCGCTGCGGATCCCCTTTATTTACAAAATTACGATCGCCCCTCGCGTTTCCCGCCAGAATTCGAACCGGGACAGGCGTCGCCGCGCGTTATCGAAAATCGACGCGAGCCCAGCGCATCTCCCGGCCTCATCCGGATCTCGATCTACGGATTCGATATCGATACGGCGAACGGCGCTGATAACGAACGGAGAAGAGGACGGACGGAATTTTTTTTCGCTCGCATCGGACAATTTGCGCAACACGTTGAAACGTCCGACTTTTTTCGATGTCCACGGTCGGGTTTTTCGATTAATTTCAGATTACGCTCGCTTTCGAGGAATTTAGAGGACTGCGTGGCCGATGGGAGTAGTTGTTCGAAGTAAATCGATGATAGATTAGGATTCGCGGGGTTCGCGGGAACGTGGATTTCTTGGGTTTGGTGTCGATCAGATTATGGACGCTCGAGAGGAATTAGTGTTTCTTGAACGGTGTTTTAATATTATATCTGGCGATGGTAATTGCTTGGTAATTGGTTATCGTGTGCAGGATAGATGAGAACATGTTGTACGCTTTAGATTGAGATTATTGGATTTCTGTGCGACGATAGAAATTACGTGCCACGTGGAATCGCTGTGCGGAGATGGTTCGCAGGAAATCCAACGATTAGATCTCCATGTCTGATTGCGAGTTAATTTTTACGCCAGGAAATTGCAATTTTTATCAAAATTCTACATTCCCTTATTTATACCTCGTCTTCGTATTTTTACCCGTTTTATGCACTTTTTATACTTTACGAGAGCTCCTCGTTTATTCACCCACTTTGCGCGTTTTATTTTTCGTTTCTAATCGCTGGATCAGACCTCCAAACCAGACTTAAAGTTGTAATCGAAAACTTGCGATTCCTATCGCAAGCAGACGTCCCTCTGTGTGTTACTGACTCCTGATCGCGTGTCCTCGAATCCCTGAATTCGAGTTAAATTTGCGATAAATTCTCGAACAATTCTCGTCGCTGTCGATCGAACGGTTCGCGTTTGGCGTCGATTCAATTTCGAGAACGATCGCAACGATTCGCAACTTTCTGGCCTACGATTTCAGAACGAGAAACGACGCAGGAAACAGAACGAAGGAAGGAATGGTATATCTTCCGTGAGGAGAGATTCGAAGCGCGAGCAGAGAGGAAGCGGAATATTCCGAGCGTTCCCCTCGCGCGGCCACAGCGGGACGGCGCAAACAGGCCACATCTTCCACGTTGTAGGAAAAGATACGTCGAAGATATAGCGACTTACGAGTTTGTCGAGCGGATGACAAAGGCGTGTTCTTTCGCGGCGGAAGATAATGTACGTTCGTGTACACAGGTGGCAAGAGGAGGCCGCGCCAGATGCTGCGTCTGATCGTCGGAGGCCGCGTTCGACTGGACGAGCGGATACGATCACGATCGGTGCCGATGTGTACGCGCGTGTCAATGTGTACGTGTCATCGAACGATTATTTTCACCGTGAGAAGCGTGTCTCTCTCGGTGCTTGGAAATTAGAATGACGAAGAAGAAGAAGGAGTCGATTCGAATCGCAATTGTGCTTTTCGAGCGTTCGAGGCGTATGGTGGAATCGATCTTTGTTCGATGAGATTTTATCGCGAGTTTCAGGGTATGGTGCAATTTGGATAATGAGTTTGAATGATAAGTTTGACATTTTGAGAACGAGTTTGAGTTCGAAGAATAAGTACGAGCTCGAACATCGAATTCGATCAATGAGTTTGGTGCTGTCTGCGATGAATTTGAATAAGAAAAGAAATACTATGTTTAAACAAGAAGTATGGAATCCATTAATGAGATCGATCAATCAGTTTCTGTTTAAGAACTCGCAACTGTGTACCGTCTGAGTAGGAAAATTTGCATATCCACGCGTTACTGTGTTCTCCAGCGAACGTTTCGAGTTGAGAGGGTTAATTTAAGCGTTCCAGGGTTCACCAGCACGGCGAAACGGGACCAGGCAAATCGGAGACATTCCAGGCGGCCATTAGACTCGGCTACAATCTTTTCTCGTAAATGGCCAGCGACTGAAATTGTCCCATTCAGCGGGTGGCTCGCAAGAAGGAAATCTCGATAATTTCGTCGTACAGCCAGCAACGTCGTTTCCTGTTATGCTCGACGTCGTCGATCCTCTCTTTCCTCTTCTCCTTCCTCCTTCCTCCGCCGCCGCCGCCGCCGCCGCGTTCCTCTTCCTTCCACAGAGGCCATTTTCGGACGTGGCATGACTAAACGCGCAACCTCGTGCACCAGACCGCGAAGATGTAATAATTCTTTGCGCTCGTGCGAGCTGCTCCTTCTTCTCCCGCGTTCGAACGGTTCGCAGACAGATCGGTTCACGGTACGCGAGTTTCCGTCTCCTCGAAGGCGCGGAGGATCCTCCAACGGACGCCTCCCCGCTTCCTCTTCCTCCTTCACAACGCTTTGGCGAATTCAATCTGCTCAACGCGCGTTTTTCAGGAGAAATTCCCAACATTTTCAATTTCCTCTTCCGTTTTATCTTTTTTTTTCTTTTTTGCACGCGTAACAGAAATATTGTGTATAATATATTTATTAAGATGCACTCGTTTCGTAGAAAAGTCCATTTTATAACTTCCTCTTCGACTTTCTAAACACTTCGATTCGGTATCTCGGTTCGAGATCGACGCTCGACGTAAACTTTTTCGCAGGAAATTTGCAAAATCCTCGCATTCTCTTTCAGAAGCTATAGGTTTCGATAAGTATTCGATAATTTCTTTATTAGCAATTTTGCGACCACGTTTAATTACCCAATTAACGGCTCGATGGAACACGAATGATATTACGAAGTCTTGTTCAGTCGTTAAAGTGGACTGGGAATTTGTAATGCTCCACGTTATCTCGAGGATGGTTCTCGAATTTAATAAGAGAAATTACGAGTTTCCTTTAGTTTCGCAAGGTTAGTCGACTGGCCAATTAGTATTTTACTAGATCAAGCGTTCGTTGATTTTATATTACACCGTTCTTGTCCGTTCTATTAGATTCAGTTCTGCATATCGAGTGAAGTAGATTCAGGCGTGTCTTCTGTTCCAAGAAACTCGTTAATTAACCACACGTACGATTTATCGAAAGATAACTCGGCTGGTTGTTAAACAATATCAATTACAAGCGAGCCAAGTTTCTCATTTTGTGAATTCTAAGCAAGGCATTTGGATTTTTCTTTTCATTTCAATATTCATTCGCACCATTCGACGAGCATCGTCCCATCGACGCGTTAGACTCTCGTACTACTTAAAATCGCTGATTACTTTGCTACAACTGATCTAATTTCCCATCAAACTACATCAAACTTCTTTTTTACACATAATATTAACGTTACTTATACACGATTGACAGCTCTTTTTCAAAATCCCCTCGAATTCCTCCGAATCTAATCGCGATCTCCTTTGTTGTCCAGTTACCTCGACTGTCGAATGAAATAGTGCACCAAGCGGAGCAACAAATTTAAACGGAAATCTCGAGGTAAAAAGAAAAAAAAAAGGAGGAGAGCACCGTGCAGGGGATCATGTCTGGGCTGGTTTATTTGTATTTCGCGGCTAGATTGGCTCGTTAGCCGTACGATCGCACAGCCAGATAGCCGGGGCTAATAGTTCTCCTCGTAGAAGGATGCACGCGAGCTTACAAGAAACATCCGCAAATTTTATCTTGCCCGTCCATTACCGTGACGATGGCTCCGTGTATCGTCGATTCTCTGGAAATTGATCTTCGCAGGGATTCGTCGTAAGCCCGGTTGCCCAATCGTTTTCGTCCGCGTTATCGATGACGTAGCCGATTTGGTCCCCGATGCATCATTTCCGAATCTGACTAATCGCGAGTGTCTCTTCCTTTGTGGAAAAGAACGTTCTTTCTTCCTTTTTATTTCTAAAAGATATCGATTTTTGAACCCAATTCATCTACTAAATATGATTATGGAGCATCTTCTATGGAGGATATTTATTGTTTCTTCTGTGAATCCTTGCGATCTCTTGAACCAGCTTTTCATTCTATTTTACTCAGTTTCGTCGAACATCTGACACTCTACTTTTCATTTCTGAATCCAATGAAACGCTTCTCCTTCTTGCCATTTGTTTACACGAAGACGCAATTGCGATTGCTCGCGTAGTGGAAAACTTGTGACGACACGACTACGATCCAGTGCTAAGCTCTGAAGCTTAAAGCACGTCCCCACTCTACGAGTTATCGTGTCTGCTATACAAACGGTGACTAATGCCTCGTAATACATGAGAATGCGTGCCACTGACACGCGTATAGCACCGCGCGTCAATGTTTTTCAGTTCAATTTTACAATTGGCAAAAGTAAACGCGAAATCTGAAAAAAGGAGTGCTCGTCGATAAGAGTTTTCAGACGATGGACGTTGGTGCTTTAAAGCGGAATCGGCGGAGGGTTTGAATGCCAAGTGGAGTTTGGAGCAACGCGGCAAAGTGTCCCGTGGCGGAGGTACGAGACAGAAGAGGGGAAGGATTGGAAATTCGGAGTTCTTTACAGCCATTTGGGATGCAAGTCAGTGGTCGTTTGCAACCGGGGTCGTTGAACGCGTAGGATTTCCTGGACGAACTTTCGTTCGAATGCGTTTCCGTGAGCCTCTTCCTTTCTCGAGGATGTGTTCCTTCTCCGGGGGAAGACGCGGCTGAGGTCGCAGGAGGTCAAAGAAAGAAGCAGGAGGAAATAAAACGATCGAAGAGTCGCTGCGTGGAATGTACGCGGATATTAATTTCGTTTAATTCGTTCAGCTTTCTTTCTTTTATCAGAATAGAATGTTTTCTGCCACAAGTGTCGATATTTATATATATAACATACGCAAATCAAACTCTAAGTTTCAGAGCTCATTTTCTGACAACTATTAAAAATATTAAAAAGTCCACCAGGACACTTGATACGTGCTAGAATCTACAATTTTTCAAATTTCCTATAATGTTTGCGGTTCGAGCTTAATTACTCCGACTCGTTCATCAACTACCTCAACGTAGACACGAAAGAGTTAAAGGTAGCCACCAATATCAAAAGATAAACCGCGACAAAAGCCACGCAAGTAGAAACCGTAGACACCCAACCGGAATTTGAACTCTGACACCACCCAAACGATGTCCTCGTCAACGCAGCGGCCTCGAGACTCAACGTTTCCATCCAGGGACGTCGAACGAAGCTACAAAAGCCCAGTTCTGTAGGCAGTGGCGAAATATAAGAGACGCAGCCACGGACAAGACGAATCGAATAATTAACCGCATCTCGCCGCGTATCAAATGACGTCGAACCAGCGTTCCCGAGCCGCTGATCTGCCTTTGCCTCGTCTTTCGAGGAGATGCATCCACTTCTGGGCACGCGGAGGAATCGGAAGCGACGGTGGCGCACCGCGTTCGATGGAATTCGCTTATGTGACGCGTCGCGTGGAAAAAAAAAAAGAAGGAATCGATGAAATCGCGATGCCAACCGTTCCTACCTGGAAACGAACGCCTGCAACCGGCAGATTTCGCGAGCGTTTACTCTTATTCCGCAGACTGCGGCGAAATCAATCGGCAATACGACCGCCAAGCCGCCGCGAAAACGATCCTCTTCCACTCTCGGAAACGCTGAACACTGATGCTGAGCTTTCGTGTCTCTCCCGGAGATTCTGCGATTCGCGGATGACGAACGAATCCATTCCCTATATTTCCGCATTCCGACTACTTTTCTGGTTCTATTTCGTTTATTTCTTACGTAATATTTTCAATTTTGTACGCGCGTTAGCCTTTCGAATCGCGATACATCGATGGAAGATTGGTGAACGAATATTTTCGATATCTTGCGATATATATGGATAATTTGTAACCTTTTTTCGCTTTGATCAAGTGTAAAGATGCACTGGATACACTGTATTCAGTTTCGAAAAAATTTGTTTTCATTCAAAAATTGTAGAAATTTCTACTTGAAGAATTAAAGCTAACCGAACGATTCATCCAGAGAAGAGTAACGTAATTTCTCTTCCAATTTCTATAATTATACACGCAAATTTAACTTCAAAATTGATTATAAAAAAGAGAAAACAAGATGGATGTACTTAAAAATTTGACAGAACACGAAAAGCGATCGACCATAAAGTTGCATTCCGCTTCGAAATCAATTCCAACGCAATATCCAGCCAATAAACGCTGAATATCGTTTTGCCGGTCTTTTTAAAGATTCTCAAGAATCTTTCGGCAATCGAATCTCGCCGATGAGTCAATAAGAGGCGTCCCGTTTCCGTCACACGTTCCTGTCACACGAGACCAGCGCACTTTGCGCAATTTTCGAAATACTTTTACTCGCCAACGGTGCAGCACGAAATTCGCGCAACTCATCGTCTGTGTGGGTGTGTGTGTGCGTGCGTAGGCTCGCAGATTTCGCGAACACCTCCGAATCGGCGAACAAAGAAAGTCGGCTCGCTCGGAAATCAGAAACCGAACACGACTCTCTTTCGAATCCTCCGCGTTTCCTCGGTCTCGAATCGATCGGCACACTCTTCGAGTAAGCGAATTCCTGGCAACCGAGCGTTGCTATACAACTGTAAGATCCCTCTTCCAATACGAATTCGGTGTGCAAGCTGAGAATTACTTTATTTTATAATCGATGGTTGAATTTCAAGTATCCGTGCAACCCCCTTCGAGACTGTTGTTCCACCCTTTCTTGGTGTTGCTGAGCGATTTTAAGTAAAATAATTTCAAGTACAATATTAACCCTTTGCGCTCTGCTCCTTCTTCAGACAAAGCTTGAGAGAAATATAGATTTCTCAAAAAGCTGCGGTGGAATAAGTTTAATCATTAATCAACGCTGATGTCCCCTCAGAGGGGGCATCCGAGTGCAAAGGGTTAATGTGATTGCAGTCACAGCTTTGCTCTTTCAAGTCAGATATTAAGACAGTGTATATTATAATTTTTGTATGGTCTCAAAGGGTTGAAGTGTGAATCTTTGCGTGCTCGTTAAGGGTGAGACTTGAAGTCGTGATTCTACGATATTAATTGCTGCATAGAGACAGAAAGGCCTAGAAATGTTGTACTCTAAACTATATAATATATTTGCAATCATAATAATGAAATGCTTCCAGATATTGCACACGTTTTTAGTATTCCAACGTTTAAAATTTTATTGTAATTTAAATGAACGCGAAACGAAGAAGGTTTAGAACGTTCCTCGCCATCGATCGACGGGTATCCGCAAGCGTCTCGAATCCTTTTTTTCCACGCGCGCATCCGCGAGGAATCTGTCGCGTAATGCGTGTCACACGTTGCTCGTGGAAAGCAACGGTGCCTACGGGCTGACGTACCGTCATTTTGTTATGCAAGGGGCGTCATTTCCTTCTTCCATCGTGAGCCACCTCCAGAAGCGACGGGGAAGAAGGAACACCGTCAATTGAGAGCAAGATTTGTAAGCACAGTTTCCGACTCGCGCAGACATCCGCGCGTTGAAAGCTTAATGTTATCCTCTCCTCTGTCCACGCAGAAGGGACGATCGTAACCACCACCTCCCCCCTTTTCCTTCGATTCGTGCGTTATCGTTCGCGTTTCAGCGGAACACGGTGCTTGAACGTGCTTGATTTTTTGAAAATCGATGGAACGACTTGGAAGTGGCGAGAACGTTCAAATTAATTCAATTTTACTTTTGGCGATAAGTGACACAGCCATCTTAACTTCAAACGGTATCATTTAATTCTGAAGTTCTACGACTTCTTAACGACTCGTTAAGAATCGTTACTTCTCAACGACTCGACGAGTCGCTGAAAAATCCTCGACGATATCGACGTGTATCGTTCGAAGAAAAATGGGACCCTACGCGGTCGAAAATGGCGCGTGCCTACTTTCTATCCACCTGAGAGTTTCTAGTTCGAATCGACGAAAGTCGCTGGGGCGTGCAGAGGAACGAGCCGCGCGATCCGACTCGTCTGGTTGGAATAAAATTGGAAATCCGTCGAAGGTTTCGACGTCAGAGGCGGGAGGACGCGCCACGCGATCGGCCATTATGTAATACGTTACGCGTAACACGTTAAGTCGAGGAAAAGAGCTGCTCGGACACCGGGCACCGTCGGTTTGTTATGCGAGGGGCATCATTTCCTTCTCCTCCCGTGAGAAGAGGAGAAATGATGGAGAACGACGACTGGAGACGACGGAACCGAGGGAACAGCTGCGATTCACCTGGCTCGCCACACCGCCGAACCGTCCAGAGCTGTCCCCGTTTCGTCAACGCCGCCTTGCAACGCTCGTCTTCAATTTTCATCCTTCGAGTAGCTACTGGATATCCACGCTGCGGTCCCATTTTCTTTGCAACGAGTGGGGTTAAAATTTGCAATTTTTACTCTAAAGTTAAATTGTAGATTTGGGGTTCTAAGTTGTACACTCTGAACTGTGGAGTTTAAGTTTTGCGTTCCGAATTCGAAACTCTGAAATTCGATAAACGTCGAACTTCAAACTTCAAGTTTGGGAGTTCCAAGCACCAAACTTAAACTTTAAACTCTGAATCCTAAGTTTAGAACTCCAAATTCTGAAGTCTAGAAGATTCACGTTCCAAACCTCATGTTTCAAATCCTAATTTTCACATTCTAAATCCTCCAAACCCCAAATCCCAAAAATTCTAAGTTCCAAACTCCAACCTCGAGCGCTAATCAAGAAACCCCAAATTCGAATCATCGCTAATAGTTCCACGTACCCTTAATTTCCTAAAATCCTCCATTCCCACCCCAATCGCTACAATCTTCCCAAACCACTTCCAACCCCGCAACTCTCGCCCTCCCCTGAACGTTGCCTGCAACAACTTTCTTCGTCGCGAAGACTCCTCGACTTTCACCACCCCGTGCGCGACGAGGTGTCCTCGTCGATTTCTTAATCTTCGATTTGCCATGCACGATACGTCGTTTCCTTCTTCGACTGGCTGGAACACACGGGGGCTCGAGAGAAGAAGAAGAAGAAGAGGAATCGCGGCGAGAGAAAGGCGACGCGCGACGAAATAACGAAGGCGGTCGAGGAACGGCACGTGTTGAACGGCTGGTGGCATTGGCCGGAACCAGCTACGTTCCGGCGGTCGAGGGACAACGTGCGCGCGTCCCGAAACGGGACACGGATAAAGGGCTCGACGAAAGATGACGGGTCAAGTGCAATCAAGACGGGCTCGGTAAGATTATGACGTTTATATACAGCACGTGTGCAACTAGAACGCGAGCGCTTCTTCTACTTATTTCTTCCTCCTCTTCTTCTGGTCTGGTCGCTTCCGCGTCCACGTTTGTTTGTAACCTGTTGCGGTCGTTTCAGCCATTTTCTACTCGCTCGTGTTCTTTCCTCTCTTTCTTTCTCTCGTTTTTTAAAAATATCTTGCAGTTTGGAAATGAATATGCATATTTGAAGGAAGTTTTGACGATGTTATGAGTTGTTTTGGGTTTGATTTGTACGGTAGTATCGTTTGGGAGATCAGGCTAGTTGATTAACGAAGTTGCGTAACTGAGTCGTGTAACTGTGCTACCTAAATTTGCTCGTAAATTGCTGGTCGTATTAAGGAAATGTTCAGACCAAACGTGTTTTGGTGTCGAGTTGAGTGTAAAACATTATAATTAGTTTCTTTTATAATCCGTCTTTTTGTCTGCGAGACTTTTAATAGTTAGTATCAACAGAAAATTCGGAACTCAAGTGTTTTTCATTGAGTCAAGATTTAAGTTATTCAGTCTAACTTCACACAGACCATATTCAGACAGACTAACATGTAGAAGATAAAAATGAAAATTGACATAAAAGTCAACTAATCTCCATTCTATTTAAAAAGAACACTGTAACTACTATATAAACCCTATATAAAACCAAATACCATTAGCTTCAAAACCAAAACCTAAATATTCCAATCGCAACCCTTAAAACACTCTACTCAACTAGAATCACACCTAAAATATAATTAAAATCTCACCAAATGTATCTACGATTAATTTCCTGAAACGCTTCAAGGAAAAAAGAGAGCGCGAAAACGAAAACCGCGAACAAGACAGCTTATCTGCAGATCGTTTCGAAAACAGGACTCTCTCTTTCTCACGAGGACCCGTGTGCGCTGAGACGTCGCGGATTTAATTAAAAAAGGATCACGAACCCAGCTGGTCCGGACCGCTTCTCGAAAGTCGACCCGATGACGCTTGCACTTTGGCAACGACGTTCAAACGGGAGCGACGACAGCGAGCTGACCCCTTGCTGGCACTTCTGTGGACCCCGTGGCGCGTTCTATTGCGGGCAATCACGTGATTTACCCGTTTCGCGGGCCCGGTGTCAAATCTCCGTGGCGTGGGACCGCGGACGCTTTAAACGGCCGTTTTCTGCCGCTTCGCGGTCTTGCGAAACGCTTACAAATTGCCCCGTTTAAAGCGACGCGAGGAGGAACGGGAGATTCGGACGTGGAATGTGAACAGCGAATTTCGGAACTCATTTCGCCGAGAGATACTCGCGGAGTTACACTGTGTCGCCTCCGTTGGGTTTCTTGGATGGTTTTCAGCGATTCAATATTTATAATTCTGTATATCTGCGTGTAAATGTAATAAAATGTTATCGCTACAGTAACTGAGAATAGTATCGCTGCGGATCGCAGAATTAAAAAAATTTTATTTACCTATACAGTATTAATTAACGATCTCTATTTATTGACTCTTAGTTTTTAAATAAAAATCCACAGTGCACACTGTGGGAATATTTTTTCCCTCGCTGTGCACCAAGATGGAGACCAGTAAAAACAGATGTCGAGGAACTTGAGAAGAAATTACGTTTAAAATTATTTCCTGCAATTTTTACGAGCGACTGAGACGCGCCAACGAATTTACTCTCCATCAGAGGAAGATTTCCTCTTAATTGTTTGCAGACTTTAAGAAGAATCACGCGCTGATCTGTCTTTCCAAGAAGCAGGCGCAGCTTTATGGTCTGGACCAACCGATTACGGCGAAACCTGGTCGTTTAATAATCTCTTGGGCATCAACCGCGTGGCAAACAGGATTACCTGTTATCTACGTTAACAGAAACGTAGATGGCAATAATAGGTACCGGTGCGCCAGGTTTGTTCGGCGCATAAATTTTCAGCTCGCGTAATGAGCAAACGCGGGACGAGATAAAAGGAGACTTAACGCCATGTGTCGTGATTCATTCCTACAACTGTTCCCACGGAATTCGTCAGACTCTGGCTCGCGAAAGTATCAGAATTGCCACTCGAATGAAATTCAAATTTCTGCGACACTGAAAGTGTCTTAAAAACTACACGTTTCCGTATTTCAATTTCATTTTACTTTTATACGAAAATGTGAAACTAATATGTATTTGTAATGTATTATACCTATCTCGATTTCTGTTTATATTAACCCACTCGAGACGACTTATTTTTTTGGAGGCCAACCTCAGAAGTTGAAATTTTTATTTTTTTCTTTAATTTCTAATATCTAATTTCTAACTTTTACTTTTCATAATTTTAATTCAGTATCATTGCACACACAGTGTGCGATCCCTCTCGAATGGGTTAACCTTTTGCACTCGAATTGATTACTAATTGCGAAGGTTCAAAACTTATTCCATCGCAACTCTTTGAAAAACGCACGTCCCCCCAAAGTTTTCTATCGAAATTTTGTGCATTGCTTGGTAATAGCTTTTATCGTTAACTTTCACTAGCAATAGACTATTGATCAGCATTGTAATGTTTAGAATATTTTCATTATTTAAGACGAGACAGCGTTAAAAATATTTCATTCGCCCAAAATCGACCGTCTCTCTCTCGGTGTCGTAAAACAGCCGAAGGCGAATAAAAAAAAGAGAAGTAATAATTTAAAATAGTATCACGAGTCTCCCGTTTCCTGGCGCGTGCAGTTACGACGTACGAGGGAGCTGAAAAACGCGAGTTCCATTTCAAACGACCGCGAAAGCATTTTTCAGTTTCTGGTCCGCGCGCTCGAGCGGGCAGACGCTCGGCATCGAAACGAGGCGCAGCCTTTCGACGCTCAGTTAATCATTGCCCGCGAGAATCGATTCGAGTGGAGCCGCGAACAAAGAGAGCGCCAGTGAAATGAACGATCCGCGGATAAATCAGACCGCGTTTTCTTTTCCTTGTCGGAAGGAGACTCGATTCCCGCCACGACTCTGCATCGATTTTTTCTAACAGCGTACAGGCAAGAATCGGTGAAAAAGAGACAAGAATTGTTGGAATTCCTTTGGACTAAAATTCGAGGAGAAACGAAAGAAATAATTAGCTTTTAGTATTTTTTAAGTGGCAGATGAGAAATAGAGAAAACGGCCATTTTTAGTGTCTCTATGTCGCTAAATTAAATAAAAAGAAAAGAAAAGTTAGTCGCTAATTAAAAATTGGCCTATTAATCGGTGCCATAAAGTTGTTCGCGGCTCACCGATTTCCCGAGAAACCGAAAACGTGGAATACTTTCAGACGCGGAAGCAGAGCGTCGAAAAGAACGAATCCAGGAATTTCGAGGCGGAATCGTAGAAATTCCGTGCAGATCTTTCCGTGTCGTAGAAATTTCTGTTGGCCGAACGCTGCAACGCGGAACTGTTCGCTTTCAGTCTTTCCCTCTCTGTCTCTCTCTCCCTTTCTCTCCCCTGCGATTTGAACTCTTTTTCGGAGCTCGTGATTTCCTCTTATCGCGCGATCGGCGCCGTAACGCGCGTTCACCGATTCGAATTCTGAACAACGTAACGCGCGCGCTTCCTCGTCTCCCAAGGCTTTCCTGGTTCCTCTCCGTCGAGCCACCCTGGGCGCCACTCTCGACGCCTCTTTCCACGCGTGCCAGCCATCTTAGAAACGGACGAGATTCGCCCGTAACTTTCGTATCACAATAATTAATTACACGATTCGACAGAAGATTGGCAGACAATTATCACAGAAGCAAAAATGACTGAGCAAAACTAAGATCGTTCACCAGAGCACAGTTTCGCTCTGCATCGCGTACAGTTATCGATATTCCATTCTCCAAAATGGAAGGCGCATCTGCGAATTTCTTGCCAACGCAAGTGGTTAAGATTGGAGACTGCTGGTATCCGATAAAGAACGTAACTTATTCGATGCACAACCTTGGTACCCGTACGAATCCTCTAAATAACTTTAACTAGAACGAAAATTGGTCTTAACGAGACTCTATAATTATTATTTAACTATAACAAATACTCCAACTAAAGCTCCACTTAACGCTTTACCATTTAACCGAGGAGTCGAGCGGAATACGAAGAAACGCGATAGGTGACTTATACAACGTCGACGAGAGTACGATTCGGAGAGTCGCGAGACGGGAAGAGCTCGCGGGGATTACGAGTATCGCGGGCATCGTATCCGCCTTCGCGTTTTAAAACACGGACGAGCAAACTGGCGAGCGGGCGAGGCGCGTGTAACCGCGGCTATCTCGGCTGGCTGGCCGCCGGTTTCTCCCGCGCTAATTAGCAAAAGTTCGCCGTGCAATAAACGCGTCTACCTTTACGTAACCCGGCTGGACAAAACGCGGATCCGTGCCCCGTTGCGAGCTGATTGCGAGCGAGCGAGCGAGCGAGCGAGCGTACGATCCCGCGGAAGGAAACGAATCGCGAAAGAGAGAGGGAGATTACGTCCCCGCGTTTTCGTAAACCGCGGGGAGGAACAGCCGTCGTTGTCGCGGCGAGAAACTTTTCTGCGAGGATCGCTATCGTCGCGCTGGCGGTTTTAATTGTCGGCGATACGACGCGCGAGCGATGTCGTTTATGTAAGGACGACTCGAAGCGGTTCTTTGCGCTCGTTCCTTCTTTTATCGGATTTCTAATCTTATTTTTATTCAATTTCGAATCTCGAACTGTTGAAGTTTGAAGTTTCAGAGTGTCAAATTTGAATTTGGACGATTCATATCCTGAATCTCCATTTTATATTTTAACTTTCTGCTTTCGCATTTCAAACTTGGAACTTTCAACTTGGAAACTTCACACTTGCAAGCTTTGCGAACACGAAATCCCAAACTCCACGTATCGAAAGAACCGCAACATCCACAAACGGAGTCGCGCATCGCGTCGAGGTACCTCGAATGCAGGTTAAGCAGCGTACCCGCTAGACCCGCGAGCGCGGCTAACCGAGGTCCAAAACAGGGAAAGCAAAATCCGAGGCAAGAAACGGCGGTAATTATCGTTACAAAACAGGCGGGGGATCGGCGGTTGCGCGCGTTCGCCGAGGCACATAAATCGGCGCGCGAACGTCCGCGCGGTCGCGTGCAAGTAGATGGTATCCGCGAGAAGCGCGCACAGCCTCTCTCTTCCTGAATCGACGGGGCGAGAGCCTGCAGCTAGTTGCTTTATACCCGCGTTGCCATGGGCTCTCGCTTTCCGGAGAGCCACAGCCCTCCACCGCGCCGTTCACTGACCATTTATGCTCGACTAATTTCACTGGAAACAACGCGGGCACCGCGATCCGGCGCGGATCGCGGCCCAGGAGGAGACCCGCGTATATCTCGACCGGCTCGCGGACGATTTCGAAAGGGTCGCTTTCGAAAACGCCACTCGAAACGTTTTCTATATCTGCCCCCTCCTCGAGCGCCACCCTGCCTCCTCCTCCTCCTCCCTCCTCCTCCCTCTTCCTCCCTCTTACCCCTTTTGGTACGCGCGCCACGACCGCCTGGGTGTGACCGGACGATTTTCTGCATTTCCCGTGCAGAACGAATTATTAAGCGACGAGCCACGCGTAACGCCGCTCGTGTTCGCTGGTAAACAAGCTGGGTTCGATCAGCGATCGGTGAAAATGCGTTTCGAAAGACGTGGCAGCTCCTTCTTCGCCTCTGTTCCCTTTTTTCGTCGCTTCTCTCCGTTTCGAAAGCGGAGGCGTGGGCTCTTCGGTTCTTCGTGCGCGCCGGTTCGATGATGGATGGTTTGTTTGTTTCGTTTCTGGTCGCTGCGAGGGTGCTGGGCTTGGTGATTAATGCCCCGGCCGGGTTTTATGAATATACAGCGACCGCGGTGCGCAGTGGCATAATTACGCGATTAATTAAGGCGGATTTAATTCCTCGACTGCTGGCTGCCGGGGTTTTATTCTTATGCGAGTGCGAGAGGAAGTTGGAGCATATGGGTGCATCCTAGGTGTGCCCTAGGAAATGTGATAATTCTAGACTCTTCTTATAATTGTCTAGGTTCCATAAAATCAACCCTCTACAAGGGAGGGATCTTTTATGTGTATATTCCTCTTCGTGTATCGAAATATATTTTTTATACACGCGACGAATTATGTGTGGAACGGCAACACAGCATTCTGGCAAGTATTCAACTTCATATGTAATTAGGAACGTGACGCTGATTATTCTATGGCCATCATCCCCTAATGAACTCAAATTTCCACCGCAAGTTTCCAAAACTCGAATAGATTTTTCGTCTCCACGTGATTGCTGTTATTATTATTATTATTTTTCTTCAGAGACGTTGTCGTTTCAGCCATGTTGGAAGGGTTAAACATTGCGAATAAGCGTGTAGTAACGAGCAGGGTAGCAAAGGTTCGCGACAATCGCGAAAAGCATTCAACGTTGCAGCACAATCGGCGATAGATCAAAGCCCAAAAAAAGGCGTTCGTTTCTTTCGAAGCGTCGCGTCGTTCGGGAACAATCGTTCTCACCGCGATGTCCGTTAACGAGCGGCATGAATTATTGAACGAGCGCGGATTATTTATCCGTCTGGGCCGAAGTGCTTCCGATAAATGCAGCTTGTATCTCCAGAAAGGGGAAACAGCTAGCAGAGATAGCTCGATCGCCGCGTAACCATCTTTCTTTCCGCAATAGCGCGGTTGCGAAATTCATTTCACGGTTCTTAATTACTTTTAATTATCATTGTCCGTGCTGCTCGTACTAACGATCCGACGTCAAACGCACTCCTTCTTCTCCTTTTTTCATATTCCTCTCGACGACTTTTCCTCTTGCTCCCGTTGTCTTCGCCTCTTCTGGCTGCGACGTCCGCTGCGCCGCGTCTGCGATCCAGCTTCCGGTGTGAGGATCGAGGAACAGTTCGCAGGAATTTTGTGCATGTACGTGCGATTTTTTAGACACGCTGTGAATCACAAATGCGTGGAACGCACGAAATCTGCAGATGTTGAAAAGAATTCCAAGTCGACGGGCTCGCGATTTTTCTTACCCATTTAAGGGATGAAATGGTATCAAATATAAAATTAGAGAAATCCAAAAGTCTAAAAACAATAATTTTTCGCAAAGTATAAATTACACGGACAATGAACCCAAGAAATCTGAAACAAACAGCAAGAATATCTCGTAGAGAGCCCAGGGGGTTGAAAATCCAGAAAATGGCACCGAAATCCATTCTTCTCAATGTCAGAATGCTTCTATTCGAACGAAATAAAAATGGTTGACTTCGTTTCCAGTAAAATTTCCGCAAAATCACACACGACACACATCCACTCGAGCGAACACTATCTTCCCCGCTCATTTCCTACACGTTCTTCGATTTAATGAACTAGATTTTTCCATTAAAACGACCGGCCCATGAACGAGAAGGAGAGAAAGAAGAGCGTCGAGCATCGAGGTAATCGTATTCGCGATCTCCACTTCCCTCTTTTCCCTCGAGTCGCACTTTCACCGATCTCATCTTGGCGAAGTGGACGCGGATCGCTGATAACGATCCAGGACGTGCCCAGGATCGGGGGTTGCGCGGAATTTTAAGGAAGATCGCGTGACATTAAAATGTTAATTAGACGAATTCGATTAAACCCAATGGGAGATTTCGGATCTTGACACATTGAGATATTAATTGGCTGTTGATAATTTAACCTCGCGGCGAGTTATTAATTAATCGAGCCGACTGTACGCGAAAACACGACCGTAGAAAATATGGAAATGATTATATTACATACATAAGTATGGCTCGAGGTTAGATACGTAGGAGGCGATAAAAAAAGCGTACAAGTTTAAGGAAAAAATTATTAGCTTCGAAGAATTGATCGTTACTGTATTTTGTAGAAACATTGAGAAGAAGGATAGAATTATAGTGAAACGAGGAAGTTAAATCGTGAAATGTTGGGATTAATAGAGGCAAAAAGCTTGAGTTTCGAGGATAAAATGGAGGAAAGTAAAAATTGGTCCTAAAAGTCTTAAAAAAATAAGAAATTGTTATTAATCAAATAGTCCGCGGTGTTTTTCCATCCCTAAAACCGATCTAGCTAGATTTTACGCATCTGGCACGTGCACAGGCGCAGGAAACTTTCGGATTCGCCGGAGCCATCAGGTGAATCCGATGGAAAACGCGATACCGCTGGAAAGCGTAAGGAAAACTGCGATCGTTACGAGGAAGCGACGTTTCGTTTCGAGCCGTTTTAATGGAAACTGGAAAAGCTTGCGTAACGATTGTTACAGAAAAACCACCGGGAGAGCCATCGCGATCGACTCGCGAGCGAGTGAAACTTCCTACGGAATCGGAAGAAAGGAAAGTTTCCCTTTTAGACGCGGACGTAACATCGCGATAAATCATCGACTCGCGTCGTCGAAATTAAAAGAAGAGAATTCATCGTTTCCATGAGTTTCTACGCTCACTTTTAACCCTTTTCTCCGTGGTAGCCACGAGCTAAATTAAAACGCGCGCGCACGTCGCGCGAAGCGATTCACTTTTTCTTCTTTTTATCTTCTTCATGGAAGCGACACAGTTCTCGATAATTTGTAGTTATTTGTGAACGTGTCAATTAGCATTATCAAGCACCATGTTTGGGATTCGAGGAGCAGGCGCGTGTAAAACGCTACCTGCAACACCAGCTGCCACATTCCAATAATAACAGATACCTGAGCACGAGGATTTTGGACAGGTTCTCGTTGGCGACACCCGACGTGGGTCAGGAATCTCTCAACGGCATTCTGTTCGATCGTGTTCGTCGATTAATCGGAAGGGTAACATGTGCTGAATGGGTTAGCGTGGTTTAGGCATCGGGAGGTGCAACAGGATGCACAGGTATGCGTGATGCACCAATAATGACGATTAATATACTAAAAAATTTCTTCTCCGCTTTGGGTGTCACCATGATTTTGCCAACAAATCAGTCGACCAGTTATTTCGAGTGTAGAAGTATTTTCTGTATTATTTTCTTACATACTCGAGGAATTCTATAATCTTCTACAAATTTCCAAATGTAAAGGCTTCTTCCATTGCTTTTCGTGCATAATATTCGAAATACACCTCGTTGCGTGAAATTAAAGGGTCTTCGAATGCTTTCGTTCAGCTGTTCCTCGACTGTTCGAAGAACAAAACTGGCGCACCAGATTATCCGCTTCAAGATGAGAATGGTTGCGCTAGCGGACGCGAAGAAAGGGGCTGACTTCTTTCGAAATAGTGCACGCCGGGGTTAGAACGCGACAGGCTCGTCCTGACGGGGAACTAGGGCTATTAAACGAGTCTTGCTACACCCAACGCCATAAATCCCATAAAAGCTTAAGTCCAGTTGAACGTTATGACGCGCGCCATGCCCTCCGTCCGGGCTGACTTCCAGTTCCAGGTGGAAACGCCGTTCGACTATAAAGAAACTTCATACCCATGGGACCTCGTTGATGACACCGTGAAAATGTCCGATCCCCGCTAAAGATACCGGCGGTATCCGCGGTTACGTGACCACGGCGCCGCTTAGAGAGGTGTTCGTATTCAGAACGCGCCTTAAGCCTCCCCTGGAAGGCTCCTCTGGTTCCAGCTGTCTCTTTCTTCATTTTCGACACAATTTTTATTTTACTATTTCCAATATCCAATATCTTTCGATGTTTGTCGATTTTTATTGTTACAGAAAGATTTGGTAGACTTGGTAGAGGGTGACGTAGTGAGAGACAGTGAGTTGGGAGTCGTGGGGGTGTATGGCGGATCGACGCATCTTGAGGAAGTCGAGTCGACGAATTAGTGTTTAGAAAAGGGTTTCCTTAGTTTTGCTGCCTTTTTTAATTTATCCTGCATCTGTGTGGTTACGCAAAGTAATGTGAAAATGGCAAATTGATGTGAATGGCAGATGTTTTTCATCGATTCTTTGTAGTAATCTTCGAATGAGAGTTGCAATAATTATAGTTTTTAATATGTAACTGAACGGCGCTCGAAAATGTGCGACCGAGTAATCGAGAGTTTTCTTCCGTCGTGGTCGCCAAAGGAGAAGACGATTGTTTAGATCGCGCTGTTGTTTCGAACGCGGATGTATCGCGGGCATCCTGTGTACACATACTTCATACGAATGTAATAACATATGTACAGGATGTAACGCGGATAAAGCGCAGGTAGTGCGCAGATAACGTGGGAGTGTAGCGTTACAGAGATTACATGGGCCAGTACGATCCATGATCCTCGACCTCTTTCTCCTCCTCCATGTGTCACCATTGACACCCTATCGCACCCATCGTTCGTCTCACTCGCTTCAACTACTTTCGCGTGACCTCGCGTCTCCAATTTTCCAATTTTCAACCCTGTCACTGTTCAACTCCACCCTTATTTCTTCAAAAGCAGCAAAACGGAACATAATTAAGTCATAAATGAGCTAGACGATAACAGAGATAATATTCGAGAATTCTTCTAAGTTAGCCTCGCTAATCAGATTATCTCAATTTCCATAATGCAAATACTGAAGAAAATAACTAAATTTGAATTATTATAAAACACAAAGGACAAATCTCATGTATACATTAAAAAAAAAATGCTAAGACGAGAGAAAAATGTTCGTAAGAAAAATAAAAGAGCAATTCCGGCGGGCACGTTGGAAACCGCGTTATGACAGATCGTTTAAACGGCCGTCAACGGGTTACGGCGCACTCAGCAGCGTTATTTTTATTCTCTTCCTGCAACAATCTCCGTTCGTTGCGATCAGCAGTCTCGAAGACATCCTATACAGAGGCGCGAGATCGGGCGATAGCGCGAAACAATTGCGAGATGGGACACCTCGTATCCTCGTCGTCACACCACGACGTGCACGTAAGTAGACGTGTAAGTACAGTCTAGAAGCGAGTCTCTGCAAATGCGTACACGCTCGTCTCGACGTGTTATCGTTTAATACTGGGGTAACGCGTGTCACACGGATCATCTCCGGTACACGTAGCCAGTGTCTCGTCGCCACGTGCTGAAACGACTCAGCTGTTGAGTCTGCACGCGTATATCTGATTCCTGTCGTATTTCGCCTTCTGTTCTCTCCTCTTTCCGTGTCCTCCATTCCTCCCCCCCTGGCTCTTCCTCTTATCATGCGACGTTCCGACCTTGGTGTTGGTTTACTGAAACGTTTTCGATTCATCCTTGGTGGTCGTTACGGAGCTTGCGGCTATTCTCTTTCGTAGCTCGTGATCGATCCTCTGGAGTTATTTTTTTTTGGTACGGTTCTTCGTAATTACATCTTCGATGTAAAATGGCGGATTGGAATCTTTTTAATGTGAGTCGTGGTTGATTAAATTGTTATAGGACGTACCCAATCATATTTGTCATTACAGCAAACTTGGTGCAATAATTATACGCAACAGCTGCTTCCATTTCCAAAAAATGATCGAACACTATATTTGCGGAACAACCGTCTCATCCTCGACTTATCTTCCTCCCAGAGACGAGTACCAAAAAACGGGAAGATGACTAAACACCGTGTTTACCAAAGAGAAACTGCTTGGACCTCCTCGAACCTCAAGACAGACTACAAAACTCGTAACTGAAGCATTTCCTCAATTATTTGTATTAATACCTTAATCTCACGTAATCGCAATGATAACAAAAACTACCCTTCATCAATTCGCAACCATTCACATATCCATACCAGGCGATAAAAATGTCGAACACCCGATGGTAACCCTTTACAAAATGGTCTTCGCTTGACGAGCTCTTCAATTTACTCTTGTACAAACAAGTTCAAACAACGTTCCACGACATTCTTTCGATTTTCATGGAGAACGCAACGGTATCTGATATACAGTAAGTACGACGCGTAACGGGACAGGTTTACACAAGGAAACGGTCCCGAGGGGGCCGAGAGGACGCGAAAACGGCGAGGAACGGGGGAGGGTTGCTGGCGGAGGGCTAGGAAAACCCGATTCAGAGCCACCGTGTGCACGTTGTTAATGCAGATTGGCCGATGAATCACGTGCTTTCCTGGCTGCGTGTCCGCACGCATATCGAGGCACGCGTTGACAGAACGGGCCCCGTGACTCATGCCCAGATCGTGGATCTTCCTCGCGTTTCTCTCCGATGCAATTTGCCCAAACGAGCCGAGACAATGCTCGCCTACCGTTCCTTCCTTCGTCGGGACCGTTCGTCGTTTCCTAATAATTTATGGCTGCTTTCTGCACGTAATTGGTGTTGTTTTTGGACATCGCGCAGGAAGCTTCTCGAGGAATGTTATTGGCAATGTTCTTCAGTATAACGGAGTATTGTATATTATAAAGAAGTTTTTTATCTTCCCTTTTTAATGTTCCGTTTTGTGGAGAGAATTGGTAATGTAGTTCCATGTTATTTGCAAGGAAAGAACGATTGATTGCAAATAAATGGAATGTCTTCGAAATTTATGTAAATTACTTTTGGATATCGATGAAGAATGTTGAGTAGAAATATCATACTCTGTTAGATTTTTTCGAGATATAAATAAGTATGCGTGTACGCGACAGCAACATGAATCGCATGTATTAATAAGATAATTACCATTTACCACAAATTATGAAATACAAATGGTCTTCTCGCATGAATCAAATAAAAGAGTATCTTCGGCAATCAGAAACGATTTCACAGAAGCAAATAATTAAAACATCAGAGAAAAATATACATCGACCACCAAATAAGAATGTAACTTTAAAAAAGTAGCGAACACGATACTTTTGATACCAGAGTTAGCCAGCAGTAAATATTTCATCCGAAACGACATCTGGCAAAAGGAAAATTAATTTCATCGTGACAAACAAAATTCCCGATCGTGCATCGAATGCGTTATCGAAAGATCGTCGAAATAAATCGACCTCGAGACGCGGAGGCATCGGACGCGCGCTTCGACCGCAGTCGACGCGAAACGTGTCAAGGATCGATAGAAGGACCGCTCGTTTCGATTGTCGACGGAAATTATTTCCGTGTCGGGACACCGCGAATCGATCGGTCGCGTTCGAGTGGAGCGCGACGTCCAAGGCGATCGTCGACTGATAATCTTTCTGATGCACGCGCGCGGACGTTTTATCAGCAGCATCTGCGAGTGTCTTCGTGAACGATAAACAAGAAGTGGTTGCAGTATAAACAGAAGACGCCTCGGCTAGTTTCACGCTTTTCGATTTTTCTAACCTTCGTCTATGCCAACGCGTGTAAACAACGTGTCGATAAAGGTATACTAAGGCGTGATTTAATCGGACGCGATACGCGTTCGATTTTCAATTTTCAGAAAAGTAATTGGAAAATTAACCGTATAATAAATATACCCGAGCGATTTTGGAAAATTTCGTAATCTTACTGTGTTGTAAAACAATTATTTGTTCTGTATTTGGCATCGCTGCTTGGTATTCACGATGGAGGAATTAAAAAAATTTCAGATTTAATTCTGTGGAAATAGAATCGTGGCATTGTCAATGCCAAACGTTCGCGAGCCGAAAGCTGAATCTCTATTATAGTTCTGCAAAGTGTAAATTTCAAATCAAATATCTAAATTTTCCGCTGCTATTAAAAAGATAAGCTAAAGCGACTAAATGGAACGGAAATGGTTTCAAAATTTGTTATCATTACCAAATAAACACCTCGAAACCGTTTAAATTCCGTTCATTCATTTTCCCCAACCATTTCAATACCAGTGGAAGTAATTTTAAAATTAACACCAAGTAGATGCAAAGAGCTTTTATAATAATTGCGTACGCTCAATTCACGTGTGTAATTCGCGTACAAGTGAGTCGCCCTCGGACAAGCTTTAAAGTTCGCGTAGAACCGAGACCATGAACTTTTTAATCCACTCTCGCGAAAGCAATTCTCAGAAAAATTGTTACGAAATAATCCATGCAGAGTGAACGCTTGCGATTGATTTTATGAAATTGCAGCAAACCACTCGCGCAGCTATGGCACGGCATTCGCGGATCAAAAGCTGAAGGTGTATCATTATAGAATCGTTAAACTCTCCATCGGATACTTTCCCTGTGGAACAACGCATTTTTTTGCTCTGAATTATTCAGGGCGAATGTGTCTGTTCAAACATTTTGAGAACCCCGTTTTCTCGACGAGCGATACGTAAAAACCAGATTTCAATCCATTGAACGAGTCGACCATAAAGTCAAGTTCATATGGCAACTAGTTTCGCATTGCGCAACGAAACATTATCTTGGTAACTGGATGGAAAAAAGTATCGTTTGAAAAATCTAAATGCGCGCAACAGATACGATAAATTGATCGAAGCTAGATATATTTATGTATCTGCATCTCTTCTGCAATTAAAGGGTTGCACGAGCATGAATGCGCACGAGGGCTCGCGTGATTATAGTGATTCGTTCGACGGATTCTTGATGATGATTTCTCATCGATCCGTTCCAGCGGTTCGATGCAAAAGTTGACGATCAATAAATCCTCTCGAGCGTTATCTTTACTTGGAAGCACGCTGACAATGAGAGGACGCAGATAAATCGCGTTACGTAATTCGCAATTTCACATTTTTTCAGTCCATTCATATGTGTATATCAAGTATTTTTGATTTGGACGGTTTTTGTGAACGATGCGATTCAGATGTCGATTCACGTATCCATAATTTCTTAATTTCATGTAACTCGATCGAATAAAATCTATAAAAATTTGATTATACGATTATTTGTATACTCTGACACTATCACGACTAGATTTTTAATAACAGCAAATGTAGGTGCATCCATTGTTGAAAATATCTAAATTATTTACGAATATATAAATATTACTATTTCCTAATATTTTCTAATCATGTCACATTGTCTCTATCTCAACCATCTCGTCAAAACAATGCCGTACAACTTCACTTTACGTCACAAACTTCACGCTACAGCGCTGTAAGTAACAGCCCCTATCACAATCCCAACTCCAACTTCAACTTCAAAAAAACCAAAGAAAAATCTAATCACACGTTACGTTCAACGTACGAACCACAACGATTTATTATATAATACACTATATCCTGGCGCAAAAGGAACGACACGAAATAACCTCAAACACGACGATCGTAAACATAACAGCAACGAACACAAAATTCGTCGAACGAGCCATCGACGATAACATCGGAGTTGATGGACGAACGATCGCATCGTTGACGAAAAACCTCGCGAGGAACGATTAGAGACTCGAATAAAGATTACTCACCCATTTTATCCGCGAAGATCGGCCGTGTCGAGCGATGCGCACCTTTCGAAGGGAACAGGGCGGTGTCTGGTGCGCGTCATACGCGCGATCGTCCTCTGTCCGCGAGTCGACGGCTTGGTGGATCGGTCGGCCGATCGCGCGCAGTTACTCGACCGTGATCGATCCGCGTCTCTGCAACACCAAAACAATTCCAGCCGTCTTGACCTACCGATTATTCACGCGGCGGTATTCCGCGCGTAACGCGGTTTACGTGCCGCGCGGACCAACGCGGAGGAGGCGCGGACGGAGGGAAAAATTGCGAAAGAGGGAGAATAAAACGGAGGAATTCCGCGATAAACGAGCCGCGTCGTTCGCGTTTCACCGTTACGTCGTACGCGGGAGAGCCTCGAACATTCCTGGACCGCGTCCAGGGGCGATCTGAATTCCACGCCGCGGAAATTCCAGCGTGCTCTGCGCCTCGCGTCGCGTCTCAAGGTGAGCGCGACCGGTCGCGATGCGTCGCGTATGAATGGACACTGTGGCCCCGGCCACGGAACCACCCTTCGCTCGTGCTCCAGTTAACGAGCCAGAGGGGACGGTCGATTCCTTTTCTTCCCTTTTTTTCTTTTCCTCTTTTCTTTTCCCGCTGGTTGGAAGGGATGACCCCCTTTTCTCGGCGCAGACGCGACGGATGTTCCGGCTGGAGCCCTCGAGCGGATTTAAATGGCGGAGTTTCGAGGGGATTTTTTGGGGAGGGAGGCAAGACGCGCTGGGGGTTGCGCGCGAGACGAGGGAGAGGAGATGGCTCTTTCGACTCTTTGGGTTATATTTTTGCAATTATTTCATTGTTTGGTGCAATGAAATTGTTTGTATAGTAGAAGGACGTTCCATCTTTTTAACGCGAAGTGCATTTATATGTCAGTTATTTTATTGAGACAGAAGAAATTTGGAAACTTCAGTAGGTTTAAAGTAGTAGAAAGTTATAATTGTATTAACTAAAACTGTTAATAGGACATCAGCAGTAGATAACAGAACACCAAAGGGTTAAAAACATATTGGACATCTAATAAACGCAACGAGAAGATGTCAAATGACTTATGTAGGTACCCTTGCCTCAGCCACATGTCTTCATTTATATGGAGCGATGTGAATTATAAATTTTCCAGGATGATGTCCACGGAAAAGAAGCATCGGTAGCCGGAAGATATTCAAGATCGATGTAATCACTTCGTTAATATTACTATCTGCATTATTATTGAATAAAGTATCGAGCTTTGCGTTGCATCAGAAGCAATGTCGGTCACGATTGGAATCAGACCTGTCCAGTTTAATTTTTGCTACTTTTCTCAACCCCTTCAGGACCAGAAGGATTTATGAAGTAACGCAAAGCATCAAAACAACTTGGTTGGGTGCTCGTTTAATATAAAGCAATGCATCAGCATGTAAAAAACGAGCATTCAGCACTTTCGCCCGGTATTCCGTACTGGTGCAAGCGTGGTTTATTTTACAGATAGCGATAGTATTTCTAAGAATAGTGCGCACAGTGCTGGGTGCACTACGCGCATTATCGTAGACGTACCAAGGCGATCCTGGTTTTCATGTAATTGCGAGCAGGAGACAGTTCGCGTATCGTTATTATCGTTCTGGCGCTCCGACATGTACTTGCACGTACGTGTATGCCTTGGGTATAGCTGGTTAGAGCAGTTCCTCAATGGCGGACGTTGTAACAACGTAGAAAATGGTTATAGTCTGAAGAGTACGGGGAAGAAACGAGGAACGTCCATTTCGCGTAATTTTCCATTTGTAACACGTTTCGTTTGCGGCAAACTAGTTCACGGAATCGTCAATTTATGCGAATTATAACATTCAGGACTGTATCCATTGGATAGGATAGAGACTTGCTAAAAATTAGAAACTTTTCCGACAAAGAAGAGAGAAGGAGAATCTTCGGGTGAAATTTGTAAAACGATTCGAAAGAAAAAAAACGAGCACGCGTTTTACATGCGGGACACACCGTTCCTACGATGTAATCATTGCGCAAGTTGCGAACGGAGTTATCGCCGCGATGATGGAGGCGGTTGGTTTCCTGTGGACCATGAGGAAAATTGCGCGCGCACACCCTGGAGAACGCTCGTTGAAATCATCAATCGCGCGCGTTCTCCACTTTGTAAATCACTTCTCTAATTCTTTGGCCATATTTTCTCTAAGATTATTCATCACTTTATGTGTATCCTTCTCCTATATTTGCCTCGAAATAATTACTTTTGGAGTTTACGCGAAGAATAAGAAGGGAAACTAAGACAAAACCCAGGTTTGTGACATGAAAATTATAAACAAATTTTTATTTGGTGAATTTCACCCTGAAGGTGGAATGTTCCTTTAATTTTTAAAAATCTGACCATATTCCTTGGAATTATATCTACAAAATGAGTCTCTTTGCAAAATGGAGCCTCCACAATTAATTAATTGCTGCGCACCATTAAAGAACCGATACGCAACATGTAGTAATGTTGCAACAAAGAAGAGTTACACACAAAACCTAAGGATTAGAAGTATAAAATCTAATCCAAGATCACTTCTCGACCACCTACTGCTTCAACAGATTCCTTAAACATCCTCGAAACATTCAAACACCGACTAACTCAAACTTTAAACAAAACTACAAAAAGCTCCAACGTTCATCTCAACCACCACTGCGGCAATAAAAGATTTCAGTCATACCAAAATACTTTGAAAGCGTCTCGTCCACAAATTTCCCTAATCAAACCGAAGAAGATGCTGCAGCGCATCGACTGACCCTCTCGAAGAAAGGGGTCAGCGAAAAAAAAAAGGAAAAAAGAAAAAGAACACGGGTCATCCGGAAGGAAGAAAACCGGAACTCGAGAACAGGAAGAGCTGAGGCCCAGCAGGCCAGTCTCAGGGGTCGTAGGTTCATATACCTGCACGTTCCACGGGGACTTAGCCGCGTCCGCTACCTGTTCGATCCACGCGCGTGGAAAACCTGATCCCTCGAGGGGATGAAGACTCGATGATCCGTCGCAAGGGTGGGGAGGACAGTCAGGTTCGCAGGTCAGAAACGCAGGGCCCAGGGGTGAAACGGTGAGGGTCGCGCAGGTACATAACCCTTTCTCGGGGATCCATTTAAATGCCCTTATTTCGCGCCAACCCTTCGTCCGTCGCTCGATCGTTGGAAATCGGTGCTGATAAAATAGAGTAGGTAGGTACGCGTATCTTGGTCCGTTCCGTTGGACGGACGTTTCGATTGGTGGACTGCAGGGTCGAAGAGGAACGAAAAAATTGCAGGCTGGACTGGTGGCCAGGCATTGGCGCGTTTCGAGGCCAGAGACCGTTTCCGTGGATGGAAGAACAGGGTGGACAATGGGGCGGAGAGAACCGTTGGCCGTTTGCGGAGGAAAGAGGATGATCTATCGGATCGACGTGTTCTCTTGGGCGACAGGAGTTGATCGACGACTACTGGTTCTGAAGGCGATTTTTTGCCGAATAATTTCGAGAGGAGAATTACCATTGTCGACGAATTAGGGAGCGTGGAATTGTTGGAACAAGTTTGATATTAATTTCTTGGCAATTAGATATCGCTTTCAAAGACGCGTCAGAATAATAAAGCGCGATTAAACAAGTTTCTTTGGCGATAAATTTAATGAATGAAATGATTGAAATGAATTAGACTTGCTTTTTGGAAGACGATAGTTTGAATTTCGCGTCGATTAAAGTAATTCGACACTTTTTCTTAAAACACGTGTTCGTAATGAAACGAAAAGAGGAATAAATAGATGTAAACGAATAATGATTTTATGCGGAACGTTTGGTCAGAGGAAAGTGATGAAGCACAACTGTCAGCTTTTGAAAAAAACGACCAGGAAAATCTATGATTGACATGTAAAAGCGACGACTCCGTTGAAGCGAGGTCTTGCCTTAAAGCCAGCGTTGCTCGTGCTACAATAAATAAATGTAGATAAAAATAATTGCCGCAGAAACGATGGATATAACAATAAAAAATCTACCGGTTCTTCTTTCTAGGAGATTACGCGTCCCATATTTGTCTTCATAAAATCTTTATGTCTCGCGGCGATCATTATACCTGCTGAAGAATTTTTACCACTTTTTTGTGCATTAATCCTCCTTCTTTTTTTATTTCTAACGGAATATGCACTGTTTTATTTTATCAGCGATGTATAATACGGCCATTTGTTAGCCGAATCGTGGATTTATCAGTGACGATTGTTCTCGAGAATTTCAGATTCGATTTCTAGCGGTCGAATGTTCTTCCAGGTACATATCTATTGAATAATGTAATGGATATGACAGTATAATGCTCCTGATAAGAGGCGATAAACTTTTTCTGACGTTGCTGGTTAAATTCCAAGGCTTGGAGCAAGACACGTGCGATTCTCGGAGAGAAACAATCGCTTTGATGTTCATTGCGTATTTAAAGTTCAACGATAGTTCGCCCTCGGTGTTCTTAGCCTCCAAATCGTGTTTTCCAAACACCCTATACTTTCGAACGTCCAAATTTATACAGAACCTTCGACCATGAAGTCTCAAACTTTCAAATTTCCTTCCAGAGTATCGGAGAACGTTCACGAAACTCTGGTTCACCTGGCAAGAATCGCGCAGGACAGTTCCAGAAGCCCAACATCGCCAACCGTGAAAGGGTTGGACACTACCCTGAAAGCTACGCAACGGAAAAATCACGGTCAATGTCCGTTGCTCCACATAAAATCGAGCCGACGACCATTCGAGCACCCTCCCCGACGAAAATTCCAACGGTCACCGTTCCAACGATCGTTCGAGAGAAAAAAGAAATATCAAACAGACCTCCACCCTGTCCGTCCCCGTCCGATGGTGGGGACGAACGTCCGTTGCTCCAGTTAACGAAATGACCCGACGAAACGGCGAGGAGGCGACGAGAACAGATCGAACAGTCGGCGAAAAAACGAAACAAAAGCGAAACGGAAGACAACGTTAAAATCGGAGCGAGGTTTTGTCCAGGTGCAGGGACGCCCCGCATCCCTTAACGGCTCGCCACATTAGCGCTCTTTCCCATCGTCCGTGGATACACCGTGAGCTGGACACGGGGATAGGTCACCTGTGTCTAACGGATTTTTTCGACCTGATTTAAATAGGTTCCGCCACGTATCCGCGTCACGCACGTCACGCACACACCACGGCCAGAGGGTGTCCAGGTAAAGCGTTCGCTGACCGCGCGATCCTTTTTCGGGACAGAGGCTGAAATCGCCTCCTCCAGGTAGCTGCCCGCCGTCTCCTGGCCATGGGAAGTCCATGGGAATCTAGGCCAACTGACCATTCGCATAGGTCAGTCGATCTGCGAAATTAGAATATCGGCACCCCTCGCTCTCTTGATACGCCAGAGGTACCCTCCAGTCGTCCTTTCTCGGGTGCGGAAGGATTCATTCGTATCTGGGGATGGACGCGGTTGCGGTTCTGTGGTCTCCGATGGAGATCGTGGATGCGACCACGGTCCAGTCGAAAGGACGCATGGGAAACTGGGGTGCGTTATCGGGACGTGTGAGAAACGGGCCTCGGTTCGTTCTTGGTATACAGCGATAAGGGTGGGTTTTAGTTCGAGGGATATGGGACTGGAGATGTACCAAGTAAAATTGTTCGAGAGAAGAAGAAGGTTGTACTTTTTATGGTTTACCAATTGTAGATCTGCTTTTCTTCTTTTGTTGAAATAAAATTGACAAGGTAATCCTATCTCTATCGTTTTTTCTTTTAATTTTAGTGATGTCTGTGGTATGCGATTATATTTTTCTTGAATATTCTCGTGTTTGATATTAGGATGTTCAATTTTTATGCAATTTGAGAAGAGTCCAGGGCAGAAGCACCATTTTCTTGCAAAATTTAATTCTCTCTAGCAGAATATTTGAAGTATTTACGACTTTTGGAAGTTCATCGAGCTCGATCGTACTTTTGTCGGGAAAATTGTTAGTTCGACTGTACGCGGGGAAACTTAAGAAGGAAGTATTCAGGCCGCGTTAACAGGTACTCCATATCGCGCCTCTTCGCTAAAGTATACGAACGTCGCTCGGTTTGAGCTTCCAGAACTACTGATACATCGCGATTAACATAAATTTACAGACGGAACGTCCGGTGTACTGCCCCGCGACTGGCTATCAGCGTGGTAACTGTCTGCTTTGCATACATTTAATCCTTAAACGTTATTTATTTCTATAGATGCATCGCGTTCGTTTACCAACCAAGAGAAATGTAGCCGCTTTGCTTCACGGGTGCAATATTACGTTCCGTATCTGTTATTCCATTTAAATAATGCAGATTTTCTCCGATAATTGCCATCGTTGATAAGTAATTCGCGAGTACACCTTTCTGACTTTTCAACAATTCCATTGAGATTATTCGGCTAATTAATTCAGCTTTGATAATAGACAATTTCAATCAATTCCATGTGCAGCACGAAGACCCCAAGAATCAAACTAGAAAATCTCATTTATTCACATCCAGTCCCAATTCCCCCAAGTATCTAAAAGAGATAAGCATCTCAAAAACCTAAACTCTTCACGCCAAAGCCCACAAAACTCTAATCTACTCCAGTCCTCTTCAACCGAATCTTACGAGGAACCCAAAGCAAACGAAAACCGTTCATTTTCAATATAAAATACCACCGAGAATGCTTCAATTCCTGTCGACATCGAAATCAATCGCGCGATGCGCAGACTACGCAAACGCGAGCTAGAAAATTCGATTCGCCCGAGTCTCCTCTTCACCCCCTTCGTGATCATCGAATTTCTGCACGCAGCTTATCATCGCCGCTCGAGCCGACGCGTTTTTCTTACGCGTGTTCCCACACAGCGGGATTGTTCGCGGTGACCTGCGACCCGGTTCGCCTGCTCGCAACATCATCGTTACATTCACGCAAATAACCCGGACGAGGCTAAGCCTTCTCTGCCTCTTCCTCCGCCCTGGCTGGCCGCCGCCGCGTTCAATCGGCATGAATATGGATCGTCGACGGCGATCACGCATTGATCCTCGGGTCAGGAGGATGCTCTAACTTTCTGGCGAGCTGGCCGCCGCCCGGACGTCGCCCGCCTCTTCCTCGCCTCTTTTCCGCCGCCGTCGTCTCGCCGCCTTCGATGATCTTTGGGGCGTCCGCGTCCTTTCGGCCGTTACACGCCTCATTGAATGCAAATCGGACGCTGATCGGATCGCGGCGCGTGCGGGAAGTCGCCGAGGGGAGGTCAGCTCCTTTTGCACGGGGGCAAACCTTTATTCGCGAGCAGTTCTTAATCGACGCAGATTCTACGCGTATACATAGGTTGAATCGTTTGGTTTAGCTTCTGACTGGTCTTTCATAGGCTTCTCTCAACCCTCGTACATCCCCTATTTTAGTAACCTAGTAATGTGACAAGTTTCTAGCAGAATTTGGCGATGCATCGTGTCGAAGGAAAGAAAAATTGAGAAATCCGAGATAAACCTTTCTGCTTGGGGTTAAACGATTGAAATTCTCACGAGGAAGCTGTGGGAAATCGATTCAAGGGGGTCGAAGCACGTTTCTGTTGGTTTTTCTAACGAATCGCGTACATCTGCGAATCGTTTCGATCTACCTTCGATGTATTGTGCCCAATGTATTGCACTTCGAAGCCGAAGTCGCTAGTTGATGTTTCGATGTGTGCAATCGTAACAGAGTCGACGCATGACTCAGTCGTTTCTTCGCCACATTTTAATGAGCACTTAAACTGGAACTAAACCAAGCAGCCGTGCATCAGGTATCTCGAAGCTATCGCCGCTTTTCAATAATCAACCATAGTCGAGGAAAATTCGCTCGCTTCTCCGTTCTGGTTAATTGCACGTTAATAGTCGCGTAATTAGCGACGATAACGGGGGACGTTAGCTGTTTTTTTCCGACCGTTTATTGCAGATACTTTCTGAGCAAAGAAAAAAAACAGGAACCAAATAGCTCTATTCCGGCGATATGCCCCGGCTAATGCCGGTCATTGGTTATGTTTGGCATATCTAGAGCTGGAAACCAGTGACTCATCGTCGCGTATCTGCGACCAGCAGCTAACCACGTAGCCAAGAACTCGCGTGCTCCGGGTAAAGGTATAGAATGTGCCGGAAAATTGAGCGTCGACGTTTTACGAAGCTTCTAATAAATGCGTTCGACCGTTTAAATGGCCTCTTTATTCACTGAACAACTTAATATTTATATCTTTCAATTGAGAGATTTACCAAAGTTGTGCTTTTCGAATTTTTAAAACGATCACCATATGCTTCTCCATAAAGATGCATTTTATCCGAATATTTAGTATCTTCTTTGTCAAGATTTATTTGATAATAACGAATCACCAATTGCGAAAAGTTTCGAGAACTTAGGTTGTTAAATGCCAGCTATATGTCTAGAAGAAATTTGCATTTGACTTCTTTGAACGATTACGTCGTATGTTGGACCTTTCCTTTCCAAAAATCATCCTTCATCCTTGCATCTCTGCATGAAAACAGATTTTTCTCAAAACCACCCCCAGAACGGGACCTCTCTTCCGCTATAGTTGGTAGCAAATCTACCAATAATAGTTTTCAACAAATTTCAACTTCAAATCCTGCACCCTAATATTTAATATAGGTGCATAAAAACGAAATCTAAACCATTTTCAGCCTCCAACCCCGCGTATCAGCTCCGTCATTCAAAGCTCGTCGACGACTCGACCAGAACCGTCCTCCCCCTTCACGATTCAAAGTGCGCGTCCACGGCGATAAAGCCGTCTCGTCTCTCCCCCTCGGCGTTTTTCGTCCTACGTTTTCCTCTCTTTCAGCGGATAATCGTTAAAGCAGGTGTCCCCGACGAGCGTGGGAGAGTGGTGCGCCTCCCAGCGCAACTCCCAACCCATTACTATAACGAACACCGAAGCGTCGCCATGGCTACCCGTGGAGAAACACACGTGGGGTTGTGGAAGCAGTCCGCTCCCGTTTTTTCTCCCCTTCCCCCTCGCGGCCCCTCTCTCTGCCCTCCGCCATCACCGCCTCCTCCCTCTTTCTCTCGCTCTATCTCCGTTCCCCGTTCCCACCCTCGCGTCCTCCTCTCCGTTTTCCCATGCTTTTTCAACGCGGCAGCGGCGTGGCGGCGGCGGTTCCCTCGCCCTTCGACCTCTTTCGCCCGCACCCGGAATATCTCCGTCCAGCGGTCTCTCTACGTTTGTGAATTAGAGCCCGAATGAGCCAGCGGACGTTACCATGGCCACGGGGGTGGTTGCCATCGCGATACCCCGGGCACAACACGAAATCGCCACTTTGACGATTTGTTTCGGGCCATTGATGCCACATCGGAATCAATTTCACCCTCCGCGCTGTTTCGCTCTCCTCTTCGCGTGGGTGCATACGTGGGTGCGCGGGGTCCGTCGTCTGTGCGTGTCCGTGCGTCCGTTCCTCCTCATGGCTGCCGCGGTGTCGTCGCCGTGGCTCGACCCTCGCCAAGCCGCGACGAATCACCCCACGGGCTCCGCTTTCGAGCTTCGACGTCCATCGACGTCTCCTGTGCTTCCCGAGCCACCCCCGTCGTCCCTGTCTCCGCCGCCTCGGCCTGCTTCTCGCGGGGGGTTGCTTGCTTTCTTTCGGCGAACCTGGCCGCGACTGGGCCGACGTAATTCGAGTTAATGGTGTCTTCGATGACGAGGCACCGATGACAGCGTGTCTCGGAGCACGATGGGCTTTTGTTGGATGCCGCGTTCGGTGGAATTGCGCTGACGCTGGGTGCTGATGGAGCGGAGGGTGGCGAGGGGTGGTTCGTTTGACTTTTAGTCCTCCGTGGATATTTTTGGATGTGGTTTGCTAGGTATTTATGAGTATCGTTTTTGGTTTTTCGGGTTCTGGGAGAATTTTCTTGATGTCTCGCAGAGAAATCAGCTGATGGTGCTTCGATAATTGCCATTTTCTGTATTTCTAATGAAATTCTTATCCGTTTTTAGAATATTTATATCTTCCCCTCTTTTCTCTAAACTCTTTAACGAACACCGCGCAAAGAATTACGACCTAGCGTTCACCACGTTTCGTCCATTATTTCCGCGAGCTTTAATGAACTTTTTATGTCGCATTCTAGCGAATTAGCTTTTATCTTCTCTCCGCCAAAATTCTGCACGAACGTTTCGCCCTGTCCTTTCAATAAATTACAATCTTATCTGCGTCCGCCCTTTCCACCTCTTCGAGCGGACGTCATTCCAGCTCTTGCGGCTTATCTTAAAAAAAAAAAAAAAGAAAAAAAAGGAAAAAACTGGTACGCCTGCAAGTTTTTCGTGCGCCACGAAGTTCACCGGAGCGAGAAACATTTCTCAAGAACCGTTTCGTTACCAGAAACGATATTTTTTCCTACGTCGTCCGCGTGCAGGGCGTTCGTGCGGCGAACGCATAACCACTGGCGTCACACGGGTATTTAGGTATTTAGGCGTGCGCCCCGAGCGCGTGCATTTAGGTGGAACGATCTCAAGTTCAAGCTCACACGCCACAAGCGCCGCGCGCTGCGCCGTTTGCCCGTTAAAGCCTCGAAAGCACGCCGGGCCAACTTTCTTCCGCCGCGTTTCCATCGGACGCGAGTCGCGCGCACGCCAAGGAAAATTGAAATTAATCGAAACCCGAGTCAGCTGGCCGGCTCGTGCGTCGTCGAGGCTCGAACTTTGGAAACGTGCAAGAAACGCGAGCCAGTCAGGGGGTTGTGCGCGCCGCGATACGCGTCCACGTGGAAACGGGGTTAATTCTCTTTTTCCTGGAAAGAAATATATTTTCCAACTAAAGGGAATTAATTGACGCGTGTGTCGCGATATTCGTGGCGAATAATGAATCAGCTGATTACTTAAATTAATTCCGTTTTTGGTAATCTGACAGATCGATGCTGCGAGCTGGCTTCTTTATCGATTCTTCTCGCGATAAAAACTGAACTACGCAAATATAATTTGGGAGAGAATATTTTTAAGATACCGATCTCTCGATAATTGCAGCAACCGCGTAATAGAAATAAATCAGAACGACGAACGGATGCAACAGTCGTTTGAATCGCGATCAAGCTGCACGGTTTAGGACGATGAACGCCTCCACGAGCGGAAAAGAACGGGGAAAAGTGGAGGAGGAGGAGGCGACAGCGTGCAGGGGCGAGGGAAACGAAAAACCGGAGAAAAACGAGCGTTTTGCGTCCGCGGGCAACGCGTATTTACATAACAATCGCGGATCACGTAACAGCTCGCTCGTTCGCGCTCCTCCGTTTCGCGTGTGCGCTCGCCTTTATCCGTGGCCGTCGCGCGTGTGCATACCGCGACGTGGAAAGTCGCGTAAAACGCCTTCTGTTGCGCGACCGATCCGACATCGCGGAACAATCGAAAGCGCGTGCGGGGGTCGTCGAAACTCGCCATCGAACGAACCGCGAATCAACTCCATCGCCATCTTACTTCGCCCCTGTATTCTGAATTTACGCTAAGATCGAGATGCTGCTGAAGTCCTTGAAACCTTCCCTGAAACCTTCAGCCCTAGATTTCCATTACATTTACACGAATATCGTGTACACAGAGATTAACAATCTAATTTTAGTATTAAGCTGTTTTTTTCTAATTCTTGCAAATTAATGATGGGAAAGAAGATTTGTTAGTTTGAAATTTGTTCTATGGTAATGCGATAGTAACTTCGTGGTATTGTTATCAAAGACTTACTTATTTTCTGATTCATTTTGAGCTATATAACTATATTAAAACGTATATTTTTTCTATTATTTTAACGATAACGAAAATCATCGCAAAAAATATTTAATAAATCAATATAAATAATTGCAGTCCGCTTATTTCCAAAAGTCTTCCATTATCTGCGACAAACCCTATTTTCAACGACGTAAGTAAAGTCGTTGAAGCAAAGAAGGGTGAAAGGGTGGTAAACGACGCTTCCACCAATGGCCGCAATGGAAGACGATCTTTCCGTGTTCCCAAATGGGCGGCGAAGAAAAAAAAAAAGGAAAATCGGAGAACATGTGGAGCGACTAGTGAAAGTGCAAGCGCCAGACGCTTGTTAGATGCTTGTTAGTTAACGATCGGCGTGGCCAATAAGATGCAGGGCCGCTCATCAGCCATTTATTGCATACGATTACGAAAAGGCCGCATCGTGCATCGGTGCATCTGCGTTTCGATTTCGAATTACGCAGAACGATCGTCTGCCCCGTTTCTGTTTCTATTGCAAAACTCTGCTACCCGTTATATAAACCGCCTACAGGCTCCACACAAAACAAATTTTTCTTTAATTCTAACACTGTAGAATTTAATTCGTGTTTTATAATTTTATCGATTTTCTTTTGTACCTTTCACGAAGCTGTGTGATTATGTTCGCAAGTATTAACAAATGAAGGGCTGGTGTAGCCTTTTTTATCGTTCAGAGATGTTTCTATACTTTTCAGGAATATTTAATCCCTTTCTCATCGATTTTTGGTAATTCCTTCTTCTTCTTTTATTTTAAATTCGTATAAGCTTGAACTCTATTTTATTTATTTATCACGTATGGAATAATTGTATCTCATTATCTGTATAATTAATTTGTTTTCACGACTAGTTTCCTGGTTTCGGGAAACTCCGACGCAGTTATGGAAATAGAACACTCTGCCACGCGTGATGACGTTTTAACGAGTGCTGAGGGATAAAAGATCAAACTAATAATGTCACTGGTGCAATTAAGAATTCACTCGAATCGTCCTCGAACCGCGGGAACCTCTCGCGCAAACGAATTCATCCATTGATTCTCTAATCCATGCTAATTCTATGCGAAACGAAGACGAACGTATTTGTCATCGCGTCAATGATAATGCTTGTGTGCCTGGTGAACATTTATTTCGAACGTGGCTGACTACGCGCAAACTGTAGTAAACAAAAATTTACTCCCGTTTATAAATTACAATTTTTAACATTCCTCGCGATAAAACAGTTGAAAAAAAAAAAGAAGTAAAAAAGAGCATCAAACACTCGATGCCTCTTACTTCCTAATTATATACATAGTAATCTCAATACTGTAATTAAATTATAATTGCTAAATACTTAGTCGCAAAAAATGATTATTAACGTCTCACTTTCTTTTCTGTCTGTACAGTCTCGAGTTTGATACTCGATCGTCTCCTATTCGATTATACGTGCAAAATACTTGAAAATATATAATATTGTGTGTTTCGATCTGATTTTCACATTTCTTTTATCCGTACGAGGAAGAAATTGATTTGTGCGATCGAAAGCGATGGCAGGGTAGAGGCTGTACAAATTACAAAGAACGACCTGCTCCGACAGATCTATTTACGCCCCTAATTTCGTCGCGCGTGTAGCTCTCCGTTCGAGAGTCCTCGAAAGGGACTGCCCTTTTACCACCCTCGGTCTCCCATGGCGCACATTGGACGAAATGGAGCCCCTTGGGTAGCCAATGAACCATTTCCACGAGATTTCCCACTCGAGGATGTAACAGGTGATTCGATGGTGGACAAGTGGAAAAGAGACTATCGCGCATGTAGCAATTATTCCCTTGATGCGACAAAAAAGTTATAAAAATTCTCTTTTTAGTCTTTTCAACGAAGAAATCGAAAATCTTATTTTTTCGTATTGCCAAAATGATTGTTTCCCTTCTGAATGATGATAAAGCTTCTAGGTGCATTATGTAATCGAATTTTTGCAAAATTACTTGATAATTGTTTGTCAATTATTTCGAGACAAATATAGATACGCAGGTATCTCGAAAAGTTTTAATGACGTGGAAAATAGCGCAGGCGTACGATAGCACGTCCTTCCACCGTTCCAGTATCGAGTAATAAAGCGTCGAAGAAGTGATAGCGCGGCTAATAGACACGTAAACATCTTTATTCGAGCCCGACGTGCACCGCCGTTTCCTGAACCATTTTCACTCGCGCGCGTTCTAATGCGAATCGATTTAATTGCTTTCGTTGCGCCAGAACCGGATCACCGTCTACGCAGTGCTGGTCGGAAATAAATAAAGAGAAAAGTGGAAAAGAAAAATCGAGTGAATCTACGAATTAACGTAGCAGAAAAAATTATGCGCTCTTATCGGTCCACCTTATCTATTAAACTAGATAAAAACGAGGAATACGCGATACGCGGATCGTTTAAAAGCATGTTCGATACTAATCGCGCTTTTCTGACGTACTCCGTTGCATCATTCCGCCCGTCGACGAACCCAATTAGTAATTAGAATCTATCGCCGCGGTGCACGACGCGAAATTGCTAATTAATCGTGACAAATCAATTTCAGCGAGCTCGATTTCAGCGAACGCGATGTATTTCGGACGGAAACGCAGAGCTGCCTCGATTCGAGACGCTCGAATCATCGAATCGCGATCCTTTTCAACGTTTTCGACAACGGATTAAAAAGAAGAACGAAGAAACAACGAACACGTTCTTCTCCGTGTGCGCGTATCGCGCAGGCCGTGGAACACTGTTACAATTTCCGAGTCAACAGCACGGTTACATAGTCACCAATTTGCGTCTGAATAAATTTGCACGCACTGCATAGATCATTTTCCGCATGTGCGACGTCAATTTCCAGAGATCGATAATTCATCAACCGTTGCCTATTAGCCCATTCAGGAATAATTTTCTCCTGCCCGTGGACACATATTTTCCAACGGCGTGGTGCTCCCCTCATTGATCACCCACGTGTCCATAGGAGACGACTCCTGGACGTAATCGACGAGCTGGTATCGGTATAATTAGCGGTTTGTCGATCGAGCCGACCGCGTACCTTGATCGACGCGAACCTTTCAGATTGAACGAGTCGAAGAAGGGAAAAGTGAAACGGAATTCAAGGCAAGAGCCACGCTGATGAAACGCTGAAAGAACAGCTAGACTCCTTTAATGGAGAAGCTCCTTTAATAGTAAACGAAAGTATATGGAATCGTGCGAATTCAATCTGTTCCGAGGAGGAGCTGAAAACCCTTCTCCACGGTTTCAGAATATCGACAGGTCATCGTGAATCCTTTGGCTTTATCCCTTGATGTTCTCGGATCTCAAAAGAATCGAAATAAGTGTAATGAACAAAGAATTGCGTAAAAGAATCCCTAAGTGATCTAATTTATCAGCAATTTTCTTAATAAGCCGCATACAATTTTCTTCTAAACGAGTAAAACGTACGTTTTTCCTACTGGTTCTTCAAAACAGAGCTAAAACTGTACTCGTAAGACTGTTCTGGCAATTAGTACGCTCTTGCGCTACAATTTAAAAATTGCATCGATCAACAATTTTGGTGCCATTTTCCAAATGGAACCTCCCAAGTTAATCATCCAACGAGTAACTTCAGACCCTCTCATCCGCACACACACTCCTCCTTAAAAACCATTCAAAAGCCAAAGCGTCCACGATTCTCCAAATTCCTCTCGCTTTCCGCGCAGCAACACAGTAACGCGCATCCCATTTCCCTATCGAACACACCTAGGAGGAAGAGAGCACGGCTACGCGTAACGACGCTGGTAAAAGCGCGACGCGCACTTTCGCTTTCCGCGAAAATCGGTTGCGATCGCAGGTGGCGGCGAGGTTTTCCACCGCGACGCGACAAAGTGCTGGGACGACGAGCGTCACCTTCGCCCCCTGCGCGTGCACGGGGTGCCGTTTGCCATTGGCCCGTTTCCCGCGCGGATGTTCTCCGTCTGCGACCGAAATGGAGGATCGTTGACCGTTACGAATGCCGGGAGATACCGATTAAATGTGAACGAACGCGGGCGGAAAGAGAGGGGCCCGGAGAGGAGAAAGGTAACCGCGGACGTAATGGAAACGTGTATACGCGGTTGGCGCGTGCGCCTGCAGTAGGGCAGGGCAAGACGACAGCTGTTTCAGTCCTGAGGCAACATCAGCGTTGCACCTGCCTCGCTCGCCTGCCTGCTTGCCTGCCTGCTTGCTTGCTTGGCTTGTCTGCCCGCTTCCCTGTCTGCTCTCCTACAGCTCCGCAGCTCGCTCGCCTGCCTGCCTGTCTGCCTGCCCGTTCAGCCTATAACCACCTATCCACCTACGGGTTAACCTCGAGGACTCGCGCTTATTAGGTGACTGATCTCCGTGATCCTAGTTTTTCGGGTTCTTTTCATTGGGGTTTGTGTCTTTTTGTTTTTTCTAGCGGAAGGTGCAGTCGTTGGGGGATGTGGGAGAGATCGTGGGCTGAGTGGGTTTTTGTAGTGGGTGGGTGAGATGGTTGAGAAGTTGGGATAGGATTTTATGACTAAAACCTAACGTAACTTATCCTCGAAGACTCGCGCTTATTAGGTGACTGATCTCCGTGATCCTATTTTTGGGGGTTTTTTTTCGTTGGGGTTCGTCTCTTTTTGTTTTTTCTAGCAGAAGGTGCACTCGTTGGAGGATGTGGGAGAGGTGCACTCGTGGGCTGAATGGGTTTTTGTAGCTTGTGGATGAGGTGTTTGAAGAAGTTGGGAAGGGATATAATCTAACCTGGTCTATAATCACCTATCCACCTATGGACTAACTACAAGTTTGTCTCTTTTTTGTTTAGGAGAAGGTAGTGCAAAGGTACACTCATTGAGGGATGCAAGAGAGATCCTGGAAGCTGAGTGGGCTTCTGTAGTAGGTTACTATAAATTGAATAAACGACTGTAATGCTACTTATGTCAACCTCAAAGAGTAAAATAATATAAATAACGAAACAACAGAAAAGAAGCAACTCTCTAACAAACAGGCAAAACCAAAATCTCGTCGCAGCCGAATAAATCGTCGATCGTCGATCGAGAGTTACGAGACTGTCGCTGGCTATAATTTCGAAGATGCGATTCAGGCTTCGAGCAATAAAAATTGTATTCAGGTAACCCTCGATGCGATTCGTAAGACGGCTGCAGGCCTGTGCACGTGTTAAGAACGTTAACGCATTATTTTCGGTGACGGGTAATGTGTCGGATGCGTCGCCGAGCCACGGCGCCCGCATAAGCAAGCGTGGCACGCGTCACGACGCCTCGTCGCCGATAAACAAGGCGCTGGAAACGAAAGGTAACGGGATTTAAAGACCGATCCTGTCTTCGACCTCCTCTCTTTCTCTCTCCACTTCTTTTTCAAACATTGTTCCGTCGACCGAACAAAGTCGAGAATTATTCTCGGCTCGGATCAGCCGATTTCTTCAAATCCTCTTCGTCGTTCGATTATCGCGCGTAAGGAAACGCCAGTCGAACAATCGAAAATATTGACGATACGTAAGCCATGTTGGCCAAAGTGACTCCAATCTCACTTTTAGAATTTTTAAGATTTTACCCCCAAAACGAATGATTTGATTTAAAAGTGGACTCCTCGAAGGAAAGTTGAGTCGATGCTCGCGTTTTCCTTGAAACGATTGAACTATTTTTTGAGGACAATTTTTAACGAACATTTCGACCATGGCAGCTCGATATGGCGACTGAGAAATGAAGGAGAGATAATAGTGGAACGAGAGTTCGAGTAGTTTCGTTTTGCACTGCTCGAGCGTTGCGTGTCGAAGTTTCGATCACGGATATCGATAGATTCTGGCTTATATGGGCTACTGGCAATAAGAATCGCGACTTAGAAGGTGACTGCTGTCACTGCAGGCCTACTTCATGGCGGAAGTCTCTTGGCCAATCAATCCGTCGATTCTTGGTCAACAGGTCACTCGGATCAAATGGAAGAGAAAATTAATGTGGCTCACCGACGTGGAATGCCTCTGCCTTCCACTATCCGTTAAACACGTCTCTTTATCGTTCGGTTTTTCGCAAAAATCTACACAAATCTCGCGAACTTTTAACGTACACTTAGAATGTTTACAAACATAGTACTACACATTAAAACTAACGTAAAGCACACACGACAAACTTCGAATGACAAAAAATAGCAAGAAACATGTTAGAAACTCTGTTGCAAAGCGCAAGAAAATAACGTCATAACCTGCACCGACGCAGCATTGATAAATGGAAACAAAACGAGCGCGATCAAAGTGCGACGCGCGATAGAGCGGCGGAAAAGTCGCAGGTTGTGTAAAAAAAATCCCCAGACGAATTTACCCGGGAACATTGGTCGCGGTATCGCGAGCGAGTCACGCTAAAGCCCGTATCGGGTTTATTACACTTAATTCGCCGTTGGTAGCGCACGGTCGTTTATTAAATCGCGATCTAATCACAGAGGTTACGCTAATAAATTGCCGTTAAACCCAGGAAAGCGAGGGGGGCCCGAGGGGGCATCGAGACGGTGTCTCTATTACCGGAATCTAAGTAACGAGGTATTTTCTCATATTATATGGCCTGTGCTCGCGATCGCGCGCACGACCACGTATGCATTACACGCGGGAGAGCAACAGGCCTGTTGTTTAGGCCTAACTGTAACGTCTCTTTCTCTTTGCAATTCACCAGCCGCTCGTTCGTTTCTCAGACCAGCTCGATTCTGACCCCCGTCGAGGCTTCTGGCTCTTCTGAGCGCCTTCCATTCGGCTCCATCGAGCGTGTCATCCGTTGCGATCGTACGAGATACGTCGTACTGTTACTCTATCGGTTTTTCGAATCGTGGATCAGAATATTGGAGCCCAATTTCCACGACAGAGTTGATTGCTGACGATTTCTAGCTCTTCTTGTTCTTTTGATATTTATATGGGATAGAAGAATGTTTAAAGTGGATTTATGGGGACACGAGAAAAGTTTAATTGCTGAGCGCAAGATCTTTGCGAGAATGGATGAGATTTTGTAAATGTGAAAAGGAAACGTTAGGATCAGCTTGGATCGTTGCACTTTATTTGCGAGGAAGATTGAGAATTGAAAGAGTTTGAAAGGATTGGAAGTGCAGTTGCTTCCAGCAACGAAGAACCCTTTACCTTCTTGTGGAATTTCAATATCGTTGCAAAGCAGTTGGTCGGTGTAATTATTTCTGGGGAGAATCAAGAAACAGGAGTAGAAACGATAAAACGCATCGAAACAGAAAGCACATTGCACCGCACACGATCCCAGCGTATCGCCACACACGCGCAAAAATCAAGATTACTCCAAGCGTAATATACTGAGAGTAATGAACTGTCCAACGGTGATGAATAACGCGCGACCACGTTCCCGAATGGAGAAAAAACCATTTTTGATATGTATCCTCGTCCGCGAAGAGGACTTCGTTCGAATCGAGATAATCGGATTAATGATCGTCCCTTAAAAATAAAACCATGACGCGGATACGCGTCCGAGTGGAGTTAATAATAAAAGAAGAAAAATGCGGTTAACCAGGTCTGGTAGTAATTAAAATGTAACGTTTCATGCGACGAATTACGCAAAACGCATTGTCAGGGGAGAGAAATGGAACAGGGAAAAAGTAGAATTTTTTCTTTTAAGCCAGCTCTCGCTGGTACGAGCGAATGAAACTGCGCCCACAACGACCAGACGATGACAGATGTTGCAGCCGCATTAGATAATTAATCTGGCGGGAGGAAGGAGCCGGAATGACGGGCGTGGAGGGATGATTATCGTGCTCGTTTAGTTTTATTAACTCGAGGGATGGGGCGGATGGCTAACCTCTGACTTGGTGCCCTTCTCGATCCCCCGTGATTTCTGACCGGCCCTGTAACGGATATCTAAATCTATACAGCTCGAGGAATCCTGTGAAAGGTAAACTTTGTTGCCAGGTAAAACGAGTGGTTGGGAAACGCCAGTTTTTGGCTCGTGAGAATTTAAACGGAACGCGGTGAGATTTTATGTCCTTTCACCCTCTCTGTGTTGAAAAGCGCGCTCAATGTGTCTCCTCTTACAGTTTCTAAGCATTTAACATTTTTTTTAGAACAAGAGCGAAGCAAATCTTTACTGTACTAAATTAAATAATTACCGCTTGGAAGAATTAAGTTTTGGAAGATTTATACGTTCCAGAACTTATATTAACAAACGCTAAATGCTTCGATAATGTCTAATCAAATTGTGTCTCGCAACTACACGCAACAACTACATAATCCAAACGTTTAATACTTCGCAACGGAAATGAACGATCGACCATCACAATAATTACAAATTCCCGTTTATCCGACTAAATAAAACCGTTGGCTACAAAAATAGTAGCTCAAACATCATCTTACACCCTCTCACCGGCTAGCGGCACCCCTAAACTCCACCAGACCGTCCCACTCCCGCTTTTGCAACAACGGACACCCACGATCCCGCAAACTTCCTCCGCTCGGAAGATCGATTCCGGCGAAGCCAATTAGAGCAAAAAGTTGGTGATCGATCGGCCTGTAGGAGGGTGAAACACCGTCGAAGGGAGAGAAAGAGGAAGGAAATAAAAAACAGGAGAGCAGAGGCAGAGAGAGAGAGAAAGAGAGGAACAGAAGAAGGTCCACCCACGCGCGATACGGGGAGAAGGATAAACAAACGATCTCCCCTCGGCTCGAAAAAGTTCCTCGGCCGGTTTCACGGCTCCCTCGTCCCCCTCCTGTTCCTCCACCCTGCTTGTACCCGGTAAAAAGTGGTGGGCCCTTTGGTAGCGTGGTGCCACGCACCCTGACATTATCTGCCGGTTTATTATATAGGTACCTGGTGGCACGCGCCAGGGCCCAGGGAACAGCTGCTCTCGCGGCGAACACCGGAGGTGGATGAATAAAGTGAGAGGCACACCTTGCTGCAGACGCGTGCCGGCAGCCTTCAAGATGTGAATACCGAGATCCTTTCGTGCGTCTGGCCGTTGCCCTCCCGCTCTTCCATCTCTGGGACGAGGACCCGGTGAAATTTCGCCCTGGCCAGTGCAGACGCCACGGTGTTCTGTGATATCGCGTGTCCCGTGTGCCTCTTGGCGATTCAACGTTATCGATTATCAGTCGGGGTCAAGTTGTTGCCAGCGTTCTCTCGATGTGGCACGATTATGAAATTGAGAGGAAAGCGAAACCGGAGCATTTGGATCGAAAGCATTGTCCTTTGCAATCGATGAAGGATAGGTAATTGTAAATGGTGGGCATAGGGGGTTGAAAAAAATGAGCGAGAGAAGCGATACTATTCTTAATTGTGTCGCATCGTCAACCATTTCTACTGCTAGCCTAAGATCCAACCCCCTTTAGACCACAAAATAATCCTCAACTCCCAACATTTCTCACCAACCACCGATTGAACCATACAACCAGAAACATCCCGAACAAGGCGATAATTATGAAGTTTAAATTGACGTCCGATATGAAAGTACCATACATCAACGCTCTAAATAAAAAAAATAAAAAAAACAGTAAACAAGTCACCGAAAAGGTTTCGCCATCTGCGCTTCCATCCTCAAACCGCAGAATAATTCTCGAGCCAAGGGATCAATCAACCGTCGATCGAAATATACCGATGGATGCGCCACGCGAAAGACAATAACCGCGACGCACGTAACTGACGTCCGTCGTACGTAAAAGTGCATACTCGAGGGATGTCAATGGTAATGTTGCATCTGCGAGCGGCGGGCAAGATCGCGCGACCATCTTGCAGATGCGGGACCCGTGTTTGCGCGTGTGTAAGTAAGAAGTCAGGCTCTCCGGAGTCGTATATATCGCGGCATTCATCCCGCAGCATGAAGGGTAGCACCTGCTACCCGGGCCCAACAATGCTACCGCTCTCGGATCTTCATCCGAGCGACGAAAATTTTTTATCACCACGCCACGCGACTGCTACGAGCGGGCGAGCGGGTAAAAAGCGAGTCAGGCCGTGTGCCACAGGCTCCGCGCCGCGCATTCCCTTAACCCAGATACGTCCGCAGATATTTTCAGGCAATTTTTCACTCTTACTTTCGCGCCGCCGGCACGAACGCCGCGTTTCACCCTCTGCGAACCCGCGTGACTTTGGAATTACGTACCCATGTGTCTCCGTTCGATGGAATTTCGGTTGGGCACCAGCTACTGTAGCGCAGGGTTTCCTCGGTGCATCGTATCGGTGCTGGTATCGATAGAGATGTTCAATTCTGTGGGGCACGGTAGTTTCGCAGCGAGATTTTAATCCAACATTTTCAGCACCCTGAAAAATGATTCGTTTCTGTTAGAGTTGTCGTTATGGTGGATGAATATAAAACTACGATGTATGAAATGTATGACATGAGAGAGCCTGTCTAAATCTTGCAGGAAATCTTGCGAAAAATAAGACTTGTTATCGCAATCGAGTCGTGCGAAGAGCCAAAGAAAAGATTAAGGGTAGAAATAAATGGAGAACCTGGAGAACGGTTGTAGCCTACAGATCCAGTCCAACTGATTTTGAGCAACAAAACCAGCGCTGATGGTCGCGAAATTTGAAATTTAAAACACGCCCGCCACTTTCATCCCCTTTCCTGGACGCAAGAAAGCGCGTCGATTGACCTTTCGAACCCGCGCGCGCGCGCGCCACTCGCAGAAAGGGAACAAGAAGATCTCGCGGCGGGCACCGATAAGATCGCATCTCTCATCTGCTCTGCCGGCGCTACCTGCATCGTGCGTCCGTTTAAATTCATGGATGTCACCTGCTGGTCGAAGGAAGGCGGCCGTGCCGGCTTTTAGCCGAGCCGCGCGATCCGCAGCGTAGATGCATATCGACGCCCGACGACAGGGTGCCCCGGCTCTGACCCGCCTCGAATTTCCCGGACGAACCGTTCATCATCCCCGTCCGTAATCACACGTTATCGATCGTTACAATGTTTCGAACGTGGCGACCGGGATAATTAAGACGATCGTCTGTGACAAGGTTTGATCGCGCCGCGGCGGTAATCGTGCCTCTCTCCCTCTCTCCCTCTCTCTCTCTTGCCATTGCGCATGCTTTAGTTGCCATCACGCCGCGGGCCCAACCGATTTCGTTGCCAATTTGGCAAATAAGGGTGCAAGTGTGAAGCGGTCTCTCTGGAATTACGGAACGCGACGTGGAAGCGGGTGAACCTTCTTATTTCTCGCCCGTTTATGGACCGGTTGTGATTATCGAATCGGTGTTCGTTGATTTTCTGACGGGTTTCGGTAATGAGGGGCGAATGAGCTGGACTTGCTTTATAGTTATGGGGCGAAATTGTTAGGTGAGAGGAATGCAATGTTTAAGTAGTAACCGGAGACACTGGACGTGGCGTGGAATTAATTTGCGCCGAGCGGTTGCGCTACGCTGATCGACGGAATAAATTTGATTAATTTATAATACATTTAATGTTAACTTGGTCGATTTATGCTACCTGAAAAATGTTTAAAAACGAAATTGAATGTTTCAGGAAAGTAAAGTCTGTTTCTAATTTGCTACTGAAAATGAACGCACAGGATAACGTCGTTGGCGACCAACACTCTCGACATCATTTTTAAATAAAAAATTGCATCAGCGATGTATCCACCGATAGTTATAATAGGGAACAAAAATTGTAACGCGTAAAGCAGGTTATTTAATACATTTTTTATAAGGCGGACTTTTTTACTGCTCGTAACGCGTACGTGTTCGCATCTTCAGCGGATGGGACTGACAATAACCTACTGATCGAAGGCAGCTGGACCTTCCTCGAGTCATCTGCCTCTGTATAGCTCGCGATGCGATAACTATTCCCCCTTCTCGCCATGGTCGCATTAATGGATATTTATTATCGTCATCGAAGGTGGGTACTCAGAAGACAGCTGACTCGTAGAGGAGCGTCGATCAACGCTGGATGATGCGAACCTACATGATACAACGTTTAATCTTGTAACGAAAGTTCGACGCTTCTAATTTCGACATAAAAACTTGCTATTAACATCAACCATAGTGTTTCTAATCATGTAAGAGTGCGACGGACTCAATAATTAGTGAAACTTAAAAATTTCTTTCATTTTCGTCATCGCAATTGATGACGAAAAAAGTGTCAAATGCTTTCTTCTTCGTTTCAATACATCTGTACCATTTTTTTAATCATCCATGACACCACGCGTTAACAAAACGCGGCTCCAAACATAAACAACTCCACACCCCTGAATGCGATCTAAAATCTGACAAGAACAATCCATTCCGTGATACCAATTAACGAAACGAAATTCACAGTCAACCGTTGCTCCGCAAATTAGCCAATCACTTAGCCGATCGGCCAGCGGAGAGCGAGTGCCGTTGGTCGTGCCGCAGAAACGATTACCCTCGACGAGCAATTAATACACCGCTCCGTTGACCAGATAGAACGCAAATATTTGACACGGCCAAAGTGTGCAATTCCATCCGTGGGCCGTGTTTCGTGTCGCTATGGTGGTTTTGGCGCGCGCGTGCCGCTGAAACCGAGCATGGGAACAGCATACAAACGAGCAGAGAGGCGCACACCGACAGAGGGGGTGGAAAAACGAGGGTTGAAGAGGGAGAAGTATTATGTCATCCGGAAAGGCGGGAAATGTTCGCTGGTAATATTGGCCTCCGGCGATCAGATGGATCAGGAAATTGTATGGGGACGTTTAACGAGGGGCGAAGGGGTGGCGAAAATGCCAGGCTCTTAAAATGTCAGAACAGCATCCCTCTAATAGGCGGGTACCACGCTGGCGCCGACCTATTGTCGATGTATAGTTCATCAAGTTACTTTGTCACGGTCTCGAGTCATCTCTTTCGAGGGGGAGAACCGTGAGATACGTAAAAAGGTATCCCCGTGCTGCTTCCCTTCTTTTTTTTACATCCCTCGTTTCGTGGAAGCTACTGGTACCTGGGTTCGATGGTTTTTTTTCAAGCAATTTTCAATTTTTTGGTTTTGCGTAATACATGCGTGTAATTCTTCTTTATGGAAAGAAGTTTTGGAAGAATTTCATTGGAGTACGCATAGTGACCAAAGGGTGAGAATTTAGAGAATTTTGTAATGGCAAGAATATTAAGAAAAAACGACACGAAGCGAAGAGCACTTGAGACGAGCGTTTCTAAAACGACCATCAGTCTTTGTGCCACTTGGACGTATTAAAAAGAGCAAAAACAAAATTTCAAGAAGAATGAATCATTGTCATTCATGAATTAAGCATAAAATTTTGATATGCTGGGTGTGCATAGTGAAAGGATGGCGTATGGTTTTATTAATGCGCAAGAATGTTTCCCTGGAATTATTGCGGGGTGGTGTGTTTGTTAACACGTGTCTACTCGTTTTTTGCATACAGGGTGTGTCAGTCGTTGGCACGATGAAAGGATGGCGCGTCCTTTTATCAATGTGCATAAAATTCTAATAAACGAACAAGAAAGCCAAACATACGTGTATGTTATTCAAACCGAAGAACACATCTAATCTATCAGAAGCTAAACACGAACCTCCAACCATGCGACAAACGACGCGTAATGATAAAGAAAAATCGTGAATTTCGATCGAAGAACAATACTTGTTTCAGGAAGTTCCCTCGGCTTTGCAAACCGAATGGCAGGCCGTTTATCGCGCGGTAGGAAACGATTCACCTGTTTAGACGTACGAAACTTAGAAATCTTTGTTTTCGAGCGCGTTCACGCAGCATTCTGTCACGGTTCGGAGATGCTTTTAAATTTCCAGAAGAGAGAGAAATGCAAGAGCGGCCGCACACGCCGGCTGGACTCGCGGTGTTCGCAAGAATCCGCCTTTGTTCTTTCTGCTACGCTGCCGTACCGTGAAACGGCAACTTTCCTCGATGACGAGACGTCCAAACGATTATACAATATCAAACAACTAAATAAATCGCGCTCCAGCTTCGATTCGATTCAACGTAACGATTCGTCGACGAATCGTGCATCATCGATTGAAACGCGAATCGAGCGACGAATTTTTAGCGTTAAATAAACGGAGACTTAAACGGAGATTACGATCACGTGCAACTAATTAAGAGTTCACTCTACGATGGCTGGTTTCGCCTTTTATTGCACGGTCATTTATCTGCAGCATTAATTGCACCTCTCGATTTTATTCTTTTGTAGAGTCACGTGTGTTACGCAACGAAATTCCATTGGTATTTTTATTTCGAATAATTGGGAGGGTAATTTGAGGGGAAAGAGTGAAACTTATCGACGTTCGTCATTTGAAGTACGAAGCTGAAGTCTCGTGATGCGTGTTTGTCGATTCAATGAGCGTTCGAAGTTTCGAAGTTCTTCTCGACCAGGTCAGACGCTTGGAATAAAGAAAGTTCGTACACTTTGGAAGCCCTGAAGACTATGTAGGAAAAGAAGACACGCGTGCATACACGCGAACTACTGTTTCTACTAATTCGAACGTAAGGCTGATTAGAAGCGGCTGAATCTACTATCGCCATTTCTCACTGATCAATCGTCGCCATGTCTTTGTGCTAACGAAGCTAGTAGCTACTCCACCATTCCACCATTATTCGATCTTCCAAACTGATCTTCCAACAAAATAATAAAAACTAATATCATCTTCATTTGTCTTCCATCAAAATCGATTTTCATGGGAGAACCTTCGACGCGATCACAAGATGGCTCCAAAAACTACCATTTTCACCCCAATTACCAATTTCTCCTCCGCCACGATCGAAATGGTTCCTTTGGGGAGCAATAAGTCCTCCATCGAATGGTAAGGTGGACATCAAAAACTGGCGCGTACCTCTGGACACTTTGAGCGTGTTCCAGAGCGAGGAGAGACGGTCACTCGAGCAGCGCACGGTCGGGTGTCACATTTTTCTCGGCTTCGTTGTGGACGTTACGTAGAGCCAGCCACCCACACGAGCGTATCGAAAGGAGCGTGTGCACCTATCGGCGTGCAAATGTGTCCACCGGTGGTCGATAACGGGCAGGGGCGACGTAGACTGTAGGATGTTCATCGGACACCGTATATCCTGTTATTCGGCCTACTACAGAGCGACGAATCGCGTGCGCGCGACCAGAGGAGAGGAAGAAGTCGCGGCAGCGATCACGGACTGAATATACATACGCGTGTATCAGTTTTTATTTTTACTTCGAAGGAAGACACCCCCTGGAGGGACGCGAATCTTCGCTGCCGCCACGGTTCGATTCGGGACAAACGATCTTATCTGCTGGCAAAATGATTCCTCGACTGGTGTAGCGTTTCGCGCGATATAAATAATCCGTCGCGCGTGTCGAGGCGATTACTTGGGCTCAGCGAGGACAGTTCGAATGCTTCCTGGACGGAAGTCTTTTGGACGGCGGCGAAACGATGATGGATGAAAAGGGGGTTGAAATTTGCGAATAAGAGAAGAATATTTTTTGGATCAGAGTGGTGGGTTTTTGGTGTACGAATTGATTTAAAACTCTTCTAAAGATCATTGGTAAATTGGACAAGTAAAATGGAGCACCCTGTGCGGATACAAAATACTTGGAAACTAAATTTGTTTTGGATTTTTCGAACTATCGAGATCAGATGACGACGCTTAAAAACAGTTGCTCCATTTCTAACAGGAGATCGCAAAATTCCATAAAATTGTTCGCTGAAGAGGGGAAGAATCGTGGAAATGGCAGGCGAAATGACGAATCGACCAATGGCGTTATCGTTTCCCGTTCGAAGCGCATTAAAGTCAGAACGCGATCGCCTATCGTGCCCGTGAGATCGAAATCACAATATGAGCTTCTGTCTTCAGGTATGCCAAGTTGTACGGCGTGGCCTAAGGTATTGCTGATGAGTCAGACAACAACGTGGAATGTCGCTAATGAGTCGTGCCGGTCACGAGTCGAAACGCGAGAGACGAGGTGGCTTTTCCCAGTTTCACGAAGGCACGCGTTTCCCATAACAGATTTCCATTCATTTACAGATTCTACGCACCGATTTGTGTCAAACGCTTCTGTCAAATACTAAAACCTACGGTGTCCCTGATTTCAAATTCATAATTAGCCAAATGGGTTTCGTGTGCGATATTACGAAGGCTTCGCTAGAAAATTCCCACTGCGATAAAAATGTTATCTTTAGGAGGATAATTGAGGAGGGAATATTAGGAGTTTGTAGAGCTACGAGATTAATATTATATGGACTGTACACCCGTTTGCAAAATGATAATTGCACACTCGCAATATTTTTCGAATGACCTATTTCCAAAATGCATATCAATATAATCCATTATAAAATAGATACAAGTACCTACTATGTAATTACACATCTGATACAATTTTCACCCCAACGAACCACCCCCTTGCAACGCGAGACAAAACCCTATCTCAAACGAAAAGATCCAAAAGTGCGCACGCAAAATGAAAAAGATTGCAGAACTCCTGAAAAGCGGTCTGCAATTAAATCACAGGATGACACAGTGCTCTCGAATGAATTGCACGAAACAATAATGGCGACCTATTCTCTCGAGCGTCCGCCAGCGAATTAGGGGAGAAGAAGAAGAAGAATCGTATTTTTCGAAGGCTTATTACGCGTCTCGAATCTCGGATGGAGCGTCATGCGACGAGATGCCTGTAATCACAGCCAGGCACACACACACGAACGCGCGCATAAGAACGCGTGCACGCGGAATATATGGTACCTTGAATTCGCGTGTTCCGCGGATCGTGGGAACTGGTGTAGTATCTTTCAAGAGCGTGGGTTAGCCGGTGTTAGTGTTTATTCAACAGGCAGAACAATGCACAGGACTGTCGGTGCCCCGTTCCGCATTGCTGCGCCCAAGATCATCAGCAGCCGCGGCTGCTACTGTTCTAAGTGTACCTTTGTCACTTTCCGATGACTAACGCGTACCCTCCCCACCCCCACCCCTCGCCGTTGATCGTTATTTAATGAAATCATAAGCGTTCGAGTTACGTGATCCCTGGGAGACCAAGAGACACACTCGATTCTTGGCGATCGCCGCTGGGAAACTACGCGGATGGGAAAACATCTCGATTTTTTGCGTGGAGATGCTCGTTGCGTTCCTTTCTGCGTAATATTCGATCTTTGCGACTTTGGAGTTACTATCGTCATTAAAACTCTTTCTTTGTGCTAATAATTGGTTCAGAAATTTGAGCAATAAAGCTAGAAATAGTGCAGTAATCTTATAATCATGCCACAGTCTTAATTTCTGCAAAAATATTTCTCAATTTTAAGAAATGTGAATTAAACAAAAGGTTGGGCAGATCTACGATCTCACAATTCCATCACACGAACATCGCCTGCAAGATTTGGAGGTGTCCGCTAAATAGAAGACTGCCATTTTTTCTTCTACCGCAACAGCCCAACACTTAATTCAGAACCTCAACGAATCCTCCGTCATTTCGAAATCTCCGAACAAACCTTGCTACCTTTCCTCCAAACGATGCTTCCATCGAACCCAACCGAAGACAGTACCTCCATCTTCAGTCCGAAAAAATCCATCCACTCCGCACCCACACACGCGGGCACGCGCGCGATCGCGCGTGCATCAGCAGGAACGCGCGTATACACACCTTGATTGCGTAAGAATTTCTCGCAGCAACAGCAATTTCTCCTTGGTTAAGGCCTTAAAGAGCAGATTCTGTCGGCGGCAGTTACGCAAATGCCAATTGGTCCCCTACCCGGGGCAGTCCAACCTCGATTCCCGTTCGCATCATCTCCCGTTCTGCGGTCGAAACAATGGCGGCACTACGCGGCGCTAGGCTCACCGGCGGATTTCTCGGCTCGAGCCCGTTCCACGTTAACGCAATTTTCACGAAAGGTGTGTACTCCAGCACGGAAGACAGCTCGCGGAGCCGGCGAGGAGTTATTGATCGGGCTGGCTGGCTTGCTTGGCTCCGCTGACTGGCTGGTTGATTTTACTCCCGGCCCGAGGAGGACCATATCGGATGTGGTATGGATAATGCCCGGCCTATACCTACGCTGTACACCGACACACCTCGCCCTGTGGAAGGCTACACGTAACCGAGTGTCGCCGCCACGGCGCAGGTACCGGTTCACCTATCGGATACGCTGCTACTGATAACGGGCACACTTTTGTCAGACCTGCCGCGAATTCGGATGCGGCTCGATGGGGTTTTGCGGCGGCTTAGGGGCTCTTAACTCCTCTTAATGCCTGGCGAAGATTAGGCGTGGCCACGTAGGGTTTCGGAAGCTGGCGATGCGATTCCTGTTCGTAAAGTGGAAACGACCGATCGTCGATCGCGATGGGGGACGAGGAATTTCATCGGAACTGGGATGGGAATTTTATTTTTGTCGCATCAACGAGGATACCCGTGGCGCTATACCGCGGCTGGTTTATTCATGCGTGGCTTTACGTAATGCTAGCCTGTGACGGTAACGAGTGTAAAGACGAAGATTGATGCGAAAGAAAATAGACGTAAAAAAAAATGGCGGAGAGAACGTTCCGCGAGGGAAAATTGCGATGGATATTCTTTTAGAGACAAGAAGGGTTGTTAGCGGCTCTAGCTGGCTCTAAGGGGCGAAACGGCGCAGACAACGATTTGGGGGCTCTGCAGCGCAACCTCGAGGATCCAGGGTAGGTGGTTTTCGTAGCCTGGCAACCTGGGCCAGTTCCACCGGTAACCACACCCTCGATTGACCAATTTATTACTCATCTAACAACCGTCGGCTACTGTGCGCCGCAGTGTGTGATTCTGGTGAGCCCCACGGTCGATCCAGCTACCCTGGATCGTTGCAGCGTTCGCGTTTAGATAACCTACATTTCGATGCTCTCTCTCTCCCTTTCAATTACCGTCTGATAATCCGCCGACCGACTGAATCGATACCACCTCCGCTCGAATATTCTCCGTTGATCCGGTTCTAAATTTAGCGCAGCAGGGAGGATTTGTTTTTAAGATGATTTTCTACGTCTCAATTCGCGAAGGGGTTGAAGAAGCAGTGTTTCGTAACGGGAAGGGCGTGTACCTTTGCAAATGGACGAGAAATTTAATGCAAAGAATACAAAACTCGTATTCGTCGCATTGAACAACCTAACAAACATCAGAAATATTAAAACTTTTAATAAAAAGAGTTATCCTTTTCTCTAAGCTCTCATCCCCCACCCATAGAGACCTGAAATTTTCAGCATCTCATCCTCCAATCCATCAACGCTGAATGCAACGCCCTCGATCAAAACCCCGTGCTAAATATACGAAAACGAGCAAAAGGCTCGTCCGTTGAACAACGTGGACGCTCCTCGCCAATCGGTTAATAATCTCTGACTCATCTTACGGGCAATTCGCGACACGGACGGGGAGAGAGGGAGACGAACGCGAGGACTCGCGAGGAAGCCTTAATGATCGAGCGCCTCTTCCACGAACACGGGGGAATCTGATTCAACGGGGAGAAAGAGGCGTGGGTGGACGGGCGTCCCGACGCGCGCTAAAGTCAGATCTCCAAGGTTTCATAGGTGTGTTGGCTACAAACGGTTGCTAGGCTACCCGGCAGGGAGGCAACCGGTCAATACCTCGCTTCTGCTGCTGCCTCTACCTCCGCATGAGCTAAAACGTCACCGATGGAGAGTTGCTCTCTCCACCTGTCCCGGCGTCCGACCCTCCATCGCCACCGTCGCCGCCGCCGCCGCCGGCGTCGAGCCACCCTCAGGCCACCCCGACTACCAGCAGCAGCAGCACCAGAACGCGCAGAACGTCCCCCTTCGCTCGCGTCACGCCACCATCCCAGCAGCGTTTTTGCTCCTACGACCACGACCGCTAACCCCTCATCCGTGTTACTTTGCGCCTCATTTTGGTTCCCCGAGAATGAGTTATTTAGTTGGCGAAATGCGAGGATCGGACAGGAAGAAGCAATACTTATGGAATTTTTAAATACATAGTTCGAGAGGACTCCTGTCTGACTCATTCTACTTAATCTACTGGCGGTTGTACAGCAAGGTTAAGGGCTGTATCTTTCTAGATTTCCTCGCACTTCCAATGTGTGCGTGACTTCTTATCCAGGCAGATAATTCTCATTTTCTCTGAATGAAATCTACCAGCCAAGAAGCAACCAAAGTAGACTCGTGTACGTATTTATGCGATGCTATCGTATTTGAACAAAAAGTTTTGCAACACAATGGGTTAAGTGAAATGCAACATATGAAATAGAATAGAGTGTTCAAGATCAATGTCTCCGATAATATCGCTCCGAGCATTATGCAATTTTGTTCTAATTATTACGTACACACGTCTATCGAACGGCGTATCTCTCCGCATTTTAAACGCACGAACCTCCCGAACATATATTCATGTCCATGCCTCGGGTACATTATGCCCACTATCCAACCTTTTTCCCCCGTTTCCGAGAACCATAGTCGTCCGAGCTACGCCCCGTGCTTCTTAATTTTCCATGCGCTCTGCGACCCCGTATCATTAACCAAACTTCGTTAAAATCGTGTGTCTCGAATTTTCGATTCGAATGTACTGTACTTTCGGTGGTTCGTTGGCATTAACGTTGATCGTAGTGAAATCCTAAACGACAGTATAGTCTGGGAAAAGAAATCCAAATCTCACAAATTCCTGTTTAAGGATATTAAGAAACCTTTCAAGAACCATCTGACTACATAATTCACACCGTCAATTGTATACCTGTCCAATAAAAAACCCAACAACCGCAGAAAAATGAAAGAAAAGAAGTCAATAACGTACACTGTTATCAATCAGACGCTACATTCTCGAAAACAAACTCGAATAGTCTCGAAAATGTTCCAAACGAGATCACCTTCCACGAAAAGGAAAAAGAAAACGGAATACATGAAACCGCTGTCCAATCCCAGCCGCAAGAAAGAATCGAAACCGGAAGCACCGGTAGCCGGTCGATCGCGCAGCTCCCCCAACGAGGTTGCTCCGCAATAAAATTATCTACGGAACGACCGATATCTCCCCGTGCGCGTGTACTCGTGTTCACGCGTGTTCCTTTCGTGGCGACCGAGTCAGCCACCCATTTCCGGGAACCGCAGCCACGGGACGCCCTCCGCGCCCCGGTGAAGCCCCTGGGACCAGCGAAGGGGGTGCACCCCTTCACGCTCTCGTTCTTTCTCTCTCTCTCTCCCTCTTTGCCACTCGTAAACACGCAAACCGCTGTCCGTGTGTCGGTGCATCCCCTGTGCACCGTCGAGGGGTGACGCTCCTCTCTCTCCCTGTCTCTCCCTCTCTCTTCGTCCTCCTGTCCGCCATTTTTCTCGACTCGATGACAACGTTATATTCCTCCTGGCGAAGGCTTCCTTTCGATGTTAAAAGGTCGTCTTCGGGGATATAGAGACGCTCCCTCTGGACGCTTCGTTATGTGTCTCCTTGTGGTTTGTTCTTAGGCGGAGGTGCAGGGTGCGATTGATACTTCAGGGTGAAGGAGGTACTCTTCTTGATTGAGAAACACCTCGTGCAGGTGTCTCGTTTAGCTAAATGTGCATCAATCTTCCGAATGTGCATTTGGAGTTCTACAATTTTTGCGTGAATTCTCAAATTTCAATTTATCAAATATGTAAGGAACATTCTAGTGTGAAGAGATGAGGCGTTGACAAATTAAGAGTGTCGTTTGAGGGAAAGAGTGGACAACATCGAGTGAACGGTGTAATCGAAACGGCTGTAGCTATCTGTCACGACATTACAAGTATCTGTTAATGGTAGTAGATTAGACTAAGAGTCATTGCTTTCGCCGAGATCGTTAAGGGCTCTTTAGGCTCGCGGCGTCTCGACATTTCGGCTACGAGGTTAAATTATTCAGTTTAACGAGCTGATCTTATCGAAGAATCGTTCGGATGCGCGTACGTATAGGTATTCGAGATACGTCTCAAGTTGGCGTAGTTACGTTCTCCATTACTCTAATTTGTATTTTCGAAGTTGAGACGAATTTACAAATCGAAGTCTAAACGACGTTGCTCCAAAGAATCTTCATAGTTTTCAACTAACACTAACAGTAAGACTGCAATGCGAAACGATTCCAAAATTCACCATAAGCTACAATTGACCTTGGATGCCAATGGCAGAGCCTCGATCGCCCCTATCACTTTCGATCACGGCCTTGCCTGTTTTATATCGACCTCCAAATGGTCCTTGATTGTGTAACCATTTTTTTAAGTACTTTTTTATGTGCTGCCTTAGCTGGAGATGTAAAAGACAACGTGTTTGTAAGTCCCCTCGAGATTTTCATATTTCGTGTCTAGCAGTCATTTGAGGGTACTCATAAATCGTAAATTAACATTTTTAGAAGTTCGTGCAATCAAAGCGGTAACTCGATCCCAATATAATGGACAAATTGCTCCATTTATGTAGAACACCGAACGATAAAGCCGAAAATTTGTCTTCTCCAGACACTTTGCACAATACAAACCTACGATATTTCAAGCCTACGATAATCTACTAATGGAATAGCTATATTGATCATTATAAAAAATTAAGAGGAAAATTTATTGTGACATAGAATAGGTTGGATTACCATACAATCGAAAGCGCAACCCTCGCGAATATTTTTCCACGACAATTTGTAATTCTTGGTAATTCAAGAAGCTCAGTTGTCTATGTAGTACTAACGTCAGAACTAACACCCTTGTATTTCACTTTCGTCGTTAAAGTACCCAATCCAAACAGATTTTACATTCTCATCCATAATCCACGATAACGATTCTCAGCAATTCGATTTCCAACGACTCATCTCGTCCAGTTTCCTCATCCGTAATCCACGATAACAATTCTCAGCGATTCGATTTCCAACGACTCATCTCGCCCAGTTTTCCCAGCAATCGATCAGGAATACGTATTCATAGGCTGAACGAGTAGCTCGAGCGAGGCCCACATCCAGGAGAGGCGGACGACGCGCCCGCAGGCGAGTCGATTCCTCCGTTTCAGCCGCGTGCACATCCTCGCCGCAGCCTCGTCGCTCACCTGCGTTCACCTGCCTTCCGCTCGGTCGCTTTCCTTACCCCGACGTGGGCGAACGCGCTGCGATCCACATTGCGGCGACCATTTAAACGTCGTTTCTCAACCACGTTTTCCACCGCGCTCCCACACGTAGCCGATTAAACAGACACGCGGCATGGAACTCGATTGCGACACCCGCCGCGGTCCGTTCCCGGTCGTCCATCGTATATGGTCATTTTCCCCCCATCCGAAGCGCAGACAATCCATCCGATTGCGCCCGTTCTCGCTTTTCCCGGCATTAAGGCTCTAAATGGACTCTTTTTCCCTTTTTAAAGGATTCGACGAAACCTGACGCAATGGCGGATATGGGTTGTTTCCAGTGTTCCATTCTATTTTCTCTTTTGTTATCTCTACGCGCGTGTACGAGATGTCTTCAAATTGTTGTTCCCATATGGGAAAGTATATTATTGGGTGTACATTTAAGACCAATTTGAAGTGGAGCGACGTGGAGTAGCTGAAGCGGTGGGGAAGTGTCCACCTGTAGCCTTGAGTGAAGAGTCATTTTGAACGAACTATAGCCCATAATATAATTATGACCTATAGCCTATAATATTAAGGAAATATTCATTATAAAATACTGGGTACGTGTTCCGTTTTGAATCGCTATGCCGATTTTACATGAAATGAAATTGTACGTAATTGTATATTCATACGTTGCTGGTAAAAGCATATCTACGTATACACAGGGTCAAAGATCACCATTGAAAGAGTTCACGATGGAATCGTATACCATTAAAAGATACGCAATTATCAGGCATTACGTTTCATTGAGTGTTAATTAATGAGAACGTAAGATCGACGTGTACGTTTCGGAAGAAATCGAGAATATAGAAAGTAAGGAACGAGGAGAAGAATCGACGGCGGGTGGGAACTGTAGCAAGTCGTCTATGGAGCAGAAGGTAGGAAACTTGTCTTTTGTCAGCGCCATTTAGAGTTCAACGTTCTCCTTGGATGCGGAACGTTATCACGCGATCCAGCCGCCATGCTTCTTCGTCAACTTCTGCGAAAAACCAAACTCGATAGTCGCTTCATTATTTATGCCCGGTATAGCTCTCCCGTTTCCATTTTCACGCTTAGCACACTGACAGAATGCAGTCAATCAATGGAACGCTCGCTTATTTATAGCTGCTTCTCGATTCGCTAGGCGTTAGAATGTTTATATCATTCTGCAGCAGGAGTTTCAGCTTTGATCACTGATATCTCGGTTGTCTTCTTCAATTTCGCTCAACTTTTTTTATCAAATACAATTTTTAAATATCACAACCACATTTTGGGTCCTTCTATCCAACCAATCCCAACGTCGACAGAAAATCATCAACAATATCTCTCGAAATCCATTCAAAAAACGAAGATTGTCAAATATCATCGCATTTCATATGCCTCCACCCTCCATTTGCCAGCCAGAAATTGTCTGGCAGCTCCGATTCGCCGCTTTCTACACAGCCCATCCCTACTCATCGGAAAACTGTGGGTTCCTGGACTTATTCGTCCGTCATCGTTTAACCGCGGCTAACGAGCCTATAACTCAATCCTAACGTCAGGATAAAATACACAGGTCGGTGTCAAGTCGACGGTAGGGAGGGCGGCATTTCCATAGCAATCTCGAATCGCTTCTCAGCGAACGCACGAATGCATTAAAGCCAGCGGCCGGGAGAGCCGGGTTATCTCGCCGCGAGAATTGATCAAGATTAGAATTCCCACATCCGGAAGCGTTTCTTATAAAGTTTCCCTTTTCCTTCATCTTCCGCGACCGCCTCTGGGCTGGCTTCCACCAACGAACGCTCGCCCAGTCGCGTACCCGCGCGTTTTCTTTCATCTTTTGCCCGTGCCGCGCGCCCGCGCGCGAGCTTACCATCGCGAAACGATGCACCTGCGGATGCATTACGTTCACTGTGCCGCACGGAACCCGATTAAACCGCGCTGCTCTAGAACGGCTAGACTATGCAATTTCTTCTTTTTCTCTTCATCCGCCTCGCGATCGCTGCTCCCCTCTCTTTTCTTGCAGCTCTCCGTTTCTTTTCTGCCATTGCTCAGAGTCGCGCTGACTATTTTCATACGGATTATTAGCGTAGGATGAGAGAGCTATGCACGCGTTTACCATACGCTATACCTCTATAATTTAATGTACTTTAAACGATTTAAATATTCATTTGAATTTCGCCGAGCGTGTGGCTTATTTCGAACGCAGTAGCGCCGCACTGAAGTTTTCTTCGTTCTGCACGTTACTTACACAACTGCGGTACAGATTATCAGATAGACAAAAGTGGTGCACTAGTTTACACTTGCTACGTTATTTCGGTAACTCGTTTTACATAATTTTCTTAGAGTTTGGTATCTCGAATTCGCTGGACGAGGCAAAGAAACAGCGCGAAGATGCCAGATATGGAAATAGCGATGTGCGATAAGAGGGTTATGAAGGATTTCATGTGATGAATTTGTTAGACGCGGTGAGTAACTGGAGAGACTGTCGATGAGTCATGGCGTCTGTTGAAGGTTGAATTTTCTGCCTCTTTTCGATGGTGAAAGATGTGTTCGCGAGGATGAGCGTTCGGTTGCAAAATTTGCCCGCATCCATTTCTTCCAGATGAAAACAGCGCGAAATAAGATCTAACGTAAATACCACTTTTTCAAATTAACCATCGCAATTGATATTCTTTATTGACCCATTGTCTTCGGGGATCAAATAAAATGAAACAAAGAGCGAAAGCGAAATTACATAAGAACGAGAGCAGGCGGTAGTTTTCTAACAAATGCTGTTCCAGTACATATTTTCCACCTGTCTCGATTGAAACAAACTTTTCCTCCATCTGATCACGAAGCACGATAAAGAAAAAAAAAGGCAGCGAAACTGAATTGCGAAATGTACGATGTATCCAAAAAATTAGTGATTGCTAGTTAGCTTTGATATTTTTTTCGTACGAATCGATCGCGATGGCGGACAGGAATTTTTTTCGCAAAGAATCGTATCGAGGAATTGACGCGCGACGATATTGGCGCAGCACGGTGAATATCTTCCGTGCAGTAGTTATGCTTCTCGTTTATCAACTGTCTTTTGTGATACACGATCTGCTATATTTGCAACGGTGTCATCGAAACAAGTTGTCACGGTTATAATACGAGAACGGTTCCGAGAAAACGGATGCGGCGCTAATATTTCCGAGCCACGTGTACTGGGGCCTACGCGATCACACGAGAAATCGCTAAACCCGCGAAATTTTCTCTCAGCAGATTCGAAACCGCTTTCGTTCACAATTTCTGTCTCTGAGATTTCGAATATACTTCGCTCTTGATGATTCCCACAAAAAATATGTACCATTGCAGAACTTGCATTCATAAATATCTAATTAATTACAAATTCATAAACATTCTACTAAAAACGTGATTTCTCCTTTCCAAGAATAATTATTCCAATGGATGGGATATTAAAAGAAGATTCTGAATGGAAATAGAAGAATGTAGCGAAAGACAGTGCTCCAAAATGGATGCGCGACACACCGGAAACGGGAAATAATTATGTAAATGAAGTTCTCGCTTGTTTGCTTGCACCTTTCCAGAAAATATCTGATGGCGGTGATAAATTTTGCTGGTAATAAACGGCGTCCGCGTAATTGCTACTCGAATCGTCCATAAATTCACGAGCGCGTGACAATGTGCGAGGTTACATCGCGACCATTTTAATATGCGCGGTAACGGGGACAGAACTTTGTGAATTTTCGCGAACGCCACTGAGTTATTGGCGAAAGTGTATCGGTGGTACAACGGACAGAGGTTCGTTGCTTGTCGCACGTGTTTTCCACGCATCTGTCCCCAGTCTTACTCTATAATTTCTTTTAACCAGCACAACGGTTGATGCAGATCGCGCTTGGCTGTCAATTAAACGTGGTACGGTCTTAATCGATGATTAACCTGTTACGCTCTTATGCTTTCACCCGATTCCGCGAAGCGACGGTGTTTTAATATCACGTTTCAATATTCCAATTTAATTGGACATACTTTAAGAGTAGAGCAGACAAGAATAAGTATTTAAATATTGCAAATTTGAAATTCATGACGATATCATATGGGTACTTGTACGAAGGGTATAAAAACAGAAGTATTCTCCTCCGTTTAGACAATTATTCTGATACTCTAAGGGTATTTAAATATCATTCCTTAGTCACCTATAAAAATACTTAAACGCTACATTATATACACTCCGAAACCCGTCATAAAATTTGTATTAAACAAAAACAGCGCGTCAATTCCCGTTTCGACCCGTTCAGGCAACAAAATCAATCGCACGGACTCCGAATAAAAAGTGTTCACCGCGAACACCATCCGCTGTAAGTGGAGGATCCCGCGTAAACGGGTGATGATCGCGGTCCCGGTATACCCACGAGCGTCGCATGCGTGCAAGCCGTCCCCCAGCCTCGCACACAGGCATAGCGCGAAGCATGAAAAATGCAAAGCATCGAAATAAAGGTATCCTGTTCTTCTTAGCGCACCGTAATTCTCCGTGCGGATAATTAAGGGCAGCGGAGGAAGCGAGTGAACGGCGAGGGCAGACGGCGAGAGGGAGAAGGCGAACCTCCCGTGGAACACCCTCCGCGCCGCGTCGGGCGAAAGAGTGGATGATGAGAGGACGCGCGTGCAAATGCGTTGCATACAGGAGAGCCGGCACGGTTTTTTCTTTTCACTGCTCATCAAGCATAAATGAGAGAGCCGGTGGCCACGGGCCGCGCGGAATTAAAATGCATATGGACGCCGATCGTTCTAGGCCGGCTGATAGCGCGCCCGAGATCGAATAAATAAGCGCGCGGCATTATGCGCTGGATGACCCTTGATTACTGACCTCCTCACCTCGCGTACCCCCGGACACGCGTGAATTATTCATCCGTCCGAGTCGCGCACCCAAAAAAGCTCATCAGCGGCCTCTTCTCGTCTGGCGACTAATGAATAAACGGGTGGGACGCCGGGGGAGCGTTTCCTTTACGGTGATCGGAAATGAGGAATCTATGTACAATAAAACCTACGCGGGTTCCTCCAACAACGCGTTCGTTGCAACGTTGCATAACGAATTTCTTCCTCGCGGTACAGTTTATTCGAAATTCTCAGTTCGCAGTTTTCCCCTATGGAAGCCAGAGTCTAGGAAATTTCTCGCGCGGCAACGGACGATCCCGCAGATGCGTTCCACGTCCAGATGTATCCACGTCCGTGGAGATACGCGCGCATTACCCTTACACAGAGAGAAAAAGAGAGAGAGAGAGGCGGGCAACACGTTGTGTGCAGGTCCACCTGAGCGAGCAGACAACCGAGTGAGCACGGAGGAGAAGGTGTCTCACATGGGTGCCTCTGTTCCCTGCAACACGAGTCCCACAGATGGGGGAGACATCCGGGCAGCTGACGTTCAAATGAAACTGACTGACTGACTTCGGCTTAACCGACTCCACATCCTCCTTCGATTAAGGAGAACTACGTCCGGGAGAGGACGTTGGAGAACGGAGGATGGAACGTTTATATATCCCGTCGAATTGTTTTCCCTCCGCCTTGGGGAGAGGGCCCTCGTCCCTTCATCGGTCGCACACTCCTCCAACTACGCGATCCCCTTTGTCTCGAGCGTTTCTTCGTTTCCACGGAGAATTTCACGCATTGACGATCGGACTTTTTAACCGATTCGTCGGAAAGATAGAGGTTCTCTATAGATCTTTCACGATACGAGCAGAGGTCAATGAATAGAATGGATGGTACGTCGCACGACTTCGGATGATCGAGGAATTGGACGTATAAATGATATCTATGAGAGAATGGTGTCTTTTTAAGATAATAAATTCAGTTACTCTTGCATCCTTATTGCTGTGTAATATTATTTATGGTTGATAATAAGAATACAACCATGGCTTGCTAATGGGGTGTTTAGAGGATCGATACTGCTAATAAGTTTGAAGCAATGTATATAGATCTTTTGAACGCCTTGTTAACAAGTAATGATTGTATTATTGTCAACTATGAGAAATATAAATAATGGTTGAATGTGGAAAATTGCGATTTTCCATCATGCCAACAACATTCTGAAGGCTGAGAAAATGCTAGCAAAGAGAATCAACGATTTGTTGGACGCTAGACAACCGTCGATTTAATGATCGATGGTAGAACAGGTTTTATATGTGCATATTCATGTAGGATGGGAATTTTTATAGTTTCTACCAGGTTGAGTTTGAGGAGATCGAAGTATCCGGGAAGATCGGATCTTGCGTTCTCCGGTGGCGAGAGGACGAAGAGGAATTTAAACGTGTCAGGGCGTGAGAAGAGCGTAGAAAGTGAATCGTGAGAAGTAAGCGTGACGAATTATGGAAATATTACGGTTCTTCGTTAGTTTTGTTCGTAATGAATTTTACTATCGTTACGTTTCCTGCCTTTGAACTTTTCATAATATAAAATTCAAATTAATCGTTAATTGAAATCGATCAAGAGCTCAAGCGAGCTTTCCAATTTATTACGTGCAAACAGTTCGAGTTCGCTATCTGTAATATGGCGGCGATCATTCTCCACCGCTTTCCTCGTGTTTCCGCCTTTTCTTTCCCAAATGTGTTCTTCGATCGATCTTCCGTGGCCACTCCGCCAAAATACGCTCGTATCAACCCGATTCGATAAGATTGCGTGATATACACGGAGGCATGTGAACGTGCCACGCAATACCTCGTCTCGCATTAATTCAGTTGTTACAGGCCGCCCTGTCATAGGACGATCGGCGAAACATGATCGAGCACATGCCTCTACGGATCGACAATCGATAGACAGATGATCTTATTCGTCGACGGTGGTGTATTTTATCTTGTCATCTCGTTTCTCCGTTTCGAATCAGTATTTATATCGCACGACGGTGTACCGATCACGGAATATCGATCGTTAGCTAGAATTTAATTGGATGAACTTTCCACAGTATTATATTTACGAGCACAGAAAAATTTATAAACTCCATTATTGATATTGTTACACGCTTATTTTGCGATGTTTTATGATGAATTTAAGTACTCGCTATCGCCTGAAACTGCACTAATTTTGTACAATTCCATTATCACTTTGTAGCCATTAAAAGTCCCTAATCCATCAACTACTACGAACAAAATAACTTATCAGAGTCCTATTAACCGGTTCGTTGGCAGAAACATGCCCAAATGGAACCCAATCGAATCAAATTATTCCATCAGACACCAGAGCATTTCAACAAAGTCGCATTATGCGAAATCGATGGCAGCTCTATCATTCGACACCAAACCGTCTCAGCCTCTCGCCCAAGAATTCCACGCGTCGCCCAAAGAAACCCTACGAGGATCTTCCGCATCGCCCACCTCGACATGACCCATCACGAACTCTAATTTTCGCAAGAAATCCACCCATCGACATCATCGACGCGACTTATCCCGCGTCACACCGCGTTACCACCCCCGTGCAGAAAAATCTAGCTCGCCAAAACGGAACGACTCCAATTTGAATAACCGTTATCGCCGTTTTGTTGGCCAATTCGTACGTACGCAGGTTCGCAAGGTTGGATACCGTGTAGAACGAGATGGAGCACGGCGTTTGCGCGCGCGTGCAAGGGTAGAGACCGGGAGGAAGGCGAGGGGAGTAGGCGGGGGGGACGAAAGAACAGAAAGGGGGAAAAAACTGGGAAAAAAAGAAGAGGAGATAGCGTACCCCAGAGACGGGGAGTAGCCCGTGAAACGACGAGGAGGGCCGGGCCCCGGGCTTCGATAAAGCCGGCGGAGGAGCGAGACAGAGAGGCCAGACAACGGGAGAGACAACTGGAGAACGAGGGAGAGAACGGGGAGGGAAACGGATAAGAGGAAGCGTGAGCACTCAGGTGTGACTCTCCCGCGGGTTCTCCTGCCTCTCCTTGCCAGCAGCAACAGATACGCGGACCTTGGTCTCCCCGTGCACCTCCGGAAGTGCTCTTTATCTCTGTCGGTCTGTCCCCTCGCCCGTACCACCGTGCGTGAGTGCGTTGCATGCGTCCGTCTCTCCCTCCCGCCTCCGCCCCTGTCCCTTTCCCTCCGGTCAGGCTACGTGCCCTGCCAACGGCTGCCCTGGCTGGATGATTAACCGAAATTTCGATCGCACGAATCGTATCGACCAAACGGTGGATCCACGACGGACGCTCCACGGTTGGGAGACCGTTTTCGGGGGTTGCGAGGTCACTGGCGGACAGGGGTTGGGTTTTATCGCGAAGACTCGCGAGGATTTCACGGTGGTCACGATTGCGACTGTATTTCGAAGTGGTCTCTTTGGTGGGGCTGGGTTGAATTTTGGGGATGCGACGATCGAGGTGGGTTTCTGGGGATTTTGTAGCCGAAGTGCGAAGTGAAGAACTGAAGAAAATGGCTTACTTAGTTTCTGTCCGATACTTTTTGCTTATGTAATATTAATATTTTTCGAATATGTGAAATAAGATGAATCTTCTATCATGCGAGAACAGAATTCTTGGATTATTTGAAAGTTCTATATGTTCTTAATATAACGATGAAAGTTCATGCGCGTAAAGTTTCTATTTTCAGAAGACAGATGTTACACGCAACAATCGATTCTTACCTACAATTTCTTCGAGCAACTTGAAATAAAACGTGAGGAAATCAATGGACGCGCAGAAGAGATTCAATGAAATAAAAAGCGTAACAGAAGAAGCACTTTTCTAACGCGGTTAAAGAGTATACCAACGAACATAAAATCGTTCGTTGCTGACGTATAGATAGACAACGAGCGTGTACACCACCTGCTATACACACCGGCCTCTAACTGTTCGATTCTCTGCTCCGCACGAAGCAATTTACTTTCACAGCGCTGAAAAATGGGAATCTTAATTTTTCATCGACCGTCCATCAATATCTCCCACAGAATCGACAATCGACGATCGAACGAGCCCAGGAAAAAGTAGAGATTCCCACGAATCCCTCGAGCGAGTCAAAAATCGCAGAAAATGCTCGCGAAGAATCACGAGAGCCAATGGTGGACATCGACGAAGCACTCCTTTTTGCGGAGTTTCTAAACGTCGTTCCAAGTGGACGCTCGTTAGGAAAATGTTTCGAGGAAATCGTCGATTCGTTGATGACGCCGCTCCCAATGCGCGACGCGTCGCAGTCTCAGGCAAGAAGAAAACCGGCGCAAAGGGGACACGAAACTCGGTGAAATTCGCATTACGTATTACATAGCGATGAATCGGATGGGTCTTCGAAAGGTAACGCGCGATGCGCAGGTGTACACACGCCCGGGCAACGGAATGATCGGCTGTTGCACGATTAGACGTTATTTCCCGCATTTATTTACACGCAAGACTAACTAACCCGACCCACGCAAGTGCTCGAAAGGCGGATTTTCTTGCGTTTCGTAACGGTGCCACCTATGGCGAATCGCTTTTACATTGATGTGCTACAGCAATGGAGCATCGAGAGAAATTTTTTATTATATATATATACGTTCCTTCATTCCCGACACTTGCTCGCAACCTGAGCGTACTGAAAATAAATGCCTTTCTAAAAATGTGCTAGCTCTTCTTTGCGCATAATTTGTCGCGCGAATAAAATATATATTAACTTATTCCCTGAGCGCGCTCAATATATTTCCTTTAATGCCACAAGCGTATGAGATTATTCACGATAGTCAGTGAACGTAAAATTTTATATTGCTTCCGTACGAAGCGTCGTAACTTCGATACTAGCATTTTCCCATTCAAATTTAGATCTCTATCGAAATAAGATTTCAGTAGATAGAGAGCTCCTACCAGACCACGGACAGAGCACAAATTTCTGGCTCGAATTCTCCAAATGGTAACGAACGTTCTTAATGCATTATGCATCGAGTACGAACAAGAGGAAATGAAAAGAAATGCGCGTAAAAATCGGTTTTTATAGTGGGAAATGGAGTTTGTTGGGCAGAGGAAAATGGAAAGAAAACGGGAGAAACAAAAGAGCCACGAAGATGGAATGGCGCGGCGGTACGGTTGGGCTGGTGGGGCTTAATCGGATGAAGAGACCGACAAACTGGACGTCCTCCTCAGCTTTAGAAGCATCGACTTATGCGGGATAAAAGCGTGCAGTGTGCGGTAGCTAATTTTCTTACTTATACCGTGTTCGACATCGGGAACGGTGTTTCCACGACTGAAAGACTGTCTTCGCTGTTCCTGCAATCTCGCGTCTCGTTCGCGAACGAACGCACCTCAGATTTCTAATTACCTTACCTATTGCCTGATTAATCGTACGGTAGAGAAACTGCGAGATGATCCGAGATAACTTTGAACATTTTCGTGTCGCAACTCGAATGTGAATTATGCATACCGTACGATCGTGTTCGATGAATATTCAAAGTCAGGAAGTGTGCTAGAAATTCGCGCGATTAAAAAATTGCAGATCGAATGCTATCCGTGCAGCAATGCGAGGCATTTCTCAGCTCGCAAACACAATTTTTAGAATCAAACAGTGAACGCGATCTCATCGGTTCAAACTGAAGCGAGGGAAGAACGCGTACACGAAATAATTGCAGGAAACGGGGCGTTTTTTGTGCGGGATGGAACGCTTTTTTCCATTATAGAGAGGAGAGGAAGCGGAGGATAGAGAGAGGAGAACAGAGACGAGACGAGATGCCCGGAGAGGAGAAGCGATGCTAATTCCTGGCTTGCGAGTTGGGAGACTCCGAGAGGTTTCCCACCTTCTACGGTTTCCCTCTTCTAGACGGCACGACGGCCACTCGTCTGTCATCCGTTGGGGATGATAATGATTCCGTTTGCAACACTCGCCCCTCGGTCAATTAACGAGCCACAGTCGACACGTTTTCGCGGTGTAACGTGTATCAACTTCATCTGAGCGACTCTCGTCGACTGTCGATCATTAGTTACGCAATTGGTGGGAATAGTCGTAGACGAAATATGCCTAGTCGACGATTTTAGTTGAGAGTCTAGAAGAGAAATTTATAGCAAGTATATAATATGGGGAATCTTCAATTTTTTGCGTAAATGATTATCCTCAGGTGTGCTATAACAAAAAACAATTGAGATTTGTAATAAAAAAATAAAGACAAAAGATTAAGAAAAATGATGAATGATTCTCCATGTGTTACAACTAAAATCGAATCAATTTCCCATACTGAAATTAAACAGTCATAGATACATAGTAGAAACAAATAATCCTCGACATGTTGATTCATTTGTTCGAACAAACTGACTCCATTTGATCATGGATTATTAAATTTTAGACAAATTACCGATAGCGCGAGCAACGCGAGGCTCGACACCGTTATCGGTCTTGTAACGCTAGGACGTAACATCAAACGAAATCGATGATGAGATAGTGGACGCAGACAATATGACGTCGAGTGCTGAATATAAATCGTCCCTGAGCCAGAACGTCGCGGCTACTTTGTTCATAATTCCGTGCTTGCAACGATTTCCGAATAAACTCGAGGTTTTATCGTAACTTCTGCGACATCTGCCGGAGAACCAGCAAAATGGCGGCAAGCTTGCCTGATAAACGTGATATTTAGTTACGTACGCGTGGCCCAATTTTTCCCAGATTAATTTAAACATTTCGATTACACGAATCGACATTTTAGTATATTGTAGAACAAATTTTAATAATTCGCAACAATAGATTGGAAATGTTATGTAAAGTTTGGGTACTTAATAGCACTCGATGGAGGTTTTTCCTTATAAGAGAATGGTACGAACAATTTGGAAACGGTGAAGTGATAATTATGTTTATGTCGCAAGAATATTCTTCAATTTCACAAATCGATCGTTATGAAATCTGAAATATACTCCGTTACTGGCAACGCAATTCATAATTTTCTCCGTGCCTGTTTCTCGATGAGAAATATATCATTTTATATAGTCTGATTAACGTCGCAACCATTATTGGGAACTCGCGATTCACCATCTCGACTTGGCCTCCGGATGACACAGCGGTTCTCCTGCTGAACTTGGACAAATAGCATCGCAAAATATTCCTAACATATTCTTCTTACTTTAGCAATTAATTTAGTAACTAATTTTGAACTTCTGAAATAAAGCTATATAAAACCAGCATCTAATTTTTAAAAAATCCTTTAGATCTACTAATAAAAATCAAAAGTTCACGTAATGTGAGAATATAATATTCAACTGTAATCTTCTCGAATACCATTTCAGGATATCCTCAAATTTCAATGTTTTCTCACAAGTCCGGACCCTTTCCTCAAATTCCCAATTATTGGATCGCAAGCGAGGTTTTCAATTGAATCGATCGCGACTCGTCTCGCAGCAGAATCGTTAGAAAGTCGAAATTCCTGATGACGATAGTCGAGAACCTCTATCCGTTGTTTAGCAGTTGTCATTTCGCGGATAGTAGTCGCGAGTTACGACGGCAATACGGGAAATGCTACACTCATCCACCCTGGCCAGGCAGAACGACCGTTACATCGCGAGCTCTTACCGCTGTTCTCTCTTCTGCGTCAATGGTCAATCGTGGAAAAAAGAAAGGAAATCTACTCCAGATACCGGTAATTTTCATGAACCAACCGTACCCATCGAAGTGGGCTGCGATAAACAGCATCTTGCGCTTGATTTCTCCCCTTCGAAACTAAATCATTTAAACGTGGACTTGCACGAACAGGAAATTGCCTTCAAACTAAAGCTTTCGTTGTGCAAGAAGCAAGAAAATCGAAGAGAATATTGTAGAGCTATTAAGTTAGTCGACTTTGGAATACCTGTGAACTCGTTTCTTGAAAAATACTTGTGGAGGTGAAGATTGGAAGAGTAAAACGTTCTGGTCGAGTTTCACGTAGCACTGAGAAACCTGCGACGGGATACCAATGATCCGTGAAACCTAGTTTAGAGAGCGGTGATCCAAATAGTAGTATAATGCACAGGCTATCCAAACCTCTTCTTTCCATCACGAAAAATTATAATCACCTACATACAAGTACAACAAATTAAAAAAAATGAAATCTGCACCGCTTCTAAATAACCTGAATAACAAATTTACCAATAACAGTACAGAAGTATCCATTTTGATCCCTACAAGTATTTCTTCAGGATTAAACTACTCATCAATGGATCAACCACGTTCGATCGATTTACCCAAAAACGAAGCTAATCAAAAAATTTGTTCTGTAATAAATCATTGTGTGTATAAAATATCCAACCAAGTCCCAGGTCTTCGACAGTTGCCTACTCGCCGAACGACCGCACACTCGAGTTTCCCATTCCGCGTTATCACGCTCGCGAGGGGACTTGGGAAAAAAAGCCGCGCGCGTTATCTAAATGCATGCTACGTAGATATGTATTCGGTTCAGGAGATCACCGGACGGACGGTTTAGAGGTCCGCAACGGCGAGTGATGACCGGAAGTTGTTGATACCGTAATGTTCGGGTACCGGGCGTACCGGAAGCGGGTCCCACGTGTGCCGCGAAGAGACGCGGACGAAACGGAGAAGATCGAGCGGGGCCGCGAGGGGCCACGGCGGCGGACTTCGTTGAGACTTTCTTAACGAACGACTCAATAAATCAATCACGTAAAAGAAACTTATGCGCAATGGTTTTCGCATATGTATGATGAGTTATTATTAAAGGACTCCCCTGGCCCGCTCTCCATTAATTTTCACGAAGAACGGCCCGGTTTCGCAAGCGTGACACCTTGTTGCGGCGTCTTTAGGCGACATTAGCGGTCTCTCGCAACAGCTGGTGCGAAATTACTCGGCTAATCTGATTTTGTTCAACTTTATTGGTGTCTTTGGAGTCCCGTGGTGGTTTTTAATGTATCTACCGATAAGATTTCACGATTGGGCAAAGGTGGACGCGTATCTTGCATCTATTAGAGTATTCAAATGGATCTAAGGTAAGGTAGATTTCTAACATCCAAGATTTGCTGTAGCACAGCAATATTTGTAAGCAATATTTTTTATATTCTTTGGTTCGACGATTCTAACTAAGATCTTAAAGAAGAAAGTTTCTCTGAAACGCTTCAACTCTGTTGGAAAAGAATAATTCACAGATACGACATTTGTTCTAACAACAAACGATTCTGAGACTCCAACAGGTTCGTCATCTCTAAAAGAAGAAAAGCGAAAACACCGTCGTTATCCCGAGCTGGCGTCCTGCGTGTTACTCAAGCGGTCTCGACGCGCCATCGGCAACGATTACGTCGCGATACTATTGCCCTGGCAAGGAAGATAGGACAGCGGCGGTCCCGCGTCGCGGCAAATGGTTTTCCCAAGGTCACGATCGGGACCATCTCCGTTTTCCCCGACACGGTAGAAAGCCCCCAATAAACCGTGGCGCGGCCGTGCCCGATGGTGGCGGCGTCGGCGATCACGATCTCACCGCATCTAAAATCACCCGGCGGTCCTCGTGATTGTATTAATTCACTTGACAGAATACAGAATACGGGACGCAGAGTGTATACAGATGCGCGCGCGCGCGCAGCCAGCCGGTGTTGGGATGTGGACGAGTATTGTCTTCTCGGCTCCTTTCTCGCATTAGCATAAGAATTCAGCGTGTACCTGATCGGCGTGTCAATCGTCGTCCCGGTGAATCAAGACTTAAATCTTGCACCATGATCACCCGGCGACCAGCTCGAATGTTGAAATATCGTCATCAACGATTGGAAACGGCCGGGTAGGGACGTACAACCACCGTCGTTCACCCACGGTGACGCCCGCCACGGTGAACGCGAAGCTCTCTGGGAAGGGTAACACCCGCGTTGCGAAACGCCTCGGAGAAATTCAGTCGACTTTCGTTCCTTCTGCACTGCTTTTTTTTTCTCTTGTTTCCAGGGGATTTCGTTGCAAGACCCGTCGCGATTATTTGGCAACGAAAATCGCGAAGATTCTCACCCTTTGAGGGGGAAACGTTGGGACGTTTTGTACGCTCGGGGGTTGTTTGAACACTTTTAGAAGAATTGGAGTATTCCTGATGTTAGAGTCGTGGAATGTAGTCCTTAATATTGGAATTTTTGGAAGAGTTTATAAAAAATTGGAGCACTTCTGGTACTATGTAAAGCTTTATATCCATCTTTAGTGGTTGATCAAATTCTGAGGAATTACAGTTGTAGGGATGCTCCACACCGATATCGTTCCGGGACCTTGTTTTACCTCCATCTTCGAAGGCCAAGGAAACCCAATTTCGGAAATTTATATCGAGCTCGTTCGTGAATATCAACTGGAAGCCTCCTCTGCTCCATTTCGACTCGAACAGTGCACAGTTATGAAGATAAATTTCGCAGAGTCGTCCAAATGCGCTGGAGCCGCTGCATGTTCGTCATCCTAACGGGAATCACGTAGGATCGCGATAAATTAAACTGATCAGTTCTACGTCGTGCAATCTCGTCATCCTGTATGCAGCGAATCTCTGCATCCTCCGATTTAAACTATTTCTTCTAACTTTCTACCATCTTTATTGCAGTCGTTGTTGGATTCATTTATCATGATTTTCATAGAGAAAACACATGTGTAATCTCTCATGGAGACTTGGCAGTGCTATAAGGCGACCTGAGAAGAAGAAACAGGTTGAAGAAGAAGGTAGAGGGGAAAAATCTGTCTTCTGAGCATTCGGAATGCAATATGGAAGAAAAATTCTTGATGTGTAGGCGTCAGAAAACACTTCATTCTGGATTTATTGGCTCCATCGATTGGTGCGCATTCTTAAGAAGTGTGATGCCCCTCGTAAGAATTTCGATCGGTCGAAACGAAGTCGCGGGGCGAGCAGGAGGAAAGCAGCCAGTTTTCTCTTGCAACGAGGAAGATTGAAAAGGCGGGACAGCGGCGCGGATGTGCAACACGGCCAACTGGAAGGATCGACGATCCATCCAGTGGCTCCAGTCCCAAGAACAGAAATTGTTACGTGCCCGCTCCGTCGCCGTGATTCGAATGCTCATGCGTATCGACCGCGGTCATCCAGCGACGAGAGGAGAGACAAGAGAGTTCCGTGGCGTGGCTCGAGCGGAGAGCTTTCTTCGACGCGTGTATATACACAGCCGTCTCTGTCCACCAGGTGAAACATACACGTACAGGGTGTCCTCGTAATCAGTGTTACGAACGAAAGTGGTGCCATTTTTCATTCGTGCAAATGAATGAAAACCGCGTCGTTACAGTGTTCATCGTTTAGGAAGTTAAGCCTGACATCTCTTTATTTACATAGAAGTTCTCAACAGAAGGATAGAAAACCAATTAAATGAGTAACGACCAAATTTATATTCATTCTCCATGTTAAATGAAACACTTCACGAATATTACTCTTCGTCATATGCAAATATCAACGCGGAGGCCTTAGTCTACCAAGACCTCCAAATACAGCCATAAAATCTTCGACCTCGATGTTCTCCAAAATGGAGGCTCGCGCCGCAAGGCTTCACCCCGCGTCGAGTATCGATTTCTGTTCAAAGAATCGTTCGAACAGTTCGTATTGGTAATTCTCATTGCCGGACACCCTGTATCCACGCACACCTGTACGAACGATTGCTATGCCGTAGCGGCCGGTGGGACGAAGAAATCCGTGCTGGTAGAGAGCGCGTGCACACGAACGAGCTCGTCAAAGGCGATTGTCCGTCCACGCGGAAGCAGAGCCACCGCTCCGCGAGCATCTATCCCTCGATCGCCTCTCACTCGCAGAACACGTACACCTCGTGTCCCCGTACACGTTCCTCAGGCTCTTCTTGTATGCCGGTATTTTGGCGGCGGTGCGTGGATGTGCCAGTTACCTCGCCCCACGGCACTCTGCAACCGTCCAAATTATCGAATAGGCGAGCCCCGGCCGCGACGAGCATACCAGGGAGCTGGCTCGTCGTCGATTTTCGATCGTCCGGGAATCAACGTGCACGGTGCTCCCTCGTGGCCGGTAATTTAGGATAAATCGACGACTATTGGTCTATGTTTGATTCGAGCAACTTTGATTGCTGGTCTCGATAGCTCTTCTTTGTTTTTCGTTGATTGTTTCCATTCAGATTGGTTTCAAGTTCTCGAGGGGAGCTGGTGTGTAAAGTAGTCTTGGTTTTGGGTAGCATCGTTTTCAAGTTTCAGATTTTGGAGCAGTAGTGTAGAGAGTGTTGAAGATTTTAAAGAATAGAGTTCCTTCTTCAATAACTCGATGAATCTTCTTCTCAGCAACTTGAAAATCACTATTCCTTAGAAAACGAAGTTCGCGAAAGCTGCAGAAACGTTAATTATTGAACATTCGAGTGATACCACTCAATCAACATCCCTAATCCTTGAATCAAACCTAGATTTCCGAAAACTCATGGAGGCCATTCAGAGAAACTCCACCCTCTTCACTTAACGAACCACCTCACACGCCGCGGATCGGAAATCCCAAAGCAAGGTCGATTAAGAAAAATAGAGTGAACCAAGTTAACATGTCCCTCCACTATAAAACGACTTCTAGCCGGCTAATTAAGCTTCCAGCGAGTATCGTTCTGGATCTATTTTAAGCGCAACGTATCTCGGGTAACGTTACGCGGGCTGGATAATGCCGTTGAATTCCGATTTTCCATTTGCAACGGGTACAACCACGCGTATGCAAGCGTAGAACATATTGCCCGTTTAATTATCAGGCGCGTCAATTGCACAGCTCTGAAATTATTGATAAATAGAGTAGTGGTTAGACAAGGATGCAGTTAGTTGGTGCTTCTCATCTAATAGGGTAGTTATGAAGTGGTACTAGTAAAATATATGTTACGTTCGAAACGTTAATACAAGCATAATAATTTTTATCCTAATTAACTACTATGTTTATCATAATAATTGTAGTAATTAATTAAACGCTCCCTTTGCATATTAATACTATGCATTATTTCATTCTTTGCTGCTAAACGCCATTGAATGCAGGCGTTTTCTTTTTAGCAAAGTATTGTAATCTTCTGAACTCCCTCAAAAAAAAGTAACTGAGATAGTTTCATTTCCTTGCGTTTAGCTCCTACAAGAAGTCTCTACTTCCATTACATGGTAGCAAGGCATTTCTCAAATTCCCTCTTATATATTATGGGAATGTCCCCAATTCTCGAGCAGTATTAAAACAAAACTGCGTTATACCATAGAACATCTGTACTTTCGCCCCAATTAAACGTCTTATCACACCAATTTGTTCCGCAGAACTTAGAGTGTTCCAAAACACTCGAACCTACTTACCCAGGGAATCATAGCTTCCCCCAGCAACCAGCGACGACTTTTTATGTCGTTGCAGCAAACCTGTGATTTATTGGTGAAAAAATGTACGGCGTACGCAGAGGTCGTTTCAATTCGATTGGTCGTCGAACGGGTAAGGAATAGGTTTATGAATGCGGCTGGCATTGTCCGTGGGTGGGAGCGCCGAATATGGCCGCGACTTCGAAGATGATCGTGGCCGATCGAGACGATGCCCGGCGAATAAGGACGTGACGTAGTTATATCCTCGCGTATAAGGAAAAGCGGATTCGCTGTTAATAGTCAATATGCATTAGAGAGACAATGAGCGGATCTTCGTGCCGCACACGACGACGACAGCAAACCGCAGGAGGATGTTGGCCGCGGGCTGGTCGGAACCGCGGACACGTTCTGGAAATTTTTAACGACGGGCTGACTGGACGAGTCATCGATACGTCCTTCGAGGGATTTCCTTCGATGAGCTGTTTTCACCTAATCTTAATCGATGGGGTACGAAGAACTCTTGTAGAGTTGATGCTGGCTGGCTATGATTACATTTGGAGTTGGTTCAACTGAACCTCGATGATAATAGGAGTCCAACTTGTAAGATTAATACTGCTTGAGTAAAAAGTTGGTATTTGATGCTGCTTTAACTGGACTCCTCTGAGGGATCTGGCTTTGTTTGACGTGGTGGTCTTTGTACAAAGTACAAAGTAGTAAAATTTATACATTCAATTTATACCACCCCTATGAAAATGACTACTACTTAAACAGAAACATAATTCGTAATTATTAATGAAGTAGTATAAAAAAACATGCATTACATTCATCGATCTCTTTCCGCCCCATCGTTTCACCTTACAGCAAGAATATAACCAAGAATAAATTTAAGAAACCCCACGGTTCTGCAGTAACACCAGGAAGTCCTAACGTAACAAGCAAGGAACAATCCCAGGAAGCTGAAGAAAAAGGGAGAAAATGGAAGAAAAGCGTCGAAGTACAGGAAGAGGACGCGATAGCAGCGAGGAATAAAAGATTCGACGAGGGAGTCGTGATAGACGGGAAAAAAGAAGAGAAGAAGAGATAATTGTCCGACGAGGGGGGCATTGATGGGACATCGATGGGAGGAGGAGGTGGGGGGAGTAGAATTATTGAGAGGGCGGGGAAACAGAGAAGGAGAGGTGGGAAAAGCAAGTGGCGTACACTGTACACGGAAAGACATGGGAAAGGCGAAGAGGGAGTGGAGCAAATGGAGAACAGGAGGAGACGATACTCGAGGAAGCGTCGAGATGAAAGAAATGGATGTTGTTGGTAGCGGCGTAGCTGAGGAACGAAGTTTTAAACCATAAATCGTCCACGTGAGAGATGAAGGTACATGAAAAGGTAAACCGTGAGAAACAGAACACCTCATAGAAATATACAAAGAAATTATACCATATAGAGGCATGCAGATGTGGAACATGAGGAAAATAGGAGTACAAAAGTAAAATAAAACCGAAACTAACAATAGCAGAATCAGAAAAGTAGAAAAACAGTAAATAATTTTGAAAGGGGTATTGACAAGGGTTATTAACATATTTGTTAAAAAAGCTCCATCAATAAATGGAGCCAGAAAATATACTTTGAAAAAACGCGAGTAAATGCTAAGAATAAAAACAGGAACTCGAAGGATGATTTGAAAAAAGCCACGAACCATTGAGAAATCAGCGCGTCCATCGTAAAACCTCGTGAAACGTCCAAATATAGCCAGAATTAACATTCGAAAGAGCGAACTAGTACGCGTGAACCAAAATAACCATTCCGAAAATAGGAAACCAATGAAATGCGTAAGAAAGAAAAGTAACAAGGGAAAAGTTCAACCGTGGACACACCGTGGACGTAGGAAACGAAAGATGACGAGAGGAGAAGAAGAGGAGCACCGTTTTACCAGTCGACGAGAGAGAGAGAATGACGACCGTGGAGGATTTCGAATGCCTCGCACGGATCGCTACGAAATCTCGGATTCTATTAACGGAGAAATTATAACGGATTGACGGACGCAGGGAATGGATGCACGGACGGATGGACGGAGCCGCCTTGTTGTCCCGCGAAAGATTTCTCTTGAATCGTAAATACCGATCAGTCGCTTTACCGGTTAGGCCCCACGTTGCATGTTAAAGCACTTCCCGGTGCACTCGCAAATCGTAACCGCGGTAACGTGCTGGAGAAAGAGGATAGAGTGGCGGTTCAGGGGAGGGAAGGGAGAAGAAAGGGTTTTATGCAATCTGGACGCGGAGGAATACGACTGTTTGAAAAGAGCGCCGCCGAGAGCGATGGACTTAACCCTTAATTGCTCGCGTTGAGTCACATCTACCGTATAATCCTAGGCAACTACCATTTTCCAAGCCTACCTTTTTTAGTTGAAATGTGTTTCTTCAACTAATTTTTATTTCTTCAACGTGCTGTTGAAATATTGAAGCTCGTAGAACTCTAAAAATAGTATAATTTGTTTGTCCTATTTTTATTTTATTACTGTATGGTTTTATTGTATATGTGTATTCGTGGAGGTACTTTTACCCGATTTTGAAAATACTAATTAAAATAATTAAAGTAAGGGTATGCGATGTTATTCTTTGTTGTTGTAACGCATAGATAATGTTAGCACATTATTCTTCAATATTTCAAAGACGTTGAAAAATTGTGTGCCATTTAATTAAACAAGAAAGCAATAATAATCGAATATTGAAAGCAGAAAGCGAATGAAAATTCAACTCACCACTTGTATCATGCATTGATATTTTCATGCAACTTCATTTCACCGTTCATGCTGTGTAGATCGTTGGTTAAACACTCCATAAACACTCCAGATACGTCTTTACGGATGTACATGCTGCCTCTTGCTATTCCTGCAACAATTAGTAATATAACATATACATATGTACATCTATTTATGAATGCAAGATTCATATTCTTAAATTTCATTGTGTTATTTAAAAATGTATTAGAATTAATTACTAATTTGTCTAGTGAAACAAATTTCTACAATTGGTTTCCATGAAAAAAATCTGACAAACGCTAAGGTCGTTGACAGACGTTTCGCAAAAATGAAATTAGTAATTTGGCGTGCCAAATAGTGATAAATTGAAGAGCAGACTTTATTCTGCAGAAAATGAAAATTATCTAAGGTATATGAGTTATCTAATAATTAATTACTCTTTCTCATAACCGCAAAATACAACAAATTCTATTTCCTTTACTATTTAGGTTTTTAAAATCATGTCTTTGGTTAATTACAATTTCGTAATCAGAAATACTATAAATGAATAATCTCCGGTTTGATAGCCAAACTAATATCTATCTCAGTATTTATCTAAAGGAAAATCGACATATTTCGAGCAAGATATGACTGGGACACATTTAAAATTAATAAATGATATAACACAAGAAAATTTCGTAAACGATCATTCTCCTTGGACTTACAAATGATCGTCAATTTGGTGAAATTAAAGTATGCTTAATGATCGTTTTACGACGAGCAAAGTTCACGAGAAATAATCGCGCGTACGAGCACAACGCGCTTCGACACCCTTTCACGATGTACGAGCCGAAATATTCCGGATTTTCAAAACAGGAACGACGCATTTATGACAACAGAAATTTTAATCCAGATGGTACGTAAACACCATAAAAGTAATAATTTTTAATTACTTCTTTTCTTCATATCTTTCATTAGAAATTACTACGGTTTACAAGCATCCAGACGTCACCTACATCTGTGAATACATAAAAGACAAATTATATTTTGCGACTTTGAGCAATGGTCGAAAAGACGTGAAGAGCACATCCAACATTCACTTCTTTACAACTGACTATGAGTTGATTTACAATAATTATTACAACGACTTTGGCCCTCTAACCATTGCATGTTTATACAAGTAAGAGTGTCCAGTTGTTTACATTCCAGAAACAATTTGTCTACTGTTTAGCTTCTTTATACGCTCAGGTTTGACTTCATTAAAATATATTACTAACAGATACTGCTGCAAGGTAAACAAGAAGCTCGAGAGTCCAGGGAACAAAAATAGACAAATCGTGCACTACACTTCGCAACGAGATCAAAAAAGAGCAAACGCCGCGTATTTAATTACCTCTTACGCAGTACTGTATTTGAATAAAAGCCCAAGGGAAGCGTACAACACCCTCTTCGTGGGTGGCGAAATTCCCATAAAGCCCTTTTGCGATGCTTCCATGGGCTCTCCCGTTTATAATATTCATTTATTAGGTAACAGAATATAATCAACAACTTCAAGAGTTGCGTATAAAAAATTAACTCTATCGTTTAGAATTAATTCTACGTAATTTGACTGTTTCGACGAGCGCAGATTGCCTGTACGCGCTTAAAAAAGCAGCATCTTTTGGCTTTTTCAATTTCAACGACTTTGACGTGGACGAATATGAAAAGTACGAGGATATACGGAACGGCGCTTTGAATTGGATGGTACCGCAAAAGTTCCTGGCTTTCGCCGGTCCAAGCACAGAACCAGGAACCCCCTATCATCCACCGGAGTGTTACATCGATTACTTCTTGAAACACGAAGTCGCTGCTGTGGTTAGGTTGAATAAAAAAGCGTACGATGCGTCGAGGTATACATTTGTCTTACAAATTTCTGTAGATTCATAACAGTTTCGACTTATTACTAAACAGAACATTTCTGTGAATATTTCAAGACGCTATATTATTGTATAATTGCTTGAAAATAGATTCACAGAAGCAGGAATCACGCATTACGATATGTTTATGCCAGACGGTACTGTACCGCCGAGAAGGATACTGAACGAATTCTTGCAATTGAGCGAAAATACCAGTGGACCGATAGCAGTTCATTGCAAAGTAATTCAATGCTCTTTAAATTACGTTAATACCAGTGGAACTGCTTTTAAGTGTATACTTACTTTTACACTTCGTTTATTAATTGAACTTTAGGCTGGGTTAGGAAGAACAGGTTCATTGATTGCTGCGTATTTAATAAAACACTATAAAATGTCTGCTAGAGAGGCTATTGCCTGGATAAGGATTTGCAGACCTGGTTCCGTTATCGGACATCAGCAGGCTTGGTTGGAGAACATTGAGAAAAATTTGTTGAACGCAGGCCAGCAATATAAGTAATTCATGAAATTTCTTGATATACATTAATTACCAATACAAATAATCTGTATAAATTCTCTTATACGACACTAGAAATATTTATTAATCACTCGAATATTAAATATTATCTGTTTGTATTTCGATTATTATTAGTATCAGCTAAAGATATCATCATGAGATTTTTTTTTAAATTCTAAAGAACAATTAATGTTGTACTCAAATTAAGTTGGGTTAAATATATCCAAATAGTGCGTATATATTGTAAAAGTTTAAGAGTGATGCAATAAACATTTCAAGTTCTATAAATTCTATTATATCAGTAAATATTCTTAATTATAAAAGAGGAATGGAATGTCCTCTTTAATAATTAACTCTGTTCTATTCTGAATTAATGATTTCTAATGCAGAATAGAATTAGAGAAACGTGCCTCTATTTTTATTGCTATTTCGTGATAAGGATTAAAAGAAACAGTAAATACCTGGTTCATAGTAGTGTCTCTCTCGCAGGCTGAAGTACTATGGCGATGGTGACGTAATACTGCACCACAAACGTGGAATATATTCGATCGCGGACAAGTTACAGCGGAAAATGCACTACACATCCGAGGATTGTTATACAGGTACTTCCTCCTTACACCTGCAACCAGCGAATGAAACGTATAACGAGAGGGAATGTGTCGAAACCCGTGTACGCGTTCAGCGACTCGAGTCAGTAGAAATAAACAAAACATTCTCGCGATAAGCGTAGTTATTGACTGGCAGACGCCTCGGTCGCTCTCTCACCTAAATGATCGGTAGATATTTTTGTTTATAACCGCTGGCTCGACTCGTTGTACGTATACCGTATATAATGTTAGAGTCCAGCGAAAATTTTACCTAGTCCGATAAGAAACCTGATCTCTTCTCCATCCTTTACGATTATTCGAGAACTTAAATATTCGTTTCGATGTAGAAATCACGATCTGGAAAGGAAAAATAAAATAAGAAAAGAATATGAAAAGTATTGATATTAAATTGGAATGAATATTTTCTAATACGATTCTTTTAATTTCAGAATTTAACAAATGTCATAATTCATCGATAGAGAAAAAAGGAAAGACGAAGTTGACAAGAATATTAGGTACAATCCTATACTTTATAGTATACATTATAGCATACATATTAGGTACAGTATATTTCGAAAAATTTTAAAATAATGAAAGTGAACATAAATGATATTCTTGCGATGAAACACTTTCTTCGGATAAGCAAAATATGTTTTAAATTCCATTTAATGTAATTACGGTGATATTTTAGCAACTTATTAATATCGGGACGTACGTACAATGACCTTGAAATATTGTCGTATAATAATTTGCATTTTTCGCTTAAAAAAATGATTGGTTTATGTTATAATACATACATACGAACCATGAAACGGCAATTAGTTGAAATTTTCATTGTGGCAGAGTCGTGGCTCTTGTTTTCAGACCAAAATCGACAAAAAATTAAGGCTATGATATCGCCTGCAGAAAAATCAGTCCATAGCTCCGAAAGTAATTCAATAAGCTGCGCACGCATCTGATTTCGGTTACACATCGATTATTATAATCGACTGTAATTATTAAGGAGGAACTTTTATGATTAATTTAACATAAAACGAAGAGTTCGAAATATATTTTTAGAATATATTTACTTGTTTTTATGTTTTAGCTTATGAAAATCATATTTACAATCATATTACAAAAGAAGCATTATTGATTTTTAATTGATCGAAATCTATCGATAAGTGCGTGCGCAGCCATCATATACCAGTATTTAATAATAATTCAAAATTAACTTTAAATAACTTCATTTCCAAAAGACAGTGACTTAATAATATCATAAACAATGATTATTACAACTTTTGTGAAATGTATAGCTTGAATCAGTCTTTCTCGTTACAACAATTCAAGTGCGTTCATCTTCGCGCCAAAAGTTCTTCTCTACATACCTATATATGAACGGTTCTGCGCGCGCATCCAATTTGAAACAGTTTCATTTGAAATTTCTGATGGAATAATAGTGCTCCAAATTTTTTGTGACGTTCTATTAATTACATATGGATATGGAATTTAAATCGGGTGTCGTTACAAAAATATTGTTCACACGTTATTAACAATTATAACAAAATGATTCAGAGATCAGAGAAAAGATATGCAGAACCCTCATAATCTACGTCATCAGGCAATAGTTTTCTCCAATGCTGCGTATGGGTTTTATCGTACAATATTTTATTTGTGTATGCTTACAGGAAAATTGAGGAATATTCGAGGATCAGACGATTTGGAACAAACCTCCCAGAAATATAGACCTACCGATTCACATATGACACAGGGTGACAGACTCAATGAAATCAAAATGAACAGGTTCAAATCATCTCGAAGTGTGGAATCGCGGCAGAAGAATTGCATCGCTTATGGATTGGATGCTTTGAGAAACGCTCGTCGGAAAAGATAAGTGAGTACTCGTTAAAAAAATACACTATTTTGTTGCGGTCACAACTCGAAAGATTTGATGATCATTTTGAATTATATAATGAGGATTATTAAAAAAACAAGAATTTGTTTAATGAAAAATATATATAAATCAGAAAAATTTTAAAAACTTCAGACCAAAAATGATTTACAAAAAGTTAAATTTTAATTATAATTAAGAATGTTTTATATAAACTAAACAATAATTTGTTTAGCAAAAGTACGAGGATTAGAAATATTCTAAAGATTTCGGAGGAGAAAAATGATTTATAGAAAATCGTTTTACATAATTTTACAATCCATTCGATACAAAATGATTCGTTTTGTACAAACTAAATAGAGAGATATTTCTTGGGAAGAATTATTAGAAATAATTATATAGAGAATATGTAATTTCGAACGATTCCACTGTTTTTCTTCTTTAATTAGTTTATTATTGCATCGATCACGGATGCCCCAGTGAAATGTGTTCAAAATAATCTATGCTCTATATATTTACTTCAAAATAATTTCCACACAAAACAGTTTGACAACAGTCTAGCCGACAAAACAGGAGGTATTCCATCAAAATAGGATTTTGAGAAACAAGAACAGCCGTAGCCTTTTCAATCACACACACAGCTCTGCGTCTTTCAGAGTTTTTTTTTTGTACAATTATGCGTCGATTAACACTTTTCTTCGGTAACGCTCGATTCATTCTCTCGCTTTTACTTTCGAATCGCGGATCTTGATATAATGAGATCACTTAACACTTCAAGTTTGAACTTCAAAGGAAAAAAGTTAATTTGCATGTGAACCGAGACAATTTACATAGGTATATCGTCCTCCAAAAACGTGGACCACAAATTTTGCTAATTCGGTGAACAGGAAGGAAAATTGCCATAAATCTGTGCAGTCAAAATGTTAATCAAACTAATCACCATCTATACTCCACGTTCCATCACGAACGCATTCTGTTATTTATATTTTACGATTATTACTCGATACAGATCTTATAATGGCTGTGAATTACCAACTATCGAAGTTTATACGGTACATAAAACATATTCGCCTTTATACCCTACTGGAGATAGGGTACATGATTGTGCAAATTAATATCGAGGTGAGATCGAATTTATAAAAAAAAAAGAAACAACTTTCCATGTGATATAAGATTCACGATTGATTGTGATTATTCCATGTTACACGGCTAACAGATTAAAGACTAATCAAGTTCTGTGAATATACTTATACTCACAAGCAGCATTTAATACGACGCACAAGAAAATATAAGAAAATAATTAACTAAATATCGTTTCTTTTTTTTTCTTTTATTCGTATTAATGCAAAAAACTAATCCAATTATTTGTATCACGCCTCGAAATTTCATCACGTATCACAATAATCAGAGTTTGATAGATAAGAGCATTAAAAAAACAGGCCATGAATTTAATTTCCCCCCTCCCCCCACATCGATAAATACATCGTTTATTACTCAATGAACCTTTATCTTTCCAATGGATTTTATCCATTTTATTGGTCTGTTGTTCATAATCTAACATCAGATTACAATAATTCACGATTTTACGTTTAGTTCTGCACAGATTGAATGGATAGTACCATTCTAGTACATATATTATGCCTCATCGACTTATATACCCGAAACTTCATTTTTTTCATTCGTTATTTTTAAACACGCGTTACAAAATTTTGGTTTACGAAAGTTAGATATTTTTTTTTTATCTGCACTAAGCACATTATTATGTTTTACTGTTATTAGTTGTTACGGTCATTATAATCATCGTAACATTATTATTAACTATCAAAATTCTTATTATTCTTTGAGACTACTTCCCTTTTTTTCATCTTTTTTTTCTTTTAATTATGGAGCTCAGTTATAACAGTATTGACCGCTCACACAAAGACCATTTCTTTTGTTCTTTAACTATATATATTTAAAACTTATAAACAAAAGATAAAAACGGTATATTAAATATGATATTATTGAATATTGCAGACACTTGTACCCCTTAGTTGATCGTCTTTTTACTTTTTTCATGTTTTTCTCCTTTTTTTTTTGTTTTATTTTATTTCCTTGGTTCATAATGTCCCAAGGAAAAAATATAAAAAGGTTACAAGCAACGATACGTGATATTTAAAATGATATAGCTTCATTTTCTGAGCTTTATGCCTTCGTTACCTTCTCACTTATCACACGTTATATTTTTTTTTTCGTTTTATTTTTTACCTAACATCCTCGCAATTTAATAATGTCGTTACATTAATGTTAGAAAAAAAGAAACCGCATCAAGTTTTTGCACGTGTTTGCGCTATCGACACATTTTTTGCATCGTGCAGTCTTTTTCGAGGGTGATATTATGCAATTTCCATCAGAGTTAAAACTTGCCTATTTTGTTTTGTTTGTTTTCATCTTTCCAAAGAAACACCATTCCATCAGTTGCTCCATAAAGAGCGTTCTATAATGCACCATATTGTGTAAATAATCAAGGTCACACCGCTCTGTACAGTGTTACACTCGCGATATGCTGATTTGCCATCACCTCGACGATCGCATCGCGTATGCCGTAACAAAACGTACATCCAAATGGATTTGTTGTATTCGTCGAGGATGCACGATTCAGCACTACTGGCCGTGCACTAGCCTTCAATTGCTCGCTTATTCTATCCCATTTCGTATAGGCAGTGATCTAAAGAAGAAATTGGTTATTGAAAGAATCTTACTCTTAAAAACCTTAGGTTTTGACCCTACATTTACTTTCACACACTTGAATATTTTTATTTGCATTAAGCCATAACATATGAAATATCTCTTTATTCCGTTTATTAATATAACTTATTAGAATTTGTTCATATAACACATACATTGATATATAAAAGTATATTAATTAGAAACGAAAGAGTATTTATTCCAATATGTTACGACTTATATAATACATACTATGTCGTACCGTAACTGGAGAAGGAGAAACGTCTATGAGTTTTCCTGATTCAGTGGAATTATTTTCTGGCGGTAGAGTCAAAGAAAACTCGCAACGATGATACATATTAAAATTATAATGCCCTGGATAATTCGTGTGTAACACAAACTTTTTGACGCATTGAGTTTTGGCATCGAATAGGACATCCTGCATACAATAGCGTTCGAACATTATTATAATGTTTTAGTTCAGAAACATAAAATGTTTTTATGCCAGGTAAAAAATTTACCAATCCTAAAGTAAAATAATTATAGAAGAAATCCGATCGCCTTATTTTATCGCGTTTGTGCGCGTGAGGACTGTGAATACGCATCTTGTCCTCTGCTTTAAAAAACACTCGAGACGGTGCTCCCAAAGCGCTCAGCACATCCTCACAAGTATCTCCAAATAACACCTAAAATTGTGCACATTGTACACAAAGGAAGAAGAAGAACAAAGCCTAGAGTAAATTTTAATTGTAGTGGATATAAATTTCTTCCCATTATACTACTCACTTTAAAATACATCTATTATGTTTAAAGAGGTTCAGACTATACTACAAGGATACAAATTATATGTTATAAACTAAATTATAAAGTGTAACCTCTTTGGTTAAGCAGCGTTTCTTCGGCTCCAATAATACCCTTGTTACGGAGCTGCCTTCCGTGAAGAGATGCAATCTGAGACCTCGCGTACGCGTTTTATCTCTCATAACGTCTGCCTTTTCTAAATACAAATTGTTATGATAGCAGACCTAACAAAATATGATTACGTAGTGTCAATCTCGTTTCGATGCAGATACATCCTAAGCCGTTAAGTCATCCCATAAGAATGAGTTCCAAAAGCAAGTTCAGACAGATTCTATTGTTCTAATTAAACTCAGATTTAGAAAAAAGTGCATTGCTTATGAGATGATGTGATATACCAAAGAAAAAATAGTTACAAGCGGTAAAGGTGGTGGTGGTGCTCTTAAATTGTGCTCATCGCTTCCTCCACCAGCACCCATGTTACCAACGTAAATAGCTGTTTTCGCCACAAGTGGTGATGTTCCATTTGGGAATTGCAATGATCCTAATCCGTGCGCATACCCAGGTTGAAATTTCGAGTCGATGGGGAAATAAAATGATAGCCCTCGAAAATTTAATACAAATACCTGAAAATAATATTCTTTGGTTCTACAAATTTCTGTTTTAATATTTTCATTTTTAACAAGAGTATTTGTTTAAAACTATGATTTCCAAGTGAATGTATCTTTAAAATGAAAATATTGTACTTGTTTGTCACTGTCGTAAACACCAGGATGAGTTGCCCCGAATGAATGTTCGATCTGTTCAATGGATGGCAAAACCTCTGGTGAATTGAATGGTAAACCGCAGTACTTAAGTTTAACTAATTTCATATTATATATCTCAATTATTTTGAGCCTTTGCACCACTGGATCGAATATAAGCCGAACTCCGTCGTGAGGTAAGTTTATTACTAGATCTACATCTAAAGGATTCTGTATATATAAAATATGAATTTTAATATAATACAAAAGATACAATAATAAAGGCATAATTAAATTCTAATCATTATATACTTACACTATCGCTATAAAGTACTTGTACTCCCCTTATAATGCCCACTTGGGATTGTATTATTGACACGGATTGGGAAAAATGCATTCCTGTAATGATATTTCTGTGAGAAAAAAAATTAATCTACGAGTATCATCATTTTGATTTGCCTAATTACGGCATTAGTTTAAGTAATACATGCATTAACAATCATTCAACAGAGTTTCACACTTTTTGTTACATACAAACCTATTTTTAAAATGGTATCTTATTTTAGCATTAGTTTCTAATTAATTATTCACTCAGTTAACTAGTTTGGCTCTAAAAACAATCGACAATCTGGCAATACTTGTGGACAATTACATAATGAGTAACAAAATATTCGTAATAAGCACCATTTTCTTTGTTTACGCGCGATTGTCAAAACGGGGTGTTTACAAATAGAACGAAATAGGCAGGGATGCGAATGGTTTGACATGACGGCAACATCAATAAGATCAGTCAGACAGTAGGGAACGACCATTCCCGTTCAATTCTCGGTCGTTTGCTTGATTATTATAAATTAATTCGATCGTTAGAAAATTATGCGTAATACGACATCGCGGTGTTTCGTCACTTGCCTAAAATAAATTCCCACTGCTCGCATCCGAGGGATCTTTCGGGCACCACCTCAAGTTCCAACATTCTACTGATCTCCCTTGGTTCCCTTATTCTTAAATTGAACTAGAATAGAACACGCAACGCGTCTCCAAATATCATGAGAACTGCGTTGCTCTCTTGTCTACGTATCGCGCTGTTACTAATCTACCAGATAGCCATATTGCTTCCCAAACAATAAACCGCGACACTCTACTCTCACGGGCTGGCAAACTGTCACCCGAACAGCTGATACGTACCGCGGCCAGAGGCGATGAAAATATTAGACGTATGACCTTATGGGAATTTAGTCTCACGCGAACTGAAATACCGACTATGCAAGAAAATACAAATTTTCTTACGTCTTTCACGATTTACAGTGAAAACATTTAAGAATCATACTATTTATTCATCGTAGTTGGAAGAGACTAGTAACTAATGCAAAAAAAGGCTTGTTTAAAAATCAGGATCTATCCCATAGACCGTGACATGAATGTGTATTAGATAGTAGGTTTGTATAATATTATATCACAAACGAAGTACAAGCATTGACAAGGTATAAAAAATATACCACTTATCAGTACTCTGTGTCCCACGTTTTGAAATACCAAGCATGAAAAAAACCATAGGTTTTGTTATGCCCTCTACAGTCCAGAATCAAGACTTTAATGAATGCCACCGAATTTTACAGTTGGTAAAATCACACGAGATTGTGCATGAGTTTTATGGATCAATTTCACGTTCAAGATTCTTTGGTTTTGTGGAATAATCAAAAATTAAAGTGATCCATTCTTGGAGGATGACAGCATTTGAGACAGATATTGTTAGACTTAATCCACATCAGCTGACTCGATATTGAGTATATACATATCTAATTCACTTAATTTACTTAATAATGAATTGATAACATTGCAAATGACACAAAAAAGGTAAAGGAATTAGACTTCGAATCGTGGAACACAAAAATACATTGGATAACTAAATAGTTTGTCCTGTACCTCGTCTGCGATTATAGGTACTTTGCTTATGATACCATAGACTACGTAAAATCTTACCAGATTATTAACCGTGTAGAGATTTCTAATACTAAGTGAAGAAATTTCTACGCGTCGATGTTGCAGAATCAGCGACTCCATCGGCTAAATGCTACACTGCAATCATTTGAAACCGATCTTACTTTGAATTCGACTAAAATATTGATTAATCCTTTATAACAATGTGTACTTTACAATTAGTATCGATTTTTCATTGTACTTATCACATGTACTACCAATTGTGAGATCGAGACTACAAGACATACCTAATGTTTGTATATATTTGCTGTAGAGTATGATTCCTTTTTTTATTCACTTCTTCTTTTACTTACGCATATAACTTTTAAGAGAATTCTTGATCTTAATTTTCCTTAGAGTTCACGACTTTATTACGAAATTCTGTCATAAATAAATTTACAACAATAGAAAATATTGTTCATGATTAGAAGAAATTAGGTTTCGCAACGAGGGCAACAAAAACGATAGAACTGTTCTCCATTATGATATTAGGGTTAAAGACCATAGATAATACAAACTTTTGTCATTTGTTAACTCGTCGCAGGGGGTTTCACGCTTGTAAATACATGAAGCAATATTCGTGTAAATATACGATGCAAATTAAAAATATTTTCATGAAAGAATCGATTCATTAAAACATTTTCTCGCAGTGAATGTACGCAAACAAACTGGTGTAATCGATACTTCCTTAAATATTTATAAAATATGAACGAAATGTAGAATGAAAGGTAAACAAACTTTCTTGATAAAAATGTATGGAAAATATGCGATATGTAATGAATTCGTTGCAAATTTGTGTACATAACGTAATCGAGCGAGTCAAAACACAGAATAATCTGCTTGAAGACATGACGTATACTTAAGAAGTCATTCAGACATAAGACAAGTTTGAGGAAGACTGTGCTTGTGTATTGCGAGATTAGAAAGTACAGTAGTATATGTAGTATATGTACAGATTTGGTGAACAGAATCTAATTGAGACTTCATTGGTATTTTGCAAATTTCCTAATTTTCTAATTTCTTCAACTTCTTCTCAACTTCTAGAATATCAATTTTAGAATACTTACTATAAAAAGAAAATTATAAGTGTTACAAGAAGTGCAAGAAAAAATTGCAGATAAACCAAGCAGCCATCTGAAAGGCTTTTAAAACAAGTCAAAGCAGACAAAGAATGTGAATCACTCGTCTTTACTATGCTAAAGTTAAGGGTTCCAACAAAACACCATTGTTCGAATCGAATGTATGCATGTGCTTTTGTCTTGCGAGATGGTTGTTGGTGTATACGTCGCGCGGTCGTGCCCACTGTGTTATGCAATCAATTATGATAACCGTATCGTACAGCCACACAGCCGAGCCTCCACGATACGTCAGGCCACGCATAACTTTCCCGCGAACGTGTGCATTCCACGTTGTACATCTATTTGTGCAGAGTATATTGGCAAATCCGTGTCACGTCGGATTAAAGTTTTATCGAAGATGAACGAAATATGAAAAGACACGACAGAGGAAAGAATCACAGAGACGACAGAAACGCGGCTGATTTCGAGGAACTGGTTAGAACCAGAACTCAATGATTTCTGGTGCAATAGTACATTTGATTACGCTGTCTTCTTAGATGACAGAATAGACTTATATTATTGTTTGTGCGACAAAGACCTTCCTACATGCGTTTTATTACAGAGTCCAAGGTTTCTTATTATTAGTTTACAGTATGTGCAAGATAAGAGCACATTGCTATACTATATTTAGTACATATTTGAGACGCCATTGCGTCGCATTTAATTGTTACGTTATAGTTTTATTATTCTTATAAGATAGTATGTATAATAATTATAATTATAAGTTTAAATGTAACCGTCTGATTGTATAATTTTTAATTGTAAAAAATTCTGTTTTCTTTTTATACCTTATGTGTTCAAGATTCAAAGCAGTAAGGAGTAGTATTCCAGAGGAATGAAATTTCAGGCACGTGTACCAAGTGTCAGATGATGGAACTGACACAATGCTAAGCCGAAGTTCAACAGTTATATACGCGCAATTTTACTGAACGCAAATATAACCATTTCTGCTATATACGCAGATTAATTGTAAAGAATTGACACGAGCGCTCGATACGATAATCACAATCCACGCGTACAATCTTAAAACTTTAACAGAAGGGTCAGGTAAATAAATACGTCAACATCACAGAGTCCAAAATTCTAATCTCGATTACGCTCGCAAATTTTTTCTGAGAACCAAAATACCAACATCAACTGATGACTCTTGACACTAGATCGTCTGTCAACTGGTGCAAGATCTTCCGTCAGCTGGAACAAAAAGATAAAACAGATAACGCGTTCTAAGTTTTGCGATCACATATGCAAAAATATGTTTTCTTTCTTTTTTCATAACGTTTATTATGAATATGAAAAAGGACTTTGAGGCTTTATCCATTTCTTCCATCAATTTAGTTATTTATAGAAGTAAACATGTTGATATCGCAGTTACCGTAAGTGGTTTGTTAGTATAATTGATTATACTGTTGCATTGATATTTGAATGAATGTTTATGGGTTAAAAAGTAAAAGATTTGGATAATACTACATAATACATGTTTGATAGGAGGAATAATAAATCGATTAGTAAGCTTTAGATGATTGGAGAAAAAATGTATGCGACAAAAAAGAGAGAACGTGTACGCATCGTGAGCGGATGAAATACAAAAGCTTTATCTGTTTTTAGCTGAAAAAGTCTTCGGTCATGATCCTTTTATCGTTCTCGGTGGTTTTGCGAGACTTCTAGTGTTATATTCCGTTGTCTGACTCGCGTAGACCGTCTGGCCTTGTAAATTAATCATATAATTGAGTGGTTAGGGTGAAGGAAAATATTAGATGTTGATAAAGTCGCAAAACGATACCTTGAACCGAGACATTAATACAGTAAATCGTAGCCATCAAGTTGTAAACTATGTTCATTGTTATTATCAATCAGAAATTTCATCAAAAAAGGTTAAACTATTGTTCGTTTGAAGGCTCAACTAGATAGCAATCTTCACAAGTGCATCCAATTAGATATACTTTATTAAACTTCATTACAAAAGTATCGCTATAACTTTGTTTCATTAAAAAGAAGTACAATGGAAGGTTTACTTAATTATATTTATAACAAGATCTGAATATATCACCGTGCATATCTTAGGGTGACTTGTATCAAAGAAAACAGGTCATAAGTGCAATTAAATGGCTGACTTCACATGGGGTACTCTATCACTCTATGGTAGCAGTATTCGCGATCCTTCCTTCTAGGAAATTAATCGCTACGATACGATTAAAGACAACAGGGGAAACAGAATCCAAACAAAGTGCAAAGTTGTTCGAGAAATCTCGGTAAACAATAACGTTGCATGAATGTTGCACGCATTGGATAGCTTATTATAGTTCAAAGTCCAATGCGCGGACATACTTCCTTTCTCTAGGCAATCTTACCTCCATGTTTTCTTTTTCCCTTGCGAATGCACCTCGCGAATGTTCGACGGAACAGGTCGATCGATTTTCCATTCGTAATCGATATTCGTTTTTGCTCCCTTAACTATTTTTGCGTTAATGTAATGTACTTACAGGTACAGACGAAATGGTCTAATTAACAAAACAAAAAGACTAGATAATATGCCTTTTCCGTATAACATTAGAAAATATATAGTTGATTGTTAGTTTGACTTTTTATTTGTAAAGTTATATATTCAAAGAGTGTTCGAATAAATACAGAGAGGAAATTGGCAAAGTTAAGTATCAGTAACAAAACAAAAATAAGATAATCTAGAGATTGCAATCATGTTTGTGTATTTACCAACCGTACACCAACTCTTTGTTTCTTTTTTGATCCAATTACGAGGCAAATGCATCTTGTTGCCTGTGACCTGGTCCGTAGTTCACTGTCTGGTCGCGATAATTTACAAATCCCACATTTCTCGCGATAAAATACAGGAAAATGACAAATCTCTTGAAACGATTCGTGAAGAAAAACAATACCAACAGTTTCCCCAGTTTTTTTCCACCCCAGTTTACTCTCGTGTAAAACACACACGCGTTGAATTATATCAATAATTCATATTTAAATATTCCAATGCGTGTGTCTTAGTAACAATAAATTTTACGTTCGCGATAAGCTTGAACGAGAATTAGTCAAACAAAATTGATTTAACCTTTGGTAGTACGAGTTTGTAGATACAGAATAGTTGATTTCTATTTTTACACTGAAATAAGGTCAGAAATATTAAGTGCATAGTCTTGCACTCTTAAGAACGTCACAAAGTGCAATTTAATGTTTCAATAATAGTAATAATACGAAGTCACATCCTTCCTATCTTTTATTTCCACCATTTAAACAGGAAAAGTATGTGTGCAATTAATAGTATTTAATAATATTTTATAAGTTGTACTATTGAAAGTTCCAGAAGGGATTCCTCCCAGAGTAGCGTCTGTCCTCCATCTCTTTATCTCGAGAGAGTCGATTCATTTGGGACAGCAATTCCATCAGTGTTCTAATTCTTATACTTTGAACTATATACTGTCTCATCGATTAGATAGACGCAGCACGATCTCCGCATCAACCAATGTTATATTGCAAGCGATTGGATCAGTCCCAGAATTAACCGGTATTTAAAATTGACGGAATTTGTATTGATTATCGAATCGAGCAATAGTCGCGTAGTAACTGGGAATTTTCATCGACCTAACTTTATCACTCGATATAATATCATCTTTTATCAACTGTATATCATCTCTAATCTGACGTATTTCTACGTATATATTCTTAATTTCGAAATAATTTCGAAAGATTTTTAAAAACAATAATCAACTTACCATCGCGAGGCAATAAACAGAGCATCGTTTACGATCACTCTCAGATTAAACGTAAAAGGCGTCTGAATGATCGACGATAGTCCCGTCGATCAACAATAATTGAATTCAACTTTCTCCTCGAGAATTTGACAATTATTATCCCGCGATCTTTAACAAGGATCGACAATTTCTTTAATTCTTCAAAATCTTTAACAACGATTTCTCAGCAATTTTCGTATGGAATTTTATACAATTTTTTATAGTGACTCAACATCGACTCTTCATCGTTTTCAATAATGATCTCCCTTTTAAGGGGTCCTGTGACAAAAATATTCCAAGCTTTTTAGTACGAGTCCTCGATATCCTCGATATTAGCTCAACATCTTCGTAATAAGAATTCCTCGAAACTTTCTAGGAAGATTCCCTAATAACGCTACCGGCAGTTCCTCGAAGTCAACATTTGGCGCCAAACCGCCCACAGTCTATCGTCTCAAAGTAAACAGAACGCTGGTTCCGCAATGAACGCGTACGATAATTGGCTTCTCACGAAATGGTATTTAATACAGAGAAGAATGCACCGGTTTCCAGTAGATAAATTACGCGAGTCTTGCCCGTCGTCGCCCTCGCGACGAGCTCGCGTCGCATGCTGCGCTAGATAGCGGAAAGCGAAAGTGTTCGTGCAAAAATAGAAGAGCAAGTGCCACACACAGCGAGTAACAGTGGTTTCAGTGTAAAACAACCGGCCAGGGCAACCGATTTCGTCCCGATACACGCGTGGGCCGTTTAATCTCGTTGTGCCCCGATCGCTTTTACTTCGATCGACCAGGCACGGCCAATCAGTCCGTTGCAAACAGTGTGATCGACCGTGTGCGCGCCTTCCTCCTCGATCGTGTTTCCTCGTTGTCGTCGATTGTTACCACTGTGCCCGCCGCCGCCAATTCGCACCACGCTACTTTTGAAAGTGCAGCGTCGTTCCAGTCGCGTCGTCGGCATCTTTCGATCCATCGAGACGACCTCAAGGTCTTCAAGTACCGGGGACCTGGTCAGTCGACTGCTGCGCCTACCTTTTTGCCGACATCTGCTTCACTTCTGCGGTACCAATCGAACTCCACGCGTGGACTTTGGGCATCCGATTTTAGGATTCTCTTGGTGTGTTCATGTACGAGACTGTCTTCGAATCTTCTCGATTGTCTTCTTGTTTTACAAGCTCTCCGTCTCTCTGCTCGACGCATAATAGTGCAAAAGTGGCCGTGGCTGTGCATCGTTCTCTGTTTTTACAAATCACGATCGTCAGAACCGATAACGAGTCAGAAACGGACTGGCTATAGACGTCTGCGGTAGCCGATTCCGCGACCGTTCCGCAACCGCCCCACCCGTTGTAACCACCGGAAGTGCTCGCGGCCAATCCGCGCGGCGAACAGCCAGGGGGTCGTGCGAAATCCTTGCCGATCGTATAAAAGCGTGAAACGCGGGAGATGTCGGCGAGAATCGATCCGATACGCTGGTCGAGTTTGGCCAGTATCGGTTTCCGCATCACCAGAGGTTTCTCCGTCGCCGCAGCTTCCTCCGGAGGATCCTCGATCCATTGCAAGAGTCTTTGGAGGAGGGATCTGTGCTATTTGAAATCCGTCAGCTCGGTCAATGCGCCCGGATTTGGAAGACAACAGACAGCAAGGTTCGCGATCCTGAGCCATCGAACGCTTCCGAACGTCGCCAAGATGCCGCACGCGATCGGCGTTTGTTACCCGCGGTGAGTATTGATCGCGTGTTAGATCGATGAGATCGAATGTTACTTTCATTTGGAGAACATGGTGTCAAGTTTGAAGTTTCAAAGAAAAATGTTTCATGGATCTTTTAATTTTGTTTCTGTGTAAGGGTTGCAAGTGGTTGAATCATTGAAGAATATAGTATCAGAGTCTAATTTATTAATACATTAATATATTATATAATTTTTTCTTTTTTATGAGGATTCAAAGGGTGTTACAAAAATTCTTTCTCTTTTGGTCATTTAGATTCCATATAGTTATATGAAGAAGACAATAGGGATTAAATGAGAAACTATTCAGCTGTTTCTGTTTGGCGTCGTTGCATAATGTTATCGCAATCTTCATTGAATCTTCATTGCGTAATTTGTATATTGTTTATGTAATGTTAGTAATAACATTTTTATGTAAACACTAAACACATTTCTCTTAATTAGAACTGATAAGCCATTTGCATCGCTAATTTGCGTCAACATGAATTTTTTAAACATTTCTTAATAATAAGTGTGTAATATCAATTTGCTTCTTTATTACAAATATTATTGTTCATGTCATAGATATTTTAAACCTAACTTGTAGAGAATTTACTTTTTAATATTCTTCCCCCTGCTTTTCTATTATAAATAATTATCAAACCATTATTGAAAAATGTATTCGAACATTTTTTGCAAACATTTTGCATGCGGCATTTTATTGTCACTAAAAAGGTGCTCTAAAGCCTCTACTTATTTTATATTACACGCAGTGAAGCGTGAACATTTTTTCAATGGCAGCTAAGGTATATACTTATAAAGGCAACAGGTTCTTCTAGTAAAAGGAAAAGGTGCGATTTTGTTGCAGCGCGATAGAAAATGGCAATGTAGGGTATGCAACAGCATGAAAGTTGCGAGATCAATTTTCGACATCATCAATGAAAGGCGAACGCGTAAATGTCGGCGATACATTAAACCATCGATTTAGAATTTTTCATTTCATGGAATAGCAACATGAAAAATCATTTTCTCGTTCACCAACGTTTCTGCAGTGATAAAGGGGAAACCGATCGATCGACATGCTTTTAATAGGTGCTTGATAGCACTGCCTGTTACTCTGATCCAATGTGATTGATTAGGTTCTTCTGAATTAAAAGTAGAATACTGTATGTTAGATTTCAGAGGAAAAGTTTTGCAAACGCGTGTTGTAATTACTGGAACAAATTTAATTTTGTTTTCAGAGTGTCCACCTTGGTCACCAATGTGGCAAAGAATCCAGCCATCAACAACACTTATGAATACATTGGAAAAACACCCTTGCTGAACACACTGACGGAACCCCTTGCTCCGAAACTTCGTTCATACATCGAGGAATGTGCATCCCTTTGCTGTCCCAAGGATATCTATATCTGCGATGGAAGCAACGCAGAATACGAGCAACTGTTGAAACTTTTACAAAAGAATGATACGATAATACCTTTGCCAAAATATGAAAATTGGTAAATACTACAAGTTCAGTTAAAGTATATTAAAATCTTTAACAAATCTCTTGAATAGCTGGTCTTCTAGTTATTTTAAGGAGCTGCATTTGTTTGGCTTTTTCTCAGCTTGCATTATACGAATTAAACACAAATAATAATGGAAAATTTTGAGATAAATAATGTTAATTCATTGTTTTCGGTCTCGTGTTCCTACAATTTCACGAAGAACTTTTGCAACATCCTGATAGTTTTGACCAATTTTTCTGATATGGTGACGATTGCACAATCCTGTTTCAGCTGGCTTGCTAGAACAAATCCAGCGGACGTAGCACGCGTCGAGAAATGCACGTTTATCAGCACGGAGTCCAAACGTGACACGGTTCCAGCTTCACGCGATGGTGTCACTGGAGAATTGGGCAACTGGATTTCTCCAACCGACATGGACAAGGCCATTCTGGAACGCTTTCCAGGGTGTATGAAAGGTAATTCTCCTTAAAAAATCTTGGAAATACATCTTTTTCCATGTTCGACTTAGTCGATTCACCAGACTAACAATTCGAATTCGATTTAGGTCGAACAATGTATGTCATTCCGTTCAGCATGGGTCCGATGGGCTCACCCCTCTCAAAAATTGGGATAGAGATCACAGATTCCGCATACGTCGCTTGTTCTATGAGAATAATGACCAGGATGGGGAAAAAGGTTCTCGATACTCTTGGGAACGATGATTTCGTCAAGTGTTTGCACTCTGTCGGTGCTCCAAAATTGAATTCGAAGGTCAACATTAATCCTGCTTGGCCTTGCGATCCAGAGAGAACAATCATTCTTCACAAACCAGCGAAGAACGAGATTGTTTCGTATGGTAGCGGTTACGGTGGAAATTCTTTACTTGGTAAAAAATGTCTTGCCTTGAGAATCGGCTCCACCATCGCCAGAGACGAGGGCTGGCTTGCTGAACACATGCTCGTACGTAACAATATTGTGTATTGCTTAGACTGTGGATATTTACTGGCTCTGTTTTATCTTTTAATTCTGATAAAGTAAATTATTCTTTATTTATTTTGTTAAATTTGAATATATAAACTCGAACCATGAGTATGTAAACATCTACAGACTAGTAGACAGACAGGAGTCTCTTAGTGTAAACAAAAAACATGTGCAAAAGAACTATCTCATATGTTTTTAGATATACTATAGTAATAATAAAAACCATAGAAAAACAATTTTCCATCCGCATAAAACTTTACCGTGTAAAATAGAAACTATGCACAAAATGTACCACATAAATCGAAAAAGCTTTCGGTTTCTTCGACAATGAACAATTCTCTGACCTTCTTATCGATCGGTTTCACCACTTTCAATCGTTACTCAGAGCTAGCAAGCTTGTCAGTCATCTAAGAGATTCTGTATCAGTTACCTTTTGTAGATATTGGGTATCACAAATCCAAAAGGTAAAAAACGTTACATCGCCGCTGCATTTCCAAGTGCCTGCGGGAAGACCAACCTGGCCATGATGCAGCCAACACTGCCAGGGTACAAGATCGAATGCGTAGGCGACGACATCGCCTGGATGAGGTTTGACAAAGAGGGCAGGCTTCGCGCTATAAATCCGGAGAATGGATTCTTCGGTGTTGCACCTGGTACCAGCTTCTCCACCAATCCTAATGCTATGAAGACCATCTTCAAGGACACTATATTCACCAACGTGGCAGCTACCAATGATGGTGGAGTCTACTGGGAAGGTTTAGAAAAAGAAATCAGCGATAACGTTGAAGTAACAACTCGTTTTCTCATATTTTGCAGTCTTTCTACAAGTGAATTGAATTTTATGTAATTCCTTAAAAACTTGTACAGATTACTGATTGGCGAGGCAACAAGTGGACCAGAGACTCTAAGACACCCGCAGCGCATCCCAATTCCAGATTCTGTTCCCCAGCTACACAATGTCCAATTATTGACCCAGCTTGGGAAGATCCAACTGGCGTTCCTATAGATGCGATCATTTTTGGAGGTCGAAGACCGGAAGGTGTTCCTCTGATATATCAAGCTAGAAATTGGCAGCACGGTGTCTTTATTGGGGCGTCCATGAAGTCTGAAGCCACCGCTGCGGCAGAACACAAGGTACTGTAGTCATTTAACTGTTATCATAACCTTGTGCGCTATACTAAAATTACATAACAACCGACATTGCCAGAATATTATTTCGCGTTGAACTAATTATAAAAAATACTAATTATTCCATGCCCACAGTACTGCACTAACATATTTAGTTCTCGAAGATGTTATCAGGGAAACGTAAAATTCTACATTGGGTTTAATTATCTAAATTTGTTTTTTAAATCTAAATACTTTACTCAACAATTAACAATCAGAACAAGATAATCCTGCACGACGCACTCGCTATCTTTAACATCGCATCATTACATTCCACTGCCAAAGAAGCTTCAATGAATACATAAAAATTCTTCACTAGAAGCTAAATTATTATCTTCAACCATTAACAATTAGGACAAGGCAATCATGCACGATCCGTTTGCCATGAGGCCGTTCTTTGGCTACAATTTTGGACACTATCTTGAGCACTGGCTGAATATGGCCAAAGTGAAGGACGCTAAACTGCCAGCGATATTCCACGTGAACTGGTTCAGAAAGAGCGCGGATGGCAAATTCCTCTGGCCAGGCTTTGGCGAGAATTCTCGCGTTCTAGACTGGATCTTCCGCAGAATCAATGGCGAAGACATAGCCGTAGACTCTCCCATAGGTCTGTTGCCTAAACTTGATTCGTTAAACATGGACAACATACAAGGAAAAGTAGATATGGAAGAATTATTCAGATTACCAAAAAGCTTCTGGCAGAATGAAGCCAAAGAGCTTGGAGAGTATTTCGACGCTCAAATCGGAGATGACTTACCCGCAGTCATTCGTACAGAGCTCGATCTTCTTGCTCGTAACGTCGAACAGCTTTAATCGTGGAGTCATTTTTGTTTTATCTAAAGTAAGAAGCATTCAACGAAGATTTCTTAAAAGAGTTCTAAAGTTAAAGATTATATTGAGACTCAGATTTAAGTCTATACTACAAATTATTGTTACGTTTCACGTTAAGTTCAAATGCAAAAGAAGTATTACTGCAATTTCTACTTGAATGTCGAGCATAATCATATTCATTAAAACATTCAATAAAGTTGAATGCAAAATAAACACATACATTATTCACTTTGCTATCGATTTTGTTAAATCAGTCGTTCATCGAAGTGAACTGTGCAATTTTGTCTTTGCAAGTGATTGAAACCATCTTTCTGTGACGGACCGTGACGGGCAAATGAGTGTCGAATACAAACATTCATCGATTGTGATAAAAAAAAGACATATATTTTGGATTATACAATTTTTTAAATAAATAATTTAAAAACCAATAAATTTCCCATTTTTTTAATATTATTCATTATATGGAAGATAACTAGAGAAAGAGAGAGAGAGAGAAGGAGAAAGTAACATTGAGGATCGAATGATAAATTCGAATGAAAAGGAAAAAAATAGTAAACTATTCTGCTAATCGTATTTATTGACCAAATACTTCAATTGTCTAAGTACTATCAGTGAAAGACTTCATATATAAGACATTCAAAACTGTACACTTGAATATATGTTACAAGATTATTGCGATATCGTATAAATAAACAATTTAATATTGCAGATAAAAAGACAGACAAAAAACATATCGAAAGTGTTTGCTAAACACATTTTCTGTCTGAACCAAATACTTTGTATATTATGCGATTAATATGATACACAAAAAGAATAACGCCATTTGCATAAAAAGAAAAACATATGATGTTTATACATGCATTTGATATAGAATAGATTATCTAATTTGTGTAAATTTCTTGACAATATAGTATTGGATATCTTTCGTTTTTATAACATACCCGTATATTAAGTATCGAGAAATAAATTGGAGAAGACCTGTTACACGTCCAGAATATATAATATATATATTATATATTTTAAAATATATTATGTAATTCAAAAATAACTAATAGAAAAAAATATCACACGTCTCAAACGTGTGGATATTATAACAGAAGGATTTAGAGATTATTCAATACAGTTTCTATGTAAAATACTGCACTTCTTTAAAATGTTCAATCTTTTAGAAGAAACGAAAAATATGCAAAGATATTTTTGATCATCTAAAATAATTATATCACATTTGATAAGATAATAAAAGGTAAATGAAGATAGATAAAACTAAATTTAATTTCTAGTTTTACATTTCTTTTTTTAATAAAAACTTTTGTTACACTTGCTGATTAACATGAAGTGAGCAAAAGTAACATTCATTTTATTGAAAGGTTTGCATTGATTAATTTCTAAAACCTTCCTATTTGGTCTCCGAAATCATAGTGGAGAAATTCTCTGACATGTACTAATGCACCATACTTGTAATGTTGTTTACTTTTCGTGCAATCACTACATAAAAAATATAATAAGGTTCACGAGCACTGCTCCATTTGTAACCAGAAGATATCTCACTTTTACGAATAATGTTTTATGTACAAGTTCAATTCTACTTCTCTACTATATTAACACACTGATCGTCTACTTAACATCAGTTACAAGTTCACAAAGAATCACATATATTTTTTTGCTAAGATGTTTCTTCCAATTTCTATGTTCTTGGATTACGAATATAACATAATCAAACCTAAATGACTACTATATTCTGGCATATACTTTTTAGACTAGATCAATATAGTTTTCATCAGTCCTTACAGTTTAGCACATTCATCTCTGGACTTACGAAAATTAACATTACATGTATTTCTACTTTACAGCAAAATCTTGATTATTTAATCAGTCCAATCATGACATTCACAAAAATTTTAAACTTAAACTTTAAGCAATTTTGAATAATATAATATAAATTCACGTAATTTCCGTAAATCGGAGAAGAACAATACTTTGCATTAATTTCTTAAGATTGCACAGATGGTAGTTGTGTTCATTCCTTAACTTTCTTCCTTTTTTAAATATATTTTACAATGTTACTATAACTACTGTACGACTACCTGTTGTAGTTTCATAGTAACTAACATTTGGTTAGCAAATATATTAACACTTTCGTGGTCGTATTGTGTACATATTAATATCGTACAGTATTTGACGCCATGCCCTTGTAAGCACCAGTACATCTTCTATTTGACACCATTACTCCTCTACGTCCATATATCTTTTCTTTTCGTTTATTAAAATATAACAAGGGTGTCCCCTGAGCTTTGGTAAAATCATAATAAAAAAAAGAAAACATATATGTAATACTTTGGCTATCAGATTTAACTTGTGAAAAAATGTAATACTATCTTGATGGTCACGAAAGTGTTAATAAATTTCATACATTGATAATGTACTTTTCTTATAGCCGTTTATATACTATGATCAAATACACTAATTTTTTTTTTTTTAGTCATATAAAGAATAAAGTTGTAGTAAGCTGCAAAAGATCTGCATGATAACAAGTAGCTGATTACGAAATAAAATTCATTAATAATATAATTGTCATATGCTATAAAATATATTAGTTAAAACCATCGATAATAAAGTTCACGAGATTTTAAAGTTAAAATATGTCAGTATGTGTAGTCTATGATAAAATTGTTTCAAACAGAAGTATAAAAAGAAACGATTCTTGGTTCGTTACTAATTATTACATTACATCGTTGTATTTGAGACATTAGCCATTTCAAAAATATAGTACTAACTGCGTCTAAATAGTTTACAAGTTGCATATAAATTGAAAGTGTCGAAATACATTTGAAACAGTAAAGTACTCGAAATGCCAATACACAACATTACTCCTTTTTGCAATCTATAGTTCAGTGATAAATTTGAGAGTTATCGATTTACGATCATTTATGAACACATAATACATCTGGTTTCAGTAAATACATTCAATTTTAATGTGCGTAATGAAATAATCATTCTAATGTTTGACAAGACGAGTGATTTCAAGTAATAAAAAATTAGTGCACTATAATTTCTTACATTCAACAACTTCTCATGTCTATGAAGAATTATTCTCTAAAAATATGACTTCAAAGATAGAGAGCTTTAACTTTTCACAGTACTTTGTAATTGTTTGTTCGATGCAACGTTTCAATTGCAATGGCAAGTGTTGTAAATTTAAACTTTTCGTTACTTCGCTTCCCGCTAACTAATTACATTTCAATGTCCCTCCAGTACTTAGTTCATTAAAATTAATTTGAAAGTTCATGTTACGTGTACTCGTCTTTTAGAGTTCTTTAAGAGCTTAAGAAGAACTTATATGTATATCAGTTTTTTTTTTCGTTTTTATTTTTTTTCGTTAAAATAAAATCTCAGGTACGTACTTTTCACCCATTATGTTTCTTCACCAACGTTTCCAGTGCACGTGGTATGCATAACGGACACAGTATTTCCGGCTTAGTCGTCTGAGATAACATTTTTCCCAAGTACTGAGCTGTACATGGAAGAGCTAGCGATTCGGATGTCAGCATTTCGGTTTCCATTGTTGGAATCACTTCCGTTTTATACGCAGCCATTGGAAAATGATGGCCACATGTAAATACCATCGTGTCTTCTTCGGTTTCGAGAAATCGGTATACTGCATCCGGATCCTAATTTTAAGTAAATAGTTGTTACATTAGTGGTCAATTTGAATGATGTTTTAAGGCTTTGCAGTCATCATTAGGTGAGAAAATTGTTGTGTAATATAAATTTATAATCCACCTTAATATGTACAAATGACCTCGAGTCATGAACATTAGAGGACATAGTGCTTATAACTCCCTCCATCATCTGCTTCGAAGTATTATTTCCACTTGAACCGGGATACCCAGTCAGTGGTGGCCCATATTGATCAGCCGTTAATGATGATAATAGCTTAATAAATTCAGGCGTGGATTGACCTAAACAATAGAAGAAAGGAAGGCAAAAGTAAACTATATTTGGTCTAAATAAACAACACTGTTTACCTTGATCAATATGATGCAACAACATAGAACACACTTGAAGACAAAATTTAACAGAAAACAAATTAATCGCAATAGAGCTCTTGGCTTCTGTGTCGTTCTTACTCATATCCAAATACTTGTTCATCACCTCTTGGCTACAAAAAAACATCTAATATCGATATCACCTTAAATAATATTATAATCATACGTATCTATAATAAGCTCACCAAAATAACAACAATCCTAGGGGATAGAAAATTGACTGAATATGCTCCAAAAATACATTCTCTATACTCTGTATCGGTAAATCATGTTCGACCCAAAAGTCAAGCGCATCTTGTAACATTTTACATTTGACCGTATCTGCCTCGTTTTCCATTTCATTCAAAAAGAACTTGAGCACCTTTATAGCTTCACTCGTTACGCTGTTTTGTCGAGATCGTGTAATTTTCGTCTCGCTAAACGTTTCATTCCTCTTAGGCAATTGATCCACCGTTTCCTTCATAGGAGTAGAACCTCCTGAACTATCATCGGTGGATCTGCCGACATGCTCTTCCTTTCGTAGTTCATTCTCCTTAAACATAAGATTTTCCATCCATTCATCCGTATCAGAGCTGGCGTCGGAATCACAACTGTCCTCGAAAATTCCTACAGGCGCATTGTCGCATTTAATGTCCCTACACAGTTCTTCCAAGCCACCTTGACAATCAAATGAATATAATTCCTGTTGAAGTATTTGCAAGCTGTTCAGAGATTTACTGGCTGGAATTTTCATCTTGTTTTTGGCCGCACAATCCTCGACAGAGTCAATCAGGTTCTTCTCCACCTGTTTGTTAAAAAGTTCCGTGTTCTTCTTAACATGATGCGCGGACGAAGACCTTTTTAAGTTAGACTCCTCCGTGGATCTTCGTTTCATCTTTGGACGTGAGTTTTCAGACTTCACTTTTGAGCAAGATTCGAGACTGAATGCGTGTAAAATTTTCAACTGATATGAAAACGCGTCTGAAATGTTATGCTGCAGCATAGCTATTTTTGAGCAAGCTTGATAGTTTCTTAACTCGACACACTAAAAAGATATAGTCATGAAGTAGTTTATGAAAATGTAATTTTACCAGATCATCCTACAAGCAGCATAAATATTCGAGAAATGATAAAAAACAACCAACCTTTTCTATAATTTTCGAGGAATCATATAAACCAGAGAAATATTCCAGTGCGTAATGTAACGTCGATTCTCCAGGTGATTTTTCGATAACGCTTAAGGGACGAATAACACCCGCCAAGGAGGATATATCGTAACTCTGGTAAGAAATAATAGGAGCGGGAATGTTAGGAACTTGACTAGGCACGTCCAAAACTACATGTGATGCATGAGGGAGTCGCACAACTCGCTTTTTAATCAACACAAGCTTATCATCGGTGTCACGTGTGTCTTTTGCAGGTAGCCTGCCTAATTGTGCTCTACTATTATTACCCCAAGCTAAAACTGTACCTCCTGAAAGAGAATACAGTAACAAAAATGAAAAATTTTTGTGAACAGTAGAATCTGAAGCTATTCAATAATTAAAAAATTTGCGTTTAGAAGCGCAATGGGTCTGCGATGAATCTATACTTTATGATATTTATACACAAAGCTTAGTTTTTGCAACTAAGTTAGTAAAACGATATTATTAGAACAGTATGTACAGTACTGTAAATATTTATTACATCATCGGAACATTAAATCTGTCATCATCCTCATTTTTATTATTATTAATTCTAGAAAATTAATACAATAAATATTTTCAGTATTGTACATCACAAATTAGGTACCTGGTTGAATAGCAATTGTATAGTCGTATCCACAATAAACTCCAACAGTTTTAATTATAGGATTTATTTTTTCCTTAAATTCGTCATTCTCCGATTGAAACGTTCTAGTTCCATCGTGCACGTTTCCGGTTCTTTCGTTCGCTGTGGAATTCTTTATTCCACCGTCCAATTCTTGCTCCTCATCTAGCTTTTTGTAGGCATTATGCCTCGGAGGTACTTGTGCAAATATCGAAGCTGGATTGTAGCACAATGGTGTGGGAATGGGTACTTCTCGTCTACTACCATTGCCAATCTGACCATCCAAATTTCTACCCCACGTATAAAGCGATCCATCCTTTGTTATAAGAGCATTGTGATGGCAGCCAGTCGATATCTGTTGGAAGAGAATAGTAGTACGACTTACGTTTCTAAAAAGATTTTACAATCGAAAGGGGTGAAAGTTATTTAACTAACTTGTATAATATCTCCTCTGACTAAACTTGTATCCACGATGGCCGGTTTTAAATGTGTTTGAGCCTCTTCCAGTGATCCGACATTTACATTCTTTAAACAAACATTATCCAATTGTTTTTTTCGCGAGTCTATACTGGTCCCACTCGCCCTTGCTTGTGCATTCTTATTTTGTGCATTACTATCTCCGATTTCTTCATTCGTGTCATTCACATTCGCAGAATCCGTAACTTTCTCGAATTCATCGATATTTTCAAACTGTTTTACGATACCATCTCGTTGCTCTAGTATTCGAGTTTTCTTTTGCGTTTGTGCTTGCAATCGGAGAACTTGAGGACTGGCTCCCCATATGTACAGTTTATTTGTGTGACTAACGGCAAGCTGAAGAAGCGACGTTGTTTATAAATGAATGTTTACGATGTTGTGTATAATATGCAATAATTTGTTCTTAATTTAGAATAATGTACAGGATGCTTACGTTATGAAAATATCCAGATGCGATTAGATATATTCTCTCTGGTAACGATACTTTCATTGGCACTGAACTTTTAACATTACTTCCAACACCCAGTTGCCCAAAAATGTTGCAACCGAACGCGTACACAATACCCTCTGTCGAGAGAGCGAGTGTATGTGCATGGCCAGCACTAATGGAACGTACAACTATACCAAGCAAAGACGTGACTAACGTAGGCGTCAGTTTTTTGTCAGTATTACCATGACCTAATTGGCCATGAACACCCCAACCCCATGTAAAGACTCTTCCATCCGCAGTCAGCGCGATAGAATGATATTGTCCGGCTACCGCGTCGATTATCACTTCTTGGGCCAAGGACGTGATCAGTTCAGGGGTTGAACAATGTAAAATCTTTCCCAAGCCCAATTGACCGAACTGGCTTGATCCCCACGCGTAAACGCCGTTATTAGTTACTGCCAAAGTGTGACAATGACCGCAAGATACACTGAGAACCTCAACCTCCATGATGCGAAAGAAAGATATAGCTTGAGGTGCACCATATCTCAATACAGATGGACCAGTTCCTGATATATGCATAATTTAGTCAAATTTAAATTTGTTAAAATTAATATAATATACATATGAGTATGTAGCAGCTCTTATTGCATGTATGAAACTGACCTAAACATCCTTGCACAAAACTTCCCCATGTATAAACGTTTCCATTTCTGATTAGAGCAACATGAGAAAATCCAGCGCACAATGGCCTTCTTTTAAAATCAGCACCAGGATTACTATTCCTACGTTCCTGGTTTAAATTATATAAGCATGTAATTATCTATTAATATGAACTATCAAGGACCTTGTATGATAATTACCTTCTTAAGACCTAATAATTCAATGTTACATGTAGCAAGAGATTCTTGGTGTAAAATAGACTTTTTATAAATCAAAGTAAGTAAAATTAGTAGAAAAGTTTCTATCATTTCCTCTACTAATGTATCAGCCTCATCCTGCGTGAAAGATACAATTGTAATTAAACGAACGGGTAGATTTGTTGTTTTAAACAATTGTACGTACATTTTCCACGAGATCTATGGAATCACATTGACTAGATTGAGAACTATAAGAAGTAGTTCTATGGCGTAATCGACATCGCACTATTCTAGGTCTTATCACTGGATTCGTTGGATCGTACAGCGTCACTAATCTCTGAACAATATTTATCAACATACGAGAACGTTAAACTAAATGTTAAACATACATATTATTATACATGTAATCTAAATTTTACCTGAAGTACAAAAATTTGAGAGTCCTGAAGATTATCAAGAATAAATGACATATGACTTCTAGCTAACTCAGGATGTATAAGCATTGCCTGCATTAAGTTTGGTTCACTTATGCATATCAATAAACCGTCTAAAATAAAACGAATGTCCCATAAATAATTATAAATTAGACATTTTACAGTTGAATAATTATATATTACATGGAGTTGGATGGAAATTGCTTGTGCTGAAATTACGTATTGTTCTCATGAGAACATCTAACATTTGTCCATAGAGACCCTTCTGTGTTGCCAAGTGATGCAACACTTCCCAAAGACACGTCTGTCCAGCAATATCAACTGCTAATAATTCATCGTAAAAAGAATTTGTAGATAAGAAATACCTGCGATCATCAAATGGTTAATATTATATTCTGTTTTTCAGCGTTTTTTGACGAAGATAAAGTAGAAGTAAAATTTGCGAATACTCACAAAAATTCTTTATATATAGCCTTAGACTTTTGAGACGAAACTCTAAGCGTCCGTTCGATAAAAGCGAGAACACATAAATTAGACAGATGTATTCTTGGTGTAATCGGCAGTTCACTAATTGCTGGAGAAGCTAAACAATGTGTGAGGCAACGTAATAAATCGGCCGTATACCCAACGGACGCAAATTTTAACATACTTTTCATTATTCTACACTGAAAAATAAGCATAAAAAATATGTAATAATGTATTATATGGTTGCAAAAAGTATATGTATATCTAAATAGCATGTACACATTTACTTACTTTAGACATTTTATAGCACGCTACAGCACGTGGAAATTCTTTATTCATCAAAAGTATATCACCGGCTTGCTCCAACAATTGTTGCGCATTGATGCCGAATACTATAGCCAATTTTACCGCTTTCTCGAGTTCATTATTTTTCAACACTAATTCCATAAAAATTGATAGTATTGATTTCCTGTAAATAAAGCGTTCTAATAATTATAGATTTCTAGATTTTACAGAGAGATAAATTGAACGTAACAAAAATATAACGCCGACCTTAACACAACTTTATATACAGAATGATTTGTTACAATTATACAAGTGTCCACATGAGGTAATTCGATTCGAATATCTTTTATCCCGTTCGGTAACGTGTATTTATTTTTGATTTCCTCAGAAAGTATTGTTGGTGCATTATTTGTGCAATCGATAGCCCTGTATACGGCGCGTATTACTTCTTTGCTATGTACTAAAGAAAAGTGACCAACAATGCACTCTGGATTAAATTTACCATTATCACTTTTACGGGTTTCAGATAATCTGTCTGATATTACATACATTACACGCTGACTGGCGTCAGAAATAAAAAAGAATCGCTGAGTTAATAATATATTTCTACACGATTCGAATACTTTATGCGCTGATAAAGGTACGGTAGTAAAATTAGGTCCATATACCTGCAATCATAGAACAGTTTCTGTATCATTCTCATTGTACATAACATGCGTAATTTACTTTCATTGATAAGTATTTATAAGGAATTCAATAGCCCAGAGATATTTTGTATTGAACCATACCAATATTTGATTTGTAACAGAATGGTAACACGTATATAACTGTTGACCTTCTCTGTCTGACTGAGACATCAGAAACACTTCTTTCGACATTGCTTCTGGTGTTATCTGATTCTGATTCACTTCTGTAGAAGAATCAGAATTAACAGTTGTAATCTGGCTATTTCGATTACTGGTGATATCTGTAAAATTAGTAAATGGATTTAATAGTCTCCGGTGAAATTTGGCCGCGAAACCGAATTATACACCAACCGTAATATTGTAAATTTTCACCTAATGTCTGACATTTTGTTTCTATCAATTTTTGTCTGAGTATAGCAAGCTTGTCCACGGACAGTTGCTTGAGTCCTTGCAATCTGGATCTAGTAGAAGCAAATATGTTGGTATTATCGTACGCGTTATCATTCGTGTGCAACGCATTGTACGGTTCTCCATTTTCCAAATTTTGCAGACAACTATACGTATGCTGCTCTAAAAGTACTCTCCACTGTCTTCTGGACTGACTTGTTATCAAGAGCGATACAACGTCGTTACTTTGGTCGCGACAAATGTGTAGACTGGCAATATTCCCTTTAATTTGCGTAACGTTCGTTTGGTGGCCAGTTTCAAGATTTATAAATATGATCTCACCATACTCAGTTCCAATGATACCAATTTCAGCAGGTATGACTGTGCTTTGCCACCACACTATTGCAGTTGGCCTGAAATTGTGAAATTATTTAAATGTTTGAAAAGGAACAAGTGAAAGAATCTCAAAAGTGATGCTAACAGTTTCACTGCATAATTTTCATTAAATGCATCTTATATGCTAGGTGTAACATAATTTTATAGTGAAACAACTGTGCTGCAATGAATTAACATATTTTATCAGAGCAATACTGCTCGATAAAAAACCATAACTTTCAATCTACAGTGAATGTGTTAAGCTTCAATAATAGGTCAATCGTGATATATACTTTGAATGAGATTGTTGCGAGCTAATAGAAGGGAAAGAAGTTATATCGTCGCTGGTCCATCTTCTGTCCTTCTCAGAATTTTCATCAACAAAACACAGAGCAGGAATTATGTACACAGATCCATCAGCACTCGTAGAGAGCAACCAAGTCCCCATATAGTGAAAGCATAAAGCAGAGATCTGCTTGTGAGATCCTTGGAACCATGGTATCCTTTTAATTATTGGAGCAGATACCGAGTCCTTCTTGTAATAGAAAAAGATTTCAGAATTCCCAGTAGTAAGTGCTAAAAATAATCTCTTTCCATATTCGCATTGAGCGCTGTGTTGTATCTCAGTCGCTTTAATCAAACATTGTAATTTGAATAGGCTTTCTTCTGTAAAACTTGTCATTGGCTGAAAGCCCTCCGAACCGACTTCTGCGATCATTATATTCCAGAATACTAGTAATCTTAATACTACCTAAAATACATACAACATTATATTAACAATTTTTAAAATACGCAGACTTAATCTAAAAAAACTAAACCTTAAATATACATATTTAAAAGACCGTTAGAAATTTCTTGCGAGTATAAATATTCAAATCGATATAATTACTAGCTTGAAATAGACGTTATAAATAATTCGTAACGCATAATCGAAGGATACATGAAAAAATTTACGAACGATTTAGTAATCGTTACGTGCTACTTGCTGTTACGTATCGCGCCGCGGAAAATATTTAGCATGATATCGCGAGCCCAGTGTTATACCTGTGTTTATGCACTTGTAAATTAATATAGCTGACGAGACAAAAGCTTCGTCTATTAAGAAATTCTTGTTGTGCTAAAAATAAATGATTGCAAAAGGAACCTAGACGAAATGTCACATTGCGCATTCCGCCGGAACGTGGTATTTAGTTTCGTACGCGAGAAACGAATGAAATTAATTAACCACGGTACATTACATTTTTACAATAACACCGCCGTCGCACACAAATTTCTAAACGTCAGAATATCAAGGTTAGGGCACATCATAAGCGTCGGCATAGCCACTACGAAAAAACGAAAATCACCAGATCTATTCTACCAGCTAACAATTGCTATTGTTGTTTGAACAATCAGATCTTTATCTACATTATTCAGCTGAAATTTGTACAGATTTCATCGTGATAACCGATATTTTGTAAATTAACAATGGCGAATAGTATTCGAAGGCGGTCCATTCATAACAGCGCCTGTAATCTTTGCATAGATTATTTTAGACGGAATTTACATTACCGACGAGTCATTTGTACGAGTGCGATCAGTTTCAGCACTTTGTGGACAGATGGCACATCGATCTTTTGATACGGAAACAGCAAATTCGTATTTATTGTATATTTTATTAATCTTCTCGAACATAAATGAAATTTTTAAAAGGAATTCGCAGCAGTTTCATCATTCGCCCTTAATTTAACCATTGACTTTGATGCACAACTTTTTTTCAGCCGAAGTAAGTTGGTAACGCCTGCGTTACACATATTGTCGTCTGAAGTGCGCATGCAAAAAGATGGTGGATAGTTTTGGGATCCCACGATTTGGTTCCGATCGTTTTCATTTTTAAAGAAGTTTGAACGGAACAGTGGATCCTGCGTTTTACGTGCGACTCGCAAGGATCGAGAATGGGTTCGAATAAACGGCATAAGACCGAGAAGAGCCGGGACGCAAAGAAGAAGCGTCATCGAAGTCGCTCACGAAGTTACACGCCTGAACGCGAGAAATCGGAAAAGCACAGGCATCACAAAAAGCATAGAAGAAAAGAACGGAAGGATTATGACAGCGATGGTTATTATCTGATTCATTCTATTTAGACTAGACGAATACGCTCGTACGATGGCTTTTCTCTCGATGTCGCGTGTTTTATCAAAAATTCACTACGCTCGCCGCTTTGCGAACGAAATTGTTTACGAGCGGTTGGTCGAGCTACGGTTTTCATTTGATCTCGTTGCGTTCCTACCGCGGTTTCGTGAATAATATCATGTTTCATCTGCGCAGAATTGTACTTATTGATTTCAAGTCGCAAGATTAAATAATTTGGAGGAAAGCAAAGCGAATAATATTTATATCTTGCATAGGTACATAAGCATTTACTATGATGAGCATACGATACTTAATATCAGTTAATACTGCGTTCGTTTCATTTCAGTTGAAATAGTCAATGCTCCTCCCCCACCAAAAATCTCTAGGTCGTCCCATCCCTTGACGCCTCCGCCTCCTGAAATCTCTAAACAGCGTAGCCCCTCGCCGAACAAAGGCGGCGCGGCGCAAACCTCCCTATCCATCGAGGAGACTAACAAGTTGAGAGCAAAGTTAGGTTTGAAACCGCTAGAGGTTGACAGCGCTCCGAAAGATGACCCTAATAAAATCAAAGACGATTTGGGAGAATTTTATCACAAACCTGCTCCGGATGTTAAGGAAAAGTTGTGGAGCCAGAAATTGAGAGAAAAACTTGGTACTCAGAAACAGAAGAGATTAATTGAAGCTAATTTAGCAAAAGTAAAGGCTTTAGGTGAATGCGATTCTGACGATGACACTAAAAATTGGATTGATAAGACCAGGCGTTTGGAGGAAGAAAAGAGGAAGGCAGAGGAGAGAGTAATAATAAAATATTTCGAATATAATTTCTATTCAAGTAACGTGTTCGTAATTAATAATTTAATTTTATGTAAGGCAAAAATGTTAGATCAATTGGACGAGGAGTTTGGAATTGGGAATTTGGTTAAAGAAGAAATACACGCTGCTCGTAATACAGCGTACACGGACAAAAATTTAAAAGGACTTAAAGTAGAACATAACATTGTAAGTACTTATGTTTCCAGGACATATCACAGATTGGAGATTGAAGTATAGTGACTTCCTGATCTACCTGACTCTTAGCCATGTGAAACTAATACTCTACGTAAATTAAACAAAGATTGTAATTAAATAATACTATTTTAATGATATTTAACAGGAGAAATTTGAAGAAGGCAAGACGGTTATTCTGACGCTAAAAGATCAAGGAGTATTAGACGAGGCCGAAGACGTGCTGGTTAACGTGAATATAACGGACGAAGAACGTTATCAACGTAATATTATAAATAAAACTAAAAAACCTGGTTACGATGCGTACGATGACAACAACTTTGATGAACTCGGTTTGCCAAAGAAAACGATCTTGAACAAGTACGATGAAGAGATCGAAGGCGAGAAGAAAGACACTTTCGTCCTGGGAACCAATAACTTCAAAGAAATGAAGCAAAGTAAACTCGACTACGTTAAGCAACGTTTAGCGAATAAACGATTAGAATCGTTACAGTTAGCAGAGCCGAAATTAGCCAGTGAATATTACAACGATGAAGAGCTTGCAAAGTTCAAGAAGCCAAAGAAAAAGGTATATTCGAATGGAAATTTTGTACAATGCGCGGAGTTAATATTTTGTTATGTTACAGATTCGGAAGATTAGGAAAAAATTAAAAGCAAAGGATTTAATTCCCGAAGATAAAGATTATCTTCGAGATCTGGGGAGTAGAAGAAGCAAACGAACCGAAGATGTGAAAGAAAACGATGCTTTAGATGTAGATGATTTAGGAGGTATTTTTCCATACTTTCTTTAGAAATTATCATTATGTATATGTTCAAATTTTGACGTCAGATATTGTACTGTTTAAGAATTTATAAGTCGATTTTTTTAAATTCTCAAATCAAGCTCCCACTGAAGATCTCAGTGGAATCAAGTTGGAAGAGGATGACAAAGAATTGGAATTGCAGTTAGCATTGAAGAAAGCTCAGCGATTAAAAGAAACTCAAATATCGAGCATCGAAAAGGTCGCTGAATCTATTAAAGAAGAGCCAATGAGTTCGGAAGAAAATCAATCTGGAAATATTGTTCTTAACGCTACTGCAGAATTTTGCAGAACTTTAGGAGATATTCCTACTTATGGTCTTGCTGGGAACAGGGAAGAAAATGGCCAGGAATTGATGGTATTGAATGGTCTTTACCTCATATATATCACGTTAACCTGTTTACCTCATTGCACATAGATTAACTTAGCCTACGCGTAGATAAAAATGTTATACAAAATTCCCGGTATGCGAGATGAGTACAGGTATATTTCTCTTTCCTTTTTCAATAAAAATTATAGGACTTTGAAATGGATGGAGTCAAAGAAGAGCCACCAGCGAACGAAGAAGAAGATGATGGCCGTGGCGCCTGGAATACTGTGCAACTAGGTATCTCTCCAACATCTAACTTAATTACGTTACTTTTTACACTATATTATCACATACCGTGTTTTATTAATAGACGAAAGCACATCAGAACCAGTAGCAATGGAAGCCGCGATTTTAGACGCTGAGCCTTCGCTCGGACATGGCGTCGGCGGTGCGTTGAAACTAGCTATGAGTAAAGGATATTTACAAAAAGAGGACAGCAGTAGACCATCCGCATCTCGTTTCGCACACTTACAAGCCCAGAATTATTCGATAGAGGACAAGACTTACGGGTATGTATGGAACATAACTATCATTCAATACAAGAAGCTTTCTTACACGCCCAAAAGATGAGAACAGAGAGTAGCCGATGTAAGAAATATTCTTCTATTGAATGAATATAAAATCGAACCTTGTTAGACGAGTCTCTAGTGAATTTCAAACTGTTAGTTAACAGTCGTAAATAGAGCCCAGATTTCGGTGCTCGGAAAATGGATGATCCGCTACTGCAACAAGAGATTAAACTACTTTATGTCGGAGATGATCAAAGGCCTGAGAAGAGAGTAGGATTGATAGAGGTATGTTTATATTATGCGATTCTATTGTTCCGAGCGAGAATACGTACGAGAGCGTTCTAGACAAGTCCAAGTATGGATCGAAGTTGCATTAATTTCATACATCTTTAGTATGGTTTCGTTTATTGTATTCTGCAGTTGCATGTACGAACGTGCGGAGTATAAAATAACAATTAGGGTAAGGCGTCTATGCAATCTTAGTTCGAACTTTATTTTTTTTCGATAGTTATGGACATACGTTCTAAAAGTCACTTTTTCGCGGCAATAATAAATGACTATTTAGATTCCCAAAATATACTTCATAAGAACACATGTTTAACTATGATAGCTGTATCGACTTGTTTAGATTCGTGTTAATTTAATCGCATAATGTAAGGTATCTTGGAAACGCAATAAATTCTTTTCTTTCCGTTCGTAACGTATAACACCGAATTCCATGGGCTACTGTAAAATTCTATTGAATCGAAAACAGAATTTACTGTGCTCGTATATACAAATGACTTCATCCATTTCTTTTTGTTTGTAGGGACGATGATAAATTCGGCAGACGCGATCGTTTCAATGGCCCAACGTCCGAGTTCAAGGAGAAGGATGGCTTCAAACCGAACGTCAAGTTGGAATACATTGATGACGATGGCCACGTTTTAAGCGCAAAGGAAGCTTTCCGATATCTTTCACACAAGTTTCATGGGAAAGGGCCAGGGAAGAATAAGGTTTATATTTATTTCTTACATCAAGTTATAACACTTTCGCAGATACAAAAAAATGGAAGACTTAAACAGTGAACTGAATAACTTCTAGGTTGAGAAACGAATGAAAAAAGCAGAACAGGAAGTTTTGATGAAACGTATGTCATCTACGGATACGCCTCTAGGAACGCTTAATTTATTGCAAGCGAAACAGAAGGAAACCCAGTCGCCGTATATAGTTCTGAGTGGAAGCAAGCAAATGCAAACGTAAGCAAATTTTCTGTTGCTTTACTGTGATAGCTCAAAATAATATTTTACTAAAGTCATGATTATTTTCCTTTCAGGACTAGCATATCAAAGTCGAAACATTAAAAGGTTTAAATTTAACTTCAATAAATTGTATATAATATAGAGGCAGAAAGAAAATATTATCGGTACAATTTTTCAGAAAGAATAATACGTTAATCGTCATGAAGTGAAAAATACTGCACATTTTCCCTTTGATTTGTTAATCTACATACATGATAATAAAATAACATTTGTGAATTTATAATGGAGGCTAATTTGTTTCGTATCTATTACATTTTTAATGTATCTGTCAACTTTTAATTTACCATTCAAAATATCAGCAAATTTTAGTAATATAATTATTTATTTTTTATTCGAAGTTTTATAATATATAAGGGAACATTACAGTTTTAATTATCATGGATGACATGATCCAAATATCGTGTTTATTACCACATAAAGTATTTAGTACTTTTTATATGTTTATTACAAACATCTCTAAGGTTTTATTTACATTATAAGTTAGATATGCTGATATTCGATACATGATATTTTCCATGATATAGTTGCCAGAGAAAATTATTTAAATTTTCTCGTAATATATAAAACAGAGTATAAACTAATTTTTTTCGCATTCTTTTCGATAGTGGTACTCCGTATGCTTAAATTATTTCTTATTTTTTGTTTTTATAATCAAATAAATTGACTGCTATCACAATAAAATTAAGTGTGGGGGAACAAACGACGTCCACGACTGTATATCCTACTTATATTGATGTTAAAGTAATACGATGTCCATACAGGCTGAATAATAGAACTGAAACGAATTATACATCAAACTTGATCAGAGATAAAAAAAAGTTTAATATTATAACAGAATTTACTTTTCTGTAACTTCACTTCTTAGGAAATGAAAGTACATATTTATTAACGATCCTTCCGAACATTCTACGTAAAAAATATTAGAGTACAATGTTAAAAAAATCAATATTTTGAAGTCTTTCAAGTATTAAAACTTTTGTATAAATTGTCAGTTTTATGTTCAGGGAAGAATCGAAGAAATATGTGCGGTTTCCTTTTAGAAACAGTAAAATTACAGGAAAATAGATCTTGTTATAATATTGAACCTTTTATAATTCGTCTCAATTCCATGACTCGCCATGTATACTAATAATAACGTGTGCATAGAAGCTACAATTATATTAACGTTACGCGACTCCACTTCTTAACTCTCAATTACAATACACAATTAATTACTAAATAGTTATCTACCCGTATAAATCGCTACTTGGAAGATAGAAATTTCAATACTACAAAATATTTTTACTTCTCTAATAATTACTATACAAACTCCTATTGAACGTACTTCGTTTTCATTTTTTTTTTTTTTACTTAATACAATATTATTGTAAGTTAAAAATATAGTTGTCTTGTTGAATAAAAGTACTCGTGATTAATCACGAATCAAACACACATTGATAGCACGATGTGCTACCGATAGATATTACTTCGAGTATTTTTACAAACTATCGGTAACATGATTTTATATTAAAAAAAAAAAAGAGGACAATTTATTTATACAAGAACGCCGAACGGTACATATTCATATATACATACATATCCCTGATATCACAAGGCTTTCCTTTGTGCAAAAATAGTAATAATACTTGACAATCTTAAAAATTCTCTCTATCCTCTATATATATATATCCACATTTTTTTTTTCAATTTTTGTTTTCTTTTTTTTGGAAAGTTTGGCACTCTCTCTTTTCTTATATACAAAACTAATAGGAATTTCTTTTGATTAAAAATAATATCTTTTTATTAAGGCAGCTATATATATTTTCTATTGTTAGCTATACATGTTTGAATAGCTTCAGAAGGCCATCAAAAACTCGTATGAACTCATTATTAAAGCCATTATTTCTGTTGACGAACAAAAATGTCAGACAACTCTAAGCTAACAACAAAAAGTATACCGTTAATCGAATAAATAATGATTACTTCTTCGTTTATTTATCTCTTAAACGAGTTCCTATTAATTTTGCAACAACCTGATGCACATTTTGATACTTATAGATATGACTCTTCTACTTGTCGAGTTCTAAAAAAAATTTTTCACATACACACCTTCGTATATCATTTTTACAACTCCTTAGAATTGAACAGTTCTTGCATATTATATTCGTGTAAATATTCCTCCCTACCATTCAAGTATACGAATCAGATAAATATTTTTTATAGGTACTAACTTACCGCACTAACTCCTATTTTAATTCCACTTCTCTAACTATTCTTCTTTTCATGTATATGTACGTACTAATAGATACAACTATATTTGACGATACGCCAAGTTTTTATATATTATAAATTGACTTCTTTAAATCTACTTCTCCCTCGTTCTTCATTGTACGGTATTAAAAATCATTGGTATAAGTATCGTAAAAGAGAAGTGCTAGACTTAGCTCAATTTTGATCGGACCATCCGTTTTTTTTTTTTTTTTACAAACGATGCGGTGTTCATTAAAAAAATGAAAACTGATCATCATCGTATCAAAAAGTGGTTGTATACAAGAGAGAACAACGCGTGTATAATCGCTAATTTTGATACTGTCGTACTATAGTGAAACACACAAGCCTGTTCAAGGCCATGTAAACAAATGTCATGCATTTACGCTGAGCCCTTACTGTCAGGCATGATATGCTAGCGACAAGATATCTAGCATAATGATGTTCTTCACCCGACGAATAATATGCGTGCTCTTTTGTTTCAATTGCATTAGAGGTGGGCTTGTAGAATATTAAATGCTCGACACGAATGGACGATAGATACGTGACTTTGAGCAGTTCATGTTGCTGCTGTCTACTATAGTACACCAGGATCGCACAGCTCTCGATCGTAGGAAACAGTGGTGGGTAAAACGTGGATTATAATATAGTATTATCACGATAATGGTTAGCTTTTCGGATAGACTTTCCTCAAGTTGGATACCTTCCAAGGTATCTTCCTTGAGCGCAACATCATCAGCAATTGTTATCTGTTCAACGTCTCCATATTCTGTGTCTGAGCAGTCTTGCTCATGGCCTCCTCGTGACCGCTTGGACTCGAAAACCTGATAGGTTTGATCGACTTCAGTTTCGTCGTGCCACCATATCTGAAGTTCACGTCGCTGCACGTATCCAACGGATGCATCGTTCCGGTCAGGTTCGTCACATCGTCGTCGGTCGAGACTTCTAGTTTAGTAGTCGGTACTTTTTTCACGGATCCTAATTCGTACGCAGATTTTGACGACTTCAACTTCATTTTCGTGTTCAAAGGCAACGAGGTTGATTTCTCCAAGTTAACAGCTTGAATCTTCAAATTGTTGTCGTTCTGTACTACTTGCTCTTCCGCGCTACTTGAATTCATCGTTTCTGTAATCTGGATATCTATGTTGACCGTTTTTGGATCATTCTCATCGTTCCGGGCACTTGGATCGTTCGCGTACTCGTTTCTAAGCGCAGCCAATTGTGCTCGTTGTTTTTGAATATGGTTGTGCGAATTGGAAAAGAACGATGAGACCCTCTCGAGCTTGGTGGCCAAATTTGGTTGACTTAACGTGGATTTCAAAGGATACGGTGGTTCCACAATACTGTTGTTCTTCATGAAATTGTGAGATTCCCTGCCTGTCGAATTGCTCTTGATCATTCCCATCTTGGTATTGTCCTCGATCACTTTTAGAGGATAAGATCTAATGCTTGTACTTCTTCGTTTCTCGGCCAGACTTAGCTGGGCGATGATTCGTCGAATTTCACCGGGAAACTCGATATCTGGACGCGTTTCGGATAATTGTTGAATAAACGAACCCAACGTAGTCACGGTCACTTCTAAACTACGGTTTTGTGATTCGAGTTTCAGCAATGTTGATTGCTGCACTGATCGAGCATTCTCCAAACGATGCAGATTGCTCATAGTAATCTGTAAACGATATGTATAAACTCTGTAAATCAGCTAATTCTAAGTCCATTTTCCACTTATAGACTTGAGAAATATAAATTCGAAGTAAAATTTTCCCGCAGGAAATCGTTTTTAGCTTACTTCAAGTTGCTCGGTAAGTTGCGCGACTTCTTGGGTAAGTTGTTTGTTAAGTAATTTAAACTTCTCCAAGGTTTCCATTTGCGGTTTTACGGACATCATTTCTTCCTGCAATACTTGGTACTCAACTCTGTACTCGTTCAATTGCTTCGTGATTTCTTGATCCGGATAAAATACACGCTTCATTACTCGGTCTAAAATATCTTTATCCACAGCCGGTACGCGCGTCTAAAGTCAAGAAGAACAAAGTAATGAACGACATCTACTTCTACAGGTTTTAATTTATGAAACAGAAATCTCTCATACTTTGAGGTATTCCATGATTTCCTCAAAACTATCGCACGCTAATAATTGGTCTTGATTTTCTTCCAGTAACGCCATCGATACTCGAAAAAGTACTTCTATACTTTCCAAGAAAAGTAGATCTACCAAAATAAATATAAAATGTAAAAAATAATTTTTATCGAAGAAAAAATTAGTAGAAGCGGAACACTTGATATTAACATATGCTGTACTGTAACGATCCAACAGTGAGTCAAAATCTATTTTGTACAAACGAAAAAGATTCTGAATAATGAAAATTAATACGAGCAATAGAAATTCTATTGTCACGTTTAACTTACCAAAAACTCTAGTGACAAAACCAAGTGGAAACTGACTCGCGAATAAAGTCAACAGCCACGGGGCAGCATACAATGTAGGCGAAACATCGTGTTTATCGAAGTGATTATAAATTCCTGGTAACCTATCGTGCAACAGCCTAGATAGCTGATATAGGTACAATTGTAATGCCGCCATGTCAGGAAGATACAATTTTCTTAAGCCCCTTCGGAACATTAAATGTCGCAGAAGGAAAAACGCCAGATCTTCGGACATCTATCAAGAGTAATAGAAATAATCAAATAGAGAACACTTTCGAGAAAATTTTGACATTAAAATAATGTCAAAAAGTATTACGTTTTATACGTACGTGCAAAAGAAGAACACCAGCAACGAAACTGAGTCCCTGGCAATAACCGACTTCGTGATCCAAAAGCGAATAAGCTTTCAGCAAATTGAACAATGCTAACTGTCCCGGTCCTAAAGGTGAACTGAAGTACGGATGATTTGGAAACGTTCGTCCAAGATCTATTAAAATTGCGTGTTGTTGGGATGTAAGTTGCTTCAATAATAAATCATACGGTGTATTGTAATTGGGGAAATCGCGTGTATCTATGGGCGGTTGCTTCAAGCAAAATTGCTCGGCCAAAAATTGCCACACTTCTCCTCTCTTGCCTTTTGGTACACCTGTACGAATGTAACCATAATCATAACAAAATAGTTATTACTATCTTGAAAGGTCTTCTTATTTAAAGATACTTAAATTAGTCAACTTTTATACCTTGTTTTATAGCGTGTAAAAGCATTTGATTATCACATTTCGTCGAAATTCTCGACTCTTTGCTTACAAAAAGATCCCACACTTCCATTAATTCGCGCACGCAACTGCTAAGTTCATCATACTCTAATTTTATTCTCTTGACAGTCGCTTCTTCTTGTCGCACTAGAATCCGATTCATTTATAAGCATTTCTAATTATATAGATTAAAGATACGTACTTCCTTACTACTCAGGTTATTACAGGGTATTAAAAATTATATTACCTCTAAGCCTTGCATTCTCCTTCTCCATTCTTATAAGTATTAACTGTTGATTGATTGCCTTCTTCCACAGATCCCTTAATTCCTGTTTTGTTCTACGTTTTAGAGTTGTCTGAGGTGTTTTAATGATACTAATACTCTCATTTTTGTCGTTCTCCTTCACGTGATCCTTGTTAGGAGTCACAACTCGGTTCAGAATAGTCTGTCTCCAAGAACTATTTGACTGTACAGGGCTATTCCCGTCTGTCTCGGTTGGTGACACTTTTGGTGAATTTCCCACCTTTAGAAATCTGTTCAAAAATATAACGATACAGACTAATTTACTAAGGACGATTCGATGCTGAGAAACATACAGTGTAAAAAATTACACGTACATGTCCATCATAGGACTCTTTGGTCCAGTGTTCACAGTCAGTTGCTGTTCAGGCGAAACTCTCACAGACCTGGGTCTGCCAGAATCCGACGAGATGTCCGCCATAGACGGCTGACGTGAAATGTCGGGGCTTTGGCTACCGCTTTTTTGTATCACAGTGTTTAAGTGGCTCGAATGATGCGAGCCAAGTCCAAGGTCGTCCCGCGAACCTTTCCTTTTCATCAGATTGTCAAAACTATTCGTAAGCGATCGTTTCGCTTTCATGAATATTGCGCTTCCGACGCCAACGCTTAAGTACTGATTAAGAAATTCACTCCTGGAACGTATCCGGAATTGAACGATGTAATTGTCAGTGTAAATGGAAGCAATACTCCTAGGAATTTGTATTCTAACCAAATTTTTTCTGTCAGACATTTTACCTATTCTCTGCTGTATCGTGGACGTGTCTGGCCTGTTTCGCTTCGCAATGGGCACCCAGTAACTTCATTAAGAATTGATTCTGCTCGCGCAAGCTTGTCCCCGTTGCGCCCGCAGCCTCGGCGCATTTGTACTTGTTTACGACGATCTCCTGCTCGTCCTCGGGCAACAATTCCATCCGCGAGAAAATTATACTCTGAGTCCTCCTGTCATTTTGTCCTGAACCATCGTGAGAGGATAGACACGCGAACTCGTTACTTCTCCCGCAATTTCGTAGTAAATCAAAGGAAGAAAAGAGGCAAGTACACCGGGTAAATTACCTTCGATTTCCTGGCACAGCTTATTATACCAATACATGGGGCAGTGTTCGCATGAAAAAACAGGATATCGTTCTTTCCTCGGCACATCGCATATTCCAACGAACGCTTGCGAAATTGCTAAAACAAATCGTGCATTCTTTTAAATCATTTCCAACCTTTTCCAAGTCCCTTTTTTAGAATTATGTTATGAAATGTAGCGCTAATTTAATTTGTTCCGCGTAGGATGGTATATTTTATCGTTTCTTACAAATAGTAGTGTATTTTTAGTGATGAGTCATCAGCGACGAGACCTATTTTACCGACAATGTCGAGTAAAGCAGTTACTTATCATCAAAATGATCCGCATAGATTTTAATTTCCACTAATAATAAATTAAACGATTAAGAGTCTGTGACTTAATCGTTATTTTTTCCAAGCTAATTATCAATAAGTGGAACGAAGTCGTAAACTGTGCTCCGTTAAGCAATCACTGAAGTACTAAAAAACTCGTTTTACCAGCGACAAGATCATCCGCAACGGATTCCGACTGGCACTTGAACACGTATCCGATGAAGCAGTCAATATTAATCTCCTTGCAAATGAAACCAAAGTGTTCCGGATTCTTAACGCCTTGAACGCAACTCGCCACGTCTTTTAGCTGCTTGTGGAGCAACACCTGTTTCCTGTCCGGGCTGATCAATCTCAAATCATGTCGGCCTACCTGAAATTCGACGTCAGATCAGGATACGTTTCAAACTGAATCTCGTGTACAGCGCGCAGCGAACGATCTCGAAACCTGAAAAAGCATCGTGCGATTATGCTCGTCACCGCCCCTCGCCATGGAATCCCTTCTGGTGTTCAACACGCTACCCGTGGAGGACGCCCGGCTTCGCATAACTTCCGGTATCTGCATGGTATTGTTATTATTCGCGGCATCTCGGTTCTCCTCGTCTTTCTCCGCGGGACTAGCATTTTGCGGCTTTGGAAACGTTTCTACGGATCCTGTGAGCGTCGATGGGAGCACGCCCAGCGGATTAACCGGAGATATGATCGCGCTACCAGAGACATTCTCTGTACTTCCGGTCTCGCTGGCGCTGGATTCCTGTGGTAAATGGCTCGCTTTAATATCGTGTAAAGTTATCCAAATTGAGTGTCGCGGTTCGACGAAGAGCTTGTAACAAAATATTCTTATCGAGCGCGTTTAGAACAAGCGCATAAAGAATTACTTTCGAAATTAATCTCCATTTTCTTCTACTATGTAGACGCTGGAGAGGTGGTGTTCTATTGCAAGATCATTTTCGAAGTTACAATTCAGTTTGACTAGACGATTTCAATGACATAGGCAAGATTGCACTTGGAAGAGATAATTCCTAACATCTAGACTAACTTACCGTGCTGTTTCTCCTATTATTGGAAGACGTTAAGAGTGATTGACGGTGATACTCAGCGAGGAGGTTACTCGCCGACGATCTCGATTTCTCTAGACCATGAACGCGAAACCTTACCAATGCGTCGTCGATAAAGGCCTCTGATACTTTTGGATGCGATACTTTGATTTTCCCTACATAGAGCACCTGAAAATAACGGTCGATTGTTAATGTTGATTTGAAAAAAGAAGCTGATACTCGTCACGATCGTCCCTTAATAATGAATATTTCCAAAACAGCCCTCAAAGTTATTACAAATAAAGATTAAGGGAAAAAAGGAACTTTTCATTCTTATTCTAGTCCAAAGATTGTACGAATATAGAATAACGCAAAGTGATTAGAGAGAAAATGAAAAATAGAAAGCATTGAATACCTCAAAGAAATGGGAAGAGCTGGGAGATATGTCAGCACCTAGGGACATCAGGCTGGCCGCGCTGCTTTGCGATCTTTGAGGCGTATCCCTGCCTTCATATCGGGACGGGGCCGACTGTTCCTTCATGTCTCTCAGGAATTGCTGAATCTGTATACAAAGAACAACATCGAATTGCAATCTCTAACACGACATGTCATTATGGCATCGAAGCTGTAAATTAATCCTCGTCACGCGACACCAGACAACAATCGCGTTCGTAATCCTCTCGATGGCAGTCGTTGCCCCCTGCGACTGCATGTTACATCTCACTTTTTTTCTATGCGTGTCACGAATACCTCGAACAACGTCAGATTACTACGAACGTTTTAAAAACCGCATAAGCTGTTACAGGAACTAAAAAGAATGGAATTTAATAAATCGAATAATTTTTCTTTATTCATGCAGAGGAAGATCAATTATCAGGCTTGTGAAAAGTATCGTTATTGAAGAAAAATTAATACTTCATGTTGGCATTTACGTTACGAAACAATTAATTGGTCGGAAAAGTGGAAAATGTTGTATTTGAATAGAAATTGTAAGAAACACGACTCAAAGACTTGTATAAATAGATTCCTTTCAATTTAGCCACTCAAGCTCGCCAATTTACATAGTAACGTATCGATTTACATAATTCATACTGACGTTATACAACAACACGACAAACATGCATCAGCCACACGTTATATATCAATGACATATTTTCGCGAAGAAAACTCGCCCCTAGAAATAATCCAGGATGTAGCGTCTTAAGTGCACCATTAATATACAAAACTGATTTCGCAAGAAAACGTGCACCAAACGTGGCCGATGGCCGTGGACCAAAATAAATTCATTTTGGTACCACTCGCCGAGTGCATGGTTTTCTCCTCTTTTTCCGCTACTCTCTCCTTCCTCTTTCCTCCTTTCTGTGCTCGCTGTTAAATTATTTCTCCACCGCTGCTCGTCGCCGTTTAATTTCTAGCTTTTACCGTGTTCTCCTTGCTCCACCGTGTCGATACAGTAGTCTTCGAACTTTAAAAACATTGCTCCTAGTTGGAATTCCAGTTGGAATATTTTAATACTTAACAATTTTGCGAATAATCGTTGCTGTTCAATGGAAATCTAAAAACGAGTTACGAGCTATTTGTAAATAGTAACGAGCAAAAATAAAAGCGTTAAAAGCTACAAATTTAGCCGTTCATTGGCCTTAATGCAAGTGTCGACATCTATGTAATTAGCAAAACTTATTTTTAAATATACGAATCAAGGTTAATAAGTTATTTGAGAAGACAGGAAGTTTGAAATAAGAATGGGATTAAAGTAACAATGAGATATATACAATAGAACATATCAGTATGGAATATTTTAATCCCAGTTTCTATAGAACGTTATTGAAGCAGCGTTATCTCCAAGACGTATCCGGTTTTCGAAACAACTTCATTGCAAGGGAAATTATTTACAACATTTCGTAACCTGTTTTTCAATTTATCTACAAACAAGACATCGAACAATTAATCATCCTCCCTGTACCCTTTTACCAACGGAACGTGCATGGTGCTGCTGCTACGTACTTAGGAAGAATTTCAAACTAAGATAACGAACTCCGCAAACTCTCTACGCGCGACGTGCTCATCCGAGCGTAACCAAGGGTCCGCTCGAGCGTTGGGTTACATCGAATTTCACAAGCAATCTCGCTCGAAATGCGTGAGCAGTTTGCCATTTTCGAGCCACGGGTGGACGCGCAATGGCGGCGTAAACAAATACGCGCGTGCATTCACGACAGACTGGACGAGGAGACAGAAAAAGAGCGAAAAAGAACAGTCAGCGGAAGACTGGCTCCTGTAACCGGCGAGATTTCGCGGAACGAGGCAAAAACTGGTTAATCGATGCTCGACGTAAACGTTTCTGACGTTGCCGGCTAACGATAAGAGCAAACCATATATTATGTAAACCTATGATGGATTCCAATTACGTGATTAGCCGCGTGGGGGACGCACGTCGGATGTTGGCTGACGCGATCGATCGCGAAACAATTTGTATCAATGAAAAAAGGATTATCTTTGGCCGATGGTTATCTCGACGCGGCCATGAGCGTCCACGGGTGCGACAGTCTCGTAGCAGGCGTAGCTGCTGACACAGATCGGCACAAAGCGCTGGGGCTTCCTTTATCCAATTACCAGACGAGCTTTCTTTTTTATTATCCCAGCGGCCCTTCCTCCTTCTACAAAATATGTCCGACTGACACTTGATACGCGCTCTGCCGGTACCGGTATGCGACGATGAATAATAATAAGGCGACGCTGAAACTGAGGGAGTTTTCAGACATTTTTTCTGACTCCTTTTCAAGTTTCTTAATTTCATGAATGAAGCTCTGGTCGAATGTTTCGTATGAATGGAAATCCAGTTTCTATTGTCCTGTTTGTTGCATACTTCATACGCTGTTCGATAGTGATGAAAAGAAGATGAATTATACGTTAGTTACATCAGCCGAGATGATATATTTAAATAGATCTGGTTGCCTGATGTATCCGATCTATTGAATTGTAAATTCTACTAAAGTGCGAAAGAAATAACAGATTACGTGTCGTTGTTTTTTACGGAGACAACACTATTGACTTCATATATCATAGATGGCTTTTGAACTGGACGCAAATTACACGTTTCTTGACGTCGTATATTATTATAATCAGCTCTGTAATATAACAATGAATTTGTCTAATATGTCTTGCTATAAATCTTATCTTATTTACTATTACTACTACCACTGCTATTAGCAATTCTAATACTACTTACAATAATTCTATTTAAGTGTCCTTAAGCGATCAATTAATTTGCTCCATATAACTTTTCAAAAGTCATAAAGATATGGTGGGTATATATTTACAGAAAAAAGTAATCTAGAACGATGTACCCGCTTGAAAGTTTCTAAATATTGAAATACTGTTTCACACATATAACATTTATCGGCCATTAAATATTCTCAGTAGCAATTATATGCTAATTATTCAATAAATCAGAGAGAATTAATCCTTATTCCTTTTACCACGCTAAAAACCTGCTATCAATTATAATGTTTTGCGATAAGCAAAAAAGAATCCGGTTACACAACGCCGTTGCACATCAATTTCCAATTTCCACGTTCGTGTTGTGTATCGTTCTAGTTATAAATACTACCAGGAAGAATCGCGAAATTTGCACGAGGCCTTCGAGGCGTGCACGTGTGCGTTACATCTATCGCGTTCCTCCATTCTGTTTGTTGTTACTCTCGCCATGTCCAGTCTCAATTGATCGCCGTCAATTTAAGGTATAACACAAGCACGCGTGATCCACGGGAGGAGCACGGGTATAGGTCGTGACGCTGATCGATTCAATTTACGTGAAAATTTTTATTGAACATCCTCGAGGGCGACCCTGTGAACCGTCTCATCGGCTTACAGTTAAATATAATAGAAACGGCCGTTTCGCAAGCGGTACTCCCGTACCAAGGACGGCTCGCATGATCGACGATCGTGAGAAAAGACGCGGCGGAGAAATCGTTTCCGTCCGCCTTTCCGCGCACGCTCATCGCGGTCGAGAATTAATGAGACCCGCTGAACGCGCGAACTTCGCGTCCATGAATAAAGTTTAAGTGTGAACGAGTCGACGACGGTGGACTCTTTCGACGATCGGAACGCAGCTACTTCACGAGAGTTATTTCCCGACATGTACGCATATAGTCTCGCTGGTGGAATGGGAAAAATGTACAAGTTTTATTTGGAAAACAACGCATGCAGACCGACCACAGATAATGTCAATCAGGGTGGATAAAGTGCAGGCATCTTGGAAGAATCGCGCGCTGAATCGGAAGCAGGTTAACAGTCATGATGGCCGCTGTAACCTGTAGGGGTGGTGACGTTAAAATTTAATTTTCCTACATTTTTTGTATTGAATAACGCGATATATATTGTTATATAATAAATTTTTTACTATTCTTCGGTATATCGAAGTTATTTTTATATCTTCTATCATCCTCGTGAAAGAATTGTCCGTATCGTAATTGCTCGTTAAGAAGAATTACATAACCACTCAGCAGGTCTGCGAAGTCTTTAAGTGCAACGATTAAAACTATCGTAACTTGGCTGACAAATTTTAATGTAACTTCTGAAGCAATTGTCAAATAAAGACATGGAAATTGAAATCGATTTGCGAAGATACACTCTGAGGAATGTACGGTTCATCAGCTCTCACTTGATGAACCTCTGATCGCTCATGAATATTCCTAGCGCGTGCAATCGTTCATCGTTGCAAGTGTACATTGTAGTTACTTTTAGGAACGGGACGAAGACGGTACGTGTGTTTCACGAGTGCATTGTAAAGAGTACACGGAATCCAACAAATAATTTCTCTCGTTTCATCCTCTCTTAATTACAGTATTTCGTTGATACCTGCTGCAGACTTATCATTATGTAAATTCACCTCAAAGCAGGGTATTAGCGATCGACGGATAGAGAGGTTTAATGGAAACTGTGTCAACCGAAACAAAATATACTTCACGGATGATAATACAGATTCATTCATTTTTTACGCAAGTGTTAAATGACTTTGTTCAAATTAAAGTCAAGATATATTATACTATATGTATATTATACTACTACACGCTGCAATATATTATACAATAACTATACATTGTACTACTACATTATTCAATATCATACTTCGCGTGCCATATTGTAGATTACACATTGTACTATATTATGTATACATTGAACATTATTTAAGCATGTAAAATAATTATGATAAACATCTAGATTTTTTTCTAGCATTTTCAATCCAGCCTACGCCGAGGCCATGTATAAAAGTTCACCTTGCATTCATTTATGGAGCTTCTCAGCCAAAAGGAACGGGAGCTATGTTTTCATGCGTACACCGGGTGTCGACCATAATTAAATCCTAATTGCTCTTGCTGGTTTAATTTGATTTGACGCTGAAAAAAGAAAACCTGGATCGCGTCGATAGCCGTACGCGTGAGGTCTTTGATCCTGGTTGACACAGTTTCCATTGAAATGTCGTTGGAACGGCGTCACGCCGTGTCTATGAACGCTTTTCAAGATTAAAATAAGAATCCTTGACGCTCGAACGCCATAAACGTGAAGGCATAAATTTTCTTTCGTTCGAAATTATCGTTGCACCGGAATATATATCTTAAACTTTGCCGATCTTACCTAGTGCGACTCGTTTACACGAATAAATTTCGTTTCATTCAACCTATCGAGGAATCGTTGAGATTTTATGCGGATTAACTGGTCTACAATTTATCAAGATCTACATCAATATATTTGACAAGAACGTCTGAGCGCAAATAATTTATTATCTACTTTTACTATCATTTTATATTAACTTTTATTTAAAATTCATTCCCTCTATAATCGTAACAATACAGAGGGTCCTATATGCTAATCATACTTTGGTGTATCAGTCGTTTAATGCTACGCTTGTAAAATAAAATAGAGACCCATTGATTGTTCGCATCGCGATGGAAATTAAATTGTTCATCGATGCTATGAATTATTAATCGGCGTTATGTTTAAAATTAGCCAGTGAGTTATGAGCGGGAGTGTAAACAGTCAATGGGTCTTGGGATACAAATGTTCTAGATGGATTCGTCGAGAGATGTACAGAAGCCAACGCGTCTAATTATATGCAGACAGCTTGTCGCTTCAAATCCTTCCACGAATATCTAACCTTCCATTCGTGTATGATGCATTTAAACACTGCGATCTCACGATTTTTAGTACCAGTTTCGTCGCTATCAAAGCCACGTTCATTATCATGCCGTGCACATTTTTTCGCCACCGCCCAAACAATTGCATCGCCTCATCTGAATTAATTGCTATCGTTTACGTTGCGGGTCAACTTTTTGCCGCATTTTTTAAGACACTGGAATCTCTGTAAAGGTGTTATGAAATGCACAAACGGTAAGCGCGACGACATTAATCATTCAACTTCGATTATTTTTTGTTACAACGAGCTTACATAATCGAATTGTGTGCATTGAATATGCAACATAACGAAGGACAATAGAAACGCATTCGTCGCGATAGTAACGCTATGCCAACCTAACGCCCTCTGGTGGCAACGAGACACGAATAGACGCGAAATAAATTCGACTTCTGCATTCTTAAAAAAAAAAAAAAGGGAGAAGTCGTGCCACACGAAGATGTATTCCGCCACGTCCTCCTGAACGGAGACGTAAACGTTTTTTACCGAACGGGACACCTCTTATGAAATAACCATGAAAAGATAGGTAGGCGTAAGAAGGCATAGCGTACCGCTTGCACGTACGCGTGCATTGTAAGAGCGGCAATAAAGGAGAAAGAGAAAGAATGCAGCGTATCTGTCTACGTGACCAAATTAACATTAAGCCCGAAACAAGTAGCCGCGCGGACGAGTAATACGATCCCTGCGCCCGAGCCAAAAACTGTTACGCCTTATTATCGACACTTTGCCACGGAGACGACTACTGTGATCACGGTAATACGATTACGCGTTAACGAGCACCCTTGTTTTTTACGGTAACCACAGGGTCCGTGGACTGGTAAACTGGTTTCGGGCCGCGTAAATCCATCGGGACCGCTCGTTTCTTCTCGTTCTCCTATCGCCATTCCCGCGATCGTCATCGAGTATTCGAAGAAACGCCGCGGATCGCGAAAGCGGACATCGATACGTGATTGGAATACCGTAACTTTGGCACGAGACTCACGGATACTCCGGCAAAATTCGTGACGGAACTCGAATACGTCGATCCTCCCTAACGCGCCAATCCCTCAAGTATTTACGAAATTCTGCTTCTTACTGGAATTACGTTGCGGTAACTCGAACGGATGTTTTCGGATAGCGCGTTCTCTGCCCGGCGCCATGTTTGTGTATTTGACGTGGAGATGCCACTAGTGACTTTCGCGGGGTATAATTTGTAGAATGCGGATCGCGGAACGTGAACCGTAGAACGCCGCCTGTGGAATGTAGAATGGTAAAAGATGAAATGCGAGATATCGACTGGGGAACGTAGCAGTGGTGAAGTTGGCGTTGTAAAATTCATGCGGTCGCGTAAAACGTGCTTCTTATTAGGTTTCCGGACGCTAACTTCGAATTACGCTCTTTTATTTTCGTGAAAAGTATTACTTAGCCACGGGGACAGGTGCGGAAACTAGGAACGTTGGGTAACCTTTTACACGAGTAAGAGAGATAAATAACGTTTATTATCCTGTTTATTACGCAATTGCAGGATTTTCCACTATCTAACTTCTCTTCGTGCTTTAAATACACGAACGAAGTTCTCACGGCACAGAACGAAGAGAATTGTACTGGCTGCGAGACGTTGAAGAACGTGGTAGGAGAGAAAATAAGAATTTTTTAAATTCCACGCTGGTGTTCTAACGCTCGAAGATCATCAATTACGTATTTGCTGTTTTCCGATAATATTTTCGTCAAATTTTCTAGCTGGTCCACGCGAAAGCAACTTGTTTATCGTTTGATATTTTCACGGGAGGGCCAAATAACTTGTAACCAGAATTACTCGTTATTTATAAACTCGATCTAAACTGAAACAAGTTTGACGTGTCTATATATTTATCTTTTTTAATCGTTAATATTCTCTCTCTCTCTCTAAAAATATATTTGCTGTAGAATTTCAAATGAACATCGAGTAAAACAATTAAAAAGTCTTCTTTTATACACCGTTAATTGGTTGCAAATGTAATTCAGTCTCTGACCGACAAAAGACATTGGCGCTAATTTGCGGACAAATTTCACTTGCCTGACATTTGTATTGAATTATATCGAATTATAATTTATCAATAATAATATATCATTGAATTATAATTAATTACAATCCTTATTACAGGATTCCAAAAAGGAAAAGGATGCGAGGTTTCCCAAAATGTCCGTTAGAAACGAACGATCGCAGTGAGCGCCTTCCAGACTACAAAATAATTACGTGAAACTCGATTTAAAAGCTGTTCGTATTTTACGTACACACATATATATATATACACATAACTTTCACCGTCGCGTGCAGGGTAGGTAGATGTGAGAATGCAACGGTACTCTTAGGTGCTCGAAAACCGACCATTCTCTCTCCATCGTCTCTAAGAAGTAATCACGAAAGAACGAAAACGTGTCGACGACGTGGAAGTCGATATTTTTTGCGGGATAATCGGAACACGGTCAGTCAACGAGCGCTGGCACGGGCTGAAATTCTCGCCTGTTCGTCCGTTGTTGTAAATTTAGCTTCATGGTACGCACAGTTCCACGAACCTAGCCTCCCCGTCGACGTCCGCGACGAACGGAAACGAGAAGAAAGTGAAAACGGTCCCCGGGTCTAGCGAACTTCCTTCGCCATGTACGCGATCGGTTGCGAGAGAAACAAAAAGAAAACGAATAATCGCTGATAAGCTGATAACGTCGAACAACGAGTGTGGAAGCCAAGACGACAATAGAACCGAGTCTATAGTGACGAAATGTCGATATCGATTGAGATGGCGTACGTGATAACGTTCGATCGATCGTTCGGGATCGTTCATCCGGAATAAATTATTTCCACTTCGTGTACAACTAGCAAGGTCTGATAATTGAAAAACATGCCAGGAATTTCAAGGCGGGGATTTGACTGTGACATACCGACCCAAATGAAACGCGCAATCTCACGACTTTTGTTTCTCTCTTTTAAATCATTCGAATGGTTTTCTTTTAATGCGAGAAAGTAATTTTTGTTGTTTGTACGTACAATAATTACGTTTATTGTATAGGATTCACTTGAAGATCAGCATAGGAAATAAGAGTATAGTAAGTCGTGCTGGCAAGCCCCTTTGAGAAATAGAGCGAATGATGGGCCAAATGTCACGCAAGGAATGACAGAGAGAGGGAGAGAGAGAGAGAGAGAGAGAGAAAGAGAGACTGTCTTAGAACGCAAGAAGAAATAGCAAAGCGAAAGAAGCGTTGGAGGAAAGAAGAAAATTCAACGCGTCTCGTTTCGTCGTTTAGTTCACATTTCTTTCTTTACGTGCACAATTTTAGAAATGTGTTTAACGCTAGTTAATCTAATTCCTTTGCAGAATTCTACTGATAGAAAAACTTTAGTTGCATCGAAGGCAGAAAATAACTGTTAAAGGACAAAACCGTTGCTAAGAGTGCATCTATTTTAATCGAGAGTACAATGCAGGTATTAGCAGTACATGTTCAGACATTTCCATAGTTAGTGAAACCTATACTTCACTTCTAACAAGAAAACCAAAGAATAACTTCATTATACATTCTCATGATACCTATCTCCCCACAGAACATCGAATTATCTCCGTCAGCAACAACTTGTTTCACGGAATGATCTTCATTATCTGACGCTTAATGTACATTCCCATCGTGTTTGAAACGAGAGATACTAAACAGAGAAACACTTCGCTACAACGATTCTCGTCGAACAACGACACCCGGTTTTTAAGTCCCGTCTAACTTTATCGATCTGTACACGATTTTGCAACACGTGCAAGCGTGTCCGGACAAAAATGTAAGAGAAAAATCCCTGCGCGCGACATCGAGATAAAAAATCAGGCTAATAAACGGTTTCTCGATCTACTCACAGCAGGCTTTTTGCCAATAGCGCTTGCATCGCTGTAGGACGCAACCTTCACGTAAGGACTGGAAGCGGACATCGGCACGGTAATCATTTTTCCGTCCTTCCTCTCTCTGCTTTACTCCCATTCGACAGCCGAGGAAGAGGTGACGAACGCGAACGGCTTTGTCGCGATCCCGCGGTGTGTTTTCCCCCGGAACGGTCGAAAATCTGGCACGTTTTCACGGCCACTTCCGGTTACTCTTCTGGGAGGGTGACGCGCGTCACCCAGCAGGGCACGGTGACAGAACAACGTTTTCTGAATAAATTTATTACGCTTCTCGTGTTTCGCGTTAATCTGCCGGCTGTCAGGTGCGTGTAACTATCATCGGCTACGATTTATAGTTCGAAAGTTTTCCTCGCGCGTTTATGGTGTTTCCAGAAACAAATATCCCATCTGCAGCGAGCAGAATTCTGTTTATGAAGTTGGCGGACGGTGATTAAGAAATGATTTATTTTCGCCCGAACTTGCGATTACCTTCAAGGCTGCCCACAATAGTCGACCTGATTTTCGTAGAACGGACGAGAAACCATCGAAGTCGATCTGCAAATTTCTACGAGTTATTCACAGCGTAGTCGCACTTTCGTAATTCTTCTACGGTTTTACAAAACATCGGAAAACGCGGGAAATTTGTATTCTTTGCGAAGATCAATATTCCGATCGAAGTTCGCTGGAACGATTATTTCCGTTCGTTCGATGCTGGTTCCGGCTTGTTCAGGCTTAATTGTTTCTTCGATACGTCACAGAAGTAGATTCGAAGCGTTCTAGAAGTTCATTCTTCGATCTCATTTGTCGCCACTCACGGATATTCGGAAAACAGCTGGTCATAGGAACCGTCACGCTTGAAGGCAGGCATTACACTGATCTAATCGTGGATTAGCGTGCGAAGTGTACGAACTTTTCTAGCCGGCCGGGAACGACGTTGTTTTCGAGCCAACGGAATTTCGCAGTAACACCTTTACCGACGGACGAGCAAACATCGACTGACGCGTAGCGCGCCTCGACGCCTAAGGAGACGAATGGACCTCTCCATTGGCTGTCGCGCGCTCCAAGTGAACGCGGGTAGATTTTTCTTCGGGAAAAAATTGCCGTTAAAAGGGTCAACACATCGATTCCACGACTTCCGTTACCAAACATCTTACGTCGATATTAATTTATCGACCTACCAGTGTTTATTGTTTCGCATTGTTTACCATGTTTACCATGGTGCTGACGTCGCTTCAATTTCTTTTGCGCCGTTGCAATCACGGAATTTTATGGACCGGTTTACCTTACAAAAGATGTGGGCGTCTATAGAAGGTAGCCTCGCGAATTAATTGATATGTTTAAGGACATTATTAGGTGTCCTATTCTTGAAACCTGTTCTATATCAGATTTCAATGTTGCGTGCGTCAATGAGAGTAAATAGGAGGTCTAAAAATAATTTAGTGATTCAATTTTGTATGCATTTTCATTTTGAGGCTAGATTCAATTCCACGATGCACTTATGTAATGTTAAGTCAATGGCGTTGAATTGAAGGTTGCTCGTGTATTTCTGTTTTCTCCGTAGCAAATAGGAGTTATAAAGGCAGTCAAGTGTAAGAGACGTTTAATAATTCATTAATTCTACGTAGCCAACATTGCGAATTTGTTAAACGAGGGATAAAATCGCAACAGCTAGTTTTAATTGCCGCATTTTAAGTATCACTGTTATTGGAACTTTCATTGGGGAAACAACAACCGAGTGATTAAAATTCTGCAATGAATATAATTTCATTTTCATACAATGCATTTGTATTTCTGATTTCACTTCGATAAATTTATGTATTCCTTCCTGATTCATTTGTATTACGGTATAAGATTAATTTAACTTAAGATCAATTACGAATAAATTGCAAAGAAACTTTACACGTTCGCCGTCAGAGGGACACAGAAAATTTCTTATTCTCGTTAGTAATAAGACAATTATAAGATCAATCCTTCATTTTAGATTTTTACAGCTGCGTACAAGAATGATGAATACTTTAGAAGTTTGTCAATTAATTCAATTTCTAACTTCGATAATAGATGTCTGAAATGACTTTCCAACTTTTTAAATATTATAAAAACCGAGAAGGTCAGAGACAAGACGACATTAAGATACATGTTTATCTCCTGTTTTTGTCCAAATGATCCGGAATTAAATGCACGACAAATGCAACGAAATCTCGGTCACGTCGAGTAATAAAAAATTGTGGCGCACCATTGATTGAGGCATTCCAGAAGGGCGATTTCGCGCGCAAAAGAACGATGCGATAAGCAAACGTACGTGCCTCCTTCTATTATTTCGTTCCGATTTTTCAGATGAACATTGCGCGCACTTGACCACTTACGATATTTTACAAGCTCGCTGATCATAAACCGCGCGATTTGCAAGTCAAACGAGGTCCGTTCGATCGGAGGAGCTTCTAGCGTCCTGCTTAATCAGCCATCTTGGAAAATTCGGTATGTTTTCGCGAACTGCCGTAAATAAAACTTGCGTAACCGTTCGCATCGTCGAGAGGTAAAAGTACAATTTCAGCGTACGCGTTGTTCCGCTTCGTTTGCGAAAACAATGTATAATTTCCGTGCAATAAAATTTTGTTGATTATTCAAACGTGCCAAGAAAGTGGAAAGCCTTTCCAAGCCAGTGGAGGATGGACGTTGCTTAAAATACAAAACGGTTCAGATTTATACGTTTATTAAGCCTTGAAAAATGAATCCTCAACTGGTGTGGCGGAAGATTAATCACGTTAACACCAGATTAGCTTCGGTGTTATGAAAGTATCATGCGCGTGATTTATTTCGTTGATATTGTGTAAGCGCTTTAACTTTGGTTACCGCAAATCGGCGCCAGGATATTTTTAAACTATAATCTTTTAACTATTTTTTTTTATATATAGCTGCTAAAGTACAGAGAATTTTTTCGATTTTAAATATCAATAGAAGTCATCAGCTTTCAAAAGGTTGAAGCACTGCAACAGCATTCCATCATACTGTCCTGTGCAGGTACGCGAGTTATTATTTTCTTCCTTCTACGCGTATTCTACCGAGAGGTGATTTGCAATTCAAACGGGCCCCATCGTTCACTGTTTTCACCCGGAGACATGTCAGCACACATTCGATCGCAAAAGATGCATCAACACGATCAACAAAAGACCAGTGGCCTCGCGGAATCTTTTTGAACCACTGACTGGCGCACAAGAGCGACAAAGATTCAACGAGACACGTGTCCGCTACCTGTGATTCACGCGTGCACGAAAACACCTGTAAATTTATTTTATTGTCGCCTCGAATAATGGTGGCGCGAAATTTGGCAAAAACATCAAGTTTATCGGGTAAACAATTATTTCATATTTTTAGTTGCGTTGCTTCGGCAGAGTTTCCTTTCCAAACCGTTTCAGTAAATAATATTTTATCGATGCGTTGGATGCACGTGGCGGAAACACGGAATCGTTGGAGTTCTAAATACCATTTCTCTTGATCACTCGAAATAAACACAAGGAAACTAACATTAACCATGTTGTTGATTTCCATTTGTTTGTCATGTAGAAAATGAATGTTTGTAAACAAGTCATATGTTATTTACATTCCTCAACTTTTCCTTGGACCGTTTAATGGCCACGGAATTTTCTGAAAATCATTCATTTCCAGTTAAATACACCGACCATTTTACATGAATCACCTCGTACAGGAGGTACTTTCAAACTTTAAATCAAGAATTTTTTTATTTGCACTCCTTTATAGACATTTTCGTCGCAACAGCACGCTCTAATAGCAAAGTCAACAGACGTTTGTTTAAGACTCAAACGTAACAAAAATTAAAGTCTGTTAGCAAGCAAGAAGCTGTTCGTAGACTTTTTGTTTGCATTATTTATATCTTTCCATAAATACAGTTGCGTTAATGCGTCACTCAGGTGAAGAAAATGGAATGAAGTTTGATTAACGACAACGCTCGTAACTGACATCTTTCCAGTCATCTAAAAGAATAAACAAGTGTGAACGAAAACTAATAACTTCTCACGAATTAATCATTTATGCGGTGCAAGTAATTACTGCTACGTATTTCAGCGCAATTAGAAATACATAATGTTCACAACTTACACGATTGTTATGTAATTGTTTAATGAGTAGCAACAATTATTCAGAAGAATCATTCTTGAATTACTATTGAACGATTCGGGATAAGAATTTTCCCACAATTTTTCAAGACTTCGCTGACAATGCGCGCGAAATTTGAATCGCTGTCGAACCGCCTACTGAAAGAATGTACGATTTAGCAGAAACTTTTAAGGAGAAACTTATACTAAAATTAACACGTTAAACGTTATGTCGGTCCTTGGAGACTTGGAAACTTTCCGTTTAAATGGTTGATCCTGAGGGACCAACAGTAGTTTTGTTTATGCACAGACATACTTTCTGTCCTCTTCAATGGAATGGAGAACGAAATTATCTCTGCGATTAACGCGCTGAAAAAGGAAAGGTGTAAATTTATCGCATATTTATATGTCACTTCATCCGTTAACAATTATCCATCGAGTGATGAACGTGCAATTATAATACCAAAAAATAAAAGCAACCACAAGTATTGACATTTGTAACTAAAGGTTACTTGCGCGTTAACCTCCAATTCGAAAGTCTTCTGGTATGCCACGCGCTAAACGCAGCGTAAAAAAATCCGGTTCATACGTTCCACTTCGTCCCCGTTTCACCCAATCGCGCCAGTGTTAATGAAAAATAAGAGATCGATCGCCCGGAGGAACCGGTTTGCGCGGTTGCGTCACCATGCGTCCAGTATTCGTGCCGTTCGATGCAACGATTCTCATTCCGTATAATCGCAACACTAATTATCACGCGTACCGATGCACTCGCGTTCTCGTCGATCCCAAGGTCTATCCCCTCGCGACTAGCGCGCCGCCATAGACGTTTTTCACGGTCGACGGGTGGGGGCTCTCGTTTAAACGGCAATTTAACGGATCACGTAAGAGCAACCGAAGAATTACCGATCGCTACCCAATTAAATCAACTCCTTCGGTCTTTAAAGCCCTGGGAAACAGTAAGTCGCGGGTAAGGTGGACTCGAGAAAACGAGAATTTAAATTTATGGCGCCAAAAAGTGCGCGAAGAACGGTGTTGCAGCAACGATCTATCAACGTTAAACGAGATTCTCCTTTTCCTTAATTTTGAAGGTACAGAGGAAAGTTTAACTGTTCTTCTCTAAAAGTACATGTTAAATCTTACTTTTTAAGAGATATTCGAGATATGCGGTATGAACACTGTACATAAAAAATGTCTACCAACAGTTTGCAAACTATTCGTAATCATTACTCGAGCACACGCTAACGTTACGCGAACAGTTTAAGAACATCATGTAAACAGACAATTTCTAGGAAATTCAATTTCCATAACCTTCGCAAGCAGTTTGCCAATGCCGGTGTAGGCAAACCTTAATGGGAACACACCCTTCGCCACTGTCCTCGAAATTCGCTTGATCCCCTGCTCGATAAATCTAAACTGCGTGAACGTGCGTATTATTCAGGAGAACTGGTATATACGTAAGTAGAATGAAATAGGAGACGAGATAAGTGAATACCAGGTTCAGCGAGTTACACCAATATGGTGTAGAACAGTTTAGCTGGTGTAACCGCAGTAACAGTATATCCGGAGCTACTCTGCCGTTGGAATGCAATAAGAATACTGACGCATGCCAATGAACCATGAAATGTCCTTTCATTTCGTTTTTCTATTATGATTGCGTAATTGCGATAATTGCATCCGCCAGAATCTTATTTCAACGAGCAACGACGCTGGGATACTCGCGTTACCGTTTAAATGTTATGAGTATTAAAAGTTTGATCCCAATAAATAATAAACTTCACACGATCAGTTGATTCTTACAAGTCAATGAAATGTTGAACGTAATTGCACAATCGAGTGACTAAGATGTTTACTTGAATTCTAATGAAGGAATTCAAGATACTCCGAGTGGCGCATATAATTTCTTTTCTAAGGCTCGTGCCTATTTTAGGAGATCAGGTATCTCACAGAGATACGCGTCTACAATATGCAAGCCGGATAAAATATATAAATATATCTGATTAGTAAAACCGAGACTAATGTAGGGATTAGTCACGGTATAAATCATTATGAAATATTATCAGGAAGAAATGAAATTTTTTAATGAATTGCTTATCGCATCTTTTTAAATACACGAGTACGTTTCCCAATTTTGGCTGTAAGTTACGACATGCAACAAGTAATTAATATAAATAATGAAAGAAGAGTACTTAGTCATCGATTTCAGATAACGCGAAATCAATGAATGGAACGCGATTAGTCCACTCACGAGGAATCGTCGTCACTCAAGTTTCATACTAGCGATAATGCATCATCGAAAGCATATCACTTGAAGTACGGAAGTAATCTCGACCATCCCTTTAAGGAGGCAAAGTCTAAAATAATGCAACACCTTTGTTTGCCTGATAAGGAACAGCGATAACGATAATAAGAAGAAAGCTTTTTAGCTATTTATGTCTATCTTAATAACCTGAATTTTCATCTATCTTAATAACCTTCGAATTTCGTCGTGACTGAAACTTATTCAACACGATACCGCATTCTTTATTAAAACTCTGATTACCAAAGATAATGTAGGATTTTTAATTACTAACTTAGTAAGGAAATTACTTAATCCCTGCCTCAAAGGCATACTAATATCACGATAAGGCTATTAAAAATTCTATGAAATATTCGTAGAATTTGACACCTTAAGAATTCAACTAAATTTTACGAGACGCTGGTAATCATCCCATTAGAAGCCGCCATTTTGAACGAGCAGTAAAAAGCATGGCATGTTTTCTTGTTTCTTGTAACTGAGCCGGCCCTTACTGGCTAATTAACCCCCTTCCGTCAACTTCGCCGTGCATATGTATACGTTTTACATTTTTTTGCAACGAGGCACGGCGATGAATTCACATTTCTCACGGTAAAACTCAAGACATTCTTCCTTTCGTTGATCTTACACGGTTTTCCACGATACATTAATTTGAAATACTGTAATAGCAGTCGCTCGCACAAAATTATTCCATTTTCCACGGTAAATTCAAATACAAATTAAAATGGAAGAGTTACGTGCCTCATAAGTCTTATACTACCGCAAAATTAAATTCAAAACAAGTTATACAACAATAACAATACTTAATTCAGTACATTTCTCGTGAATGATATATTTATTGCAAAATTGAAGGAAGAAGAATTGAAATTTAAGTTCGATTCTGAATTTAACCCTTTACGCGTGGGTGTTCCCTCTGAGAGGACACCAGAATTGATTGGTAATTAAACTTATTCCACCGCAGCTTTTTGAGAAATGCATGTTTCCAAATTTTCTATTGAAATGGAAACTTTCTATTGCTGAGAGACCTTATCAATACAAATCATTGCTAAGTATATAGCAATATTTTAGCAATATTTCTAGCTTTTATTGCTAACGTTCAGGAAGGAGCAGAGTGCAAAGGGTTAAAAAATTCAATGGCTAAGTTCATTCATTTCCTCTAAAGATAGATGATAATAATGATACATCCCGAATAGAAAGCTCGTGAGTGCTAAATAAAAGAAAAAGGCAACGGTCAAACGCTTGTATATACTCGTTATCAGCAACGAACAGCAATAGGATTAACCGAAATTAACGTGTAACCGATAAGAAGCCTGACGCATGATGAACACAATGGACACCAGTAGCGCTGCACAGCAACTGAACCTGCTTTTTTTTTCCCCCTACAACCCGTCCGCGTGTTAAGATTGTCGGTGGTCGAGTGCACGCCATTAGAAGGCGGCACTCGACGGTACTCTCTCTTGGTCGGCTTCAAACGAGGACGTGGCGAAAGAAGAGGGTTAATAACGTAGAAACAAAGCCCTGCGTTGCAAGAAAATACCAGGATAATCAACCGGGGGGGAAAACAACAGCAATGAATCAGAGGGATCTATATTTTAATTCATTGGCCATTCTTTCGCTGATTGGTCTCACGTTTCTAATGAAAGCTAGCAACAACCATACGGTTGAATGAACAAAGAATAATATTCTATATCTATGGTGTTTTTCTGGCGAACGTACAAAATAACTGTTTATTGTTTACTAGCCTACCAAATCGTATAGAAACAGATTATATTGGGCAATCATAGAGCAGCAGTAGTGAGTAATTACGTTACAATTAATCAGTTGGTTATTAAAAACAGAACATAAGTACTAAACTTCCTTACGAGTCGACCTTAAGTATTCATTGTCGCTTATTTACATTTAAATAGAGCATGAATTAAGTTGCGTAGCGTTATACAAAATTCAGAGGAAGGAGATTTTGGAAGAACCGAGGCTTTTCCTTGAATGTTTCAGGGAACTCGAACTCGAACTGCAACAGTACGGAGAAGATAACAGGCGACACGTAATGGGTAATTTTAACTGCCTCCTCTTCCTATTAAGTGAAGTATATTATACATGCACAGCACAGAGTGCGGTAAGGGCCAAAAGTCAACTATACAATTGACCGGCCGGTCATATGTTTCCAAGAAATGTCCTTCGAGTTATGGAACAAATATTGGTCATCGTTTCAAATTGAAACAAAGCACATTGCTCATCCGAGCACGTTTCTTTACTGAAAACTTATCGATAACCATCAAGATGATTGATATTGAAGTTGGGAAACATCGAACTTTAATCCTGCCTCAAATTGTTAGTGTCAGGCTGTACGTCAATTTATACTGCTCGATCGCTTTAATTTACGATGATGAATCGTAGCAGCCAATCCTTCCCAAATCGTTCAATTTAAACAAAGCTCTGCAATACGAGAATCAAATTTAACACGATTAAATTTAAATTTCTTACATTTAATCAGTTTTCAATCAGTGCGCACGCGATCATTTGCATTATTATCTTCATCCGCGTAACCTTCGCCTTGTGTACGATGAAGCTAAAAATTCGTCCGAAACGGTCAAGTTATGTACTCGAAACCACTTTGCGAATGCGAAACTGTTATTCTGCCTGACTTAAAATATCTTTCGAAGTCTCAAGTGGAGAGAGTTTAAGGTTATTCCAACGGTTCCTCGCTTTGAAATACATTTTGACAGCGTGAACATCAAACAAACCCACGCGAGCGCGTGCTTCCTGTGAAAAGCGATGTCGTAACCATAGGGAATAAATAGAAATCGCCGCTATCACGAGTATCCATTAATTGAAGTCAGCTTGATCGAAGTAATTTGATTTGCACGAACACGAGCTCGAAGTCAAATTACTTTAATCAAACGACGTGGGATCACGTAACTTGGCTGATCTGAACGAAGCTTTAAGTTGGCAACACGGTTCATTCAATGCAACACGGTCAATTATACTCTATAAGACGAGTGTTGGGAACGGTCGTATAGTTTCCATGTATACGACCACGATTTATAATGAAAATGTTGATCCTTACGCATAAATTGTTGATCTTCACGACTTCGACGATCTTGGTAACCCACTTTTGTCCATCCTCGTGGCATCGAAGTTGAACGGCAAAAATCGAGGGGCTGTTCCGTTCATCTTCGCGCTTTTTTCGCTCGCACTAAACATATAAATCGATTGGCCGCGTTTCAGCCGGCGAATAAATATTTTTCGCCCGTCCATCAAGTCTTTCGACAACGAAACGTATCCCCGTCGGAAATAGAATCACGTATAGGTGCACAAGCGTGAGTGCATCGTGCGCATTACATAACCGGTGCACGTGTACAACGAATGTCGATACGAGGGAAACGAACGAAATTCTGGTGGTGCCTGGCGCGTGCAGCCGTTTTGGCACCATTCGTACACTTCGGGCACAATTTCTTGGATCACTTAGAGCGACGTACAAACTCGTTAGAGCGAATTCAGAGGATCGCTGTCACGGCTGGATGCGGTGACTCAAACGTTTCCTTTCCTGCGGCAGAATTGATTACGAATAGTGAGAAACTGTCAATTGGCTTCGAAACCATTAATGGCGCTCAAAAGTGCAACCGTGCCCTCTCTGGGGCGAACATCGTACCGCGCATCGTCCCCCTTAAGCCATAACTATGCAAATTTACTTTTCAAATGGGGAGGTGGGATGAATGTTCTTTTTTATCTCACGATAAAGCGGTAGTTAGCTAAATATAACTCGGAAAGAGATATTGGTATCTTGGAAATTTTCATTTAGAAAAAACTAGGCGATCGTAGTCTATACTTGATGTGTGATCTTGTATTATTTATCGATTATTCGACGACGACGATACGTAATGAAATTTAGTAAGGTTCTCGAAAAATTCGATCAAGTATGCAATATGTTGCACGTTTAATCCCAGTAAAATTCGCGTTAAAATTTCATTACGAAACGTTACTTCGGTGGAACGGAATAGTCTGTGAAAAGCAATTTACCCTCTTCCGAGGAAACCGTCAAATATTTTTATCTGCGTCCGGAGTGCCTTTTAAAAAGTGTCCCTTGGACGTCACAACTAATTCCACTGTATTTTCTCTCGGGTGCGATTAATACCGGCATATTCGCGTGCCACTGTTGTAAAATAATTTCTTACGAGGCACACAGGATCAACGGGTAGCGCAATTTATCGTCGTGCTCTGTATATTACCGGTCGACGCGTAACTTATTGCGATTAAAATATGTCACGCGAGATTACACACTGCTACGTGCTCGTACGATGCTCTTTCCCTCTTATGCGCGTTTCTCCAGAAAATATTTTCATTTCGTTACATTTACCCACGGTTTTCCATCACGATAACATAACCTGTTTTTATGGCACGTAATATTTCTTCGATCCAGCAGTACTGGAGTATCGCAAGATTCCGAAAACTGTTTCTCGGTCGATAAATGAGCATGCACGCTAATTTTGAGCGTTCCATTTAAACGAAATTAAACACCAACTTAAAAAAAAAGATAGTTGATCGTACGAATGTTGATTTATCTACATAATTACGATAATAACTCGGAGTGAGGTCGGTAATTTGGAGTGGTTTGCTTTATTATCGGCTAATGACCATTGGCAACTTTCATCGACGTCGTCTGGCGTTAACATTAGTCGAAAAAAATAACCGATGCATATAATCAGAAAAATTCCAATGTCGCATGATTATGACATTAGGCTTTGCTATGGATCAATGGCTCCATGTGCTAAACTACAATGTACACTGTAAAGTCTCGATAACTTTGCACAACGACGAACGATCAACATGGCGTTCCAATTTCGTCACGGAATTGAGTTTCAGAGCTGTATCGATACGTGTCGATCTGTGTCGAGTAATTGGACAGTGTCCATCGATCTTTGGGATTTACTTAGCACAGCGGTTCTCAGTCGCACAATAAAAATTGATCGATGGCATTAATATTGAAACGCAATTTTTTAAAACTTATCTAGAATCTTGATACTCTTTTCGTAGACGTGCTTAACAGTTTCACGAGAATCCCAATTTCTATGATGGATGTAAAACTGGATATAAAAATTAAGGTCACAAATTTATATATTATCCTAATCGACGTTGATATAAATTTTCCTAAATTTTGAACTTGAAATAGACCGTAACTGCTACTTCCGCGGTAAACAGGCGCAAACTAATTCCAAGATGGCTGTATCCCGCGGGCGTCATTCAAACTAATCCCCGATTAATTCAATCTAGATCCCGTATAACGTGGTAGAACGCTTGAACATAAATCCGCGAAGCTTAGTAAGAAATTCATGGTCAACCAGGAGTGTCCTACTTTCCGGCAGTGTTCAGTGCACATGTCGACGTCTTATCTGTCGAGTACGTAGGCGTGCAGGCATAACGCTGAACATTCCTCGTAAGTGCAACGACGTGCAGCGTGTCACTTCGCCGTGAACAAGGATGCAAATTCGAGGATCGTCGTGCATAATGTCGCACGATGATCTTAAAAGAACCGGTAAACTGAGATGAACGACGCGAATAATAAGCCTGTGCTCAACTGGTTAGTCGAAAAGAACAAGGACACTGCAATTATAATTTTAACCCAATAACATCGTGATCGTCGTGCTGCCGTATCAATGGCTATAGATAAGATATTCAATGAGGAAACTGAGCATTTTTTCTTTCTTACATAACAACAAATACAGGAAAACAATTACTGCGTGAATTATTTTGTTTTTATTTTACCACGATGAGGCGATAACAGGAAAAGGATGAAAAATGCAGATTACTTGGTGGCCGCCATCTTTCGGTATTTTTAGTTATTACGAGAGATCATGTCCCTGACTGTGTCAATACATTTAGGCAACATTACACTTGGTAGCACGAACAAACACGGTCCTACTAATTGCCTTAAAATATTCCATCTCGAAAATTATATAGACACGTCGATCCCTTATCCGTTCAAACGCGTGGGCGTATGAATACGATACGAGAAATTCGGTGTATCAAATCTCCATACACTATAACCTGTTATTCGAATAAATAACGATATGCATGAACGTACGCCTCGATACATACATATGGAATATCTCTTTAGGCAACCAATTTAACTACCGATATGCAAACTTAATGTAACGGTAATGTAACGATACAACAAACAATCTAAACAAAACGCTTTTTTAATTACATTTAATTGTCCTGATTAGAATAAAACGAAAGAACGTTAATAGACGGATACTTTTTGTTTACCGTACTTTCAGAAACATGCGTTCAAGATGAATCAAGATGATTCATCCAAAAGAACGGCGAGCAACACCAAGTTACACAGCTTCGTTTCTCGCCAAATTTCTCTAAATATAACGTGCCCAGCGTAAGCGTGAATTTATTAAGGATCAACGTTCTAATCGGCTCTACTATCGCCGTACCTGTTATCGGTCATGTTTAGAGTCGAGGATTTTTTCATTCCGCGACAAACATCACACGATCTGGCTTACCTAGACGATATGTAGTTGGCGTCACTTGACGTTTCCACGGGATGGTCGTTGGATACGTGATATTCCCGATGGGGTTCCGCGCGGTTCCAGGAGCCACTTCAACAAGAACGATACAAACACACTGTCACAAGATCACGAGCCGATAATTTCGCGAGGTCCGCGAACGGATCCGGTGCCATTCGTGCGACGTGAGCTAATGGTTGCGAGACGATACCCGTAACGATCGTTAAGGACAAACTTAATAATAGTAGCCGGATATTTACTATAGATCCGCGGGTCGTCCAATTGGCCAGCCGAAGACGAATTCATGACTGGCAGCCACTTTGTGAATATACCGCGAGCGTCGAGCCAAAATCGTCGTGCGGAACACACATTCGAGACCCGCGAAAGGAACGCGTACATACATTTTTAGAGAGAACGGTAACGCGCACGCACACGCGGCGTGTGCCTTCGGTGCATGTGTCTTGTACGACTGTCATGGGTGCAACCTGTGCACGCACCAGAGAATTAAGTAGAAGTTCGCGTGAAGCTGCTCTGCTGACGTGTTCCTTAATCGGTAATTAAGATTATGCAATCTTCAAGATAATTTATTATTGCAAATTTATCAGATCGAAATAATAACGGAGATAGGTTTGAACTGATGAAATTGAATGATTGCAATGTTGATCGACGATAAGGATAAATACTGGGAAAGTTAGAAAAATTTTGAACTCGAGTCACGTAGGATCGAGATTGATCTATGAAAACGCATGAACCGAATCCGATAGTTGAAAATGCTATTGTTCTCCAGAAGTTTACTTTTGATCATTTCTACGAATGCTACGTTTCTAGCGATATTGCGATGTAAGTGACGTAACTGAGTATTATGACACTAGAGGTCGTTGAACTCGACGCATCGCTTTCCACCTGCATATTACTTAATCGAACATTGGAAAATTCAGCCTGTGTGTATAATTTTCAGAGAAATTCGTACGTTACTCCCGCATTATTTCAGTTAACGAGCCTAGAGATCTAATGTTCCTCATTTTAACTGGCATTTGAATTTTGCATGTAATACAGGAACTGGAACGTTTCCTCTGTCGATAAAAAATTTTCTACCATCCAGTAAAAACCAGTATTTATTTAGAGAAGCCAACCTGAAAGATTTCAACGTTGATAAACAATTTCGTAACAATATGCGCACCGAAAGAAAAATATAAACCATATCGTTGCGAGTTTTCGCTACCTTGTACACGTTTGATGCTTTTATGTGACTTCCAAGGTTTCAGCTTTTGTAAGTGAGAGATATCATCTTCGTGCTGATATGACAATGCGAAACAAAACAAACTGTTTTAGAGGAGAATTCTGATGACTACAAGAAAGACGATCGAGCTCATGGGAGGTAGAAAACATCGCGTTAACCAACTCTAATTGCACGCGTAATTTATTACTTAACCAAACTCAGGGAAGCTGCCGTTCTTACACTACGAAACGTTGTTTATGCTTTTAGTGACTTTAACATGTCTTAAAAACATAACCTTTAGTACTTTCCACAAGGTGTAGCGATTATATCTGTAACGTTTGATGCGCACAATTTTACGTGAGTTGCAACAAAAACAATTGAAAGGAACGTATCGAAATTTATTACAGCTCAGAATCGCGCTATCTCGCAATCGCAAACGGCGGAGTTTCCCTTTTGTTTACATAACAGCATAGCATTATGCATGGCATAACTTTAGCACTGATAGAACAATGCGATTACCTAAAGCACAAAATTGTTCATATGTGGCATATCCATTATCGTTCACCACCTGATTCGTTCGACGTAAAGTCTTAATAAACAATTACTTCATTCAAGATGTGGCAAACAATGCTAATAGTCAAAGTCACCGGTAGGAGGGTCCTTTTGTCTAACGATAATAACAGCAAAGGCGGAAATGCACGGTTCCGTTTGGTCGAACAATGCGATCGATTCGATCAAATTGTAATTTTATAAGTGTCAGGTTCTGTTTAACACTGGTTGAATGTTAATGCACGCAATTTACTTGAATCTACCGGATTGTTCGACCATGTATACTCAGCCCTTGTACGCGACATTGTTCGGTAACGAATATTCGAATGTACGCCGCAGGACCTAACCTAAATTCCAACTCACGGTTGCCATTTGATGTTCACTCACCCCTTTGGAATAGCGAATTGCGCGTCCGCGATCGGTTCGTATTTAACTCAACACACATCACAACGCGAAAATTGTCTACGAACGCGGCCTATGACGTTCACTGATCGACACCGGTGTCACGAATGCGTCTCGCTTTTGTTTATTCCCTCTTACAACTGTCAGCAGGTGGCGCGCGATAAGACGAGACATGGAGGGGGGGTGTTACAGTTATTTCTCCTTTATTGGATATTTGAAAATGCATTCATCAAAGGCATTGATCGTAAATGTATCGCTAAATTTGAGTTTGATTTTTGATACGCGAATGGGAATATACGTATGTTCGAAGCTTCGGAATTGTGGAATTTCGTTGATAAAATTATAAAGACTATCGAAGATATTAGCATCATATAATCGATAATCGAATGTTTTGGCTATTTCTAATAGAGGCTCGAGAAAGAATGAATTTTTGTTTAATTACACGTGAAGCTGAAAGTATTTATTTGCAACGTACAAGCATTTTAGACATGTATGGCCCATCGAGTTCGTATCCCATTTTCCGATAATAATTTCTTGTTCCAACGCCTAAATAAGATTATTTATACAACAATTTTTATAATATTTAAAAGTTGTTTGAGATTCATACCTGATATGACGGAAATTTTGTGAGATTTGTGTTCCTCCTTCGCTATTCGTTCAGCTTCCTCCATTAGTAACATTCCAAAGCCTTGGTGTTGAAACTTTGTGGGGTCACGAGCGTTTATTGGAACGACACTGCCATATACGTGTAGTTCTCTCACTATCGAGCATTTGTCTTTAAGTTCTGGCCTAAAAAATACATTAATATAACCGTTTCTTTTTTCATGCCCTTTCATAAGTTTTGAACAACGTTACTCCACCTAAATGTATCGTCAGAGCATTTTCTTAGTCTTAACAAACCGACTAAAATATCTTGCGTGGGATCCTCATAAGACAAGAACGTTTCCCACCCACCATTGGCAACATAATCACGACGTATGAGTTCCACTTCGTAAGGCTGAACCTTGTGATGTATTTCTTGAATGCCCACTTCTCGTGTTCTAACATCACGACAATCGGTTCCCAAGTCTTTCATTCTAGCCAATGCTAACTCACGTAAATTTCCATGTTCTACACCCGAGCTATATGTTAGAAATTAAGTAGAAGTTGAATAACAACGTATACACAGAATATAACTAGTATAATTGGCATTACCTAACCAAAGGCATAGGTATGTCTCTTTGTACACGGTACACACGAGTCCAGGGTGGTATTAAGGCTAAAATACGAGCTATGAGGTCCACCAAAACACTTGGTGGATAGCTTTTATACCTTCCAGTTTTCCATAACTCGTACAAGCCTGTACCCCGTATAACTAATGTTGGATAAATTTTTAAACCATCCGCCCTGAAATCAGGATTCTCAAAGAATTCCTATAAAACGTACAACTTCCTCATTAAACCAAAAAATGAATAGTAACTCTACTAGCAACGGAATTATGACTCACAATGAATTGATTAATATCTCTTTCAATATCCACATTAGGTAAATCTGGCATCATGTGCGCTATCACTTTGAATCCAGCGTCTTTGGACAATTGAAAGCTCTCGCAAACTGCGCGGACAGTATGCCCTCTATTAGTATCTCGTGCTATATCTTCGTACACGGATTGAACTCCAATTTCTAATCGAGTACACCTAAATTAAAGTTTTTTTTAGTGTGAATGTAAAATTATTAATAATAAAATGAACGCTTGTACTTTATTGTACTTTAATGTACAATACGCGCACCCGTAACGTAACATGTCCGAAAGATGTTTCTTCAGGCAATAATCAGGTCGTGTTTCTATTGTGATACCAATACACTTTGTGCGACTTCGTTCAGAATATTTCACTGCTTCGTCGACGTTACTACTAACGTGACCAGAAAGAGCATCATGTAAATTTCGAATGAAATAGTCTCTATAATCTTCTGGTAGAGACATGAAGGTACCTCCCATAACAATAAATTCAATTTTATCAACGCTATGTCCCAATTGTTTTAACTGCAACAAAATTCCATAGTTAAAATCTGATTAAATTTCACTCGCGGTTTTACTTAACTCACCTGCTCCACACGATGTCTTGTTTGCAAGAATGGATTGTACCTCGCTCGTATAGCTCTCATAGATGTAGGCTCATAACCAGTGTACGATTGTGTAGAGTATTCGAAATCAGAGTCTGGTCCACCTGGACAATATACACAAATGTTTCCTGTCATGTTGATGTGGGGGCACCTGTGAGGTTTGCACATTACAGCAACAACAGCTATCTATAATAATGAAGTTTTAAAAATTAATTATAATCTCAATTATAAAGTTTTACATAAATCAGAACAAGATAAGACTAACACCGCTAGCAGTTCTGATAGGTTTTGCTTTCAGTTTTGGTACTAATATATTTCTTGCATCAGCAGGCACAGCTGCTATAATATCAACTAATCTTGGTGAAGCCTCCAAACCATATTTAGAAGAGATTCGTGTCTTTAGTTTATTTAAATCAACATCTCTATTTTCCTCGTGTGCCTTCAGTAGTTCCTGTATAATCTCTCCAATGGTCATAACCATACGTTCTTCCTTACTCTGCTCAAATTCTAGAAATAAATATAGAACAATTATTAAAATGATATAATTATCTTTTACATAAATAGGACTGTAAAATAAACTTTCAAGGAAACGCTATCGCAAAACGAATATTCATAATAATAGTTCACCTCTTCTCTTTTTAACCATAATGGTACTTTTAAGGAAAACCTTTTTCTTGAAGTTACTAAGAGTACTTTTCGCAAAGTAGAAACAATTGTCAATGTTAAAAAGGAATTTAATTCTAGGTTAACTTCAACCACACATTTATGTTTTCTTTCACAAACTCCCGTGATAACAGCGCAACTCTCTGAACGACTTATCGCCCCCTATCTCTAGTTTCTACTGAGTCGGTAATATTGGTAGTAACTCTAAAATGGTAATGATTTGTAATATAATCCAAGCGATTAATAATTATATGGATTTACATTAAACCTACTCCTTCCTCTAGTATCTTAAATAGAAAAGAATAATTGAAAAGCCATATTGGTATTATAACATCATTTTTATTAGATTTAAATTGAGATTGGTTATAAATTATGGTGAGATGAGTTTGAATATTAGGACTAGGACAAATGGTTCTCGCTGCTCTGCTTTGTATACTCAATTTTATATTGCGTATAGTTGGTAAAGGATAATCATCATCGTCTGCAACTCCTTCCTCCCTACCTCTCTGACACACACAAGTACAATCACGCGTGTTCTCTTAATACCCCTCGCTTCTTTAAGCGCACATGCGCCTTCTTTCGTTTACCTTTTCTCATTCCTCTTATTCTCTGCACTTTCTAACACAATTGTAATAATGCCTGCGTATAACTATTACAAATGCACCAAGTTCCAGCATCCGTGTGCATAAGGAATGCAGTGCGAAAGATATCGTTTCCACTCAACAATATTCTCTACTCGTTATTGGTACAAAAATCGAGAAACGTAACATAGGTATATAACACGTTTACGCATAATAATTCTTACATGTATAAGAGTCATTACACCTTTCAATGATCACGTAATGTTGTGAGGAAATGAAACGAAATGAATGGGGATCGAAAAACGATATTCGATCCGTTGCATCGAACATCATCGTTCGCGCGACGTCTGCGCGTTTGCACTGCACAGCACCTAACCAAACGCCCGCTTATACGAAACGTCAAGTGGGCAAAATCTCGACTCACCGCACTTCTTATGCTCTCGAATCGTTCGAGATGCACGCAATCGTTCGAGAATCTATTGATGCACAGAACGAATCGTCGATACTACAGAGAAGAAACAAATGAACCAATGTCCCGAGGACAGTGCTCCGATGGTACCTCCCAGTCGTAGTACGCTCGCGAATCGAAAGACGCAATTAAAAGGGGATATCGGCGGCTTTGTCGCTCCTCTAAGTTGCCAGCAACTCTTTAATACCAGCACTAGAGCTCCGTCCACGGTACAACGTCCGTAATAGCCCTTCTAGAAAGTAGCTTGTTCCGAATACCTTCAGAGACTGGACCGGAAGTCTCCTCCGGACACTCGAAACTTTGTTGGTCGAAAGAAATTGGCATCTCTTAACTGACCGGAAACGCAAGGTGTGTTCCGGTGACAGAACATCCGCGAGACACAGTTAACAAGTAAGGCGACTCTGTTGTCGAAAAAACGCGCGACAACGCGATATTTTTACAATTCATCTGTCTCGCGATGCGACTGATGAAATAATCTCTCGCGATACACTCGTTTAAACGTGACGGCGCTTCTCGTTCGCATCGATCGCCTTGAAAAATAAAGTAAGGGATGATTGGATGGTAATAACTTTATTTAAATAAGTAAATAATTTAAGAAAAGGAAAAGAAATTATTGCTAGAAACTCGCAAGTGTAGTGTCCTTTGCTCGGAATAATAGTAAATGCATCGCGAAGCAGATGAACAACAATAAAAACACAGTATCGTAACCGCGCATCGCTTCGTGGTAAAAATCAACCGTCCCTCTTCTCCGTGTGTTTTAAATCGAACCGCCGTCGCTCGCTAACTCTGCGTCGCCGAAATGGCAGTGATTACAGCGATAGATCGAAAGTCGATTGTCGCGACTATACGAGCTCAAGCTTAGCGCGTCCCTCGAGACCGTTCTCGCCGCGAGAGACATTCCAACTAGTAATTCAGACTAAGGAACCGTTCTCCTTGACTCGACGCCGACCGGTTAAACGCGCGTTCGACCCTCGAGCATGCGAGAATCGAACCGCTTTGACAGTCATCGCTTCGCCGCAAAGATCGTTTCCGATTGTTCCAGCGTGGTCCGCGACCACGCTGTTTCGACACAGGGGGACAGCGTCCGATTGGTCGAATCGTAACGATATATCGAGATCGAGGCGCGTGGCCGTTGCTCTCGAATCGGAACGCGGTTTCGCGTACACGTGCGCTACCTAACCTAACCGCAGCGAATTTATCGTAGAATCGTTTGCACTCTGCGCCGCCCGGCTCGCATGCTTTTCTCATTCGTCGCTTCGTTTTCCTCTCGTGCGCTCGTTCATTCGCTTCTTTCATTGATCGCGACTCTCAAACGTCAAGTGTCACCGTGCGTTGTGCCTGACAGTGCGCGAAAACGAAACGAACACGAAACGTGAACAAAGAGACCAAGACTGAAGACTGAACAATATCATTAGCGATTCGAACACAGTCGCACACACGCTATCGATGTCGCCTCTGACGTGCACGTGTTCCGAACGTAACCTCGTGTCGATACTACAGTGAAGTTTAAAATCGCGGGTGGACCGTTCGAGTGATCGATCGTTCTCCATTCGAACGATAGAATCGAGCGCGTAGCAAATGGCGTCGAAACGTGAATCTGCGATCGAATTGTGTTTCCGTTCCCGTAATAGCAGCCTTTGCTGTTCCACAATCTTTTCGTTAAAACGTAATAGCCACGCGCATTCCCAAATCAGCGTGTATGTATATATATATGTATACATATGTGTCGTGTATTTATACATATATATAAAATGTATGTGTATATCACATCGCTATTCAACAATTTGCACAGCACAGCCAGCGACGCCATCTATTTACATCCCCGTCCGCATTTTGAATCCGGCACCAACGCTTATCGCTATTTAATTTTCTTTCTTTGTCACTTCTTAACACCAGTTCGAGGAAGAACTACGTTATAATAAATCTTTTTTTCTTTTTCGCTTTTTCTTTTTTTTCTCGAACAACAGCTCTCTCGACAATCTTTCGTCTATCATTTTTTTTTTCTTTCCTCTCTCTCCCATTCTTTAACGGTTATAATATATAAATTACGAAGCGAACATCTCGAGTATGTAACAGCGCGTTTTAGTCACTAATAAATGTTATGATAGCCGTGCACAATCTGAGCCTGTAGATTCTATAATGTAACAACGAAAAACGAATAGCCTTGAGGGTACAAACACGCCGACTATAACAAATTTTCCGTAAATTTTTCTTATCTAAACAACGCCTCACGATTTTTCTCCCCTATCACCAAAATGGCCGCCAGAATCGATTCGCCATATTGGGAAACAATTAACAATCAACGAGTATCATTCGAAATACAGGATAAATCGATTAAAAATTGCTGGATGGTTATCTACTTTTTACAACTATTCAGCAATTTATTGCTATCTTGTTATTTAAATCGGTAATCGTTTGTACAAGATCAAATTGTGCTGGTTAGAATGGTAACGTTTGCTTTGAGCAAAAGATCGTCCGCGATCCTAAATTCAAATTAGCTCTGCGTCGATCGCGAACTTAAATTTAGGAAAGCTTACGAACATTTTAAAATTCGAAGCTGCACAGCATCGTTGTGCATCCACTGTGCTCCGAGAACTCATCGGTAACATTCAAGAGTCAAGTTCGCCACGAGCTTGTTTTGAACACGCGCGAGCGTTCTTCGCGATTTTCGAATGCTCCTGATCGTCGAATCAAATATTCGATTCGAGGTTCGAGAAAAGAACTCGTCGAAACGTACTTACATTAGTTGTGAACCTTTCGTCTGCGTATTTATCATAAAACAATAGGAGGTTCGCGTGGAATAGCGTAAAAAAAAATATTTCAACGATACAGGAATAATCGTACAGAAGTATTTTCTATTATTCTCACGTTCCTTTGTATCCATAAAAAATTCTTAAGTTAACACACGATCGAGATATAACAGTAAAACGAACATCCATCGCATATCGTAAAAAATACGATAACACTAACCGATGAATTCGTCGAATTAAACCTACACTTTATTTACAAGTTGAACAAATCGAAACACTTGCATCTATCCATAAACTACGATAAATTTAATAAAAAATTATTCGAATATCACAAATGAAGCTCTAAATAGTAATATTTTCTGCGATATGCAACGTCTAGAATATCTTTCGAACAACCATTCGATTTGCTTAAAAAGAAAAAGAAAACGCGAGTCGAAATCGAGTATTCGATTTAATTTCGATCAAGAAATCGCTTACGCTCGCGCGCGCTTTACTCTCTTCACCGAGCACACACGCACACGCACGCCTCAAAGTAACAGGAAAATGGGGATAATGAAGGGTGACGAGTCTCCTTCCGATTTAGATCGGCAAAAATTGGTAAATAGAACAGTTGGGGAGATCGGTGTCGCGATTATTCGGCTGATAGAACGGAATTTATTACTCTCTTCTCCCTGATCGAGATCGATCTTTAACGAGAAGAAATTGGTACCACCACGAAGATGCAGGGACCAAGGAAGAAGACGAACAGTTTACAAAATTAAAAATAGTAAACGAAAAGTAGAGGAAATTTGTTGAAGGACTTTGAAAATTCACGAAGAAGAGAAAGAAAAATGACGAGCAAGAGGTTGTTACGGTATTGCAAAACGGAAGAAACCTACGTTAGGTCAGAACGATGAGGATGATGATTTCGCGACGATGAACGATGAGGATCGTTAGACGACGTAATAAAATTAATAATAATAATAATACAATATGATATATATATAATATAATAATCGTAATAATAATATTAATAATTAATAATAATAATAATAATAATCCTTACTGTGTATATCAATGACGATTATTCAACGATCATCGGTAAAATCAAAATCTGACAACTTCCTTACTATATATATATATATGTATAACGATTTTCAATTTCCTCCTAAAGTGGGGTGGGGGAGGTCTGCGGGAGGGAAGTATGTAGAGTTAGTATGAAAAAACGTGTACATATTCGCTGATGGGAACAACAGGTATAATACTATCAGTTAATTAATATCATCTCGTATAGTTAATAATAATCATAATAATGATTGGGTATACTTATGTTAGAGTGCTAAGTGTATTCATTTCTGTCTTAATATACATATTAGGTATATGTGTATGTATACCTGGTACGTTTTCATGGTATGTACAGTTTGCAGTCTCGAAATTTTTCATGGAAATTGGTAGACTGAAGGGATGACGATAGAACAGGGTTGTGTGTGTTTGTGTGTGTGTATGTATAATATGTATATAAGTTGCAATAATTAGATAGTATAGCGCGTGTCCGTGTGCTCCTCGTTCGTATCTGTATATACGCACGCACTCGTATATATACATATATATACGGATATTTAATATACGTATATATATAATCATAATTAAATTCATATATTAACTTCTTTTTTCTTCCGCTGTTTATCTTTCTTTTTCTTCTTCTTCAGCACACATTCTACATACTCGATTATTACTCGTAATTTCACTCGGCTTTTATTTTCATTTTTTTTTCTTTTTTCTTTTTTAATGGGAGGTACTAATTTTTGGGGATCCACGGCGGCATTCATTAGTGGAACACTTTTTGGCATTTTTTTTTGTTAGTCCCGCGTTGCTTCTCTCCTCTTTCTCTCTTTCTCAGGCACACAGATTCTTGCTCTCCGTCTCTCATTCGCTCGTGAAAGATTCAATCTCTGGTCTCCGGTAAGAAGCACACCCTCTTGCTCGCTGTGCCCTTCTGCGACGCGATCTTTTCCCCTTTTTTCACACGCACCTCCTTCCCCTTTATATATCGCGACTGTGTCTACGTTCACGCGTGCCTTCGCGTGCATTTTATTTTACTTTATCCTAATTTGTTGCTGCTGTTATTGGTCATCGACAAATTTTCTTCCTCGCCTCCTTCTATCTAGCTTGCTCGCTCTTTCACGTTTTCGAATATTAATTTCCCGCTACTAGTAAAAGGTAAAACGTTGGTCAGAGGTTGGTGCGTCGAAACGGAACGTTAAAACGATTCTCTGCTGATAACTTCGGTTCAGAGGACCGCGGTAGTATCTCAGACCCGATGGACAATTCTCGGGGATATACTTTCGATATCGTGTATTTTCCTCTTCTTAATTTACACTTAAAGCGCTACGTTACATTGCTTCTAATTACACATGTTCATCTTCTAATTACACATGCCTGTTACTGTTCAATCCAATATCCTAACACCTTTGGAAACTCGTACGAACCTAGAAATCTCATCGTTTTTAAAAAATCAGTCGATCGACGTTTAAAAAACCTAACATTTTACATTTTAGGGTAAAAAAAAAACCGAAATTTCGACACAAAAATCTCACAATTTCAAACGACAAGTCGCCTCCTAAAGTAAACGCGTTATAATCTTAGAATAAAGATTCTTTCATCGAATCCACGTTCTTTTTTCTTATTCGTGTAAAAAAGAAAGAAACTCCAGACGACCAAACGCTTCGCATTTCAATTTCTCATCCCTGTTATTCCACCCTTGACTCGCGTCAGCCCTCCTCGCCCCTTCGCTCTCCAGCCTCATTCTCCGACCACTCTCGCTTCCTTTCGTTCCGTTTAAATCTACGTCTTTCCACCCCCAGGTCGCTTCCCTCGCCGGTTAATCTTCTGAACACCTATACACGCCTGCGTGTGCGCGCGAAAACCAGTCTGACGGTGTGTGTTACGTGTACGCATCCGCATCCCTCGGACTCGACTTGGCACAAACAACAGAGTCTTTGTAAAAAAAGGCACTATTTTTGTAAAGCGAAACAGTCACGCGTTATATCACGTCTCGTCGCCCTCAGGATTCCCATCCCCGTCGCTATTCTTCTCCCTCGCGAGACGCGTGGCAAGAGGAGTCTGCGTTGTCTGGGCGAAATCAGTCGTTCGCTCGAGGCCATTTTTGTGTAGCGATATTGTCTAACCTCGCCATTTTTGTGTCTTTTTTTTACAATACATTGGAAGAATACTTTGTCGCTTTAATTTAACGATTTTCTTGGGTTTGCGAAATCGGAATCGATTTACTTTTGGGACAGTCGATTAGGCCACTTCTTTTTTGGAATACATTAGATACTGTATTCCTCTGTTTTAATGGTTTTTGTGACTTAGAAAATTACCAATTGGTAAAGTATCGATCTCAGAAATAAAACAGCCTCGACGACGGAACTAATCTCGCAACGCTCGCTTTCGAAACGCCTCTACGTCCGCGTCTATGATCCCCTCTTTCCCGTCGATGCCAGCCACCCCATGGAATCGAGTCAGAGCTACGTGAAACGTGAAAAATATCGTCGGGAGAGAGTTTGGCTGTGTTAATTCTATCACAAGCCCCGCGCGTGAATCGCGGTGGCTCAGCATCGGGTAACGCGATCGGCCGTACAAAATTCGCAAGGGTGCAACGCGAGAGATTCTAAACACGGAACAACCCTTGTGCCTCGTGATCACATCAACATGTATAAAAAACGTTTTGTCAGTCTTATTGTAGTTTTAGTGCAAAAAGCGTGTGTAGATTCTTTGGGGGGCCACGAACGTCCCCTCAACTATGAAACGTGCGACTGTTGCCAGTCTGGAAGCGCGTATCCACTCGTTGCGTATCCTTGTAGCGTATCGTCGTTGCGTGTCAACGTGGTCAACAAGTGTTGCATCGTTGCGTATCAGAATTAATTATATTGTATTACTGGATGACACGCAACAATGCAACGCTTGTTATTTGCATGGTACGCAACGATGATACGATAAGAAGATACGCAAGAAGTGGACACGCGCTTTAGAGTTGAATGGTACGAGAATTATACTGTTCGATTGAACTGGACGCTTCGACTGTACGCTATCGTTGGCTCTTTGTTAGCGATCGATTGAAAGCCTGTCTACGCGTCCCTTCTCCGTGGTTCACTTTGATATAGAAGGAATGTGAGTATCAAGATTCGTTCTTGAAGTTCTGAAAGACTATACGAGCATAAAAATGGCAGTTTAATTATTAATCACTATTAGTAGAAGATTCGAGTGCGACGAATTCGAGTCCCAGAAACGACGATTCGCCAGAATTTTAATCGACACTGTTCCTTCTTCTCTTTCCTACTATTTTTTTTTTCTTTTTTTAAGTTTCACGATTCGCGTCGATCGTCGGTGTTCGAGGTGTTCTGTTCCTCTGCAAAAATGGTAATTTGTAAACGTATACAAATGTCGGAACGTTGTGTACAGGGTGTATACAATACAATACGAGTATCAAAATTTTGAAAAGACGTATCCTAGTCGCGATCATGCGTCTTTGTTCCCCGGACGAGCGTCGAAGGCGAAAGAATAATAGAAAAGTAGAAAGTGGTCTCTTCTTTCGTGAGCGCCACATTGGCTGCGGGTCTGTACTCTGCTGGTCACAAGTTTGAGATCACTCTTTAGGATTTACTCGTATCGAATCTGTCAATGTCTTTTGTTTTCTTTTTCTTCAATTTTTCTTGAAACATATAGTGATCCCAAACTTTTGGCTAATAGCGTACGTCCTAGAACTCTGACGAACAACCTACTCCTCCACCATTACCGACACTATTGCTTTCATCTGTGTTATCTATTTTGAAATCATACATTCGCAGATTGCTTTGCTTAAAGTATTGCACTTAAATCGATTAATCTTTATAAGCTGCAGGTTGTTCGTCATTGTCCTAGAATACAGTGCAACTCCATGTATTTGAACATATCGAAACATAAGCTATTCATATAATTCAGTAATTCTTTCCATTATTTATAAATTTTACTGCTAAAGTGATATCTCCAGTCTTACTAGTCAGACACTCATGCAACAGTGGCACTGCACAGCGAGCAGTGACTCCAGTTTTACTAGTCAGACACTCAAGCGACAGTGGCACTGCACAGCGAGCAGTGACTCCAGTTTTACTAGTCAGACACTCAAGCGACAGTGGCACTGCACAGTGAGCAGTGATTGTAATCTTACTAGTCAGACACTCAAGCGACAGTGGCACTGCACAGTGGGCAGTGATTGTAATCTTACTAGTCAGACACTCAAGCGACAGTAGCACTGCACAGTGAGCAGTGATTGTAGTCTTACTAGTCAGACATTCAGGCGCGTGACGATGCGTAAGTAGATACAGTCACTTTCCACCAGACCACTGTGCAGTAGACAGAGTCAGGCATTTCTACTAGCGCGACCAGTAGATCCAGTGTCACTACTCGCATTCGCTTTACAGACACGTAAAATCTAAGATTTTAAAAATTTCAGAAATTCAATTGAACAATTATGCACTCGCTGAAACTTTTATTCCAACAAATGGAGTTTCACCGTAACCCACCCCCCAATGAGTCTTTTCATCATCGACAAGTAGAGAAAATCGCGTCGTTTGTTCGTCTCATCCGCCGATCGAAGAACGGTATTACAGACTGGATATGTAGACCTGTATTTTCTGCGACGAGAAGGGAAACCTTCTTCGACATTGGCCTTTCTCTTTTCGAATTCTAAGAATTTCACGCATTTCGTTCATTTTCGACTCCAATGGTGGAAACAAATGGAGACCATTAGCGGTGATTGTTATTAGCAAAGCGTGTTTTCCCTCGCGATACAGTTAGTATACGTAGGTTTCTATCGGAGATACTGGTGGTTAGTTTTCTTATTTCACGCTGACTATGTGTTAGATTGTTCGCGTTAACTTTGTTGGGGAATTTTTAGTTTGATTATTGTCGGAGACTGCGTCAATATGTTCCTTCGCAAGAAAGACACAGTAGGCGTGGTTATCGTAAAAGTTGCTCGGTGCGGGTGGAGAAATTTGACGAGTCGTATCGTGTTTTGTATGGAATCGTGGCTTTTATTATTGTATCATTAGTCGAGAGTAAGCTCGAGTCTCCTCCCTCAAACAAAACAACTTCTTTAATATCTAACTGTAGTATAGATATAGTTTAGTGTCGATCGTATCAATCCGACGTACCTATATAAATATATCTTGAAAGACGCTTTTATTACAAAGTTACAGTTGCATTCGCTAGATCGAGACAGATACAATTATTCCAACGCCGTCTGGCTTGGGCCGCCATATTGGAACGGGGGGTGATCGTTCTTCGTTCGCATCACGTTTCTACTTTTATTTCTTACAGAACATATTGACACAATCCGATTAAATTTCGCTCGGTTAAAAAATTTGGAATTGTAAAAAAAAAATAGAATAATCAGAAAGCAATTCTCTCGTCTTCCGTTCTGGCAGTGAAATTGCACTTACAAAAATTCAACGCGTACCGTTCTGTCGTCGCAGAGATAAAAAACAAATCTTCAACCCTCCATCTGCGATCTAACATCTCTATTACACCATTCGAGTGAAATTTGGTTCGCTAGCTTTATCTTAAAAAGTTTTCGAAAGCTTGAAGAATCGGACCAGCGCGAGAGACCCTCGCGAGAAGATTGCAGACAGAGGGTTAACAATCGTACGGATCGCAGCGACATGAACAACGAGGAAAGCTCTCGTCCGCAGCTCGAATGCTGCGTAGAAGAGGAGAACCAATTGCGTCGACGCAAAAAAGAGTTACGCGTTCTCCGAACGGCGACACGGTGGACGACTTTCGAACGCGCGCGGTGCCCTCCTTTCTCCCCCTCTCACTCTCTCTTTCTCCTCAGCTTTCTCGATTCTCCTCGTCGTGACTTTTCCTCCTCCGCATTCTCTTCTCCCGCACACTCTCTCGCTCTCTTCCTTCCTCCCAGCCGCCCCCGCGTTCTTTTCTTCGTCCTCCGCTCTCTCTCCCGCCATTCTACTCGCCTCCTTCCAGCCTGGAAACCGTTTAAGTAGAAAAAAGAAAGCGTCAAGAACGAACGAATCGTTACGCAGACATTGACACAGCCAAATCTTTGTTTAAAACGTCTCCCTGTTACCCCCGTGCCGTTTGCCCCGACGCACTCTCTACCACATCCCCTACGCTCCTCGCGCCGGGCTCTGCGTCCTGGTTTCGAGGACAGGCCTCTTTGAAATCCTACTTTTACAGGGAAGCAACTCGTCCGCTCCACCCTGGCCAACCACCCACCTATCCCTCTCACGTTCGAACAACCGAACCCACTTGAACACTTGGTGGATATTGCGTTGTGCGTGCACCGGACGAATCTCGTCGCGCGACCTTCAAAGTCGAGGATCGCTCGGTCGCCACCTGCTCCTCGATTGTTTACGCTTCTCTCTCTCTCTGATTGATCGCGTCTACTCGTATTTTAGAAGCTTCTTCGTCGAAGTATTACACGTGTTTTTTTGTTTTCAACGAATTGTCGTATTGGGTGGTCTTGGAAATTATTTCTACTTGTACGTGTTTGTGGTTCAGTTTAGCTGAAATGGTAAGGGATGCAAGATGAACTGACGATCCGAATGGAAACGATGCTTTTTAACAATTATTTTTTCTTTGCGGAAGTATTGCAGAGTGAACGTTGAAAGTTTGTTCTCTAATCAAAGAGATATCTCATCATTCTCTTTGCCAATGTCTTTCAATAACAAACCCTTTATTTCTAATATTTCCATCATTTCCATTTCATGTTTCAATTTTCTCGACCGTACGACAATTAAGCAAGAAAGAACATTTTCTCTGTTCTCCTTTTTTCTCAAACAATCGTCCCTGTTATTTCGCTCGCTTTGCTTTTCGCAAAAATTCGATTTTGGACAATCGCCAATTGTTCCATGGAGATCGAGGAAGAAATCGAGGACGGTGGAACCGAGCGAGGATATGCAAAATTATTGGGCTGACGCGATGGTCCCTCGAATCCGAATCGAAAGCCGATCGAGAAAGCTCGGCACGATTTCGTGGACCGGTCCGCGCGTGTGAATCGTGCGGCGAGTCGTCCGGTTCGTCGCACAGAATCGAAACGTAGCCCGTTTGGCCGACTAATGTACACCTCCCTCGATCGATCCTGGCCGATCCAAGGCCAGCCAGGGAACGATCCGCCTATTAAATTTGCCTACTGTAACGAACACTGGCTCTCCGTGACTTCTGTACGAACGTTTGCGTGTACGTATGTATATGTGGGTGTGCGCGCGTATGTTTGTACGTGTGTGTCCTGTGTGACGGTCGTGTAACACTATTTGGGGGAGGAAACGATCATTTTCTCCTAACTGGTTCGCGTTTACCTCCCTCCAACAATCACGACTCCTCCATTTCCTCCTGACGTCGAGGTCGTTCTGCGTTTGCAATCGGCTGCAACCGTCTCGTTTGGTAAAAATCTCTGAATAGAAACATACGTGGTCGTTCTCGTTCGCGTGTGTAATCGTTTTTGCGCGTGTCATCTTTGTATATGTATGTATATATATATACATATATATATATGTAATAGTTCATCGCATCGTATTTTGTTAATTTCTTTTCGCCCCCGGTGGGTGCATGTACAAGAATGAGAAATAAAAGTGGAAAGAAAAACGCCGCGTGCCTCCCTCGTTCAGTCCGTGGTTCACATCTACATGCGATAGAGATGACAATAATATAATAATAATAATAATAAAAATAATAATTACTATAATAATAATAATTATAATAAAAATAATATTAATAATAATAATGATAGTAATAATTATTATAGTTTCATATATATATAATAACTTTTGTATGTATATATATATATATAGTTTCTATATACACAAGGTGGCCAATGAATTATTACACCGCTCGTTGAATGTTTTTTTTTTCTTTTCTTCCTATTCATTTGGATCTCCACTCGTAACGCCTCGAGTTCCTCCATATGAAAACATCACATAAATTACGTTAGAGACCAACAACGTTCTAAGATCGACTTAAAGTTCCAGATCTCCCATAGCCAGCCCTAACCAATCTTTCTTTTTACCAAACCATTTTCCATGGTCGCACATTTATTCTTTGCTTCATTTTCTTTTTTTTTTTTAATTATCTCGTACTCGTTGCTCGTTCAACGTACGCACGAGCCGTGTAACGTAAAAGAATCAACTGCTCTAAACCTATCTCTGGTTCTCCACCTCCCGCATCCCTTAAATTTTTCCCGAAGTCCTCTTCAATCTTACTTCTCCCTTCTACACCCTCGTTTCTTCCCTTTTTTCCCATCGCTCTCCTCTTACCACAAATCGATCAAAATTCGCAGCCTATATATATATATATGTTTATGTATATGTTTATGTATATGTATATATGTATATGTATGTATATGAACGGTCGTTTCTCGCTCGATATCCCTTACGCAGTTTACAGCGTCCGATAATAAAAAGTACTAAGTGGTAGAGACGTAGTTATGATAATCCATATAGAATTAGCAGCAGCTTGTCCATCTTACCAGCTAATGGGGGGGTTTCTTTTAGGGGGGGGGGTATGGGGGCGAATATCGTCTTATCAGCAGTAGATTGTTCAGCGGTAATAAAAAGTAGAAAGTAAAATCGTGGATAGTCGCTATAAGAACGATTAAAAAGTTCCACCCTTCCTCATCGTGTTTCATTCCTCCGCTTTTCGCGTCTCCTAAACCTAAGCGTGTCCACGCGGACGATCTCCGCGACGTCCACGGGGGTGTAACCACACCCTCGACGTTCGTTTCCCGTGTCCGCGTTTCGATCCTCCGTTTCGCGCGCGAGAAATGGTTTCGTCGTACAAATGTGTCCGTTTGTGAATTGTTTTCTCCGGTTTTTTTTTCATTTTTTTTTCGTTTTTTTACTTTTTCGTTCAGTCGGTTACCGCGACGTCTCGACGTCGCGTCGATTTTTCTGTAGAAAAAAGAGAAGAGAAAAATAAGAAAAATGCCTCTCGTCCAGTCGCTCGCGTCTCGTTCACCCTCTCGCGTGGGGGAGCCCACGCGTGCACACGCACCTATACGTACACACACACACACACGCATATGCACACACACACACACACACATACACTGCTCTATCATTATACCCTTGTTGCCGCAAGAAATTAAAACGAAAGAGTTCGCGCGTTCCTCCCTTTTCTTTTCTCGTTCATGCTTCCTCCCTTCTTATTCCACGTGATAGCGTGATATATGCATATGTATATGTATATATATATATATATGTATAAAGTCTCTACGCGTACAATCTTATGTATAGTGTTCGCCAAGTCTATTGGTGACGCGTCCGTGCGCGTTTCTCGACGCCAGCAGCTAGCGGATACTGACGGGAAACCTCCCCGACGTCCCTTTAACCCCTTCGTTTCGCTTTGGTCGCCGGTTCCCTGCCTGTCTGAGGTATTTCTATTCTGCGAGATGCTTGTGTACAATTAATAAAAATAGTCGCTAATCGCGTGTCAATTAAAAAATAGCAGCATCGATGGCTGGCAGGTGGTTCTGAAAAGACTCGCTGGCGCAAACCGGAATCCTTTAGGTTTGCTCGATGAGTCGACTCGAGAAGATGTTCAACACGTCCACTCGTGGTTCTGCTCGCGCGTATACACAATCGTGGAACGTTTTTCTATCAGGATTATCTTTCGTCCGTTCGAGATGAATTTTCTTCGAAATTTCCTCAAAAATTCTAGTAACTTTTACACACCGTTTGCTCGCGAACCGGCTTCTCCAACGTTCAGTTTAGACGACGCCAATTTCCATGCAACCATCTCGCGTGATTTTTAACGCGATGACACACGAGACACGCATCTCGTCCCATCCTGCTTTCCCAAGTTCAGTGGGAGACACTTGGATACCTATGCCTACGTGTGCACCGCCTTACGCCCGTTCTTGCCCCAAATTGCGTGTTCCTTCATCGACAGAAAAGGCACCGTCTAAACGCGGCTCTACGATTATCAAATCCTCCACGCGTGCGATCATCGTTGAGTAAAAAAGTGTTCGAAAGAGGCTCGACTCTCGTTTACCCAAGATCTTAACGCGCTCCGTGCTGACACGCTCGAAACCAGATAAGAAAACTACCGCGGAAGCTTCGTTCGATCCCGAAGGGTGCCTCCGCTTCTTCGTCTTAACTTCCTCTACGAGTTCCGTCTCAACGTTTGGATTACTTACTTCTAATTACTTGGACACCCGATCGCAAAACGCGACCACGCGAGCCGCGTTGTCGCGCGACGACGATCAGCACCGAGCGCGTTAAAACGGAGGGCTACACGCGCGGAGGAGGCTCGAGAAGCAGGCTCGTCTGTATTTCGTGGAACGTTCCTGCGCCAGCGGGGCTGTCTTTTCACCGCCACCGCCAATCGCACGATCATTGTCGGTCGAACGACCAAAGCGTCCTGGAAAAATAAACTTTCGCACGCGAAACTCTTTCTCTCCCTCCCACCCCTTCTCTCGTACGCTTTCTGGTTCGCGTTTCGCGTGTCGGCCTTGGGCGAAACGAGAGGCAAAAGGGATGAAAACCTCGACGACGATCGTTTCCCGTTAGCGCTGCGAGGCCGTGTCCAGGCGCGTCCGTCGACGACGAGCCGAATCCAGTCGTGGATGTGGCGGCGGTTGAAAGGGCGGTTCTTCGTCTCGCGGCGAGCTGATTCACTTGGGCACGCGGTAATAGCGCAACACCAGGTAGCCGAGGGTGCGGAACACGACCAGGAACGCCAGGAGGACGGCGGTGTTCGCCCAGAGCGGAAGACCGGAACCCCTCGAGCCACCCTGGCTCTCCAGGATCGCCGACACCGGTATCGTCGTCGAGTTTCTGCATTCCGTGAACTTGCTTGGCTGCGAGCATCTGCGATTCAAAATGGAGAACGTGCTTTTCAATTATTTCGATCGTTTTCCTTCTTCTACTTTTCGATCGCATTCACGAACCACGTGTTTGAATTTGCGTTTTCTTAAATAACGTTTGATTAGAAATTTACACGATATAATCAACTCATCTCTGAGGAGACATCAGAATTAGTGATCATGGAGATTAAATTTATTCCACCGCAACTTTTTCAGAAATGCATGCTTCCCTCAAGATCTCTATTGAAATGGAAATTTTCTATTGCTGGTAGCCAATGTTCCAGATGACGCCAAGTACAAACAGTTAAACCATATTTAATTACAAATTCTACTCTATATAATATTTAGTGTATTTTAGAAATTGTGTAATAATAGATTACAAATTTGGAATGACACAAATCTGGAACTAAAAACGGCGACGCACCAAAAGGAACAACGTAGAGAAATGGTGGGCGCGATAGAGAACGTGGAATCGAACGAATCATTCATAAAAGCAGAATATCCCCCAGCGAGATTCAAGTCCGACTCGAAGCGAGTCAACATCGAAAATTCATCCATCTGCCCCGCTACGAATTCCTTATTCTTGCCCTCGGAATTATCCGACAATCTGCGCAGAAATTGGAGGGACCGATTCCGACTGATCCGATTAACGCGTTCCCGCGGATCGTTGAATAGAATATGACATCGGATCGGTGAATTTCACGCTGGCCAAAGTGCCGTGGTCTGAGGCAGTTAGACTTTGGACAGTGAATGATGCATACACGGTGTCACGGTTGAGCCTCGTTCGTCATTTATGCCACGACGTTTCTTTAATGCAATTAAGCAGCGCGAGCAGCCAGCAGGAAGTCGATTTTCGGCTTAGACCGCCGCGTTTTAAGCTGTCCGACGGGCTCGAGTAATTAATTTTGCAATGACAGACCGTCTGCTCGCGGTGGGGGAAAAGCGCGGTCGGAAAAGTCGAAGAAGCTGCTTCGTTGGGATTCGCTGGTGAATTGCAATTATCATGGAGATATTATCGTATACGTACGTTGCTTTCTGGATTTTCTAATAGTGATACACTGTGTACGGAACTTAGTGGTCGGATTAGGACAATACTAATACAATAGTACTATGCAAGTCGTACGTTTAAAAAATTTGTAAAGTAAGAGTATTTAAACTATGGTAAAAGAACAAAATTTAGACACAAAACGCAGTAACGCAGTGATTGTGACGCGATACGCGTTGCAAACCTCCACAACGGGTCAATGACTCACTTCTACTTCGTTTATGACTCATAATCATCTACGAGTAGTACTTTTTTCACTTACGTGATCGGCTCGCCGACGCCAAATTCCAGGATCTGCATGTTCTGATACGCATAGTGGACCATGCTCGCGTATCTGGCCCACGCGAGCCATGGCGGAACCGCTGTCGCCAAATAACCCCCGAGGAGTTGCGTCGCGAGGGTGTAGAGCGCGGACGCGGTTATGCTAACCTGGAGGTCCAAACAGCACGCGCCAACGAAGAATCCCACGCTCTGAAATCATTAGTTGGACATTTTCTTTGAGTACACCGCGTGAGACTATGGTTGACGCAAAGGGTTACGCTTCAGAAGGGTTAATCCAAGGGTGAACAGTCCTAGTTTATAAATAAGGGAGATTTCTTTTAGAAGTTTGAATGATTGTTCAATGAAACTCAGAAATGGGCTGATAAATATTTGCAGTTCGTTTGTTGCAATTAGTATAAATTGAAAAATACTATTAGAATCTGTAAACATTGTCGCTCGTCAGACACAATCGACTTGTCAGTTCGGTCATCGCTAAATTTACGGAGATCGATTGCAGACAAGCATATTGCGAAACGCGCGAGTTACTCATTCCTCGTTTCCGTCAATAGGTAGGTGGTTTTGAAAGTAAATCGCGGCCGCGTTTCATGCTACGATGGCTTAGTATTGACCGTAGGTGGACAGTGTCGAGGGCTGAAACCGCGAAATTCTTGCTGTTTCCGTTTCTCTTAGCAGCGACAAAAAATTCGTCCTGATTGCTAAAGATCTACGTGTTTCACGCACCATTGCCGCCATTGATATGTACCAGTAATTTAACGAAAGCAAAAATTCAATTTTACTTTATCTAATACCTAATCAGTGCCATTTTTTTAACCCTTCATGTTTAAGGAAAGAAATCGCTGTTTATAGTTGACATTTGGAACTTTCAAAATTTACACTTTGTAGTTATATACATAATAGTAAAAAATGGTAAGCAAAGGCCATCCAAGTGGACTTTGAAACGCCTCACACGTGCGCTTTAACCCTCTGCTACCCCAATTTAAAGAAGAAGTCACTACTCACAACCCTAGCTTCAAATTTCCAAACTTTCGCATACAATAACACATATCTGTAAGTGCATAAATATAATAATAAAAAGTGCTAAGTAATCAAAACGAGTCGCGTATATAACAAGTGGTAGCAAAGGGGTTAATTTTAGTTACCACCATAACTGAGTCAACCTGAACTATTTTTTGTATAACAAACTTAACGTGATATATATACGCGATAATATGACACTAAAGGAATAATAAACCATGAAAATCATTCCACTTTTTTGTTATACATAAAGAGAAAAGTGGAAGGCGGTGACGTACCTGCGCGACGACTGTGTTGAGTAACAGGAACGCCAGCAGGGTGATGAAAACTGCCGGACTGTGGAAGCCCAACATCGGGTAACTAATGATATGGTAGACCGCGGGCAGCGTAATCGTAAGCGGCAGCTCGCCGACCATTTTCGCTAGGTAATAGGCCGAGAGCCGATACGATCCTGACAGCCGCTCCTTGTTGATAACCTCGCGTTCTGGAGGAACTGGAACAGAAGTTTCGTCCTCGTTAATATGAGCGAACGTTCGTGGAGACACGGTTAGAGTTTTGATCAATTCTACTTGCTGTAAACTATTCGTCATCAAGCTACGAAAATTATTATTTGTGATGCTACTAAAAAGAATGGGAAATGGATGATTAGATGCATTTGGAGAGGTAAGGGTACAAAGTTTCTGAGCAAATGTTAAAGCTACACAGTGAAAACATTGATAGAATCAACCCACGCGATAAGAATAACATAGTTTCACCCCTATTCAAAAAAATTACCAGAAAAAGGAAGAAATAATACTCTGACCCATCGTCGACTAAACTCTGAAGAATTCTCAGAAAAATCCTTCAGAACCATATCCCAAAGCATCAATCTACTAATACCAAACATTCAACCCCCAAATAAGAAGCAAGAAGCTAGCAAAGACACCGAGGAGCAACTGGAAGCTTCTCCCTGAAAGATGGAGGCGCTAGAAAGGGGATGAACAGCAGAGAGGATGCAAGAAGATGGCTCGATGGAAGCGGGAACCGAAGCAGAATGTTATAGTCAGTTTTACAGCTTGTCGGAGCCGAGCAACGTCCGTTTCTCGAGTCCGTTTTCGAAGCTGCAGTCGTTTCGCTTTCTGCCCGCGGGGGATGAGGGTCGTCGACTGTAAAACAGCGCACGCATGCGACTACGGTCTACGTCAGAGAGTTACGCGCCTCCTGAAATAGTCCCGCGCCTATTAACTCTTCCGTTTTATCGTTTACTGCCCTTTGTTCCCGGCGATTTGTCACCTTTGCCCGTCCTGTTCGTCGGTTCTCGCCGGCTAGGTGGCCGGATAGAGATCTTTACTGCGTTTTTCACTGGCAGAAAAGGGTTTGGCCGCGACGGGAACGGCCAGACGACGAGGTCCGTTAATTTCCGTCGAGATTAGATTGCGATTTTCTGTGGTAGCGCTCTACTCGATAATGAATGCGGTTTGGCCGATTCGTTTTGGAGTTCCTCGAGTGTCTTCCAAGTGTTCGATGCTTTAATGCGAGTGCTGGAATTTTTATGGGTTTCTTGCCTCGGCAGGCTTCTGATGGGTTCCGAGGTGTTTGCAATTTTTCATTCGAGTAATTAATATGACGGGGCTTGCTGGATTTCTGATTGCACGAAAAACTGCAGGATATTTTCAAAATTGAATATTATTCTTCTGGAAGACATTACTTAACTCCTTCTTTAACCTTGCAACAAGAAGACTACTACTTCCACAACTACCACAAACCAAATACACCAACCGCAATTATCAACTATCTTCCCCACAGCTTCAACAATAACCAATATCCCGCGTCTCCCAAAAGTAAACGAATTCATTTTAACCACATTTCTCCATCCAACTTTATCTCCGTATTGTCTCGCGGAGCAGCAGAGAAGACGCGTTCGCTTCGTCCCATTACTCACCCCTAACGCTTCGAACCCACACGCGATCGAACCTCCAAAGAGGAGGAAGAGAAAAAGAGAAAAGAAAAAAGAGAGGAACGTCGTCTCGATTCGCTTGGCCAACGAACTCCTAACCCACCCACCGGCGGGTGCATCGTCGCTTCACAGTCTGAGACCCGTCACGGTCATTTCGAGCTCGAGCGGCGAGCCACGACAAAAGGGCCTCAATTACCGGATGGTAACTGGGTCACGGCGCGACCTACATACTAACGTTCTTGATTGACCGTTCCTCTGGTCCTTTGCAAATCTTAGCGATGAAAAAAAGAGCGGCCGCGTTCGACTGAATGGCCAGAACGTCACGTCGTCGCCGGTCAATTAACCAATCTACCTCGTATCTGGCTGGCTCGCGCGTTGCGCAACTGGCCCTCGCGACCGCACCACCTGAAAACTTTCCATCGGTGCCCGTCGTCCCGAGGATACTTTTTCCCTCCGCAGCTTTTCGCGGCTGCTGCGCGCGGTTTCGTCGATTCGAGGGCTCCGTCTGGGGAAACTCGACGGACGAGGGTGAGTTAAGGAGTTCGCGTGGGAGTTTGGTAAAAAGTTTGGACGTTTGCGAGGGGTGGCAGTCGGAGCTCGAGGTTTCGTGGACGGTCGCTTGTTTCAATTAATTGGAGTCGATTTAGCGGTGAGAGTAGTTTTTGCGAATTATCGGACGAAGCGTGACGATTCAATTTCGCTTGGTATCGATCTGTGCTCGCGTTAATCGCGAGTGGTCTCTATTTTAAGGTAACGTTGCGCGAATGTTGGTTGTTTGCGGGAAATTCGGATTCGAGACGGCTCTTTGGAGGGGAATTTGTTAAGGATGCGTCGAGGGAATATTTTTGGGCGTTGCCAGATGGGTGTCGTAAATTGTTAGTTCGTACACAGTTCCCGCTTTCTAAGAATCCAGATCAAAGTTCGAAAGGGAACGAACGACTTACAACTGGAGAGCGCACCAAAGTGCGCGAACAGCATCCAGTACGTGGTGCTGAAGAACATCCAGCCTTGGATGTCGTGAAGTGCTGCTTCGGTTCTGGGAAGCCTTAGCCACAACAATCCAGCGAGCAAGCCGAGGGCTATCGTTTGCAGCCAATTCAGACGAGACAGCATTCGTGGCCGTGCCTCTTGAAAGTTTCTTTCTGATAATACCTGGAACAATCCAGCGCGATCTTGCGTCTTAAATGTGCAAATAAACATTTGATCGTGAACGTTTCTTTCAATTTAAATTGCGTTCGAGCTTGGAATTTTATCATGCTGGCCCAAAAATTAAAAACACTAAAAGTCCTACGTGTCCCAAACTCTGCGACCATCTTCGAAATCCCTACTCCCTCAAAAGGAAACATATCGCGACAATAATAAATTGATCTCGAAACGCAGCAATTTTCTAAATTAAAGAGAGATCAAGTGGCTCGAGAAAACGACCTAAAAACCAAATACCGCAAAGAACTAATCACACATTGACGTAATCGCGTTTATTTAGTTAATACTCCGTAATCTTATCTGCGAACTGAAGCTAGAATCGAATTGCTGGAATCATCCGCGCTTAAGTCGAAGTCACACAATTTGCTTGGCTCGAGCGACTCGATGGACTCGCTGGAAACGAAGACAAAGCGAATTCGTTGCGACAATCGTTCGTCGAACGGAACACGTTGGCTTGGCTGTCCACGCAGAGGCGAGCCGTGTAATTTCGCCTTTAAGCCTGGTTATTAATCGACGCGCCCGCGAACGACAGAAACGCGCTGCCCCCGTGCTCGGCAATGTCACAATGCAAGGTTGCCCGCTACACCTCTTTGGCGCAGCTCAATTATATCAGCCGGCCGTGAGGAAATAGAACGCGAAGTTTCACAATGCTGCTTCCGAAGGCCCCTTTTAAATTGCAACTGCAAGCGAGCCGCTTAACCGTGTAACGAGCCACCGGCTCGATATCGTTAATTACTCAATTAAATGGCAGATCGACCGGATCCATCGACCCGAGCGTATCGCGTACACAGAAAACAAGCGCGCCGTCCTCGCCTGGCGTTCTAATCGGCTCTAGTCTTTTATAAACTCGTTCGATGGTCTGCGTTTGAACTGCGATCGATGTGTTTTCTGCATTTTTAGATACGATTATTAAGTTTAGTAATAACGAATTATTGTTTGGAAATTATGTGAGTCTCTCTATGAGTCTCGCTTCTATGCAACTGTACCTGACATTCTAATGGTCCATCTTCCATGAACTCATTTGATGGGCTGCATTTGAACTGTGATCGACGTGTTTTCTGGATTTTTAGATATGATTATTAACCCTTTGCACTCGACTGCTCCAGGACGCTAACAATAGAAATTATTGCTAAGATAGCAATCTCTGATCGATATTTTAGCAATAGTTTCTATTGCTAACGTCTCTCAGCAATAGAAAATTTCTATTTCAATAGAAAACTTGAGCGAAACGCATTCCCCAAAGAGTTGCGATGGAATAAGTTTGATTTCTGTAATCACTTCCTCTCAGAGGGGACATCAGCATTGATTAGCGATTGCGGAGGACAAACTTATTCCACTGCAGATACTTGACAAATGCATAATCAAAATAAATGAGAATGCTTCCAAATTTGTCAAAGCTACCATCGTTACTACAACAACGCGAAGATACAGTATAAAACATATAAAAATAATTCTATTTATACATAAAATACACACCCATTATACGAGCACATATAATAAAAGATTCATGGCGCCACGGACGATCCATATAAAATTAGCGCGGCACTCAACCTGTTAATTAAACTAATCAACTGTATCGATCCAATAAATTATTTGGCGAACAGGTCCAGCTCTTGGCTCTATTTCTGCAATTCGAACGCATCCAACGATCTCGCAGCGTACATCGTGGCGCAAAAGTATGCTCGTCTAATTGTGATAAGTGATTTGAAGAAAACGTGGAACGCGTAAGCAGGAGAGGGCGAAGCTCTCCGCGACTCGTCGAGCTGAAAAAACGATGTCAGAGCGGCGAGGGAAATAGTTCAGACGGGTAAAAGTGATGCAAGTGGCGAGATGCGTTCGCGCAAAGTCCCGCCACGCCGAACGAGCATACCGGTCGCGGTAATTATCCGGATATGGCGAATCGCGTAAACGCGACCCAGTTCTCTTTTCTAAGCGGCGCGATCCTCTATCGCGACGCGCCTCTCTTACTTTTATCTTTTCGCGCCTCTTATCTGAACCGCTCGATCCTTCTTCTTTCTCCTCGAGGTTAATAACAGTTTGCATCGGACGTGGAACGATTTTCAGGACGATCTTATCGTACGATCGTATCTTTTATGGAATTTCGAAACTTTGAGAGATGTTTGAAGGGTGGTTTCTCATGTGGCGAGTTTTGGATGTCCGCCAATTTAATCTATAACTTTGACGTTACATGTTTAACCCTTTGCACTCGGCTCCTTTCGGAAGTTAGCAATAGACACTATTGCTAAGATAGTAATCTTTAAAACGCATTTCTCAAAAAGTTGCGATGGACTACGTTTGACTTCCGTAATCGTTAATCAATGCTGATGTCTCCTCTGAGGGGACATTCGAGTACAAAGGGTTAATACAAATTATTTTTAAATTGTGGAGTAGATAACCTTGGAGACAAGGTTAGTAGACTTAACCCTTTGCACTGGACGCTTTCTCGGAGGTTAGCAATAGTTTCTATAGAAAGCAATAGGAACTATTGTCAACGTCTATCAGCAATACAAAATTTCCATTTCAATAAAAAACCAAAAGTTGCAGTGGAATAAGTTCAATTTCCGTAATTACTAATCAATTCTGATGTCCCTTCAGAGGGGACATCCGAGCACAAAGGGTTAAAAAGAAGAACACTTCCTTCTTTTCCTCTTCTTTTCTCACAGCTTCGCAATCGAAGAATTTTCAAAATTGCTCTGGATGCGTTTCGAAGCAAAAGGAATCGTATTAAGCCAAAGAACGAACGAGAGAAATACCAGGGGCACCTTGAATCTTATCTGGAATGCGTTACACCTAGCCAGAGATAACCGTCGAGGACTCGCGACACGAATTTAACGATCCCGTTCGAACTCGAATCCTGATGTCATTCTCATTTCCATCTCTATTATCTAGCGCGTGCCAGATAACTCATCGAAATTTTCATATTACAATTGCACGCTCTATTAAGCGTGCAATGCGATCGAACCGTTTGATCTCTCCTTCATCGGACTATGACCGATTCCCTCTCGCGTTACAATTAACTCCAACCGTTCGTCATTGTTAACGATTTCTTTCGTCCAAACATTGTGACATTACCGTTTTTACTCCACCTTATCTGCTGTTCTAAATTAAAAATGCTACCGCGTTTCCTTTCTGTTTCTTTCGATTTTTTTTACGGATAAGTTTTTTCAGTTTCACGAACCGTGAATGCCACACTAACAATCGGTTCGCGGCTGTAATTGCAACTGTTGCAATTTTTAAACTAAACGCCAGCGCTCTGCTGTCGATGTAGATGAAAATTTTGAAAGAAACGTTCTACAGTTTCTATTCAAATAAAATTGCAACGAAGATTGAGAGGGTGTCGTGACGGAGCCAAGCTGATAACTTAATTTCCCCCACTTTATTTCTTTTAAAAGGCTCCTTCTCATGGTAGCTCGTGAATTATTCAACGCGAAGTAAAGGATTTTTCTATATCCCGTCGAAGCAGATGCTGGGGAACACTCTGCATGCTGCAGCCTCAGCGTCTAACCGCTGGAACGTCCGCAAAATGGTACTCACTTTGAATTGCGACCAGAAACTGGTGGGCCACTGCCAGGCGTAGTCGTCGTCCGCGGAACTGGCACTGCTGCTGGCATGGCTTTGTGTGTCCAACCACAGTGTACGACCTTCGTCTTCCTTCACTGTAAATCATCAACGGAATGAAAGGGTTAGAGATGCTTCGTCCCTCTTTCGACGTTTCCCATCAGGAAACGTCACATAAAAAGGGAATCAGCGGATAAAGAAAGGGCGAAAACGACGGATATCGCGTGAAAAAGTCGCAATTTTTAAACTGAGCACGCTCAACCCTTGATTTACGCAAATATCTTAATAATTCGTCGACAATTGATTCTCGCTTAAAATCAACCCCTTGCACTCGACGACCTTTTCGATGGCACATCATTTTCTCCACTAATTTCTACACTAATGCAATCGATCTCGTTTCTCAACAGTTGAAAATCAATTTCACCTCCCAAATTCATTTTTGTGAGGCTTCAAAACTTAAAATTAGTCGATGAAAAACTCGAGTTCCTGTATGGAACGTCGTGGCGACTGAGAGTAACCTGTCGAGCGCAAAGGGTTAAGATTTTCCAACGAATTTCGTATCAATAACCAGAAAGGAAAGTACAGATCGCAAAACGTACGAGAGCGCACACGTTGCTATACAGAATATTAACACGTCGACCGCATCGCCTCGAGGGGTTGTTCCTTTTCGAAAGCTATTATTAACACATCCGGAATTTAAAACAAAGTCGATACTATTCCCACGACGTGCAATGGATGAAATACAGCCTGCATCGGGCTAATAATAATTTCGCGAGGCAGGGCTCGGTATAAATCAAGGGAGCCCAACGCGGGGTGGAATCCCCGCGAAAAATCCCGATTTCTATGCCGCGCGCGATCGTAATTTATAATGCGCGTAAATAAAGAGCAGAAACGCTGGCGCTCGATCGTTCCTCGAGAACCGTTTCTTCGACGTTCGGATGCGCCTCCAGGCGATCGTTCGACCTTTGATTGCCTGGCGAAACGAGAGGGGAGCGAAGGAATCATCCCCCTCAGCCACGCTCCTCCGCGTCCGCGAGAAAATACCCCGCGTTGTTGCGCGGACGTCCATTTATAAACCGTTAATCAATCGACGCCGGAGGAAATACTCGGACGAGAGATACCCGTATCGCTCTGGGAACGATTGTCGACTACAATGATCCGCATTCATCGAGGGGACCGCGTCGGACGCTTTTACGAACACGTGTTTATTCCGCGGCGCGCGGAGACGTTATGTCACGGCGCAGAGCTTAGCGAGTCGAGAGGAATGTTAGAGGCTCGATGCTGGTTTTAGTTGGGTCCCGAGATGGTCGAATCGAGACCAACGACGGCCACGTGTCTGCGAGCTTCTTCAATTCGGAGGTTCTTCATTCTTTTTTATTCTGGTTTGTTGGGATTTTGATGTTGATGTCTGGATAAGAACTCTGTGATTTATTTTTATTTGTTTGTCTGTTTAACTTAATTACTTTTACTAGTACTCTGTGATACGTCAGAATACTTGTTGTATAATATAATAGTATAGCAGAGGAATGTTGAATTTTTATTGTTTCAAAGAGTTGGCTTGATTTTGGTGTTCAAGTCTGTTGCTTTAGAGCAAAGAGGAAACAGTATTAAATGTTCTACTTTGAGATGGAAGAATTTACTTAAAATTTACTAAAAGTCTGCAAACACAATTCTACTTCAAAATAAAAGAAATGCTAGAAAAAGAGCAATCTCCTTCCTCTTCCTCTTCAACAGAGGAATGTTAAACTTTTATCGTTTCAAAGAGTTGGCTTGCTTTTGGTCTTCAAATCTGTTGCTTTAGAGCAAAGAGAAAACAGCATTAAAATGCAAGAAAAATGCTAGAAAAATGCTAGAAAAAGAAGCATCGCAGACACGTTGGCCCATAAATATCGACGACCCCCAATGTTCGCGCCTGGAGATTCAAACTGGCGAACCGGAACCAGGACCCTCCCGGTGCGACAATTTCGCGATGGCGACCAAGCGTGCGTACACGTCCGACACCATTGGTCGTTCGTGCAACGTGCAATACCGTTGTGGCTGATGTGGTGCTCGTGATAATGGATCAGATGGTCGCAGAGCGGATGCTGGCTGGGATTGTACTCTGGGCGAAGTTCCGGCGGGCAGTCAGGTCCCTGTCTCGCGTTCCTCGCCGCAGCCACGATGCGCTCACGAACCTCCTCTGGCCCCTTTATTTGCTCCACTGGAACAGTTCGAACGGAACCGTGAAACCACCGACTTTGACGCTGGTGCGAAGTGCATTGAGTCGGGTTTCACGCTTGAAAAATCTATCCTGAGAAATCTGTTTAGGTTTATCTATCCAGATCGTGGAAGATCTATCTAGATTTGAGCTTCTTCGCGCCCTTGGCCACATCTGTGGACATTTAGCTTTTTTTACTGGTAATGTTCAGCGGCCACGAATGTGGATGTTATGGTTTTCTGTCTATTCTCACTGTTTTCTTAAATTTTTCTTTAGTTTTCTGAATAAATAGTAATAAAATGAAAAATTAAGTTACTTGCTATAAAAGAATCGTCCCTGAAGAGGCTAATGTGGAAGAGTTGGTATCGACCAAGTTATTTGAATTCAAGTCGAATTGAGACACATATAAATGTTGGCACATGCAGTATTACAAATATAAAATACTGTAACACTGCAAAGTGTGTAGCTACGTTGAGTTATTTTCTAAAACTGGTCTTCTAATCATTGTTTCATGATCTAATGTAATAATAATAATGTAATGATAACGCAGACGACTATCATTTACGTGATTATTAAAAAAAATGAAGGATTAAAGGAGAAAATATGGAATCATACTTTCGTAATGCGATCACTTACGTATAAAATCAGCGGGGTTGTAGTGTGGTAGCAATGTGAGTCCTATCGTGGAGAAAAACCTGCCGATATTCGTGGTGGGGCCGAAATAGGCCACCTGGCCGCGACTCAACAGCAGTATCTTGTTGAAGCTGTGGAACATCCTGGAGCTAGGCTGGTGCACGGTCACCACGATACTTTTCCCTTCTTGTTCCGCGTATTTCTTCAATCGTGAAATCAACGCCTGTGCCGAGTGCGAGTCCAGCCCGCTCGTGGGTTCCTGAACAGCCATAACATCTTATGCTCCTTTATGCACTTTTAAATCGAATAAATATGGCAGAGGAATTTTGAATTTTCATCGATTCAAAGTGTTGGCTTGCTTTTGATTTTTGTGTTCAAATCTTAGTTGCTTTGGAGCAAAGAGAAAGTAGTATCAAATTTTGGAATTTAAGATGGAAGTATTTACTTAAAATTCATTAAAAATTTGGGGAAATTAGATACGTGACATCTTTTCTTTGCAAGCGACTATTTTGACTCGAATCTCGCGATTTTAACGATTAAAGAAAATTATGTTCGCACAATCTTAACACTTTGGAACCCATGGACGTCATACGAAGCCTTTCTTAATTTTGTACAGTGCTCTGTAATCGTCATACGATGTCCTTCAGATTTAACATTAAAGTAATTAAAATTTCGCATCTCATCCACAGCATAAAAGAACCTTGAACGTCCATCACAAGAAACAAACGAATTCTGCCTTTTTAAAGCTGTATTAAAACGACCAGAGCTCAGAGTGTTAAACAAATCTACAAATATTGAGAAACAAAAATTTCAAGTCTCACTGTTCCCCCCACGTCTCCCAAAAAATGTTGACTTCCATCTACTCTCAACAAACTACGAATACTTGTGCATTTATGTGAAATATCAGTAAAATACATTTCATATCATAATATTTGTAGAGGAAGAAACAAATTTCAGAACAAATTCCATTGTTTTCACAAAACTGTTCCACAAAATTCCACGAACGCGATTCCAATCGAGCGACCATCTTGAACTTACATCGAGCAACATCAGCGAGGGGTTGGTCAGCAGCTCGCAGGCTATGCTCGTCCTCTTCTTCTCGCCGCCAGACAGTCCTCGTTTCGTGTAATCCCCGATAACTAAAAAGGAAAATAAAATAAGGAAAACACAGTTACGCCAACGCGTCCGTGTATGCAGAACCGAGAGTCTTTCGCCAGGCATTATCTCGCGCTGGTAATTAATTGACGCTAATTGGCGGTCTTAGCGGCGCTCTTCCGGCGGTGCGGAGGTGGACACCTTAATTCGCGTGGAAAGATACGAGGACGACGGCGCCAGTTAAAAATACGCCGCTCGAAATAATTGGGATGCAAGGTGCGCGATATTCTGAAAGCGTTTCGCGCCTCCTGTATACAGGGTGTCTCTGATCGATGCGACGGTGCAGCCGCGAGGAGGACTCAGATTAACTGCTGAATTCTCTATCGCCTCGAGTATTTTTCTCTTTTTTAGAACGGTTTTTGTTATTACTTGATAGCGGCTAACATGTGAAATGGAATTTAGTGAATAAATTCTCTTGAATTCTTTTTTTATTTTTCTCTTTTTTAGAACAGTTTTTGTTATTACTTGATAGAGGCTAACATGTGAAATGGAATTTAGTGAATAAATTCTCTTGAATTCTTTTTTTATTTTTCTCTTTTTTAGAACAGTTTTTGTTATTACTTGTAAAAGGATAACGTGTGAAATGGAATTTAGTGAATAAATTCTCCTGAATTCTTTTGCTTGGTTCGCTATTGAATTTTGAATAAGATATTGTAGAAAATTTGTTAATTTCTATAAGGTAATAAAATAAACAGTAAATGCAGTGGCTGTTTCTAAATACTGTTGCGACTGCCAATGCTAATTTATTATGCGTATTTAATTGTAAACGATTTAACGTAATTAATTCTTCTTCTAATATTTTCCACATCAAGGAGATAAATCGATAATCGAGTTCTTTATTGCCGCCTCTTTCAATTCGAAAACTATCGGAACTCGATACGAGCTGGAATATCGGATTAATTTCTAAAACGAAATTAATGAAAATCCTCGTCCCACCGGTTCCAGCGATTGGAAATAAAATTGTTTCATCCGTCTGGCCACGTCGCTGATGAAACGATTCGAAATTGAATTACGGACGCGAAAAACCTGTGGCGTTTCCCGTGCAACGTCCAAATGAAATTCGAATTTATTCCCAGTTAAAAAAGAAGGGTTGATCGATGGCGCTGTAGAAAAAAAAATGGACACAGTTGTTTTTTGTCTTGTTATATAAAACATCGTTCGCTGTTATCGAATAAACGCGATATTCTCGTTATCGTTTTTCACGAATATTCAGAGCTACCTTTCACTTTTTCGTTGATCCAGCGATTACTATGAGACGATACTGTGTCCCGCATTTTTCGTACTCCAACTCGTATTCAACGACGAAATTTCGTTCGATCAAAGTTTCGCGTCTGCTCAATCGACCTCGACTTTTGAACAGAGTTCTTAGCTTTAAATACAGTTTTATTTCTGGTTAACAGAAGATGGTATCGCAGCGTGTATTCTTGACGAGGAATCGAAGAAAAACGATATTCTTGGGAATGAAATTTTCCTCTCATTTGAATTACAAAGTCTGCAGTCCTTTAGAAATAGTCTGCAACTATGCTCCGTTAGATTCTGCTGGCGATTATACAACCAGCGATTTCTGTGAAACTCGGTAGCTAAATAGAAAATTCATAAATGTCTGACTCGTCCAACACCGTTTGCGCAAGTCCTCGACAGTTTAAGAAACATACGTATCGCGTTTTCCTTTTTCGTACGAAAATTATTCACAGAGAAACCCAAAGAAAACAAAAACATAAATTAAAAAGAAGATATTACAAAATCTGTTGGTTCTTAGAAATTGACAAAAGTAAAAAGCAAAGCTCAATACGCAAAACACCGAAAAATGCAATTTCCAATATCCTAATTACAAAACTATCGACTATTTTAGTTCCACACAGAAATCAAAGCAAACAAAAACGTAAATCGAAAAGAAGATACTAAAAAATCTGTTGGTTCCCAAAAATTCGCAAAAGTAAGAAGCAAAGTTCAATACGCAAAACACCGAAAAATGCAATTTCCAATTTTCTGATTACAAAACCATCGACCATTTTACTTGGTGGCCTTCGAAACCATCCACTATTCTTCGTAATACCCTTAATGCAATAACACAATCTCCTTATTTTACAAGACATCGAATCGGGTCAGGCGCCATTCGATTTTCCGCGAACGCGTAACTTCCGTCGAGTCGCGGAGTAAATCTTGGACGACTTCAAAGACTTTCGAAGGACCGTGGTGGTAACGATCGAAGTCCCCGAAACGGTGAGAATCCGCTGTGGCGTAACAAACGATTCCGTGCTCGTTTACGATGGAAGGTGGATGAGTTACGATCGCGGAAATCGTCGATCAAAATCGCGGCAACAACGACGCGCGCGGGTCGCTGCTACCGGAACGAGCAGCCTAGCTGGCTGGTTTCTTGCTGGTGGAAGTCGTAAATCGTCACTGGCTCCTCGTTCGGGGTCCATAAACAAATTACAGGCGAATTTACACGACTGCGACGCGAGAGATCGTCCCAGTTTCGTCGGCCAGCGCAGGCGCTTTGATCCTTCGAAACGGGCATAGCCGGAAGTGGAAAATCGGAATAACCTAGCCCCAGCGTTTCCCAACGCTGGTGTTCCGCAAACAATTGTCAAGCGTTCCGCAAAAAATCACGAAATCGAAGTTAAAGCGCAGCAAAAGATCGTCAGCTTCTATGCGTTTCGCGCGATTGAAAACAACCCTCGAAAGGAGTTGCAACTAAAAACCGAAGTTTACTTTGTGTTTCTTAAATTGAGTGGTGTGATATTAAAAAATGAATCTGTGATTTATCTAATTTGCATGTAAGAAGTTCAACTAAAACTCTGAACTACAAAAGTTACCATTCGATCGAATTTGATATCAGAAAGTTCGAATTTGATATCAACGAAGTTTAAGTTCACTGGAAGATCGAATACAAGTTCGAAAGAGTGATATTCAAAAATAAATCCTCAAGTTCTCTAATTTGCTTATCTGAACCACAGCGATTCGAGCAAATTTAATATCAAAAAGTTATCCACGAAGCTTCCATTTCGCTGGAAGACCATCGCGTCGCTGTTCGATCAGATCGAGCCGCGTATTTTCGCCTTAAGGGAACGTGGGTCTGCAGGAGCACGTCGATCGTGTCCGATCTATACTCACTGGTGTCTTGGCAGGCGGCGAGGTCGAGGACCTCGATGATATGATCCACGCACTGCATCTTCTGGGAGTGCGAGAACGTGTCCGGAAGCCTGAGCCTCGCCTGGTACTGAAACACGCCAAAGAAGAAGAGGGTGAAATCCCCAATTCCAAGTGAAAAGCAAACAAAACTGAACAAAAATGAATAGGAAAAAGGAGAGAAAAGAAAAGTAAAATTGTTAATCGAGAGTAAGAGAAATGGAAGATCGGTTTCGCGTATCATGGCTTCACGGAAAGCTGGTAGCCGCCTTTTAACCCGAGCCACGGCCCCGTTTACGCATTAAACAGCAATGTAAGCAAAAGCCAGCGGCGTGGACGTGCATTTCCGTTTCGTAACATCCAGGCCACTTTGTGTCTATTATTACCATCCGACACGTATCCCCGGGGATGCACCGGTCCTGCTCGTAATCGCGATCGTTAAATCAATTACGATAACGCGCGGCAGCAGCCGCGCTCTTGCGAAACCGACGCCGCCATTTTTTCGGTCCACCCGGATCTGCTCTCGCAGATCTGCCGGCTCTTTCACCGTTTTGCATAATTTCGCGAAAAGAGTCGCGATAAGCTTCCTTTGGGCGACCTGGAGCACTCGAGTTCGGAAGAACCGCGGAATTTTATTCTTCGATGCTTGTTCGAGGCTCGTTTCGGTTGTATGCGTGTGGTGGCCATTTCGAACGACTCTTCTTTCACATAAAAATCATTTTGGTACCTATTTCGAAGAGAATAGATAGATTTCTTAATAATAATCGAATTCGAATGAGGAAGGAAATTATTCAACGCTGATTTAAGTCAAATTGGGGTACATGCACAGTGTTGGGGGCCATTTCTCATCGTCCATCGCTCGTTTTGATATTTTTCTCAAAATTAATACATAAGAATCCCTTGCAGCTAATTAATAATAATCGAATTCGAACGAGGGACGAAATCTTAGCGATTCAACTTTCTGATCTCAGTCAAATTGGAACGCGTACACAGTGGGGGACCATTTCTCATCGTCCATCACTCGTTTTGGTATTTTTCTCAAAAATAATACATAAGAATCCCTTGCAGCTAATTAATAATAATCGAATTCGAACGAGGAACGAAATCTTAACGATTCAACTTCCTGATCTCAGTCAAATTGGGGCGCGTACACAGTGGGGGACCGTTTCTCATCGTCCATCACTCGTTTTGGTATTTTTCTCAAAAATAATACATAAGAATCCCTTGCAGCTAATTAATAATAATCGAATTCGAACGAGGAACGAAATCTTAACGATTCAACTTCCTGATCTCAGTCAAATTGGGACGCGTACACAGCGTTGGGGACCATTTCCCATCGTCCATCGCTTGATCGTTTCGAACGAGTCCGCTTCGCGTTGTCGATGGCGTTTTATCGTCGCACAGGGTACACTGGTTTCGAAACGAGGCGGCGAACACACGAATTACATAATGCAGGAACTGCAAACGTTGCAGCGCGAAAGAGGAAGCTCCGTGTCGCGGTGTAACGAGCCACACCTTTGTCGTTCGACATCCACCGCTAGGAACGGGTCACCATCGGGCTTATGCGACTCCGCACGTACCGTCGCGGACTTTCCTCGCCTCGAAACGTGTTCACGTGCGTCCGATAATTCGGGGACCAAAGGGAAACGCACGGTCACTGACGCCTCTGGAATTCCGTCGTGAACGTCCGCTGAAATTTATCTCTGGCCGCGCTGGGACTTGCGAAAAGCTGGAGAACCGACATGGAAACGAACTCCGCGGCGTCCTCCAGCGTAATCTCGCGTCACCAGAATCCTTTATCGCGTAGAAACATCGGGGGACTTGGAATTCTATCACTTTGATATGGGATTTCGAATTTGGTGTTGCTCTGAATCAGTGAAATTTGTGAAACACAAGAAGAATAATTTCTGATATTAGACTTTAGAATCGTAATTGTAGTTTGCTAGAGTGCTTTCGTTTCATTAGGATTTAAATATCTAGCGCTACAAAATGGCTGCTTCGAATAAATAAAATCGAGAGGGAGCTAAATTCCAAGGTACTTCATATTGAGATTGCAATTGCAATTTGTTGTAAAATTAATTATCGACTTCTTCGAACTTTTTATGGAAGACTTCCAGCGACGTCTCGATTACCATTAATGCCAATTTCCCATGTTAATCCCTGCGCGATGATCGTTAGTGGAGAAAAAAAATTGGAGCAAGATTTCAATATTTCGATCGGAATCGCGCGGAGGCGCAACTCATAAATATCGTATATTAACAAGGGAAACGCGCGAGGAGCCGCTCGAATATGATGGAAAGGCGTTCGTGCGCGAATTGAAATGCACCGCGAACGGTTTCCAGGCTCGTAGCGTTGGCATCAACAATAAGTAGGCTTCAATCGTACCCGGGCCCTCTGACTCATATTTCTGCTCGGATGGAGGCGTGGAATCGGTCGGCTGGACGCTTCAGCACGCTGCGGGCTTTTAAAATTCTATTATGCGGCTGATTAATAGTTCCACTTAATCATTCGACGAAGGTATGCGCAACTATAATAAAACGGCTGATAATAGCTTTCGACGCGGTTGGTTAACTTAAATCAATGTAAAGCAGCCAATTAAACGGCCCATTGTTTTCCTAGCCGGCTATTTGAGATTCCGCACGAACGTAACCATTAAGCAACTTAATGAAAGGAAATTCGATTCTCGTCACTGGACGATGGCCGATCCCGTGGCGCCGTGTTACGCGGGCTGCACCTTTTATCGCTGCCCGCTGGGTTTACGGGACGATCGAGATCGACGATGGCCTCGAATAAACCTTTCGACTCGAGCTTCGACGGCTAGGTGGAAATTTAATCAAGAAAACTCGGATTGACAACCAAATGGCAACGTGAAAAAGGGACAGCGTCACCATTTTGTGGAGAGAAATGTCTCAAGCGAAATAAAATTCACATTTGTATCACTATTTCGCAGTCTCTCCTCTACATCAAAGTGGATCTCACTGCAATCATCTCTCGACTAACAAAAACTGTCTTAATCGCATTCTTTTATCCACAAGAAACTGACAAAAGTGTCTGAATACGACTCACTTCACCTGCATTTCCGTTCTCCGGTCCACCTCCGGTTCGACGAAACCGCGTTCACAATAAGCACAGATATCCAACACAGATGTTCGCAGTCGTCTCTTTCTCTGGTCTGCGAGGAAGTGTAACAAAAGTATGGCGACGAAAATGCATCCAGCCACTGCAGTCGTGTCGGTTACGACGAGCCACGCTCGCTTAGCCGTGTGCACGCGGCTTAAGGGAGATCTCGCCGCGGTCGACACACCCTACGCGCCGCCGCCGCGGCCAACGCGGATGGACGTGCCATTTTCTCGACGACCGAGGCTCCGTTACACAAGAGGATCCGTTATGCGGAGAGAGAAAGTGCCGGTCGACGATATTTCGCTGCGGGTATGGCGGTCGTCTCTCGGCCAGCAGGAAACTGGACTGCTCCAGAACGGAGCACGACCGTGAAACGTCATCTCCGCTGGCTGAGCCTCTATTCGAGGATCGTAGTATGTCGTGTTTTTGTTTTGCAACGACGATTCTCGCTAGGCCCCTTTCTTCGCTGCGTCAATAGCCAGCCAGCACTATTGTAATTCGACGATAACAGATTCCGCGAAGGCGGTCTTCATTTGTAAACAAAAGTTCCGCGAAACGACACGCGTCGCACGGTCTGGCTTTCTTCGACTTCAGTATTGTGCTTCGTGCCGTGAGTGTAGCACGCGTGCGGCGATATTCCGTATAATACATGTAAATGGGAATTTGGGCGAGTTCATCCCTTGCACTCGGATGTCGCCTTCGAGGGGACGCCAGCGTTGATTAGTGATGAAGGAGGTTGAAGTTATTGTACCGCTTTTTGAGAAATGCGTGTTTTTCTCGAGTTTTTTATTGTTTGGGGACGTTAGAAGTAGAAATAGCAATATTTTAGCAATAGTTTCTGTTGTTAACGTCTGGGAAGGAGCCCAGAGCAAAGGGTTAAACTTATTCCACCGAAGCTCTTTGAGAAATCCTTTCCCCTCGAGTTTTATATCGAAACGAGAATTTTCTATCGCTAGAGGACGTTGGAAATAGGAACTATTGCTAAAATATTGCTATTTTAACAATAATTTCTATTGTTAACGTCTAGGAAAGAACCAAGTGCAAAGGGTTAAACTTATTCCACCACAGCTCTTTGAGAAATCCCTTCCTCTCGAGTTTTATATCGAAACGAGAATTTTCTATCGCTAGAAGATGTTGGAAATAGAAACTATTGCTAAAATATTGCTATTTTAACAATAATTTCTATTGTTAACGTCTGGGAAAGAACCAAGTGCAAAGGGTTAAACTTATTCCACCGTAGCTCTTTGAGAAATCCTTTCCTCTCAAGTTTTCTATTGAATTGAAAATTTTCTATCGCTAGTAAACATTAGAAATAGGAACTACTACTAAAATATTGCTATTTTAGCAATAGTTTCTGCTGTTGACAAAGAGTAAAGTGCAAAGCGTGAACCCTTTGCAGTCTGAATTATTTTTCAATTTAGTAGTTCAGCCAACAACTCCCTACTATTTCAAGTATTTCATTTGAAATATATTTCAAATTTACTTGAAAATGTTGTCAGTTGCAGGACGATGCCTCGACAGTTACTTGCAAACTCTAGAACAACTCTAAAACTTTGTCGTAATTTATATCTGCTTCCTTTTCTTATTTAGCGATGTCGAGTCACGCAAAGGGTTAATCTTTAAGCCAGTTGCACCGATATATAAAACGTTTCGCGTAGAAGATTGAAGATGTGCCTGGTCATCGTAGGAAACGCTGAGCGGCTGCTGGTTTCCATGAAACGACGACGTGCCGATCATCACGGTCAACGCTGAGAAAAGGGAAAGCGAGACCACCGTACGATTCGTGGAATTGCTCCTCGATAAATATACCCAAGTCCATTCGATGAATATCGATTATGAAAAGAGTTCGAGGCGTTTGCAGAATGAGGTTTCTGTTTAATTTTTTAACAACGATGAAAATGGGGTAGTGAATGATAAAATAGAGAACTTAGAGGGATTAGATTGGCAATCTTAACCCTCAAAATGAAAAAAGGAGAAGTATTTTGTTGCATGACCAACCCTTTGACAATATTGACTCATTCACCCTCAACTAGCTAGTTTCCGCCTTAGCTCTCAGATTACTGAGTAATCTTGTGCCTAAATAAGCCTCTAAAGTCCCTTAATTCCTCACATTTGATTCCTCCCAGTTTGTCGAACTGGGAATCCAACAATTTATACGGTTGAGAGTAAGTTGAGGTACAAAGGTTATCAGACAAGCAAAAGGCAGAGGACAGGATGAGTATTCAGGTACAAATGGCTAGAAAACTTGAAATTTGGGAACTACGGTTAAGAAGTTTATGGTAGAACGAGTCCTGAGGAGTTTATATCGCGCTGTCAATGTTATCAAAAGGTTGGTCGTGCGACGATAAACGCGAAAACGTCGAGAGAACGATCTCGCGTCCCGTTTCGCTGAACGAGAAGCCAGCTAAATCGAAGCGAAAATCGCGATGGGAAACGGCGCGTCGCGCGGGTGAGAAAGGAGACCAGCGACGGTGAGAAGGGACGTCGAAAGTGGACGTAAAGGCGCGTCCATAAGTGCGCGTTGACAGAAAGGCCAGCGCGGTGAGAGAAAGGCGGCGAGAAGAAATACGATACCGCGAAGAAAACAACGCGACGGCTGATGTTGGCAGAGAGGAAAAGGAAGAGAGAGAGAGAGAAAGGGTGGAGGACGGGTGTGGAAGCGGGGGCAGCGGTTGGTTTGGCGTATTATGCACGTAGAGACGGCGTCGAATGTTTTTGAAACACGTAAGACACGCGCCGCTCGGTTCACTGACCGAGTTATGACGTCACCAGCAACTATCCTTCCCTCTCTTTTTCTCTCTCTCTCTCTATATACCACCCTCTATTTGTCACGGGGCACAACCGCTGTCCCCCTTGCCCGCAATTGAGAGGCCAACGTCCCGATGGATCGGTTCGTTTCGTGTGCGACACGTGTTGCGAAGGTATGCCCACGTGTGAACGTTCCTTTGACACGCACGATGCGGCCAGGTCCTTCGTGTTTTACTTGGACAAATTTTGTTCGATGATCCCTTCCCGTTTTAGAGATGCTTGTTATCGTGGCAATAATTTATATAGCAATTTTTCTTACACCCGTTTTACTGTTACTTAATAGATTAATTATGTAGCTTTTATGAAGTTCATGCCCGTCTGCAAGCAAAGCTGTCACGAGTAAAGCTAGACGATTTCAAGAATTTATAACCCGCGAAAGTAGAAATATAAATTCTACTTAACCCATTGGAGACCAACCCCAGAAGCTGAGATCTGTTTCTGTTTTCGCACACATTTAGGATACCAGTCTCATTTCAACTTTTTCCGTGCTGACTGGTAACTTCAATTCCATATCATCGCGCACACGGTGTGCAATCCGTTTTGGCTGAGAAGTGCGCCGCACACGCGGTGTGCAATCCATCTCGAATGGGTTAAATAGAATGAATATTTTCTATTTTCAGGTGGAAGCACACCCTCGCGTATGAAAGCAATACGTTTCGATACGCATCGCAGGTTGTAAATCTTCGAAATCGTGCGCGAAATCATTAAAACGAGCAAACGACCGAGACTAGACGAACCAACCCACGCGGGGGCTCGAAATGTTCCGCGAGGTGCGTCGAAAAATTGCGAAAATTCCGGCTAAGGAGGACAGAGTCGTGGCGGTCGAAGGATTAAACGCGAGCGTTCTTCAGCCTGCATTCAATTTCCGGCTGAATGGCAACGAGGACGCGGGGCGCGGCTTTAAATCCACGAAAATGCAACGCGCGCCGCTTGGCTTTCGGCCCGCATTCCGCGCGTTCCCTCGCGCTAGGTGTCCACCTAATTTGCTGCCGCGGCCCCTTCATAAATTTCCCACGGAACTTGGCAACGCACGCGGCGGCCGATTTCCCCGGAAAACGAGGAAACTCCGCGAACCAGAACCCGACCTGGCGTTTCCTATTTCGCGAGCCGGTTGGGAGATCTCTGGTCTAGCGTGGCTGGCCATGTCTGGCCGTTTCTACTTGCGCGCTGGGAATTTACGGGACCCTGCGGCCACTCTGGCGTATCTATTATTTCTGGGTCCCATTCTTTATTCATTTTTCAATTAACCTGCTTTCTCTCTCTCTCTCTTTATTAACCTCTTAGGCGTGGCTGAACTGTGCGCGAGGCAGAGTTTGAAGCGAACTACGCGTAAGCGATGCAGCACTGCGATGTGTGAGGGACGATGGTGTTCAAGAAGATGGCGTCCTCGAGAGCCATTATAGTGGCGCGTCGTTTAGGAAGATGATATTCGCGAAAGCTAGTATAGTGGCGCGTTATTCAGAAAGATGAGATCCGCGAAAGTTACTTTAGTGGTGCGTCGTTCAGAAAGATGATATCCGCGAAAGTTACTATAGTGGCGCGTCGTTCAGAAAGATGGCATCCTCGAAAGTCATTATAGTGGCGCTTTGTTCAGAAAGATGACATCCTCGAGAGCCATTATAGTGGCGCTTTGTTCAGAAAGATGACATCCTCGAGAGCCACTATAGTGACGTGTCGTTCAGAAAGATGACCTCCTCGAGAGCCACTATAGTTGCGCGTGGTTCAGAAAGATGATATCCGCGAAGGCAATTGTAGTGACGCTTTGTTCAGAAAGATGACATCCGCGAAGGCAATTATAGTTGCGCGTGGTTCAGAAAGAACTATAGAAAGCTACTATAATAACGCATCGTGTCTAAGAGATTTTGCTAGGGTCCTCTATCTATCCAGTTAAGAAATGCAACGAATGCGCGTGTACATACATACAGCTTTCATAGTCTACGGAATATTTATAATTCCAAGTACCTATAACGCGAAAGGGGAATCCAGATCCACATATTAACGTAAAGGATGAGTGGGCTTGAATTATTCGACATTTCTAGCATGAAATATCGTACAATTTGTGATTTGGCAAAGTGCTGATAGTCGTTCGTGTACTCGACGAATTAAATTCATGGTGGAAGATTTGGATAATTGAATGGACTCGGTTTTCCTTATTTCGATACTAAAATATATAAGAAGCCTACGAACGAGGTATTAAATTATTATACGCAAATATTAACTTCGTGACGCGATAATAAAATGATTATTAATTTAATTGGCGCACGCGAACGTGGGTTAATCGTATTTCGTTGGATTTTATCGAACGAATTCCTTCCTCTGCTAATTGTAATAACGTGCTCGGACATCGAATTCCGTTGGAATTTATCGGACCAATATCTGTTCAGCTATCGTTGTCTCGCGGAACGATCGTAACGGAAGAATGGGCCGGCATCTTTTCTCCCGATGGTGTTCATAGATGCAAATTCGATGAGTTTTACGACTGGGATTGGCCTCGTTTAATGGGAAGTCGTTCCATCGCGGCTTTATGTTCGATGAAGTGATCGCGCGAATTTATCGGTCCGCAATATTATTATGTATAGAAGAAAGCATTTAGGCTTTTGCCATTCGACGAGATCGGTTTTATGGGATCGCTCGTTTTACGAGAAAATATTTTGCGCTACGAACACGCGGTATATAAATATAAAACATCCTTTTTTCCTTCTTAATTCTTTCGCGCACGCCATAAAACGATCGTCAATGTATCGATGGCCATTTCTACCTTTGCACTTTTTGTTTTAAACAACAAATTTTGTATTTCCAAATTGATCAAATCACTAAATCGTGTCATTTTTTATATTTACAGTCGTAAACGCTTTCGCTGCCTTTTCTGGGTCCGTTTATTATCTTTTTTAAAGAAAGTATCCAATTTTTCGACGTAAAAATATGTTGTTTAAGCGGGAAGAAGGTAGAGAAGAACTTACCTCGAGGGTTTGCCTCAACGTGAGATCGGGAAAGAAAACGTCCTGTTGCTGGACGTAGCAGATTCTTCTGCGCCATCTTTTTGTCAGCCTTTCACGATTCAGCCAGATTTCACCCCCGTCCAAGCCTACTCGGCCTGACAGGCAGTTCAGTAACGTCGTTTTGCCGCAACCTGTTCAAATATCATTTAGATTTAATACTTTTACACAATTTTTACACAATACACATATCGACAATTCAGAAAAAAACCTACTATCTTTCAAAAACTATGCATTCGTCACCCTTTGCACACGACTAACCACTCCCTACAAATTACGCGCGACACATCCTGTCCTTTTCGAGTCGAACGCATTGAAAAAAAAAAGAAAAAGAAAAATGCCACGTTTGATACTGATAACTGGAAACACCCTGCACAGATCGCACACGTTTACACGATGAGCCGCCACCCTCGGATCGCTGGATCCTCCCATTCACCGCGAGAGATCCGAAAGCCGCTGCGTCTCGAGGATAGTAAAGTTTATTCGTAGAATCGCGGCCCGTTCCGCGGAAGATATACGGCGGCGGACGTGGAAAACACGAACGGTCGCGTTTCGGTTGAACCAGGGACGTTAACGACAAACCGTGAAACGGGCACGGAGCGCGGATGATTTGTACGCGCGTAGCCGCGCGCGAGCTTCGCGGCTTGTTAAACGGATATCAAGGGGGATAGCAGGGTTGAGTCCCGCGATAAATATCGCTCGCGATACCTCGTTACTGGCGCGATACGCGTGCACGCCGCGCTTGTCGCGGTTAAACATAGAAGGGCCGTCGTGAATTTTCCCTTTGGATCGCGATCGGCCGCGATTCGACGCGAATCGGAACGTTCCTCTCCATCTTGCGCCCGCGCGTCTCGTTTCGCTCCTTTTAACTGGTGCTCGATCGGTTCGAGGGTCGGATGAGGATTCTCGAGTAACGAAATTGGCGAGTCGTTACTTGGGGCGTTTGATTTGGTGTCTGATGGTCTTTCGTTGCGACTTTGGATAAGGTATTTGGTGTTTAGATTCAGAGACTTGGGTAATTCGACGATTAAGAATTCGTGAGTAATGAAATGTTTCACCCTTTGCACTCTGCTCCTCCCCGGAAGGAGACTAGAAACTATTGCTAAAATAGTAATATTGCGTGCATTACTCAAAAAGCTGCAGTAGAATAAGCTTGTCCTCCGCAATCGCTAATCGATGCTGATGTCCCCTCAGAGGGGACATCCGAGTGCAAAGGGTTAAGTCGTTGCTTGGGGTGTTTGACTTCAGTTTTTCATTGTAACTTTGTATAACTAATACGACTACTTAAGTAGTGAAAATTACCACATAAAATGAAGATTCGAGCAACTCAATACCCAAGTGAGAAGCGTGCCTCGAGCGACTCGAACGATCAACCGTTCAAATGAAACGTCGAATAACTCGAAGCTCTTGACTCAACTCTTACGCATCGCGGCGCATAACTTAGCCTCGTTAACTCAAGAGTAAAGCGCGGCTAAAAAGATACGGCTAAGTGTCTCTCGACATAAGTTCCCAGTCGAGCAAGTGCCAAAACGTCTGCCACGGCTGTGTTCAACTCTTAATTCGGCGCGCTCTGTCGCGGAATAAATCCACGCGGCTAAGTCATCGTTGACGAACGTTGGTGAACGCTTCCACGCGTTCCCAAATAGACACCGCGTCGAGGAGCACGAGTTACGAGGGCGGAACGAGCGAACCGCAGGACGAGGCCGCGAAATAAACGAGTGACGCAAACGCGTCGCGAAATTGTCCGAAATGGAGGAGCACGGAAACTCGATCGGGTCGCGACCAAACGGTCAATTAGCATAAACGAGCGCCGTTCCAAAAAATTGCGACGATCGTTCGCGAGCCGCGTCATCGACCGCCATTATTCTCAGCGAGCTCGTTCTCTGAACGAGAGAGGTGGAGGAAAAAAGAATTGCCCAACGTGAGAACAATAACGTGTGACTTTCTGCTCGCGCCTCGTTCCAATTGGCTTTTCTTGATGGACCCGTCTCTAACTTGAATTTTGAATTCGCTTCAATTGGCGCTGGCAAGTGGCGTGAGATATGGCGGCGGCCATTTCGGTTCTGCATTTCGAGCGTTGATAACAATCTTGTTCCGTGTGCGAATTTGGTAATTTAAACAGAGGAATTGATAATTTAGAGGTTAAAATAAGTTCGAAGCTCTTTGGACTTTCGACAGTAATAAAAAAGTCGTTCATCTATTCATTAATTCATTCATATCTCGCAAAATCTACCAAAACCCTTGAGATCGATTTCTCAACAAAAAATCACTTTGAACGAACTGTATCTCTCGATCGATCTCTGAATCAGTTCCATCGCGACGAAAGAAGAGGAACGCGAATGATTTGAACCCTATCTGTCGCGAGATCAAAGGATTACCTCCCCCAGAAGGGGGTGGAAACTCTTTAGAACCCAATGGAAAGGTGGTTCTTAATTTCGCGAATCGATCGAAGCTTATTTAAACAGCTGTTACCTGATGGGCCCATGATGGCCAAAAGTTCGCCTGGTTTGACAACGCCCGAGACATCTCGGAGGAGGACTCGTTTCTCCTTGACCACCTGCAACCCCCGGAAGATTAGCTGCACCGGACGAGAATCCAGCGGGTACACCAACTGCAACGCTGAGCTTTCCACTCTGCAACAGACGAGGAACGTTTGCGAATTGTTTTCTTTCGTTTCGTATAAAGGGGGGGGACTTTCGTTGTCGACTCTTGAGCGAAAAATTAGCGCCACGCTTCTTTCAGAGGTCAGGTTGGTGGTTGCTGACGAGGCTGGAGGAAGGATAGGGGTGGGTTTGCAAAGGAACTTTAATTAGCGTTTCTTCTGTTTCTCGCTACTTTTTCGTGCACGCGTCTTTCGTCTAATATTTTTATTCAAAATGTATTCGATGCATATGGAGATTGCGTATTTTGTATTATAATTAGTATCCAGTATATAATGGTAGTTTTATACTATTGGTTGCTTTTCAAGTTGATTCAAAATACGTATGACATCTGATGTGTTATGCACAAAGAGTAGAACAAGTTGTGTTATCGTGCAAATAATAATTTTGAGGGGAAAAGTGTTTGGTTTCGAAAACTGTCGAGCGAAGATACGACGGTGGTATCGAGAGTAGCGAATTCCAGCTGTTCGAGCAACCAGCTGACAAATACCCGGCTTCGTAATAAGAATGACGTCCCATCGGAGCTATTTCGCGACAGCAATTAAGATGGACACGCGTTACGCCACGAATCAGACCGCGTCAAACAAGATCTGGCTCGCTTTCAAATGAAATTTCCTCCCGACCCATTCCTCGTCCTCTGTGCCTCTCTCATCTCCCCCAATCTACTTTTAATCGCCATCAATGTTAATAACAATCGGACTTTGGTCATCTGGAAGAAAAAAAAGGAAAATACACATCAATTAAGGAAACAGGAACGCGATCGAAACGAAAATTCAGTTTCTGTCACTCGTTTTCGATGGAAACGTCGTCGACGAGGGAACTCGAGGCGGCGCAAAAACGAGGATCGAGCAGCCGCGTTGGGCAAAAAGTTCGTTTCGCAACATGTCGCGATGTTCGTGGAAGAGAAAGGCAAGAAAGAGGCTTAGAAAGACGCGTTTGAACAGCTGTGCTTCTGGCGATCCTCTGATAAAAACCGCCTTCGACGCGAAATTGATTATGCTCGGCTTGAACTGGCAAAGCAGTTGGAACGGGCGTTTGGAGGAGCCATCGCGGTCGTTTCTCTCGAAGAAACAAGCCTCGAACGAAACTTCATATTAGCAGCCATTAACCTCTCCATGAAATATGAAAAATATTTCATTTTCATTGATTCCTCAGCTTGGCTTCTACGTTCTCCAAAATGGCAACCCTTCAATTCTGTTCTACAACCTAACTTTTCCATGAAATATGAAAAATATTTAATTTTCATTGATTCCTCAGCTTGACTTCTACGTTCTCCAAAATGGCAACCCTTCGATTCTGTTCTACAACCTAACCTTTCCATGAAATATGAAAAGTATTTAATTTTCATTGATTCCTCAGCTTGACTTCTACGTTCTCCAAAATGACAACCCTTCGATTCTGTTCTACAACCTAACCTTTCCATGAAATATGAAAAGTATTTAATTTTCATTGATTCCTCAGCTTGGCTTCTACGTTCTCCAAAATGGCAACCCTTCGATTCTGTTCTACAACCAAACCCCTCCATCTTAACCGAGCATAACCTATCGCACTTTCAAAAGAAGCGTAAAATATTTTTTAATCAACGCCTACATGTGCGATTGCAAAAGAATCCCATTAGCAATCGATTGCATAAGTCGAGGGGTTAACGTACCGCTCGAACCTCGCGGCTGTATGCCCAGGGAGAGAAATGGCGATGGATTGGCGCGGGGGAGGCTCGATAATTATCCCTGTTGACGATAAATCGCGGATTATTTCGTTTTTACTTCAATTACCAACGCGGAAGAGTTTAAACGATCCGTCGTCCGAGAACACACGCTCGTGGACGACGCTCGGTATCGATTTCGCAAGACTCCTCGGCGCGATCGACCCGCGGAGAGGAGAAAATGGGAAAGATCAAAGAGGAACGATCGCGCGCTCGTTTCTCCCGATTAAAAAGCATCGCGCGGTTGCAGGAAACAAATTGCACGGCCCTCGTATTAATCTCAATTACGCTGTCAAACCCGCGCAGCGTAACAGTCGCGCGGGGCAAAAATTCAATTTCGATCGAGAGCGACGTTGATAGCGAAAAAAGGGGGACGGGAATGGGCATTCGATCGACGTTTCTTTGATTAAAAATTCTTCCCGGTTACTTTAGACGACGGCTCTTATTACGGTTCCACCGCGATGATATATTGCCCATTTTAATGGCCGCGCAAATTAATATCGTTTTATTCGAGCGCGCGACAGAGCCGGGTGAAAAGTAGCGGACGAAGCGGGGGAAAATTGTATTTTGAAAATTTCTCTTCGGATGCACAACACAATTCTTTATTAGAATTATTAGAAATTTTTAGAAATTAAATTTGGATTGTTAGGAGTTTCTAGAAATGAAATTTGTGCCGGTTGCGAATGAAAATTCGAACGCAGCAGAGAGCTCGAGTCAATAGTTTGAAAGGGTTAGATTGTTCCGTGGCAAGATTTTCGAGACGATTCGATGAAATAGTTCGAGCAAAGAGGATAATCGCGCTCCTATTCGGGGCAATCTCGATGGCTTTACGGGGATTCCTTTCGATGCAAAATTACTCGGAATCGAGTTGGACGATTTCGAAGATGAGAAAGCGTGCAGCTCGGGTCAAAATTCTCCCAGCGAAAGAGCAATCGAAACTTTCCTCGCGTCAACTTCGATCGTTTCGACATCTTAAGTGGTCTTCTCCTGACGAATTCAATTACCTTTTAATTGTAACCTTATAGACTATACAAATCCCCCACGATTCCTCTTTAACCATAAAATTAATGGATCATTTTAATCACTTCAGCAATCTCATTCCCTTTCTTTTCAAACTGACAAATAACTCGCACAAATATCCCATCTCTTCGTAGAAATTACTTTTGGTACCAATTTTGCTAACTCCAATGGACCCACTTCCTTAATAATAAGAAAAATAAGAAAAAAACACAATATAGAACCACAAAAAATAACGCAATGCCTAAATTTTAACAATATCCATAAAAGTACCATTTTTAACTTGCACAAAAATCCTATCTCTTCGTAGAAATTACTTTTGGTACCAATTTTGCTAACTCCAATGGACCCACTTCCTTAATAATAAGAAAAATAAGAAAAAAACACAATATAGAACCACAAAAAATAACGCAATACCCAAATTCTAACAATATCCATAAAAGTACCATTTTCTCTAACAAAATTAACCCTCTGCACTCGAGACTTTCCAAAAATGGTACAAATCGGCGACTGAGATTCACCTCTCGAGTGCAAAGGGTTAAAAAATCATTTTCCAACACGAATGCTGCGTCGAAATCTCTTTCAACGCGAATTCCAGTGGTCCCAGTGGTCCCAGTCGTGAAATCATTTTACAGAAAAGGCTACAAGCTGATTTTTTAATCGTGCAACGGGAAACGGGACGCGAGTCGGCGTAGAAATCTCGCGTGAAACGACGAGAAACGGTACGGAGCAGCTTTCGATCGGTTGGATCAGCTTTCAGTGGATGTTTTGCGAGCAGGGCTGGGAGAACGGTTTCAGCAAGGCCGTTCGAAAGCCACGCTATCATAGGCGGACGTCAGGTGAGAATAAACGCCGATTAAAGCGACGAGGAGAGCATCCTCGCCCGCCTAGGACCATATACGAGGAATCAATCTCGCGCGGACTTTCCAATGGAGTTTCCAACGAGAATCGACACGTGGACCTGTCTTCGCCACGGATTGCGCCATTAATTCCAACATCTTTATCGATAACATGGTAGCTGCATTATTTTTAGACGTTTAGACAATTGTAATTAAGCGTAAATCGGTTTTTAATTGAACGCTTCTCAGACTTCTGTCGCGACAAGTGGAGGGTCACTTTTGAAGTGAATCGTTATGCCACCATTCTGTTTTTTGTTTTCTTTCGAAGATGTACAGGGTTGGTTGTATAATTGAAATGTTTGTATTCAGTGGTAGACTATTTAGTGGATTAATGCAAATGACGGCTATGGACGTCCGCCAATTTTTAGGAAAAGATAATTTTATTTTGTATAGAAGATACTTAATGTTATGGTATCCTTCATAGATTTTCAAATTATAATTCTCTAGTTTATTTCGTATAAAATTTTACCACATCTTGTATAATACTTCATCTAACATTTAAAACACTGTCTTTGAGTTTATCTTGTACAGTATTTCTACCACATTCTACTATTTTCATTATAAGTATTTTTAAATAATATTCTCACGATGCTTTTCATGTTACAAAACAAGAAACAGCAACTTTACATCGCACTCGCAGTATATTTACTTTATGCGATACTTTTTACACCACGAAATGAGAATTCCTCCGAGTCAACGACTCACAATAAACAAGAGAAGCAAGACGCCTCGAGTGAAAGCATCTCCCCGCGATGAGCGTGTCTCTAATCAACAAAACGATACCTCGCAGCTCCGCGTCCAGATAAACAAACAAAACGCAACGTCGCTCGTGATAGCGAAAAAGCTGCTGCCAGGTAATACGAGTGTTTCCTGGTAAACACGAAAGAATGCAACTAGAATTTACACCTGCGCCAGATGGAATTTCAGTTGCGAATCTCGCGGATAGCAAACGTTTAGGGGTGTCTCGCGTAGACGCATCGACGACCACCCTTTCCTTGCCTCAAATAAAGATTGAAGAGTTAAACTAGTTGAACAATTGTTTAAACGTAAAACTAATTGATGCAGCTATCATATTATTAATAAAGATATTGGAATTAATGGTGCAATCTCTGATGAAGACAGAGTCCACGTGCGGATACGCGTTCTGTCGCGAAAAGGTCAAAGATTCTTTGTGAATGGTGGAAAACGTGAATAGGTGTTGAATTTCATCGACAGTTCATCAAATGTAATGTAATATAACGCTTGGTTCGTGTTATCTGCTTTGGTATGTCTGACTAATTGAAAAAATTGTTGTTTATTATTAGAATGGCCGAAAGTTGCGAAATTTTAATGTTTAATAAGGAGAGAATGTATATAAATTAATTATGCCATCGTGACATTTTGTAAACTATGTTCGCTGTCCGTGGAATAGCGTTATTAGGTTTTATCTCACGATCTCGTCATTTTAATTTATTGCTAGCAGAATCTATGTTCGAGCTATCGTTTTGTAGCTTCTAAAACTGTAGAAAATAATTTTACAAATTTCTCCAAATTATCCAAGACCTTGTCCGATAAATAGCCTCAAATATCTGCCTCTATTTTACTAAACAAACTATTTAAAAAATAAGAAACTGTACTGAAGTACAATTATTAAGTTTGGAAATTTCTAAACTTCAAGAATTCCTCAAAAAGTCCATCAAATTTAATATCTACCTCCAGTTCACCAAACGAACTACATTTTCAAAGTGAAGAACGCCCAACGCAAACCGCCAAGCATAGAAATACAAAAATTCCGCAAATTCTACAAGTTCTCCAACAATGTCCATCCATCAAGCTTCACTTTAAACACAGAAAACGTTCGTCGCAATCGCTTACAACGTAACGTCCATCAAATTCTCGAAAAATGAAAAAAACAATTCAATCCATCAAACGTTCAATATCTACCTCAATTTCCGCAACGAAAAATTCCATACTTCGAAAAAGTAAAGAACATCCGGCACGACCAGCGCGTTCGCAAACATTTCGACGCTTCGCAGAGTTCGAATTCAGCACAGTTCGAAAAATATTTAAACCGTCCTCGATGGAATCTGGATTTAACACTTGGACCACGGGTATACTTTGCCACGGAGTTTGGTCGTTCACTAAAATCGCGATAAATCTAAAGCTACTTCGTTCTCCTCAACGAAAACATTCTTTATTTCACACTTAACCCTTGGCGACTCTCAGTCACTGACTCGAAGTTTCAAAGCCCCACAGAAATGGATTTCAAAAGTGAAATTATCTCGAGTAAAGACGAAATTGATTTTCAACCGTTGCAAGACGAGATCAATTGTATTCGCGAAGAAATCAGCGATAGAGAAGACGCTGTACGAAAAAAGTCTTCGAGCGCAAGGGTTAAACACGTACTCTACGACTATTTTACCAAAAGAAAACCGATATTTTAACGAAAATACAATACAATGCCCATGGTGTTTACACGATACCCTCTCTCTAGCGCAAATCTGCCAAACGCGTATTTTTGCGCGACCCACGCTTCAATGACAGACTGCGAAGAGCGTAAAAATACGTTGCCCGCGGGGCAAGTGTTAAAAATCGCACGAACCTGTTCGCCACTGTTCCTGGTCGTTGGAAAAGGATCGTCCAGGAAATATGGGCGACGATGGGTCGCGTGCCACGTGGCCGTTGGCGCGCGCGCGTGCCTGGCGGTCCTCCCCTGGTGAAATCGAAAAGGAACTAAGCGCGAGGCGCGTTTCGCTCGGCCTCGCTCGGCTGATACACAAAAAGCAGGGGTCGTTGGACAACCGAGTCAGATAATAAATTCCCAACATGGCAGTATCGCGTCATCCCGGGTTCGTTGAACCTAGCCGTTGCACGACGGATACCAGTTGGGGAGGAAAGACGGGGAAGACGTTCCCAAGACGGGTTAACGGGTGGGACCAATTCGTTCCGCGGCGTTCCAGCCCTTCTGCGTACCAGCGGATGATGTAACAGCCGATTTCTGATCAGTTTTGGTTAACGACGTTTGGTTAACGCTGCTCGTGGCTTCGTAAATGGTTGGTTTGTGTGTAGGAAATTTTGCAGCGATTTATTGGCGAGTTTGACGCTAGGTTTACCATGAGTTGGCATATAGCTATTTCTACCAAAGGGGTTAAAGTGTCCATCTTTGAGTATTTAATTAGGAAAAATATAAATTGACCTATCTATTATGAGGTTAAAGTAGAGAAGACGAACCTGAATAAAATTGTATCAGCTATAATAATTAGTTTTTATTATTTTTGATATTTTAACGTGAAGTTTAGTGGAAAATTATCTCAGAGGGGTAAAAATGACCCCTTGGTAAACCTAGTGTTAATTTGATAAGTTTGTTTTATTGTAAACAAGTTTTTACAAAGTTTTCGCTAGATTTGTATATTTAGAGATTCACACCTTTGTTAACCCTTTGCACTCGACTACTTCCCAGACGTTAGCAACAAGATAGCAATCTCTGAGCAATATTTTAGCTACAAATTCAATTACTAACATCTCAATAGAAAACTTTGGAGAGACATACGTTCTTCAAAAAGTTCCAGTGGAACAAGTTTTCAACCTTTGCACTCAATTCCCTCAGAGGCGACCATCCGAGCGCAAAGGGTTGAACACTGTACATCCAACCCTTTCGCAACTCTTCATCTACCAAAGAAGAACGTCTCAAAGAAATGAATCAAATTTTCTACAAATTACTTACAAACTATCACAGTAACCTCTACAAACATGTATCGAGGCAAATTTCAAATGCTCGCATCGCATCGTTGACCCACAATTCCCACGATTACAATCGTTACGTAATTTCGTTAAACTATCACGTCAAAGGGGATCGAAACTCGAATTTCTAACCGCTGTCATCCAGTTTGGCTGCCACGCGTAACGCAATTCCCTCGAAAGTCAGGGACAATAGGTTGGTTCGTCGGATTCGTCGCAGAATTTGGCTGCGATGCGTAAGCGTAACCCCTCCGCACCCTCCTTGCGCCTCCTCGCGACGCCGTTCTTTTTTCCACCGATCATTTTCGTAATTCATCGCCTCAATGTCGGGTCGAGGTTCCGCGGGGTTAGGTCTCGTTGAAGGAAGTTCCAGGGTCCCTCCGCGAATTGACCCCGGTGCCTCGAGTTCGTTGAACCCGCCTCCTGTGCATGCTAATGCCAGCGGCGAATTTCGCGACCAATTCGACCGTGTTCCCCTTCGCGATCGACGTGGAACCGTTTCGTTCTGTTCGTCGAGTCCTCTCAGCGATATTGAGTTTACGAATTCCTCGTCTCTACGCGAATCACCACTCTTGTCTCTTTGTTTTTGCTTTAAATTAGCTGTTTTTCTGATTCCCGCGGTGGTACTGTTATTATTTATTCACAGAAATTGTAGACTGGGCTTTTTACTTCCTTTTGACAATTTTCAGAAATTTTTCTGGAGCAATGGTTACGTGCCACCTCGTCACGATTGCAATTCGATTGTGTGTAATTAATGCTACTCATTTCTTCACAGAAAATATGGTAATTACTTTACACAAATAATCACAATCGAAAATTGAGTGATTAATAAAATAGGGAAAGTGTGAACCAAATTTCTGGAGCTTCGAAGAATGAATTCTCATCGAAACATAACAATTTTTGAAAAATCTGATTATTTTATAAATCCTTCTTCTATTTCACGGAATTTCTTTTTCGTTTATCGTATAATTTCGATTGAATTTCCCGAGTTTCGATTAAATTTCCTTTCTAAGAAGTAATGGCGTTCCCTCGATGATCGATCCGAGCATTCCTCAGGGAGGCGCCCGCCACCTTCCGTTCCCGTCATCGTCCGAAAATATCAGCGTGGAACGTGACACGGGCACGCGTTCCAACGATGTCGACAGACCAAACAGATCTCGACGATCGAGACTCGCGATCGAAAGGCCAGAACGAGGGAACGAGAAGCGAAAAGAAGAGAGATGCGCGTAATGAACGATCGACCTCCGAGGAGCAGTCGATCACCCCAATAAAAAATCAGCCCGCCCCGAAACTGCGCGTCGCTAGCAGTGACAATCGAATTACAATCAAGAGTAATCATTCGGTGTATCGACTCGAAATTTCCTTTACGAAGAAACGTTGCAAAATTAATTTGAACAATTCGCATCGATTCGCTTTGGATAGAAATTAATTTCGTCGATGAGTAATCATTTCTAATTTCAAATATTTTGCATCGTCGAAGGCGCAGTCCGATTCGAAATTTCCTTGCGGCGAAACGTTGCAAAATTAATTTGAACAATTCGCATCGATTCGCTTTGGATAGAAATTAATTTCGTCGATGAGTAATTATTTTTAATTTCAAATATTTTGTATCGTCAAAGAAGCAATCTGATTCGAAATCAAGATAATATCAGTTCGAAATTTCCTTATCGCGAAACGTTGCAAAATTAATTAAAACAATTCGCATCGATTCTCTTCGAACAGAAATATAAATATACAAAATTAATCCCGTATCATCAAAGGCGCAGTCTGATTTTGTATATCTGCGTTTCTCTCTAATTCCTTAATTAATATCGTTCATTAACGTTTTCTGTCCCGCGATATTTACCAAAGTAGATTCTCCACCTTTCTCGCGAAGCATGCACGCGATAATATTTCCTGCGCGCGTCAAAGGGTTGAAAGCAGAGTTATCAGCGAAAGTTCGCCCTTGTCCAGCGCTAACGAGGATCTACGCCTAAAAAACAAAGTCCATTCTAGATGGAACGATTCGAAGGGTGCGGTTACGTGGTCGCAAATGGAGGAAGAGGGCGAGGTGGTGCGCGTGCAGAAAAAGGGGACCATGGCACCGGTGCGTTTCGTCGTTCCGCGCACGTAGAAAGTTTATCGCGCTGTCGTTCCAGTGAACGATTTTCAGAAGTGGAACGAAGCGTTCGCGAGCCGACGCGGGTTCGATGTGGCCGATTCGCTCCGTCAAATCGGAGAAATTGCCCGCTCCGGGGCGGACTGCGCTCGAGAACGCGTGAAACGCGCTATTTGTGGGCGTAGAACCGCGTGGAGTCGCCTAGAAAGGGGCATTGTGGGTTTTTCACGCGTCCACCTTAAGATTCCGCTCGAATTTAGTCTTTACGCGCGTGCGAGATTACGCCATTATGGTACCACCCTCTCTTTTTTAATTATTTACTATTTTATTAGTACAAGTGTTAATTTTATTACGTACACGCGTTAATTTTGCTATTACAAATATTAATTTCACTATTTTACTATTACTAATGAAAATATTAATTTCTCCTCTAAGCTGTTAGACATATCTACTTTGCAGAGTAGTAATTATTTCACAGAAGCTTGAAATATCCATAATCTTCAAGTACTTGAAACTTGAATTTAAGAAATTCTACTCGTAGACGTAAAGCAATTGAAACTCGAGCTTGTAATACACCTTTTGCTTGCGATCTTCGAAAATGAGAGGGAGAAAAAAATAGGGGAAGGACAGCTGCCTCGACGCTGCGGACGCGAACGACCAAAGTCGAATCTATGAAAAATTTCCATCGTAAAAATAGGACGACGAAGGCAGGCGCGAGAAGCGGCAACCTTGAAGCACAATTGAACCCTCGATCGCGATGTCAGAAGACACCGGGCTCCAATTGTGGCTTTGAAGTACAATTGAAGTCTCCGCTCTGGCTTCGTTCAGCGCCATCCGCAGCGAACGCCATTAACCCCCTCGCAGCGTCTGAACCGTGTCAAAAAGGAACAGAATTGTCTATCTTCTCGATCCATACAAATGGCGAACTTCGTTTTTCATCTTCGCTTTCAAATTTCACATTATTATACAATTACTTTACTCCACGGATACTTGAAGAAATGGAGATGAAAGGGACTCAAAAAATACAGGATCCATTTTTCATAGAATGGGCCAGAAAAATTGCTATAAATGAACCTCAAACTACTCTCACAAAATTAAAAAAATTACGAATAAATAAGTATTCTTCGTTCTAAAAAATGGTAAAAATATATCTCTGTTAAGTCGCATAATAGAATTACTATAAATGGACGTCAAGCTACTCTCACAAAATAAAAAAATCACAAATAAATAAGTACCCTTCGTTCTAAAAAAAAATGGTAAAAACAAATCTCCGTTGAATCGAATAATAGAATTTCTATAAAGTTCTAAATTAGTCAATTCGACTGCAATGGCGGTCTCGCATGTGTCGCGTAAACACGCTTTCGCCTGTTCTCGAAGAATCGACGGATTCGAGTGTACCACGTCGCTTCGTATGGAAAACGCACGGCGAAGAAGAAAGCCGCCATCGGGCGACAATGTTTCGCGGGCATAAATCAGATCAGAGAAAGTTACAACCCCAATTAACCTCTGCGATACGGGATGACTCGCGCTGCTGGGTTCGTTGAACCGATCCTCGAGGAACGAGCGAGCGATCGCCCGTTTTGGTCCGTCCACCTGATAATAAATTAAAACAACGTCGGGAAAATGCAGGGACGGCTGGCCAGTGGTTTCAAGGGTTCGATTTTCCATCGAACGAAGGTACACAAATGGCTGACGCTGATAGCAGAACGATTCGACGCGAAACGTCGACTGTTCTGTTTTTTCTAGGGCTTCTGGACTGATTCGAGATTGTTCGCATTTTTTGGAATATTATTTCGATTTTTTTTTATAGATAAAAACTAGAAATTAACTTAAAATATACGAAGACAAGAAATTTGATCTTCTTGCAATAATAAATCATAAATTTTCGTACAGAAAGTTGTGCTAGCGTTTAGATGCCTACTGATTAATTAAATACAAGTTTCCACGAATCTGCACAGTGGCTGCGAAAAGTATTTTACTACTTACTACGAATTTATGTACATGCTGCGATTAATCAGAAGCAAATTATCAATATTTCACAGACACCAACAGTAACTCCTGCAAAATAGCGACAGTTTATTGTATCGTTACGCTGTTTCATTAGATCCGAGTACATTAAATCTCTCATTTAACAGCATTGTCGCGAGACTGGAAAAATTCGTAATGGAGGATTGTGTCGTAGAATCAGATTAAGAAGTGTCTCATTAGAAAGTATCAGCGTGCACCAACACACACCTCGCTACACATTTGTTAACGCTGCAGGTTATACGCTTTCAGAAATTTACGATCGATTAATTTTTTGCGAATTCCATCGGCTATTCGTTTTCGCATAAAAACGGCCATTCCAGCCTTTATCTGGCGGCGATAAATCAGCCTCGACGGCCATTTTTCCGCCGCGTTTCAGCCGCGCGGACGCTCGTTTACAGCCAGGAACGCGACAATACGGTTGTTTGCCAACGCTAGATCGCCTAGATGATCGATTCGCCTTGATAGTTCATAAATTTCCTCGACGATATGCAAATTCCGCGGCGCGACACCGACGATCGGATTACAAGCTTTTCCTTGCCCCGTATGAATAATTACGCGTTTGAAAAGCGGCGTCTCGTTCGACAGTGCTCAAGAAGCGGACTGCGATCGTTGCAAGCGCGCTCGCAACAATCGTAAACTAGCAACGCCGATATGCAAATGATCGAAGCTCGCGTCGATCGCCCAACGCGACTGACCGTATCACGATCGCGTCGCTACTGGTAAATTGAGTTATCAGCGGCCGTTTAATTCGATGGCTAAAGATAAGCCCAAGAACTCTCGTTGTCGAGCGAATTTTCCGATTTTTATTCATTGTCTTGGAAGAGATCGAAATCATTTCCTTTTTTTTGATATAGAAAATTTATTAGTTTCATATTTATTTTTCTCTGTATATATATTTGTAAATTTTGGTTTTTGGAACGAGGACCACTGTATTTCGTTCAGTGTCTGTCTTCCATTTTCTTGTGAGTGAATTCTAGTCTTTAAACTTGAGAGTTTTAAGATTTATTCTCTGACTTTAAAATGGTCAGTGAATTTCATGAATAAAAATTGACATAATAAACAGCTGTTCGAGTTCTATCTTTTGTATCTTTCAACGAAGAGTTTTCTTACGTTTTCTACCAATTTTTATTCGAAGAAGAGGGCAATTGCGCGGCCTTATTTCGCGTGTGAATAATGACACCAGCGTGGAAAACAATAATTATAAGATAACATGGCAGCGTAATAAATTGTGTAAGAATTTGTGATTCATTCCAGTAGTTGTTCTTGAGGATATATATGTAGATAAACGCGGACAATATGTAGGTTAAATAGGCTGAAGCAAAGGTACATATGCTGATTCGATCATGTAACAAGTCATTATCATACGTTTCTGTTGACATTTATATAGCGCGGTGCGTTATTCTAATGGTATGGAAAAACTGGTAAAAATCGTGGTATTCCGAGAACCTGCGTGCCGAGCACGCATATTATCGAACAATTTTTAAATCGATAACAGTCAAGTCATTGATTTTTGCATTCGTTACACATCCTGCGTTTCATACGTATGTACAGTCGAACCTCTCCTATAACGCGATGAATTTCTGTCGTGTTATAAGAAACTCTGAAGTAAGTACAGGTATTCCTCGAATAGCGTGGTATTTGAATTGCATGAAGTCGCGAATAGCACGTCTAAAAATTGCGATAACCCTTGAGTAACACGGAATTCGAATTACAAGAAGTCGCGAAAATGAACTCGATCACACATGTAAAGAGCCAACGAGGCGACACGTGGCTTTGCCATACCGCATGCAACGGCTGGCACATTAATCTTTGGGACCAAATGTGCTAATTTGTATGATTCTCGAGGTTCGAATTGCATGGAACCAATTAGCCGTGCTATTCGAGGGGTATCTGTAAAATATAAATCAGCTTGATTCGTTTTGCGTTATACGAACACTGATTTCTCAGAGCACCAAGTTGTGACGGTCGTGAAATAAAATTTTCCAAGTACAAAAGGCAAGATACAGTGCATATATAAAATTAGAAGGACCATCGCAATGTTAGAAAACGTGAATACCATTTGCAAAGAGTGGTGTAGCAAACGACGAGCATTTTGAGGGCCTTAATTCCACGTCTATATTTGATTAATCGATTCATAAACCTACTTCCTACTTGTTCGTCAAAAACCACAGCTTTGAACATCCGAGAATCATCAATTCAGACTTCAAAGAACTTTACACGCTCCATGCCAACGTGCGTAAAAGATACGAGGTTCGAAGAGATTCGAGGATACCGCAAGTATTTTCAATCCGTTCGCTTGGTCTTCGTCATCGAAAATTATTTATTTATGATTATTCCATAATTAAATTGGACAAAACCAAGGGTGCCTTTTATTCTCTCTGTAATATCTATTTGTTTTATGAGACACGTTACTTCTCTTCTGTCTCTTTTATAGATATTTTTTAACAACAATTTTATCATTTCTTCGGGCATTTCTTCAATTTGAAATTTACAAAATTTACATATTGCAGATGGAGGATTTCTTTATAATTATGAAATTGTTTTTCTCTTAAAATTATCATTTGGTATCTCAGTGGTCTTCGAGAGCATATTCTTTAATCTCTCTGCAAAGTTTCGCTCGCACAGTGTCAAACATTTTTCAAATATGCACTTTCAAGATCTTTTCATGGTTCGCAGTTTCAGCGCTGTTAAAATCTTCTTATCTTCTTCAGGAAATTAAAAAATTTCCGAGCGCGCTTCTCCATCGTCTTCCAAAAGTGCTTTTGTGATTGCAACCAGCTTCTACGATTCCTTCATTTCCTTCGCACTTGCAACTTTGCTCCAATTTCGAAGCTCCTCCGTGTATCTTCAAACTGCTTCTAACATTACGACTAACTTTCAGAACGCTCGGATTCTTCGTCGAGTGGAAGAGGAGAGAACAGAAAGCGAGCAACAAAGTGTATACACGTTTGTACATACAAACATGCTTCTATTCTACTGAGACCCTTTCATCGTCTATAAACCAAAATTCATGGAAATAAAATGGCGTATCTGAGATACACAATTACGTGCAAAGTTGATTCTCTTCTCTGCTTTTACAATTAAATCTTCCTCTCGTCTTCTTAGTAACCAATAACACTCTCGCACATCGCAAGTTAAAAACCCTATTCTCCACAATAAGTCCATGATTGCCTAATAATTCTCGATTCTACATCCACAATCCTGCAACAAAACTTCGACTCGTGGACCAGAAACATCGAGTACCACAAAAACACCGCGACCTTTAACAAAATAAAACAGAAAGCTCCACGCAATTTCTCCACTAGTCTGCGTGGACAACCACAAACAGCGTGGAGATACTTCTGTGAGCGGCTGTACGTCCGCGAGAAAAAGTCCGAGGGGTGCGAGAAGAAGCTGCGAGAACGCGGCGATCGGCAAACAGTGGCGGCGAACGCTATCGACCGTTGGATCGAGCTATCGAGCGCATTTCGATTTTTTTCCGCCTAGCCGGGAAGCCGTCCGGCTGGGGACCGTCGCTTGGGCCTATCTTCGCGGGTATCTTTCGCCTGGAAAGTGGGACGCCGGCTGCGTTTCAGCTCCGCGCCTCTTCGCGCCCCGCCGCCGCTCGCGGGACGTTTTATCACGCGGCTATCGCGCGTACCTCGCAAATAAGTAGCGTAGTAGAAAGTACGCCCGTTCGGTGGTTGTATTTTAGCTTTCACGATCAGATACGGGGCCAGGGGGGAGTGCAGCGTACGCGCGCGCTTCGCCATTTCGTTTATCGCGTTCTTTTCCGCGCCCTTCACCCTCTGCTGCTAACCAACACCCTCCCCGTGGGTTGCTGAACGCGAGTCGCGACGATTTTTAGAGCCTCCTGCGTTCTCCAGAAGGTGAATTTTGTATTAAAATACCTTGTTTAACCCTTTGCGCTCGGATGTCCCCTCTGAGGGGACATCAGCATTGATTAGCGATTGCAGAAATTAAATTCTCTCAAGTTTTCTATTGAAATGGAAATTTTATATTGCTAAGAGACGTTAGCGACAGAAACTATTGCTAAAATATCGATCAGAGATAACTATTTTAGCAATAATTTCTATTGCGAACGTCCTGGAGCAGTCGAGTGCAAAGGGTTAATAATCATATCTCAAAATCCAGAAAATACATCGATCGCAGTTGAAATGTAGCTCATCAGGCTGGAAGAGAGACTCGTGGAGAGACTCATATAATTTTAAAACAATAATTCGATATTACTAAACTTAACCCTTTGCACTCGGATGTATGTCCCCTCTGAGGGGACATCAGCATTGATTAGCGATTACAGAAATTAAATTTTGACAAATGCGTTTCCCTCAAGTTTTCTATTGAAATGGAAATTTTCTATTGCTGGGAGACTAAAACATTGCTCAAAGATTACTATCTTAGCGATAGTTTCTATTGCTAACTTCCGAAAGGAGTGCAAAAGGTTAAATGGTATGACAAATATTGCGTGAAGTATTAATGAAAGAGAAGACCAGAATAAAAATTACTTCATAGCGATTTTCTCATGCAACGATTGGTTCGCTTGAAGATATCAAAGCTATTTATATTGGATGGTCCAGAAGAGTTTGCGTCCAAAATATTCGTCCCAATATAATTTTTTATGAACATCGATCGCCAGTGCACTTTTCAAGGGATGTATTATACCTCCAATTATTTTCTAATATAGTTATTGGCAAGTTATATTAAAAGTGTTATTCGTAACTTCAGATTTTGGTTCTCGAGGGAATATTTTCCCGCGCGACCATTTTCGTATGCAGTATACGAGACTTGTTATATCATCGAAGAAATGGCAGGATATATCGTCGACGTGAAACGCGATTGGAGTTATTTTACGAGAGATTCGGGTGTCTCCAAGCATCTGGAAACGGCATTCTATCGCTGCAACGCGCGTGCAAAGAGACTCCCTGCGACGAAAGCCGGCTGCAGGAAACCCGTTTCGTTCGCTGCACCCGAAACGAGGTTATCTCGGTTCTCACCGAGCCGCGCGTGCACCACGCGTGTAATTTCGATATTCCGCACAATTTCTGGCGTGTCGACATCGGCCACGACCCTTCTTATCCCGCCTCATCTCTTTTTTTTCCACGATTACGCGCGCTGGAACGCAGACGGAATTCCGTTTCCGACGGCTCCGCCATTGGAACGCGTAACGCTTTTGAATCAACTCGCAATTAAACGGATAATGAGTCGAATTACGTATCGCGATGTTAATAGCGCGCTTAAATTTTCATCCGAATTATTCTCTCGTTGTTCGAGCGCTCCTCTCCTCTTTAATTTTCAATCGTGCTCGCTGTTTTTTAAGTAACATGGAACGCGTTGCAAGAAATAGGAATAAAAAGGATATAATTGCGATTCTCTCGTGTAACAATTAATTAGCGACAAAATTCTCTGTTCACCGCAGAAACGAGAAAGATATGCTCGCGTCACTGAGGCGTTAATCGAGAGGCTCGAGCATACAGGATTGTTTCTAAATTCGACAAGCTCGAAATAAAACTGTAAAGCGGGTCACTTTGTAGCGTTGCGTTTCCACGCTTTTTCTCCCGTCAAGTGACACGCCGTCGATCCGCGCAGAAATTCCCGGCTTTCCGTTTTAATCGAGGCGAAAAAATCCATTCCACGAATAGACCAGCCGCGCATCGAACGCATCAATTTTGTTGGGCTAATACGAGCATAATTCCGAAAGTTCCTGCTGGTTCTCGTCGAGGTATCAATTTCCATTCACGGCCCAATAATTCCGGAAACGTTTGTCATCTTCGTTACGATTTTACAACCGCGCAGAACGAGCAAATGAAGCTACGTTTCGCGTTAGCGATGGGAGCGTTAACCCAATTGAAAATGAAACGATTCTTCTCGCTCGACGGCTTTCTAATTATTTCTGGGCTGAAATTCGTATTTCGTACGAGCTCTCGTCGACGCGGTTAATTAATTTTCCGTCGATGAACGCGGGAACGCGCGCGAAAAAACAGAAAACTCGGCTGCGAAGAGCGCAGACACGGGTGGGGAGGAAAAAATGTGGCGCGGCGTACTCGAGCGGCGAAAAGGAGCGTTTGTGCCGCGAGGCGGTGAAAAACGGGACACGCGAGACAAAGCGTCGTAATTTTTGGGCAACGGTAAGCGTGTGTTGAAAGCGCGTACGAGCTTCAGCGCGTCCGCTCCCAGTTTTCCTCGCGGTTCCGACCGGTCGATCGCGATCCAGCCACGTATGGCTAGCGACGGGTTCGAATTGGAAAAAAAACAGTTCCAATTAACTCGTGAAACACCCTGCTATGAAAGAAATTTACAGAAGCTTCATCGAACGCGAAGAAACCTATGAACAGCGCAAAAAAGTCGTCCATCTACAAAATTTGCTACTTTCAAATTAAATACCGTGTTTAAACTAGTTACTATAAGTGAGAAATGGAAATTTCAGGTAACAGAGCTCGAAGCATAGACTTCGAACGAGTATCATTACAAAAGATTCTAAAAAAGAAAGATCACTTGCTTCGAGAAGACCCCAGAAAACCAAAGATTGCATCTGAATTTTCTGCGCGATCTAAGATATAAGCAAGAGGGAGGAAAGTAGCGAAATGTCATCCATCAACAAAATTTGGTACTTTTAAATTAAATACCGTGTTTAAACTGGATACCATAAACCAAAAATGGAAATTTCAGGTAACAGAGTTCGAAGCATAGACTTCGAACGACTACCATTACAAAAGATTCTAAAAAAGAAAGATCGCTTGCTTCGAGAAGACCCCAGAAGAGCAAAGATTGCATCTGAATTTTCGCGATCTAAGATATATGCAAGAGGGAGGAAAGTAGCGAAATGGTGGGTGAAAAAATCCGCTCGAGCGTTAGAAACGCTCGAAAGCTTCCGCGCGAGAGGATCGCGGCGCGTAGCCATCGCTAGCTGCGGCGGTGCAACGCACGGAGGACGGTCGAGTGCAGCGAGCGTTCGCGTGTCTGCGTGTGCACGCTGATAGGTGCACCGGCACGCCGGAGAGTAAACGCAATAACTGTATCTCTGGTCCAGGGGGTCACTGTTCCACGACTACGAGAGTCCGCTCGACTGTTCTCGGCTCTCCCTGCCTTCTACACGGTGTCCCGACAAACACGCGCCTTCTCTCCCAGCTGGGAAGGAGACGCGTCGTCCTCGCCATTCAAATCGGTGGAAAGTTCGATGGAAATGGCGTTCGAGACTTCTGAGGTTGACGATCGACGAGCCAACGTGGACGCCTTTTACTGCGTTTTACGGATTAGGAATGTTTCGATAGTAGTTTTCGAATTTTTTGTGGTTGCAAAGTAGAATTTGGAAGGAATCTGTGTTTGAGGAGTTTTGAGAAACACAAAATTTTCCATTTCCACATTCTCGATATCGCTTGCATCAAAATCCTAAACTTGGCACGATTTCGACTCCATTTTTCCCCAGATTTTTCGGTTTCGTACACATCACTGCTGATTTAACCGAGTTTTCAGGATTCTACTTCAGATTTCGACATTTTCTTTTCCGTTTCTCGATTACGCGCGATTTCGACTCCGTTTTTCCAAAGCTTTTCAATTTCGTACACGCTGACTCGACGAAGATCCCGGAACCCAACATCCGCAATGTGCTCGCGTTTCCTCAAACTCTCTACAGAGTTCCATTATTTGTTGCACGCAGCGAGGATCGTTCACGTTCCGGATCGATACCCGTTTGCCCCAGTTCGGCCACCCTTGCCTCTCGAAAAGTGAAAACAATCGGATGTCCACGTGTCCCTGGCCACCGCGCCGCGCTTCCCTTTCACTTCTTGCCGCGGGGACCCACATTAACCCTAGGAAGAGAGCGCACCCTTTCCCTTTCGTTTTCCCTGCCGTGGTTTTCCGCCACAGTGAACGAACGCCCGCCAGAACGAGGGACCGAGCTCTTCTGCTTTTTTCCCCGCTCGATTTTCCTCGACCAACCCCTCTCTGCGATCCCAAGAAGAAAATATTTTCGACGCGATGGAAATTTCGAGAAGAATCGTAACACAGAAGACGCTTCTGTACACGCAATTTGTAGTGAATAGAATTCGTTCAGCTTCGAGCAATAACTACTCCACGAACCTTTACTGTACGCGCGAAATATAATTACAAAAACGAATTCAATGTAACTTGAAAATCTAATTTTCCGATATTCGAAGCGAAACGTGGCCAGTGGAAACAAGATAATCATATTTTCCAGTCAAAAGGCGATCCTCGTTCGCCAGTTTGAACCATTTTCGAGAAATTTCGAGCGCAAAGGGTTAACAAACAATACGCCGTTTGCAAACGAAGCGAACGATATGCGTTGGAATAAAAAATTGCTGAAAGGAGAAAGGATCGAAAAATTGCGCAATTTCTCTCGAGCGATTCAGCAATTTTTTCCAATCGATTTACCCGAGGCAAAATTGAATTCGCGCGAACGCACCCCCGGAGGGGTAACCTTCCCCTCGTTTTTCTTCTTCCTCGTTTTTTTTTTTTTTTTTTTCGCACGCGCTTCCCCACAGTTTGCCCGGAATAATGACCCAATAATACAGCTGACCGGGATTTACGTTTACAGCCCGTGAACTGGATCCGCAAGGCGCTTGTTAACGAGTTACAGGGAACAATGGGGGACGCGCGCGCCTCGCGGAGAAATCGCCCGCGAAATTTCCGTTTCAACATCCCCTGGTCGTTACGTTTTCGCGCGAAGGTTAACGGTTTCCGCAAATTTCTCGTTAATAACATTGCGTACCTCGCGTTACATCACAAATAATTACGATTATACAACAGAGAACACCTTTTCTTCGCGACATTACGCATCGCGTTGCGTTCATAAAAGTATCTTTCAATTATCGCCACAATTAATGTAGCTTTTGGTTCAACGAGATAAATGTAGACAGTAACGTCCACGTAAATCGAAAACTGTTAGAAATTAAAAGGAGAACGATGTTTACGCGATAATTCGCGAGAGGCGGGAACAATCTCGAATCCCCAGCACGAAGACCTTCCTTTCCACGTCGATGCGAGCCAGCGATGAAGAATTGCGATAGAGAGAAAAATCTAGGCTTCTGTTTTCCGCAGGAATGCGGCGGAGAAACGGTGGCCGACTCCCACTGGCTGCGAAATCGGGAATCGTAGCACTACGTCAACGGATAACAACGTGACGCCATTGACAAACACGCGAGCCGAGCTGGCGGTATGGTAATGGGTGTTGCGACAGCCGCGGCTACGTCACTCCGTAGGGGCACCCGATTTGTCCATGGGAAACGGACCGGTGGTCTTTTCACCCGCCACCGGGAAATTCGATTTTTGCATAAACACGTGGGCTAGCGAGCACGTGGGCGATCCGAGTGGGCAGCGCGGCCACGGTGTTCGATGATGCGTCATCCTTTTCTACGAACCGGACACTCGCGATCCCCTTTCGAACCGAGCCAGTTGCTCGCCAATTCCATTTCCTTTTTCCCTATTTTTACCGCCATTTTGTTTAACGACTGCTTAGTACGCTATTTACGCGTATGCGTGCGCGAGTGGGGTCCCTAGTTGTTCGTAAATTTAGTGTTTGATGAATTTCTGGTGGCGTTGCGTGTCGAGTACGATGTCCTTTGCGATCAGTTCTGTCTGTCGAAAGGAGTACTATTTTTGCAATTTTTCTTAACGCGATTAATTTCTAGAGACATTTTGTTATTTGCGAGTTTTATATCGCTGGCGTGCGATATCCTGCGCTTTTTATATGACCACTAAATAAACAATTTCCCCTCGTTAAATAACGGAGAGCTTAAAAAATTTCCTCTGCGCGATAAATCTTGAATAATGGTTCTAATTGCGTCTGCGCGCGCGATCAGGTTTGGATACGCGGCGAGTAAAACGAGAGAGACGACTGGATCGATGTTATTTTTCACAATAGACATTTTTCTTCTTCGATTGCAGTTTTTATTTTTCCCCGCAGTTTTTCTTTTTTTTTTTTTGCCACGACTGCGACGGTGAACTCAACGAGGACGATAACGGCGCGTTATCACGGGCCAAAGCGAGCCACGTCAAACAAAGCGGCCTGGCAAGTATTCTTAGCCTCGATAAAAAAGAAGCTCCGAGTTACGGCTCTCGTTGCAAATAAATCGCGGCAACGAGACTCGTATTTTTTCGCCGCGTCGCGATCTCGTTTTTTTCCTCTTCTCCCGCGGGACGATAGCGCGGATCCCGCGTTAACGATACTCCCTACGGTGTGGCTTTTGTTCGGAGCCGATACCAGAAAACAGATGGTTTTCTGTTCTACCTTCCTCCGTTCTTTTATCGCGAAAAATCTGCGATTTCTTTAGTACATTTTTCGACTGACGAGAAATCCATTGAACGCGATTATTCGCGTCCTGAAAGCTAAACGATACGACGACTTGGAGTTTCGAAACTCGAGTAAGCTTTGTAGAAACAGTAAAATATCTTAACTATAAAAATTGTTACTTTTCTACGTTTATTTTGCCATCTTTCGATGTTCTAAAAATGTAGAAAGCAGTGAAATTGGTTAGTCAAAAGTGTTGTGAGAAGAAGTTAGACTCTAAGCGTAAGGAATAACGTAGAAGCGCCGTCAGTAGAATAGAGACAGTATCTAGTCAGACACGCTCGCAGAAGCGAGGTTCAAGCATTGAAGTAACTTCGACACATCTTTTACTATTAAAATAATGTCAATAAAAGTACATGTACATACATTTTCTATCTGACGATACTACAAACAAGAGAATTACAAACTTAAAGCCAAAAAATGATAAAAAAATGTGTGAAATTATTAAAGATTCTGAGCGACCAGAAACTCGTCTCATATTCATCACAGAGCTACGGCGAAACTGGAAAAAATTCTGAGGACCTCATAACACGCGTGTGCCACTTTTTATAAACGAAACCATCGACTGTATCATTAACAAAAATTCAGCCCTCAAAAAAGAAGGAAACAAACATGGACGCTCGTACAATTAACGCATTCAACCTGTTCCACTGTCGCGAGCAACCGCACGGTCGATACTCGGCGCACAATACAGAAGGAAATTACCGTGTACTCGAAAAAGGAAGAAAAGGAAGCGAAAAGGGGAGGAAAGAAAGTAAAAGTGTAGCAGGCGTCGTGTTATTCGGCGGTGCATTTGCCGCGATGCAACCGGGCACGCAGATGCACACATCGTAACAATCGCGTGCGTGCGAGTCGGACGTTGAGTGATGATATCAAGTATATATACGACTATGTGTCACGGGTCATCGGCCCTCGGATATTCTTGGCAATTCTCTCTCTTTCCCTCTTTCTCCCTCGCGCCCCTCGTTCGCACGATTTCTCTTTCTCCGTCTCGCTCCCACTCCCGTCTTCTCGCTCCTTCTTCTTCTACTTTTTTTTATTTTTTTTTTTTTATTTCGCTCCCTTCCCTCCAACTCTCTCCCTCGGTCTTCGACGACCCCAGCGAGAGGAGGCTCGTTCGCTCCCCTTCGCTCTCATCTCGCGTGCGCGCGCGCGCGCGCGACTTCTTCTCTTCCGCTGGTGCAGCGTAGCTGTTCCTCTTGTTTCCATCCTCCCTCTGCACCCGCGGCCCTCATCGATTGCCTTCTAATAGCCTGGCAATCCGAGGGACATCCTGCCCTTCCGGACGCGGCTAACGAGAAATATCGAACAGCGCGAGAGAAAGAGGGAGAGATGGGGGGAAATGGGCAGGGATGGAATCGATCTTTTCCTGTCTGCGCTGTCTTCCGTTGACGGCTCTGTTACGTCTTTGTTATGCAACGGTATTGCGGAGAGAACGATTTTTAGCGTGAACGGAAGACGCGAAGGGTTGAGACTAGGCGGAGGTTGAGGGTGTTGTTGGTTTGGGTGATGATGGAGGGTTTCTTCGTGTTTTGGATTCAATGAACAATTTATGTGTTAACGATACTCTAACAAGCCTTTCGAGTGTAAATCGTACGCGGAATATAATATAATTCTTCGACTTTGTCCTTTGAAAGGACACGTAATCTCTTAATTTTCTAATATCTCGAAGGATAATTCTCACCCCCGGCCAACAAGACTTCTCCAACCAACCCCTTCCATCCCAAATTCCTTTTAAACATTCCTCCAGAGGAACGCACAAGAGACATCCCTTAATTCTCTAACATCTCAAACCATAAATCTAAAAATTTCAAATTAAACCAGCTGCAATCGACGTCCACTCGACCAACCCCTCCTATTCCAAATGACCTTTCTCGTATAAATTCCTGTTAAAGCAACGATATATATTCCTCGCCGCTGTGCCCAATCACGCGTTATGAAACCTCCTCGAGAGCTCCTCCATAACGTCTAACGATCCTCAGACACCCTCACCCCCATCGCCGGCACTCACAACCCCCGAAAACACACGCGTTGCGAAGCCAGTTCGACGACACGGCGGATTTCAATTCCCGCGTCGTCTAGGAGGCCAAGTGTCAGGGTTAATTCGCCGGTAAAGCTTTTACGAGGGCCACGCCATCACGGGCGAAACTCGTTCCCAGCGATGGAATCTCTGGGAGACGCAACAAAGTGGCGATAAAACGTCCGCGTCGTCGTCGTCGTGCGACATCGGTCTGAAGGTCGTTCGTCGAACGTCACCTCGTGGAAACGAGGATTCGGTTCGATCGCCAGCGAGCCAATGACACTACCGGCTCGTAGTTGTAATGGCGACGCGAAATGGTCTCGTTTAATTGCCACGGTGGCGGATCCGCTGGTTCGCACTTTTGGTTCTCCAACCCGTTTGACTTTGACGGTTGGCGTCTGCTCTTTTTTTATTTTTTACTCAGTTTTTTGTTTAACTGCGTGGAGAGGGCGAGGTTTGACGTGGCTGTGGTCATGGATCATCGATGAGTCAGGAGGTTCGTGGAACGGGAACTCGTTCTTGGAAATGTCGTTACTTTTGACGCTTGGGAAGATGTAGGTGAAGGTTGGGACGTGGCGGAGATTGATTTCAGCAATTGGACGGTTTTTATTACGCTGATTCAAGTAACTACTGTTTGTTAAATATCGCTGATGTTTAATTAAACATATTGAAACATATGTTCTGGTTTTTTCTGATGTAAAAGGTCAATGGAATATTAATGAAGTGGTGCCATTATTGTAATTTGCATGTATGTAGAGTAACTGTTGAGACTTTTTGTCAAATTAAGAAATATCGTGGAGTTGTAATGCGATCATGAGAAAGCAGAAGTCCACAGTGTGTGAATCACATGAAGATGCAACGCACAGTGTGGATACTATGAATACCATCAAGACATACTTATGATTACAAGAAATTGGATTTTTGTTGCAATTTTAAGTGAGAAGCTGCATTCACGCAAACTATGATCTCCAAATTTCCATAGAAAAGTAAACGTTACCTGTCGAAAGTGGCGAGAAGGAAGGAAATCATCCGTGGTTGAAGAGGGGAATTCATTTAACGTCGCGTGTGCTTACCTGGAACAGAAAAGAGGGTCGCAAGATTAGCGAAATGTGAACGCTGCGCGCAAGTTCGAAAGAAGAAAAAGAAACTGTTCAACACCGTGTTTGTGTAAACGCTTATACGTAGCGCGTAAGGCAACAAGGAACGAAATGGTGCTTCAAGTTCAAAGTTAGAAACTGACTCGGCTCTACGGTAGGAATGCTGTAAATGCGAATAAAACGCGGCACTATAAAAGCTAAAAATAACGGGTACGCCAACAATATCAAGAGAGAGAGTTCATTCTCTCCTTTTTTCCCTTGCGTCGCTGTTTTCTCAATCGATTCCTCGAATCGGATGCACTCGTGACTACGTTTGTCAGAGACAAAAAAAAGATACTATGCAGCATTCAAGGGAGCACAATTTTAATACTAACTTAAACGACTACAAATTTATTAAAAAATTCCTAATTGTTATTCTGAACAATTAAGAAGGATTTAAAAGTACTTGCGACAGTCATTGCTTTTAACGAGTCGCTAGGAAATCGCATGAAGTTCATACCCTCTTTTTGCGCATCCTTTGTGCAAAGATAGAGCAAATTACTTCACGATTTGCGTGAAAAACAAGCTTGGTTTTGTACTCGAAACAATCAGGCGTGATAATTGTTTTTTAACGAGCGAATAAAAACGTGTTTTCGAATTCATATTCCATTTTCTAGTATGCGGTGCTCGCGCAAAAAGAGACCATAACGATGGAAAAGGAAAAGGAATAGTAGTCCGAGGTGAACGGCAAAGGCGTCGAAGATTCATGACATGAAATAACATGGGAAAAAACACAAACGAAAGGCATTAGTTATTCCCGACAACGAGCGGTCATTAAAATCGCAACGCGTTCGAGTAGCTTCATCATCGTCATCGTGATAGATTGTGGCAAAGAATCACCGTGTCCGACGTGAAAACTGACCTGTCGTTTACAGGCTGCTTCAGGTTTTGCGGGGGTAAAAAATCGTTACCACGCGCTTGCAACATATTTAGATATTAAAAACAGAAAAGAAAAATAGAATAAATAACATATTCAAGATCTGTACTTTGTCGTTAGCTGCCATTGGTCCACTTTCTACTTTTTCTAAGTCGATCCCATCTCTCTATACAATTTTTAACGAAATCTACTATTTTTTAATTTATTTTAGCATACGATCGTTGCTTTTCATTAGCGTGAATTATTTTCCCCTGATTTTATTTCAGATTTACATTTAATTTGGTTATTTTGCAGGGTCTAATAAACAGGAAGATTAAAGATGCATAATAAGGGGATAAAAGTTATTAATATTGATTGTTAAAGCGATAATTATATTAATACATGGTTTTTACTTAATTATCGTGCCTCTACAACTGACCTAATTGCATAATTTCCCAGCATTACCCACATAAATCTATCGAACGGTCGGAGTCTTTGACTACCGCCGCGGTTTCCGTAGTTTTATTCTACTAGCTTTCGATCCTGTACGAAAAATGCTTGACACTAGTTACTAGCTTCTCTCCATCTACGATATGAAACATCTCACTCAGTTTTTAATTTTTTTCCCATTTATCAAAGGCTCTCTTTTAAGCATTTTATAATTCACAATCTCTTTCATTCAAAATGTACTTTGACGATATAAATTATTATAAAATTTTCAGTGTAATACAGTTTTCTATCGTTCTATCTTGATACCATATTCTATAAAAGTCACTAAATTACGGACACGGCTTTAATACCGCGCTGAAAAATGAATGTTAATTATTACTTTCCACAGGCGGCGCAAAGAATATTATTTCAACTTTGTAGATAATTATAATATTTAACAAACGTTTTCTCTAAAGAGTTTCCTTAGAAATCCTTGCAGTAATACACAATCCATTGCAGAGGCTACATTACAATAGTCAAAACTATTGATCCAACGATTTAAGTCATCCACAAATTGTTTAAAATCCACCAAAAAATATTTACATATCCAAAATTTATATAAAAAGACAAATTTTAAGTTGTCATCGGTGTTTGGTTCGGTTTCGAGACAGAGTAAAACCATTTTCAATATTAAAACTCGCGAAACGGATGAACGAACGTTCAAATATATCGAATGAATCGATATCCCAGAAGAAACGATTCTCGATATCGGACGAGAGTCGTTCGACTCTATCGCTGCACCGCGGGTCGTCGCACGGAAAGTCGATCGTAGGACAGTTTCACCGTCCAGGAAAAATTCTACTTCCCTCTTTCCCTCCCTATTCACCGTGGAAATTTCTCTCTCTCTCTCTCTCTCTTTTTCTCCCCACCGATTTCCCCTTTCATCAGCCGGCGTTCCGCCTACTCCTGCTCGCCTAATGCTCTTTTTGCGGATCTACGAGAGCAGGATCGCCGCGGAGGATGTAAATAAACAAGATCGTTACTTCTTTGCTGGCCGCGTGTGGGAGTTTATGCGTGTCCGTCCGAGGGAGACAATTTGCGGACTTTTCTGTGGAAGGGCGAATTATATAAGGCGTTTCGTTCGAGTCTCGGATAGACGAGACGCGGTTCGAGCGTTTTTCTAGGGCTCCAGGAAGACGTGTTTCTTCTCGAAGAATTCTTTAGCTCGTACACGCGACGAAGTGTGTTTTTAACCCTTTGCACTCGAATGTCCCCTCAGAGGGGACAGCATTGATCAGCGATCGCGAAAAGAAACTTATTCCATCGCAGCTTTTCGAGAAACGCGTGTTTCTCTGGAGTTTCGCTATCGAAGTGGAAACTTTCTGTTGCTGAGAGACGTTAGCGATAGAAACCATCGTGAAAATATTGCTATATTAATAGTAGTTTGTATCGCTGACGGCCAGGAAGCATTCGAGCGCAAAGGGTTAAAGAAAATTCGTAGAAAATTTATTAATTATATTATAATTTAACGAGCGATGAATATTAATGTCTCGATGAACAATTAAACGTAATGAAACATCGGCCATAAACGTGGGACTCTGATTATGTAAACGCAATTTCTATAAACCTGCACTTTCAGAAGTAAACGAACATTCGTATGCTTAATTGCCAGCTGCAGTAAGCGGTATACCGCTCGCGAGCGTAATTGCATCTTACTGTTCCCTCGTTCAGCCTTAAATTTAGCATAAATGCATAAACATTCGCAGCCTGATAATAATATGTGTATAAAATTGCGCGTAATAAATCGCACGAGCTAACCTACAAACCTATTACGCTAAAACGCCCGTCCGACGCGCAAAACAAACAGTATGCTCAAAACTCACCAACGATCCATACCTCTCCGCCTCCCTCGAACCACCGTCCCGGTGACGCTGATTTTCCTCGCGCGACTCGAAGAAACGGATTCCTTGGGATTCCATCGCTCGCAACGAGCAAAACGTCTGGCCTCCGGTCGTGGCCACGGCGAAGGGTGGGGTGGGAGAGAGAAATAACCCGCGGAAAACAAGCGTGCGCCGATAAACGCTCCAATAAAGAGGCACTCGGAGCAAACAGCGCCATAAATAAAAACGTGCTCGCCTCTAGGCTGCTATAATCTCTCTCTCTCTCTCTCTCTCTCTCTCTCTCTCTCTCTCCTCCCGCTTCCAAACACTTTCGACGCCGTTTCCCGGAGCGCGGCGAACAAAGGACACGCGCCAAGGGGTTAGAAAAAAGGAAGCGATCGAAATTGCCCCGATAATGGCGGCGCGACCGCGTGACACACAGAGACGCTCGCTGCGGTGCGCTCGCGCGCGGGCACACGGTCAGGTTATGCGACACATTTCGCGCGCGTGTACGCGTGCACGCGTATCTATCCGCACAGAAGATCGCGCGATGGTATTGGCAACGCGTGTGCCGTACTACACACCGTCCTCGGTTGTTTTCCAACGTGCCGTTGACCTCGCGTCGCGAACACATCCGTTCACGTGTCTGGGTGCGCGCGCACACGCGTACACGGGGAGCGCGCATGCGCGACGCAGCGGCGCGCTGCTCGATCTGCATAAACAACGCCGTTACTTCCTCGATCGGGGAAACGGACTGTCGCCGTTTATTGAGACACGGTGTACGTGGCTGTTGATAAGAATGCAGTCACGTGATCCTCTCCGTTGATTAGGGGTAGATTTCAGTTGGCTTTCGTGCGTACTAATGGAATCGTTTGTTAACTCTCGCCGTCGCGATTGTCGACGAAACGTATCTACGTTTCTTAGCTGTATAGAAAGCTTTTGATACAGATATTGTGTGTAGAATAACATACGATCTTCCTTTTTTTATATAAAAGAGAATATAAAATCTTTGTGTATAGATGTACGTACAATTTTATAGTCAGTTTATGCGAACACTCTAAGTAAAACGTAAGTAATGATGTTGGAACGTGTTCTAAAGAGCGCTTCATTTCACTGGTAAAATAATTTCGATTGGATCGGAGAACTTTGTTTCTAACAATGCCATGAAACTGTATGTTGAGAAATTCGTATCAAGGATGAAAGAAACTGGGTGAGGAAAGATATATCTGTTTCTTGGTTTTGAGCAGTCGCATGTGGGTGATTACGAACAAGTATTTTGACAGTTTCATGTGGGTTTGACTAATTGTTAAACCCCGCGATGTGAGGCAACGAAGATATGCAACTGAAGATAAATACACTAACCATGCCAGGGAATTGACTCGGTTTTCCTTGTTACCAAGTTAAGGAAAGCTGAATGTGTTTGTTCTACAGCCTTCCATTTGTCATTCGTAATTTGTCTCTGTCAACTTAATTGGATAAACTAAATTAAATTAAAATAAATGAACTTCTTAAAATATTGAATATTATCTTATGCAGATACGCAGATCAGCTTCAACACTTTGACCACAAGGGCCATACATCTGTAGTCAATGTCAAATGCAAGTAGAAGTGGGTTCCTTGAAACGATAAGTATCAACTGGTATAAAACACAAGACGAACTTGACAACTTCAGCTGTGCCAAATAAGATAGATTTAAGGCTTAAAAAACTTCGTTCCAACGTTGTAACCTCGATTCACTCCCTAAACAACGCTTCAACCCCAAACTAACATCCCTGAATCACCCAAATTCACCTCCACGAAACCCCAAACCCGGAATACTCGATGCTCCAACCGATTTCGTTCTTTCCGCCGTTGAAACGCGACGGAAACCGATTTCTAATTCGCCTGGTCGTTCGAAACGAATCGAAGAGCGGTCGCGGATGCCTCCCCCGCGAGGTCGGCTTTATCAACGCCGGGATTACTTAATTGGGGAGCAGTTTATCAGCGGTACGTGGCTCTCGTGGCACGGCTGCGCGCCGCTCGATAAGCCGGCGTCCTTAATTTCCAATTATCCTGGTTATTAAGGCCGGGGAGAAACTTCGCGGATGCTTCCTTTCACATTGTACGCCCGCGGACTTGTTTATCGTCCGCTTTAATTGAGCCAGCGCCGCGAGAGGCACACTTACGCGGCTCTCCGCCGTCGCGACCCTTCCCGAGACGTGGATACAGATTGGATCGTTCGTTTAATTAAGCCCCGCTGCCCGTTCGGTCCTCCGTTTCCATTTTCGATCGATGAATTTATGGAGAGCCTGCACCGTGACTGATGGCGCGATCCCTGGCATTGCGGAGGTTAGAAAATGGCGCAGAAAAGAGTCTCGTAGATTAGTTTTCTGTACCAGCGATTCAATGTTTAATCTTGAAAAAATGTAGATCTGTATGTGGAAATCTATTCTGTAGTCTATTTTGTATGTCAGTTTCTAGTATTTGAATTAATGCTCCATTCTATCGGATAGCTCGTATTTTTTTTAGAGAGAATATCAGAGAGGAAGGATCAAACGGTCGACGACCAGGCGAAATGCGGAGAAAATATCCGGACGCGTGAAAGTTCGCTTCTAATCGCGGATGCCACGATCGCGGGATGCGGTTTTTAAACGCAGATGCTGCGCTTTCTATCGTTTTCCTTTTAGACCTCGAACACTCCTCGATTATCATACGATCGTTTCGACCTCTTCCGCCCGTTCGAACCGGCGAAATTCTTTTAGAAATCGTTCCTCGCGCGCAATTCTCGTCGGACCTTCCCTCGAACAACTTTCATGGGAATTAGTTTAACAATAATAGCGCTGATTTAATGCGTATCGTGCACGCTATTGCATACAGTACGCTGAGAAAAATGTGGAACTAAACTCGAAGACCCTCGTGCATCGAGTAAAAAGTGAGAAGATCGAAATTTCTCGAACCACTAAACTCCCTCCACCGACGTCTCCACTCTCCAAGGACGCTCCCTCGATCTCAATAAACCCAATGCCACACCACGACTCCTCCACTCACGGGCTCTCGATCATTCCAGTCGAGCTGCAACGATTTCCTATCCTCGTTCGCTTTCGTCGCGCGTTAAATTCAATCTCGAAGAAAAGTTGGACCTTCTCCTGGAGAGAATTCGCGAGAATCCGAAGGAAACGAGGCGCGTCGACTCCAAACCGAGTTGCACTTAGGAATAGAGATCGACGGGGGGACTCTGTCTCGTTCTCTCCCGTGGCTTTGCTTAATCGGCAATAGAGGTCTGCTGGCTACTATTCACGGATCATTTTCAAAATAATACGTTCGCGGAGGGTTCGTTACTTCCAATTGACCGACTGGCCCAATTTCCACCGATTTCTCCTCGGTTCTGTTGCACTCAGCAACGGCGATTGGCAGTTCGCGTGCACTTCGACGCCCGCGTCCCGACGATCGATCGCGGGATTCGTCCGTACGGTTCATTTCGCACCTGTTGCTGGGCTCTTTTGTATCGATGACTCCTGTCGCGTGCAACAAACGGAATGGAAAGCGGTCGACTTTTGTTTCCACTTTCTTGCGATCCCTTTTTGCGGGGACCGTGCGTGTTTCGGCTGAAAATTCTTCACTCTTCCAGTTATACTGCCTCGTTTTACCGCAGTAATATTTCTCGCCATTAAAAAGTCTGATTCTCCATCTTAAATCGAAGGACTGTACACGAAGATTATTCTTCGTCTTTCGTGAAACAAACATTTCATAGAAGCTAATTTGGTTAAAGGGAGTAACGAAACCAATTTGAAGAAAATCTGACTCGATCCACCGACTGAACCTATCAGAATCGAATCCACTGGTATTTACCAAGATACTTTTACGAGATCTCATTAAAATTTCCAAAATTTTAGTTCAGAATTCCACTCCAGAGCCAACCTAACTCAAGCGTCGTCGAATTTCCAACTTCGACGTCCCGCGCGGCGAACAGCCCCGTTCGCCATTCATCGAAATCGAATTTTCTGTTCAGCATGCGAGCTACGAGGCGGTGACAACCTCGATGCACGAAATTCACTTCGCGAGGCGACTCGCATCCGAGCTGGGCGCCGCAGAAAATGTGCAATCTCATCTCTCTCCGGCGAAAGAAAAGCACACTTTCACGACGTCGAAACTCAACCTGGATTCCACGAGCGCATTCTTCTGCCTCCTCCGAAACCGGAAGCCACGCGGATCGGCGCCCCTCCGATCCGACGCCGGTGTCAGCAATTTTTCTCCGCTTTATGAAAGTAATAATCGTTCGCCCGGATTTTTTGCGGCTCTTAAAGGATTCATTTACGGCGGAGAATTTTCGCGAATGAAAGCGTGTGAATTTTACCGGCTATGCAGTCGGGACGCTTGTAACGGTTCGCTTTTATGCGTTCGTTTCAACGGTTAACCATTGATTAAGGCAACACTCCGTGTAACTTTCAGGTAACGATTAATATACCAAATAATTTTAGTTTTTTCACAAGATGACGTTCACGTCTTATTGTATAATGTCTCAGAGATAACCAGTAACAATATTCATGAAGGTTGACAGCACTATTAACCGGAAATATCAAAGTTAATGTCTTGCAAGCTATGCAGATAACAAAAAAATTCGACCCATAGAGAGTTAAGTTATTATTGCCTTTGATTTATATACAGAAAGTGTTATCATCTAGTTTAAACAATACTTATACACGTACGAAAGAGTATTAATTTTTATATAAATTTCTAAGGAAGATTTTTCTAGACGAGGCGAGAATCTAATTGGAGGGATTTATGCGCGTGGAATTCAGAAATTCGTCGCGACTCCAGACGAGGGTTTAATCGAGTTTCCGGTCCCCGACGGGGCCTGTCGGTTCGCATAATTGATACCCCGTAATTTCCCTTACGTCCGCCTCTAATTGCGCGTAATGAACACGGACGTTGATCAACATTCGCGGGCAAGAGGATACGCGCCCTCGAGTTAGAAAATTGTCGCGCTCCCGTGATGAATCGCGCCGGGAGATATAAATCAAACGGTACATATGAGGGGTGTTTGATTACCCTTGTGGGTGTTCAAAAGGCGGACGGGGGTGGAGCGTTATTTATCGCGGTACAATAATAACGACTCGTCGTTAAGATTGATTAAACGATGAGAAAAGAGCACGAATAACTTTCCCCACTCCAAATGACAATGAAATAGTAAGCGTAATATTTTTTGAATTAAGCAGATTGCACATCTTCAGAATGCAATTAGCAGTTAAAATAACGATATTATCTTAATGTTGAGATAGATAGTCGAATACTTGAAAGCAAACAAACTTAACAAGTACTGTCGAAATACAATCATACATTCGTCACTGCTAAAGAGATGGTTACCAAAGCAAAAAGACAAGGAAGAAAAATGAAATTTCACCGATCAAAGTCACCGCAAACCCCGCATTATATTAGTTTGCCATTTTTATTTCAACAATCCTATTAATTCCAACAATCGTTCCATCGACACTCGTCGTTTTTATCTACACAAAAGTTACCATCAATCGTCCGCCATATTATCGAATTAACGGCCTCGAAGAATCGAAGAGAACAACGAGACGAAAAAGGAAGACACGGAAACGAGGAACGTCGAGAGCAAGTTAGAATTACCAGGGCGAAATCCTAGCCGCGGGCAATTAAGCCTTCAACGGCGAGGCGTCGTCAGGTTCGCGAGCTGCATCGAGATAAGCATGGCCGCCGCCTAATAAAACGCAATCGAACGCGGCGGCGGCAGCGATGAAGTCATTTCGTGGCGATCCGATAAAAAATCGCGACAACCCCGCTGGTCGTCGGCGACAATTAATCCACGTCAGTTCGCGGTGCGCCCTACGCTGGGTTCAACGACTGTCTTCTTTTTGCCCCGTGTTTCGTGCAGCGAATAGAAACGTCGATGGCTGCGATATGACGTAGACACGTACCACGTTAGACTTTTAGAGGGACAATGTGTCTTTTTTTGCATTTAATTAATCGATCTATCTGATGGTAAAAATTTTGGAATTAATTCTTCTATTCGTGTCTTTTTTATCGTGTCTCGTCGTGGCGAGACAGATTTCTGATAAAATTGCGTTGGTAACCCTCTCTAATTATTAATTCTTAAGTAACTAAGTAGAATATATAAATAACTCTTAGGATTCTAACTACTAAATCTTTGGATTTAGAGAATATACCTTCGATTGCACAGATTAATAGAGCTGTTAATAATACAGTGGAAGTGTGTAGTTGTTACAGAATATATTAAAAGGAGAAACGTTTCAGTCACAGGACATAAATTGTAAACGCCAGAAAGAGACACGAGAAACGGCTTTGAAAGCTTGAACGGGTACGCGTGCACTAACGGCGAGATCCCATAACCCAGTGCAACGGCTGCAACCACCCACATAAGACTCCATCGCGCGTCACACTGTCTCCTGGACTTTCACCATTAGTGCACGCGCACTCGACAAGCTCTCGAAGTCGTCTCTCCGGGAGACGAAGCTTCAAACCGCGACTCCCTCTCGTCCTTCGTTCTCATCCAGTTTCGTCGTCCGAAATTACCCTTCAAAATTCCTCCCCCTATCCGACTTCACGTCTCCTGGTGACCTTACACGCTCTCTACGTAATTGTATAATTCCATGCATAAAAAGATTATGTAAAACCGCGTCACCCATCACTTGGCCCGTCACAGACACCCCACTTTCACGTCCAACGACCTCACCGTACGAACTAGCGACGCGAACGAGCTATCGTCGGTCTCGTATTTGCATCTAACAGCGGCCGTAGCTCACGAGAGCGGGCCAAAAGGGGGGCAGAATTATCTTTCACCGAGGCGATCGACCAAAGTCGACCCAATTCCCCGGTAATTGCCACGTGAAGGGAGACCGCGAGAGGCGCAAGAAATCGTTTTACGATCGGCTCGGGAAGTCCGTTTTACGAGGGGACACGGACGGAACACGTGGCCGCCATTGAAAATCGCGCGGGAAATGCGTGATGGGAAGAAGCCCCTTCCGCCCCTACTCCGGATATTGCCGCGACGCCACGCCATCCTCGCTCCACTTTTTCTTCCTTTGTTTTCTTTACTCTATCGCCGATTAGAAAACGTTCGAACGGATCGCGAAAGAGAGATCCGACTCTTTTTTTTTTTTTGGCGCTGAACGTGGAAGAAGGACGCGGTAGGAAGCGTTGGACGTTGACGATTATGGTTATTACGGATGGCTCTCGTTTCGACCTAGACTGCCTTCTTGGGAAAGTTGGGCATCGGTTTTGTGGGATTTCGTGGATCGTGGATTTAAGAGAAAAGAGTTTGCTAGATTTTCAAGGAAGCCTTAGTTGATTCAAGTAGATGATTTAGCTAAGGATAGAAGATAGTAGCCAAGAACAATTTATAAAAATACTTGGACCAAAACAATTTTGTCCAATTAAAACAAACTGACACGTCTGAATTTAGAAAACAATTACGCCATCAATCGAGCAGCTTATTTAGTTGAATTAATTCACGATTATCCAAAATTACCACGCGCGAGGTACTCGGCTGAAGCGCGGTCAGACTGGTCTCGAAACGAGATTTATTTTCCGGACGCGCAGTTCCATCCGTAAACGCGATTAATCTCGCGCGAACCAGCCAGCAGGAAACCGCGCCTTCTTAATCGTTCGTGTCCAACCGTTCGGCTCATCACATTAGCGTGAACCGGCCTGACGGAATTATTCTCCGCGTGCTAATGATTAATGGTGCCCGATTGAACGGTTGGGAACGTTTCCAGATGTCACGTGGATGGCCAGTTTACGAAATCCGCGTACCTTTCCGCACCGTCTCTTTAGATTTATTAATTATGAGCGATATTTTGACTGCTTGGAGATTTCGATGGCACTTTTGGTGGTGGCAGTGTGAAATAACAAATACAAACGTGCTGAAATGCACAAGAGAAGACGTAAAGCACGTGAATTGCCCTAAGGGTCTCAAATATAGATTTTACATAGACTTAAAATTTGTTAAAATTATTCTCTTACATACATAGTATCAAAAATTATAACTCATCGATCTCAAATCTCCTTTACAACAATCTCCAAACAAATAAAATACTATTAATTACCATAATCCATCATTACACCTGTCACACCTGATGCATTCAAGATCTTACAAAACACGTTACGACTGTTCTCCAAAAATTTCGTCCACGTCCGTACCTTATCGCGTAAACAACTACCCACGTAAACAACACACTCACGCTCAGCCCACCACGCACGCACGCTCCACCTTCGCTCGAGCAAACGTAAAATATAAAATACAAAATACCTCTCGACCAAAAGGAGCACCCTGATGTACGCGTTCTCGTCCAGGCATCCGGTCACCATGTCTACCGATGAAGACGGCGATGCAGCGAGAAAGAGGCAGCAGCAGACAGAGAGTGAGGGAGAGAGAGAGAGAGAAAGAGGAAAAGTGCGCGAGAGCGAAAGGAGACGCTGTAAACACGCACACGACTCCGTCTTTAATTAAACGCGACGCGCGATGGACGGGACGCGTCGGTAGGATCCGTTGACCGAGTTCGCGTCTTCTCCTAATCCGAATCGATGTAAATAAATGGCGGCCGCGCGTGCACCACCACCCGTGGAAAATTGGCGGGCGCGTGTGCCGTGGCCAAGCACGGATCGACGACTACGCCTGTGGACGGTGCGCTTCGCATCGAACGCCGATCGATGCACCGCGTGCTGCCATTCCTCGCGAGCGTCGCCCCCTCGGTTCTACCTGTGCGTGCACAGCGAGCACGATTTTTCCTACGACCCCGCGTTACGATCGCGTTTCACCCTGCAGCGCGCCCCCACCGCCTTTTACTTCGCTCGCGTCTGTCTTGCCGCCTGTTCCTGTCGCGCGACGCGCGATCCACTGTGCGCCAGCAGCACACGGCGGTCGTTGTTGTTGTTGTTACTGCGGCAGCCGCAGCGAGGAGAAAGGGGATAGAAGGGATCGGTTTTGAGTTCGCTGGTGGCTGAACGGAAGGAGAGGGAGAGGACGCGAGAGTGGGGGCGTAGGTTCGCCAGGAGAGACGCGGAGGGGTTTGTCGGTGTTTTGTTCGAGTGGTGAATGGAGGTGCGACGGTGGGGGCGAACAGGCGGCGGGGGGTGGTGGGACCGTCGATGTTTGTTGATTTTCAAGTTGGTCGAAGATGAAATGTTGCGAGAAATTTTGTTTATAATTGAGAACGTACGTGTTGCTTTTAAAGAAGCGTCGTAGTTGAAATTTTGTTCGTGGTGTTTGGGAATAAAGTGGAACAAAGACGATTTAGCACCAAAATGGAACCCTTGCTCTACCGTATTCAGTAGAACAACGATCACCTCATTAAAGAAGACTGAACGACTACAAAACGCCTCCTGGATAAAAAGAAGCGAATCTGAAACCCCCAACGTCGCACCGCGAGCAACGTCATCCTGGAAAGTCCGCGAACCGCGTCGCTGCTGGTATCCGATCGAGTTTTTCCCCGCGGCCGTGGAAAAGGAAAAGCAAACGCGCGAGGCGAGGCGGGGCGAGGCGGTGCGAGGCGGTGCGAGGCGAAAAAGGACTAAGAAAAGGAAAAGGAAAAGGTGAGGCGTCTGACGGAAAGACGGGCATGTGTCGCGGCGTCGCGTGTGTCGGACGGCGGTCGCAGGGAGGCGCGCGGCGCGGCGAACCAAGTGAAAAGGGGGCGAAGCGGGCCGGCTACGAAGAGGGAAAAGGAGAAAGAGCGGCGAGAGAGAAAGAGAAAAAGTCGGGAACTGGTCACGCCTGGCTCGCCCAGGCCGGGCCTCGACAATCGCGACGTTTTCAGGGCGAAAAACCGACCCGGAACCCGGGTCTCCGCGCTCGCTTGCTCTCCGGCTGGCTCTCGGTTGGCTGGCTGGCTGGCGAACGCGCTCACTCTCCCAGCGCCGCGGTGCAGCAGGCCACGCGGAAGTGAACGGCGCTCTCCCGCGATTTTTCGGCCCAGAAAACGTTCTGGCGTGGGTGTCAGCCTGGATACCTCGTTCGATGCACTCTGGGCTAGGAGGCACGGTCACCTTCGCGCAGCACGTGAACAGGTAAGCCTGCCGCGGCTGTGTGCGCCCGTGATAATGCGCTTCTTTCTGCCGATCGTTCGATTCGGTCTGCGCGATCGCGAGCACGTGTACCATACTATGGCGTGAAAATTCTGACGATGTTCTGGTTCAGTTTCCGTTTTTCTGCCGACCCGGAGAAATGGACACTGGCGATGATTCAGAGTAGGTTAAGCGGAGGACAAAGTTTATGCTGAGAATTTAACCCTTTGGGCTGGAGCGGTGACTCTCAGTCGCCATTGCGTTTCATACGACAACTCGAGTTTCTCGTCGACTGATTTGAAGCTTCGAAGCCCCAGAAAAAAGTATTTCAAAAGTGAAATTAGCTCGAGCAAAGCTATGTACGACCGAAGAAGGCATCGAGCGCAAAGGGTGAATCTTGCTACGATACTCCCAACTATTTCTTCTTTAAAAACACCAAAGTATCAGTATACAAATCAGTATAAAAATTAGCAACATTCGTTACACGTTTCCAGAACCTCAAAAGTGTTCCGCATTCAAGTATCCACTGTTAATCGTCTTCCTTTCATTAAAAATCGCGTAAGTCGAAATGCAGCCTAACTCAAGGACGGACCGTATTTACCAGCCTCGAGGACCATCCGCGTCCACAGACCGCGAAAATAAGAGAGATCGCGAGCGCTGACTGACCAAGGGGCAGAAGCTTTCCCTCGACGAGACGCAGCAGAAGGAAAACGAGGAAAGGAACCGGGGAAAGAAAGAGGCGAGCGTTTCGCGGATATATCGGGCAACGATACCATAGGCAGATTTAGGTGGATATTGTTTCCGACGCGGCGCGACGCCACGGCTGATGTGGGACGTTGCCCGGTTACCGGGCGTCCGGGTTCCCGTCTCGCCCCCGCGGGCTCCTTCTTCGCGATTTTTCAGCGACGTTGGTGCCAGCGCGTGCTCGCTCCTCCGAGACGCTTCGATCGCCCCGTGCGCCGCCGTTAGGATGGTCTCTGAGGATTATTGGGTTAGTGGGGTTAGGAGCAGTGGGCGCTGTTGGGCGTTCCTGATCGCCGTTTGATGAATGGCTGCCGGAATTGGCGAGAGTTCGATGACGATTCCGCGCCGTTTTTCCGGATGGTTATTAATGGATGGTTAACGATCGTTCGGAAGTAGGTTAGGCCGGATTTTCCACGAGGAACGCCATTTTTGAGTCGTTCGAGGCTCCTCGCGTGGGCGTTTTTGTGTTCCTCCTGGGCGATGATCGTTCGTACGTCGCGAGAAGATGGATTTTTGCGACTCGTTATTAATGGATCGCTAATGATTCGGTTTAGAAGTAGGTTAGGCTGGCCGCGGAAGAGTTTTCGCGAGGAATCATTTCTGAACTGGTTCTCGCGGAAGAGTTGGTTCTGTATTCTTCGTGGCTGACGATGATGCGCGTGGCGCGAATGGGTGAAAGTATTTTTGCGTTTAATTGGAGAGATTATTTAGAAGTGGATTAGGTTAATTTCGTGATTATTTTTATGCACGCGCGAGCGCCGTCTTTTTGTGTTTCTGACAGTTTGACGAGTTGGATGGGAACTGGTGTGAGAAAAGGAAGAGGTTTGAAAGTTTGACACGATATTACAGAAATGAAACATTACCCTTAGCCGCAAGTATGTCAACTAGCGTCGTCGTAAAGATACCTGTCTTTTATACGATAGACACCGATACGATAGTTTGAATTGTTGGGATGAATACGTATACAAATATTAGATGTCTGGTGTTGCTTAGCTTTGCGTGTTTGTTCTGCGATAGTTGCCGATTAGCTGGCCTGAATTGTTCTCTTCGAACTGTGTAAATTTCATCGAACGATCAACGACTAAATACGAATCGCGAAATCCTCAACGTAGGCGACGAACTTCCGAGACTGATTGCATCACTTCTCTGTAGCCACGATTTGTGGTTGTAACGATTGTAAAACAGTTTAATTGCGATTTATGGCAAATTTTATCAACTTTAACGAATAAGTTCAGCATTCTCTAAGTTCAGCACTCTTGGAATGACCAATTCCAATCCTTGAACGAGAGGAAACTCGTAAAAAATAGCTCTGAACCCTAAATAATTCGGAGCTTTGAATCTTGGCGCCTCGATTCCTAGACGTGGCATCATTTTTCAAGAAATCGCACATTATGCATACCATGTTCTCCTCGTACAAAGTTAAAAAATCAGGATCTCGATCGCAAAATCGAAAAATCGCCATTTCCACGAAAGTGGCATCACTTTGATCGAATTGTAATTTTGAAAGTAGCATCTACTCGCGTCACCCCTTCGTTCAATCGCTCGACACCCTTTTTTCTCCACTACCGAGAACGATCTTCCGGATCCAATCAACCCCCACCCCCATCACGTAACACCTCGCAGGATCTTCCCACGAGAATCCACCTCGTCTGAAAGTTTTCCAACCTGCTGGTTTTCGATCAGCTCCATCGACCCCACCCATCCAGTTCTAAACAGGCTTAATTAACGAGCCACGAACTTTCCTCGCCTCGTCGAGCCCTCCGCGAGCCTCTCCTCTTCCTCGAACTTTTCCTGTAACGATGCTTTCCGAGAAAGGATTCGTCGGTCGTTCTATGCGACGAATAAACAAACGAACCCCCGTGATTCAAGATTACGTCCGTCTGAGAGGGCAGCATCTTTCACGACGCGACGCTGGCGCCACTTTTTTCCGGTTAATTAAATTGCTGGGTAGAGCAATGGGAAACGAAAGAGAAATAGTGGCGGAATCGGAGGAAGAAAGCTCCTTTCGACGCTCCAGTAAAAGGGGAAATTTGAGAGGCGATAGAGACTTCGAGGAAGATTCGATAACGAGGAAAGTATCTCTCTTTTACGAGTGGCATCGCGTTCTTTCGGTTAATTGAATCGAGAGGCTTTAATGGCTTTCGTTGGAACGAAAGTAAAAGGAATAGGAAGGTTTGTTTTTCAAATATAAGATACGATGAAATAACAATGATAAGTTGAGAGATGATTAAGTTTAGAATCGTCTTCTGACGCTTATTAAATTATAGAAACTTTTACTTTAAGAAAGTAACGCAAACTCGCTTGATTAAAAATTTCGAGTTTCCTTATTCGACGACAGAATTCTCGCGTTAATTAAATTACTGAAAATATTCAGCTAATTCAGAATCGTGTTCGCTGTTAAAAAACTTCCTCTTCTATTTTTAATTTCGTTGCGTCACACGAATCGGATGAACGGAGGCGGAGAATGAAGAAACGATCGGCGCTAATAATAAGACGACCGAACTCTCTTCTTTCGAGCGTCACGATGTAAAAGTAAAAAGGAGATTAGTGAAACGAGAAAAGAGCCGAGGCGATAGAGGAGCACTTTCTAGCCGCGCGGAGATTCATTAACGATCGCAGCCCGTTCGAGTCGTGCCCGTTTTCCATCTTCTGTTCGAAAGTCCCCGCGGAGAGCGTTCCACTTGCGAGCGGATCGGTGACATGTAATTTTCTCCGCGGGTATTACGCGGCCGCCTTTAATTCGACGGCCAAACCGTGTCCTCTCGAAACTAGATCGCGTTTTTACCGACCAACGAGGAGCCAGCCCGACCCCGGAAAAAGAGATTACGATTTCCATCTCCTAGATTCTCGTCCACGCCCCGAGTTTTCGCTCGGAACTTCATTCCTCGAGAGAGTTTCACGCCTCGCTGTGCGATCGAGCCACTTCGAACCTCGAATCCATTAACCGCGATCGAATCCGTCGAGCTTGGTCGTCGATCGTTTGTTCGAAGCTTAAACTGACCAACCATTCGAGTTTGGAAGTTTCATTTGTTATGCGAGAAGTGCTACGATTTTTCGATTCATTGGTGTTCTTCTTTTTTCAAATAATCGGAAGGTATAGAGTAAAGCTAGCGTTCGTCCTCGCAAAACTTAACTCCCCGCCATTACTCTCGCGTAGCTCTCAATTACGACACGCAATATCGTACTAAAACCCTTAAATTCACTCAATCATATATTCCCTCATCTGGACCAAAAGAAAAAGTGAATTTGACAAATGAAACACATCGATTGAACGCATCTCTTCTCGAAGCCACCCAAAGCACCCAACGCTTCACCGCATCGCTAACAGAGCACCCACAGACCACCGCAAAGCCCCTTAAATAAAAAAACCAAGCACCACTTATAAAAAAAAACCCTAGAAAATCCCTCCATAAATCGACTATCAGCTCGTACCCTGCAACCGATCATCTCGATCCTCCAGGCGTTCAACGATACCCGTATTGGTAACATCTCGGATCACCCCGTCCATCGATGATCACTGGCGACAGCTCGCGATGAGCCAACCGGTGGTTTTGCATAAGTCGCGTGTAACGCGTCGTACAAACGAAGGGTGATGGAGGAGGGGAGGAAAACCGGCGAGGAGGAACAGGTTCCTCGACCGCTCGGGCGGGCTCGTCCCGAGCGCACGTGAACAGGAAAGCGGTAAAAGCCCTCGTGGAATGCGCCTGCTCGCGGCCTTGAGCCTGGTCCCGACCAACGCGATAACAGCCCTTCGATGCCCGCTGTTGCGAGGGAGGCGAAGCGCGAGCGGGCTCGGTTGGCCGCGTTTGGGACCGCGGAGAGAAATTGGGATAGGTCAGGGATGCGAGGGACCTGGGCGCTGGTGGGGAGGGCGGCTATGGGTGCGCTTGGGTGAGCTGCTGAATTTCACGGTCAGAGGAAGGTTCTTCACGGGGATGCAATCTCGAGGATGAAGGACTGTGCGTGTTGTTTATTTTCTTGCAAGACTGTTCAAATTTTTTGTATGAAGATCGAGATAATGGAGAAACGAAAAGGTTGCAACACAGTTTAAGGGAAAAATGACGAGTTGGAGGACTCGAGTGTAAAAAGTTGAAAGTAAAAAGAAGGGAATAAAGTGGCGAAACAGTTGTGATTGAAGACTGAAGTAGTAACTTCCTCGTGAAAAAGCAAACAGGTGAATTATGAGACAAAATTAGGAAGCTCTCGAAATGTAGAGGACTCGAGTGCTGGTGACAGAAATCTCACCGCGTTTCAACGAAGAAGCATCGCGGGATCGCGAGAGAGTTTATCATAAATCGAAGTTGGACGGTTCGAAAACAAGAGCCGTTTATCTTGGCGGATCGCTCGCGTTCTGTGCACGTTATCCCGAAAAATGGAAACACCGTCTCGCATAACTTCTTTCGTTTCGAGCCAAAAGGGGGCCCGTAAAGCAACTGAAACGAGCCACCCAGCGACGAGACGGAAAAACGACGACCCGAGGACGCAATCGAGAACAATCTTAAATCAAACTTCCACCGATAACAAGGTAGAAACTTCGAGCATCCATTACGGAGTTCCCCGAGCGACTGTGTTCGATCCGGTCGAGGCTTCATTAACTCCGCGTCGCCCGGATAAATAACATCCCCCCGTCAACCCCTTCGTGGCAACCAGTTCCCAGCGACACTCTATTTACACAGAAACCTTGTATCGTGGCATTAAAATGATTCGCCAAGGTTGTCGATCCACGCTTTGCAACCTTGTCGATCCGCGCGCGCTGCGAGCCTCGCCTCGACGGTTCGCCTGGTCGTCTCAGCCGCGATCGCCATCATTCATAATCGCGTGCGCGCGAGCGAGCCGAGCGAGCATCGTAAAACGGGCAACGAGCGTGCTTGTTTAGAAACACGTCCCGTGATAAATTATCAGCGGCGATTAATCGAGCCGACCGGCTCCAAGATCGCTTTATTGAATCCTCGAGTCGTCGATTTTTCGTTACGCCTCCCCTCGACCAGCTCGCCGAGTTCCACCCTCGTCGGTTCTTCTTTTGTTCCCAGGTTTTTTCTTCTTTTCGGATCGCTATTTATGGAACGCTCGATACATACGACTTTTGTCTCGTTAGATAGGAATCGAGATAAGCGAAACGAGCCATCGTTCAGATCGTAGTGAATTATTTGAATTGAAGCCGCGCATTAGACGCGTGGTTATTGCAACGTATAGTAATAGCGGGTTGCCAGGGTGGTATTGATATGTTGCAGTATTTACTGTTGGCGATCCATCGATTAAAAGGATCGAAGGATATTGACTTTTAATGGACGCGGTTACGGCTTCTTGGTTACATCGACGCTGACCGTGCGAAGGGTAATTAGAAACGAGTTATTCGTTGTTTGAGCGGAGATATGCTTCTCTACGATTATGGTTGTAGTGGTTTTGAAGCAAGATTTGTTTGGAGAGCATATGTTGGAGAGTTTATTACGTCCGCATATCTAAACATCCAAAAGAAAATAGAGTATTGTACTCGCGATGGGGTACCAAAATGGCAGCTGACTCCATCCGTGTATTCCATCGAAACGAGAAGATACCATCCCTCGCGATCTTTCGAGGATCATTAGTCCATCAAGAACCATGTCATTCAATTCCCAATTTCTTTTCCAGCCAATTCAACCCTTTGCATTCAGAATTTTCCGCCTGGAAGCCGTCGCTTTCCTCGCGCAAAGAGGTTACACTCGAAAAAGTATCTCCTTTCGCTCAAAATACGAATCGTTATCAACGTTAATTAACAAACTGCTTAGCAACGCATCCCATTCTGAATTCCACAATTTCCTTAGTCGATGAGACGTAACCTCGAAACGTTCCTCGAGCAGAAGGGGTTAACAGACCGAGACAAACGCGCTCCTCCGCCAGGTCCTGTTTGCTTCATCCGTTTGCCCGAAAAATGCGCGTTTGCACAAGCATCGCGCGGGCTGCTCGGGTATAAATATCGGGGCGAACTAGGTTGCAGGTGGGAGTGTCGAGCGTGGTACGTGCGTGTCGTATCGACACGGAACACGGCGGCGATGCACGCGACTGCTTTCCACCGCGGCGAGCGTGGCGCAGCGGAACGAGAAACCGGAGAGCTCTCATCCGGGATGAGAGGATTTACGGGGGGACGTCGATCGTGAATCTGCCGCGAAACGATCGCGGATCAACGGGTAATCACCCGTGGGCTCTAATATCGGCTGGACGACTTTCTAATTTCGCAGGGAAACCGCGACGCGGAAACCCGAAGGCGTCGACACCGATTCATTGTTGTTGCTTTTCGCTTGCGATCGGAGGACCGAATGTTGTTCGAAAGGCGTTCGAAAGCACACGTTAGAATCGGATTTTGGGTCGCTGAGTTTAACTGAAGCGAGATCGATGAACAAATTTTGGAAAACTCAAGACGTGGTAGAATGTTCACTGCCTTATAATAGTAACACGAGGTCAGTGACACCAATTTTCAGTATTCCATTTCAGAACTTTATATAATCAACCAGAGAAATAACTGAACTCCATTTTTAGCCTCGGCTAATCTAAAAATCGATCCTCAACTTTTCCAAATAACTTCCAACTACCCTCTCGATATATTAAAAACATCACCACCCAGAATCCTCAGAAAACTCGCAGAAAACCACCCCCTTAAATTCTCTCGATAACTTCAGCATCCTCTTCTCTTCCTCTCTCAATTGAGAAGGTCACCCGAACGAGTCCTCCTCTACCTCGAATCCCAAAGTCCAAAAAAGGTCTGCGCTTCCAGTTCTCCGATCGATCCGCGAATCGTTCATCGCGAACCAATCCCAGGTCTCTCGCATTAATTCCTGCGACCCCGATCGACCGCGATGGAGGAGCGAACCGCGACGAAACACGTTCGCGGGCTTCTGCTCGTCCCGATACTTATTTCTGGCCGACGAGACGGGCAGGGCTCGCGTAACGACTGCGGTAGCGCCTCGGTAGTTGCGCCCAAGTGCAGTTCACCGAGATTACGGGTGCATCGACCCCGCGCGGCGTCACCCCTCGTCGCCCTTCCGCCACTTTTCTCCGGCTGCGTCTCCTCTCTCCAGCCGCGCCGTCATCATCCACGCGCGCCGACCGGAGGTCGTCGACGACGACGAGCCCTCCCGCCGCCTCGCCCCGCCGTTTTCCACCATCCCTCCTGACCCTGCACCCATTAAGCGAACGCTACACCGCCGGCAATCGACGCCAAGGCTCCTCTCGCCTCGCGAGCCTCGATCTTCGGGGGTAGACCGGCTACATTCGTCGGCCATCTTGATGATCCGCGTGGTTGGCGTTCAGATCGTTCAGGGTGAGATTCTTTCGGGGTTTTTTGGGTACGAGTGAATGGAATTTTGTTTGGAGGCTTTGTATGGTCGTACAAGGTTCGGAGAAACGAATTTTTAGAATTGTGAGAAAATTTAGTGACACTCTTTTAGAAAGTTTGAATAAAAGGGGACAAGTGTTAAGATTGTAGCTCAGGGTGAGTTTCTTTTGGGGCTTTTGGATATGAGGTTGTGTATGTGAATGGAATTTTTGTTTTTGGCAGTGAATGGGGTGGTTTGGAGGCTTCTGTATGGTCGTACAGGGTTCAGAGATACGAATTTTTAGAATTATGAGAAGATTTAGTGATACTCTTTTAGAAAGTTTAAATAAAAGAGGACAAGTGTTAAGATTGTAGTTTAGGGTGAGCTTCTTTGGGGGTTTTTGGGTACGAGGGTTCTGGAGGATATCACATAGGTTTGTACAGAGTTTAGAGGAACGAATTTTTAGAATTGTTATTCTTCGAAAACTCTATGCTGAAAACCAAAGCAAAGTGTCGCAGAAGAAGAACCAATGTACATCTTACCATCAACCAACCCCTATTCTACATACACAAAAAAAGAGAGCTCAAACCGTCGAAGCAACCCAGCGATATTAATCTTCCATCGCGCTATTTAATTTCCCCAACGCACCAACAGTAATTTCTCATCGACGGAGGGTTCCCCAGGACACCACGATGGCGGAAGGGTTCCCAAACGAGGGTCAAGGCGTATTTGCTCGCAAGCTCGCCAGTTTCCACGATGAGGGGGGGCCATCGCGCATATTTGTCGTGTCGACGAGATTGATTATTATTCGAAGCGGCGAAAAAGGGGGCGAAAGACGCGCGCGAAGAGGACGCGCAGCCCCTGAAAAAGGGTGGGTGACGTCGTTGAAGAAGGTCAGGGCGCTGGGCGATTCTCCGATTGAAAGGGACCGCGATGTTTGCTGGAGAGATTCAGGGGCGAGGGGGCCCCGGAAGAGAACCACCGACGGAGGGCTGGTTGAAGTGGGGTCGTTGGAAAAGGTCAAGGCACTCGTATCTCGTGAAAAGAATCGCGAGGCTATATTTGTCTGGCTGGTGGCGGTGTTGCAAAAAGCATGAGCCGAGGGGTGGCGTTCTTGTTTGAGCTCGGCCGGGGAAAGTTTCGGGGAAGAACTTTTAGTTGATGAAGGACCCCGAGCCGGGGGTTGGAGAGATGAGCCCCGTGGAATATGAATTTTCTTTCTCTCGCGTCTCGAGCTGAACAAATAGTCGCGCGGTTAATAAAGTAACTCTTTCTCCCTTCATAAAACTGGTACCGCGATGCGATTTACGATACAAAATGTCTTCGATGGTATTTCCAAAGTCTCAATTGCTCCAATCGAGGATCTTCCATCCTCGAGTATCCACTCTTTGCAGGAAACAATTAATTTCTCGTAGAATAATAAGAAATTATGGTGTACTTCTCGAATACAACATTTCAATCCGCGATCTTAACAATAAAAACGCGAAATACAGTAGAAACTAGCAGAAATGAGGCAACTCTCCGACAGTACCGAACACTTTCTCCGTTTTTCCAATCCGTTCGACGCTAACGACGACGAAAACAACAACAACCGTGCATCCACGATCGGTTCGACGTTACGTAACGCAGAGCGTATTAAGCTCGAACGAGACTGGCTGGCTCTCGACCTTTCCGCGATGATTCGCGAGGAAAACGCGCGCGCTCGCTCGCATGGAAGAGGCCGCGTTCCTTCGCGGCCCTCCCCACCCTCCCTCTCCTCCTTCCAGCTCTTTTTCTCGAGATTTCCGCGGGCGAACGGCTGGTTGCAAAAGCGTGTGGACCGCGGCGCGACGGCCGCACGCAGAGCGCCGAGTGAAAGTAACATTCTAGACACGTGATGCGGCATCACGCTGCACGCGCCGCGGAAAAATGCGCCTGGGTTGCACCTGTGTGCGCGACAGGCCGCTTCACCGACGATGACGAGAGTGCAACGCGCCCCGGAGCACGCGGAACCTTACGGGCCTGAAAACGACCAGAGGCGACGAGGCAGCTCGCCTCTTTCCCTCGCCTGGTGAACTTCTGATCTTTTTCAGGCCCGCGTCCCATGCCTATATATGTGTATCGCGGAACCGCGATTCGACTGTTGACAGATCGGGAGACGAAACGAAGAAATTCTCGCGAGGAACGTTCAGCTTTCGCAGAATAATCGTGGGACGGATAAAAACGGTCTAACGGTAATCAGAGGAGACGCGTTCCGTTGGATTTTGGTACTTTTCTTCGAGATTTTCTGCTTTCGTAGTTCATCTTGATATTTCTCAAATACTTAGAGTTAATAGAGTGAATTGACTTTGCTTCCGAATGATAGTTACGAAACGCCCTCAGCAATTCGTATCAAGGAACTCTATCAAAATTTCTCTCACCCTTCTCTAGTCGCAAAATTATTTTCAAAACAACATCACAATCACCTAAATAATATTACAGACCAGTTAAAAGTTCACAGAAACGCAACCGACTAATATTCCCCGCTTCGCTGCCCTACGTTCTTCGAAAAACATCGAGGCGCGGAAAAATCGCGACGCGGAAAGAAGTTCCCCCTAAAAATTCAACGACAATAAACCACCTACGATGCAACGAGGCACTTAAACCAGAACTTCCGGTCGCACAATTCAGCCACGTCGACCATAAGTCTCGGAACGAAGGTAGAAGAATGAGGAGCCGGCGAAAGAAGAAGGAGAGGCAGAAGAAGCGTAGAGCCGAGGCTAGCGTTCAGAAGGCAGCGCAGTATTTTCTAACGAACCGCGAACGGGATTCGTTCCTCGGTAAACGGGCTGATTTATAGCGGCTTCCACGCGTTTATGGACAACAACGAACGGGCCGCGGTACTGCTCTCGATCCAGTCCAGCCGGATGGGCGCAAGGACCCCGCGCGCCGCGGCGAGGACTCGCGCGGAAGGGGCCAAGGGCCGCGCTCGCACGCCAGACAGACCCATAAAACGCTTTATATTCCTGCTCGAGGAGTACCAAGCCCGCGCCAGGCTATATAACAGACTTTTCTAACCGCTCGTGCACGCTCGCCGACGAAAAGGGACGAATAAAAGCGGGAACGCGAGCGCGCGACCGCTCGAGCGGACGCGCGTCGACGCTGCCTGGCGAAATATTACGCTTCGAGTTTTCGAAAAACCTTCGGGTGGCAGGCGGGAACTTCGCGAAGCGAACGGGGGGCGGAAACGGCGCGGGTTCGAGCTTTCAGTGGACCAGCTTCGTGGCGTCCGAGCGTTTCGGCTGACCGTTCATCGAGTCGTACTACTGGCGATTTTTTTGGGCTCGCTCGAACGAGCGATGGGAGGTTTTGGGGTTTGTGCGGGGACGTTCGTGGGGTTGTGGATTTGTTTTGACGTGTGGGAGACTACGATATATGTGTTGCGTGTGCGTAAAATTTAGGGGGAATATTAAAAATGGAGTTGTTTGATATGGAAAGTATTAGAGTATTGATATACAGTAGGAAATATTATATTTTTAAGTGTAGAATTTGACACTGAGATGTGAAACAAATTTCTATTTAATTTTGTTCAAATTTAGAAGGTCATATCGTGTTTAATCGTTTAGAAAATATTCGAAATACAAGTTAGAATATTTATTGATAAAAGGAAATTTCTACTTGAGTTTATAAAAATCTAAATATTCATAAACATTCACAGACTGCTTTTAATATATATTAGAAGGATATTTATCGATTTACACTGCTGTAACGCTTCCAATATTTCAATTAAATAGCTGGAGGCATATTTTGTACAGCACATGCATTGACTTGTACTACTGACATCTCCAAGGAGTCGATTAAATGGATGAAATTCGACGAAATCAGACTCATAACTACCTCAAAATCTAAGATCAGACTAAGAACCAATCCTTTCTTCATCTTATTCCTCCTCAATTCGACTCAATCACCCTGCAACTATTATTAAACAAAAACTACCCTGTCAATGAACCTTCTAGTCTCTAGACCAAAGCGTAAAAATGATTAAATAACTCCAATAGCGAACAGACCACGAAATCAAAATTCACATCTAAAAAATATAACACTAATACCAATTTCAATTCTATACCAACAATACACCCACATCTCCCTAAACCCTCCCCAACAACAAAATTACAATCCTGATCTCAAATCTCGCGGAATTCAAGCTTCCTCCAAACGATAAAACTCCAATCTTGAACGCAAATACAAAGTACGCACTGACGCAAAACTAAAAAAAAAAAATAATTCAACAAACTGAACGCTAACTAACGCGTAGACGTCCGAATCGATCGAAACGGTTCTCGCATCGCGGGAGAAGATTCGATAGGCTCGCCGCGGCGCGACGGCGGTGGTGAGAGAGCGCAGGATCGCGTGGCTCGGGTACACGCGGGAATCGATAATCCTGAATTGTTCCGCTATGATGCCTTTCCACGAAGCTGTGTCGTTGCACCGGTGGCGCGGTGAGCCGAGCCGGGTTGCATACAGAGTGGAGAGGACGAAGGGGGCTGGGCACCCTCGCGCACGCATGCACAATGCTCGAGAGGAGGGTGCAACAACCTCCTCCACCTTGGGAGCTAGGACGGGGGAGAAGGAGCCGCGCGAGGAGGAGGAGGAGGAGGAGGAGGAGGAGGACAGGCGGCGAGAGGCGAGAGAATAGTCCGCGCGGGGTCCACACTCGCGATTTCAAGCGCGCGCGTTCTCTCGTTAACCTGCGCCGGAGAACGCGGCAGGGGACGAAGGGGCGGATGGTGGGAGCGGAAACTGTGAGCTGGAACGTTCGAGCGATCGTTTTTTCGTCCCCGGTGAACGTGTTCGTTGCGCTCTTTCAGTCGTTCGATTCCATTGTCTGGTGGCGAGACCAGGTTTTCATCTGAGATGATCGTAATTCGGTGCTTCGCTTCGAAATCTGTTGCTAGGTGGTATTGGTCTTCCAGTTTGTTGCAAAGGAATTTGACATTAGGTTTACCGTGAGTTGGCGTGTACCTATTTCTATCAAAGGGGTCGAAATGTCCTCTGTTTGGTATTCAATTAGCAGGTAGCTCAGATAGCTTAACGATAAGTTCTCTCAGAGACGTCAAAATGGCCCCTGAGTAAACCAAGTGTTAAATACTAGATACCCGCTCGAAATTAATAAAATTACACGAAGAATACGACAACTCGCGAATCGCTCGTTTCTACATTCAGTCCATTTACCAACTCGCAAGAAGCCCGATTACAAATCGTCAAAGGTGGACCTACGAGAACTCCAGTAGCCCCGCGAAGACGGTCACCAGTTCCAACTGCAACCCCTACCAACGTTTACAACCAGCTCGCAAAAAGGCGCTCTCGCTCGACCGTATCCCCTTGCGATGCATTCGAATACCGCGCGTCCCGCAATGGCACCCGTGAGCGACGCGAAACCGATCGCTGACAAAGGCCAGCGACGCTGAACGGCGCCGATTAGAAGTCGCGATCGTGCTCGCGGAAGGGCGCGCGCGGGGGAGGGGCCACGTCGCGAAATATTCATTAGCTCTCCGTAGCCTAATGGAACGATATAATCGATAAGAATCGCGGTGACTCACGGCGGGCATAATGGGCGGCCTGGTGCGCGACGTTTATCGCCGTTTAATTACGCCGGCCCTTTATCATGCAGATTAGAAAGGTGTCGTTTCGGGTCCTTAGCGGCTAATTAGCCGGATCGATTCGATGACGGGTCACCGACACCGGCGACTACGCGGACACATGTACCAGGGGAATGCAGCCGGGTGGAAAGAAACCGACGGGGACTTCCTACGATCCTGCGGTGCGCGTCGCATACTTATCGACGGAATAGCGTTCTACGAGACCTAAATGTGAATTGATCACCCCCTCCGCCCACGGCTCAGGAGGTTCTGTGCAGCGCGGGAAGGGGCAAACGTTCGCGTCGATCTTTCGACGGGTGGGAATGTGGACTGTCGGGAAAAACTGGAATTCGGGTCCCCAGGGTGGTTGCCGGAGGTAATTCGTGATGGTGCGGTGGGAGATGGTGGATCTTTCGGTTAACGGGAATGTGGATTGTCGAGGAAAAGTGAAATTTGGGTTTTATGAATGATATTGATAATTATGGAGTCAGAGATAATTTGATAATAGTTATCTGTATCTAATATAATTTGGGATGCGTTGGCAGTTGTTGGGAAAAACTGAAATTTGGGTTCCAAGGGTGGTTGCGAAGGTAATTCGCGATGGCGTGGTTAGAGATGGTGGGTCTTTCTCTTAACGGGAATGTTGATTGTCGAGGAAAAGTGAAATTTGGGTTTTATGAATGATTTTGATAATTATGGAGTCAAAGATAATTAGATGATAGTTATTTGTATCTAATATGATTTGTGATGCGCTGGAAGTTGTTGGGAAAAACTGGAATTCGGGTTCCAAGGGTGGTTGCGGAGGTAATTCGCGATGGCGTGGTTAGAGATGGTGGGTCTTTTTCTTAACGGGAATGTTGATTGTCGAGGAAAAGTGAAATTTGGGTTTTATGAGTGGTCTTGATAATGATGGAGACAAGGATAATTTGATAATAGTTCTAGAGGTGGTCCTGAAGGTAATTCACGATAGCGAGAAATGGGGTAGTTGATCTTTCGATTAACGGGAATCTGGATTATCGAGAAAAAGTGAAATTGGAGTTTTATGGGTGGTTTTGATAGTAACCGTGCCAAAGATAGTTTGATAATAATTATTCGTACTTAAGATAATTTGTGATATGCTGCAAATTGTCGAGAGAAATTGAAATTTTAGAGGTGGTCCTCAAGATAATTCGCGATAATTATTTTCATCATCTATTCCACCATTTTTTTAAATTCTGCGTCCAAAATGCAATATATACAGAAGTTATCTTCACCCTCTTCTCTAATAACAATATTTTGTACTACCTAGGAAGCACGCAAATTGATTTATTACGCACCCTGTGCACAAACTGGCGGAACAGTCTGAAAAGTTATTTCACTATTTTTTTTCTCAACCGTGGCAACATTTTACACTACTTAGAAAGCGCACAAATTGATTTACCGCGCACACCAGTGGCACAACCCCAGAACTACCTTTACTATTCTCTGCTAACAATATTTTTCAGTGCTCAGGAAGCACGTAAACTGATTTATCGCACAGGCTTGGTGGCGCGCCAATGGTACGATCCGCGAACGGGTAGTTGTCGGTTTTTCCTCTTTTTTCCCGCTCGAGGCATAGTTTTGGAGAAAATAGAGGTTGGAAATTTCACGAGTGCGCGTGCACTCGGCTAACCAGCGATCGAACACGAACGACACGGTCAACATTCCCAGCGTGGATCTCGCGAGTGCTGTCCGTACACGGTGAAAATTCCAATAGCGGAAAATAGAAGTTGCAATGAGAGAGAAAGAGAGAGGAAAGAGAGAGGGAAGGGAGAGAAAGAAGTGCTGGGGACAATGACCTTGCATTAGGTCGCGGCCTTGACATCGTTTCGAGGAAATCTCGATACCAATCGCACGAGCTTGTATCGGTGAAAATATTCGAGAAAGTTTTGAACGATGAGCTACAATACGGCTCTTCAAACGTTTACGTGGTTAAAGAATGTAGTGTGGTTTTATTAAATTAATTAACACAATTTTGTACCTTGACCTTGCGATGGTTGTACTTTTCGATGTTCGAATGATTGGTGAAACGTTTGCGAATATCTGTGACTCTTACCTGAAAGCAGAAAAAAGGTACGGTTAACTAAACCAATTAACAAATACTTCTACTTTAGCAATAGCTTCTATTACCAACGCCCAGATAGAAACCAAACGCAAAGTGTTAACCACGCGCCTCAGAAAAGCGTACCCCATAAAGCTGCCACCAAAAATCTCCAACCTCCCTCTAAATTAACACCTAGCCAACCTACCCCAACCTCAAACGACCCTTCCCACCACTCGATTACCAGTCCCCACCAACCACACACCGCCTTTCAGCCAACACCCTCGCGCACACACATCCCCCCAAAAAAGTAACACAAGAAACACCACCAAAGTACTATCCTAAAAGCTCCCAAAACGTGAACCGACCAACGAGTAGAGGGTAGTACCCACGCGAAAGAAAGAACCGCAGAGACCAGAGCAAAGAGAAACACGGTGGTCGAAGCGAGAGTAAGAGAGAGAGAGAGATCGTTGGAACGATTTAGATAAACATCGAGTAGCCAGCGCGTGCCTGTACCCCGCATAAATCGCAGCCAGGCACGGTCACGCGTTCGACACAAATTATCCTGTTCACGGTGCACGGACGGTGATACGCGCGGAGTCAGACGGAAACGCCGTTAATGCCTGATTTCCCAACCTCGCGGCGGCTGGCAGCAGCCCGGTAAAGGCTATCGAGGGCTACGGTGCCCGTGGCTCTGACTCATTGCTGGTTATCACGATAGCTGCCAGTCGCCGATCAGCCCGTCGGTTCAACGCACTCAGCGTTGTTTTCGCGACCTGGTAAACACCAGGGAACGGACGGAGGCGGGGAGGGCTGGCTGCTCTTGTGAAACGTTCCTCGACGGCTGGAGCAGCCGCAGCGATCGCCGTTGAAGAGAGAGGCGCGTGCGAGAGCGCGAGGTATGCGCCAGAGCGGTTCTCTTGGGTCTCTAGGGCTGGGATCGGGGATCCTTGATGGCGCGATGTCGATTTGGCGATCAGGGTTTTTGGGTCGAATTCGGAGAAATTCGCGAAGCAATTTTTATTTAGCGATTTCTCACTTTGCGTTCGAAGTTTTGCGATTCCTCATTTTGGGTCGAAAGCTTTGAAGTTTCTCACTTTGGGTCCAAAGTTTTGCGATTCCTCATTTTGTGTCCAAGGCTTCGCGATTCCTCACTTTGTGTCCAAAGCTTTGCAATTCCTTACTTTGCGTCCAAAGTTTTGCAATTCCTCAATTTTGTGTCCAAAGCTTTACAATTTCTCACTTTGTGTCCAAAGTTTTACAATTCCTCACGATGTGTCCAAAGCTTTGCAATTCCTCACGTTGTGTCCAAAGTTTTGCAATTCCTCAATTTTGTGTCCAAAGCTTTGCAATTTCTCACTTTGTGTCCAAAGTTTTGCAATTCGTCGCTTTGTGTCCAAAGTTTTACAATTCCTCACGTTGTGTCCAAAGTTTTACAATTCCTCACGTTGTGTCCAAAGTTTTACAATTCCTCACGTTGTGTCCAAAGCTTTGCAATTCCTCACTTCGTGTCCAAAGCTTTGCAATTCTTCACTTTGTGTCCAAAATTAAAACTATAGCTTTAGCACATGGTTAAGAGTATACGAAGAGTCGCCATTTTTTTAGAAGAGAGACTACTAGCGCCACGCTTGCTGTACTCTCGACAGTACGAACAGGGAAAAATGCTCGCACGCTACGTTTTACAAGCTATTCAGCTTTCGAAAGCACTTCGATTCATATTTAGATTATTTATATCCAACGGTGCGTTTGAATCCACAAATTATTACTTTCTGGTACATTTAATCTCAGAGATGGCGATCGTTCTAATGAATGCAAAGGCAACACGCCCATATCCAGATGGATTATACGAATCAGCGATTTAGATATATTATTACGCTGACCTCGAGCGGATTGTCTCTTTCCATAAATTAACTTTGAGTTATCATTCCAGTGACAAAGGGGGTAGGTGATCAATATCCGACTTGTACGGAGGGTTTGAAAAGCGTAAGGAAAATATATGTGCAGCAGCGATCTGATCTCTATTGTACCAGGTTAAGAATCTCTCTATGGCGCGTGAGCAAAAGGAATTCTGTTTCTTTCAGCTCCATTGATAGATAAAGGCTGATAATAAAATCGCTCTGACGCAATTTGCTCTTCTGTTTCTGTAACTTCAATGATCATAAAGTCATACCATATCTCACATTAAAAGAATTTATCATCAAATTAATCTAGCAATAAACTACTGTCAACATGAAAAACAATCCTACACCAATTGTAACCCCTTGCCTCAAGATTGAATTTCGAAGAACCGTGCAGACAATTACATTCATCGTAACGCTATGCGTGGAGCTGTCACAAAATAAAACTAAAATATTCTAGTTTTTATTATTACAAGTAAAAATCGTCAAATTCGAATTTGGCACAGAAAATCTCAACGAACGAACCCGACTCAACGATTATTCTCATTCAAGGGGTTAACCCGCCAACTGGAACCACCCCCCAGACCCACGAAACGCCCCAAACTCGACAAACCTGAACCAGCAACCCTCGAACGACCTCGAAAATCAGCCCACCGCCAACGACCTCGAGCAGAGCGTCACGAAAGCTCGTTTCACTTTCGCTGGCGAGCAGCGGCCCGGCTAATATCCAAATAATATCAGCGGTATCGAGCGGCGGGACGTCACGAGCTCTCCCATTCCCTCGGATCAGGTCGTTTCCCTCTCGTTTTCGCGCGCGCGGCACGAAGGGCTGGCGTTACGCTACGTGACACGGGAATCACGTTACGCCCATATAACACGGCCGCTAACGATCACGGCTTAAACGAGCCGGCTACGTGACTAAATCACGCGCCACGTAAGTCCTGGCCGCGCGCTCGCGCGCGCAGAGGCACCTCTCTCTACCTCTGCGTTGCGTGTTTGTTTGCGTGCGTTACGCGTGTGTCTACGTGTGTTACGAGTGTGTCTGCGTGTGTTACGCGTGTGTATGCGTGTGTATGCGTGTGATACGAGTGTGTCTACGTGCGTTACGCGGGTATCTGCGTGTGTTACGCGTGTGTCTGCGTGTATTAAGTGTGTGTCTGCGTGCGTTAAGCGTGTGGCTGCGTGTGTTACGAGTGTGTCTGCGTGTATTAAGTGTGTGTCTGCGTGCGTTAAGCGTGTGGCTGCGTGTGTTACGAGTGTGTCTGCATGTGTTACGTATGTGTCTGCACGTGTTACGCGTGTGTCTGCGTGTGTTACATGTGTGTCTGTGTGTGTCTGTGTGTGTGTGTTGTGGCGAACGCGCCGCGACGCAGAGCGAAGCAGGGATCCCTTTGGAGCCAGGCGAGTCCAGGCGGAGGGCAACGAGTGAAAAGTGCTCGTTAGCGTTTCCTCGCGAACTGACACCCGTGGCGAGCGGGTTGAACGCTTCGAAACCCTGGCTGTGGACTGATATTCGCCCTTTTCTTGTGGCAGGCAGTCTGTTGCAGAGTGAGAACCGTCTCTGTGCGTTGGGGACTGGGTGTAAGGTTTGTGGAAGCAGCAGGATATTGGGGTATGAGGATACTCGTATTGATAGTAGCTATGTAGGATGTTTTAACCCTTTGGACGTGGATGCTTCACGGGTGTTAGCAAGAGAAGCTACTGCTGAAGTAGCAATATTTTAGCAATAGTTTCCATTGCTATGGTTTCTCAGCAGTAGAAAATTTCAGAGGAACATACATTTCTCAAAAAGCTGCGGGGGAATAAGTTTCATTTCCTAATCACTAATCAATGCTGACGTCCCCTTAGAAAGAGGACATTCGAGTTCAAAGGGTTAACCGTTCGCATACGATGGGTTTTTGGAGAAATTACGCCTCTCAATTTCTACGTCTCAAACTTCCAAGCATCGCGATGGCGCTGTTTTCATACTTATCAGTAGACGATCTCGCGTTACTGTTACTGTGCCATTCTTACGAATGTCCAGCGTACACTCAATTTATCTCTTTTCATCAAGTAGCTAGCATTCTTAAGTACCGAAAAACAGAAACACGAAGAAGAAAAAAAGATCGAGGGTGTAATTGTTCCCAAAGCCCACGGGATTTCTTCTAAACGCACGCGAAAACGTCGATCGCTCAAAGCGACGTAGCCAAGCGAGGCAAACTTCTCGCGTGGACCACGGGAAAAAAATGAATTCCGCGGAGTTCCATTCGCCTCGCGTTGGCTTGGCAGATAAATCAATCAACGGGCAGGAGGAAAAAGAGCAATTTGCAGGCCTGGTGTTACCGCATCGACGGGAGTGCACGTACTCGATGGAATTTTGGTCGTACGAGCCTTTCGTTACGTAAGGCACGATCGCGCGAGCTGCGGTCACGCGAACCCCGATCGCAGCTGCGCCGGTTCCGCTCGCGGGAATTTCAGTCGCGCGACCACCGCGGCACGAGACTTTCCAGCCTTCCAGTCTCCATCGCGATACCAATCTCTCGACTAACCTCTAAGAGGGTACACGCGCGCAAGCGCTTCGCTTTTTACCGACATTCTCTTCAATGAAACATTGTTCGAGCGGATGTCGGGTTTTTGGAAAGCGTACGACGCTGCCTCGTTCCTTTTTCGTTGCGAAAAGATGAAGTCTTCCAGAGAAGGTGCAGGGCCTAGCGAGGCGCAATGCCAGTCCTTGCATCGATGCCAGTCTGTTTTTTTCAGCATTCTTGGAGCAGTGGGTTCCAAGTAATCAGTCGTTGATGAGGAGACAATGGTAGGGGTGGTTAAACTGTGGCGCATTGCATTGTTGCATCTATTCTTTTGGAGCAGGCGAATTCATTTTCGTATTTGCCACACCTGAGTATTCTTAGTTCAATTTGTACAGTCTCTTACTCATCAGTTCGTCTCACTTTTTTGATTGTTTACAATTGTAGGATGTAAACAGTGTGTGTGTGTGTGTGTCTGAGAAAGAGAGGGAGAGAGAGAGGCAGACGTAAACTAATTAATTTAATTGTATGGTCGAGTCATTCCTTTCCTCTTCTAAGCGAAGGAGATCCTACCCCTATCTCTACTTTTCACCCCCAACCGCGAACGTAAAAAGGTAAAAAAGGTGCTCGAGTAGTATAGCGCATCTAAACTCGTCTAAAAATTGGCGTATGGCATGCAAAAGCGAGAATAAGAGAATTAAAAGTTTAAAGATATTACATGCAACAAAATTTGTCCCTCCGAGGGGAACAGTAATAATAAATTAATGCATCTCGCAAGAAATCCACCACTTGCAACGGGACCATTATTCTCAAGGAGTTACACATTTAAGAGAATTATAATATTTAAAAGAGGTTATATATAGACCTGAAAAGTATATGCAAAGGCTCTGCTAACGCTCAACCGAGCCCCGATTATTTTTGTAGCTCATGGGTAGCAAGTCATCGCGTAAATTGGCGAACTAAAGATGGACGGATCGTTTCGACGAGAGAAAAAAAAAAGAAAAGAAACTTCAGTTTCGATTAAAAAGAAGGAACAGCAGCTCGACTTAAAATTATCGACGCGCCTCGTCAGCCGCGCGGAGGCCTCGCGAAAATTCCAAGCGATCGGTGCTACCAATCGACCGCGATATTTACGATTACAAAAAGCGATCCTTACGCAAACTGGCCGGTTGTAATCGGCACACCCAACCGCTGTAATCATCCAATTAACGATTCGAGCTGCGGCGCGCGATCGGGACACGCGATCCAAGCGGATCGGATCGGTTCGCCGTGTAATTAAATGAAACGTCTCGCGGCGCGCGATAAAGTAAATCGGAAATCGGGGTCAAGATGGAAATCGCGATCGCGCGGATCACCCGGTAGAAGGACGGACGCGACTCGAGGCGGACAGAAACGAATACCAAGGACGAGCCACCGACGCTGGCCCACATTTTAAACGGACGACGCGCACCAGAGCGACCCTCTCGACGATGCTCACCAGCCTCGAAGGAACGCGAGGACCACGCTTCGGTCGCGACCCAGTGATCGCTCTCCTCGAACCGGAACAACGGTTTCCGTGCTTTTCCTCCCTGCGCTGTTGAACCATCGATCGACACACATCGCGTCGACACGCTTGCGTCTTTTGTTTATTTACTTCTTTTATTATTGGGGAGAAGAGAGTTTGATTATTGAAATAACGAAGAATTATTATTGGAATCGCGACAGCAATGCGATTGATTATTATTTAATTGCGTTGGAATTACTGAGCGTCCGTTTGGGACGCAAAGAATTGATTTTGGAGGCCAAGAAGTAGAGGGATTCGATGGAGTTGCAAACCAAAACGCGAATCAACTTCTGGCGTAAAATATGGAAAAATTCGAGGGTACCGTTTCGAGACTCGATGATGCGTGTTTCGATTAGAATGTATCGATAAGCGTGTGTGCGTTGGTAAAAGGAAAAACGTCGGATTTCCACTCGAAGGAGGACGGAGAACAGGATTCGACGAATAAACGATAAGGATTCGATTCGAAGATAGGCCTGGCGAGCGTGCGTGTATTCCGCGCTAATAGATACTATATTATAGCCATAACGAGAGAGAGAATCATGGCTGGGGGACCGTTCGGATTTTACGGCCGTCCCTATTCTTCACGGCTATCGTATTTATGGTGCACCGTAAGAGAAACACACAGTTGAAAGAGGGCTGCGCGTCCGATCGAGCCGGCCGTAAATAATTCTCATCGGCTGAATTCGCTCTGATTTATAGTTAATTCAGCTGCACCTTCCTCCGCCGCGCAGCTTTCCACTCGCGTATCGAATAGACGTCGTTCTGGTTGCTCTTCCTAACCCTTTACACTCGGATGTCCCCTCCGAGGGGACTAGTGACGTAGTGATTAAACTTATTCCACCGCAGCTTCTTGAGAAATTTATATTCCCCTCGAGTTTTCCACTGAAATGGAAATTTTCTATCACTGAGAGGCGTTAGCGATAGAAACTATCGCTAAATATTGCTAAAATATTGCTAGCTTCTATTGCCAACGTCTAAGAAGGAGCAGAGTGCAAAGGGTTAAATGCTGGACCAACTGAGAACAGTTTACATCGCATTCTTTTTTAAATAACCAAGTTTCGGTATCTAAAAATTGAGAGATCGGCTAAAAAGAACTTACGAAATTACTTCTTCTGTGTGACACCATTTTTTATTCATTTGTGAGTACATATTTAGCTTTAGAAATTGAAGCTTCCATCGTACGGATGTATCGACTGCTCGGATATCGACGAGTGCAGAATTCGAACCCCGCGATAGTAATTCGAGAGGCACGGGGGATGATGAGGAGCTTCATTGGAGCTTCGAATAAGGCTGCGCGATGGTAACTCGAAATGGGTTCCAATGATATTTCCAATTAGCTATTCAAAACACTCTTCGAACTAGTTCCTCCGTTTCGTGCCCCGAATTTCTTTACATAGAACCCACCCACCCCGTCAATTTCAAGAAACTAATCAAAGAATTCTAATCAAAACCCTCTCCTTCACAGCCTGACGATCTTAACCCTTTACACTTCTTACACTCCTACTCTTAACCCTTTACACTCGAACATCCCTTTTAAGGAGACATCGCAAGTCTTGCATATCACTTGTCCCCTCTGAAGAAACATCAGACTTGATTAGCGATTACAAAGGTTAAACTCATTCCACCGCTACTTTTTCAGGCCTGGAGTTTTCTATTAAAATAGAAATAGAATAGTCGATGATAGCCAACGTCCAAGAATCCGCCAAGAGCAAAGGATCAGAATCCACCAAGAACCGCGATCCAACGACACCCCTCTCGCAACAACGCCTCTCAACCTCGAGGCTGATCCACCAGGAACCACCCTCCGACAGCGGACACGCGCGACACTTCGAAACGACGCTCCATCCCCCGAAAGTCCCCCGGATCTCGATCGAAAAGAAGCGTCTCCCGCCTCCTCGCGTCGCTCGCCCCGCGATCCGCGATGCTATCCGGTCGAAGAGCCGACCTTGAGCCGCCCATTCATTCCCGAGCCGCTCCACCCCCTCTGCCCTTCGACTTGAACCTCTTCTTCCATCCCGTCCCTCTGGATCCACCCCGTCCACGTCCGACACGGTACTCCGTACGAAAAAGATCGAGATACCGGTGGGCACGAGCCGTCGTTCTCGTATCGGGGTATCTGGTAGCCGGTGAATAGAGGCCAGCGTGTGTTTTCTGCGCGCGTGTCGGGGCGCGTTTTTACGTTACGTAGGACGGGAGGTATGCGAGGCCCGGCTCTCTCGCCAGCCTGCAGATAGATAGATAGCTCGCGCCAGGCGGGAGAGAGAGAGAGAGAAAGAGAGAGAGAGGGGGGAGGGGGAGAGAGAGGGAGAGATCGTATCTGCGAGTTCAGAGACCCCGTTCTGCGCGTGCATGTTGTTGCACCCGAGTTTTTACGTGGAACGCGTACGTGTCTCGCTTGGTTTCTGTGGACTTCTTGCGCCACTGGCTCGCGTGTGCGCCGTAAATGCGTTCCGCGAGTGATAAGCAGCGCGGAGGACGACGCGACCGAGCGTCGATGACCAATAACCGAGCGCGGAGACGGGTTTCGAGTTGGGTCTGGTTTGCGCGAGGAGTTCAGAGGGTGGTCGAGGAGGTTCGAGGATTTCGGATCGGGGAAGATGTTTGGGATAGTTTTGGGAGCGGTCTCGAGGGTGGATTGTTGGGATTAGGTGATTGGGTGAAGGACGTCGGGTACGAAGTTTTGAAACTGCGTGAGAGATTAGGGAGGTGTACTTTGGGCTTTGCTTGGTTTGCGTTGCGGGAATCTTCTCGTGGGTCTTTTCGTCTACGTGTTGGCGCTTAAGCCTTTGCGTTGCCGTGGCTCCTTTCCATTTAAAATAGCAACATTTTAGCAATAGCTTTTATTGCTAATGTCTGACAGCAATAGAAAACTTTAAGATAACGTGCATTTCTGAAAAAGCTGCGGTGGAATAAGTTTAACATTCGTAATCAATGCTGATGTCCTCTCCAAGGGGACATCCGAGTGCAAAGGGTTAACTATGCAGCTGACCAGATAGTCAAGTTGTTTTCTGTAACTGATCTCATGTCTCAGCAGGTTTCTTCATCAAACTGAGAATAAGTCACCCTTAAACTCACCCTTATCTCTCATTTAAAATCACTCACCAGAGCTACATTCAATGGTCAACTTTTCCATTGCGTCGCATCGAAATCGTGTAACAAAAGGATCGACTGCAAGGTTCACCAATTTAAACTACCCCAATACAATCAACCCTTGCATAAAACAGTCAATTCAATTCGTGTTCGCTAGTTATGGCAATTTCTGCATTGCATCGCATCGAAATCGTGAAACAAGAGTATCGACTGCAAGGTTCACTAATCTAAACTACCCCAATACAATCATCCCTTGCATAAAACAGTCAATTCGATTCGTGTTCGCTAGTTATCGCAATTTTTGCATTGCATCGCATCGAAATCGTGAAACAAGAGTATCGATTGTAAGGTTCACCAATCTAAACTACCCCAATACAATCATCCCTTGCATAAAACAGTCAATTCGATTCGTGTTCGCTAGTTATGGCAATTTTTCCATTGCGTCGCATCGAAATCGTGAAACAAGAGTATCGACTGCAAGGTTCGCCAATCTAAACTACCCCAATACAATCAACCCTTGCATAAAACAGTCAATTCGATTCGTGTTCGCTAGTTATGGCAATTTTTGCATTGCGTCAGAACGAAATCGTGCAACCAGAGACAGAGATTGCAAGGTTCGTCCAATCGATCGGCAACTCGGTCGAACGAATCGGCTGGGAGGCGAGTCGAAATGAAAACGGCGACGCGTTCTAGCGGGAGGGTTCCCTGGTCGGCGTATCGATATTTTTAGCGACGTTCCGGACTGAATTGGAAGCTGAGACAGCAGGGGAGGAAGCGTTTAAATGCGCTCCATGGAGGAAATTATGCGCGCCCCCGGGGCCAGCCAGGCCGGACACCAACGGAACGTAGCCGGCGAACATTTATTCTTACAATTACCGATAATGAAACGTAATGCGGCTACGCGGTGTTGGACGCTCGACTCTCCCTCTGCGTCGACGCTCGCCAGTTCTCGACGACGACCAGATCGACCGTGGATGCAGACGTTCTCGTCTGCCATATTCTTTGAATGGAATCCTCGTCGAATGCGTGTACCAACTTAATTCGTTTACATACTTCGACTTACTGTGAAAATAAAAAAGTAACAGAGGACACGAATTTTTTTTTTAAATATGGAAGATGAAGTCTTTTAGATAATTAAGATTGCAAGAACAAGAGGAACAGAAGTGTACACCTTAAAAAAATTAAGTTTACGCGATATTAATGTCAGTAATGTAGCAATTATTTTCAATTTTTGCAACTGCGTGTTCCTGCGCAAGGCTTCGCGAATAAACTTGTCCTCAAAGCCTTCGTCCGTCCCTGCTGGTGCGTCCCCGCGAGCAACCGGCAATTTGATTCGAAAGAATCGGACGCGAGAACAGCACAGTCTCGTATTTGAAATTACAGAAGCCACGCGAGCCGATTGAATGTTAAGCAGCGACGCGAAAAATGTTGCAAACGCGTAATGACGGTCAGCGAGAAGTACGAGCTCGAGGGGGATGATTTGCGGAGGAAACGGACGGATTCGAGGTGTTTCTCCTCGCGAAATGCACGCACGTTGCGATCGAAGGGGGAGGGCTGGTGGATGTGTGTACGAGGAAGGTTTAATCACGGTGGATCGGACAGGATCCGCTTGTTGGGAACGCGGGAGAGCCGCGGGCAGACCCGGCACTCTAATCCAATCGAGCGAATCGCAACTGCCAGGGTTATGCACGAATCGATGAAGGTTAATCAACGGGAACGGGAATTCGACTTTTAAATCCCCGTGGACGCGCGGATGTTCACTTTCGAACGAGTTCCTCTCTTTTTTCGGAGGTTTTCGGTGAACCATGGACAATTCAGGACGAGCAATATTCGAATACGATAAAAGTGGCTTCTTTTATAAAAAGTAAAGTGGGTTTAAAAGTAAAGGTACTTGTATTTTAACTTCCATCGTTCTTTCTTTCCTTGTGTACGAATAATGACAAGAGAAATGATAAAATCCGTTGCTCGACGAGAAAAAAGTTAATTATTTGCCAATTCGAAACGTTGACAAGTGAAATCCACGTAGAAGGAGAATAAAAACGGAAAGACTGGCGTCTTATCGAGGCCTCGCTGAAAGTTAAAGTGAAATATTTCCAGATTGATCCCCACGGACTAAAAGGAGGAACTGAAAAGATAATTTCACGGTAGCAAGTATGTACTTCAGCGGAGGAGCACCCTTTTTCACGTTTCATTCCTCTCGCTCGTTCATCTTCGAGCACTCCAATTAGTTGGAGGATGCAACAAATTTTTGCGCGCCGCCAGCCGAGGCGGCGGGATTTAGCGAACAAAAATTAGATCTTCAATTGGCGCCGGGTATTCAGCGGATTAAAGTACCCGCGCTTCGGCTGCAAAGCAGAACCGCTCGAAAAAGGGAGGGAAAAGGCGCGGAACGCGCGTTCGAATAGAATTTTCTGGCCCGCGTGATGTTCGTGGGATTTGAAAAGCCGTCGAATGGAAGTTGCTACGTTGGGAAATTTGCAACCGGTAGACTCCGCGAATGAATGGACGCGAGAGGCCCGGAGCGGGGGTGAAATCCGAAAGTAGAACGTTGAATAAACCCTTGGTCGAAAACAACGCTTCAAAGCGAACGGGATTTTTTTCGAGAGGAAGTTCGGACGACCCTTCGTTCAAAAAATAGCACGCTGTTACGTGGAACGATCGGAGAATAAGTCAACGATCCCTTAAAATACATTATCTGGCGGTTTTTTAGAGTTTCGTTGATTCCAAGATGGCTGGAAATTAGGTTTCTCGGTGTACGCTCGATTGGAAGTTTAATTTTGCAATGCAAGAGCGATTAATAATTATTATTGTCTACCAATTGGAATTTTTGGACGCAGATTGCGTCTACTGTCTAATAATTAGAACATTTGGGGGATGAAGAGATCGCACGTAGTGGATAACGATTCGTACATTTCCTTCACGAACAGAAGAAAATGAAACGAGATACTTAAAAAAAATCCTTCGCAAAGAATTACTTGGATTCGCAACAACTATTCCTGTTCCATTATTCACGCGAATACAAATAGCTGCCCGAAAAACCAAAGCCCAGTTCACTGCATTCCAAAAGTCGCTTCGATATCGACTTCCGTTAGCCAGGAACAAACACGGAGCTTCTCAAAATCTCTTCGAAATCTCGTTTGCCTCGTTTATCAACGATCAACGTCTCGAGCGCAACCTCGTCAACGTTCGCCCTGGCCCTGTTCGAAAACGCAAAAGGAAGAAGCGAAGAAGCGAGCAAGGAAGAGAAAAGGGACGAGAGAGGAGCAGAAAAAGGAGGGGAAAAAGGAGACGCAAGGGTGGAGGAGGTGGGAATAAAAAAAAATATCGGCAGCGAGATTGCGAAAGGGGGACGGAACACGTGGGACACGATCCGCAAGGCGGGCGCGCAAGGACGCGCGTTCGTTGCCGGAAAGAAAAAGCGTCTACCTCCGGTCGAGTCCGCGCAATTTAATCGGCGGGATCAGGTAGATCAGCTGGCGGTGGCAGGGAGTCTGGGGTGGATGTTAGGTTGGTTGGTCGCCGGGCGGATATCGACCCCGGGTTCACCGACCTTTCTCCGCCACCGACGACCCCTCCACCTGAGCGTTCCGCCATCCCTTCGTCCGCTCCCTCCATCCGGTACCCGCCAGCTAGTCTGCCCAGCCGCCTTCTTTCGCTCTCTCCACCCCCCTTCCCTTCCCTCAGTAGCTCTCAACCCTGCCAGATGTCCTCAACCCCGACACCCTTCCACCTTGTTAACCATCGATCCACCTTCCTCCGTCTTCTTCGCCTCCTTCGCCCGCGACGCTTGCTCCTCCCTTCTTTTTGCTTTGCGCCTCGTCCTCTTTCGATCGTCTTCGTAGCAGTGGTTTCGATCGAGGGGGTGGCGGAGGGGGATACTTTTGAGTGATCGTGGCATCTTTTTTTTCGATTGGTATATAAGTGTGTTTGATGGAGGTTTGGGTTGTCGTGGTAGACGCTTGTGTTGGGATTTGGGGCAAGAGAATGGGAATTTGAAATAAGTTTGTTAGGTCTTTAGTCTAGGGGAGATTTGAAACGCTAGTAGACTTTCGAAGAGTTCACTTTGACCTTTCCTTCGTGGGATTCTTTAGCTCAAACTCCAAGATGCATTCTATATCGTTTGATTCTACGTTTTGCAGGAATTCTTGAGAGCTAAACGCGACGATAATGCAACCAGAAGCAAGTTTAATCTTCTATTCTTCCCCGAGTTCGATCGACTTCGTTCGAGCCAACGCGTGAGAGGGTGAAAGTCGTTCTTAGAAAGGGGTGCGTCTTCACCATCAGAAAACAGCAATAACATTAGAATACCTCGTATCGGATTACGATTCTTAGAATTCCTCGACAGCCAATAAAATTCCCGCGCCAATCGAAACCACCTTCGACTGTTGCAGAAAACGATTTTCTAAGGACAGAGATACACGATGGAGCAATAACGAGGAGCGCTAAAAGCAAAGCTGCGCGCGAACGATCGAAATGAAATTACGACCATCCGTCTGCACGTGCAGAATAGTCGACGTCCATTTTTCCAGGACCAAAATCAACTCCGTTAGCATACCATCGACGGATTACGCGCCATCGAACCGATGCAAATGCCGAAGAGCGATAATCGAAACGCACGAACGGTTATTCCGTTGGAACGCTCGCGCTCGCGATTAAACTAATCAAATTAACGACGCGGTGGAAGTGTTATAGGTTCCGAGAAACTTCGCGATCGTCGAGTTGCGACATTTTTCGCGGGCGTTTTGAAACGCACAATTAAATACAGGCGACTGGCTCGCCATTATTCCCGTAAATTCACGTCCCATTGCTGGCTGGCGAACCCTTTCTAGGCCGCGCGCCACGGCGAAAGGATTAATGGACTCGATCCGTGGATATCGAAAACGCCGCCAACGGTTTCCCAACGCGGCCGTAACGAGATACGAGCCCGCCATTGGTACCGCTGGGCTCGCGCTACGAAATTTCGTGGGGTCGCTGCAACCGATATTGAGAAACACCATTTTTTTCGTTCCCTTTGCTCTCTCTTTTACTCGCTTACTCCTTCTTCTTCTTCTTTTTCGTTCTTTCTTTTGTTTTAATGTAATTAATTTAATTAATTTAGCCTTTCGAGGGTGACTGTTCACCCTTTAGAGCTCTTCTATCTTAGGTACAGGTGTCTTTTAAGCTTTCAGCTGTTAACATAGACCTGATCTGGGTAAAAGCAAGGGTTAAGTATAAGAAAAGTCGTATTATATATAAACAAGGATAAGGGAAGTCTTCTGGGGTCAAAAGTGTATACATTTGGTGAACAACTGCGGTTTGCTTCACTGCGTTCTGCATTGGCTGCTCTTCTCGTAAAGATTTGCAACACGACAATGAAGAAGGTACAAAATAAAGTAGAGAAGCGTTAAAAATTGAACTAAAGACTTGCGAAACAGATAAAACAAAAGAAATTTACCCCAAACACCCCAAATCACGAAGTATGCGACCATCGAAAGGCGAAGCGAGTCGATTTACGACGAGTTTCCGCGGCGGATCGCTGCGACGGCCGTCGAAGGGACGACTGGCGAACGAGAGGGTAGTTACGCGGCGCGTTTAAACGCTAATGGCCGAGGAAGGTAGACGCGCGGCGTGCAACGCGTAAAAGTGAAACTGTTACGGGTGGGCGTGTCTTAATTCGCGGCCGAGTTCGCATCCTTTAAGTCCTTGTTCGTCAAGCAATAAAAGTTTACGAGCCCCCGTATGCACTTGCCAAACAGACCCGCCATTATCGTCAGCGGCGTTCACCAGCGGCCTCCGCCGCTGCCACCACCCCCGATTTTCATTCTCCGCGCGAAAATGGCGGGATTATACGACGCTGCTCCGGCTAATGGCGGAAAATTGCAAAAATCTGCAATTAATCGCGGTGGATTTTATATAAAGCGGTGTTCGAAGGTTGAAATCAGCAGCCATTTGGGTTCGACGAAGAAAAAAATGATAGCGTAGTTACATGTTAAAGAAGCTTCTGTGTAAGCTTCTTTTTAGAAGGAAGCTTGTGGAAGGACCAAAGGCGAACTGCAGAGTTCGTTAATAAATAACAGTGGATCTGATAAAAGGAGAATGAAGTACAAATTATAGGACTGCGGAAGAAACTGGAACCTTATAATGATTAATAAATAGGTTCATTAGAGGATCAAAAATTGTATGATACAATTCTAAGTATTAAATCCGTCAGGAAGAGTTTTTAAGTTTCACGCAAAGAGACCACTATCTGCGACAAGAAGCAATTCCAGCCAATATCTATTTCCACACCCAATAAACTGCGAAACAATTCAATTCCGCTCGGGAAACCATTACAACATGCCATCGTTTAGCAAAAAATCGTATCTGTACACCGTCGTGTTATCTGCGAACTATTAATTCAAACGACATAGAACGGACTAACAACTTTGCTGGTTGTCACGCCGTTAGATAACGATATTTATTTGGCGTGGTGAAAATTGAACGGTTAAAACCGAGAGAGGTAATTGATAAAAAAAAAAAAAAAAAAAAACAGAAAAAAGAGGAGCTACGAAACAAGAACGGGATAAGAAAAACGGGCAAAGGTTTCGCGGACAGACGCCGCGAAAGGTAATTAAAACATGGCCGACGCGTATCGACGTCTGGTAATATCATCGAGCGCGTATAAATCGAAACACGATATCAGTCAGCGATACTGTCCGCGACGCATGTGCAGTCTCATTACGGGTGCATTAAGCTTGGTTCGATTACACGATACGCCGATTGCGCAACCGATCGACCGGAGTGGAACGAAAATTAACGGCCGCGCTGTTTTTTTCCTTCGGGAACGGGGAACGTTGTTTTCTGCAAACAGCGAGTTAAACGTAGTATCGAATGTCCTGAGAAATAAAGGAGACGGCGGAAAATTGGACATCGACCATGGGAATTTCGAAACGAAATCTAGGAACGAAGAGAATTTTTATTCTGGAGCCAACTATGCATGGACGAAGAGAACAAATTTAATTTGTTAAAATTTAATGTGTGTTAATATTTTTAGAGACCACTTCACATTAAAAAATATTGATGAAGAAGAAACGAGAGACGCGTTAAGAAACATTAATCATTCAAATACAAAGATTTAGTAGAAAATAATCATTTTATAAGTTGAAGAGTGAAAAAATTCGGATACAAGGTACCAGCGCCAAAGGAAGAGCGTCCAATCTAATTATCCAATCTTTCACTTGTGAATTCAATCAGCGAGCCCAAACAAACTAAAACGCGCCCAAGAAGAGCCTAACAAGAGGAGCTCTAGCCGCAGACCGATCCCAAAGGTTGAACGCGCTAAATAACACGGGGAACCCAATTTCTCACTTCAGAATTCAATATCGAGCAAATAAGAAAACGCGACGGTGGCAACCGGAGAAACGAAAACCCGTGTTCTCCTTTGCGAGGCCCTCTCCGCCGCGGCGGGAACATCAATTTAAATACAAAGAAGACTATCCCTGCGTCTACCGAGTTGCGTGAGAACCGAGGCCCGAAAAAAGGGGCGCCCCAGGTACAATAACACGGTTGCAACCGTGCAATATTGCCGGCAAACATGGTAATTTAGCGAAACCAGGCCCACCGGATGACCGCAACAACGTGGTTAGCCGAGGGCAGAAAAGGAGGCACAAGTCGCGCCGAAACGGTGCTACGACCGCGGTCAATCGTCTCTGGCAATCGTATTTTTTAACGAGCGAGGGTTGCGCTTTCAGGGCGAAGCGCTACCACTCCCACGGTCGCGATTATTATCGTTTGACCCTCGTCGACGACGTATCGAGGCGTCCCTCCTTGCACGCGGACGTCGAGGCGACGTACGTCTCGAACGGTCGGGGTTCTTGGAAAGTTGCGCCGGAGGAACGTCGATCTTCTGGGTCGAGTTTCTCCGGGGTCCCTGGGAACGACGATCCGCGGTGTATCGCGTGGCTTTCGTTTGAGGCGAGGATGATCGAGGATGCTTGGTCGTGAAAGGAACGTTTGGAGAGGTCTTTTGTCGTGGAATCTTTGAGGGTTGGTTTTTGGTAAGATGAAATTGTGGCGGTGAACTCGTTTTGAAACAAAATTTTCTGTTGTCCCATTGCTGTACTTAATTTTTTTTAATTAAGGGGAAGATTAACCCTCTGCTTTATAGATCCTTCATCCCCTAACCCGATTCCTTATCGTTCTGCATATAAAAACAATTTAGAAAAATTCTAAACGACAAGTGCCACTTCAATCAAACAATTAAATCCCTTCGCAGTAAACTCAAAAAACGCACGAACAAACTCAGCACCGGAACTCAACAGCCCTTACCATCGAGCAAGGGTTGACACCACTCGTATAATTAAACTCTGCAACCAAAATACACCGACGAGCACGCTGCTAGTCCGAGAAGCATCGGGCTACGACGGAATTAGTACCAAAACTGCAGCTTTGACCCAAGACCCGAAAGTTCGCTCATCAAAGGGTTGGAATCAGCCAAATGAACCGTCGAGCATCCTCTCGAAACGTTCCAGACGCTGCTCCAGCACTGACCTACACGATTTTCCTACAGGAGACGCTGTCTCTGTTCCTCTACGCGAACCAGACACAGAGAGACCGATAGAGACAGAGAGAGGGATAGAGAGAGAAGGAGAGGAAGAGAGAGAGTGAGAGAGAGAGGTCTGTTAGAGCAGGAGGCGGAGAGCCGAGAGTCGAGCAGCGCCATAGACGTCAGGACGCTATCCGGTCGATACAGGCAACCGGCAGACTAGGAAGTAAACCCGGGCATCAACCTTTCTGCCTACCACCCGTCACCCTTCTCCGCGACCCAAGCGCCGGACGGACGCCCCGTAGTAACCCCCTCTCACCCCCTCCTCGATCTCTCGAATTCGCAGGTTCGACCGCGGGTGCATCGACCCCGCTCCGCTAGAAATTCGGATCTGGAGCGAGAACAGCCGCGAGGACCACCAGCCTCCGCGCGATTCCGCGATCGTCGCGGGGGTTGCTGGCGAACGCGAAGGGGTGGCGTCTCGACGAACGCCTTCCGCTTACGATTAACCGGAAATTCGCGTCGACGCTGTTGTTGTTTGCTCTGGTGTCTCGATAAAAGAAGGTAAAGGATTCAACGATGGATTTTGGTGGTCGAGAAGGGGGTGAGAACCGCGTACTTTCGCGCGATTTCGCAGTTGCGAGGGAAGTTGAATGGTGTTGGGAAATTTGTTAAGGGTGAGTCGGGGTTTTGGTTTGGTTCAGAGTGTTCTAGTTAGGTTGAGTCATCCGTGTGGCGCTTGTTTAGTAATTTAGAGGCGCGATGCATAGGTTGGCGCATGGCTGCATACCAAGGATGCGGTGTAATTAAGTCGATCTGAATTATGCCTCGATTCGTGGAGAATATTGAATATATGTGGTTGTTGTTCAGCGCTTGAGATACGTATATTAGATCGTGAAACGTATTTAGTCGTAACTTTTACCAAACCTGCTCTCCAATAGAATAAATAACATTTATCCAACGCCATTCGAACCAAACGAAATCCTCCCACTTAACCTCGAGATCAGCGCGTATCGTTAAAAAAAAACCACCGTTCGTTTAATCGACGAGAGATGCAAATGAGTCAGTGGCCAGCATAAATCAGGATCTCTTTGGAAACTGGAAACCATCGCGGAGAACTCGTCGGTCTTCCGTCTCCGCGTAATAAAAACGTGGCGTCCCGTAAAAGCGACGCCGTTCCTCGAAAGAGCGAGAAGGCGACTCGTTAATCAGCCAGCGACAATTTCGCGCAAAATGTTGCGCCCGTTAAAAGTCCAGTGTTCCAGCAGCACGCTGAAGATCACTGGACGACATTTATACTGGGGCAGAGGCGGTCGTCCAACGGGGAGGCAGCGACGCCTCTTAACTTCGTTGAAATCCTGTGTCTTGAGAGAAATGGGTCAAACTGCCCCGCGCGCGGATCCTCCGTCGTCGACGAAGTTATCGCGCGGAATTATCGCAAATTGGGCCCCGACGTACTTCGTGTCAACGTGTTCGATTAAAATTAGGGTGGAGATTGATGTTCCGGGGCGAGAGAGCTTTGTTTCGCGAAGTTTCTTCCGATGGAAGCTGCTTGGCGAACGGCTGCGAAGTTTACAGGGGTGGTTTTGGATAATTTCGTTTCGTAACGAAGTTGGCGAGTTGCGTTCTTTTCGAAATTATTCGAGACAGCATTTTAATCATTCCAAGTCTAAATAACGTTGTTGCATCGATTTAAAGTGATTGAAACTGATTAGGGGTTTCGATGTTGGGGTTGGTATTTATACTAGAAAATGTACGATTGGTTTCGTGGTTTTATACAATTTTTCAAGTTAAAACTGATCAATCAGAATTAAGGAGAAAGAAGGGGTTAAACTCTTCTTTAAGAACCGGAAACGCCGCTCAAGGGTTGGAATCGACGCGCTGAATTTTCTCCATTTTTGATCGCGTTAGATGAGAAACTACTTGACTCTTTTGACTTAAATAAAGACTTAAATAAATTACTTAAAAAAGTACATTACAGAAATGAAATAACTTCTACACATTATTTGAAAAAAGATATACCCCTCTCCAACCTAAAAAAGGAAATTACCATGCGAAGAAAGACACTGGCTATTCAACGACACAATTCAAAAAATATTTCAATATATATACGTAACTATTTAGATAAAAATTTGTCAAGGAGAAGGTATTTCCAAAAATATTCACAAAAACCGTGCCTTTTATCGAGCGGAGAAGCAGGAAAACGCGATCGATCGATCGATCGAGTGCATTAGGCGGGATCAACGAGTTACTGACCTTAAAGAATGCACCGTGCGGCTTTTATTTATGCATAACCGAGTTCGCGCGCGTGGTAAATTTTAATGCGACACGACAGTCTGGCCAAAGCGATTCCGAAGAAAGGATCTGTGCCAAGGTAATCGAAATGGAATGCCACCCGACTGATCCTTTTTTTTTTCACCTCTCTATTTCTCTTCTACTCGCTTCGCTTCCAGCTCGATCGAAACCACCGCAGAAACCTACCGCGAAAGGGGAGAGATTTTTTTATGTTTACCGTTGCATTGACGTAAATATTTAATTCGAAAAAGGGAAGGGACTTGTTGTATCTGCTGTTTCGATAACGTCCTCGCTGCTAATTACATATTATGACAGCGCAGAAAAGAAAACAGAAACAATATGGCGTAAAAGATTGCAACTGAAAACATTGCACTGGAAATTTCGTTTTTGAGAAAATCGTCAGCAATTAGAATTTATTTACGAAAAGAATGAAGTACTCTAATCCTTGGCAATTTTTGCAGAGCACTTCCGTTTTCTTTCCAACCTCCCTTCGCGATCGTTTCGCATGAACGAGCCTGATGGAGGATTTAAAATGAATTATTGCTAAAAAAAACGCTCGATGCTAATCGCTCGAATCGTCTTACGGAGTTATTAAGCGAGCAATTGCTCGAGCGGTCGCCAGAATTTTTCATCGCGCAAATTTGTCGATGCCGCGTAATCAGCGCTTGGCAAACCTCCCCATCTCTTTCTAATTACACGCGTCTTTTTTTACTCGCATAAATTTCACGCTGTCTGAGCAGTGTGCCAGCGAAATACATTGACGGTGAGCGATACTTGACGCGGTACAAACTATAATTTCCAAGAGGTTTTCAAAAATTAATAATCACTGACAATCAATTCCAGTTATTAACTAGGAAATGGCTGGATAATCGGTTACCTCCCTCTCGACGATATTAAGTGATACGAATTAATAATATGGTTGCGGAAACTGATTTATAATAAATTTACTAATTTATGTAAGCGTTTTGCGCGGGGTGTGCAGTTGTGGATTGCGTAATCGCGAGGGCAAGTTCGTTGCACTTTTGGAAGCAGCGTTTCTTAATTATGCAACGCGATGGTGCTTGGAAGTTTTCACTTCGCGATCTGCAACCACCGGTCAAATTAGATCGGCTAATTTCATTTTTAGCTCAAAGAAAATTCTTCGTAACTCCGCATTTTTTCAATTATGCAACACGAAGGTGCTGAGAGGCTTCTTAATTGTAGCTCGAATTAAATTAGTTGGTTTAATTCTTGACTCAAAGAACACTTTTCATAACTATGCGTTCTTTAATTATGCAAGAGGCAGGCGCTGGGAGGCTTTGACGCGGTAATTTTTAATTATAGCTCAAATTAGATTACTCGATTCGTTGTTTTAATTATGCGATACAAAAACCGCTTCAACGCCTCGTCGATGTTTAATCGAGCGATTCTAAAACATTGAGAGACTTCGATACAGAGATCTTCAACCGCAACTCAAAACAGATAACTCCTTCCAACTGTTGGCTCAAAGGAAATTCCTCTCCACGTTTCAACATCAGTTTCTGTCACCAGGAACCACTCCAAAGAGAGAATCTATGACTTCGAGTCATGTTCACTCGCAATATCCCATCGTACATTCTCCTTACACTTTACACGACTATTCCATTCGCAGCTGAGCAAACTTTTAGCGTACGAGGCTGCGGTTTATGACAGGATCGCGATACCCAAGGCTATTTTTGAGTTAAGGGGTTGGTTTCTTGTTAGCACGTGTCGCGGACATGTTATCCTTTCTTTTTAAACAGTGAAAAAATCGCTAATTTTAGGGGATGCTGAACCTTCCTCGGCTTTTACGAATTTTTACTCAAACGTTATTCTTAGTCACACAAAAATTAATTTCATGATTTCTAATTCATATAAAAATTTCGAAAAATGTTCACTTGGACCCTTGAACTTACACAAATCGAAAAAACTCTCCCTCTCGAAGCGCTTTCAAACAATTCCAAAGAAAAGCAAATCGTTGCTCCACCACCTTGTACATCCGCTCGAACTTTCTCCACGGAAAAGGGTTACCTCGCGAAGAGCTGCGGGGTAATCGCAACTCGCGTTACTGCTGCTCGAAGATGCAAACGAGCGGCGTTCCTGCGGCCAGTCGCACGCTTGTCCCACTTTTCTCCGCGGTCGGAATTTTATTCGCGGCCTTTCGCGGTCCCGCGACGTCCCCTCGAAACGACCGCCACCGTTTGCGGTGAAACGCGACACCGCGCGCGCCCCTTCGGCGCTGGATCGCGGTGACACGACGGATGCTCCTGATGGACGTTTCGGGACAATGGCTGTGTCACTCGTTCAGCCAGGAGGACTTGCGTCAGGCTTTTAGTTGCGTTTTTAAGCGATTTTTTGATATCTGAATATGTGAGCGCAAGTATCGAGGGTGTAGCACTTTTGGGGGTGTTCGAAATTCGTAGAACAAAATTCCTTCAGCCAGTAGAGTCAAAGTTTTCAGTATTATACTCAAAATTCGATCTGGAATACTAATGACGAAGCAGCAATTTGAAAGCTACCCCATTGAAAAGTTTTGGTTTGCAAATTTAATACTTATTAGTAGTTTCGAATTCAGCTCTAGGATTCACGATGAACATACTGGGAAATTGAGGATTATTCGGTAAAAAAGAAGTAAAAACATAGCAATTCTCGACGAAAACAAAATCCTAAAAACGACTGAATCTACTCCCAAAACGCAAACACCCAGCTGCATTTTCTCCCACATATCCTACGCCAAAATGACACATAAACCGTTCTCACGGCGCAGGGGAGCGTGTTCAACCCCTCCCACTCGCGGTCCCGCGGACCGATTTCCATTCGAATCGCGGGGAAAATCCTTCTCCCCGTCCCATTTCCCTCGAGCTTCGCCTCGACGAGGCCGCTGTCGTTATCGGCTCGCGCGTAGTGTGGGTGTAGACGATTCTATCTAAGACCGAGGGCAATGCACCGGCTGTGTGCACGGCGACGAGAGACGGACGAGCCCCGCGGAGGGTCCCTCGCGTCGCTCCTTAACAATCCTCGCTCGGCTTCGGTATGCCGACGCCGTCGCCTCGCTAAATTCATTCTCCCGGCACCTGGCGCGCTCCTCCGCGGGCCACGATCGCCGTGCGATCGCGTGATCGCGTGATCCCGACGACGGGTCCTCTCTCCCGTCGCCCTATTTAACCAACCAGGAGGCGGCGATCGAAAACTCCCTCCAGCCACGGCTCGTTTTACGCGCTCCGCGTGCGGCTCCAGCAATTCTGCCTGGTTCCGTCCACCGCGCCGCGAGTTCGAGCTCGCGAAACGAGCCGGAGTGGTCTCGCGTCTGTTTCGTTTCTTGGCGATTTCGTTTCTAGCGTTTCTAGGGGAAGCTCGGGGGTTTTGGGGGCCTTGGGGGATGTTGGAGGGATTAGCGTGTAACTTGGATTAAATTGAAGGAGAATTTTTATGCGTTTGGATAATGATTTGTAGGTTTCTTGGCGATTCGATTTCTAGAGTTTCTAAGGGAAGCTCTGGGATTTTTGGGGCCTTGGGGGATGTTGGAGGGATTAGCGTGTAACTTGGATTAAATTGAAGGAGAATTTTTATGCGTTTGGATAATGATTTGTAGGTTTCTTGGCGGTTCGATTTTTAGAGTTTCTAAGGGAAGTTCTAGGTCTTTTGAGGCCTTGGGGGATGTTGGAGGGATTTGCGTGTAATTTGGATTAAATTGCGTAGAGGAATGTTGAAGGAGAATTTTTATGCGTTTGGATAATGATTTGTAGGTTTCTTGGCGATTCGATTTCTAGAGTTTCTAAGGGAAGCTCGGGGGTTTTTGAGGCCTTGGGGGATGTTGGAGGGATTAGCGTGTAATTTAGATTAAATTGTGTGAGGAATGTTGAAGGAGAATTTTTATGCGTTTGGATAATTTATAGGTTTCTTGGCGATTCGATTTCTAGAGTTTCTAAGGGAAGCTCTGGGATTTTTGGGGCCTTGGGGGATGTTGAAGGGATTTGCGTGTAATTTGGATTAATTTACGTGGAGGAATTTTTATGCGTTTGGATAATTTATAGGTTTCTAGGCGATTCGATTTTTAGCGTTTCTAAGGGAAGCTCTGGGTCTTTTGAGGCCTTGGGGGATGTTGGAGGGATTTGTGTGTAATTTAGATTAAATTGTGTAGAGGAATGTTGAAGGAGAATTTTTATGCGTTTGGATAATGATTTGTAGGTTTCTTGGCGATTCGATTTTTAGAGTTTCTAAGGGATGCTTTAGGTCTTTTGAGGCCTTGGGGGATGTCGAAGAGATTTGTGTGTAATTTGGATTAAATTGTGTAGAGGAATGTTGAAGGAGAATTTTTATGCGTTTGGATAATGATTTGTAGGTTTCTTGGCGATTCGATTTTTAGTTTCTAAGGGAAGCTACACGATCCTCCATTTCTGAAATCCGGAATGTTTTCGAAGCTTCGCGAATAAATTCTGAAATCGATTGATAAGAAAGCGTCGCATCATTCGCGTAAAATAAATCGAGAAACGAATTAACGAGAACTCTGAAGCAACGCGGGGACGCGTATTGTTTTAAGGAGAAAGTGTCGTCCGAGTCGGACAGCGCCAGTGGTTGAGGCATCAGCTGTCAGGCGTCACTCTCAGAGCAATTACTCTTCGATGTTAGGAGATAGTGTCTTTTGAGAAACCGCATAGCTGAGAATCGTGTCTTTACTCCTACATAACGCAACGTTTCAACATGGTTGTATTACGTTGATTTACAGCGGCGATAACGCCATTGTGACAGCCTAACTATGTTGCACCGTCCCTGGGACTGTCGACTACTCGACGCTGGCATAAATAAATGCTTCCAAGACGCAAAAAGCTAACGTTTCTTATTTTATTCGTGAGAATACTGATAAGCGAATTCCGAAACGTTCTCTCGTTTCTTATTCAACCAGTGTCCTCCACGGATAAGTATAATATATCATAATAGATTTGCAATTAAAACAATTTAACGAGTGTGAAAATATGACGATGAAAAGCTAGCGTTTTTAAATTCTATCGATACGCGCACACGTATACTTAACAATGACACAACGACGAGATTAGAACGACCCGTTATCAACAGCAAACGCACCGCAATTGATTTACCCCCGAAAATCAGTATCTCGACTCAAACACTCCGCGTAAAAGTATCGAGCACACAGTGCGTTATCTGCCTTCAGAAATAATTACATTTTCCTCAGCTACGTATCTCCAATCCACAAACAAAAAACAAGTAGATGCATTAAAGTCTACTACAAATTTCTTCGTTAATAAATAATTAAGAAACTCTACTCTAATTTACCCTCATTAAAAAAGGGAAGATACAAAGAAAAACTATTTTCCTTTCGAATAAAATGAAATCAATAATTCTCTGTAATTAGTAAAATGGAAAGTGAAAAGCTAAATTTTCGTGCGTTTTTGTATACCGTGTGCGTAGTAATTACGCTGCACTTTGTAGGCAGTCGTGGCTGCACGGAAATAAACAGAGAATCAAAGGAAAACGCAACCAGGTCGCGGCGCTCGGTTTCGATATTAATTTCGTCGATCTTAATTGACCCGGATGCGGCCTGTTCGAGTCATCGAGTGCATTAATCAGCGGTCGCGTTACACGGCAAGATGGCATCGGTCATCCGCGGCAAACGACAGATGTTTCGTGTACCTGCGCCACGAATCATCGCGAGATCGAGGCTCTGGCGAACGACTTCCGTGTTGTAGAACCACGCGAGCAACATTCGTAATAGCGGTTCTAATTTTCTTCGCCATATTTAGTGGGTCGAAACGAGCTTGGCGAACCGTTTAGATGACGCTTTTGAAAGCTCCTCTCTTTTTGAGAGAGATTTTTTAATAATTTCAACAACGCTTCCTAAATTTTGCTAACATTTTGAAAGTTAATGAAAGGATTTGGTTTTTACTGTGTATTCGAAATGGCGGAACGCACGGTGGAATAAGAAATTATGGAAATGCATTGTGTTGAATTTTAGAGGCAATTTTCAGAGGCAATCGATTGCAGTGGTAATTAATAAACTGCGGATGTTTATTTATGAGAAATTGAAATCAGCAAAATATTCAAAGTAAATATATAAACCACAAATTGTAATATATTTTACTAACTGAAACAAGCCACCATCTGCCCTCCATTTCTTTAATAATAATTGTTTAAACCCCACAACATCCACCACAAAATGCAAAAATCAAATATCGTATATCTGTCTAATTAAACAAACCACTTCTTATTTTAATACCATCGATTTTCCCAATTAAAAATAAATCTCTCTTCTACAATTTCTCTCAACTCTTTCCCAAAGCTCCCACGTTCCATTTATTTATTTCTTCTCCAACCCTTAAAACTTCCCTCCTGCTTCCTCTTTATTGTACTAATCTCGATAACATTTCGTTTCCTTGAAAGAATTTCTACTTTCGAGACGAAGACACCAAAATCGCTATCATGAAACGAGAAAAATAGAGAAGGCGAAGGGAAAAGAAACATCCCCATAGAACGAGCGATCGAGCGACAAAGCGTGGAGAGTTTTCAGAGGGAGACGAAAGGGGTGGGGCCCCGATCGCGGAGTTTTTCGCGATCCACGCTGGAATCTGTGAACCGTGGCGCGTTTTATCGGCGAACACAATGAACGGCTTATTCGCGGCGGTTCGACGCACGGCTTTTCCCCGTGGCACGCAGCAAATATTGAACCTCTCTCGGATAAGACTTTCGCAGGCTGGCAGACATGCGAGCGAGCGTGGCAAAACCATCGCGATCTTCTTAGGACGCTGCGTCAGGGGGCGCGTTCAACCCCTCTTTTCGCGTGAAAGGAAGCAAACGATCGGTGAAAATGGACCGATAATGCGTTTTACATTTTTATGACTCGATCCCACGTTTTACGATTTGTTCCCTTCGATTGCGAGGAACAGTTTTTCGTATAATAATTAACATTATTTAATATTACATTATTATCGACATTGGCGATTGCTGACGTGAATTCGCGTTATTTCAAGTTCTAGCATAATAATTACAAGTTGGTCTATTGTCTGTCTAAAAAACTCTTTTTATTTTAAACAACACCAATATTTCAGAACACATTTTATCATTTCTATCCTCGCCTAAACGATACAGATTTGCAGCAATCAGCTTCAGAATTTCAATACAGAAACGTAAAAAATTTGCCAGTCCCAAATGTTAAAAAGAAATACTCTGAAAGTGATTAGTGGAAAATAATATTACTTCGTTTTGTGATCCTTTGCACTCGACGAAAATGGGTTTCGAAAGTGGTTCAATTGGTGATGGAAAATTTCGAGGATCGCCTCTCGAATGCAAAGGGTTGCTTTTTAAGTGGTTGTAAACAATATATTTGTGCAAAAATGAACTGGAGGCCTCGCGAATAGATGTTTTCTGTTCCACTTAACACTTTAGCAGCGGATGACGTTACATTGGCGTCATACGAGTGTCAGTTGTTATATGGAGATTGATGATCTTGCATTGTCATCGATTTTAAAAGCCACAGGATTACATTGAATACAGATAAAAAAATTGAAACGACGTGGGATTACGTCATCGATAATTGATTAAAGAATTTGAAGTCTACTATATAGTGCTGCTTCATCCTCCTAGGGGGTGTCGTAAATAAGATCAGACCCAAAAACAGGAGAAAAGAATATTTCTAATCGAAATCTATATCTAGCGCTAATATCTTAGCGCTAAAAGAATTAATTTGTGATTTTTAGACAGAAAACCTTAGATTGGAAAAGTATCTTTTAAACCACCCCTAGAATACTGACGAAATAATCAAAATTGAAATGAAAGAATTGAAACAGTATATCGAATTAAGGATATCTCGACGTAGATAGACTGCAAAGGGTGCTAAGACTGGGGTAGTTCTACAATACTCGTCTTCTTCCATGAATCCTCACTTCCACCCCAATTTCTGTACAAGAAAAATCCACTAGCAGACTGGAAACGAAATGTTCCTCCTTCCTTCGTACACATTATAGAACTACCCCTTCGAAATCCTCTGCTTCCTTAAAAAATCAGTCGAATACCAGCCAGCACCCAACGCAGATCGACACAATTCTCACCCTCGAAGGGCTGAACCAAACTTAATCGCCACTCGCTCGCGATCGAAAGTCATCGCTCTGGTCTCGATCGAGACAGCCAACAGTCAACTTCGAGTTCCATAGGTGGACACAACCAATAAGCAGAGCAGCAGCCGGTGTGCCAAGGAAGGAAGGTTATCGCACCGGATACCAAGGATCTGGGCCGCTGCAGTGCGTCCCATTTCGATACAGTGTCGTCGCGATGGAGGCGCGATAACCAACCCTTTCTCGGGTTGCGTCGCGGTGGGCCCGTTGCTTGTCGACGTTGTCCGAGGTCGAGGAACGGTGTTACGGTTCGAGAACATGGGACGGATAAGAGACGAAGAATCAAGGTGCAATGTAATACGTTGGTTTCGTTCAGGCGTTCCTCGAGTTTAGGGTGCAACGTTGAGGAGGAACTACAGAAGGTTTCTCGACGAAACGTGGTTGCAATGAAGAGTGATCTTCCTTTAGACGCATAAATTAATCCTTTCTTCTCTGATTCTATACAAAATCCACTTTCCTCGTATAATATTGGTCACAATTTAAACACATATACATACACTCATACGTATATATGGAAAATACAAAATGACAAAACCCACCGCTCCCCAAAATTGTTAATCGCTTCACTCTGTGAACGACTCGCATACACCTAACTCAGACCCGTAACAACATACACACAGATCTACGAGGGACCATCGCAACGTCTTGAATGGAACAGCAGTGGTTGGCCACCCCTGGCCTCGATACGACTACGCGTTCTTCATCTCCGTGCGAAAGCGAGTACACGCACACGAGCATCGATTCGCTCGCGCGTGCAGCAGTTCCTATCTCGCGTGGTCCCTCTTGCACCTGGTGAACGGAAGCGAGCAACCACCTCGCGGTCTCCCTCCTCGTGTCGCTCTTTTTGCACGCCCCTCTGCAACCCTTGCTCCGCTGCATACACGAGCGTACGCGCGAGGCGTGTGTGCGCTCGAGAGTCGTACTCGAGCGTCGTCGTACCTTTTTTGCGCGCGGACGCAAGGTGCCTCCGCGTTGGCAGAACTCGTCAGCGTAGAGTTCGTCGGAAGGGAGACGTCGACTTCTTCAGGTACGGGAGTTATGCGTTTCTTCGCTGGATTTTAGAGAAGAACGAGAGAGGAGGGGAGTTTTGAAGCGCACGGGTTCGATGGACTAGCATAACTAGGTCTGCGAATTAGAAATTGATTAGAAACTGTGATACGACGGCTGGCGAGAGAGACGTTCACTCGCTGGGTTGGGGAAGTCGAGTGTTTCTTCGGAGCATCTTTCTAGAAGGCTCGTTTGTGGCGGACGGAGTTTCGAGGAGTCGTTGGTTTCACTGAGATTAAAAAATTAATTTGAATTTATAAATTGAAACTAGAAACCTTGTATTCGCAGCAGAAAAAAGAACGCTGACCATCCTTCAGTGAAAACGAATTTTTTATATATTTTTCAACATATTTTTGAACACTGAAGATTAAAATTTGGCTCGCAGTATGGACCAACTATTTGTTCAGAAAATGGCTATCTGTAGCGGCAAGTGTCCATAGAAATTCCCCACAATTCCTAACTTAATTCTGCAGACACACACACACGTGTGCATAAAAATTGCAGTATAATGGACTAATCGAGACATAGATAGCCGAGTTTCCTTTACCCCCTTTCAGACAGCTCGCCTCTTCTTTTTTTCTCCTCGCTCGACTCTTTCACCGACAGCGCGCACCGCGTCTTGCTCTTTTACACTTTCCTATTTCGTTCTACTCTCCTACTTAAACATTTGTCGCCGTCTAGTAACTCGCTGTCCTCCTTCCCCGACTTCGCCTAGTTTCATTCACTTTCTTTCTTCACTCTTCCCGCTTTTTTACTACTCCTTTCTACCACCCGAGTGCTCAGCCACCGCTGCTACGCCTCTTTCACTCTTTTACTTTCCTTTGTCGCCGTTGGTCTCCCCTTCTAAACCGCCGCTTTCCTACGATTCAATTTCGCCATTTTGCTTTCTCCTCCACCCTTATTCCTCGCGCGCTCCGTTCGTTTCTTCTTGCGATTTCAGCTTCTTTGGTGCGTTCATCTTAATCTCCGTGCACGTTTTCAAACGCTACGATTATTATTTTTAATAATCAATCAGTCGTGCGAGATATAGTTCCTCTGCGAGACGAAGAAAACGTCGAGGAGGAGTCGAGGGAAATTTCGAAGACGACGCAAGTGGATTCGCGCGCGTCTCTCCTTACGATTTCAGCTTCTGTGTTGCATTCATCTTAATCTCCGTGCAATTTTCAAACGCTACCATAATTATTTTCACTAATTAATTGATCGCGCGAAATATCGCTTCTCTGCGAGACGAAGAAAACGTCGAGGAGGAGTCGAGGGAAATTTCGACGTCGACGCGAGTGGTTTCGCGCGCGTCTCTCCTTACGATTTCAGCTTCTTTGTTGCATTCATCTTAATCTCCGTGCAGTTTTCAAACACTACGATTACTATTTTTACTAATTAATTGATCGCGCGGAATATTATTCCTCCGCGAGACGAAGAAAACGTCGAAGAGGAGTCGAGGGAAATTTCGACGTCGACGCGAGTGGTTTCGCGCGCGTCTCTCCTTACGATTTCAGCTTCTTTGTTGCATTCATCTTAATCTCCGTGCAATTTTCAAACGCTACCATTACTATTTCCACTAATTAATTGTTCACGCGAAATATCGCTTCTCTGCGAGACGAAGAAAACGTCGAGGAAGAGTCGAGGGAAATTTCGACGTCGACGCGAGTGGTTCCGCGCGCGTCTCTCCTTACGATTTCAGCTTCTGTGTTGCATTCATCTTAATCTCCGTGCAGTTTCCAAACACTACGATTACTATTTTTACTAATTAATTGATCGCGCGGAATATTATTCCTCCGCGAGACGAAGAAAACGTCGAAGAGGAGTCGAGGGAAATTTCGACGTCGACGCGAGTAGATTCGCGCACTCCATTCATGCACGTTTCTTCTTACATGCGTTCATCTTACTCTCCGTGCAATTTTCAAACGCTACCATTACTATTTCCACTAATTAATTGTTCACGCAAGATATCGTTCCTCTACGAGACGAAGAAAACGTCGAGGAGGAGTCGAGGGAAATTTCGAGGACGACGCGAGCGGATTCGCGCGGCTCGTCCCGTGAAAGCAACCCGCGAGGGTAATAACCTATGGGCAAACACAGAACGCGGTGTGCTGCGCGCGTCAGAACGTGACACGGGGAACACGTGCAAGCGTCGCGGAAAGCGTGAACTCGCGTGAGCAATCGCCGAGTGTGTACCAACCGCCAGACGGGAGAAGTAAGAGGAGAAACCCGCGGAGAAAGGAGAATTGACATTAGAACGAGCAGCCGAGACACCCCAGAAGAACGGGGAGCTCGGGTTGAACGACCATTAGAGCGGTACACGCACGCACGGCTCTGTGCTTCTGTTGCTTTTCGACCGTGTTGTGAAATCGCAATGCCGGTCGCGGTAAGAGGAGATTTTTTCCACCTGCGTGTCTATCGAGTCGGTCGAAGCGAAACGTTGGGATGATTTTTACCGTCGCTTTGTGGTAAAAGCGACTATCTCTGGGACGTTTTGAATTTTGAGTGGCTCAGAAATGCTTTAAACGGATTCAAGACTGAGTGTACGATCGAGACACTGAAGTCGTCGACTCCATTTTCTGTAATTTTACAAAAAGTGTAGCTGAACTTTTTACCAAAACCCACCGAATCTTGATAAACAATACCATATAGCTGGCGAAAGAAAGTTCAGCGAACTTAGTGAACGCGAACCTCGCGACCCCAAAATTTCAAAACCCAGAAGCGCGCGATCAACACGAAACCCCAACGAATCGTCGTCATCGCCACGAACCAACCAATCCTCGACAGTGTCCCAAAGAAAGCGACGCGAAAAAGGAGCAACGCGACCGTGATCGACCGCCATTGGCGAGGAAAGGGTGGCCGCGGACGTTCCTTGGTAAGAATTTCACCGCGCGCCATCTCTCCGCGAGCGTTCTCCGCGGAAAGGACCGCATAGGAGCGGACTGATGTACCGTTACGAGGCGGAATGGCGGCTGTTAGTGTGGCAGTGTGTTAGCCGGGCAAGACATCGCGTAGGTAGGCTGTCCGAGTAACCGGCGTGCTGGTTCCCTCCACGGAGGTGTAGGTGTGCACTGGGTGAACGTGCAACGCTCTCTCGCGAGCCAGAGGACCCGTGGAAGATCTACTGCGATTCTCCGCCTAGCTAGGACGCAACAGCTGCGAGTAGGTAGTCGGGAACCTGTCCCTACAAATCTTTATAACTGCTACCGCCGACACCCGCCCCTCTGCCGCGCACCCACGGGCACCCAACCCTCCGAGACCGGTGTCCGCGATATATCAGACAAGCCCTCCTCTTCCTAGATCCGCCGCTGCGTTATGATACGTATTATATGCAGGCTCTGGATGGACTAGCGAGCGGTTAGTTCCGGCTTCGCGGTCGATTTTACGGCCGCTGCGGGACGAGGTCGGGGAAGGGTGGCGAGGGGGGCGTTTTTGGGCGATCGTTTAGAAAGTTGCGGTATCGGAAGGGCAGCTTGGCCGCTTTCTAGGCTCGCGATTTATGAGATTCCTGCGACCTGGACCCTGGGCCCCGGACCTGCGGTTCCGGGTTTGGGTTACGTGGCTTCGGTTTTCTGGGTTACGTGGGCTGCTGTTTAGAAGTGTGAGAACGGTTGTAGGAAATTTTATTTTAACAGTAGTTTGGAGAAAGCCTGCGTTGGCAAATGATTGTTAAATGTACTGGAGAACTATTTGTTGTGTAAAAAATGTTATTTGGTATCAAGTGGGGTGTGTAATGTAGTAGATAGTTTGAAACATTCTTTTAAGTAACAAATAGATAGCGAATAAAATTAGAAGTTGTAGTTAAATTTATTAGATTGCGCTATGTAAATGTGCAAATGGTTTAAACAATTTTTTTTGTTATTTCTATATGAAATTAGATTGCAACGCAGAGGAGCAACATAATAGAGAATCAGTATCATCATTTTTGTAACTCTGATGTAAAGTCGAAGGAAGAAGAGTGTTGAGAACCACGAGAGGGGTATCTTTGGGTGATCGGTTTGGAAAGTTGATGGTACGGACCGCTGTAGGTATAAATTAGCTGAAAGTATCAAAAGGGCACTTTCTAGGTCCTGAACCGTATTGCGAAATTATGGTAACCCGAAAGGATAACGGAGTTCCTGGTTTGTGTTCCAACCTCTTCTTGTATTTCAACCTACAGAGTGTTCCACATAAAACAGACCACGGAAAGTACTAAATATCTCTTCTGTCTGCTATAATTAGATAACTATTTTCTCCTACAATCACAGATAAAGCACGCACGCTTAAGTAACTCATTTTACTTCCTGCGTGAAAATACAGAAAATTGATAAGATTAAAACACTATTACATTTTGATTCGATACAAATTAGTATCGCTACCCTTTCAGGCTTTTTTTATTGTTTTTGTGGGGAATGTAGGGAATTTAGGTTGTTCTTATGGAGGATGGGGGGTGTTCCTTTAGCTGGAACTTTTGGATCTTTTTGTGGGCGGTGGGGTTGGTTTTTTGGGGTTGGCTTCACTTTCATTTTTAGAGTTGGGTTCGCTTTTGGGACTTGGTTGGGGTTTCGCAGGGTTGGGCGATCGCAAGAGCTAGGGGTAGAACGCTCTTAGGGGTTAAGGCCTTATAGGGGAGAGGCTGGGTTACCTCAGGAAAGGGTACTGTTCCGTGGTACGGATTTACATCGAGACTAGGGTTGCCTCGATGGCATTAATGGCTATCGTCGAAACGAAAGCCTCATGCTGATGCATGACGCCCAAAAAATGGTCAATGTTTCCATTCCACCCCCAAACACCCCCAGCGAATGGCACTCTGTGCGATCGCACGACTGGCACAGATTCAGAAGCCAGCAGTAGTCGTTGCGAGGGTTATCGAGGGGGGTTTGTCGAGTTGATAGATCCTCCTAGGTCGGCCACAGCCACGCCATGGAATTATGGCGGCTTCGAAGAACGCCAGAGTTCCGGCTTTCTCCTGGATCGAGTCGCCCTTCCATAGAATCGGATAAAGGATAGCTACGGGGGATCGCTGCGGTTCTGAGTCAGCTTCGTGTATCAGAGGGACTCTATCTGGGTCTACCACCATCGCGCTGCGATATTATGGTGACCTGGTTCCATATCCTAGCTTTCCTATGCGGTCAAAAGGAGAGCAATCTTTGGGCGCGACGGGGAGAGCTTTTTCTGAGAACGTTGCGAGTGTAAATCGTGTCCAGGTATGTTTCATGGAGCGTGATGAGAAACTGAATATTAATAAATGAATACTCTTTCGAGAAGAACGTGATTCGACGTATTTTGCGTAACAACCAAACAACTACATAACTATCTTTTAATTTTATTATTCAAAAAATAGAGCAACTCAATTCTTCAGTCCTCAGTCTTTAAATTGGTGTTATTCATAAAAGAATAACAGATTTTTTCAAATAACATCGAAGAAAGAATACCTAAAAATTAAAGCGATGAAAAGAAGGAGACGTCGATGGAAGTTCGTGGAAGAATTGCAAAAGAGTCGAGGCGATTTCTGTGCAACGCGAGTAGACGAGCGATTATCTAAATATTGCCATGGAGGCGGCGATTTTCGTTCGGAAGAAGGCGAGCACGAATATCGGCGGCGGCGCGAATACGAGAAGTGGGTCAGACGTGTCCAGCCGCGGTGGAATGTCAAAAATCAGCATTTGCAATTCGAGCGCGACCGTTACTTCCCCTTTGATTCATTAAATTACGTACACCTGGCGTCGGACGGCTGGCTCCTCTTATAATTGCGCAATCCCTCGGATACTTCCGTGTTCGACGATTGCCGATCCGGCAAATATTCGTTTCATTTAAACGGTTCACCATTTTCGTGGCTTCATTACTTGGTCTCACCTTTTAACCCGATTTTCCGTGTATTCTAATTAAGTACACGCGTTCGTTTCTTTTTTTTTTTTAAAGAAATTAAAATTATTTAATGAACGACTTCGTGGAGAACATGGAGAACACTTGTGTCCAATTTATAAATTTAAGTATAGCAAATTAAAGGTATATTTGTATGTTTTCATTTTACATATTTTCTGGTAATATACGTGTTATTTTTAAATAAGTATATATATACGAGGTGAGTCGTGTAACTGTGTCAATTAAATTTATTCGTGAACTACTTCTTGTATTATAAAAAGAATATTGTTGGATATGAAATTTACTATATGAATTTTATGAAGAACAAGGTTTTACAATGAAATATTTTACTAGCAATTTGTTATAACTATGAATGGATCATTGAGCATAACAAAATATATCGGTCCACGCATGATCTTCCATTTTGGTTCCCCAGTTCATAAATTAATCCGTCTGAACCACAGATCATCGACTTCCAAACGAAATATATATTTTTCTAGTAAAAAGTTTCAAACATTTGTTCAAAATATCACTTCTATAATAAATTGGGGACATTAATAAACGTTACAGAAGTTTTACAAACTTCTACAAAGCCCAAAGCACGGCGAGAGATCGAGTCTCGAAACGAAGGAACCATAACGTCGGCGGAGGATCGAAACGAGACTTTCCAAACGCCTTCTTGGTTTAAAAATAAATTGGAACGTTCAATTAGGAGTGTTCGAAGCGATTACGGTTATTATTTCACCCTAATTTCGCGGTGAAATTAAAATGTTGCAATTTCCGAAGCCAGCGTCGACAGGCTGAGTAAGTGGGACAGCGTGGCCAAACAACGGGGCTCAACCGACTGTAAAATTGTTATTAGTTGATAAACTATGCCCGAGCGATAGCGACCGCTCTGGTTGCTCGGTGAATAACCGGCTCTGTGGACTCCGCCATTGCGTCGTTCCGACTCGTTACCTCCAAGAGAACCACTTTCACCCTGCGAAGCCACCCTTTGATCGTTTCTCGAACTGACTCGACCGAGATAACCACCAGATAGATATCTCTAGCCCACTGTTTCCAAAACTTTTCTCTTTCTTCATCACGTCATCTTTTCCCTTTTTCACTTTTTATGTTTTACAATTTTTAAGGAACACTAGAATAAATTTTTAGTTACAATTCCTTTTGAGAGTCGCTTCAAATTGCGTGAAGCGCATAAAAACGGACCTTCTTGTCAAATTTCTATTATTATTAGAACAAATCGCGCGTGGTTCTATATTTCTACGACACAAGAATATCCACAAAAATCCCCACCATAAATTAGCCCAAAATTCCGTAGCAAATCCCTAGCACAACTCGAGCTACCAAAAAAAAGGCTCTCGTAAATCCTCGTCAAGAAATTCCTAGAAAAATCTCTACTAAACCTTCGCGAACAAGCAAAAACAAGAAAGAAAAGGATCTTCTCTAAGCAGATATTAAATATGGCCGACACCAGTAGCCACAGGACGATCTAATAGACAAGTAGATCCGTAACAAGGAAAAAAAAACAGAAGAATCTCCAACAGGTTAACAAAAATTCATAATCGTATTTAGCGAAGATCGTCAAAGAAAAATGTCCGCTATAAATATCGCTGATCCTCCATGGCGAGTCTCCGACAGTTTCTCATAAATCGTGGGCAGAAATTCCCAAGAGAAAGAAAAATCTCGAGAGGAAAAAAAGGCAGCGTTCCACGCAGGAGGATAATTCGAGGACGGATCGTTCGTACGCGTTTTCAATTGTCGCTGAACGCGATGGGTCAAAGGGTTGTTCACGGCGAGGCGTAAGTGTCGCAGCGATCGCCCAATCGCGGTTATCCTTGCGCGATCGACGCTTCCTCAATAGCCGCGACAGATCCGAATGAAAATAAACGAGATCGCGAAAGCGGCCGCGCTTGTGACACCAGTGACTGGCATTGAGCCCCCCGTGCGTCGCTCCCGGCCAAGTTAAAAGACAATTAATCTGAATAACTCAGCCTAGACCCGCGTGTCCCACATTTCGACCGCACGCCTCCGCCTATGGACTCGCGAATATTGCCCTGCGAATCGCTCTGGACGCGAGCGGTTCGCGTAGAGCCGACTATTTCTGCGCGCGTCTTTTGGATACCGATGGAATTTTCTCCCGCGATTCTACGCGATTCGAAATGGATCGTTTGTTGATTCACGGGGCTTCGTTGCTTTTTAAGCTACGCAGAGTTGGCTCCACAGAGAGACATTGATCCACACATGCTCGATTTTGTGTGTCCCAGATAGGAATGTCGGTAGATATCGAAGTTTTTGTCGAAGCATCGCAAAAGATCGTAAAGTGTAAAGGTGATCTTTAGAATAGTTTGATGAGTGGCAAATGAAGTTTCACGTGATCTTGGCAACCTTCATTTTGTCTGTTGTAGATAAGAATATCTGTGGATATCGAATTTTTTGTGATAATATCGCGAAAAGGCCAAAATTGTGAATTCCTCACTTTTTAGGGTTAATTTCGATATTCCACCGTTTGCAGTAATCATCATGAAACTATTAAAAAATTATATTACCTAAAAATCGTATACCTACAATTTATATTCAACTGACGACGCATAGAGATTTCTGAAGAATCAAGTTTCTTGGCGAATCGAAGATCGCGCTGTCAAATGTATATGACATCGCATCGACCAACACTTCCGTTTTCGTTATTGTTTCGACGTTCGCCGGTCCCGTTTCCTGTTTCTTCGGAATGCCAGACAGGTTCTGCGCCGCGGTTAATCAACAATTGTAGGAAGCCGGACAGAACAATGCGCGATTGATGGAATAGGCTCATTGTGCCCTAGCATCTGCTCGAGACAATCGCTCGTTAGGGGCGCAACGTGTACACAATGAACCCGCACGAACGCCCCAGAGTAGCTTCTCGAGCCACGGATTTCGGATAGATATACAGGAAACGATGAAAAGCCGAATTCTGCCTCGAAATCGATCGAATCTGCTACACGTTTGAACGAGTTCATAAATTTCATTTCGAAGTCATCGAACTCTGGATTAATCAGACCAGTGACTCTGAGAGAGGACAAGAAGAACCTTTATTGGAACATTGGAAACTTAACTCACCCTTTGAGACATAACTTTCCTTTTTTGGAAAACAAAAAGTCTTTTTTATGTCAGACAATTTTGAATATAATTATTCGAAATACGATATTATCGTCTACACAGTAGTATCCACGGTTTTACTATTTCAAGTCGAACATTGAAACAGTGTACTTCTAAGATCACAATGTGAGCCAAGTTCAAAGGGGTTAATAATTACAAATTTCACCAAAATTGCATCAACAATTTCCGATTCATCGAACGATTTAAGGAGTTAAACAAACAGACGAACCATTCGTTCTCCAGCTTTTCAAAAAGACACCCAGCCGCGCGCGCGCGCGCGTTGTAAAGGGTTAAACAAAGGCCAAGAAATTGGCTCGTTCGAAGGCGAACCGATGCCAAGCATCGATTGCGACAGATCCCAGAGGAAACTAGGGTGAATCGGTTGATCGTGAGTAACTCTGTTCGCCAGCACCCGGATCAATGAAGATGGATTCGCCACGGAAGTGGCCATTTCTCCCTCCAGACGCGCCGTCGACGCGCACCGCTGTCGTCATCGATGGAAATACACCGCGTTCCATCCCCGTACGGATCATCGTCGTCGTTCATTTTCCTGTTCGCCATTGTTCCGCGCCGATTCGATGAGATAAGTGTTAAACAACCGACGCTGGGATCGGTTTTAATATCGCGTTGCGACATCGCGCGTTTACTGACGGCAGCCTCTGCGTCCCTCCGCTTCAGACGCGATTACGAGATCTTGGCGAACGCTTTCGTTTGCGATTCGTTGGACGACACAGTTTTCGTTTCATTCTTTTTCTTGTTTTACGATCGATCTTTCTGGCTGACGATGGACAATTGTCTTGTTTGAACTTTGGGTTCTTAGAGATAGTTGAAAAGGAAATTAAACTAAGATGATCGAAGGGTTGAGGGTCGCAGTGGATGAGGAGGAAACAGTGTCGAGCTGCGTTACGAATTCGCGTTAGAGAAACTAATTACGCGAAGATAATTTGAGAAAATAAAAAATACGAAAATTGGAAAGTTAAAGTTTGAAGCTTAACCTTTTCAGACTTGATTTATTATTATCGTTCGTATGTACGATTGCAGCCAGAGCTTAATCGTAATTATCGCGTTCTTCCGATTGAAGAAGGAAGAAATTTGCAGAAAAAATCATTTTCGAATTCGCGTATTTTCTCCGCGAATAAATAATTGCTCGACAAATACCGTGGCCAACGCGCGGTGTATTTTCTCAATCGTTTTAAACGCCAACTTTCGTTCCCCTGTAGCCAAAAAAAGAAATCTTGCTCGTTTTCGCGGGCAAAAAAATTGTGCAACTCGCTGCGATGCTAATTAAACGCACGACTCTAATCGAACGTACAACAGAATTTGCCGAGGCTTTTGGGTCTGCAAATTTTTACGAAATACGAAGAAGCAGCAAGACAGGGACAAAAATTTCCGTTATTTCTTCGGGAGAGTGTTAAAAACGTGCGATTGGGCCCAAAAATTTGACCGTTTCTTGGCCAATAATCTTTTGTGATTATTTTATGAGTGCTGTGAAATGGCATTTTTGGCCGCATAAATATTTTCAGAAGGCTTTACGCGATGATGTTAGTCTTTAATAATCGGATGCGTAAGTTGCACTTAAAAATAGAAAGTGAGCGTAATGACAAACGACACCTTGAAGCATAATTACTGGCGAGAACCTATTAGACGCTCGGTAAGAACAGTCATCAACGCCTACCACAGTGTCTCCACGATTTTTGCATAACCGTTATAACCATTTTCATTGAAAAAATCGCTGTAACTGTAAAATACTCGATTAATCGAGACAGTAATTATAAACAACCAGCAATATACATAAGTTTATAATAGTATGAATAGAAATTAGCAAAATTATAAAATAATTTATAATCATTTATGATATATATATATTTATATCATTATATTAAATCATATAATGACTGCAATTTAATAAAATTATTTTTACACAAAGAACCAAAAAAAATCGATGAAAATAGTTTAATGGATGGTTTGTGAACGGTGAGGATGAGAATACACCCACAGTATCCTCTGCTTGTCGTAAGAGGCGACTAACTGGGGGAAGAAAGGGTTAACGAGGGTGTAGAAAAGGGTAACGAGTCTTCGTTAAGAAAAAGAATGATGTATGCGAAGATATCAAATGCAAGAAGCGTGCGATGAGAATGCATGGGGCGAGTATGCAACAAGAAAAGTATGAGAAAGGAAAGAAGAAATGTACGTAGGAAGAAGATTGTTTAAAATAGTACAAAAGAAAGTTTTGCTTTGGACAAAATAAGAGCATTATACTTTTCCAAACTCCATCTGCTGGTATTAAAAGATCCAGCAGAAAATACTCCCCTCAGAGAGGACATCAGCATTGATTAGCGATTACAGAGAAGTCAAATTTTGACAAATGCGTTTCTCTCAAGTTTTCTATTGCTGGGAGACGTTGGCGATAGAAACTATTGCTAAAATATTGCTATTTTAGCAAATTTCCATCGCTAACGAGGAGTCGAGTGAAAAGGGTTAAACCGCGAACGGAGTTTCACGAAGATCGATCGATACGCGATCGAGCAGCGATTTAACGAGGAGCACGAACGGAAGGGGTCGAAGAGGAGACGGAAGAGGACCGAGGAGGGCGGCCGTTTGCGGACGTCGGTCACGTACGATCGATCTAAGCCAAAAAATCATCGATGTCCGACGACGCCGTGCTAATTTTAGAGGCATGTCCCGGGATCGATTCGGCTGGGAATTTATTCCTTTCACGCGGCTGGGCAACGCGGCGAAAACAATGGCGAGCGTACGCGGGCAGCGCGCTTATCGTAAATAGCGGCGCGTGATTTGCATAAACGCGACGCGCGCAATTTACGAACGATCCACCACCGCCCTGACAGTTCGCCGACAGTTTAGAAGCCCGTCGTGCTTCCGTCCGTGAAATACACGCGTCTACGCTGTCAGCCGTCCGCTTTGCCGATTCGAGGCGTACGCGCGCGGGAATCTCTCGCCTCTAACGTTTCCTCCTCGCTCCAAACGCTCCAATTCCCTTCGAACAGCTCGCGAATAACGCAAACTGCCAAGTGGTACAGCCGTGCATTCGAATTTTACCGAATTTGATAAATTAATCAACAAATTGTGGACGTTCAGTCATTCTTTTTGGGGTTCTTAGGTTTGGGGTTTCAACGTAATAAATTATTCGCGCGCGACGAGTTTAGAGGTATAAATTAACCGGGGCTTCGGTACCAACAGAGAGAATTCATAATTATCGAGGGTGAATTATGCGACCGTAAATGTACCATAAATGTACCGTAAATGTTTTAAATCTAGGACATAATAATTTATTCGACTCGCTGGTTGTTTCAGATAAATCTCTGGGCGACACTGGTGATCCTCGTAAAATTATAATGAGATAAGCTGATGTTTGCTATTATTCATTGAAATGTTCAATATAAAACGAAGAATTTAATAATTATTAAAATTCTATAATATAATGAACGTGACAAGTGTCTGAAGGGAATCAAATAGTTACCGCGATATCGAGGAACTAATAAAAGTCCATCAAATAAATTTTATATTCACCTAAGATATACTTGAATTAGTAATAAAACGGATATCAAAATATGTTCACGCGCATATAAAAACCCACATAAATCAAACAAATTGTGTTCCCACTTTTAGTATCTACCATTCAATCAAGATTTACATGGAAAAAAAAATAAAGATCTCAAAGTATCAACGAATTCAACCCATACATCGTTCAACCCTCGAACCAAACAACCCCAATCGCTCGAAAATCTGGCTGGAACCAGCTGAGCGCACCCTCCTCCACGCGCGCAACCCTCGAGCGATTTTAATCCACTCGAGGCGGTCGATCCATCGGCGACCATCCACGCTGGCTACCAGCGGCGATAAATTAATTAACAAAATACCAATTGACCCAAATATCTGGCCCCGTGGCCGCGCAAAAACCGACCCCCGCGGTTGCGTGCTCCGCGACGCTCCACGCGACGCCGTCACAGAAAAGAAAGCAGAAGGGACGTCCGAGGCGGTGAAAAATGGCGACGAAAAACCGAGGAAGAAACGGTGGAAGTAGCCGTGGCGGGGACTTTAATGAACAGCCAGAAGAACAGCGTCGTTAATCGAGCCTGGCTCGTTCCAGGGAGGCTTAGCGGCGATGAAAGGCCGCCTCTGTAATTCAGCCGCGGCGGTTTTCATGCCGATTCGCTCCCGCCTGTGTCATCGTTGCGTAATAACATTCCGTCGGAGACACGCTCCGGCACCGTGCGCTGGGCGACGTCGTCGAATAATGGGACGCCGTTTACGAGTTTCCACCGATCGATTATCGATCCGCGTTTCTCGGAAAACCGCCGGATCGGGCGACGTTTACGATCGATCGCTCGCCGATTGCCAACGATCCTCTAATGGACGCGTGGCGTCGGGGGAGTCGTATTAATTTCATTGTCGGACGAATGGTCGTCGAGTAAGTCGGGCGTCTTTCGCGTTGACACGAAGAACTAAATGGCACTTTTGGAGCGACAAGTTACCGGCCCTGAAATTATTTATTAATTTTGAGGAAATTGAAATGAGAAATTGTAGAAACGGTCTTGCAGGTGGGTCCTTTGGAGCGATAAGATATTATCCGTGAGATGTTTTATTAATTGCAGAGATGAGAAATTGTATAAAATGTTTTTCGTCTTGAAATTGAGTTGCTTAATTGGGTCCTTCGCGAGGGTTACAGAAGGGGTTGAAATCAGCCTACTTTTTCTTCAATTCTTTTTAATAAATATCGCATATTTGGCGTGAAATAAAAGAGCAACAGCAGGGGGGATTGTAAATTATATTAAACGAGAGAAAATTATGACAGGATGTAAACACGGTAAATAAAAAGCCAAAGTCCCCACGAAGGAAACGACGTTATAACTACACGGCCAATAAAATTAATCCGAAATTACCGAATTAACCGAACAATTTTATCACCGACTAATTGATTCATCAACCAGCGAGCAGCACGCGATACGAAACAAAAGCCGTCCATAATAATTCCCCCGATTGGCCATTACCGCGGTCCCAAATCGAAAACCGGCACGATTCCCCGACGACTCACTCTCAGCACGCAACCGGCCACTAAAATTCCGTGGAAACGCGTCCCGGCCATTTTGGTCGTCCCGCGTGAGCCGAGTCCCGAGTTCGAGCTTCCAAAAATTAAGAAAAAACCAAAAGCGCAGGACCAAAAAAGGGAGAAACAGAACCGTCAGCGGAGTAAAAAATTCTCGAGAAAGTCACGCGCGACTCAGCCGGATCGGACATTTTTATTCGGCCTTAAAATCGTCCGACGCGGAGGAAAAAAGGAGAGTCGCGCGCGGGCAGTAAAACGCGGCTAGTTCGATCGGCGGACGGCATAATGAGCGTCGTAAAATGAAGAAAAAAAAAAAAAGAAAAAGAAGTAGAAGAAGAAGAAGAAGGAGAAGAAGCTTGTCCAACGCGTGGTAAGAGGTCGACAGAGGGGGAGATGAAGGGGTGAAGGGGTGAAGGGGTGAAGGTTAGGGTGGTCCAGGCGAGAAGCCACCCCGCGGGTGAGGAGTCGCGCGATAAACTCGATAAAGCGGCCGTGCTAGAAGGCCGCCCTAGGCTGTCCCCGGTTGCAGGAACGAGGCTGCGCGGTAAAAAACCGTAACCGAGATAACGGCCGGTCGTGGACACGGGGACTGGGTGATCGTGGCGCGTGGGCGGCGGAATCGATCGGGCTAGCCCGCTTGGCTAGTCGGTGCACGCCTCGTGGACCGAAGCCAAAAAGCCGGGCCGGGGTTCTTGTTCCTCGTTCGACTGGCGCGAGCTGACCGACCTAAACAACGTGTCGGTGTCAATAGCGCGGACGCGATGGAACCCACACGAGGCGATATGGGCCAGCGGTTGCGTTCGATCGGAGGGATGGTTTTTCTTGGCAGATTCTGTTGCGATAAGGAAGCTGGGTGAAGAAGGGAAGCGAGTGGGAGGTGGGTTGGTGGTAACGGGTGGTAATGGGTGGTGCGTTTGAATTTGTTTATGGGGAATTCACACGGGACGATATGGGCCAGCGGTTGCGTTCGATCGGAGGGATGTTTTTTCTCGGCAGATTTTGTTGCGATAAGGAAGCTGGGTGAGGAAGGGAAGTCAGTGGGAGGTGGATTGGTGGTAATGGGTGGTGCGTTTGAATTTGTTTATGGGGAATTCATACGGAACGATATGGGACAGTGGTTGCGTTCGATGGGAGGGATGTTGCGATAAGGGAGCTGGGTGAGGAAGGGAAGCCAGTGGGAGGTGGGTTGCTGGTAATGGGTGGTGTATTTGAATTTGTTTATGGAGAATTCATACGGGACGATATGGGCCAGTGGTTGCGTTCGATCGGAGGGATGTTTTTTCTCGGGAGATTCTGTTGAGATAAGGGAGCTGAGTGAAGAAGGGAAGCGAGTGGGAAGTGGGTTGATGGTAACGGGTGGTGTGTTCGAATTTGTTTATGGGGAACTTACGTGGGGCGATATATGGGGCAGTGGTTGCGTTGGACTTAAGGGATGTTTCTTGGAGGATTTTTTGAAGATAAGGAAAATGGGTGGAAGTTGGATTCCTGATACTGTGTGGTGTGAGCCACGCGAAAAGACATGGATTAGATTTAATTATGGAAAATAAAAGGGGTTTCCCTGGGAAACTTGCGTAAGATTCAAGGGAAGGTAGATTAGTAATGGTCGGTGTGTTGAAATTTGTTTATCCCTTTGTGGGGCCCACACAAGACGGTATAGTCCAGGCTACATTGTGCGAAAGGAGTTTTTCCTGGACAGAGATAGGGGAATCGTGTAAGGTTCCTCGGTTTGCAAGAGGAAGTTATGTAGAACTTAGATTAGTAATGGATGGCGAGATTAAGTTTGTTTACGCGGAGGCCACACAAGGCGTTAGGTTGTTCCACAGGGATGTTTCTCGAGAAATTCGTTGGAGATAAGGGATTTGGTGAAAGTTTCTTTGTTTGGACGAGGAAATTCCGTGGAATTGACGTTTGTTTGCGTTCGTCACTAAATTACGGAATGTCGCGTAAGAATTTTCTTATGCATACTTAAGTTGGATGAATCTTGCTTAACCCAGAGGGTGAGAATTCAGGATAAAACCAATTGTTGAAGAGAACATGACGAACATAACATTAATATTAAATTCTCCACACCCATGCCTCTAGAACAACCAACTCCACGTAAAACCACAAAACGGAAGTAACAAACAAACTAATCAGAGTTAGCTGTCGAAGCCAATCTAAAAAAAAGAAACATAAAAATTTCTCCAAATATTCCTCAACCACCTCGTCCATCCACTACAAAAGAAACCACCCTCCTTTTCAAGTATACATTTCTCCAGGAACCCATCAACGGAGGCAGCCATCGAAACGTGCTCGAGAACGGAACCCGGAGACGGTCTCTCCGGTGAAGAGTGGAGAAATTCGCCGGAATTATCGCGGAACAAGGCCGGCGCATCGTCCTCGTCGTCTGAGGAAGACTATTCTATGCGCACAGGCCTTATTGTTCGAGAAAAGGAACGGGAGGAAGCGGAAAAGAATGCGAAAGAAAGGAGAATCGAGCACGGGTTAAATTTAAACAGCCCTCTCTGGGGTGGGCCAATGTAAGAGATAACAGAAAGAGAAAGGGAGAGGGGAAGGGAGAGGTTGGCTGAGAGCACGGAAGCTAGTCGGCCAATTTCCAAGCTTTCCTGCCCAGGTCCGCCTAATGACCGTCCTTCAGATTAATCTCGGAGGAAGGAAAATCCTGTCCGACTTCAAAAGAGGCCTCCTGTCCCCCTGGCTCCGCCGTCGCGGGGACACTTGACGAATCTGCCTCCGGGAGGGAATCACGAAACCGTCCAGGACCTATCGCGACGCCAGGGACGCGTTCCGTCGGGCTGTTTTCAACCCGCGAGCCTCCACCGCTCTGCGCTGCGCTCCTCTCGCTGACGCGAAACGCGAACAAGCAAAAAAGAGGAGTGTGAAAAAATGAAAACGCGGAAAGAAAGGGGAACGATAAAAGAAGACGGGAGACGGGGGGAGAGAGAGAGAGAGAGAGAGAGAGAAAGGGAGGCAGAGAGAGAGAGAGAGAGATAGATAGATGGATAGAGAAAAATGGTGGGGTAAAAAAAGGGTGAAAATAAAAACAGGAGGAGCGAACAGGCGAAGGTGCATTCTCCGGCGAACGCTGGAACGACGCCTCACAATGGCGTCTGAGATAGTCTGATGAGGTTATTTGTTACATTGTTCGGGCATAATGGAGAGGGCCTTGCAATGGATCGCCCTGATCCCCCTTTCCGCCGCCTCCAAGGATCCTACCCGTGATGCTTCTGGCCGGGGAGGCCAGAAAGCGGCCCGGTGAGCTTTGATGATGCCCTCGGCTGCTCCTCGAGGAGTCAGGGTCGTCGCAGGGTTTTTGGCCACCGCCTCGTAACCGGGCGACCGAGGCAAATCCGATCCTCACTTCGGGGTATAAATCGTACTGGTGGAAATCGCGGTCGAATCGGGAGGCGGACGTAAAGTAGTCGCGTTTAGATAAGTAGAGACGCGTTACTTCGGGTCCTGGGTGCCATTCTTAACGGATCAACGAGACGATGGGGGAAATGGTAATTTATAGTTCGTTTCGCGTGCTGCGTGCAGTTGAAATATAGTAGAACAGCTCCTTCAAAATAACTGCTTTGGAACCAATTAATTCATTAATCGTCAACATCTCATTTGTAGTTAATTTACATTACTGAATTAAATTCCGAGTGACGCTGGGATTCGGTGAACAGAACTTAGATATGTAAAGAACACTGAACTCATAGAATATTAATACAATTTCTATCATGAAATAACGAGTCCTACGCGAGCTAATACGCTTCCTCTTTACCATTATTTAACTCAGATTTTAATTCAGTCCCTCGGTCGGTACGCTCGGCGTGCCAAGTAGTCAACGTTCGAGAATGCCACGACCACGGATAGAGATATTCCAAGCAGCGCTTCTTGCTTTTTTCCCTCCTTTTCCCATGTTAAAAGGGGACGTAATTTCCCAAAGCACGGACGAGAGCGGCTGTTCGATCCGCAGGATATTTGAGACTATTCTTTCGATTCCGCGCGCCTAACTGCGCTTACATCACGGGCAGACATTCCTGCACCTTGGACTGGCCGAACCCCTGCGTCGTTTACGATCGCTCCTTCGCCAAGACTCCAGATGTGGTTGCGCCTCCGCCAGCCTTGGGACCCGATGCACACGTCGGGGCTAATGCCACGCTAAAGTCTAGCGAAAGTGTTCTCCGCTGCGACGGACAATTTTTTCAGCCTCCACCACGAGGAATGGCCGTTGGCTTCTCGCTAACAGTTTCCCCTCGCGAGGAAGAGCGCCCCTTTTTTTTTTTTTCCTCCCGCGAAACCGCGAGCTATTAATTTCCTCGCGGCGGTTCCGAAGCGAAAAGAATTCGAATTTCTCGCCAACTGCTGGGGAAATAAGGAAATTGCTCGGCGGTACCATTAGTGACATCCTTGGGAATTCTTAGGCGATGAAATATATTCTCCTGCCGCGAATTCCTAGGGGAAATCGCTGGGCATCTCCTCGCGGGTTTCTCAGCCTTCCACGAATTACCGGGACGAAGGCGATTTCTAATTTTTACGTTCAATATATCTCCCCACCCTCCCGTATCCCAGCGAATTTCTGATTCCGACCCTGGCCGCTAATACCCTCGCGAGTTCCTAAGTTTCCTGCGAATTTCCAAGTTCCGCGGAAATTTATCTCCCGATAAATTCCCCGGCGAATTTACTGCTATCTTTACGAGTTGCTGACAGAAAAAATCAACGTTCTGTAAATTCCCAGGCAAGATTCCCGACACTCTCGCGAGTTCCTAAGTTCTGTATAAACTCCCCAGCGAGTTCCCAAGCGAGCCTGTGCCAAGCGAAGTAATTCATTCCGCTATGAATTGTGTCTTTTTCAGAACGAAACCCTCGTACGCGCGACTGACGACTCTCCGCGATTACTTCTTTGTTCCTTCTTTTACTTTATCTCCAGCATAATTCTTATTCCATCCTATTCCACGATGCATCCCCGTTCGCGCGTACGTACAATAAATAAACCCAACATCGCGCGAATTCCTAGCTTAAACGAACGTTCGCCTCTAGCGATTATTCAAACGACGCGAGGATCCGCGCGCCAATGAGGAAGCGCGAATCGTGCCACGTGAGTCCTGGAACAGCTACGATTGGCGAGGCGAGCCGGACGGAAAGAGGACCAAGCGCGAACAATAGAACGGAGAACGAAATGCAGCGCACGTCGACGCTCAGAACGAAATAAGGCGCGCGATCCTCGAGATGCGCTCAAAAAGGCGGCAGATTTCCCGTGAAAATTCCTCCTGCGATCGAAAGCGGATCGCGAGGCGGACGCGGAGGATCGTTTTGCGCGCGCGCGCGCGCGCGCGTAGCCAGGTTCCATCGATATTCCGCGAACCGTGCGACCACCGCGTGCGCACGCGGCGCGTAGCCGCGGCGCGCTTGTCGCATTCCTGCACCCGATGAACCCACACGCGTGCAACGCGCCGCGCATGCTGATACGGGACGCGCGTCCCGGGCGAACAAAGAGGAGGATCGGGGCCCGCGCGGCCGCGGAGGAGCGGCCAAGGACTCAGCCGCAATTAATTCTTCGTCACTGGCCACGGGGGCGCGGAGACGAGCGGCCGACAACGAGGGAGCAGCGGAACATCCGGACCCCGGGAGACGGATGAACCGCGCGCGCATACGCCGAGCATAATTGACCGCCAGGCTTCGACGCGCACCGCGGACGCGGCGTCTCGCGCGAGGCGATCGTCCAGCCTGAGGATCCGCGGATTAGTCGTCCTTCGCGTCCTTTCGATCCTTGCGGTTGCGCGGCGCGAATAGTTGCCGCTTTTAAGGGCTTCTTTCTGTGGCGGTCCTCGTCACTAGAGGGACAGCACGCTCAGCTGTTTCCAGCGAGCACTCGTGTCCTACACAATTTCTATATAATAGGAATTTTGATCTATTCCTACCATCTCAGTGTCTAAGGCAGGGTCTGATAGGTAGCCTTACTGATGAGACCACTAGCAGGTCCAGGGCGAAACGCTCTTCCCTCTCTTTTCCTTCCTACCCTCACACATTCTCTACAGAAGCGACACAATCGCTTCATTTCGCTTAATTTCGTGTGTTGTTCGATGTACAATTTGTTTGTAACAATCCATAATCGTAGGCACTTTTTGTAGATTATTGGTGTGGGCTTGCTACTTGGTTCCTAGTGTCGGTGCAATGGAAGTCTCTTTAGTCACCTAGACAGTGCGCCACTATAGTGGCTTTCGAGGGTGTCATCTATCTGACCAGCATTGTCCGTCACACATTACAGTGCTGTCTCGTTCACGTGTCATTCGCGTCGAACTCTGCCGTGCAGAGCGACAGCCTCGCTCAAAATTACCCGTGGTTAAGGGGACCGAATAGGGATGCTTTTTGAACCCAAAAGTACTTAACAATTGCCCAGGAAAGGGGAAACAGTGAAGAAAATAACTAAAATACGTGATCATCGAACTTCTGTAACTCCAAAACGAGGAATTTGATGTTTCCAACACGCACACCCACATCTGCCCTCGAACGCGTCGCACGTGGCCTTACGACACTGCAGAGGCGCGCGCACGAGCGTTGTTCGTTCATCACGGTCAGAGCACTTTAGAGGCGCGAGAAGGACAGAGTTCGCGTGGTTGACTCGAGGCCCCGTGTAATCACCACCTCCCATGTAAACGCCCTGGTAATGGTAATGGCTCGTTCAGAGCACTCGCGTGCAGTTAATCTCGCCCTCCCGGGGAGAACGCGTCCGCCTGGCCACCGGGAGACCGCGACGCTTCTCGGCGATCCGCGCCGCGGGAAGGACCGCGGGTGCCGCGCGCCGCCTCCTCAACGTCGTTCCGTTTCCGAACCGGCAGCTGACGTCACCGGTGAACGCGGAATCTGGCTGTTTCGTAACGAATTTCTGTGCCGCGTACAATTGCCGCTGGTTACGCTCGTTTCACGATTTTCCCCGAGTTCCTTCGACGTCGCGGTTGGAATTGCGCAAAGTGGTAAGTTTCGTTAAATAATGGCGAAAGTCTAATTTACCGTGGATTTATGAGGGACTCTAAAGTAATCGTCATTCTGCGTTGATAATGAAAAGTTACGTGCTGATATCTCGTCTCGTTTTTCAGTAATTCGCGTATTCCTCTTGGAAGAGTCTATCTCGAGTAGAAATGGATTCTTTGTGCGGTTCTCGAGGATTTTACATTTTCAGATTAGTGAAAAAAAATGCGTTTGACTAGAATTGAATGCGAGATTCCATCGCGACGAAGGCTGCCGCGTTTTCGAGATCGCATCGCGACATAAGCTACGATCCCTCCCCGTATCTCGAACAATTTTCCGTCGAACCACCCCCATTCCATCGTTATCGGACACTCTAAATCTCAGCCATCCGAAACATTTCAATTACAAGCCTCGACCCCCCGTTTCTTACCCTGGTACGCTCGCTGGTGGCTCTAGATCAGGAACGACGATTCGTGCTGGAAACAACGGCCGTGTTCCACAGGCGCGCTAATTTCACGCGTGTAAAAAGCCAGCGGGGCAGTGTGTCGCGGTTTTAAGCGCAGCCCTGTTCGAAGAAACGCGCCAGATAAGCTCGTGGTGCGCGCGATCGTAATTACGCGGCCACCCTCGTCGAACACGTACCCACCCCCGCTTGGAATCGCGTATGGGATGCCTGGCGTTTTTAATGACTCCCTCGCACGATGCAATTTCTCATTTTCGCGATGTTCTTTAATGTTACTCATGAATTGTTTAATGAAGAACACGTGACGTTTAGTGATAGCACGATAATTACACTTTAGTCGACGACGCCACAGTGGTGTATGTAATTCGAATATCGAAATGACTGTAATTCCATTTTGAAATTTTGAAAAATTTCATTACGGAAGTAGTCGATCTTTTTATATTGCAAAATTTTGAAGTCTATCAGTTTCTTCCTAAATTTAATCACCATGAGACAAAGGAACGATCTTCCTACTCTCCTAGTTTGCAGATTTATCTAAGAGTTATAATATAATACAAAATCATGTAGTGTTAACTTTCAGAACAAAAACAGCCAACAACCATAAGCATTAAAGTATCGAGTAAATGACCCAATATTCCGAACGAACACGTACGTGCATACGTGGCTGGAAACGCGAGGCGCATTGTCGCGAGACGAGGATCAGAATTCTGTCGACCGGAAGTAGGTCGCGGAGAACACGAGGCAACGCGGTACCATAGCGATTCCGTTGGCGGTGTGCGCGGTGCACGTCCACGCGTGTTCTATTATTTACCAGGCCTCAGTGCTCGCCTGCCACCGTCTTACATCCGCCAGTGTGGCAAATGTTCCTTCCGGTTCATTCAAGGCTCGCATCCGCGACACAGTTGGCGAACGGAACGCTTCCCTCGAACGGCTGCTCGCCAACCACCCCTTTCTTTTGTGCGATACTTGCTCGATGCGCTGCTTTCCATCCTTTCTTATCGAGTCGTCGAGTTCCCCGGCAAGAATTACTTTACTTTTCGTTTCGAGGGGGAATTTCGAAGTGTACAAGAAACATCGATTCACTACTTTTTTAAGAAACAATTTTTAGCGTTTCCATGATGTATTTTTATATTTTAAATATTTGAAACCGAGTCGTAAGATATTCTCAAGAATATTTAATTAAGTCAATTTGCAAAGTGCAATTTAGTCTTCGTTTCTGAGTATTTTATTTAGACGGTCGCTCTTATCTGTTGGTTCCTCGATTGGGATTGCAGAAAAATAGATACTTCTGAATTCGTTTCTGCAAGGAAGGATATTTTTCGACGCGAAGCGACGCGCTCGGCTCTAAAATGCAGGCCAAACCCCTAATTCGATCGAAACGACACGAAACCCTCGAGATACATCGAATTCTCCTACATCGACGTGCTCGCGCATAAAGAATTCCGAGGCATCGTCATCAGTTTTATCGGATCTCCGCGACGCGGCTCGACAGCCGGCAATAAAAGTGCAACAATAAAACCTGGCTATTTTTAAATCGATCCGCGGTTCAGGGACGCGGCGAATTTCTGGGATCGCGTTCGAATCCCGAAATTTCCACGGAAACGAGCGGGAAAACGAGTACGGATCCGGCGAGGGCCGCTCTCGGGAGCGACGAAAATTCCTCCAAGCCAATCGGGGCGACCGAGTTCCTCGTTTCTGGGCCGTGGCGAAATTAGGCAAGCAATTAGATCGTAAATCAACCGATGCTCCGACGTACGCAGAATAATCGTGGAGCAACACGTGATATAGAGTCGACAGGAGCCAACTGTGGCCAAAGAAGGAACGCTTCCGCGCCATTTTTCTGGCTCTACCCCGATCGATCGCTTGAACCTCTTTGGAACAGTATCCAAAGATATCCAAAGAACTGTCGAGCAACGTGAGAAATAGTGGTCGATCTCGATATACAAGGATAGTCACAAATTGATTACCCACGACTAAAGCAATCGTGATTCGAAAATACTTCACTTCTGCAAATTGCAAAAGTATTATTCTGAATTCAAACAGTTGTCGAAGAGATTACGATACGTCGTGTGAAAGTGGAAGAATGAAAAAAGAAGAAAAGAGGGATTCACGTACAGAAATAGTGAAGTAACAAGGAAGAAATGTACGAACATTCCAATTCACGCTGGTTTCAAGCTAAATGGAAAATGCTGCTTGGGGACCAAAATGGCGTCGACGTCTGCGGATGGTTTCTGCCGTCGAGACTCGGAGGATTCTCGGAGCTGAAGGTAATTGTCGAGCGGTGAAGTTAATGCCGGAGACTCTTTTTTTATTTTGGTACTCTGTTTTCGAAGATGCGCGGCCACGTTGCACCGTGAAATCTTTTATACGGGGTGGAGTGGCCGGCATTGTTATTTTAAAGTGTCTGGGCTGTTCGAGCTTCAAAAATAGAATAGTATCGAAGGTATCGGCGCGGCTGTTGGACTTTTGACGAGTCGGGTTTCCAAGATTCAAAAAAAATTCTATAACAGAACGAAACTTAAATTTGGCGATGAAAAAGAAGATTCTTGTCATACTAATAGATTTTTAGTGTTTCGTTGTGGGAGCAGTTGAATGAAATAGCAAGTCATGAAGTAGAGAATCCAATATACGATAAGAGACGAACCGTGGAAATGAATCCAAGAAATGGACCTTTTATTCAAATTTTGAACAAGTGCCAGTTCTTCTAAAGTGATATATCTATAATATATCAAGTACGATCGTACAATGTAGCCAATACTTTCAACGTTGCTCTGGTTATACTTTAATAAAAGAAGAGAAGGTAGAAGAAATGTTCGGAGAAAAGTGATATCATCCGAGAAACCTTGTAATTCATTCTGAAGAACGTCCGTTCGAAGTGCGGAATAAATTTTAAGTTACTCTCCCCCTCTCTCTCTCTTAAGCTACTTTTGTACGAAATGAATCAAGGTAAGTAAAGTTACTGGAAGTTGGAAGCAATAAAACTTACGAGGGAGTTCAAACTTCCTCGTGTGTGCAATATTTTTATACGAAATATACGAAAAAATTCATATGCTCTCACATGGATAGAGATGTATGCTGCACTTTCATACAAAATGGAGTAGAAAACCGAAAGAAGAAGAAGAGAAGAAGAAGGAAATTTTACGAAAAATTAGAAACCATCGCGAAACTTACGAAAAAATGCAAATTCACTCTGAGAATGCTTTTAAAAAATTCGTACGGAATAAAAGAGGAGGAGGAATCGGTAATAAAACGAGTGACACACATTTGAGTATTCCGTGAAAACCATTTCGAAGGAAATAAACAGCCAAGAAGGAATAGGATCGAAAAGAGCCGCAGAAGCGTTAGGACGAAAAATCGAAGACTCGCGATTCGTGCATGTCGCGGATTCCGTGAAGCATCAGTGACGCATAGATAATTTTACTCTCGCGAGGCAATCGCGTCGCGTAGAACGCGGGGCGAGAAAGAGAGAGATCGCGGTGGTTCGCCGACCGACGCGTTAAGTGCCATCAATAACAGTTCATTCGTCTTTGTCCCGATATAAAGTTGACCGCTCCTTTGACACGTTTGTTAAACTGGTTACCGTCGACTTACTAATTATCCGTACGCATCCAATTGCACCGGCTCGTTTATTGTTCCATCCGATACGCCGCGGCCATTTGCATAAGCGTGCCGTCCTGTTACGAAATAACGCGACTATTCGATTATTCGCGCGATCGATCGGCCTCTAACGAACGAGCTACGCTCGTCTTCTCGTCGGTCCCACTGATTCTCGTGGAAAATACGAACGATTTCTACTTCCTAACATTCCCTTAAAAGATATTCTTATCTCCGCAGTAGACCTCAGCACCCCAATAAAAAAGAACCTTCAAACACCCTCACCATCTGTTATCGACAACAAAAACCAATAGACTCAAATAAATCGCTGTAAAACCTCAACTTTCCCAAACACCCCTCTCTCCAACAACCCCCATACAACCCCCTTAAATTTCCCCAGCCACCCTGCACCCATTCACCCCATTGTCTCCCAAACCGCCATCACCGCAAAGAGGACGCTCGAAAAATTCCCTCGAAACGGTCCCCGTGACCCGAACTCACCCTCGCGGACGACTCACCCTTTCCTCCTCCGCTTCCTCGTCGCCCAGCGAACAGACTCCGCGGAGGACGAGGATAAAGAAGCCGGCGATCGGGGGGAAACGGGAGGAAAAAGAGAGAAGGAGAGAGGGAGTGCCGTTTCCAACAATAGAAACCAAGTCCACATGGCCCACGGTGAGCGCAGACGGGTCTCGGTCGCGAGCTTAAACCCGGTGCATCCCGCGTGTCCGCGGACGCGTATCCTGTCCGTGGCCAGTCGGACCGTGCAAATATTGGACGGACGCGGAATTTCGGGTATATTTTAAGCGATTCATCTGGCGGGGCCGGGAACGTTCCGAGAAGCAATTCCGATCTTTACGATGCTTATTCTCGAGCCGTTGCACGGAGGAGGCGACGAAGCCGGACTAACTCTCTCTCTCTTTCTCTCTCGCTCCCTCTCTTTACCCGAGGGCCGAAAAACAACGGAACCACCTCTCTTTCCCGTCCACCTGTGGGTGGACGTCTGCTGCGCTCGGACTTTCGCTGGATTTTTTTACGAATCTTCGCGAGGACCATCGTGGACGCAGAGGTGTGGATAACTGTGCACGAGATTGGGTGGAACGCGAGGCTAATCCAACGGTGGAGCCTCTTAATCCCCCTTGGACGCTGTGGCCTGCCATTTGGAAAGCGAGGAGGAAAGGAAAGCCTTCTTTCGTGCTCCAAATGCGATGTATGCTTGGGTTTTAATAAGGAAAATTGTTGTTTCCATCGTGTACGTTCGTTAGAAGTACCATCCTGTTGCGATTTGGTGAACGCTAAGAAAATGGAAGTTTCAAGGAGTTCCGCAAAATTGTAGTCCATTCGAAGGAAACTGATTCTTCCAGAAGAAGATCGAATAAAAATTCTCCGAAAAAATGCAGCAGAGATGCGTGATCCTACGTGGACACGTGTAATCTGTGAATTTTTCTAGATCCACCCTGCAATTTTCCCAAACTTCCGCCTCGTCGAAGGAGGAAGCGTTCATAAAAGCACTCCAGAAGAGAAAAGGAAGAAGAAGAGAAAAAGAATCGCGACCACCGTCACTCGCGTTTGGCCTGTCCGCGATTTTTTCCCTTCAAGGTCGGAAATCGGCGCAATTCACTCCGCTCTTTGTCCTTCCACCAGTTCCCCGCGGTTCCTCGGCGCAGCGACGACCTTTGCTTTCCTCCTCCTTTTCTCCTTTCCCTTTGTTCCTTCCTTCTTTCCAATTTTTTTGTATCTCTCATTTTATTTTATTCTCCCTCCCTCTCTCTCTCTCCTCTCTCTCTCGACTGGCAGAACCGCGGTGCGTGCACACCGTGTGCGTGGCGCGTTTGAATGTCAATGACGGTGTGGCCTGGTCGCGGCTCGTCTGTTTATCGCCGCGGAGATTCGGCAGCCTTGGTAGGCGCTAAAATTCTCACTTTCGGTCTCGTTGAGGTCGCCCCGTCTGCCCGGCACCAAATTCCGGACACTGATTCACCGAATTGGGACTCGGACGTACGCGCGTCACCGATCTGGGCTAACCCAGTGATCGGCGAACGTATCAGTCGACAGAGCCAAATATCAACGGCCAAAATACCAAATATAATCCAAACTTTAGAATTTTTAAATAATAAACTTTAATTCAAGCTTTAAGTCTTGATTAAACTATAAGTAAAAGATTTTAAGATAGTTACTTAAGTAAGTATAAGATATCCATAAAATGAAATCACGACAATCGTCATTCGTGGCAGAGCCGCACTGAGAGGCCAAAGAGCCAGGGTTTGCCAACCCCTGGGCTAACCTGTCGACACGATCCCTCTTCTTCGCGAGTTAACATCCTCCTGCCGCCACGAAGTTCATCCCCCAAAGTTGGTCCGATTAAAAATTCCCTTTCCACCTGGCCACCATTTTTCTACCAGCATATTCCTCGACAGCCACCAACAATCCGCCAGCCTATTCTTTCCGCGAGACTTTTTAACGACTTACGAAAAAGCGGGAAAAAAAGAGAGGAAAAAGAAACGAGAGAAAACAGCAGCGAAGAATAGCACATCCGCCAGACGGTTCCTCAGGCGTGTGTACATTGGCGAATTCGCGAGTTCCGCCGTGCCACGAGTTTACCCAACTATTCAACGGGAAGCAGAACCTAGGCGATAAACGGCCGCTTTGGGATAGGTCAATCAGAGGTCTGTGCACGGAGCCGGATTTTATCGGCGCGAACTTTGCGCCGCGCTCGAAAATAAACCCGGCCTCTGCCGATACAGTGGCCCACGAATAAGAACCGACTATCTCGTTCTGCGATCGCCAGGATCGTTTTGGAATCGATCGTACGATTTGAACGCGATTCTTAATTTCTTCATCCTTTTTTAGTCTTCCTCGATAAATTACTTTGATGATAGTGGAGTTTTTTTATTCTAAGAGATTTGAGATTACATATATTTCGATGTGCTTTATTCCCAACCCTGCGTTTCAGTAAAAAATATAACAAATCCAAGGTTTTCAAAATTTCCCCACGTAAACCTCGCTGTTTCAAACCAAAGGAGGGGAATAATCGGAAATTTTCCGAGCGTGCATCTGTTCCGAGGAACGGAACGATCGACGATCTTCCCTCGCAATCTCTTTCTTCTTTTCGCGCGGACAAAAAGTCCGCAATTGTGCATTTCTGCGGTGTACGAAGAGTCGTGCGTCACCGCGACGCGAGCGCGGTTTTCGCCGCGCGATTTTATTAGTCCCAGCAAGGTTATCGACAATACCGTTCCTCGACGCTTGATACGCGAACGAGGGAAGGAAAGAACGAAAGAGGGAGGAGGGAAAGAAAAAAAAAAGGGAGCAACGCGACGGCGAAACAATGCGATTTAACCACGCACCTGATACGCTATCGGCTACGAAAACGAGCGGATAACTCAATGTGAAGGTTGAAGATAACGCGGCTCCGCGACGACTGAATAAACGCTCGTTCGAAATTCAGTCGCCGGTTTACGCGGCGACCGAACAACGGGCCGCGTATCGGAGGACACCTACGGACTTCCTTCTGCAAAATAGCTATGATGCCATTGCGGCGAAATACGATTTGCATTAATTACGACGGCCGAGGAACCCGCAACCCTCGAGCTGGGAAATTAAACGGCAGAGGAGCGGTGTAGAATTTTCAAGCGATCGAAATTGAATTTAAAATTTCTATTTTCTTTAACAGCTGTTTCCACGTATTCGATTTAGCGTTACAAAAATTATATTTCTCGACTTTATTGAGGAAATCATTTTTATCGTCTATCTTCTGTGTCCACTATGCTTCGATTCGTTTTGAAATTGTTATAAATACGACTTCGTGAGTATGTTGTTTTGATTCCAAATACTTAAAAGTAAAAAGATGTCCGCTATATTTGCCCTCGATTGATTTTTCGTATCCCAAATACGTCGATGGCAAAGTATCGTGCGAGGAGAGCGGATGCAGTGCAAAGGTCAAGATCGGTTAGCGAAAGATAGAAAAGCGAAGTTGAAGAGCCACCATCGGGACGACTGCGTGGAATCGTCAATAGCCGGGTTCTAAATTATTAACGTCCCTATGTAACACTCTCTCATCGCCCTCAATAGCCGCTTAGCCCGATTATTGGTGAGTTCCCTGCCAATTACGTGGACCAACGCGGCGGTTTGCCGCGTCTTTTCAAACGCGCACGCGAGTAAACGGAAAACCTGATGAATCCGCGGAATCGCTTCGCCTTAAACGCAAGCGAGGCTACATTCGATCTCCCACTATGATTGACCTATGATCTTCAACCCTTGAACGGTACGATAAACGGGGGGTGCGTTGATAGCATCGCTAAGAAAATACTGTTTACCAAAGAAGAAAAGTAAATACAATTAAAGTCACTTCTTACCATTTAAACGAAAGTTAATTAATTATGAGCTAAGTATTAAATGGTTTGCAGTGACTGATAAGTATTATGAATGCTCGGAAAAGTTCGTCGACAATGAAATTTATCTGGGACACCTTTCAAGGGTTGAATAATTTGTTCAATTAATCTAATATTATTTATTGTGATTCAATGGTGATCAAATTTGTGACTAGTTGACATTTCTCTCTCACTGACTTCTATTTAGCTTTATATTCCACGATTCGAAGATTCTTCCTTAAAAGTCAGACAAATTTCCAAGTCCAACGATCGAGTGTTACCGAGGGAATTTAAATGGCTTCCCTCTATTTTTTATTTCCGCGCAAAGGTTACAAAGGCAATAGAAATTGTCGTCAGCGGCGAGGGTATCGAAACGAGGTATAAATAGAAGGCATTGAGTAAAGAAGCTGTCGAAAACGCGCAACTGACGGCGATCGGTTCCGGTTACCGATAACTTCGGTCGCCAGCCTTGACGCGGAGAGTGGAACGCAAGTGCAACCGCGAGTATGTGGATTCGCGAGCGTATTTTGCTGACAATGCTGTTTTTTGGGTGTTTAGAAGTGTTTTCTTCTCCATTTTGCAATTGAAACGCTTGAGTTACAAGTGAAAATCTTGGAAATAGTGACAATGCCTGGAGTAAAATGAAAAATACAACATCTTGATGGCGATTGTTGAAGAAAATTGACAAGACGGTCATTTTTCATTCTAAATTTGTGTTACTAGTTAAAGACAAAACTGACCTACCAAATGGACCACTCACTTCTCAACATCAATGCATCTACAAATTTCTTTGAACGACCACCTTCTTCCACATCGTTCGAATTGAAGACGCGTATCGTTGACTAATCAGCGTGCAATGAAGAAAACCAAAATTCTGAACAAATACCAAACAAATCACGAAACCAAATAATTACTTTCGTAACTCGACTACTCTACTGTACAGTCAACCCTCCTAAAAGCGATTAACTCCCATCGCGTTATATGGAAACCATGTTACAAGAGCACCACGTGACAGAAGGGTTGACGCACGCCACGTCCACCTAATATCGTCACATCCACGGTTGGCTGGCAGAAATCGTCGCCGTCGAAAAGATGCGTATCGCGGCCATCACTACCGCGCGAGGAAATCGCGACGCGGCCGGATATACGACGATAAAACTGAAAGTGGCGTGACGTGGGCCCGTGGGCCCCCCCGCCCGCCCCCCCACCGATCGTTCGTTTATGCTCTCGCCAAGGTTGTGTTCCGTGTGACCATGCCCAAAGCCACGTCGTATATATGCAAAGCAAACGCAAGGTCGCTCGCGCGTGTCTCTGCGCCGTCTATGCGTATCTGAGGCCCCTGGTGGGCCTTCTTCTCCTCGTTGCACGCGAAACGCCGCGTACAACGTCCGCTCGTTTCGTCCCCTCGTATATCGGTACGGAGCGCGGCACGTGCAACCATCGCACCGTTGCATATCAAAATTTCAGACAAAGACCGCCGGGAGCGCGTCCGACGAGAGTCGGGTCCTTTGGCTCGCCTTGGCTCCGCCGCGGGGGAAACGACGAAACCGGGCCTCGAGGCCCCGCGGATGGACGTCGCGGCCCCTCGTAGCTCTTCGCCGCGCGACTTTAAACTGCGATCCCCGCGAGAGATTGCGCGCGTAATGGACCACTTTGGGAATGTAATGCGAGCGACGCGAGGTCGATTGTGTAACGGAGCATCGTATTTTTCTGAGGAGACGACGAGGCGAAAATTTCTGGGATCCGACGAAGGTTCGAGGATTGCGAGAATTCTCGTGAGAGAGGGAGGGTGGTAGATTTTTAGAAATTTTGTACGGTAACGCGATTAGAAATTTCCAAAATCGCACGAGCTTTCGTGTAACACGATTCGACGAGCGGAACGCGACTCGAAACTTGGAAAATCTTTCGCGCAACGCGAGCCTTGAATTCAAATGGCGGAGCATTCAAATGCGATCCGTGGACCTTCTGACGTTCGTTGCTTCCAACAACAACGGCAAAGAGAGGCAGGAAAAAAAAGAACGAAGTTCGCTGCGACCATCAAACTATTTTTTCATACAGCCCAGGCAGCTTTCGAGACATCAAAGCGTCGAAGAAACCGCGATTCGAACACTTTTGTTTAAACCATCAATCCTGCGGCGTCTGTGTCCGGCTAACTCGAAGCGTCCCGCGAGCAGACGGAGCGAAACGGCCCGGAAAGAAAGGCAGAAACGGCTGCATTTTGCAACTCGATCCGGAAACACGGGGACGTAAATCAAAATTTATTTCCCGGCGCGGAACGCGAGGGGAGAATGGAACGCAGCCGCGTGAAAACCCGACCCGGAGGAATCGCGCGAGCCACGGGCACGATCGAGTTCTTTTTTCTCCTCTGCGAGACCAACGAATCACGAGAGCTCGACGGAGCATCGCGCGAGGAAGAGGAAGAAGAGGGCGGCGGAGGATTTCTGTGCGTTTCGCGCGGTTCGAGCCAGAGGAGGGAAAGAGAAGCGTCCGACACCTTGCGTTCCAGCACCGTGACTGCTGCGAACGCTCGACCTTGAACGGTATTTATTGACCTGTTCTGCATACTAGATTCGCGAATAAGCTGATTCACTATAACCAGCCGATCTCCCGCGTTTTCATTCATTTACCGTTCCGCGCGCAATGGCGGGCCCCGATTGACCTTCAACTCGAGTCACTTCTTCGTGGACTACTTTTCCCTCTCGTTAATTTGGAATTTATTTTTCTTTATATCGAATTTAAGCTAAATTGATAAAAGGAAATGATATTAGACAAGCAGATGCTGATACTCTCTTCGCTAATAATCTAATCGTATCGATTAAAATAATAGTATTGGTTTTTCTTGTGGGAAAGTTTGTGAAATTTTCAGCAACGTTTCGAGCAACGAATCGTCTAGCAGCGTCTGGGCATCAGGTTCTAGCACCTCATGCCGCTGACCTGGTCAGGTAAATAATCATCCTTTTTCCTAGAAGCAACGTCCACGATGAGTTGCTATGCAGCTTCTCCGCGTTCAGCAAACTGACGCTTGACGTTAACCAATCAACCCTCGCGGTTACCCTTTCTCTCCAGCGGTGGAATTCTTTCGCTCTCTGTCTTTGTCAGATCTCGAGGAATAGTCGATGGTATTGCAATAAAAGAGAATAATATCGGTACCATAATTGTTTACCTGTGAAACTTGCAGCCTTTGATTCAGAGAGGCTCTATATCATTATAGAGATTTGCACAATTCCTCCAAAAGAGGTTAATTATTGAAAAAATGATTACGTCTCTGGACTTTTCGATGCACCGTGAGAATCTCATTTAGAGTAAAAGCAGAGAATCAAGAGGTCCATCTGTGCATACCCAACAAAAATTTCACTTTCGTCAGAGGATGGGTACCATGCGTCACCCATGACTCACGTGGTACGTAATCTGTTGCAGAAGAGCTGTGAGCGTGGATGTACGTAACAAAAATTAATCTATGGACATATCACTCGAATTACTAATAATCATACTAGCCTAATAATAAAAAAAATTGAACCGTAGTCGAAGCTGAAAAAAATTTAACTGTACTGTAATTTTATATAACTATATACGTATATATGTAGATATGACTTTAGATGTATATAATACCAAAACTGAAAAAGATACAGAAGCTAAATATCTATTTTTAAAAGACTAACTCAAAAATATGAGCTTTTCGAAATGACTCTCAGCCCTTCGTTCGTTCGACCTTCGCGAAAGAATTTCAAACAAGAAAGAAAAGGTTTCCAGATGCAGCTATTAATTTCCTAGCGATATAATGAAGGCATACGCGACGCTACGATTTTTTGCGGTCTCTAGACGGTCCGTGATTCCCGATAAATGATTCTGCAAACGTTTAGCGTGGCTGCGATAAAAGCGTCCGTTTTAGACTATTAAAAATCGCGTGCAATTTGTCGAACGTTTCACGAGTATAGGTTAACCAACCTCACCTCTTACACGGTTTGGCCAAAGAAATAAGAATGTAAATTCGTAAAAAAAAGGGAGAATTAATTCACCGTCTCCCGACTTGCTTCGTTGGCGAAGGCGTCGTACGATTTCGTGCCTTCGACTCTTACCTGAAACAGAAAAAAGGGAATATCTCGTTAAAATATATCGATCGTTCGTACGCCAAGAATGCGAATTTAGAACAACAAAAGAAAGAGAGACGAAGCGTATCCGTCCGTTCGATTTTTTGCAAGACTGCTAGGCAAACATCGTCTCCCGACTATTTTTACACCTGTTACATAAAAACGTGCATGTACTTCTCGCGGAGGATTCGCGAATTAAGCGAAGTAAGGACGATAATTTGTGTTTAATTTCACAATTTTTTCTTTGCACAGTATATTCCGCTTCGGTTTTAGAAATGTATCGCTAATCATAGTTTGCGCGTTTAATTGATATTAAGTATTTAGTCCTGCGTAATAATGCGAGTTTCAGTCTTCTAGCAGAGCCGTTCGAATTATTTCCTGGGGTATTACCTTTCGTTTTAAAAATCAGAAAACCACGAATTTGTAGAATCAGACATCCACAAATTTCGATCAACAAAATCAGACACGAACCCTTCCACATATCCTGAAACCCTAAACCCACCCTTGCTCATACAAACCCGCGCACTCTCGAAAAGAAGAAACCAACCCTTACGCAAACCTCAGCGACCAAGCAAACCCACAAAACTACCAGGATCCCACCAACCAGAATCGCCAAAAGTTCAACGAAATGACCGCTGCGCGACGTCCTCCGCAACCCCCGAACCCGTCCGCCAGTTCGAACCGCGAGGGAAAGCTGCTTTTCCAGGCCCCCGTTGACCCACATCGAACCCTCCCCGCATTCCACGCTCCGCCGCGCGATTAACCGAGGAATCGATTCGAGGAAATTCGTCGAAGAGGCTCGTCGATCATCCCCTCGCGGCGGCGGTTCCACGAAGCCGGCACGCTCGACGCCCTCGAATCGTAACTAGAACGGTCGAGACACGCGCGAGGAATCCTCTCCTCGACGCGTCTGCGGGGCAATAATTATCAAGCTCGATGGAAGGAGCAGGTGCGTCGCACCGTCGGCGGTGCCCAGGAGGTCCTTTTACCACGGCTCGCCTGGGGATGACGGAGGTGTGTGTTGGTCCCACTCGCGCGTGGAAGGGGTGTGGTATACACGAGCGGTGAACCGCGCGGCAGTGGGCTACCTGGATGTACCTGGACCCCAGTGGTCCGCATTCCAACAGTCAAGGACTCTCTCTCGAACTAATCCGAACGTCGGCGGCGCCTCTCTGTTCGCCACGTGGCTGCTCTATCCTGATCGCGCGGGCCTCGCTGCCGGGCCTTCCAGAAAACGCTCGTAGATCATCGCCGCGCGGCGGCCTGGCCGTGATCGACGATCCGTTCCTGCGATCTTTTATTTCTCCCTTACTCCCCCTGGGTCACGGAAGGTTCGATCATGGAGTGCAGCCGATTCGATTCGAGGCTTTCGTGGGCATTGGTTGTCACTGTCGATCGTGATGTATTGGTCCCACGGGTGATTCATGGGAATGCTTTTTGCAATTGTTGTAGTTTCGCTGTGGCGTTCGACGATAGTGATGACTGTGTGATAAAATGGGGATCTTGAAAGTTTGCACGATCTACGATTAAGATTTAAGTAGAGTCGAACAACAATGCCTCCAAGTTCGCAGCGTGTCGCATTTTTCAAGAGCAAGTTCATCGAGTTCAGCGTGCGACGCGCGCCGCCAAAGGGTTAAAAACGGACGGCCGTCTTCGTCGGAGAAGAAAGTTCTTTTGTCGAAATATCGATCGAGCCACGGTGAAACCGTGCTCGGAACGGAGCACGAAAAAGCGGTTACGAGGACCGTTTTCTTTCGGGGGTTTACGTAACGCGACAACGGGGGCAGGTGAGAGGGAGAGGTGGCGGAAAAAACGCCCCCTTTCTGGCGGGGAGTTCGTTCTGCATTGTCACGGACCGTCCGCGATTCGCTCGCGTGCGGATTGGCCACGGCGGAACCTTGGCTCTCGAGTTTCTTCTTTTGCTCTCGCGGTGATGCTGGTGCAAGGATTCGGTTTAAGGATTGCGATAGGGAGAGTGGTTTTTACGCCGCGTGCGTCTTTTTGGCCGATCTCGAGGTCCTGCGCGCCAACTAATTTCGAATCCTCGCTGAATTCGTTCGATGGCCGCCAATTGAGCGTTTCAGATTTTATTGCACGCGCGGTTCCGATCGTTTAAGTTGGTAAAATCCGAATGGGACGCTGCGACGTTCAAATGTATTTTTTAACGACGGAAGATCGCAATCTCGGTTGCGAAAACATTTATTCAAAGGCTGGTAATTGATAATTTGTTATTTTAATTGGGATTTATTAAGGTTAACTGATGAATTTTTAATGGTAAAATTGTTGTTAAGAACTGATGATCGCGGTTCTTGGAAATTATAACGGAAGCACTCGTAACTGTGTAGCCACGCTTTCGAGCCTATTGAATAAGGCACATCATTACACTGGCAATATGCTAATCCCTGGAGATGCATGATTATTTAGATTTAAGCTGTCTCAGGGTCGATGGATGTCAAGATTCCGTCATACTATCACCTATAACCTACTTCATCCTTTATAATAAAGTATCCAACAGCATTTCTGTTCCTACGAACGAAATTCTACCATTTTTAACACTGCAAAATTAAATTCCACAGCCTGAGAAGTTGTTTTACAACATCATTCATTACCGTCAAACCCATTTCGTTGCAAAACAAAATGGCCACGTTCCTCGACAATTACAATCTTCTACTTGTCGCACGAAATTCCAATTTCAAATTACCCAACCTAAACCGGCGTCGTTTCAGCCTCTTCGACAGATGTTAATAAAGATGAATGACAAAAGATGTGTGTCAAGTGTTGCTTCGAGAATCGTACTCGGTACACAAGCTGAGATTGGCCAAGAAATCAGTGAATGACACTCGAGCGAGGAGAGGAGGGAAAAAGCGTTCGTTGCATCACGGGAGTTTGCATGGCCGAAAATTTCCACTTTTTACGCGCGTCCTTGGTCGCGCATGCACGAGTACGTCCCCGCGAATTCGAGCGACCTAGGCGAAGGTTGAGCGAAACGATCTGCCTCCAGGCAGAACGGGATACAGCTATTCTCTTTCGGCCAACTATGCCGCCTCAGACTATGACATCGAAGGCCGACGTGAGAAATATCGAGGACCCGTTAGCCCAACCAACTCGCGAACGCCGCTCATCCCGCGCGATTTCGTCCCCCTTTCCTGCTCTTTTCACATTCAAATCCGACTGTACGTCAGCCACACAGCTAACTTTGCAACGATCGCGATCGCGGCTGTGAAAAAGTGAACTGAAACGACGCGTGGACTCCAACTCTTTGCACTCAGTTCCTTTCCAGGTGTTAGAAATGGAAGCTATTGTTAAAATAGCAATATTTTAGTAGCTAACTTTGCAACGATCACGATCACAGCTGTGAAAAGATGAACTCAAACGACTCGTGGACTCTAATACTTTGCACTCCTTTCCAGGTGTTAGAAGTGGAAGCTATTGCTAAAATAGCAATATTTTTGCGATATTACTAATATTGTATTTGGTATTTAGCATTTTCATTTGCTTTATTGCATTTGGCAATGTTGCTACATAGCTAAAATAGCAACATTTTAGCAGCTAACTTTGCTACGATCACGATCACAGCTGTGAAAAAGTGAACTCAAACGACTCGTGGACTCTAATACTTTGCACTCCTTTCCAGGTGTTAGAAATGGAAGCTATTGTTAAAATAGCAATATTTTAGCAATAGTTTCTATTGCCAACGTCCCCCAGCAATAGAAAATTTGCATTTCAATAGAAAACACGAGGGATACATGCATGTCTGAAGAAGTTACGGTGGAATAAGTTTAACTCCCGTAATTATTGAGAAGCTGATGTGGAACAATCGATCGATTTATACAAAAGGTTGATGTTTCGTTATCTATACGAGTACGCGTGCACTCGGCTGTTTCCCGTTTACATCCGCGTCGAACAGGAGTCCTCGATTTTCCTTTTACGACCGCGTCGTATCGTGGGCGTGCGAGTGAAATATGCGATTCATTAAGTTTCCCCGCAAAATGATATCGATTGAAATATTAAGAGGTTCTTGGAGTGCTTTTAATTCTGATTACTTTTTGATACACGTAATAAAGTTAGCTGCTTGATCATTTCTTCGTTGACTCGAAACGCGTACAATGGATTAAGCGATCGTTTTATACGCGAGAGACAAACCTGATGTTACTGGTGTTAATTATAAAGGCTAGCTTCTTCACGTATTCTTTGCCGATGTTGTTTCTCGTTTCGATGACAATCGTCTGCTTCTTCGATGGGAATACCGCTGACGAACTGATATTAGCGCAGAATTTCTTTGTTCTCAGCATTCTCTGAGATTCGTTGGTAACGTTCACGGTGACTTTAGGAGAATCCATGATGGAAGACGCGTTTGTCGATTGAAATCGCGGCGAATACAATAATTGATTGTCTACAAAACTTGTCTGCACTTGAGAAGTTAACAGAAATATACATTTGTTGGAGTTTGATTGAAATATTTGTGAATGACACACTTTGAGTGGAGCACTTTGGGAAGAGACGCCTGGACAGTCTGAACGCTCGATAACGACTGTCTTCCTTTTTATTCCCCTTGAAATGTCAACTGATTCTGCAAAATCATATACGCTATCTGTGCCAGCGAGTAACGCATTCAAGGAAAATTTTTGATGCTGTTTAATAGGACAAGTTTAAATATGCGGAATACATTTCAGAAAAAATTAATTATGATTCAAGGAGCAAAAGAGCAAACGTACGCTGTCTTCCTCGGACAAATTCATGCATATACAATTTTTACAACGCTCGTGAAACGAGAATGACATCCCTCGCGACACGTAAACAAATAACCTGAAATTTCTTGAAATTCATTTAACAGAACAAATCAAACTCGATCGCTAAGAAGAACTGATGGTGGAAAACCGAAAAAAGAACAACGAGAACAGTCGACTCGACTCGAAACCCATTCGACGCAACCTGAGACCGAGTGTTGCTTTCGATTCGAACAGCGTCGAAGTCGTTTCCACGGGATTCCATTCTGGAATGGCATAGGATGACACGAGACAATCCGCGAACTCGTTCGTGGCACGAGTCGTCGATGAAAATCAGAGGTCTCGGCGGATATACCTTAATAAGGGAAGCGTACCTTGACGGGCAGAAACCGGTGCCACAATGGCGCGCGGTTGGCTGGAAGTGGGTGAGCCAAGGATAACAGAATACGAAAATAAGTCTTCGACTGGTCAGCGTATAGTTCGACGCGTTTCGCGCGCGTGCAAGTCCTCCATTAATAGAAACGAACGGCGCGCGGCGGTCGACTTCTTTCTTTTTTCGATTCTTACGGTCTTCTCTGACAGGAAGAGGCGGGCGTGTGCGTACCTTGCGGTTCTAATGGCGAATCGCGAGGGAGGTGTTAAGCGGCTGTAACTTGGGATTACGACTGCGACTTAGGACTGTTTACTGTTGGAGTGATTGAACTCTCGGTTCGCTGGGTGTGAACGAACTGGCTCGCGCGTTAGGTGTGAATTACGAACGTTAGAAGAGATTCGAGGGCTGCGAGGGACGCTGGACCGCTGGAGTCACGTGTTGGCAGGAATTTTGGAGGTCTATGCGAAGTTCAAATACGAGGATACGTCTAATGGGCTGTGGGTGATGCTTGTGTTTGATTTGTGAATTAGGGGATCGAGGTTTCGAAAGTACCGTACCCGTGGTATTGAATAGAACCATTAAATCGAAAAACAGTTAGATGTAAACGTCCTTTAAAGGTTTCCTTTGGCCTCGTTAGATCTTAACCACTTGTACGAATCTTGAGCACAAACTATTACAGAACCTCCTAAGTTAGTCCATAAATGCTAATATAATTCTTGTAATTCGCTTTTCCTCGAGAGCAATCTGAAATTTCCCGCGGAAGATCAGTCTCGCCAGAATCTGAGTATTCGGATACGCAACGCGGAGGCTTCTGTCGGCGATCCAGCGCGTCTCCCTGCTATATAACTGTACGAGGTGAAAAAAATCGGCGTATACACGTTCAACGACCGAGTTCGAGCCATTAAAGAGCAACAGGTTTCGCTGCTCTCTAAGCAGCGAACCCGGGAATCAAGAGAGCCCCAACGTGACGTATCAGCTCTCTATAAACGCGCGCGTATATCTTTTCTCCGCTACCGTAGACCCGCGGACGCGGATAAGGCGAGAATAAAGTCGAAAGGCATTCACCCTTGGTGAAAGTAGTTCTCCGATCGATGTCGCCGGCGCGTTGCACGCGCCGTCCAAGCTCGAGCTTCTCCGCAGCTTTCACGCTGATCGCGAACTCGGTTTTTCCGGGCTCGAGAGGTGTCCGCGAGAACTTTCTTCCGATCGAGCTGAACGAGCCACGCTGGGCATTGTACGCGTTAGCTCGTGGCTGTTGCGGTGGCTAAAGTTCAAAAACTTTTCGGGCTAATGGAATTGTTTTTTGGAATATTTTTCTCGGTTCTGTTTAGAGTTTCCTGGTCGCTGTGAAGATAGAGTGGAAGATGAGAAGATGAGTTAAATTGAAATTCACTTAAAATTCGGAATGAAGTCACAATTGCATTAAAGAAAGCGAAGAACAAGATTCATGAATAAATTAAAAGAAGATATAATTGTCTGCAGTGGATACTGAAACTTTGATCTGATACAAAAGTAACATAGAGAATATCTATAATAGAGAGTTCATTGATTCGAAAAAGAAAGCATGAATTAAGATGTCTCGCAAAATTGTAGACACGAAATACGCAAAGCGATTCAAGAAAAAATCATTCATTCAAATACCAAGACCAACATTAATTGCAATTCTAATGGCTCGTTTCAAAAACCACTGAAAATCACGCTCACCCTGGCGCGATAATCGCAAAACATTAACTCGAAATCATTCTACTTGGTTTAATACGATAATTCCGCTTCGAAAACGAGCCGTAGAACCACGCGAGCGATAATTGCACTCGGTTAAAACAAACACGGTCGAAAGGAGAAATTTTCGAGCTGAAAATTCCTCGCGAAAAAGAGCCTTGGCGCCCGCGGGCGCGTAATAACCGAGGGAAAGAAAATTAAATGGAAGCCATTCGTACGGCTGACAGTCGTGGCGGCGCGACTATTAGACAGGAGAACGGCCCTCTAACGTAAGAGTCCAACGAGGTCGCTGACCTGCCGCATAAGTTCGTGCATTAACGTCCGCTCCGTGGACTGGAGCACCCTATTAAATCTTGCTCCTTCTGTCTCCGATACCGATTATCAAACTTTCTATAAATACAAGAGAAATCGATGCGAGTCTACGCCGCAGTGCTATATGCTGTTACGGAGATAGCGTGTACAGTAGAGTTTCTTGTTACATTAGAGGGGAGTTTCTGTTTGCCAGACAAAAAAAAAAGGGGAGAATGTTATAAATCGCAATTTAGCTGGAAATTCAATTCGAGTTGCCAATCTCATTTCTCAATTAGCAATTCGCGATTTTCGACTCGATATTGTTGATTGTGAATTATAAATTCCCAACGTTCGCTTCGCCGCTGCGGATTTCAATTTTCAATTTCCAATTATCAAGTTGCAATTTCGCGCAATTTCACGTTGTTGAAATTGAAATTTCCTGTGGAGGAAAAAACGCTGGAGCAACTACCAAAATAAAATCACCAAAATTTCTAATACGTAAATACATCAATCTATCTAGATCATCATCTATCTAGTGAAGACGTATTCAAATGTCATTCAAACCACTTCGAATGGTCGATCCATTTTAGCATATCACCCCGTAACCTCCAACTCTAACAGTTACCAGAGCCAAAAATGAAAAAACGTCTCGAAGTAAGGAACCTGGATTCGTGAAATCGTAATTGGAGTACTTGACGAGCCGAATCGATCAGCGTCCGCACGTGCGCCAGCGCGTTCGCGAATTCTCCGCGGTGGTTTTCGCGAGGCAACGCGAAGAGCTTTCTTTTCCGGAAAACGCTGGGCACAATGGGCCGAGAGTGAGAGCTGCCGTCTCGTTCGAGTGTTAATACTAATTTCACTAAGTATCCGGCGTCTAATGAAATGAACGCGTTGCGGCTCCAACTTGGTCGTCGCGTCGGGTCACTGACCCGTTAGAGTTTAGAGTTTACCGTCTCTATCTCCGCTCGTCCACTCTCTCTCTCTCTCTCTCTCTTTCTTTCTCTTTCTCCGTGCTCTCTCGTCGAGGTTCAATAGTCATTGGCGTTAGACGGCTCGAGCAAGCGCGACGGTTACATTGTTAGAGAGCCGCCGGCTGGATCAATCTGAATTTCAAAACCGGAATAAACGTGTAATTGGCGCGATTCTCGCGGTGGAGGCCAGCCTCGTTTTCAGAACGGCTCGACTGTTCCGCTGTGATGATTTCATGAGGCTCGTTAAGGTTTGTTACGGCCAGACTGCGGATATCTCAACAAATTCGTATTTTTATAAACGCAATTAGAGAAACGAGATCTGAACACTGATTTATTTTATCTCGCGAGTGCTATCAGATACACTTTACTACGATTCGATATTTTGTTCCTTTTCTCGTGTTACACGAATCCTGCACTTTTTTGTGCACTTAAATTTTCCGCAAATGCACATAGATGGTTACCATTCGGTTGAATTTCTGCTTACTCTTCAATGGAGTAGATGGAGGATACAGGGTAGAAGATAGGCGATGTCAAAGTTTAGATAGACGATAAGGCGAAACATTCAAGTTGAGCAATGTCGACTTGTAAATTAGTTTTGCTTTACAAGCTGAAATTTTTCGAGAATTTTTTTCGTCGATAGATCCTACGACTAACAGACGGTTCGGTACAACCAATTTCCTGATTAAACAGAAATTCCCATTTACCAATCGTTCGATCAAATTTACTGCAAACGAAACAAAGATAGTTTGAAATTCTGAAAATCAAATTTATTCCAACGTTGGCGGAGAAAAAATTGTTTATTTTATTACTTCGACTACCTCCACCCCTCGAACGCAATAACAACGCGAAGGGGTGGAACGATCGCGGCAATTGTTTCACCGCGTGGTCTCTCTCGTCGTGATTTAATTGCAACGGGGGCCCGTAATTGATCCGTTCGCGGTGATTCCAGTCATTAGGCGGCGGCTACGAGCGTTTGAAAGGGTCACTGACCTTCCGCCAGGCAGGTTTTGTTAGCAGCGTTCGTATCGTTAGGTACACATACCAGTCGGACGAGGATTACGCTAAGCTTCTGTTCGCTCTTACCAGCCACGACACGTTCCTTTTTCTTTTTCGTTCAATCTCGGCATTCACCACCGAGACAAATCGATCCGCACGACCGTTTACTTTCGATCCGACTTCCTGCTTCCAATTCAGCTACCGATCGTTGGGCAATACGCCTTTGTCGAGCGTAGCTCCGGTTGAAAGGACAGTTTGGAAGTTCTGAGCAATGATTCACGATCGGCGAACTATTCGCACGAATAGCGTATTAACGAACAGAATTGAGGAGAAAATCATTTCTATTCCGAACGGTGCTTTTTGAATTGCATTTTTCGCGAGTTACATGGAACTTTTTCAAATATTTTTGCACAAGTTAATAACACTCAGATTGCAATAATACGAGGATTCTGAAATTTGGTAGAAAAATATAGTCTCGCTAATTTCGTTAGTATCGATCTCAAGGACCGATGAAATCTCGAACACTGTCCATCGCGAAGAGAAATGGCTGCAACCGTTTCAAACTTGAACAATCTAAATTCCAAACTAATAAGAGACTCTAAAAATAAAGGAAGACGTCGAGAAAGACCGGTGTACGGCTGCCTTTTTCCGTCACATAAATTTTCAAATCCCAAATTCCATTAGAAATACCTGAAAACTCAACCAGCAGGGACATTAAGCCCCATTAACGAAACCGAGCTGTTTCAATGAAAGCCCATTAATCCTCCTGCTAATGTGCTTGTTTACAAACTTCGCGCAAGAATCTTACGAGAACGAGACTTCATTGATGAACACAGGAAACGTCTCGAACGTGGACACGTGTACTCGAGTGATTCAGTCCTGGTGGACACGATTTACGGTTTCGTTCGTTGGGCCCACGGGTTGCGCAACGAGGCCACGGTGTTTCGGGCAAATTTCACGGGCTAACAGTAACCGCGTCGTGACTGTTAGACGGAAGAACACGTATTTGTCGGTCGTGTGTCCAGGCACGATGGAGGTCAGTCACCTTGCGCCGGAATATTTGAACGGAATATAGGGTTCGTTAGAAACGGTGGACGTTGGCCGGATTACGCGTCGAGTTTGGTAATCCTCGAGGAAAAACGGCTGCAATAGGCGATTAACAACGCTCGATGGGTACGCGACGGCTATGAACGATCGTCGCTTCCGGCGAAAGTCGTACGCGTGCACCAGCGAGGGTTGAAAGGTTGCGGATGGCGCGAGTCGTTGGCGTGGCATTGGTTGGTACCAATATGTCGTGATTGATGTGGAGTAAGGGGAGGTTTGGGGGTTTTGTATTCTGCTTTTTCAATACTGTGCACGATTTAGAGTGGCTGTAGGAAATATTCGGACACTGGACTTACTATAAAACTATCGAATGGAACCATATTTGTATAATAAACTAAAAATTTCGTTTGCAGCTCCGTTCCTTCGAGAAACTCGAGTTTCAAGATTCGACAAGTATCAGCAAAACAAGTAAAACGAAGAGCAGAAAGAATCTAGCAACAACTCTTCGACGTCCATCGAAGAATCATGCCGCGGACGAACATAAAGGGATCCCGCCTCTCAGCTTTATTCACAACCGTCCGCTATAAATTCCCAATGAAACGTGCCGCGACGTGAATCGAGTTGTGCAGCCCGCGTTACGGTTGTGCTAGTAAACTAATTAACCACGTTAATGAACCGTGATATAAGAGAGAAACATACGCACCGGCGGTTGCATGCTCGATGTGTATCATGTGCCCGCGGGGGCCTCGTGTCGTGACCGGAGGAACGGAGACGGCTCGCGAGACGAACTATGAGCGAGGATCGGCGATTTTTCAACGGAGTTACGATTACGCCTAACGGGACCCGCGAGCACTCGCGGGATAACGAGTCGCGTGTTAATTCAGGGAAAAACGTGGAACGGTAATTTTAGTTAACGCCCAATTTTTTATACGCTTTATCGCGCGATGTGTACGCCTCGTTCTCGTTTCCTCGTTTATCGGCGAGTTACACGAATATCCGACGAGCTGCGCGTTTTTACCATGTAGTACCTGCAGTCGAATAACGATGCGGATAGTTGTAGGTTGCTGGGCACGTTCGCGCGTATTGAAATGTTCTATAAGCGATATCGAAGAAAACAGAACTATCGTTCTCCATACCGACGTCTAATTAGAAATTTAAAAGCAGAAATAGCGCGCTACAACGTTTACAGAACTCGGAATATTAATGCTGCGGTTGTTGACATCGTTGTTGTATCTACTTATTGATCTATTGCACACTTGGACTGAATACTTTAACCTACTTAAATTTATATAAAAATGTTATGAAACTATTTTCCAAATGCCATCAATTATGTACTTTCATCTATTTAAACGTTAAACTCCATAATCGTGTACAACGAGTTAAGGGTAGTTTGCACGTTGACGCTCCGAATTCGATGATGGACTTCTGGAGAAAGTCCAAGAAGAATTCATGGATCTGATGGATTCTTGGAAGTTCGATGAACAATAGAACTATTATTTTTCCTAACAAATTTTCCTAAAAATTGCAAGACGCCCATAGCGTCCACAGTCCCAATCATTGGACGTTCATGGACTGCATTTGCATCAACGTGTTAAGGGTTGAATTGTTATCGCACTGGACTTCGTCTCGTCTTCGCCAACTGTTTATTAAAATCCCACTGTTCGCTGCGTACAACTAGGCGTTCTTTGTCCCGAGTACTTGGCGATCTGAAAAATTGCGCAACCCCGCGTTCTCACGCGCGTCAACGAGCGCGCGAGACCGTAGAGTTGTGCGCACCTTTCGACGAGCGTCACGGTTTCGCCGATGCAACGTCGTTAGGAAAAGGGGAGATTACGTTACTGAACGCGTACCGTGTAATTTGTCGTCTCGTTTTACATAAGAGACAATTGCGAGCCTCGTTTCTTCGACCGCTAATGCGACACTCTTTCGAAGTTTCATTAGCAATCGCAGTGTTTAGAGGATTTCGAGGATCGATCGCAGCAGCGGATCACGTGCTAGGGAATCGCACGTAACGAAAGTAAAAGTTTCAAGGGAAGTGTGGCGAAGTGTGCACGCAATGTGCAATCGTATTATCGATTTGTCTATGCAGTACGATATGAATTGGATGTGGGTTTATTTTACGGAGTCTTACGCGAAGAACACTAGACTTGTTAAGTTAGATTCGACCTCGACGCTGCTGTGCTCTCCCAAACTTTCTCGATCCTGATCTACTCGTCTGCTTCGACAAGTTTTCCATTTTCAGAAAAATGAAATACTACTATGCAGATGGATATGGAGAATTGTGCAGAATACGAGTAACCTTTTCAAAACTTGTTTTCTCTAACCTCCACCTATACGCACCCCATTCATTGCTTCAAACAGCGTCGCATAATCTCTCGAGCCTCGAACATGAACCCAAAACGCAATTACCCGCGCTTCAAACCAACCACTAAAATCCCCCATCCCAATTTCCCGCACAACAACCGGCGCGTCATCCTCCCCTCGCGTCCCACCAGTCCCGATTTTTGCAGGTGCAAGGACGCTGCGGAGACAGAGAGTAACTCCGAGCGCTCCGCGGAAGGGGTGGGAGGATTCGCCGCGTAGAGGGTGGTCGGTGCAAAAATACGCGCGCACATCGTCGGGTCGATACGCCAATGGAATATTGGCCGTACTATTGAGTCAGAGCCACCATACATTAACATATTTAATGCGACAGGCGCGCTCGCGCGCGCGTAAGATTTGCGTGTACGTTGGCGTGCGGACGCGGGTCGCGGCGGTGTTGTGTCGCGGACGCGTGTGCACACTCGCGGTGCAACGATGTGCACGTGCAGGCCGCGCCGCCGCTGCGATATGCACACGCACACATCGCAGCGCATGCGCAAACTATGCACTCGACGAGTCATTGACCCGCGTATAAAACACTAACACGCGCCCGTTGGCACCTACACCGACGCTCGTCGGGTGAGTTGTGAGCCGCACGGGCGGCGGCGCTGGCTGCCAATGGTCGCGGTGGCTATGGCGGTGCAGTGCACTGCAGTTCGCAGCGTTGCACAACGCGGGATATCGTGTGTTCGCGGGGATTGTGTTCACTCCGCGCGGTTATTATTATTACGGACGACGCGGAGAGGGACGACGCGAGAAACGCGGCCCGTTGGGAAACGTCGTCGGCCTACGAGCGCGACGAAAAGATTCGAGGAGCACGCAGACACCGATCTACCGAGCGGTCTTCGCGCGGCGAAGATCCTTATCCGGAGGCGCGTCGCGGGACAAGACTGTTAGACGACCGGGCGGACGATGGATATCTGTATCGCGTCTCGGGACTAGGACAATCAATGCCCTAGAAAAGGAAATGCTTTCGAGCGAACGGACCGATCCTCGAGATGACGAGCTCGAAAAGTCTTCCAACGCCGCCAACTTGCCACTTAACTATTTACCAGTCTTTTAATAAAGCTTCTTAAGACGTGGCAAAAGTTTCGTGTCTAATATCTCGTACACTGCTAACGGTATATGCCTGTCTACTATGTAATGCGCGTGAAAGTAGTTCCGGCACCCTAAGCCCTTGTTTCCCTGCAAAATTTCATTAAATTCAGAATGTAACCCTCGAGGGTGTCTCGTAGATATTTATCAATGGATGAACTTGCTGACTAGACTCGTGCAAATTTAAATTTTTACAAAACAGTGGAAATTTGTTTAACATTTCTTATGCAACATGCGCATTCTCTATTTTTTGCCATTTAAATTCCTCATAAATGAACAGACGTTCGCAGTCTATCAATAACTATTGGCTATCCTTGCATCGAACGTGCGGAATTGTACATTTTGGAAATTTTTGCATATCAGTAGCAACCGTTTCAAGGTACAGGTATGATAGCAACGTCCACTGGCCACAAGATAAGACGAGCCGCTTAGAATAATAGGGGGATCGCGTTTCTGACCAATTCGGCCGAGTTGATTGAATGTTAGCGACGAAATACTGCGCGCTTAACGTGCCAGTATTTCCTCGGGCATCTGAGTTATGTGGATGGCGGAGGGATCTTTTAATTATATTGAGCGGTGTGTATAGGGTCGCGGTGATTCAACCCGATAGAATATTCGCGAGCAGCTACCTGGCTCTATTTAGAATCTATACGGTATTTGTTCAGGTGGATGCAACTACGATAAGAACCGTGCTGCTCGCACGCTTTGCTTGTACGATTCTATGTACAATCAATTACGGACCAACGTGTTAAAGTCGTTTCTTTTCATTAACCTCTTCGTCGCTTCGCTACTCCAATTTATATCTCGTTATAAGAAAGGCATATCGCCAGTGTTGGATATACTTTGTTCTAATTAACAGTAAATTAGCGGGTAATAACGAGAGGACGGAATTATTTGGGAAAATAGTTGAAAAGTCTGGCGAGAATCGAGATGAAACCGGCAACGATAACAAACACCAGAGATCGGGCATCATGGGAGCACCATGTGTCCTATTTGCGAAAACGTGGCCGATTAAGAAATTGCGGGGTTAACCGCGGGGCGACTCGGCTCTAATTGCCGGCTAACGTAACGCTTCTGTGGCGCTCTAACTCTATTATTTCAATATCTATCGCGTGCCATGCGAACCGACACCAAGACGAAAACAAACCGACGATACCCCGTCCGCCTGCGAGTCGAAAAGGAAGAAAAAAGAAAACCATTTTCGATAGAGAAACCGACCGAGTGAAACTACCGAGGGGCCCCAAAGCGTGTAGCGGTTTCCCCGCTCTCTCGAGCGAAAACTGGCCCACCGGTCGGACAATGCCTGTCACGAATTTCGAGAGATTCGCGGGCTGCTGTCCTCCTGGTGGCGGGGTAAAAAGCGCAGGGGACCGCGGGGACCCACACGAAACGGCCGCGAAACAGCGTAGTTGTTGACTCGCTGACTGACTAAACTAATGACATCGTTACTGACTGGCCTGGCCTTATGCTGCCCTCTCGGTCTCGCGGCCGGCCCCGGCTAGCTAGCTCTCTCCCTCTGTTTCCCTCCCGACTCTCGTTCACCAGCCGCAAACACGGACGCGACGGGGACGGCGGAGTCGGCGTGAGCGCGCGCGCGACCGCGCTGTATGCACCGTGCACGGTGCAGCGGCGACGTCGACGCACACCACGCTGCACTTTCACGCGCAAACGCGCGCGCGCGCACATTCACGCAGCCGCGCATTGAGCACAGACTGCGATCACTGCCGGAGTTCAACGATCCCTCGACTCGTCCCTCTCACCCTCTCCCCCCCAACCATGCGGCCCAGTCGCTCACTACCACCACCCTTCCGCTGCAACTCACTGACGCGCTCTACGCGCGCAGCTTTCTATCTCTCGCCAACTTTTCGCGTCTCTTTCGCGTCGCGTTCGCTCCTGCTCGCGCCTTTCTCTTTCTACACGTTGGATATATCTCCGCGTACCCCCCTTTCGCGCCGCTGCATCCCTCCGCACCCCGATACTTTCCTCCGTCCTTCTCTTTCGGTTCACAGTCTGCTCCGGTCCTCCCTCGCTCCCTCTCTCGTTCTCTCTCCAATTCCGTCTCTTCCTGTCCGTCGTCCTTTCCTTCTGCACTGCCTCCTTCACTCTCGACGACCGCCACCACCCTCCTCCGTCGTTCGCCTCTTCCACCGGCACGGTTCACCGTGCGCGCGGCCTGCTCCCCGATTCCTTCCCTTCTTCTTGCGCCGTCTTTCACGCGGGTGCAGCCGAACGGGAGCGCGCGAGAGTGCAACGTCTCCGCGGACGGAGAGAGAACCCGGGACAGAGACCCCTTTTCTCGCGGCCGCAAACGCGGAATGGGATATATATCGAGGACCGATAATGGACCTTTCCGTGGGCTGCTGCTGTTGCTGCTGCTGCTGCTGCTGCTGCTGCTGCTGCTGCCACCGCTGCCGCCACCGCCCTCGGCCCACCAAACAGTCGTTCGTCGTTCGTCGCTCGGACGGATGAGAGGGGCTGGGCGAGAGAGACGAGGAAACGCCGCGACCGGGATCGGATCGGATCGAATCGAGACGCGGAGCGAGAGATCGCGAGAGAGCCAGTCCGTCCGCGCACCGGCGGAACCTGAACCGCGGGAAAGTTCGATGATCCGGCTGGAATCGATCTCGAGGCCGATCGAGATTCGGTCCAGGCACCGAGGCCTCCCACTTTCCGTGCATCGGGGAAACGGTTTCGGCCCTGTGTCCCACGAACGTGTACGGGCGCCTTCGTTAATTGGTGCTCCGAGTTCTCGTTCAACGGGGAACCGAACGTGTTTCACGAAACACCGCTGGTTATTTGTTTATCCGGCGGGATAGAATGAGAATTCTTTTGGCGTAGAACGGTATAACGTAACCACTTGCGTTGGAATGTAACCGAGGACTATGTAAGCCACGAGCGTATATTTTACTGGCACTGACTAGTTTAGAGATTCCAAAATAATTCCTTATTGGAATACTCATTGCGTCCCGCTTTGCATGCTCGTTTCCAAAGGTCTTATCTTGCGTGGACTTTCTCAGCGTCGTATCGTAACTGCTTGCACGATATATCTTGCAACTTTCTTGTTATTTTGAAGAACGAAAGCAGATGTGAAAAATGTACCAGCAAAAACTGGAACTTCGCTAGTATCAACTCGTAATACCTGCAACGTCAGACAAAGTACAAGTACGAAGTATATTACAACTTGTCTAAACTTTAAATATATCTAAAAGAGACTCCACATCTTTACCTCCTCCTGTTACAGCTACAAGTCACATTTATGACACAGATATTATACAGACTATGTTCTGACATTCGTTGCGTGTACTGAAAGTCTATTGTACGACTACTTAACGCGTATGCACTACAAATTTCTCTGCTGGCAGTAAAAATTGGAACGTACTCGCAGTTGCAAAACGAAATTATGAAACAGAAGCAAAATTGATCGGTTCCACTTTCTGCAACCTGTCCTAAATTTAATACCAGAACGCATGCCTGGTGCGTAACCGTGCCACAGTACCCCAACTATTCTTTACCAAAGATGCAACGCGTCAAAGGCGTGCAGTGATCAGTGCCTTGAGCCATCGCAGTTTCTCGATTGTATACCGATCCTAGCTACAATTCTACTTGATAAATGACTCATTTCCACCAAATCTCAGTGTTCGCCAAGTCGACGGTTCTCCCAGGGCATCGGCGCGTTTTCGAGCGAGATAAGCGGCCACCGCGACTGCTTTATCTGTCCGAACCGCGTCCTCATTCCATTTCACCAGCCACGTCGTTCGATAGACGCCGCGCACGCTAATCATCCCGGCTGGCAATAAAACGCGCGTACATTCGGAGGGAGGACGATGCGGCGGAATGTGACAAACGTGAAACGGCGAACGTGCACGCTCGCGCGCCACGGGCGTTCGTGTGCGAGCCGCGAACACCGTCGAAAGTGAGAGTAACCACGAGACGCGCGCGCTCGCGCGCTCCAGCTGCGTAGCTCTTCTCTATCGACCGTATTCGCGTGTCTGCGGTTCGTTCCTAGATACGTACGAGACCGTGCGCTCGCGCGCACCTATGTGGGTGCGCGCGTGTGCGATCTACGAGCCGCGTTCGCGATGATGCAGCCGATGCATCGCGAACAGCTGAAATGTACGGTGCAACTTCGTCGCAGCTGATCGTGGATGGGATTCGAAGAGGCGTGGGAGTCGCAGGTATGCGCCGCGAACTCGTGGTATCCTAGCAATGGCACTTGACGTTCGATATATGCATTTCTATATGCACTTCTTTCTTTGCCACGTATTTTGAGAAGAGCTCGTACATTTCTGTGGTTTTTATATACTTCGATAACTTGATCAGTGCCTCGTTAAATACGAATCGAATATGAAAATGTATATTTTACACCAAAAACTGTTCAGAAATGAAACAAAAGAATGCAACGCGTTCGAATCGAGTTAGTTTAAAAATCCGCAGCGAAAATAGCGTTACACAAAGGACTGGCAGGGCGAAAATGGCGACGGGAGGCGAAAGCGTGACGGAATCGAGGCAGGCGCGTCAATTGCCGCGCATTATGAGAAAATAAGCACGTTGGTACGTGACACGGGCCGGGGTAGGCAGTCAGAATTGACCGCCGCGCTTAAAGGTCAGCGCGACGCGGTGCTAACGACTCGATAACCACCATGATTGTACATATATTGGCCATCTTATCAAACGGCGCGCCGTGGGCATTAAATTCTATCACCTTCTCCCTGCGGCTCGTCCGCGCCGTCACCGTCGTCGCGAGGGATCGTTCCTCCGCCTCGGTCCTCCCCTCGACGACCTCGTCGAGCGGCGAAATCGAAGAAATTGAGCCACCAACTCGCGATACGGACCGAGCTTAAACTAATTTAACCCTTCCCTTTTTTTCTCCTCCGGCCGCGAGAGAAGAAACGGAGAAATTCAATGAAGTTTTTTTTACAGCAAATGACGTCCCAAAGTGGACTTAATAAAGATAAGTACAGTGGAAATGAGAATTTTACTCCTCGTTCCAAACTGGTTCAAATGAAAAAGCTATTTTTAAAAACTGCTAATAATTTCATCAAACTTCCGATCGACACGGAATTACAGGGGGTTGATACGAGTTTCCGCTTCCCTTTTGCAGTGTCTCGAAAGAGAATGTTACTTTGACGTCATAACTAATGGGCTGTTAGAGAATTAGTGAGAAAGATCGTGTTTATCGAGGCTCGCGTGTTTTGGACGCAAGATTCCCGATTTTCTGAGGATTCGCGCGAGTTTCGAGGTATCGACGCGTGATTCTCGAAGAGATTTGTTGACTTTGCCTTTCTTTTGACGCCAGAATGAGTGCGGAGGATCGGAGATGGGCTTTCGAGAACTGAAAGAGCAGCTGTGTTTGGAGCAGCATTTTTAAACTTGCCTGGAGGATTCGTAATTCGTTTTGATCAGCGTTCCTTTGTAAGCCACTGCAGGAAGGTCAATTCGAGGGATCTGGGTGACATTGAAGCGCGAAAATATTTTTTACATTGGCCACAGAAGCTAGCATGTGACAGAATTATTGATAAACTTAGTAGAATCAATCGAACAGAGATATACGTGTGGTTCGAGATCAACGATCATGAAAAAGAAATTGCTTTCAGTTCTATATTTAACTGCCCCCGAAAGATTTCCGTTCGCCTTCTCCAATAATCTACAAGCTATACTCCATAAATTAATCCGCCACAAAAAACAAGCACGAGAAGCCAAACAATATCTCGCAATATCTCTATGAAGCGAAGTAAACACTACAGAATGGTCCAATAAAAATGATCGTTCTAAATATAATTTTCGCAAACTATGGACGTTCGTCAAAATAACATCAAATTAATAAATCCAATAAGCTGAATTTGATAAACAATTCGGAATAATTCAAAATTAATTAACGTTTATTAATTAGCAAGCATAAAGTTATTACGTCTGTATTATTATAACCACACTTGTTCCGAATAATTTTAATGAAACATTCTTTTATATTAAAGGTCACGCTTTCGGAGTAATTCAAGGCGATAAATTATTGCTCTCCAATTAACTTCTCGATTTTATACCTCGACTATCCGACATCCGCTCTATACGATCTTTCTCAAATTATATCTTAAAAATTGACGACTACCGTGGTAGCGTTCGTTCCCAAGTAATGCCCAATTTTTTCGTCCACGCTCGTCGTCCCAGATGCAGAGCCCGGTTGTAAGGCGTGGCCTTGTGTGCAGAATTTTAACAGGCGATAAGTCGAGCGGGCGCGAGCGATAACCGGAATGAAAATTCCTCTCGAAATCACCGCGCCCCCACCGCTTGGATCGCGCCAGCGTCCGCGCATGTCGCGATTTAAACGGAAGAGGAGGAGGAGGAGGAGGACGTAGGAAACCCTCCGAGTTTCGCGGATCGTAATCGCGTCTCGTAAATCGGGTGGATTCTTTTGATTGAAAACAATGTTGGTCGCGCGAGCAGCCAGTGTGGGTCTGGTTTCAGCTGCGACGGCCCCACGCGAGCTTGATTTATCAAGGTGTTACTATAAATAATTAGCTGCCTGTTGACAGCGTTCGCCACTTTCTAATTCCGTGCCCGCACCTAACGTTTGTCTCCTTCGACTTTTCTCTGGGTCGCACGACAAGAGACGGATGCATTTAAACCGACGTCGCGGCCGATTTTCAAGGGGTCTGTTGTCGGGCATCGTATCGCGCTGAGAGAGACTTCTATCGCTCAACGGGATCCAATAAAACTCGAGCAGACACTGGTCCATGTATCTATGGAATCTGGCAAACTCTATTCCCGGGTCCCAGTGTTTTTCGATACCATTCTGTCACTCCACTAGACCCAACTAAATTCAACCAGACGCAGCGCATGTGTTCACCCTTGAAATCTAGAAGATTCCACCTCCGAGACCCAGAGACCTCCAATGATTCAATTAAATCTAGCCAGACATAATACGTTCGCCACCGAAATCCAACAAATTCGATCCCCAAACTCGCAACAACTTTCAATACCCTGCCATCATTCAACTCGACTCAATTAAACTCGACCAGGTACCCGCGGTATATTCATTCGCGAAACCCATCGAGATATATCCCCAAGTCCCAGTGACTTCCCAATACCCTCGAAATCAACCGATTAAACGAGAAGAGGCATCGTCGGCGAATATTGGAAGTGTCGCGACGGAACAATGGCCAGGGCGATTATTCATCGCCGCGGGTCCGGCTTAACCGTGCCGGAAATGAATTTCGTCGCGCGACCCGAACCTCCTAATAATTCCACGAGCTGTCGCCGCTTTATTGCCGCCGATATCGATCGCGGTACAAAATGGGGGGAGGCCAGAAGATATCGTTCGCTCCTTCGCAAACGGAGGCTTAATGACTCCTGGGAACCGGGATCGCGTCTTCGTTGCCGCGAACAAACGTTTTACGGCCGTCGTGGACCCGCATAACGTGCATCATCCGCGGCGCTTTTAACAGTCGGGGCGTCGTTGCAATAATCGTGTCACCGGGAACGTTTATTGCCTCCAGCTGGGCAGCTTTTGGAAACTGGTCGCGAGGGGTGTTCGGCGGCAACCGGAACCAGGATACCTTAAGCCCCGTGCGTGCGAACGACACGCGACGGTTTCGCAAGCGTGAACGCGATTACGCGGCTCCTGTCGCCACGATGGAAATTCGACGGTCGAAACGAGACCGACTGTGCGCGCGTATCCAGGGACTCGCGCAAAGAACGAGGTTAGACGCGCGGGATCTCGAATTTATAACCGATATTCGCGTTTCAGATTCTATTCCCGTCTCCTTTATTCTGTTTACTCGATGTATTATGTTTACTCGACCCGTATATTACGGGTGTTGACAGAATTCAGCAATCAAGAGTCCTGCGCGAGTTACCGGGGCCCACGCACCGTGGCACAGCTTTCAGAAGCAATTCCGCGGCGACCTGGACTGCGAGTTGTCTGAGTAATTTTCTGTGAAATCGTATCGTTGCGATTTATACGTAATTTATTATTTTAATAATGAAGAAAATATAAAGTATGAGTTATGAATTGTATATATTGATTATATAAAAGTTGCCGCTGCGATTGCCAAATTGCAACGATAATTGGGAACGAAAAATGCGGCGTTACATATATGTAAGCGAGCACCGGGCTTAACACCAATTAAAACGCGCCTTACGCGTGTCTTTAACGCGCTTCCTTGGTCTGGAAACGCAGCTGCGTTTTCCGGGGAACGTTTCCCAACGCTTTTTTTTTTTCCACGGTGATGCAAGCGTTCGCGCGAACGTTCAGCTTCGTTGCGTGCGGATTCAAGTATACGACCCGTTCTACGTTGGATTGCGCGAGATTTGTGATTTTTTGTATCGCGCTCTTAGATTCTTCTCGATACTCGAGCGTACGCAAGGCGGAGGAAAAAATGTTTCCTGAATGCAGGTTATTTGCGTAGCTTCGTTAGTGGAATGAAATATAAAACGATAATGAACTCACTCTTAACGGTCTACGGAGGAGGAAACTGGAACAAGTGTGATTTTTATAGGAGCAGACGAGTCTGAACAACTTGAAACGAATTCGAAGAGATCAAAAGTAAATAGAAAATGGTGGATCTTTCAAGTTGGAAGCTCCGTCTCCTCTAACGTTCGTAGACCTGTCGAATTTTCTCCGGCAGGAAAATTTGCCACGCGAAACGAGGAGAAAGCAAAGCAACCTTTGAAACGGAAAGTTTCAGTTACCCGATTCCATCTGTTAACGTGGCGGTTCGCGTTACATGCAATTACAGTTGAACATACCGCGGAACATAAAAGAGCAAAGGCAGGTGGTTCGGTTGGTCGGACGAAATTGCATTCCATTCTAAAAATATAACGCGAGTCCAGCCCGTCGATACGTATAATTTTTCCCCGGGGAGGCTTAAAAATCGCGTTCCCACTTGGCGAATGAACGCGACGTCGACGAATCCGCGGTTCTTTCGACGGACGAGACACTTGGCCGCTGTCCTGGCTTCTTTATACACCTATACGAAGACTCTTACGTGCCGGAGACCGCCTCGCGCCCGTACAGAAATAGCCTTACAGCCCGACGTGTTATGCGGTCTATCGGCGTGCCACTGCTCGACAGACCGCTCGTGCTTTTCCCGCGATCCTGCGTCTACTCCTGTCCGCGATCCTCGCGAGGGATACTCGACTCCCGCAAGAATAGATATCGTCGGTAGCAATCGACGCGTCGAGGCAATTAAAGCTATTCGAAGCAGCGACGATCGTGAACTAAAAATTTCCTCGACAAAATCGGCCGATTTTCCATGGCAGAACGGATCGTTATTCGATGAAGACCTTCAAAATTCGAGCAGCGAGCAAAAAGCTGGTCGGTTAACTTTCCACGGTACCGGAGCAGAAAAAGGGGAACAAACAACCGCTTAGAACCGCGGCGTCTGTTCGCTTGAGCGAAGTAAAAAGGTGTGAACCAAGTTGACCGATTTCGTTCGCTCTTTTTCTCGGCTCCCGCCTCTCCCCGCGAGCTATGCAAACAGCCAACGGAGCAGCAATAACGAAACAATCGAGGCGTTCCGATCGTAACCATGAGAACTGTCACGTTCGATCTGTCACAAGCCCTTCGCGAGTTCTCGCGGGAGGGCGCGAAGAAAAAAATCGGGCCGGCAGGGTGGAGAGGGAATGTGGAGCGGAGCAGCGCGGAGAACCCGCGGAACGACAGGTCGGAGATGAGGGGAAAAAACGTCCGGCTAATCGGTTCAAACGGCGACGAACGGCTATCGACGAACAAATCGTGTCATTGTTTCGAACGGCGCTGCTCAAAGCGGCGGCGTTGCGCGCTGTATTGAAACGCGCTGCGTGTATCGGACCGAGGAAACTAGGACGGCAACAAGAGCGATAACAAAGGAGCCTAGCTGCAACAGCGGCGCGCTTCGCGGCCATATTTCATACACCTACGCGGGGTGTGCTTTCTGAAATCGCGGGGGAAGATGATTCCCGCATGAATCGGGAACGTCGGAAGATCGATTCGATGGGAAATTGATTTTCGATTTCTACAAAGGAACACGCGGCTACTGAAGTATCCGTAGGCCTGTTCAATGCATTTGCATACACGTGTAAACGTGACGACCCGCATACCGAGTGGCATTTAACTGCATCTCTTTTTTTTTAAAACGAGCTTCCTAAATTGTATAAAAAATTATCTTCCCGTGGAAATCGGTTCAAGGTGAAATCGATTCGATTTCTTGGAGCACTGCGATACACTGATAAAAGTACTTCAGTTGGAGACTTAAATATTTATTTGTAATTTAATTAATATCTCTCTAAGAAACAAATATAGATTTTCTTCACTGTTTTACTGACTATTTTACTCGTCTCTCTTCCTATTATAGACACTCCAGAAACTGTGTAATCAACTTATCGAATAAACTCTCCTAATAATCAACCCTCTGCCGCCATTAGTGGTCCCTGAGTTCCAGGCGAAATTTTCATTGCAAAGGACTGACTAAAATCTGACTAAAGTATCACCTGATTTTATCCAATTTTTTTAAAGTCCACAAAATGGGAGTGACAAAGACTCTAGACAAGAGTTAGCAAGAAAATATATCTATCCGACGTGAAGAACGTTTCAAGAAAGCAACGTACGAGCAATGCGACCGCAGATACAATCAGCGATGAACGAAAGTATCTCGATCCACCCTTCTAGGTCGTTCGAAGACTCCTAACCCTTCGAGGAGGCAACGAGCACAGCGCACTTGTCGCGCGTTTCAACCCCCGAAGGCGGTTCCGTCCGTCGCTCCCAGCGAGGACGGTGGGACGCGCTCGGGGGACGGGTTAGGGGAACCGCCACGACTCCTAATCCCGGGTCTAAGTTACGACGCATAAAAGTCACGCGGAATAACCGTGGCTGGTATCCACGTTGGAAACGAGCGGCGCCCGTATCTCGGCCGTTTCACGGGAGAGGCCTCGACGTTTCAGGAGGAACTACACGGTCACGCGGTATATATTATATATCACGAACGAGGGAGAAAGTTTCCATTCCTCGTTTCGAGCCCTCCAAGACGGAGACGAGGACGACGATGACGAAGAGGAAAGGCCGCAGCGCGGAGACGGGCCATCAGGGTAGAGATGGAGTAAAGCGGTAAGGGAGGCAGAGAGAGAGTGAAAGAGAGAATAAGAGAGAGAAAAGAGAGAGGGACGACGCAGGGCGCCGGTCATTGGCCCGTTGACGCAGGTATATACACCAACGCCTAACGGAGTGTACACGTCCGTGTTATGTACTTGCATTCGCCGAGTCAAGGATGCGATTTGCATACGGTCATCGGATGTCTCTACGCTCGCACCAGAGCCACACTGACGTCTGGTATTCGCTCTCTGTCGTTCGCCTGTTCGTATGGATACGCACGCGGAATAAAGTGCGCGGTCTCGATGAGCGCTCCTTGCTCTGTGCGTGTATGAGTTTTTGGGAAATTTCAGTCGTATAACATATGTATGCATATGTATACACGTATGTAAATGTATGTGCGTACTTTTGAGCGTGTATACTTGTGTTTCTGTATAGGTGTAAGCATTTGTATCCGTACATACGTGCATATGTAGACATTTATATGCATTTATGAGTGTATGTTCTTGTTCTTGCACACGTTTCTCTATGTATTTGTATGCATATGCACTTTTTGCATGTATGCGCATGTGTGTACATGTGAATACCGTGGGTATACATACATCTCTATCCCTCTCATTCGCTTCGTCTTTCGCACAACGCGTAATCATAACGAGTCGCGCTCCCATGGCATTATTTTCCACGACGCCTTTCCCACCGCTTGTTTTCCTCTTTCCACCGGTTACTTTCTTTTTCTTTGCCAGTCTTTTGCTTCAAGTTTTCCTCCTCGAGAACATCATGCGTTGGGCGAATGTGTGTTGGATAACAGGCGCCAGTTTCGGTGATAAGAAAATTGGGAGATGTTAAATTTCAAAGAAAGGGTACGGAGTCTCCTCGGTGTACCAAGAATATTTCCCATACGAAAATGTTCGAGATAAAATAATTTTCAAGATAAAGTTGAAGCTAATATCTGCCTTACAGCGTTCGAATTCAAATTTCTCAGTGAAACTATTATAATTATGACCGTGAAAATTAGAAATGCAAAATTTATGCTGAAGATGAAAGGTTTAACGCCCAATGGTGGGGATGAAATGACTACATGCTCCAATTTTCATGGAGAGATACGCAAACGAAATGTTGATTGGCAATTAGTGAACGCGAAAGGATTAAACGTGAAAATGTTACGTTTCAAGGGAAAAGGCGTTAAGTAAAACACAGCAACGCTCTGATATGCGTTTTGACTTATCGGAGTTGAAAGCTCGTCGAGTCGTGAAGACAGGGATTCGATAACAGACTGGAGATAAGGTAACTCAAGTTTTCTAGTTATCTTAGTTGCGTTAATAGCAGCAGTGCTTTACGGATGGCCTACTCCGTAGAGAAACCCTTTACCCAGTGAATACTCGCTTAATTACGACACGCGCTACTATTCTCAGGAAGAAGAAATGAAAACTATTGAGATTCATTTGAAAACTTTTTAAATACCTAAGAAACCTATCCCCCATCATTCTTAATTCCTGCAATATCCACATAAAATACATGATTTCACGTCCCTTTTATCTCCATAAAAATAATAAAATACATCAACGTATCAAAGAGCGACAACTGTACAGAAACCATCTACCTTTCCAATTATTTTCAAATTTCCACGCAAGCATCCGCTCAAACGATCCAAATTAAACGACCCGCTCTCTGTACACCCAATAATTCTTCCGAACAGCCGTAAACATTGCTCCTGGCTGATTCGAGGGCCTACAAACAGACGCGACATTTCCCGAGAGCGTAATTGCGATTGGCAATCCCAGTGAGCAGGGAAGCGTTGTTCAACGGTTCGTAAAGTTCGCAGGGCCTCGAGCAGGTTCGAAGGCGCCGTCGTGCAAATGAGCGGATCGTGTGGGACGAGAGGCGAGGGACAATTTTAGACGCGGCACCGAATTTAACCCTGTCGCGCGATGATATCGTAAATCGGCTCGGAAGCCGGCACCCGCGTTATAATTTCGATCCCGTTCGCGCCCCCGATACGCGATCGCTGAAACGCGGGGTTGCACCGGCTGAAAATAATCGCCTTCGTATATTTCCCGGGTATTATGGATGCTTCGCGAAGAACACGATTGGCACGCGTGAAAATTTCACTACGTGCGGATGGCCTCGTGGAGGATGCGTTTGTACGACCGAGGAATAAGATGAATTAATTGGTGGACTTGTTGGTTTATGATTCGAGAGAGAAGACACGGATTCCTTGAATATTTTGGATGCTCAGTTTGATTTCAGACTGTGAAGTAGTGAGAACTGTAGGTGATCCTGTTTGACGAGATTCAAGTACTATGCTCTTCTAAACGAAAGGGTTGAAGTCCTGACGCGCCATTTTCATCCCCATCAAGCTTACGATTCTAAAAATTTGGAGACTAAATGAATCATCTATCTCTCCAATAATCATTTGGTCTCAAAAGTATAATGGATACTCCACTATAATTACACAACCAAAAGCCACCCTTACAGTTCCATATTTCTTGAAACATCAACTTCTGTTCCAGCTTAAAGAACACAAGAACAGAAACGTGATCTGAAGAATCCCACAAATTCCACAGTTGGGATTCTCCAACTACAGCGAACCTCGACATCAGGATTCCCACACGCTCGTTCCACGCGTTCGAGCAATCCACTCGAACCGCCACCAGCGAACGACACACGAACCACCCAATTACCCTCCGCGGGAACGGAACATCACGAAGGCGAGGAGGGAATCTAGAAGAGTCACGAGATCCGCGGACGGATTTCGCGGCCAGAGGGCAGAAACGGGGAGGCTGGGTCTCGTTTAAAATACTTCGAACGACAGACGTCAACGATCGACGACAACGACGACGACGAAGAGGAGAGTGCACGCGCCAATCGCAGTCGAACGCCGGTTGGCGACTAAATTCGGCGGAGTTACACTTTCGAATTTGGCAGCACGGCGGAACGTGACTTCCGTTTCTCCGTGCGCGGCCTCACCGCGCGCCGCGTCCTTGGCTTCGTCTCCGTTTGCTCTTCCCATCGGGAGGAATCTCTTCCGAGGAACTCGACACACGCACGCCGGTGGCTCGCGTATCAACGACCGATAGATAACTATAATAAACCCGCCACACTCTCTCTACGAAGAGACGGGGAAAGAGAAACGTGAGGCGGCTCGCGTGAGGTAGGTCAGCGTCCCACTCGCCGCTGTTGGAATCCCTGCCGCTCTCTCCTATTTCTTTCCAGAACGGGAGACGCGAGATACTGGGATCGCCCCTCTGGCGATCGCTCGCTTTTTCCCTCGAGCCTGCGTTCAACGGGACAGTGACGAACCGCGTCTCGCGAATTTCCTAAAAATATAACAAACGCATAGATAATTTAAAAAAAAAATATTCACACAAGTTCAACGTAGCCAATCGATGCTATTGATTCGAAGTGCAATTAACAGTACACATTGCTATTCGGTTGAACGCTTCGATTGAATACTAAATTACCCTAACCCGTAACTCAACCAAAATGGACGCGTGTAATTCCAAGTGAGAAGAAAAAGGGTGTTCGGTGTAATCGAACGACGCTATTTATCCAAGAAGATAAAGAGCAAAAGAAGTGGTGTGAATCGCGGGGCAGTCTACGGTTCGCCCGTACGGCGATGGACACTGTTCACCTCGCTTTCAATTTCGTTGAATGCGAGCGTGGCCCTGCTGAGGCAAAGTGAACCGTGTAATTTCGCTTTTACTCTCCTCGACGATCGCCCTCGACGAGTCAAGCCGGTCGACGAACGCGTCCCTCGGCCGGACGAGTTATTAACCATAAATTTGTTCCGCGGGTACGAGAGCGCGCGCGGCTTGCCCCCCAGAATAAGAAGCGTCCCGAACAAAAGCCGACCGGCATTGTTCGGCTGCACCTTGTGATTTTCAGCGGGTACCCACCGGCTCGTTTCTCTTCGGTTCGTTCGCCCGCTCCTAGCCGCGAAGAGAGCCCGGGCCTCCGTGACGTGGATTCGTCTTAAACGAGGCATTCGCATTCCTCCCCTGTCCTCGTCGCTGGTCCCCGTCTGATTTAAGGAGGGAATATACGGGGCCACGCGGGGCCTTCCCGTCCGTCTTCCCGCGCTTCGCGCTCGCCTCGCCACCACGCTTTCGCGCGTGCGCGTAGAAACGAGTCCTGTCGTCTCGCGAGACAGTAGAACGAGACTCGCGTGAGGCAGGTCAAGCGTCCTCGGCCACCGGGAATGATTCATTTTCAGAATGGGGCTCTCTTCATCGCGAGGCATTCGCATGCCTCGTGCCTCCTCTGTACGAGCGTCCCGCGAATCGTCCCCCGTGCACTCCTCGCCGATCTACATAAAATATGCCTTCCCGTCCCAACCCTCTCCCCCGTTCCCTTCCTTCCACCCGATTGCCTCCTTCCGTTCTTGTTTTTCTCGGAAGAAACCTTTGACTCGGTTTCCCCGACGATTTTTTACCTCGCCCCGGGACAGAGGTCGGGGACTCTATTCTTCGTACGTTTCGGGGGATTCGGTGGCGAATGGTGATCGTACGAATGCGATCATTTGAATAATATCGGACGATACGCGTTGCGGGGAATGGGAATGCGAGGTTTTGGGAGTCCTAGAGTCTACGAATGGCAATGTTCAGCGTGGCTCGAGAGATTTTTCGAGAAATCGCGAGTGGAGCTTTTTGGGTTATAGAAAAGCGGTCCTAAAGTAAGGTACTCTACTTTTGTCCGTCGTCAAAAACGAATTTAATATAATATAAAAATGTCCTCAAGTCGAGCAATCTCGTCGAGCAGTCTCATTTCCAGACTTCCACGAAGAAAATCACCGGATAACAGGAGGAATCGCTCGAGAAGCGGGTCAGTGTCGCTCGCACAAAGGAAATCGTTCCCTGTACCCTTCACTCGATTGACAAAACTATTAAGATTCCGTGTAATCACACGATACCATCCGGAGTGACCATCGGAGGAGCGAATCCAAGGTACGAGCTACCACGATCGCTTCGCCGAAACGAATTTTTCCATCTGCGCAATTTTCCCCACGAACAAATCAAACGCACTGATTGGAGACTAATCGTAATTGCTTCGCGAGTACAATTATCGCGGCGAACGAGATGGTATACGGATAAAAATAAAATATGGCCGATCCTTTCGAGAAAGAAGATTGAAAGTTCGATATCAGTCGGAACGATAATTTAATCGAAACAATGCTTCGAATAAAAATACATTGGTATTAAATGAAGGACTTGGAGGCGTACAAAAATATTGTAAAATATCATTTTGTACTTTTTCATACCATGCAAATTTGTACCACAAGTATCCTACTATTTCGTACATCTCACTGTTTACCTACTCGCAATATCCACCCTACCAACCGCTCGCTAATTAGTCCACGCATAGTATAGAAATACGCGCGCTTTCATCCCCACACGCCCAGAAACAGCTAATTACCCAAGGTTAACCTCCTCGATAGTCATGTTTCATCTGACGAACTCGTGTTTCAACGCTCCAAAGATACTGACCAACCAAGACCAACCAAGACATTCGCAGGTTTTCGCATGCAGATCGGTTTGTTAACCTGTCGATTGCTTCGCATCTGGATGACGCGACGCCAGCCCGTCTCTCTTCAACCCCTAGCGAGCCTCGATTTCCCTCCATTACCGCGGATGCAAATTCCGCTCTCTGAGACGCGTGGTATCGAGTTCATCGAGAGCACGTACTCTATATACCCACGTTCGCCACGTCCATTATGGTGAACGTCGCTAGGCGAGCGAAATATACGGTCATATTGTCGATATCTGTAGGTGCACCTCCTATGCAGCCTCTCCGTTGAGTCTTCATAAGTTAGTGACTCTACCTTCTGCATGGTCACTGCGACTTTAACCTCGCCAGTGATAATATTTCGAGCGGTTTGTCTAGTTAAAATACGACTACGGCTTGTTAGATAAATACACGTTATATATATATTTCCTGCTGCGTGATTCATATTTAAATGTCCACTATGGCTATGTGCTTGCATATCTTGATGAAATGGGGGAATGGAAAAGTAAGCGACGATCGCGAACATCTTAAGTAGAACTATATTCTGTATCTTCATTTCTAGACTGTACGTTACTCTTATTTATGCACCGTATATATGTTCCACGCTTTATTTTATTTTCCTATACTGTATGTTCTATTCCTTTATCCTTGCGCTATATAACTCCTATCAAAGTACACATTACTTTTATTTTATATCTACATCCATATTTACATCCGATTTTTCTGCTTGCGCTACAATTTTTTAAAGCTAGCCAATATACCCTATCGAAGTAGATACTCTGCTTCGAAGAATCTACCATTGAACCTTCATTGTTCGCAAAGGAAAATGGAGCCAGAAAACAAGAGCAGGAAATAACGCGAGGAACGAGATACCTGATAAAATACACGGAGCAACGAGCACGTAACAGCTCCCAGTCGTCGGGACAGACACCTGCATCCTATCATAAATAATCGTGCTGAACGAGTACGCGTATATCATAGCCTTAACCGTAATGAGTTCGCGATGAATCTTCCCGAACCTGGGCGTCTCCAACGCGACCGACAAAGCGTGCCAATGGTATAATAACGTCGAATGAAATATACCCGCGGCAGGGCTAAATAAAATCGTCAGCCAACGCGAATATCGAGCATTGGAACGGGCACGACTACTGTCCCAGCGTTATCTAGATCGAGAACTGGATCCTCGATACAATAATTCGCGGGTTACCAATTAAGAAGGCTGCCCTTGGTCCTCCGGACTATCGCGGATCGAAGGTGTATCTGCAGAATGGGCGAGAAGACTCGTGGGAATAATTTTCAGAGCTGACTCTGGAAGCCAAAATAAAAGGAAAGGGAAGAATGACGAAATTGCGTTTGAAGAGTTTGGTTCTCGAGAAAAATTGTTGCCCATGATTGCATCCCCTATATCTATGGTGGCTACTGTTTTGCGACATTCTTCTAGATCCTTGCAATCATATAAGTGTTTGCTATTGAACGGTAGCAAATTTATGAGCCATGGACCAAATTGATCAATAGACAAGCAAATGCTTGAATTGGTATTGTTTTTGTGTGTGCGTCAGCGTTTCTGATACGTGATGCATGGCTCCTATTGTGTCAAGGTTTGGGCCACCATTGACACATATACTCGCGTTACATTGTTTGAAACGCAACTAGACCTCTGATCACAAAGGGCAGGATTCGAGGATACGAGGGTAAATAGAAACGGAGTGGGTAACACAGGTTCAAGAACGGGCCTGATTGCGTCGAATTTATCTGCGTTCAGCGGCAGCTGTGAATGAAAACGGAGTAAACAATGGGTGCAGAGATTGCGGCGTTGGTCGACGCAACTTATTGGACAATAAAGGAATCAGAAGTGAGAAGACTCGAGAAAAAGTGGGGAGAAACTAGATTATGGCAGTGTCTAAGAATCGGACGGTCGAGACGCAGTGTTTTTTATTGTCTGTATTGCATTCACGAGGCGATAAAAATAATGCAACGTGAACTCGATGCTGAAGAGCCTTAGTTATCAATACCACATGATTTACAAGCTGAATGTTTGTTACCCTCGTTTTATTCTGTTGCGTGATACTGTTTTTCATTATTTTATTATCAATTTCTAGCGTCAATCTCCTGTTTTACAAGTTTCTCAACGCCACATCGAATTTATTATTGCAAAAACTCTGCTATAACGAGCTCGTGACAAAAATAATAGATTAGGTACCAGTTGTAGCTATACTCCAACTCTGAAGCAGCAAATCTTCGAATTCCATTAAAAATAGAAAGCAAAAGACAGAATTTGTAGGAATTTCCGGCAGACCAAAGCGAACTTTCGAGTATTAAGTAAATTTACATTAAATTCGATTGAAGTTTAATGTAATCAGGGTTTTAAGCTATCAAACAGTTCATCCAGACAGCGAGACAACGTATCGCGACGAAGAATCGATTCTCGATGGATATTTTCGTCCAGCTGTATCGACTGTACGACACATGGCTGTGCGAACTCTTGACTGACAACTCGGAAATAGCTGATCGAACGACAGCAAGACTTTAACTTCGTCATTGATTCTGGAAAAAACCTCAGCCGTGGATAAACGCACCCCGCCATCGATTCACGCGTGCCACTTTCGTAGAAAAATATGTATTTTGGTAGAATTCGAGCTCTCGTGCAGAATTTAAACTCAAAATTCAATATTCTAGACGTCGCGATATAAATTTGACAAAGAATACATTCTATGCAAAAATATGTTTTTACTGTAAAAGTCTGAAGAACTAAATTCGAAGTGATATTTGTCTCAACATTGAGCAAGGGTTAAGTTCCTCCATTTTGAAGGGATGAAGATGTTACATATAGGAATGGTTAGTTAAAGATAGAGTTTCTGACTAGATCAGTGATAAAAACCGCTATTTAAATGTCAGAAATGAATATATTAGGTGAGAACATACAGTAGAACGATTATGAATAAAAGAGTGGCATTCTTGGAGCAAACAGAACGTAATGCTTCGAACCTAGTCTGAAAAGGCCTTGTTGGCCACTAAGCAGACGGCAATTACGGTCTTGTACACATTGAAATATTTATAACAGAAAAATTATAGACCAACTGACGCGTTAATCGTTCATAAATCATTCAATTACTATCCTCATTACCATTTAAACGCGACTAACAGTGCTCTTTGCATTCTTAATCAGCGCGCCACTTCGAGAAAGCAGTTGTCGTTCGGAATTCACTTCAAGTTCGAAATAAACAAATAAAATAGAGAACATTTGGAAGAAAATAAAATCACACCAATTATATATCTTTCTGTAAATAAAAATTCTTCGACATTCGATTAGACGAACAAAAGTCGTTCTTCTAACCGTTCGTTTCGAGGATGAAAAATCTAACGAGCATACCACGCGGGGAGGAACGAACTCGAGGAATGTGTCAGATGTGAATGAACCTCTCGCGCGTCGGCTATGAATGACGAGTGTTTGGAGTAGCGTAGAAGGGATCGAGTGGCTGTTTAGGGTTGAGCTTAGGTTTCGAGTGAAACCTGCGTCCGAGCGCCTTCGAGGAACTCGCATGGTGCGCTGAACTTAATCCTGGATATCACAAGCTCCAGCTATCAGCGTCTCGCCTCGCACTTACGATTGAATTACAAAACCACGATTCTAAACTATTCCAAAACTATTTTATCTTAACTATACTACCTAATTGTCTTTGAATTATTCTCGACTCAGTCGGTTCCATTCCTCCAACTGAGTCTGTTTTCAAAAAACGAACCTTTGTTTCAGCAATGGAGGACTTAGGGTCCTCCACTTTGAAGGGATGAGAAAGTTACCGTTGTGCAAATCGAACTGAATTCTACGAAGCTAAATGAATTTTTGCAAAAATAAAAATACTCGTATCGAGATCGAAGAAATTTCGAGAACCACGATGTAGTATAATTTTATTTTTGCGGAATCCATCGCACGCACGACGAACGTTTAAAGTAAACGCGATTCGGTCGTTCTCTTTTTCCCTCGCACGCAACGAGAGTTTTCTCTCGAAAGCATCTCGCACAACAAGCGAGGAGACATCGTTCCGCGGGTAAATTAGAGGCGAGCTGATAGGTCATTCAAGGCCTCGGCATGCCGCTAAGGAGAATAGCGTATTTTTCTAGGCTATTGATTGCGTCTACCGAATATAGGGTAATATTCAATCTACTTAATGGCACGGTTGCCTGCGTGCACCGTCCTCGATTTCATCTCACCGACTCTCGGTCGCTGGAATACCGGGCCTCGACGCCGCTTTTTTCGCTCCACTTTTGCGCTTAGGCGAAATACACCTGTCCCCCGTCCGACACAGCTCCGCAGGCCACACTTTTTTTCCCCCTCCCTCCTTCAACGGGGAAAAACGCGTTTTCCTGCGCCACGATTCTTATTACCGGTGTTGTTATTCTAATTACTCAGACGAGTGTTTCTTGCGACGACTACGGCGGAACGGGGCCTCCGTTTTGCTGCCTTTGTCGCCGATCGATGGAATTTCGAAAGTTCCCTCGGAGGTTTCTGCAGTTTTGTTGTGTTATGATCTCATGTTAATAATTAGAGAGTTCGAGCGATCTTTTTGTTATTTCATGTGGAGGGAAATTTCTTTTTTACGGTGTTTCCTCCGAGAAGATAGCGGAGGGATAAGACAAGTTGAATTTCAACGAGTTCAAACTAAAGTTTAGACTAAGTTTCACTGAGACGAGGTAAAAAGTAAAATCTAGTTCAAAGTTTAACGCGTATGTTAATTTTTATATCCCAAGATTGTGGCCAGGAAGAAATATTTGAAACGTTCGAAGACTAACGAGTGTGTTTTAGAAATTTTTGCCGAAAGAGAAATTGAGATTAATGTTAATTAAAGTAATTGGCGAAACTTTCTGCCTCGGACGAGCTGGACGAGCCGCGATCTCGCGTGCGGAATTGTCTAGAAAATGAAACGAAGGAAAAGGAAGTTTGTCGCGATCGCGGATTGTTTTCTAAATTTTCTGCAGTCGCGTTCGCAAACGTTGCTCCCAGCAATGTTCTAGCGTTGCATACGCGAGTATCGCGGTATGCTGCACCTGAAACTTGTTTATCAAGATATCCAGACTCGAATACCGCCGACTTTTTCCTACGAATAACATATTCAAAAGGTCTCGGTATATTTGTTAGCGGTAAATGATTTAGCGGGCTCGAGATAACACATAAAATCAATAACACGAAGTCGGTGAAGAATTTTCAAAACAACACGAAAGTGAAACGCGAGGATTAAATCGCGCAAAGTTTATCGAGGAGACTCACCGTCAACATCACGGCGTCGATATCTTTGTGCAAAATATTCATCTGCGCAATTTTATACTCGTTCCACAAACCTGTTCTTACAAACTTGCAATGGAATATAAAAAATAATTCAATCTCGCGAGTGTAATTGCTGAAATTATAGTCTTGTTCCAATCCTTCGTCCTTCGTTTCTCGAGCTAGAAGATTTCTCTAAGGATCTTCATCGAGTCTCAAATAATTTCAAAGATTGCGCAGAAATTCATGTCTCTGCGACAGGAAATTTTGAAAGCTTAAAAATTTCCCTAAAAAACTCGGTGAAGTCTTAACTTCAAAATCTTCGCCGTAGAAAATTGTTGAATCTTACAAATTTTCTTAACAAGTTCCGTAAAGTTTCCACTTCAAAGTCTGCGCAGAAAGTCAAATCTTCGCGGTGGAAACTTTCGGAATCTTAAGAATTTCCCTAAAAATCTTCGCGAAGTCTCAAATGATTCCAAAAAAACAGCATAGAAACCAACCTTCGCCGCATAGAAAGCATGCAACATTGGGATCGTTAGAAATCGGAAAAGAACGCCGATTCGCGTGTTTCAAAGATCGCGCGAAATGCAACGCTCGACTTTATGCAAACGAGCCGGGTGGAAGGATCGCGAAAGGTGGCCGAACGCTTCGGGGAAGGCGAAAAAAGAAAGGAGACCGTGTTTTGAATGCGACGGTCGCGAGAAGTAACGCTGAGAGAGATCCAGTTATCGAGAGACTTTTATGGAGAGGTCGCGGCTGCTACGGAGCGAAACGACGCGCGCCTCTTTTCCAACTACGTGGATTCCTTGTCCACGCTCTGCGCACCTTGCCAGTGACTCAACCATTTTTCTTTTTTCTAGACTTTTTCGTTTCTTTCTCGCTTTCGTTTCGTCATCGAGCTGACCTTTCGAACCCATTATCCACACTTGTACAGAGACGTATATTCAAATACCTCAACAACAACCTCTTGCTTAGCTCCATTTTCAAATTTTTCAACAGAATCGTGTAACACGCATAACAACATAGCCTGCTTAATTGCATTTGTGTTGTACGAAAAGTATATATCACTGAATTTAATAATCAGTATCATCATCATAATTCTAATTGCACTACTCAGAAAACTCCGAGGGAGATCCTGCTTCAACCCTACACCGACTTCTTCAGATCAATTTAAATTCTCCCCAATTCAACGCAATTTAATTATACGGCTAATTTGACGATAAATGCAGAACATTAGAGTTATTTTCTGCAGTAGGTCACGTTATTCCTTCGAAAACAACCCGGCAAGTGCGACCCAGCAAGGGTTTAAGAAAAGCCCCAGTTTTCGAGCCACGTTGGACGCCCCGTTTCCACCGATAAAATCGTGGTTGAAGGACGGGATCGAAGCTCGATCGGTGGTGGTTCTCGCGGCGTCGAAACGGGCCGTGAAATCGACCGCGGTCTCCGACGATCGATCTCTCGACGGCTCTGACTAATTCCGTCGAATGAATCATTCCATCCACTCTCGAAAGAACACGGCCAAAGTGCATTGCACCGGACCGAATTGAACTTGAATCCCCAACGCAGCTCGCGGTTGCTCGTGAGATAACGCGCGTTTCTTTAAATAGTTTCACGGTAGTTGCGTAAGCAGTCGAGAAATTGTCAAATTTTGTGGGTATCTAGCGAAGATGCGACGAGTTTTATCGAGTGAATCGGTTATACTTTCGTGGGGAAAGATCGATGAGAGCTCTGATACTCTTGCGTTATAAAAGTCGGTGGAAATAATTGAAGATTTAGAAACGGATACTCCTTCTCTCGTCAGATTCTATAATTAAGTAAAATGAATCGAATGGCAGCAGTAACAACCATTTCTTTTCAGATCCACACTGTTTTTGCTATTCTTATAGCAGTTTATTATAGCAGAGATGTTTGAGAGTTTCGAATCTTATTTTTCTACAGAAATAGGAGAGAAGATCGATGAACTTCTATAGGAATATGTTCAACTCCTCGTAAAAAATTGGAGAAACGGGCCTTCAGGAAAACATAATCCTCGTAAACGAACACGCGTAAATCAGCCCAATTACGAGCAAGAGCGACCGTGCGCCAGTTTCCAATGATCGATCCCATTCGTCTAGCGAAACTCACGGGAGAAAATGAAGTTCCGAGTCGATGGATGTTCAGAAAAGCCAGAGCGCAGGACTCGCTGGCGTCCGCGAGAAGATTTCTAACTAGGTGACTCGCTTGTTTGCTAGGAAAGCCATATACGCGATGTTACAATTTAATTCTCAGAATAGTCGCGTTCTCTAGAATCTACATAGTGATTGTACATTGTAATCACACCTCGATAAAACATATATACACTCCAATAAACAGATTCGTGGGTAGTTGTTCATTCTTTTGGGGAAATCATGAGGAAGACATGACTTCCAAGTCCCCCATTACCATAACTAATTTTGATAAAATCACTCTACACGTTTTCAGCATTACAAACAGTTGATTACTGCTATTTCTATTTCATAATACATACGCTTGTATGCAATATAAAGTTTTCTGCAGCCAAGGAGTCAACTTATGGGGGTGTACATGTATATACAGGTCTAACCTAGAAATCAGGAGCCGATTGAAAGAAAAATCGGCGGTTTCACCTCCGGAGAAAAATCGAGTCTTCCGACTGGAGATGAAACCGTTCCAGTTTCCCATGCGTGACCCACTCTCCATGGGAAGGGAGCGTGATACGCGTGTGCACGATAAGGAGAACGCGAGCGACCACGGGCGTGGACCGGTCGTGAAGGAAGAAAAGCCGGGTGATCTCTCGCCGCACTCTCCCCAGAGGTAGTTTTCTAGCCGCGGATACAAAACCGTGGACTTTCGACCCTTTTTTCCCTTTTTTCCACCAGCCACAACATGGTTTCGATGGTCTCACGTGGAGTCTTGGTTTTTACCGCGAGATCGCCCCGAGAGAAATTTTAACGAGGCAGAAAAAGCTGTGCGTGGATTTCATCCAGATGGAGCGGAAACTTTTTCACCTTTTTTTTTTTAGAACATTGATGGGAAAATTTTATCTGATAATTTCATTGAAATTGATACAGTAAAGTTCGATTTTTTGTTAAAAAATGTGTGAAAAGTGTGAATATTTGACTGAAAAACTATCAAAACCAACATAAGTTTAAGCTTCCTTTTATCTTGCGATACTGCACATACACATTGATTCCGTGTCTTTAAAATCCAGACTCTTTATCTATCCACGTAAAGTCGTATTGTCGTGTAAACGAGCAAAATTCAATGTCATCGATCATCAAAATGTAACACGAACGCAAATGCGACGAAACAGAAGAATTAATTCAATTACCTCCCTCTTAAAAAAAAAAAAAAAAAACAAGTTAATCACAAAATGCTAGCAGCTTCAAGGCGACGCGTTCTACGTAAGTTTGGATATTGATTGGCTGGTAGCAGCGGCGATAATACGCGACAGATAAAACGAGAGTTATCTGTCGCGTCGTTTATATACAGAAACAAAGCTTGATTTACGAACGTCTTCCTCGAAAAATCAGAGAGAAAATAAGAACCGTGCGCATCCCCCGAGTGATAACGTCGAGCTTTTTCTCTCTCTTTTCCTCCCTACTCTTTATTTACAGTTCGCCAAGACCCGGTCTCTTGTATCAGCGACAGTTCGTAGCATCGTCGTCGTGTCGTGGCGTTGACATCGATAAAAAATTGGTCCCCGCTAATCTGGTCTCTCTCTCACCATATTTTTGAACCGTGATTACGCTCGAACAACTCGAGACGACGTTCCAACATCTCTCTTTTCCCTTTCCTTTGCTTCCTTTTCCCTTTCCCTCTCTCCCTCTTTTACGATTCTGCGTTTCGCGTTCGAGAAACGTCGACCGAAGCAGATCGACGCTTTCCACGCGGAGAAGAAAAGTACGAATCTTGTCATTTCGAAAGGAAGCGGAGGAAAGGTAATCGATACGTTGAAACGCTTTCGAAACGCGGTTCCTGAAAGGAAGAGAGCCCACTGGTCGTCGGTGGCCATCGAAATGCGGTTTATCATTTCTGCGAAACGCCGGTGCAACGTATCCGGCTTGCGGATTCCACTTTCTTTTCTTTCGAAAACTCTAAATGCAACTGCGCGGACCGACCGAGCTTCGTAATTGGGGGGTTCGTTTCCAAAACCTGATCAAAGTCCCCGATTTCACTCGGTGGAAAACCGGAAGCGATCGATCGGAGTAAGCGTCTAACTCGATGACCAAAATGTGAAATCGTAAAAAGCGGGAAAATGTAAAAAGATTGTCAAGTAATTGAATCTTGCGAGACTCGACGCGCGAAAGAGGTTACCTACATATTCGTCTCTATCTGGCGATAGTACGTGGAGTGTTTCTTACGCAATTTAAATAGTTTGAAGAAACGAATCAGATAATGATCGTCTCCCATATGATTCGTCCGTTGAGACACCATTTAAATTACGTAAGAAATATTCCTCGTGTTATCACGGATAAAGAAGGTATTTGGGTGACCTATTTTACACGATACGCCCTGTGTATTGGTGAAGGAAATCCAATGAATTTATATAAATAGAAGATATATACACTTAGTATCCTTCTAAAAAAGAATTAGCTACTTATTAGCTATTCTTTAGCAAAAAATCCAGTATAAACATACGTCGAGTACTCGTGCACTCGACTAATCTTCTTCGACACCCGTATTCATCAGTGTCGACCTCTGACGATTTTTGATCGTCCATGTTCAATTGCAAGCTAACAAATTTTCAAACTCCAACGCAAAAGTCATACTACATTTTCAACTTATATAATAGATTTTTCCTGCGGAACAACCCCTTGCCCATTTGCGCTACCCCTTTTGAGACGCCCCACACAATGGAGTCGCCCAAAGCTACGGAATCACTTAGAATACTAAAACTCTCCACCAGAAAATTATGTGATTCCCATGGAAATCTCCATGAAACATTGCAGTCACCGTCTGGAACCACTGAAAGCTACAGAATCACTAAGACTTTCAAAATCCCCACGCGAAACCATCGTATCCCTGAAATCTACAGAATCCCCGACGCAAAGCTTCGTAATCCCTATGCGAACCAACAAAACCACTCCGAAATAGTGGCGAAAATCCCTCGAGTGCAACCATATCGTTGAACACCTCGAAAATTTCCCTGAAAAAATCCCTCGAACGATACCCGATGATCGCCTGGCGATACGAGTCACGTTCAAAGGAGAAGACGTGCGCGTAAAGCGTATCTCAGGAACTGTTTGATGCATTACGCGGTATTAAGGAGAGATTGTTGATCGAACGACGAACAATAAACGGGGTGACGGAACAAAAGGCGCGATCAAACAAACACGTGACGCTCTCGTCAAATCAGCCGCGACAAACAACCGCGCGGTTATAAATAAATTTTTGTCGAACACAGAGGGAGACAAAGAGCAGAGAGGTGAAGCTCTTTTCTTTTCCTTTCTTTTTCTTCTGCTTCTCGATAGAGGAACGTATAAAGCCGGAGGGAAATTTATGGCGGTGCAACGGTCGGAGGCATCGATCGACTCGCGGGCCTGAATGAAGTCGACCGATCGGGACGGCGCGGAATCATCGACGGTCCGATGACACGGCGGAAGGTCGCGAGACGAGACGTGGTTTTTGCCAGAGCCCGACAATTTTTATTGCACGCCACCGCCGTGATTCGTCGACGTGTATATTAGTCGATGATATATTTTTTTACGACACGGATAGATAAGGGTCGAGCGACGTTGGCTCGGGATTCTTTCGAAAGGGATCATCGACTGTGTCTGTCGTGATAAGGAATTTAGCGGGCGCTTGCTCGCTCGCTTGCTTGCTCGTTCGTCCGCTGTTTGCTAATTGCCTCTTCTTCTTTTCTTCTGTCTCTTCGTTTATAAAATGTTCTATTGTTCGCACCTGCTTTCTTTTTAAATCTACGTAGAATTTTAAACATGAACGTAGGTATCTAATTTTACTACTGATTTCTTCGTATTTTTGGAGTGTCTTGAAGAAAGCTGAAGATCTTCGTTTGGTGTGAAAACTACTTAGAGGAACTAATGGATCAAGCGCTGTATTAAAAAAGCTCAGATACGGTGCAGTTTACATCGTCGGTGTTCGCGTTTAAATTTAGAATTCAGCAAACATAATAATGACTTTTCCTTTCGCGATATCTGCGTGAAATGTGACGTATCCCCTTATCTGAACCTTTGGTTGCTTTCGTACAACATTTTCGAGCAATTAATATTGACGATCGCCGAGAAACACCGTGTATTTTGCTTGTTATTGTTTGACGACTAATCAAACTTTGAACTTCCATTATAAATTTCGTGGATTACGCGCCTAATTCTTGTTGGAATTTTTTTACAATACTGTATACTATTCTGTTTGCTTCAAAAGAAAGCAACATAACGAAAACATGTTAACAAATCAAGAATCTGTTTTGCAAAATTTTATATAAAAGTAGTTCAATTAATATACTTTTGAATCGACATAATTTTACTAATGACGACAGTTTTTAATAAAATATGGTATCCACTTGAAAAGTCGTTTTTTGTCAACAAGCGATTTTTATGACAAAAACGGAAAGAAGGTTGCACGTGATCGATAATATTGTGGTTATATAGCAAATATTGATAATATTATTGATCGTGTACGATCGATAATGAAGGGTTAAGGTTAAAGTATCATGACGTATTGATTAACAATATTACTGGTAAATCGAATTAATCAATATCATTGATGGATGATTGTCACCTGTTCTATCATTTATAATATTGTGCTATGCATACTTTGAATATTATCGTTCTACACAAACTCATAAAAATAACAATTTCCTTCCATCTTTTTAATCCTGCCACTCAAACTTTCATAAAATAATCACAAAATATGTCTCTGGTAAATCTACAAGATGAGTGACAGGATGAAAGAAATAGGGCAAATGTAAATTTAAATTTACAGAAAAAAGCTGAACTTCCTTTTACATATAAACATATTAATATGAATATTTTCAATGGAAAGTTTAAAACAGATAAAAAAAATCAGCACAATTACTCAGCAAAAAATAATCAATAAAGAAGAAAATACCAAAAATAAATAACAAAGACCGCTTGCAACGCAAATAAGAAAATCAAATGCGTCTACTGTTATTCTCGCTCGAAAGGCACTGCATATATTTCCTCTTTTTCAAAAAAAAAGAAGAAAAAAAAGAAAAAGTCGGGAGATGTAAGCAGAGACCATTGGAAACGAGCGATACTCACCTGGGAGCATTGATGATCGGTCGGCCCATTGCCCGTTGCTGGCGCTTCTCGTTGCTGGGAAGGCGCAGGTAATCTTGGTCGCCAAAGAGGAACAGATCCTTTGAAATAATCATGTCCACCGTGTGGTTCCCGGTTATAGCTGCCCGCCTCTCTCTCTTATCTTTCTCTCACTGCCGAACCACGGGCTGAACAACGCACCACGACGACAACAACCGCGACGTGAAACGCGACGGAATATCGTCACCCAAGTCCCGCCACCTGAACGCGACCGACGCGATCTCGAACGATCCTTCACCACCGCGACTTACTTGCTGCAGCTGCTGTTTGTCGTCAGCAAACGAACATTTTCGCCAGCTATCCCCGCGACACCGTGACGATTCTATCTTCGGACACCTGGTCGCGAGCATTAAGTCCGGTAACGATGGGAAATCGATCGATTCGACGCTGGCTCGGTGCTCGGAGCACGATCTTATGGTTACGGACCGCAGAAAAGTTTCTTTGTCTCGGTGATAACTCAGAAACTTGAAAACAAGAAGCGCGGTTCTTTGTAAGAGTTCGATCTGTCTTTGGTAGAATCGTTCGGTTTAGATTCTATAAGAGACGATTAACGATCAAAGTTCGCCGAGTTTCCAGTGAAAACGTTGCTTCCGGTGGATCGTGGGTGTATACTCGCACGAAGACGGAGAACTTGTCGGAAGAGCCCTGTGGGGATCAATGGTGCACGTCTGGAAAAGAAAAAGGGGAGAGCTGTAGTGGTGGACCCTCTACTGATGAGGATACTATACGAGGTGATGTTAATTTTTGAATTACAAGTAACGATAAGCGTATAGAAACATCGTGTAAAGATATATATTGTAGATTTCTAAAGTCTTTGGAGTATTATAATAAAGCAGGATATAAGGGTTTGTATTGTACTTTAGAAAATGATATGAATTTCAGAGAGCACATTCCATGAAACGAGCAAACATGAACAGTTCTCTTTTTGGGCATAACTAATGAGCTTGCCAAATTACTTCTGAGATAACTGTAGTTATTCAAGATAGAAATTGTACATTCTAAATACCTATTCTAAATTTAAATTGAAATTTTCCATCGCATATATTTACAAATATACATTCCCCTAGTACAAAAGTAAAATTCCACTGGAAATAAAACAAAATTAACGGAGTAGAATTGAAAATAGCAAAACTACCAAAGAATGTCAAGTTCCTCTATTTTCAAGCGCGCTGTCTATTCACGATGTAGCTTGTTCTCGCTGTAGGGACAATTTTAATACGACCCGCAGGCCGTAAGTTTAGAATTACGAGCGGTCCGTTCCGACGACGCGTATATCGTCGACTTGATGATACAACTGACCAAGTTCACTTGTATTTTCTAAACCAAGATTGCAATCTTCGCCAAACGCATTTTCTTTCCATGGGAAACTCGTTCCAACCCAGCTCACGCACACACGCAACCTATATTATAAAAAATAATATGAAATGTAAATCATAAAATCATATCCGTATAAAATACAAGTATTTATATATATTTAAAATAGATATATTTGATATTTCAAGCATCCTTTTGTGTATAAGTAAGTAAACAAAAATCCATATACGTGTTTGTACTTTATCGTGTACTAAACTTGAAATTTTCATTCATTGAAAACTAAGAAACATAAACTCGGTTAGTCTTATCGATAATCTAACGGATATCTGATATTCGTTCGCACGAATGCCTGGAATACGCTGCACTCGCTAGAAAAGAGCTCGCGTTCACGCGTTCATTCATGTTCGTCTATTAGCAACACCGAAGGTAATCGCGTCCGCCGAGTAATCCGTTACCAGTGGCGAGGTCGCTGTAAAAACGGGACACAACGAGCTTTTCGCGCGAAAATAACGGCTTTCGGGCCGAACGCGAGTTACAACAATAACGAGAGCTTAAAAAAACTCGATATTATTTTCAGCCCGGCCTACCGCACGTTTGTTACAGTTTTTCCTCTTGTTCGCTTCAAACCGGCTTTTGCCTGTCCCGAAAACCGCGTAACCGGTATGTTTCTTTCTTTTTCCGGATTTTTCGCAGGTTTCAACCTTTTAATTGCAGTGTCATTCGTATTTTTCGTAAACGGTGTTACCATTACCGTGTACAGGGAGCAATTAAAAAAGAAACTTTTCAATAAACCTACATACCGTATTGTGATCCAATTAAACGCCTGCAGCGCCACCCCTTTTGATCCTGAGTCTTGTCGCGGGGCCATTTTTCTGATTTATACAACACACGAAAAGGAAACGCGTATGTACGCGTTATTGTTCCAAAAAACGTGATTCACGTTGCACCGTGAAGTTAAAACGCGAGAACCGTACGTCGGAACGGCCTATTGTAGCCCGGAGATATTCCAAACAAGCCCCGCGGAACGTAAATAAAAAGTGCTGGCAACATTTCTCGCCGCGCGACGTTTACAGCTTCCGAAGCCCGACGACAAAGAAGCATTTAAAAAATCCGCTTCGATTTCGCGAAACAGAGAGCACATATGTGCCGCGTGCACATATGTACGTCACGTATATGTATATAGGTCACCTATTTTTGCCCGACAACGCGTACACAGGACCCGCTCGCAGCTACGTATGTTCGCGTCGATCGACTTCCGAATTCTTCGCATAATTCGAATCGCCGCCATTACGGCTGCGGATCGCGGGGTATTCACCGACAAGATTTGTCACTCGTTCGAATCGTCGCGAAATCCGCGGACAATCGTGAAAGCAAAGACGAATATTGCGTCGCGTCTCGAGCTGACGAAGTAAATCGAGCGGGACACACGCGCGCGCCGCGTGCACCACAGAACTCGTCCCATATTTACATCGCGCCAATTTTCACCCGCCAACTGTTAAACATTAGTTACGGATGAGCGGCGTCGTATACGAGAGACGCATCGTGTACATGCATATCGCGAATACATCCTCTTCGCTGCTTTTACCGGGGATGAATTTGATAGGCGTTCCTAATTAGTCGGGACGACACGTACATGCACTCCTAAGACAGGATCGCAACCACTCCGTCGTTTTAAACTCACGGTCAAACCACTCCGGATCGTCGATTGATGTTTCCATTTCCGTTCGACGGATTCGCCAAGCGTGTCAACCTTCAAACGTGAAATTAGCTACGACGTAACTAGGAATCACGTGACTGATGCGCCGTCCTGTTTGCGCGGCTACCAAATCATCCGATCGAAAGATGGACAACGTTGAGAAAGGTTATGGCGCAGTGTAAGCAGAAGGCGGGCCAAAAATATTGATATAAATAAAAAAATGTTCACAGATCTAACCGACCGTTTCTCTTTTTTATCGCTTTCGTATGGCGTAAATGTTTTCTTTACCTATACTCACCAGCATTATATACGAATTTTTTATGTCGAACGTGTGTCTCGTACGTTGGCAACGCTTTTGACGTGCGAACAAGCTTGACGTCGTTTCGAACGGAGGCGAAAAGGAAACGGACAACCGATGGAACGTTATTGTCGGAATTTTTAATAACGCTAAAGATATATTTAGTGACGCTCGCTATCAATGAGAATATACACGACGTGATTAAGAACAATTATCCTATCGCGAGTAGTACGTTCCATGTCACGAGTGCAACGATCTCAGACTGCTAAATGGCGAGATCAATGAACACGATCGATCGATAGCTATGATCGAGATTTCGATTTCGAGTCTCGATGATTGTCATCCATGCGACGATTAAACGATTTTCATGTAGAAATTGACAACGATACTTCAATAAAAACCGCTTAAAAAACAATTTTGCGACAAAATATTATTTTTTCGAATCGTTTAGCAACGCTATATATCGTATAATTACATTTATTTTCTTTGAGCAATGTAAATAAATAAATTTAATAATAAAAACTTTTTTCATTTTCTTGCAGCAACGTTAAAGGCGCATTCATACCATACACCATGAATAAACTAATCACGATGTAATTAAGTTTACGAGAGGAACGGTAGAAAGAGATAGAATGTGCGCGCGTACGGGGGCGAGATAAGAATAGGCGAATAACAGCGCGCAGGGAAAAACTAATTTGGCACAGACAAAGGAAACATAAACAATGCAAACACGGCTGTTTGATAAGGCAACCAGCAGTATGCGACTTAATTTTTCCATCCCCACGCCCGGCTAATTACGACGGAATCGGACGCGTGAGCGGTGTAAAAACACGTACTTATCCTGATTTACTTGATTAGAATACACAAGTCAACCGGTTGGATTTGTTCCAAAGCGAAGTTGTTCCTTTCAACGCTACAACCGTCTGGCCTAATCGGTGTTTTCGAGCATCAGAAATCAAATGCACACCTACTTAATTAAATAACCGCCAACGAAAATACGCGTCACCGTCCTGTTGATTAATGTCATCTCTCCTCTGCTGCAAGTGCACTGTCGATGAAAATAACTGTTAAACACGCGCGAGCAATGATTTTTTTACAATAAAAAGGAAAAGAGTTCGTACTCTATATTTAGGTGACCTATGCTCCAGTTTTTTCCCACCGGATTATTCTTAACTCGAGTAGTCCGTCTGAATTTTCTAGATACGAAATATAGTTATAGAAAGAACAAACAGAAAGATAAGGTGTTGTCGACTCGTAGCAAAGTCTACTATTCGTTGATTAGATAGAGAATTAGAAAGGTTCGTGAATTTAACGAAGAAAGCGGCGAAACGAAACTACGGTATCGAACGTTAATAAACTTTAACCATTACGTGCTTTTTTTTTCTTTTTTTTTAGTATAAAATGTTTGACGATATTAATCTTCCACGTTGAAAAAGGTTAATGAGATTTTTTATGAATTGCTGCCAATATATTAACAAGAGACATTTTTTGAATGAAGAAGACTGGTTACGCTGCAACAACCACCCAATTAAGTGTTATTACGAAAAACCGATATTTATGGTACCTACGGTAGGTAAGGTCAGCGTATTGGTGATAAGGTCATTGCAAGAATGTCGTACGCGTCCTTCGCTTGTTCGTCCTCGAACGTAAAAGAATTAATTTTTAATGCGAAAATATCTGGCTTCGTTTAATCTCGCGTAAAATCCTTCGCTGCGCAACAAAATTTTTCGTACATACCTTTCAACGTTTGTTTACATTCTTGACTCGACTCCGAAATGTCACAATGGAATTTTCTTGGAAGGGTTATGTCGCAACCGGTACGACTATCGGATCAACTAAGTGTATACAAGGTTTTACTAGAAAAGAAAATACGTAGAAATGATGAACGTGAATATTGAAGAGCGATATATGCGAACAAATTTATTCATATTCGCCTATTACGATCGAGACATTTTCCTACAATAAGGGCATCAGCGTACGATCAACCTTTGAACGAGAAAACACCGGTCGCAGTGAATGACCCTACGCCCTTGATACTCTCGAAACACGTTCACTGCGTTTCAAAGTCGCATTTAAAACGAGTATTTACGCGACGAGATGAGGAAAACGAAAATTATCGAACGCTACGCAAAAAGAAAACGAAGAATAAGGTCGATTCGATGCCGCTACCAAAACGCGTCACAACATTTCGCGAACGAGAATTCTTAAAGTAGCACGTTACGGGTCGCGATAACTGTCCGCGTTCGCGAGAATCTCGATTGCCGTGAATCAAGGATATTCGAGAACTCGAAATGCCATCTCGACGAGATTTGAACGTTTCCATCGAGATTCGAACATCAGCGGGAGGTTACTCCTCCGATTTTATGGGTTAATAAAACGAAAAAAGAAAAGGGAGGAATAAAAAAAGCGTAGTTTTAGAAGACAGCGTTATAAAGTTGAAAACTACTCACGTAAAAAGCACGAAAGGTTCCAGTGTTCCTCGTTGTTATCGTAGCTCTGATCAAGATGCGTCCTCGATCGCGCAGGGGAACCCGAAGAGAACTTCAGTAGGTCTCGAGTTCGATGTTGGCCGTAGCCGGTATCTTCGGCCTCGTCGTCCTCGGCGTCGTCCTCCTCGTAGCTCCTGTCACACATGCACTGTGCATCGGCCACGAACATGCGGCCATTGCGCGGCAACGCAGTCAATGAACCCGCATTGCTTTTCACCCGGAGTCTTTTGCCTTTTTTCTCTTTTTTTCCCTCCTTAAAGCCCTGCACGCGCGCACTATTGCCGGCCTGTATCCGCGGATCTTCGGCCGCACACTCACGACATATATTCCGGTGGCGGTTTTGCACGAGGAACACCCGACCCTCCCGGTGTCACTGACTCTCTTGCCTCTTCCTGCACCGTGTCGTCGTTAACTCTCTTTCTCTCTCTCTCCCTCCCTCTCTTTCTCTCTCCTTTTTGTATGTCTGTGTGTATGTGTATGTGTGATACGCGGGTGCGCACGCGCGTGTTTCACGTCTCTCCTCACTTTCGCACGTATATATACATACGTATGTATACGTCGCGACGAAAATCTCTCTCTGTCCCTCTTTTATTTTTCTCGTTCTCTCTCTTCCTACCTTCGTATGTTCGTTCAGTGACCCGCTGTCTCTCTCTTTTTCTCTCTCTAACACCGATGCAATGCGCGACTTTACGCCAGTTTTTCCTATTCTTTTTTTATAGATATATATTATACATATATACGTATATATATATATATATGGCTATCCACGACTCGCGAGGAAAGAAAAGCGAAATACAAGTAAACAAAGAGTTATGCGTATAGATACAGAGTAAGGGGGTCGCGTTGGTGTTGTATTTACGCGCACTCGTATCGGACTGACTCGTTACCGGAGTCTCGTGTCCCCCCAGAAGTTCGACCACAGCTTCGCGACGCGACACTCGCGGCGGTCGGATGCAGACTGAATCGGACGCTACGCGCCTCGCTCGTGTATGTTGCCAGAACGTCCCTCCCCTATCCACCCTCCCTCTTTCACACTCGTTCTCTTTCTCTTCCCCCTATTTACTTCGCTCCGCGGTGGCTATCAGCTCATGCCAGACTCCGGGCTCATTTTAACTGGCGACGCGCGAATTCACGATCAGAATGAAGGGTAGGGATACATTCGTGAAATTCAGGATTTTTCGTCACCGAAGCTTTCCGCTTTTGTTCGACGTAGAATGGTCGGCGGCCACTGATAAAAACTTGAACGACACGATGTATTGACGTTTAAATGGTCAACGAAGTTTCTGGACTACCGTATAGCCATCCTTTTCCGTTCCATTGTTTTTCTTTCGGTACCTTTCGAATTTGGAATAAATAGAAAAATATCTAGAAATAATGTTTGATAAATTCAGATACGATAAATTTGTTTAGATAAAAAAAATGCATAATATGTTTGAAGTACTGATTATAGCATTTTCACTGCTGATCATTAACCTCTGGAAATCTATGATTTATGTATTAAATCCAGTGCTCAATTATGTCATGGAACGAATAATATTCTATAATTCATTAGACCATACTTTTCGTATTCAAGGCCACTAGTGGTCCTAAATAATAAATAAAATAAATTAGAAAATTCAATTCAGGCGGTCGATGTTTTCCGGTTTTCTCTTCAAAATTTTATTTCCTAAATATATTACAAACTTTATTTATATATCTATTGCATAATTGGAATAAAATTGTAATTGAATAATTATTTCATTTAATTACCTTAGAGGTTTATTTAATCTAGATAATTGAAAAGGGCGTCAGAAGCCCACATTGCTCGAGCTATTTCAACATACACACTAAAGCAGTAATCGAAGTAATTACATGAATTATCAAAAATGTATCGAATCATACTCAATCATCGTCAAATATGTCCTCATCAAATTTCTGAATATTAGAATCAGAAAATCCCATTTCCTCATCTTTTTGGCAAACTAGCTCTATAATTGCACTACAATCAACAACCAACATTAGTGTTGTGTGTAAATAGATATGAAAAGTAAACAAATAGTATTCTGCCATAAAACTTACTTTAATAGATCACCTTCAAAGCCATTCCAGGATACTGTTCCTGGATGTGTTATTTTATATTCTAACATATTATTAAGTTGTTCTTGTAATTTCTGTAATTCAAAGATACATCAATTCCTACCTGGCCTTTAATATAAATATTTTTATTTATTTTTATTTTTGTACCTGAATAAGTTGTGCGCTTCGTAAATCGCACATGAAGTTTTGAGAACTTGCTAAGCTAATAAAACAATTTCCTTTCTCCTTTCCTAGAAAAATGTAAAATATCAATACGACTGCATGTTAACTGAATATAAATTAAATAAAAGATAAAGATCTTTCACGTACTTATAGACATATTTGGAGCAGCAAATAATAAAATTGGTGCAGTAACGCACGTAGTATCGTGTAGAAATATTGCTGTTGATCGTTGCTTTGTAAAATATGTAATAAATGGACTGGGAAACTTTTGCATTTTATAATTCACACTCGACGGATGTACAGCAACAGAGCCGTCTTCCGGAGTCCATGCAATTGTTCCGTTCTTCGTTACTCTCCTAAAAAGCACAAAATGAAAAGAATTTATCACGCGCTACTATTTACTTTATTCATTGTTGTCATACGTGTTGCACGTACCTTATGACGGCAACATTGGGATAAAGTCCAGCACACACAATCGCTTTTATCAGTGTTATGTTCGTAGAATTCTTATTAGCGTTACTGTCGCTAGGATTTTCTGTTTCCATAAATTTCATTTGACACAAATGCTGAGCAAATTGTGTTTTCATTTCAGAAAGAAGCTTAAGCGTATTAAAAGAAAGAAAGTACTGTCTGCAAAAATGGCTTGCATGTCCCCTTCTGTACGAACTCTCAAATCTCCTTAAAGCTTCGGATAATGCAATATGATCGCTAAACTGATCCATATTAAGTTCAAGTTTCTTTTCTCTTGCTTGATCCTCTTGTCCCAAAGGACAGTAGAATGCATCCTTAAAACTGAGACTAGCTGCAATTGCAAAGACTGGTTCTACACATGAAAACAATGCTGCCCATATAAGCATTTTTCCTAATAGAAATAAAAAGTAATGGTTATTATAAATTATGCTGAATTATATGCAACAAATAAGAATGTTACCTGTTCGTGGGTCCAATGGCAATTGTGCCAAATGATATCCCAAAGGAGTCAAGTGTTCCTCATTGTCTAATGCGTTAAGAGTCCCAAGTAAATTTAAAGATAAGTCTATAGCCTTCAAATCTGGAGGATCCATAACACTAGCCAAAAATGCTCTAGCTTTACCCAACTGTAAAATTTTTATTTGTAAAATAACTTCTTCCAAACGTGTCCTTAACATTTCTGGCAATGGATATTGATCTAACACCATTTCTCTAGCTTTTGAGTACAAATGATAACACACACCCGGTTTTACTCTAAAAAAGATACAATGCACGATTATTAAATGATAGATAAATCAAGTATTATACATTTTTACCTGCCTGCTCTGCCTCTTCGTTGCTTGGCATTAGCTACCGACACCCATTCAGGTTCTAATGTTTGAATATTTTTTTGAACGTCAAATTTACCAAACTTAGTTTTCCCACAATCAATAACATACACTACATCTTCAATAGTGATAGAAGTTTCAGCTATAGAAGTTGCGATTATTATTTTTCGAATTCCATGGGGTGGTTCCGAAAATATGAGCTTTTGGTCAACAGTTGGCATACGAGAATGAAGAGGATAAATAATGTATTGACCTGCACATAAAATAATTTAATTTAAGTTGCGAAATTATCAAAATAAAAAGTGGAAGAGTATGCAATTTAGTCATATATATATTTACTTTGTGGGTATTGTCCGCTCTCTAACATCATTCTATTTAATTTTATTATGTCCATCATACCAGGAAGAAAAACTAAAATAGCTCCAGGTTCTTTTGTTCTACAAATATACCTAATTAATTCTTCTATAAGTTCCATAGACATCATTTCACTATATGGATTTCGCAACTGGTCAATTATTTGTTTTGGATATTTCTTCTGTAATGCAATAAATAAAAAAAAAAAAAAAAAATAATGAAGAAATAAAAGTAATACATTTTATATATAATACAATGATAACACTTGCCTCGGCTATAAGCTGCCTTGCATACGGATCTATCACATCGTGAAACTCATCCCTTTTTTGTCGTACTTGTTTGAATTTGTTGGTATGTTTTCTATAATCTTGAGGTATTGCCGGTGCCGCAGGAAATGTAAATCTGTAATTGTAATTGTACTCCAATTGTTTTTCTACATTGCTTTGTAATGAATGAACTTACCCCGTGAACATTAAAATATCTTCTAAATAAAATTCTTCCACCGGATAAGTAAAACCCGGTATATGAATCATCGGACAACCACCGTAATATTGTGAAAATCTTTCAGAATTAAGTGTCGCACTCATTAAAAGTACTTTTAAATCGGGTCTCTAAAAAAATGAATTTCTTTTTACATAACGAATAACTTTAGCACATAAGTGTATCTTTAATCAAATCGAGCATACCTTAGGAATAATTAGTTTTAACAGAGCTAGGATAAAATCACTTTCTGTAGACCTTTCGTGAATTTCGTCCAATATAATGTGAGAGAATTCTTTTAAAGCTGGATCGCCTTGCAAAAATTGCAACAACATACCGGTAGTACAGTACAGTATACTGCCTTTATCTCTCGGTAATATTCTGCATATAAAAGGGAAAATTGTAGTTTTCAAGTAAATTAATCCTCTACTATCCACAGTGTAACTTTGTAGTCATAAATTCTCAATGGTTAAAAATTAATTTGGGTAGTAGAGGGTAACAAGGAAATGAAAGTATAACATACTTTTCAAGTCGGATTTGAAAACCGACAGATTTGCCAAGTTTTTCTGCTCTCTCAGCAGCAACTCTCTCAGCAACAGATATAGCAGATATTCTCCTAGGTTGAGTACAAATAATCTTTGTTAGGCTACCATTACCTTGTTCTATTTGATCATCCAATATGAACTGAGCAACCTGTGTTGTTTTTCCACAACCTGAAATACATCTATATAATAACTAAATCTAGTGACTGATCCAACTATTTGTGGACAGGCTTATATTATATGACATATGCATTAATTAAACAGATAAGAATACAAATAAAGTTACAGTTCATTTTCCAACAGACTAAATCTATGATCGCATATAAAGTACTACGTATAAAAAATACCAATTAAAATAAAGAGTGAGAATATATTTAATCTCTTACATTATTCAGAATAATTTATATTATTAACATAAATTCTTCAATCAATAAAACGTACCAGTCTCTCCACTTATTACAACAACCTGATTTTCTCTGATTAATTCCAATATTTCTGATTTTTTCTGATATGATGGTAACTTTAATCGAAACTTCATCATTTTTTCATACTCTTGCAGAGACTGTTTCACTGTATACTCGTTTAACAACTTGGCATCTATGTCGGCATCTCTCACTAATTTCGATTTAACCAGCAAAGCTCTAGCAAGGTTTTCTTGTATGTTACCAGACACTATATTCATGAACTTCCTCTTAAACAGGGAGTCATGAATGTGCACATACTTATTCTCCAATGTGTCATACATATCTTTGGCATCTGTATTGTTGTATAATTTGTCATAATAGCCTTTCGAACTCTCTAACACTCTTTCAATTCTTTCTTGAACATATGGAGGTAATTTGATAACTCGAGATTCTCTTTCTTTAGCTTGTGCTCTGACCCTGTCTCTGTAATACAACCCTATTTCTTTGCCTCTTAGCCAAGGTGGGTGCCCTTGCCCTCTGCCTTGTGTACGACCACCTCGTTCAATCTGTGATCCTCTGGACTGGGAACCTTCGCCTCTGTTTCCTAAATATCAATTACGATCTAAGATACAGTAATTGTTTGACTAGCAAAGATTATGAAGAATCACTAATTTTAATTATAATGTTTTACTAGCGTCATATTAGTAAATCTAACCTAAATAATCGTAAATTTGTTGTGAAATTTAGGAGCATATAATTAAATATGTTGATCCATCGATTAATATATATTATCGAATTTTGAAATTGGAATTGTGATATATGATCTCTAGAATTGGAAAAGAATAGTGCAAATAACTTTGTTTACCATATCTACGTCTTGAATGCATCACTCGTGCAGAAAAAGACCCGTAAGGATGAGACATTCGTACCCTAAATAATGATATCAAATCATTAATGAATTTGCTTCTCATATAAAGCTTATTCTGTTACTTAAATATTAACGAATTAGGCGCTCTACCTAGAAGCACCGTGCAATCAATTTCCACTAAAAGCGTCTCTGAAGCTAAACGATCGGTGTGTGAAACACCCGATTAAGTTTTAGTTTTCACATGAATCTTTCATTCAATGCACGATCAATCTCGTTTCACGCTATCCTAAATAATTTGGCACGTTAAAAAACAATAAATAAACAGATTATAACCTCTTGCGATTCCTCTCTTGCCAACGTAACGCGTAGACTATTTCCTACACAATTTATTATATTATATTGGTATTACTAACAATTCAAAAATGATTTAATAACAATGATCCGTAACAAATTGCATGTAATCAAAGGTTTGAGGCTTTCACTGCTTAACATCGTACAATTGCCACTATTGAGGCATTAGGGTATAAGTTGTGTTCTTTTGGAAAAAAATCTATCAAGAATACATGTAATACTTTATTACATACACTAAGAGATAATTACCTTTCGAGTGTTCCTTCAAAAGAACACGACTTACATTCAAAAACTTCAATAGTAAGAGTTGAATGCTGTGTACATATTTAGCATCGTTCAAATGAAATAAGTATACAATTATTACTGAATACGCTCCAACATTTTAGCCACTGGTATATGAGAATGAGTCGACTTTCGAAAAAATCAGTTAACAGTTTTGCAAATTCATCGACCGGTTTTCACAAGACTGGTAATCGTAAGAACAACAAATCTCCTATAATTGTGGATTATTTTTGTCACTAGTGTTATTAGTTCCTTAGTAAAATGCAATCTCTAGTGGTTAGCATGTTAATGGCAATCGTGTCTGCAATCGTGTTCTGTATGCATATGTAAAGTGTGCGCCGTTTGATAAACGTCCAGTCAAGTAGTGCATGCGTGTAAGGAATCAGATATGGGTAGCACGGAGGTAACGTCGGTCCCGAAGAAATTGAGCGAGAGCAACGATGTCAGTGACGCTTATGGTTCGAATTTGAAAATTCTTCCGTGTAACAATCAAGTGAAGGAATTGCAGACTATATTGCGGGACAAGTAAGTAAACGAGCGTGAGAATTTTTCTAGCCTGGCATGTGTGCATTTTTTTTTTTTAGCGTTAAAACGCCGGTACGATGCCGGTTGTGTTCTATTGTCTCTTTTCGATGAAATAAATTAACGGACAAGAATCGTATCCGCTTACAGAAACACCACGAGGAGCGACTTCAAGTTCTACGCCGACCGCCTGGTGAGCCTTGTTTGTTTTTTTCATTTAATTATATCCTTTGACGCATTGTCATGTGCTTTGGAAATATTTATCATTCGCCCAAAGCATTTATCATTGAAAATACCCACAGTGCGAGAGAAACATATGTTTAGTTAAGACGAGAAATTTAGTAACGTTCGTCTCTCTCTCTCTCTCGCTCCCCGAGTTTAAAATGCACCATCAGCTGTAGCTATTCTTTCACTTTCGTTCCTATTCTCCTGCTTTCGCCAGAAAACTACTCATAGTTAATTACAACCGAAGAAACGTTCGTTTATATTTTCCGAGAATTGTGAAGAAAGATGATATTAGTTTTACAACTAAATCTTATTTTACATCCCAATTCACCTTCTTACAAAATGTATTGCAAACTAATGGGTACCTGTATTAAGTAGATGTTTCTTGTGTAATTACATAATGAATTAACTTTTTAGATAAGGTTAGTGATAGAGGAGAGCTTGAATCAACTACCCTTTTCTAAATGTGTGATAACTACCCCAACTGGTGCCAAATACAATGGTTTGAAGTATCAGAAAGGAAACTGTGGAGTGTCCATAGTCAGAAGTGGAGAGGCAATGGAACAGGTATAGTAAAACTTGAATAGCCAATTGAAGTTTTCAGATCATACATTGATTGTATTAAGTTTTTTTCAGGGTTTAAGAGACTGTTGTCGTAGTATAAGGATTGGAAAAATACTAGTCGAGAGCGATGCAGATACGCATGAAGCTAAAGTAGTCTATGCAAAATTTCCAGATGATATATCTGAGAGAAAAGTTTTGCTTATGTATCCAATAATGAGTAAGTAAATAGTTTGAATACATTTGATTTAAGCTTTTGTGTGCTTTGCATAGTAAACATTGATGGTTCATTTTAAATAAAAGGTACTGGAAATACTGTGATAAAAGCAATTGCTGTCCTAAAAGAACATAACGTGCTTGAAGAGAATATCATTTTGTCAAATTTATTTTGTACACCAATTGCAGCCAAGACTCTAATCACTGCCTTTCCTCAGGTATGTATGCTTTCTTGCTTAACACACAAAAGAAAATAATTTCAAACTTTCTAAATAAGTTTTCTTTGTATTTTATAAGTAATAACATTATTTTCTACTACCTTCTACTAAGAATAAAATGTCTTGTGAAGAGGAGAATGCAGTTGTTTATACGCACATTATATTTACGTTTTTTTTTTTCGCGTGAACATTTCTAAATAATTTGTTTCCACGTTTTTCTTACGTATGGTCTTTATATTTTAACATTAACTTTAATCAACGTTATATTTTTCGTATGTTTAAATATTTCTTAAATCGGATTACAAATTTATAGTCTATTTATCCCCATAAGCAGATTATAGAACAAAAATTTAATCTATTATATTATTATATATTTAATAAAAAATAATTTATTTTAAAAATAGAAGTAATTTTTGGGCCATACTTCAAAACTACAAACTACAAGCTCTCTTTAAAAGATTTGTATTGGCTATACTAATCGAATTATTTTGTTATGTATATGTGAAACTATTATAATAAGCAGAAATTAATACCTTGTAGTATAAATTGTATTTAAGGATTCTAGAAATCGATATTTCTTCAATGTAAGTGAATTTCCTTTTACAGATGAAGATTTTGACATCGGAGATTCATAGTATTGCCCCAAATCATTTTGGACAGAAATACTTTGGTACGGATTAATTACATTTTCTTAGTATATTATACAATAAGCTAGTACTTACGATCGGTAAATAAATACCAATAGAAAATCAGTCACAGAAGGTGGCATGTTTGTCTAAAATATAATCATAGAACATAACATAATTTATTGAATTAGAATAATGACATTATATTTATAGTATTGCCATTGTTAATTTTTGTATATAAAAAATAATTTCAGTATATGAGAAATAATTTCAGTGATTGAACATAAACATATTGATCTGTTACGTAATTCCATCATCAATAATTTATTATCATTTATAATAATTCATAACATTATATAAAGGAGTATTTATGTATCCTAATGATAACTGTGTCTCGAATTTTTATGTACTCTAATGATGATGACTATGTTTCGAATTAACGATATTAACATGTTCATTTTATATTCTAATATTATTAGGTTGTCATTAGGTTTTACTGCGAATTCCTTCATCTCTCCTGTGCTTATTTAACACATAGTTGCTAGTATTTAAAACAAGTCTGCGTGCAATTGCAATAAATTGCATATAATGTACACATAGGACAGTATTGACATCTGTTATTATGTTTAAATGATGTATATATAAAGCCTTTGTAAAGCAACTAAGCAAAGGACTAATAGATTCAGTACAGAAGTGGATGTAACATAATCGAAATAATATAGGATAAAAATTATTTTTCCAAAAATATTATAAATTTGATGTGGTAATACTTTGGCAATACTATATTATGTCATTGTTTAACGTTTCATATAAAAGCATTTATTTTTTGTAAGTTTTACAAATTCATATTTTGCATAAATGTATATTTTGTAGATTGTGCCACTATAAATGCTTATCAATTTGCTTCTCATCATTAATATTAATATTTTTTGAACAACAAAGAAACTTTCTCGTTCATTGTACGAATGTACTTATTAATTATTAGGGGTTTTGTTTTCCTTCTTCTAACTAAATTATGATTACGTGTATGTAAATATGTACTTATTTTATTTTCGTTTATAGAAATATACTTCGAAAACTACGTATTTAATATTCCTATTTACGAGACTACATGAACCTTCAGTAGATTGATTTTCTGTTCTTGTAATGTAAGACTGTAAGTAATATATTCTATTATTATTTAAGATGAATCAATCATTCGTCTTTTCTGCATAATATATCGATTTTTTCTATTTTTTGCTCTGTATATTGTAAACTATAAATTTTAATGGAACAAATATTCCTATAGAAACATGTGCGTTAAATAAAGCGCAAGGTGTGTCGATAGATATGTCATATATAATTGTTTATTAGAATTATAGTTTGATGAAAAATGATTCTTACAACTTTAACAGTAACGAGAAAATTAAACGTCAAGTATCTTTTCATGTTTGATGTTTTATGCCAGTTGAAATGTATATGTGATGAATTTTACGTACTTCTTATTATAAGTAAAGTATGATCGTGTCAAATTATTAAGTAATCTCTCTCACACACAGATATATACACACACACATTTTTTAAAGTATGAAAATAATTTATTTTTTTAATTTTAATCATTTGTGTTACTATAAATAACGTAATTCACTTGCAGTGTGAAGTATATCACTGAGTATTCTAAATAATTGAATACTTCAGTAATTCTCGGTACTACAAAAAATACAAAATATTGCATAATATGTTTCTATCTGAACAGTAAGCACAACTTTTTTCAGTACTTAGAAATACAACTTGCATAATAATTTTTACACTCCTACAGATGCAATTCAGATAAATCTTTTGTTCAAATAGGTATACATCATTAATAAATAAAAAAATTATCCAAATACTTAATTTTTAAGTGCATCGCGGAAACTGGACTCGATTAGTATTGCATAATATATTTTACTAATGTTACTATGTTTACTTAAGAGTTGGTTTTCTTATGTTAAAAACCAAATTTAGTGCTGACAAACATCAGTTTATTAAAAATTTGAATGTTACCTTGTTTTTTATTTTGCACATAATTAATGTTATATACTGGGATAAATATATTTTATTGTAATCGGAATTCATTGCAATATAATGAATAGTCAGTGCATTTTAATTTTCTTCAAACTTTCATGGAAAACAATCTAGAGTATCATCGATGATTTATTAAGGATTTTGTTTTAATGCATACTAATAGTGTGTAAATAAGTACAAACATTAGTATAATATCCAAGCATATAGAATTAAATATAATTTTTTAAGGGCATGTATCGAAATAATGTATGACAATGTCATCTATAGATGTCAATATTCATCATTTGGTTTTTCTTTTATAAATGGTCATATATGAAAAGTAAAAAACAATTTATGATAAGGTGAAGAATAGATTTTGTAACTACTATGTGTTACTAAAGGTATACGTTAATTTGCAAAATATGAAAAATGTTAAAATGGAAATTTGTCAAGCTGATTATGACTCATATAAGTCAGATATTTTACATGACTGTTAAATGGTATCTAGAATTGATTATGCAGCTTTTATATGTAACTATTCTTTCATTCACATATAATTGATATATTTTACTTTCTGTATTTCTTTTTTTAATTACAAGTTTCCATAATAGGTTTCTATGATACTTTTAAAAACAATTCACCTTGCAATGTGCCTATAAAAAAAAAAGAAGAAAGCTGCATTACAGTGTCTAGAACTGTGATTTTGAGAACCATATGTGCATTATATCATTTTGAGTATACACAGAAGTCTGTTATTACGAATGATACTTATACACTTGTTACAGTGTAAGTTACCTCTCAGAGTAATTTTCAACATTTAATAGTATTTGCATTCTCAGTGAATTTATACTAGCGAAAATATTGTATAATATGTATACACTGGAATATATGAATAAAATTTCACAGCAAGTACTAACTATACCTAACACAAACAATTTAAAATAAATAGAACATTGCGAAAAACGATACATGCTTTATTTTTCGTTTTTTTTCCATTTGATGATATAAAGAAATATTGTTATTTGTTATTATTTTTAGTATATTGATCTAAAAGCAAATTTGATAAAAGAAAATACAACATTTGTTAAGTTTTCATTTTGAATGAAGCTTTTTTAGTTGATTATTTTTTGCAAAAAATTCAAACTTACATTTTAAAAAATTTTGTAATTCTTTCAAGTCTTATTTGTTTTGATTATTTTAAATTTAGTACAATTTATTTTTCAATAAATTGTGTATTTAGCATCATATATCATTGTAGATAACCATCTTCTAAATATATCAAAAACACGTTGAAAAATTGTTGTTTTCAGGCTGTTCTCGTTTCATCGTAGGAGAGACTACAAACGTACAACGAAAAGATATTTGAAGAATTTCTGTTACGAATGTTGTGTGTAACCTTTTAAAGTTTAATTTTATTTTTTGACAATATTTTCAACAAAGAGATAATAGCTACTAAAAAGACTAAGGAATATATTTTTAAGTGTAATTCTTTAATTTAAACATAATTAATTCTTGTATCAATCATAAACAGAGTCCAGCTTCTACATGTTCAAAAATATATTTCTTATGATTTTTAAAATATGTTTTATTTAAAGCTTTAGTAGACATTTTATTTTTATATTCATATCAACATTAATGTTAGTGGTTTACTGATTGTTAATACGAAAAATATTTATTTAAAAAGATTACTATATAAGGAGAACAAACAACTGTTCATGGTTATAGTTATTGTTAATTAGATCCTTGTATCTAATATATGAAATTTATATATGTAAAATTACGGAATATATATTAGTGATCAAACAGAAAAAAACATTAGGTTCTAAATCTAACATAAAAATACTTACCATGAGAACAATTCCTAGAATAAATAAATTTAAGTTGATACCTCTGTAAACTTTAATATTAGCAGTAACACATGTGCATTTTTTTTTACAAAAATGTTCTAGACGTGTCACTATTTTTTATAACATATGTGCAATAATACATTTACATAGATGAAAAAGTTGTATGTACAGAATTATTTAAACAAAGTTCTTAAACTTGTATCATGATATTTATTAGTAAATTTTTATATGCATGTAACAATGATCGGCATGATTCATATATGTATATATATATCATGTATAATGAATATTGTTCTTGTAAATATATATTTCCAATACATAATGTTAAAATTTATTAACTGTGACGCTCATGTCCAACACCTATTGCTTGTGAATATATCATTCTACAATAAGAACGAGGTGGACACATCGGCGTATGCATAAAGCTTTTTAATTTCTTTTCTCCTAATCCGATTTTAATAATAGCAAATATCTGATATCCGAAAGCAGCGGTATACGCTATATTAAAATTAGTCAGGCTTATTATCTCGTGCATAAATATAGCGCTATGAACTTCAATAGTGTGTACACCCTCTCTTTTGCATTATAACAAAAACAGTTCATAACACTTCGCGTAAAGCTTGAATTTGTTCGTGATTAATTTACCCCATCTATTATATCTCATCAGTGAGTATATCATAAAACAAACTATGTGAAGCTATTTGGATATGTAACGTGGTATGATTAAATACTTGTAATCGATCTATAAATTTTCCGTACAAACAATCGCGAATAGGCCTTTGTCAAAAGGGTTTTGCATTTCAGGTTATCAACTTTCGTATTTCATGAATTTCTTTTTACCTCGTAAGTAAATATTTTCAGCATGAGAAAAGTAAATCATTTACATATATCTAAAGTTACTCTATTCGAGTTTTGAATTCTTCTGGAATACTTATACGGATTAAATTATTACTAGTAACCGTAAACAAATTAAACCGCGATTTTGTCCGATATATTGCGCGAAACTAAGAAATCTGCCCTAAATTAATCCTAACTTTCCTTGGAAAATATGGAAAATTATTTTAATATATACTTGATCGTAAGGAATCGTTAGTGCGTACGATATCGGTACAATCAATTATTTTGTGTCGTCTTTTGTAAGAATTGCATTTTATGCAAAACTGAGTGTTGTACTGTCCAATCTTATTTGTATTATAGAATACAAGAAAGTGATTGTTTTAAAAAATTTCATACAAAACCAAATAAATGAAGTTAGCATAATTTTGAATCATATCTCTATAAATAGAAGCTATTTCTCAATACAAATGGTAGATATATAGCTTATAGCTTAGACCATTGACAAATATTAAACAAGGATATTTAATAAATCCTAAAAAACAATTTAATGTAATTACAAAAACGATTATTAAATAAGAAATTTTAAATGAGAGTATAAATTAAATAATTTCGAATGTGATATATGTATCTATCTAAAATTCATTGTTTTAGAGTTAGCGAGTAACGGGACGAAAAAGTGTTCTCAATACTGAAAATGTATTACTCCTAGCGCATTGTTAGAGCTGTGTTTAAAAATAACAATTAATATACAGTACAAACAATGTAAAATATATCAGCATAAGAAATTAAAAAAAAATGTATATTATCTACCGATATGAAGAAGGGTAAAAATTCGTTATCTTCTAGTCAGACCTAAACTCTGATGGTGAAAACGTGCTTCGATTGCGAATACAAAACATCTCTATAAAATTATCGCTTATACTTCATTTATACTGTTCATTTGATATATTTTCTGCGTTTGCAGAAATATTATCTTGGCAGTACCTTCACTCAGCCTTAAAAGTATGATAAATATAACTTTTATAAAATACCCTTTATCAGTGGAGAACCAAGGATGTCAAAGAAGTATAAAATGTCCCACTGTCTAATGGGTTTATTTCACACCTACTCTTCTTTCTCTTGATCACCAGATTTTTCTTCATTTTTATCATTTTCTTCTTCATTTTCCGCAGTTTCTTCTTGGTCACCAGATTTTTCTTCATTTTCAACATTCTCTTCTGTATTTTCTACACTTTTATCTCCGTTTTTTGTTTCACCATCGTGTTCTATAGATTTAGGTTCATCTGACTGTACATTCTCACTTGGCAAATTTGTCCTTTCTTCAACACTGAGATGACACAGAAAAAAAAGTTAGGTATAAAACAGTTAGTTAACATATAGGAATAAAGTCTACCATGTTTATAGATACAAATATTTACACATACTCATCTTTCAACACGGTAAATAATCTTTCCGCTTATGCCATATATTTTATACACAATATCAATTAGAAAATATTACTTTTTACTATTTATCAAAATTATTACATAATACTATTTCATTGGAATATTTCTAAAGATAAAAATAGTCACTTTGATGCAATTAAAAATAAAATGTTTGCTGCATTGAAATACAGTACTGATGACAACATATAAAATTTGATGATTGTTTTTGTGCAAACATAAGGAGTAAATATCTTTTATACATATATGAGCTTTCCACTCACATACTTTTTTTTTATATTGGCAGACCTCATTTAGGTGATTCTAAAAAAAAAAAACAAGAAAAAACGATATGGAAAAATTACTCCGCGTAAATTGAAGGATGAATGTATTCACAGTTATAGTGATTATCTAATTTAAGTGATCAATTTACAAAATTATGCAATCAAGGTGCGTCTATAGTGCTCACCTCTGTGCTTGCACTGCAGCTGCATCTTTGTCTGTGGAGGGCTAAAATAAACGTGTAGTAGTTAGTGTGGACAAGGTACAAATTTAGTGCCAAGGACAAAACACCGGTAGATAAACATATTTAAGGTGATTACAGATTTTGTGTGTTGTTAACAAAAAAAACATATACATAAAAATTAAATAACATTTGTACATACATTTAACATAGACCTTTGAACCATTGAAACCACAATTTAATTATGATACAACATTTACCTCTCGACTTGTGGTATTTCCATTTTCTTGAATTTCTTTACTTTCATTTGAATCAACTGCATTTTCTTTTGCATTAGCAGGTGGCGCCACTAACAAAAACTTCTCCAATTCATCTATTTCATTTGCCAAATCGAAATCATCATAATCCTATGGAATGATTCATTATTAACATTTATAGCTCAAGCGTGACATTCATAAATTATCTGTTCAGAGTTTCAGAGTCTTATACAGAAGTGTATAAAGAAGGAAATATCCTTCTAAAGTTACTTTTATTGGTAATTACTATTCTTATGATTACAATTATCAATTATCAAAGTATTCGTCTCTATATTCTTTGATCGAATGTAACAGTAATTACCCCACAGTATTCTTCTTCGTTAAATATTTGTGGAGGTAACGGATATTTGCTGTCTCTTGCGATACTATTAGTTTGCATAAACTCTTTCTCCATCTCCTTCCCTGGCTCTGTTATATCAATTGTTTCATATTCTACATTTTTGCTATCTAATATCATCAACACCCGTTGTTGCCGCTTTTTCACCTAGAAAAATAAATGATGACATAAAGTGCGTGTCTTCTGACAGAATGCATTTCAAACTTGAGACGCTGCTAACAAAATGCTGAAGTTCGAAAGTTGATAATGGAATTTCAACTGTTTCACGCTCTGATGCAACGCGAGGCAACGTATCGATTCGAACGAAACATATGCCGTTGCGATCTTATCAGCAACTGTTAACGCTAGAATCTAACGCTCGTATCTAAAAAGTGATTACATATAAATCGATAGAGCGAGTAAATAATCAGGGATACAGGATACAAGAAATTCTTAGTCATGAGGAGGAACATAAACACTAATCGAAAAAGTTCGATTACCCAAAATCCGTGCCTCTTTTTTCCACGGACGTTTCGCCGAATCTGCTCCACCTTAATCGTGAACAATTTTCACTGCCGCGCATATACATCTCACGTTTGATTTCAACGAACCGTAAACGCGTGATCACTCTGTTTTTCACAGAGTCCAACGTATGCAAATACATTTCCCTGATACGAGTGCGTTCAGACAGAGAAATGTCGCATTTCGTTGGACGCGTACGAATCGTTTCAATCGATCGAATCGTGCGTTGCGTGTCACGTTCGATAAGATTTCTCGGTCGATGACAGGGCTGGCCGTAACTCCTCGCCTCGACCGTGAAATTTCCTCGATGTAATCCGATATGTACACCGTGGACGTGAAATATCGCACGAATTCAGGTGCCCGGTAAATCTGGCATTCTCTTTAAGTCACACGCACACACATGCACAAGACGGATCTCCGCATTCGCACGCACGCACCCTCTCTCTTTCTCGCTCTCGCAACTCGCTCCCTGACAAAATATCTTTATATTCTTTCGGTCGCTACAGCTAGTTTCGCACTCACTTCCTTGTTCCCGCTGATACCCGATATGTAGATTTTAATGACCATCGTTAGATGCCGGCGCTCTCGTTACCAATTGACACTCTCGCACTTCTGTTCGTTGTGTGCCACGATTAGCGGTCCCGCGGAGTGATAAGCGATCAGTGAATCACTACAGGCTTTTAGTCGGCTAGGAGATCGGCGACGGTGAGCAACACTGATTTAACACGTACTACGGGCCTGGCTAGTCTGGGATCCACTGGCTACGTCATTTCAGGCCGGTTTTCGAGCGTTCTCATGCGCGTTCCTACGGCGAATCCTTCTTCCTTCTGACCACGATCGAACTGCGATCCTGACGCCAATGCACGTCTCGTCGAAATCTAACGGTTTCGTATCGAGGTCAACCGCACGGTTACCCGACCGTGAAAATTATTTTACCAAATGAGATTGTATACCCGCCGTGCCAGTACGCATTCCTGTATTTCACCAATTTTTTCTGAAAATTAATATTTCTTACATTTTTATGATATACAAAGATGTTCCTCGAGAGCAGTGGTAATAATCACGGGTAGTGTGCACCCGTGGTTATTTAGAAGATGCACGCGAGAACGCGATCGTTTATTTTCTATAATGCGGAATTGAAATTCGCGCGTTTTCCACGAGTGCGCCATTGCGTTGCGACATCCGGTGACTGTGGCGCATGGTGAGAATCAGACTTTAACGCGTCTTCTCGTTTCCGGTTCTTTTGGAAAGTACCTTATATTTGTACAAAATGGTAAGGATTGTTATTCGTAGATAATTTGTGAATCTGTCCGAAATATCCAGGAAATTGATGGTGTTGTGCCGAAGAGAATCATCTTCGAAGTGTTTAAACATATATTGTGCTATTTACTTACTTTGTTGATAACTGATTACAAATAGTGCCTAATGTTATGTTTGCATTTGTTAGACAGTCGATTCATTTTTCGATTGTCACATCGCACTTTTTTAATTGCTATGAGATCTAGATAATACGACGTGATATATTTATTTTTTCTACGATAAGCATTCGCTAGAAGAATTACAACAACGTTACAATATATTTGATTAACCTAACCTAACAGAGAAGTTTAGAACCTTTTATTTAATTGAATCTTAATTTAAAGAGTGTTTGAAACACTTCATTAACATTTAATTGTCCTCAGCTTAAAATGAAATATAGCTTAGACCAATTAGACGAATGGAGTTACAGTTTACAGAATACGTTCATTTGTATCGTAGGCAAAACGCACGAAGAAGGTTGGAATCACCGGTAAATATGGTACCCGATATGGTGCCTCTCTCAGGAAAATGGTTAAAAAGATGGAAATTACCCAGCATAGTAAATATACCTGTACATTCTGTGGCAAGGTCAGAAACGTTATGCATCGTATATCTATATAATTTTATCTATTAATCTCTGTCGAATCAGTGACGTCAAGTCAATGAAGAGCGTTATAAAATTATCTAATTCTGTGTCTCAATGAGATTACAAATAAGGTTAGACGTAAACTTCATCTATTTTTAAATAGGATGCTATGAAGCGAAGCGTTGTGGGTATTTGGTCTTGCAAACGTTGCAAAAGGACAGTCGCTGGGGGTGCATGGGTATATTCCACAACAGCGGCTGCGTCTGTTAGATCTGCAGTTAGGAGATTGCGTGAGGTTAAAGAACAATAAATAAATTAATAAATAATTCATAAATAAATGTTGCCTATTTCATTTAAAGCCTAAGCTATACTATTATTTGCCAAACATTTGTTTGCAAACAATACTATAGTAAACAATGTGACACTTTTCTATGGATATCTATATTTATTCTTTAAATAACCATTTATTTAGGTTAATTTCAAACTTAAAGGTACCACGTTAGTTTTCAGGATGTTTTATTAATTTTCAAGTTGAAAACACATGCTAATACAAGTAACTCTTGTATGTATTTTTAAAATACCAAAATAATGAATGTACGCTGATAGTTAAAACAAATATTAATCGTTTGTAGATTTAATAAGTTCATAACAATTCAATCTATGTTACATGAGATTTAACTGGTTTTAAGCAATGTTCAATAGTATTAGATAGGATCTTACTATTGTGTAAGTTGGAAAGAATAATTAGAAATTACTTTGGAGGCACATCAATACTATGATATATATCTATTTACATTCACATTCTCCCTGTTCTAGTGATGTATATTAAACTTTATTATAAATACATAATTTTCCTTTTCTGTTTATTTCACAAAAGTCTTTTTTGCAAAACATGAATACATATTGTCCTGACTAAATTAACTAAGCTAACTAATGCTTAAAAAGATATGGAATTCTTTAGAAAATATGTTAACGTAGTAATCACTGAGAAAGAGAGAGAGAGATTGGATGTTGTACATGTACATTACTTAAATTTAATGGAACATACATAGATTATTTTATTGTCTTTGAAGGTATGTTCATTTCAATGTTTTCCTCTATCATAAATAATAATAAAAATGGTCTTTTCCCTTTCGTTTAAATCGTATACATAAATTCGTATGTAACATAAAATTTCAAGAGATAATTACAAAATCCTTTCAATAAACTTTATGAATCTGTATATCTGTGCCAATAAGTAATCTTTAATGTTCCAATGTAATTCTTACAATTATTTTCATTAATAATATAATTTTTATAAATAATCCTAAATGTTAGTCTAACAATAAGATGAATTAAACTAAAGAAATGATAAAACAATACGTATACATTCACGATGCAATGGATAATTTATACGATTAAAAATTTGTTTTACAAATTATTATCAAGTTTATTGTTTTTCTTTCTATATTTTGCGTACTTAATTGAATTTAACTAAATTTTATCAATTTAAGCTAACAAATATCTACAAATTCTGCTAATACATCATCAAACGCATGTTCGAAATAATATATATCGATTTAACAAAAATCAAGTCCTGTACAAAAATAAATATATATACTATCGTCTTGCGTGTGAATAATTAAATATATAACTAAGCTGTAAACGATAATTTGTTGCACCATCACCATTCTTTTTCATGTAACGTAAGATTGAGTATATTCCTTGATATTAACAGTTGTTCTAAATTGAAATTTTTTAGTGTCGCGCGTATATATTTTAAATATTATAAAATGTTGTTTAATGTCTCCTCGTTTTATCAGAATCGGTTAATTTTTTTCCTCAACTTCGAAATGCAATATAATTAACTATCAGTCAACATTTTTCAGAAACATTATTTTTTTGTTTACTCTGTTGACTCTTTCTTTACTTGTTTGGGGTATGAAAAGTGTTTAACTTTAGTTTATTAGTAATAAGTAAGGGAAGGGCGCCAGAATCTAGATAACAACATTTTTTACATTAGTTATAGGAAATTGTTTTCCATCGTGTCTTATTCAACGAAGAATATTGCACTCGAAATTTTCGACATACCTCTAGTACATAGAAGTTTAAAGGAGTCCGAATTTACGAAGAATTATAACTATGCAAGGTATTGGGAGTATCATAAAAATATCTAGCCTTCTTTTTCGTTAAGAAAATACGGAAGACATTCTGTCTTGAATTTAAGAAAGTATTTAAAAGTATAACAGTACAGTGAATAACAGTCGATAGTTCTTTTTTCCTCGTATTCTTAAAACGATATCTCGTTAATCTCATATTGCTATGGCGAATTCAGGTAATAAGTACATTTATCCCTTTTAAACGAATAAAAAGAAAGTAACAACTAAATCATACGAACGAGATGCAACAAGGAACTGTTAGAATATATCAGTATAAAAAGATTCAGTGCTCTTCCCTAGTTGCTAGAAAATTGTACAGTACAAGTTCTAAATCGTAATCGGTAGTGTCGCAATAACTTTTCGCATCTCAACATTCATTCTGTCTCTCTGTAATAGCGTGATCTCATTTACGACATCTCAACATATCCGTGTTTCAGCGCACTGATATATCTTCCAGTCATCCGGCATTGCACTCATCCCATATTATCAAATATGTCTCTCTTCTTTCGTATTAACAATTATTTATTTGTAACAGTGGTCTGATATGCTTTCCTCTCTACTATTTACTAGACAAAAAAAAAGAAAAACATGAACATCTTGCATACGTGTCTTTTCGTATATCACTCATGTACAACCCACGCGCAGCTGGAAATAGGTCTGCTCCGTCTCAACACTCTTGTGCATTATCAATCAAGGCATACCATGAAAAATGGCAGTAAATACACGATGCTGCTAGTAACAGTAAATAAATCTTATATAACTAAAAAAGCATTAACTTTAATCTCCCGGTTTCAAGGTGTGTAGTCGATTACTTCGTTCACGATCACTGTCCATCCAGTCAGTATTCCGTGCACCGACGAAAGATGACAATGGACTGTTTTTTACGGAGTATAATACTAACATCTTCCTAGTTCTCTCGCATTTACGGAAGTCTCTTGACTATCAGTCCTTCAATGTAGCATTTAAATAGATCAACAAGTATTACATACAGATGTTGCACTTGGATACACCTCGTATTAGCTGGCTTGCCATTTGAATTTACTACGCATAATCCACTTCTGACCTCTGTTATGCGGAACACATGGTGCTAACACAGGTTGCATCGCATCGTTTGAACGTGGCTTCGACAAACAATGTCCTGTGTTAGTGTGTTTGATCATCTTCGTCTGAAAATGAAGATTCCATTGAAAATTTATCAGGTACTTTAAAAGCTACGTTTGAATTAGTTGAATCGTACCTCTTCATTATAAACCCATGCTTGATTTCCACCCATACCGTGACATCTTACTATTTTGACAGGACCTTGGGGACTAGCTGCATCAAGGCACATATCGTCAGACATAATTTGCTGTCGTTTAGTATAAGCAAACACCTGTTTAAAAAGGCAATTATTTCATCAGAATTGCATGTAAGTAATTTTTATGGTTTTTGTTTTTCTTTGTACTAAAAAATGTGTAAGTAATTCTTGTTGAGAAAAAAAAAGACAAAAAATTGATTTGTAGACTTAAATGGAACTTCTTTATCTGAATCCTGTGTATAGCAATAAAATCTTGGTGAATACGCTATTAATTTAACTTGTACAAGACTTGTATTACTTAATCTATCGACGATCGTCATTTCAACGTGAAAAATTATGGATAATAGAACAACCTAGTTGTATGAACTGCTTGTCCCCCAACAGGTTCACATAAACGAAGTTCCACCACACTAGAAAACTGAAGAATATTTTACCACTGACCTGATTGCCACCCAATCCGTGGCAATAACTAATTCCAACATTTTCACCTGTTCTCCTGCCCATAGTGTCCAAACACGTTTGCGTGTCAACGTTTTGAACATCGCCCAAATAGTAATAATCTAATGGCATCGGAGATTCTGGGTAAATGTTTTCCAAGTACCACCTGAAGCTCTTACACTTCAGACGTTCTCTCAACTTAATTCTTTCGGACACGTCTCCGACAGCTACATTTCGAGCACCTATAAATAAAATAGTCGTTTAAATATGTTTGCCCAGCGTTCGCTACGTAACTTTATACGAGCCGCCACTCAGAAGCGGAACTGTTCGACTTTCTAAAAAAGATGATCGTTCGATTTCTGTAATATTATACACCGATAACGTTGTCTGATGTTGGATTCGAGAAAATTACTGAAGTTGCGCGATACAGTTTGGCTTCTGAATGGCTCGTCCAGCGCAATAGTGTGCTTGCACGTATGAATTTCTTCACTGACAGAAAGGATGTGTCAAAAGTATGTGCTAAGATAAAGGCATTGCTTATGTGTGGTGTATCGATGCTGCAATGCTTGCTGCTGGAAATTACTGTGCTATCTGTACGTCGACTTTCCTCGACGTCTCAAGTCAGAAGAGTTCTTAAGAAAGAGAACATTTTTCCGTCTTTCTTTGGACTACATTATTTTCTTGTTTGAGGAATGGACGAAATGGAAAGAGCGTCTCCATTAGTCTCCTAATAACGTTAACGGGTATCTGATATACATATAATAGATATGCGTACATAGTTGGTACCCGGTTGCATTTAAGTTTCTAGTTACAGATGCAACTGATAAAAAGCGGTACACCAATCACCCAATACAGAAGAAGAAACATGCGAAACTAAGAAACAAAAATAATTTATAAACGAGAAAAGGGATGCATTAAGAAGCCTTTTTTTTTTTTTTTAGAAAGATCAGCGGTATTGCAGTCTAAGTTCACTTTGGAGGAATTGCTGGTGTTAGTGCTACCTGGATTAATGTTGTAATAGAAGTACTTCCACTGGTCCAACCAGACCTCCGCGAGTCGCGCATTGTTGTGGTTCACTATCTTGCTGGTACCACCAGGGAATGTGTATGGTGTTGACTTACGGAATACATGACCGACGTGCGAGCACGTTGCGATCTCCAACGTCCCACCACACATCCATATCTAACCAACTCAGTTCTGTTAGTATGTTAGCAAAATTACAAATGGATAGTTTGATAAACACGAACGAAGTGGAACAGAGAAAGACAGAAAGGGGGAGAGAGAAGAAACAGAAACGAAAAAAAAAATGGAGCTAGTACAATTAACGTGTACAGATCGGATGGACACGGCTCGTTCTTCTTCACTGGTACCTACATAGTATAATTGTCGTTGCCTTGTAAAAACTGTATCGACAAGTAAGCAAGCAAACTCGTTTTGTTAGTCGGCTGGATGGATGAGTGGTTAAGACTACTATACCAAAAATGTATATTGAAATGCAAAGAAACCGATTAACCGTGTTCCTGCAAATCAAATTTCAATCGGCTGAACTAAAATACCAGAGATCCGTTTTACACATATATAGGCACACACACACACACATACGTATAGACACGTATATGTCTGAACATATATTTGCGACAGTAATTATGATGTATTCGTGTAGAAACGTATGTGTTAATGTAAAAGTTTATGATAGATGCAACGGAAATAATTTGGTTAATGTATCACACTGACAAGCACGCTCTTAAGATTAATTTTTAGAGCCAAACGTATGATTAAACTACGAAGTTATGGGTGTTAATATTTCTTGTAACATCTAGATTGTTAAACGTGCTACTATATAGTTGCAAAAATATTTACGAGAACGTTAGAGTAAATTGTGTGGTCGAAAAACGTGTACAGTTGACAACAAGAATGCAGATAAAAAAGTGTGCTATAATATAATTCGTTTCAACGTAAAAAATATTATAGCACGTACCGGTTGTATCAGATACCCGTCGAGTACGTGTAACATGTTAAAAATTGCTTTTGAACGAAACTACACATTCTAACGCTGTGGCGATTGCAATCAGCAAAAGTTTCTAATCCATTTTACCTTGTTCTTCGTCTATCTCGTGTTTCTTGGAACGGAAATCCGTTTTTCTCTTGTTCGAAACGACAGAAAACAAATAAACGCACACTTTTCTACAAAATGGGAGGCGGCTGGTTGAAAGGATCGGTTGGTCGTTGGAGAAGTCGTAGAAGGTCGTTGTTAAACAAGAAAATTATACAAAATGAAATGATACACGCGCGTGTTGTCTAACCTGGGTTCATGGCATAGTAAAAATCTCTCCACTCATCCATCCAGACTTCGGCCACCCTAGCCGCATTGTGTAGAACTACTTTGCTGACACCACCAGGGAACGTATACGGACTCTTGTCTCGGAACACGTGTCCAACGTGTGAACACGGACTGATTTCTAATATCCCACCGCATTGCCATACCTACAAGGTACTTGTGACTTTACAAACGAAGATAAAAGAGATCGCCGTAGCTTTACACCCTGTACTCGGGATCAAAAACTTGCCAGCGAATAAAAGGATCCGTGTACCAAACAAAAGATGAGAAACTCGTGGCTTCACACTGGAATTTTGCAACGAGGAGCTTCTGCATTTAAACCCTGTTCGAGCTGACACTTTTCCGGGTACAATATGAAAATATCAAATGGGAAGTCTAAATTTTTCTTTCAAATGAAAATTATTTTTCTACATTTGTGGATTCTAATGTTATACAGTAGTTAAACTCTGTTACGTTATTGAAAGCTCGAAGAGGGTAAGTTTGCGAAAATTCTAGTGTGATTATCAAATTAAATTCTACGTCACGGTAATACAGAGAAATACAGGTGGATAGAGAAAACAAGTTTATCCTGAAACCAACATAGTATTAAACACGAGCAATTAGCTTTAAAAGCGATAAAAAAAAAAAGAAAGGAGAAAACTTGTAGATAAATTTCACATTTAATTTTGGAAATGGCAAATATTAATTTTCTCTGGGAATCACCAGCAAACTTTTCAACCAGCATTAACTGTGTTAAAAAAAAAGGAACTCCAATAACACATATGTGTATCATTTTATGCCCGACATTCTCTGTCTGTTCGCGTCTCTTAATTTCATTTTCATTAATTAGTCCGACCGCACAAGGTAAATAATACCGTCGATCAATACTCACCCGGAAGCTCATTTCGAGGTTTTCACCGCCCCAAATATCCATACCCTCGTCGTACGCTCCCAATTCGTAAAAATACTCTTTGTCGATGGAAAATAAACCACCGGCCATCGTCGGTGTCCGCAGAGGGGCTGTTCTATCGCCCAATCTTCTGTCCATCTCCCTCTGCGTCACTCTGTACCTTCAAAGTAGAAGAAAGTTCACATTACTAATTCAATCAATCCACTATTCATTGATCTAACTACTCTTTTTCCAATTTATTATTCAAATTTACCAATCAAAAGATGTAACCTATCCCAAGAATTTCTTTTTTATTGAAATGAAATATCAATAATTAATACACTCTTCGCGAATTCGAAAATACTTGAATAGAAGTATGTTTCTTTTTTTAAATCATCACTAATGAGCTATGTGTTCTTGGACGTTCTACTAACACAGAATATATCTGCTGAATAACTGAGTAAACATCAATCGCAAATTTGAAAGAATGAATTCCACATAAAATGAGAATCATTTTCTCGCAATCAAATTACAATATAGATGTTACTCGATTATTGCGACAATTGTTGAATTACGGTTTCAATTTCAGCCGACGCAGACTGGCGTTATCAGCAAATATTTGACCAGGTGAAACCGTCGACTAGCGTCACCCGCAGCGAACGCGTATCGCGAAATTAAATCAATAGGAGCAAATTACGTAATATCTAAAATTGATGCCGGCTTAGAATTAAAGACGACGGGCAATTCTACACATTTAGGACTTCGCAAAGTATAATAGCCATTGGGAATTATCTTGCAACAAGATCTCTGCCACGAACGGGTTGTGGCACCATGAAACTCCGTTCAAAGGAACAGTACATCAGTCCTTACCATCTAAAGTTTAGTTTCCAATTGAAACCGCCCCATGTCATATCACTCGCTGGAATATACTCAAAGGTATCGTCGCTAATCACGTCGATAATAGGACAGACGACGGTCTTCCTGTCCTCGGCTATTCTGGACAGCAAAGGCTCCAGCCAACCTTCTGTGCATTCGCAATGCGCGTCCAGGAACGTTATCACTTGTCCCTTAACGTGTTTCGCTCCGAGAAGCCTGGCTCTGATCAGACCGGATCTTTTCTCCGTGCGGTACACGTACGTCGGTACTGGCAGCGTTTTCACGTAGTCCTCCAGGTCTTGCTTCAAGTGATCTACGAATTAAGCGATCGGTATAAGAGCGTGGAAATGTGAAAGCGACGTTAAACGAATTGCAATGGTTTTCTACTTTAATTAATTGGAAAATCGAAAGCTTAGCGTTAACGGATGAAACTTTGGCTGACCTGGCATCGACGAAACATTTATAGAACAGGTATACACGTGCGCGCCACGGTATATTTGTACCTGTCCATTTTCGTTAATTCTTTAGTAGAGCAGAGAAACAGAGTGACTACATTTATCATATATAAGTGATTACTTTTGTGATTTAAAAATTTTAGCTTACAAATTGTAGCTTAAGCGATATTGAATTGATTTATTGGTAGAAAAAAATGAAAGCTTTCTTTTCTATTGTTAATAAGTTATATACACCAGTTTATAGAATGAAACAATTGCAGTGCGTAAAACTGAATTGGATTAGTCTAGTTCTCTCAGATGATACAAATGTTTCAACTGACTTGTAAATTTGCCATACAACGTTCAACGGATCGAATTGGCAGCTGTAAACAAATGCATGTGACGAGCACTCGGGTAGATCAGGAACAGTACAGTCGACCAACGTTTGCCAACCAACAAGAGAGATCGCAATGGCTGCATCTAATCGCGTATTTAACAGGCGAATGTTTCATTTATTTCCACTGGTTCGATTCGTTGAACGTACAGTGGAAGTTCATTTATCTAAACTTCATTTATTGGGATGCAGCCAACGTCCGCTTAAGCAACTTTCTGTTGGATTTCTATTATTCGAATAGCTATTTAAACACTAGATATACGAATACAAAATATTTTTCAACTCTTCGTCGGAGAGCCGCCTCAGAATCACATTTATCGAACACCTTAAGCGGTACAAGCACAGATTAGCCCATGGAGGGACACTACAACGCAAACCCATTAAATACCACAGCCAGCTATTCAAACCGGCGGCCAGTCCAAGCCAGCCCAGTTCCTCTCTCCCGCGAGCCATCCTCCGGCTCACCTTGTTCGCTCTTATCGTCCACCAATATGATCTCCTTGAGCAGTGTTCGGGGGGATCGATTGATGACCGACCAAACGGTCCTCAGCAGCGTGCTCCATGCCTCATTGTGGAACACAATCACTATGCTGGTGTCGGGCAGGTACTTGGGATACTTTTTGGTCTTGCACCCCTCCAGCCGGATGTCCTTCAGGGAACGATTCAACGAGATCATGTCGCTGGCCATCAGATTGAACTGATTCAGCTTGAAGAGCTCCTGCTGCTTAGCCTCGTCCTCGGGCGAGATCTGCACTTTGGCACCCATCTCGCCAGGCATCCCCTTGTTCTCACGGACCACCTTCGCCGGCCTCCACAGATGCAGCTCCGACTGCTTGTACTGCCTCTTACTCTGTTGACCAGCGACGTGAATCTGGCCGTCGTCTTTCAGCGCGGCCTTCGCCGAATGAGGCATACTTTCCTCGGTGAGTACCTGTTGCTGCTGCTTGCTGCTCTCCGTGCAACCCCATCCGGACCCTCCGATGCAATCCGAATAGAGCATCAGCACCATCACGTCCACCAGGAACCATACCAGCGACGTGAGCAGTATCACTTGGCACGTGTGAATGCGAATCTTGGAGCGGAACATGTTGTGACGGGGCCGGTCGCCTGACGCCCTGAGCTCATCACCCGATCCTTCGCGGTTGGAGGCGCGGCGAGCTTCCTGTCCGACCGGGCCGTTCAACGACCGTTCGCTACCGTGTCTTGGGTCTGATCAGCCGCTCTGTCTTCGTGCCGTCCAGGTGAATTACATGACTACGCTGCCCGAGGTTTTCGTGATCTGTGAAAAACAAAATGCGAGATTGGTATCGCGAAGCAGTTTTAATGGACGTTGGATGTCTTTCAAGTATTGTACACTGGTTTCGTGGGAAAACAAGATTTTTGTTGCACGAGAAAGAACTCGAAAGCCTTTGCGTGGTGATCTAATCACGATAGCGATTAGAAATGGCGACGAAGGATTTCTTAAGGACCCGAGGAGAACTCGAGGATGCACTGATCTCAAGGATTTTGCGATCTGTAAAAGAAGCAAGATTTCGAACTTAAGAGAAGAGATTCAAGTCTCTAAAGAACAATATACTGGCTTGGCGATTTCTCGATCTACGAAAGAAAGGAGATTCGTATCGTAAGAGAAGGAGCTCAAGAATAACGAGCGATCTATAGTAGCGGTTGGAAATATAAACGGAGAGTTTTTTCAAGGCCACTTCGATGGTATTGGGGGCACTGAACGCCTCTGAAGAACTGTCCAGTGACTTCAAGGATTTAGAATGGCTGCCAAGTTTCCGGCCGGACTCTAATTTCAACAAATCTCTTTAATCGCTTTAGACCTGATGCACACTATAATGTACACCATTTTAATGCTTCAACGTGTGACTTAAAGTAGTATGAGAAAGTCATATGTCTTTAAGACTTCATTCTTACATATTACAATTACAGTTTGACCAAAATCTTTTGGCAACCACCGTAACATAAAGGACCTAAAACAGGATTCAAATCTCCAGAAAAAGAGTTCAAGAACAACTAGCAGTGTACAACAATGGTTAGAGGTATCACTGAAAGCCTTTTTTGAAGATTTTTAGTAGAGCATCTCGATAGGACTACAATTAATCGTTCTAAATCCCAGACGATAAATAAAGTCCGCATAAACCGGATCAGCCTCGCAAACCAATCGGAAACTGGCGACAGAACGGCACGTGGCACCAACCAGCGCTGTCTCTCATCCGACAGACCGCAAAACACAAACGAACTTGAACCCCCGCAGGACTAATTCGTCCGGCAAACTGTTCCAAACGAGCTTAAAATTCACCCACTAGCGCTACCGTGCGGCAACCGCGGCCCAACCATCGATTTCCCGTGAAACGGACGAAACACGCGTGCCGTCCAGTTTACGTTGACCAGCCCCCGATAGCTATTTCAACGCACCTGGCATAAATAATACGTTAACATTCGCGCATATTTGTAACCGCGTACAGAGAGCCGTCGGTTAAACTTGTTAAACGCCGCCAGTGGCTCGTATAAAAGGTTCTCCCGGCGAACAATCGAGCCGGAAGTCACGCAAAGCCGTTTATTTATCACGCGCATAATACATTCGCCATTATCGATTCGTTTCCTTGTTGTTCCTTCGCTCTGTGCGTGCGTGGTCCCGCGCGCGCTTCCACACAGATAACAAGATCAATTGATTCCTTATTATCCAATTTATTTCGCAAACTTTCGATTCGTGTGAAATGCCCGTTCCGTTAAAAAAGTTCGAAGGGAGCAGTAAAACTGGGCGCAGTAGCCTTTACGACACGAGCAGATCGTAAAATAGGGTGGACGTCTAAGTTTACACGTCCGATGGTCCCTGGTATAAAGAGAATCGACACGATCCTCGGAAAGATAAAGACGTACTTTAGTCTTTCTTGTTAAGAGCCGTTGTTGGTGTATTCATCGAGGTTTTTTACTTTGTTACGTAGTTACAATTTTACTGAATGTTTGTAAAGTTCTTTTAGTTTTGTCCTAATCTTTTCTCTCAGTATTTTGAATCTGATCGCTGCGTTATTAATTAAAGCATTGTTGTCGAAATCTAATTTGAAGCAATAATTGAAAGAGAAATGTCCTCTCGAAATTAATATCAAATTGGGCAGCCAAATTATATATGAAATAATATAATTAAGTGTATTATACATTATCAATCATTCATCCAGCAATTAGTATCGTCACAAATATTATTTTTGATGTTCTGCGTATCTCGTCTATTATTCGAATAATATTTTTATTTTGTCTGTAATCAAAAACATCAAAGTTGCTATATTCCTTTCTTCTTGTTCTCGTGCTACTCTTTTATTGCTGAAATGACCATTCTTTTTTTGTTGATCTTTGTATTGTCGGAATTCCTGCACCCTCGGAGGGTTGGGTTCCCTCGACGGCAGAATTCCCCTTGGGAGTCTCTTTCATAGTGGAATTGTTTTACCAAATGTGGACATTCCTCAAGTTCCACCCAGTTTCATCATAGTAAAGTGTGCTTCATAAAGCAATCGCGAAGGGTGAATTTGCAATGTAATATATCTTTGTAGTACTGATCTAAATTTTACGACACTCTTTGCAATCTGTAATTATTCAGAACCTTATACATAATTGTAAGTAAGTAATTACAGATTGTCTATTCTCCACTATTCTTATTTCAATTATTCGCTAACATTTCAAATATAAATAAAAAAAAACTTTTCTAGAATCCTAAAACACGTGTAGAACATTTTCGCCGTATTGCATTTCAACTGTTCAAGCATCGTGTCGCACTCTTCCGCCAAATGCATCTTTCAATGACGCTGTTATTTAACAGATGTCTGTGCACACATTATATAGAAACAGAACCGGAAGAACAAAGCAGTATTCGACCTTTCACAACCATATGCAACTACATAATAATTATAAACACGCACAGTATGCGCTGTTCCTACGTTTTACATTTCGCTATTGGTGGCAGCAAGTGTATTGTGCGAGATGAATAGGGAGAAAAAATGGAGAACGCGTTCAGAACGAGCCACCTTTTCGAACGCGTAGAACAAAGACAGCACTGTGCCACATTTTATGCGTTTTGATCGACGTTGGATCAAGTGGTTGCTTCGCCAGCTACCTTTTTTTTTATTTTACGACCGTGGAAACGGACAAGCGAACGAGCGCGATAAAAATTGAACGAGAAAGAGAGCAAAGCGCGTTCCCTTAAGAAAATGGTTGCTCTCGAGATAATTGGGAACGGCATGGGAACAGAGCGGATTGACTGTGCGAAAGTATCAAAGAATTGGGAATTATCGCAAAAATAGAAGGAACGAATCGAAAGTACTGTTGTAACAGTTGTACTCGTGGTTGTGCAACTGTCGATGCACACGAGCAGCATTTGTCACTGCGATCGTACGTCTCTTTTCTTTGTTTCCTCAGCTAGGAACAATGGAGACGGACATATGACCGCTGCAAAATCACAATGACAAAACTCGCTCGTGTGCATCGGTAATTAATGTGCGGCAATAGCTCTTTTTCTTCGAGTCCCACGCTGTCACTCGTTTCGACGTGCTATAAAATGGAGTAAGAAGATGCAGAAGGAACGGAGTTAATTGGCATAAATTTGTAATACAATTGATGTAATCGAATTTCGTTTCAATAGGAATGCTGTATCTAATTTTTAATCTGACGGATAAATTGATCCCATGACGAATACTCCAGGAAGGATATTCCTTTTCTAATTATTGTTTCAAATTAGATCTTGATGGTGATATTCAATTTTCTAATTACTAATCTAGCGATTGGGTTCAAAATCTTGAATTAAATTAATTCAAATTTCGCAACGATAGATTGTTCCCACGAGACAATAATAATTTCTTATTAAAGAAAGTTAATCAAATGAAACATATTGAGAAGACAAGACATTCGACAAGATTCAAAATCGATCTATGAATCACTAGATTCCAAACTCTCTCCATTAAATCATCCCCTTTCCCCTTTGCTCTATACACCCATTCCCTGAAAACCACCACAGACCTTCTCTAAGAAATTAGAAAACCTCAAAACCAGAAGAAGCGATTAATAAACAAAGATACGAATCAAAATCTCTTCCCAGATCCCAGCGTTTCACGTTCCCCCAAAGCGATCCGTCACCCCCGCGGCTCGCCAGTCCCGATTCCACAGCCCGTGGAAATAATTTTCTATTCCGAAAGAGCCGGTCTGCTTGGCGAGATAAAATGGCGCGACGCGAAAGCGAGACGGAAGGAAGCGAGGAAGGAAGGACGGGACTCACGAGCGGCGCTATTACTTATACAGTTTATAAGCTGCTTAAGATCGGCCACGGCGAGATCGCGGTTCCCGCGATCGTGCACGGAAAGCGAGAACTTCGCGGTCGCCGTCGCGGCTGTAATAATGATCGCGCGTGATCGTGACAGCCTGGAAGTGCCCCGTGGAAATTTATGGAAACGAACGAACGAACGGCTGATTATACACACGTGCGGTGGTGTGTTACGGGGAACGCGTGGATACCTGGGAAAACGGGGAACAGACCGGGGCCGACTGTCTCCCGGTTGGATGCTAATTAATTAGAGACCGCGAGTAAATCATTCACTTTCATCGCGATGGAGAGCGTGCGTCGTGGTTAATAGCGGCTGATAATTGCATGCCACCGGAGGAACACGCGGAACGGAAATGTAGTACCGTGCGAGCTTTTTCTGTCACAACCCTTCGCGCTCGGCTCTCTCCCGGGCGTTGGCGATAGAAATTATTACTAAAACAGCAACATTGGAACAGCTCTTCTTATAAAACTGTCCTCGCGCAAATATTTTCAACCTTATCACCCTCTTTAATTCCCCTTTCAACCGTAATTGTACGTAAAATATCAATGTACAATTTACCGCATTAAGGGAGGACGACAACACGTCTTACAGAAGTTTCTTCGGGTACAAGTAGTTGGTATTTCGAAGCTTGTTAAGCTTTTCCGTGATTCAGTTAACCGTTCGTTCGAGTTTCGCAGCCGAAAAATTGTTCGCCACCACAACAGCGGATGGCGGCACGCTAATGAAAACCCCTGCGCCGACCCCTTGTTCAGTTCGCCGTCCAGAAACGCAAGTTTTGCGCAACGGCGAGCACCCCATCGGGCGGGATGCTCCAAGTTTCACGAGAGCCTGGCCTCGACGAGAGTCTGTTCGAGGTTGCAACCAAGTCCGCCAGGCAATAAACGGCCGGGGCGAACTTCGGCCCTGTGGACGGGGAATGTCAAACAAAATATCCCCGAGTCGAGCTCCGTTCGCGATACTTTAAGCCCCCCCGGACCGAGCTGGCTCCCTGGGAAAAGTGGATTTTGTTTGATTTTCCGTGGGGAAATCCTTGAGAAATACCGAACCGGGAAGCGGACGGAGGCGGGAGAACGAGGAGAGCAGTTGTAATTTTAATTGACATCGATGGGAAAGTAGAAATTGTGGCACGAGTGTTTGCGCAGGTTCAGATTAGTTTCTTTAACCCTTCTCTAACCGTTGGATTATTTGCCATCCAATCGTCTCCCGATTCTTTCAAGAACGCTTCCGCCGTAACGATTTTTAACACCAGCGAAGCTATTAAAACGAGCGTGATTTGTAATCTTCTTGTAGCGATTTTAAAAAGAATTTTACAGAAATGTATTCTTCGATGTTTTCCATAATCTTTTGTTAAGAATCTTTGCCTTGCGTTTGTAGATAACAGAGACTCGTCAAAATAATTGAAAACTTGTCCCATAAAGAGCAAGTATCTTCAGTCACAAAATTGATTAACCGAAGTTTCGTAACTTCAGAAGTGAACTACATTAAGACTCATTATGTAATTACATCGACAACAAACTTTTGTGAAACATCTTTTAATGGCGGAACGATTGCCCAACAGATTAAAATCACCGTCTTCGTAAGATCCTCGACGAAACGTAAATGAATTCATCGAAACACGTTTCGAAATACTTTTCAAGCTACAATTATCCATTATAAGGTTTATCAACAATTCCACCAACAAAGTACAATAAAGTATGCACGACAATTCGGCTTTTCGTAACCATAAATCACGAAGCAAGAGATTAAAACCATCGATTATAAAATCTCCCAGAGAATACAAGCAGATTATTCGAAATATTTTGATTTGCCAACAACAATTTTTAATCGAAATATTTATTAGCGTTTCCGATAAAGTATCCACGATAATTCAGCTGCACACATCTTCAAATCGCAGAACACCAGATTGTATTAATCGAGACATTTCAAAATACTTTTCGGATAACAACAATTCTCGATTATAAAACTTATCAATATTTCCAAATAACAATAAATCATCGATATCTACAACAGAAACAGAGAATCACCAGTTCAGAATCACCGCGTTCGCAAAACCCCAGACGACAGTAAATAAAGTTGTGAGAACGTTTTAAAATTTCCGAATTGCAAAAATGAATCAGTGGATCCTCGCACAGACACAGTGAATTGTACGAAAGCTTTCGAAATATTTAAATCAGGAGACGATCGATAACGGCTGGCGTGAAGATGATCGACTCCGCGAAATGGAGTCGGGAGAACGCGAGTTCTACTCCGAAATCTTCATCCCCGATCCAGAGTCCTGCATGCGCGCAATCGCAGGTTGCAAAAGAACGGTTAATTATAAAATTGAAACCGCCTCGACGAGAATGGAGCGCCGAATATCTCGTGGAAGGCATCGTCTTTCGCAATAAGAACGCCACGCTGGAACACCGGCCATTTACGAACGCAAATTAGCGGAATAATAATGAGTCGACGCGCAATGCACTTGTGCAAACGAGATACGGGAAGGTACGTCCTCGTTGCTCAACGTTTCTTACGGGAACCATCTTTTACTAGCAGAATAAATGTTCCGAATACCTGGAGCATAGTGGTCGAAAACACGCGAGACTCCTCAGACTGCTGTGAACCGGCCATTTTAATGTTTCGCGGCTCTAATAAGTCAGAATACTTGTGGACGTACACATGGTGAGAATGCAAGTATGGAAATCATTATGCTGATAAGAAACTGTATTTTTCTACAGAAAAGTTTTTTAAAAATGGTTGTATCATGTTTGTTTAACATTAAATTCAAACATAATTTAGTCTAATTTACTCCTACATGTTCTAAAGATGGAGTATTTTTTAAAAGTGATTCTAGCGTTGAAAATTAATATACTTTTCCCTTAAAGAATTCAACCGAAACCCAATCTACCGTGCTGTTATATTCTTGCTATTCAAGACTAGTGCCAGGATGCATGAAAAATGCTAGAATATCAAGGCATTAGACCCAATCTAATCTACTCTAATCCGTTTCAGTCCAAGGCCGGAATAAATATTCTCGACCAGCCGATCTCACTATTGCAAAAGAAGAATAAATACTTCTGCGTTCCAACTGGAAAGTCCTACGACATCGAGAGTCGCCTTTAGAATCGTCCTACGATCAAAATTAACCGCGATCCCGTATCGTCCGTCGATTACGCGAAAGTAATCGAAGATTACGATACACGAACGAAGCGCAGCTTTGTTCCTATGAACCATAAAGAGTTGATGGTCACTCCTTTATAGTTCGCGTTGTGAACGTTCGATCCGTAGCTCCATAAGAAATTTACGAGCCTTTCGATGCGCGAGTATCGGAAGTGGTTCGATGAAAATAACTGCACCTGGTCGGAATTAGATGTTTTAAACGTATTTTCTCCATGTTTTATGGGGAAACTGGGTCGTGTACAGGAATATTCGCCTACACACGAGCAGGTTCTTCGACCTGTGTGCACTTCCGCCGGTTCGATAAATACCTCGAGATATATTGGGACGGCGATTAAAAGGGGATAAGCGGAGTTTATAATGAAAATTTTCAGATACCAGGTTCGAACCTATCCAGGAAGGGAGATAATAATCCAAGCAATCGACAAATATCGATTACAATCCTCTTTGTAATTATATTATTTATCATCGACGGATATCGTGTTTTGATCTATCGTTTCAGTCCGTTTGGAGAGCCTAACATTTATCGCGATCATGTTAACGAAACTTCTCTGAAGCCTTCTCCTCGTATGTCGTGGACATTATTACTAGTAATAATACGATCGACTCTTGGGAACAAGTTTTGTAAAATCATTTGTTCCATGTATATTCGATAAGACAAAGTTTTATTGGCAATTGTCTGAACGTGATCGTTTAAGATTTCATGGGTACATCTTATCGTCACCGAAACTCACTTCCGTGGCAGAAAAGTTGGCTTTATCAGCGTCCTTGGTGATCGTCCCACCTTTCTGCCATTGGCACAGAGCAGTCGAATATCTCGCCGTCTGATAGTGTGTGTCACGATAATGCAACCGTGAGTTAACGTTCGTATCGATAACACTCTATCGGCATAAATTAGAAAATTCTGACTTCGGTGAATTTTAATTATGGATCAAATATTAATTCAATCTACACGAGCAAACACATGTAAGTTTTATCGAACAAGCGATTTTGATGCCAATATTAAAAGATAAACGTACAGAATATTAAAAAAAAATGCAATTGTAGTAATAGAAAACGAACCAATGCAATTAAATATCTCGTGGGCGGGATATTTTGAAAGTCTCGACAAGAAATTGCCTGAAAATTGAAAATTTCCAACAGGAGTTACAAAACAGTTTCCATAAAACCCATTATTTTTTTAGTTTTTGTAAATACTCTGCCCTATATAGATTGCTTCGCCATCACCCTTTTTTAAATTTCTTTCCTGTATTCTAGTTCGCGTATTTCGAGTACAATGAAAATTCTCTGCGTACAAACAGCAGTTAATAAAACGAAATACATTTCACAAAATTCTCTTTGTCAAATCGAAAGATTCACGAGAAGCATCACTATGAATCACCTTTTTTTTTTAAATTCTTCACTGTACCCTTTTATAAAACTCTTTACTAGTCCACGTGTTTCAAGTACAAAGGAAGTTCTCCGCGCACGAACAGCAGTTAATAAAACGAGATACATTTCGCAAAATTCTCTTATTCGTCGGATAAAAAGATTCGCGAGGAGCGTCGCTTTAAAGTCACTATCCTTTGACGATAACGTATGCAGTTCGAGGCGAATACCAATAAGATCAGCCCTTCTCGCCCGAGCGTCGCAGCAGTTCGATAAATTTCAATATCACAGAGTCATCGTGTTGTCACGTTCGACTATTCGAGCCGATCGACTATTTTATCGCGACTACCGTCGAATTAACGGCGTGCAAAGGGAAAACGAGGCAAAGATAGGGAACACGGTGGAGCAACGGATGGAATAATCCGCAGTTCGTTTCGCTGGTGGAAATTAAAGCGAATCTGGCTTTACACGCCGAGCATCGCTGCGAGACTGTTTAACCGAGGCTGCACGCGCGTGGCACGGAACAAATAATCGTACAAACGGCCGGGATTATTGGATCGTTTACGTTCCCTCGATTGTCCCGGCGAAATTGCGCGCACGAGAGAGTGAATGGAAATCAAGCTACGAATGGCACTCGCCTCAGTTTTCTGCTTTCACGAACGCTGCAGGCACCCGTGATGAGTTTAACGCGTCAACCGCGCCGTTTCCCTTTTTATCGCCTGGCTTGGCGGATAACCATTCGTCGAGGCCAGTCGATATCGTAAGAAAAGTGCAACAATCGGCAGATGAAGAAAAAATGGGATTCACGAGTGGAAACGCATTGTGATTGACCTTTGTAGACGCAAAACCGGGTCTTGCGTGATCCAGAAACTGCAATTTAGTGCGTAGCTAGTCGCTCAGTGCGACTTACGGATGGATGCAATTTTGCTCAATTGTGATTTACCGTTTGCATTGACATTTAATAAATCGCCAGGTTGACGTAAAAAGTATTGTTTTGCAAGTTTGCAATTGATCTAAACGGTTCTCAATTCAGTTCTCCATAAAATTAGATAACGCTACGGGAGATTACCAGAAACAATCTTTATTACGCGGTTGAAAATAATTCGAAGCCAACTTCTCCCTGTGTATATAGCCACGTCCCACTAGAGATAAAGTTCAGTAACGCAATTTCTAGTTTTACCAACCCGCGAGGGGATCAGATTTTGCTATGTATCGCGAGTCGGAGTTCGCGAAGCAACGAGGAGAACGGAAGCGTCGCTATCAACCGGACAGGTTAATACGCGTAATCTAATAAAAATTGTTCGCTCGTCGTATCCAAGTCGGCGGAGAAACCTCACCTAAATTTAAACGCGGAACGCAACGTTTCGAACGCGCTGCGATAGTATCGGGAATAAAATTTAATGACACAACTTCCACTTTCATAAACGCGAAACTCGGTGATATGCGAGACACGCGAGAGTTCGTGAAACAGAATTGACGTCAATCGATACGAGAAGTATACGCGTACACATATGCAGTCGCGTACGTTTAAAATTCGATCAGAAATTGGAGCCGCGATTAAAATTTCAAATTTCATTCCTTGCTACTATCTGTTCCGAAATTGCTATTTTTAAACGTGTTTCGAATTACAAGCATCGCGTGTTTCAGTAATCTAACAAAGTAGAATAACGCGATAGAGGCGGCGGTATAATAACAATGATACGCTGATGCAATTTCGATTTTCCCGTTTAATGCTTATCATAATGATGTATATATCATATATACTGGTACAAACGTCGGTGTGGACGCTATTGTGAATGCTAAACAGTATTTGAATAGCCTATTCATCACCCACATTATCCAGAATACATATCTGCTCTATTCAAAACTCGACCACGTGGAATTATGAATACGAATGGAAGTTGCAATAAACATCTGCAAAATAGGTCGGACGCGAAATCGCGTTCAAAAAATTTCCGAATCCGCACAAATTTCAAATTCGTGACCATTCTTCTATATTGCTCCTCGAATCTGCTCAAGCTTTCCATTAAAGCCCATCTTGCTTTATGAATTCCAATTTCTCAAAAGTTTCTATCTTCAGTCGGGTAAACTGCCTTAAAGTTTCTATCTTGTTATTACCATCCAGAAATTCCGAGAGTCCCTATCTTGCACGTAAAACCTTAATTTTCCGCCAGTTTCTACTTTCTCGTTCGATTAAAAAAAATCTCGCGGTCCCTGCGTTTCAAATGCTAAAATTTTACAAAATTCTTACTCGATGCTTCGTGGATCTCTAAATTTGAAATTTATGCCTCATTATTTCATAACATTCCCGAGCAGTAAAAAGTAAATTTCCTAATCAGTTTCTCAAATCGATTATTCCTCGCTTATCACTCCAACATCGCAAAACTTTTTATTTCTCAAGATCCCATCCCGGGTCAATCGCTAATCGCAGCTTTGCGAGCAGGCCAGAACAATGGCGCGATTATGGGAACGTTCCGAACTTGGACCAGACGGAAAACGCGTGCTCCGCTTCGCGACGCAGTCAGAAATTGAATTTAACAACCCCAATTTCCATCTAGCAACGATGATGGATGTCCAGCCACGTTCGAGAACGCGTAACCCCGCCCCGCGACGGAAACGAATCCTGTCCGGCGAGAGTTTCGCGCGTGTTTCTCGCCGGCTGCAATAACTTTTCCAGAAACACGTACAAAACGTTGGCCGCCCGGGGCGTTATGGATTTTACAAAAGCGCGCTTCAAGTTGGTGCCGGGCGTCGACGTACAGCCGCCGGAATATCGCCCCGGCGACTGTAACTCTCTCTCCATCGATCTCGATGTAACTTGAAATTCCAGACCGTCCTCCAGCCCCCTTCCGGGAGGACGATTTCTTCGTGAAATTTCGCACGCGTAATGGACCGGACGGACCATTTTTCGCGCACAATTTATATTTCGTAGCGGAACGAATACGCGCTAGAAGGAGATTTACTCGATTCAACTAATAAGAACAGTCGGTGCCCGACTTACGGGATTTAAAGAAGAAATCAAATTTTATACAATTCGAGATGGATTAGCTGGTCTCGAAGCTCAAGACTGGAAGGAGATTTACTTGATAATATCTCTCTTCTTGTGTACCTATCGAGTAAATATTTGTTCCAATTTTGTAACAAAACCAGAAAGAGCTCGAAAGCATCCAACAAAACACGCTGCAACGTGTGATATCGAGTTTCCAAGATCGACTCCAACGGTGTGCGCAGTGTAACGGTGTTACTGTTCGGAAGATGGGCTCTTTGAGTAACAATAAGGGATCTTCCATTTCTTACGGGTTCTGAATAAACAAAGCTAGCAAGTTTATCAGTACAAAATAACTCCTATTCGTGTCATTGAAAAAAAAGAAACTGGGTCAGAGATATTCAGTTTGCAACATATGTTAAAATATAAAATTTAAACATCAATATCCACACATCAATAATGCCAGCCAGAAATAAAATCATTATTATGTTAGCAAATATTGTTTTCCAACTTTTTATAAAACATACTTGCTTTAATTAACGTGCAGTTTTCTACGTCGGCGGCCATTGTTTTCCAAATACATACTCCTGCGCGGATATAAAACGAGTAAAATCGACGTCGCGTACCAATACGCGGCCACAAGCATCGTTAAATGCAGACGTTTAAGCTAACCGCTTTCAATGACAATTTTCTACCATCCCCGCGGCTTAGCGACTCCTTATCTCACGTTTCGAGGCTCGCAATGCCGGTAGTATTTCCAATTATGCCGGACGGGCCTCGACAATACCGGCGATACAATGAAGATCGTGGTATCACACGAATACCGTTATTACGCGCCGTTTTATACGGGTCACAAAACCGGCATAAAGTTTTCCGGTTAATGGCGAATGAATTAACAATGGAGGGCGTGCAGGAAGTGCGCGGAATGATTGATACATATTTTTCCGAAACGCTCCGCGGATCAATCCGAGCATTCGCGTGGTGCCTTGCTGTACCTGCTTATAAAACGAATTCGTACGATTTTACGGTACGTTCCGACTATTTCCGTGAATTCTGCGCGATTTTTATATTATTTTACTTTTTTTTTAGCGACATCGAGAGTGGAATATAATTTCAATATGGACTCTGAGACTACTTCCGCTTAAATTCGTACGAGTTTGCAGTACATTTCGTCTATTTCTGTGAATTTTGCGCGATTTTTATTATTCTATATTTTTTAGCGGCGTCGAGAGTGGAATATAATCTGAATATGGACTCTGAGACTACTTCCGTTGCGTTTGCAAGCGTTGCTGAACTTGTGTTTATATTCAATTCGTATATAGATATACAATTTTAGATTCTATTCCGTACGTTTTTTTTTTTTCTAATAATATCTGTGGAAGAACTTCCATCGGGCTTGATTGCAAGAATTATCTCAAGGCATTGTTGCAATTGCGTTTGAACTGAATTCGTAGAATTCTACGCTTCATTCATACACCATTTGTTTAAGCAGGATCGAGAAAGAGATTGAGAAGTTCCATTTCTTAAAGTCATATTCTATATCTGATATTAACTTGTTTTCTTTGTCAGTAAATATTTGCAGAACAAGTGTAATGTAAATATGTAGATGAACATATAGATACTGACTGTAACATATATATGTAACATTATAGATAAGAGAAAAGGAAACAAATTCATTCAGCGAACCAAGGAAAAACACCGATCGATTAGCTATGGTAAACAAAGAAAATTGAGCTCCAAATGGTCGGCAAACACGCGAAGTAATAAGAATTACCAAATTATCACGTAATTTATCGATCTATCGAGTGTACCAAGTGTGCCGCGTATCCGTGAGACTGTAACGATCGCGTACCAGCGTATGTGGTGTTACAAATCGAATCAGAAGAGGTCCGCGTGGTTCATCGAAAGCCACGGCCGTGCGGGTCGAGTGTCGTGAACAATTCTCGTTAAACTACAACGGGCAGTCTTTAAAGGTATCTCGTACGGGTTCCGATAAACGCCGCCAGGAAACAGCGGTTTCATAAAGCCCGCCAATGCAATTACTTTTTAGCGCGCATGCATTGCGTATCGTTGTAACAGTATCGCACTATATTGGTTCGTTCTCGTCGAGTCTTTTGTCAATTTTTTTTCAGTACGATAAAGTACCATGTAAATTAGTGTTTATTCTTAAATTCCATTACACGTACTACAAAAAGGTATCAAATTGTGTGGTTTCTTTTTAAAAATATTTTAAGTTTCAAGAGCGTACGCACAGACTTTTGTGACCGACTGTATTTCTCGAAGAAGAAGCACTTGACCGCGTCAGTCATACACGACCGACGTGGCGATCAACGTGTTGATGGGAGTAACTGTAATTGATACCATAAATTTTTCAACAGTTCGCTACAATTAACCGACCGTCCCGATACTTTTGACCGGGATTGTACGTTTATCCGATTCAAAGAGAGGAAAAAGGAGAGAGAAACGATGAGAACATCCGAGATTAAATAGTTATCGTGCGTAAATAACCGCGAGAGCAGGTTTGTACGTTTTACGACGCGCTACCGGCACAGGTTTCTAAACGGCTCCGCCAGCGAAATCGCTCGTCTCGTGTAATGTCGCACGGAGCGCGTGAAAAAAGGCGATACGCGCTGCTTATCCTTCGATTACCAGAGTACGCGTGCACGCGATGTCCAACAGCCTCGTGAATTTACAAATTACTCTTTTCGCTCGGCTCGCGTCGCTTTGTTCGCGGTTTATTTCGCTCTTGAAAATCCCCGTCTCCGTCATCGTCGTCGTCGTCGTCGTCGTCGTCGTCTCGCGACGCGACCCGTTTCTTCCTCTTTTCTTTTCTCTTCTTCGTTTTCCTTTGTCGAACGCGCGTCGCCATGCTTGTGACACATCGTGTTATATACCGTTAAAGTTCGACGTTCGAAGGCCCTTCGCCACAGAATTACGCGTCGATACGCTTCGAGCAGTGATTACGAAACTTATTTCGTCGAGGAACCCTTCCGCGGTTTTCTTTGTCACAGTCGCGGAAGCCGTGTCCACGATGAGTCAGAAAAATCTACGTGGACGTTCCAAATATTGAAAATGAAAACTTCTCGTGCAATTTTCTGTATTAAGTGTACCTACTATTCTTTCCAATCTCCAATTTTGAAAAACCAATTTGAAAAAACCGGACCATGTTTGAACATTTCACTAGACTAACAATGTTTCGTGCAGTTTTCTGTGTTAAATGTTCCTACTATTTCTTTTATTAAATTTTTTTTAATTAAGAGACATCCAATTTTGGGAACAGAATTTGAAAAAGAATGGTTGCGCTAAATGTGCGACAATACCGACGGAATTGTTCCGCGGGGATAGGATTTGAAATCGCGCCGGATTTAGTGCATAAAGTATGAGGTTGGTCGACATTCCACCGCCGCGTGCATAATTAACGCGGGACGAAAGACGCACAATTGCAGCAAGAGGGTATACTGCGTGTTAACAATAAAATTTAATCTTCCTGCAACTGTTTGGAGCTGTTTAATTTGATTACGCTGCGTTAAAACAGTGTCCAAAATAGATTAATTAGCGATACTTATCTTCAAAACACTAAACTAAGGGTATCCCGCACGATTTTGTACATACTCCTCATTTTATATATTTCATATGATTTTTAATGTAAGCAGACTAGATAAATATGTTCCCTTTTAATTTACACTTGCAATATCAACAAGTTTTATAATTACGATGTTAATAAAAAAGGAAATATTACTTCTTTAACGATTGTAAGTCATAATGCGTTCAATAATTCGTATCAGTATTAATAATTATATGGTAGTCTTAAGAATTATATACTTTTTCGCGCTAAAAACACAAGTACATTTTAAGGTCAATAGTGCACTCAAATCAAACAAAGCACGACCTCATATTTTCTAGCGATAATACGACACTCGTTTCACTTCGAATTTCTGAAAATACTCGTATTCGCTACTTGACCACAATCGGAAACAGGAATTCTGTCTAATCTTAATTGATAGATTTATCAAAAATTTATCGGAGGTCGGGGTACGGCAAAGATTAATGATCTAACGAGGAGATGAATGAGTCAGATGTTGCAAACATTAATCCAACTGTATCTAAATCCTATTATTATTTGTAAAAGCTATGCAAAACGATTATAGGAAAAGAGAAGCAAACGAAACAACTGCCCAGAGTTGCAGTTAACTTCTGAAAACGTACCGCTATTATTCTAACCTCGAAGGGATACGCGAGATTTACCGACCCGTTGCGCATCGTGCGTCCCTAATTTTGCGAATTCCCGAACCGCGCACCACGCTTTGCCGGCAGGAAATTTCATAGCAACGCGATTTAACCGGTTGCAAATCGTTCGCGTATTTATCGTTTAGCATTACAAAGCGTTTCTTTACGCGAGTATGCTAATCGTAGAATTAACGACCAAACAGAATTCTTCGAATAACAATCGCGCACAAGTTTCTGCAATTATTTACCGCGATCGAAAACGTTTTACGATCGCGCGAGGAGGGCCGAACCGATCGGTTACCGGGCGCACACGTGTCCTTGCAGACCGAGCAACGTGTCTTCTTGAACCGGTCGATTCACCCATCAGATAGAATTTTACAAGGCGGACCTTTCACTCGTTTTATTAATCACCGTCGTGGTATGCTGCATTTACCTATTTAACGTTCTTCGAGGGAAAGAACCGGATTCGGTTCATGAATTATTTATCCCCCGTTAATGAAGGTTATTCGCGGCGATCCATGGCGATACAGATCGAACGGTAAAACGTATTTCGCGTGGAGCAAACCGCGAAAAGAAAAAACGGAGTCGATCGAAATTGACGCGCTGGTCTCTCCTCGGGACGATACTTTTAACGCGGCTTGTTGTCCAACGGGGGACCTTGATGGGTACGGTAAAAGAGGAGCAGGTGTGCCGCATTCCTTTAAACGGAATACCGACGTAGCCGGTACGGAATAAGATTACTCGGCTGGCGACCGGTCTCCTCGCGAGAGGAACGAGCCGGAATCCGTGCGGTATCGGTGATTCTAAGGTGAATCGCAGGCATAACGTTGCGAGGAACCAGCAACAATCTGGTGGTTATATACGAGGGTGTATAGATATACCTATCGAAGGCAGCACCGTTACATCGCACACCACATGGTCGAGTATTGGTCGCGTGACACGAGGTAAAAAGGCATTACCCAGTTTCGTCCTGGTCGAGAGCGCGCTCTTTCGATCGACGTCTGGCCCCTCGGTCTCCGTCCCGTGGCTCGTCTCGCGTTCAGACACCACGCGATAAAAGTGGCAACGTCCGCCGGCTTCGTACTCTGCGACGCACCACACAAAAGTCCGTTATTAGATTCACAGTAATAGCCGGCGTGGTATTCGGTGGTGGTGGTGGTGGTCGTCGTCGTCGTCGTCGTCGGTGCCGCGCAGGCAGACGGTATCGGATACGTCACCGCGATCCTGGAACGCGCGGAACGTTCCGGCGATTGTCGCGATCCGTAATAACACGTCACCGTAGACCCGTTCGCGGGGCACGATCGCCAGCGTGCGGGACAAAAGGAAAGCGGGACGTGGAACGCGCGCACGGCGATAGATCAGACTGGCGAGAGACGCCAGGTGCGCGAGCGGCGGACGAACGGTCAAACTTCTCGGCGAGTCGCACTTCGTGCCAGCGAACACCGCTTCTAACGCCGTCGGGGACACACGCGGACCGCTCCCGTCTACCGCTCCGCGTCCGCTTTCCGCGAGCAACGCTCGATCACCGCGTATTTCATTGATACACACCTCTTATGACCTAGTAACGAGAACGCCTCCAGGTGCGCATCCCGTACGTCGCACATACGTGGTACATCCGACACTGCAGATCCGGCGAGAGCAGCGCCGAGGTTAGGGCGCCGTAGTGGGGACACCTGTTCGACATCCGTAGCAGCACTTTCTACGCTCCGACGGCGGATGCGTGGCTCTGGCTATCGATAGCGGCCACGATCGCCCGATGTACGCACAATCGAGACCCGCGTCGAGACCCGCGTCGAGATTTATCGGACGCGAGACAACTCCGTCCCTCCGCTCCATTCACGCTCGACTCGCTCTCATTGATTCCACGACCGACGACCGTCGCACCGTTCGTAGCCGGTTCTTCAATCACTTTAAACCAAACAGACTGTTTGCCCGTATGGTAATGGAATTTCACGGGATTACGTTCTCCGGGAGCTGCGGGTTTTAAGTCGAATTACCTTGAGCGTACATGGTTGGCGACTTGTGCGTTAACTCATAAATATCTTTTCCCTTTTGTTACGTTACACTATCACATTATTCTACACGTCTACGTAAGCTACATTATTTTACTAGTAATTAGTGCATTTTATTTTATTATTATTATTTCACACGACAGTTTCCACGACAGTTTATTTCAGCATTCGTTTGCTATTTCAGTGGCATTCCCAATATTATCGACTTGGTCTACAGAAAGATGGTAGCACTTCACAGTGGAGGACTTGAAAAGGTCAAGAGATATTTTAATATCGCTTGAAACGTTATCGATTTCGCACAGAATTGTTGGAATAGTGTTCTATCGCTTTGCGGGATTTCATAGAATACTGTTCTATTTAACAACACATATCAGAGACAGTGATAAAGTATAATTAGTCATTAGAACAGAAGATATTTGTTATAGACATATCTATTATTGTAAAATTAATTATAACTACAATTTATTGTATATTTCATTAACTAGATCATGTAAATTAATTACTTAAAAGAACTACAACAAGTTTTGTGACCTGATAGGAAGTATTCGAAAAAGTTCGGGAAACTTCAATTCTAGAAATTGTGTTTCGATTGACAAATCTTGATTTTCGAACTCCGTATCTGGAGAATATGATGTGATGGGAGATATGTGTATGCAAAACTAATTTATTATTCATTATTTCCGAAGAAACTAAGTCGCTTTCCATAGTATCTACGAATTCACGCTAGAAAAAGGTGCAAGAAATTTGTACACGCAATTAAACACATTAATAAATAATTATATGTCTTTTATATTGGTTTGTAATTTAAATTAAATCGTTAGAATAAAAAAATTACAATTTTTATTTAAAAATTTCATTTTTTACTTGTGGCGCCATCTTCTAACAAAGTGCTGAAACTACTCGCGCACAGTTACCGACAGCACCGTGAACTGCTTACCGACTAGTGGCGCCATCTCTCCACAAAGTGCTGAAACTACTCGCGCACAGTTACCGACAGCACCGTGAACTGCTTACCGACTAGTGGCGCCATCTCTCCACAAAGTGCTGAAACTACTCGCGCACAGTTACCGACAGCACCGTGAACTACTTACCGACTAGTGGCGCCATCTCTCCACAAAGTGCTGAAACTACTCGCGCACAGTTACCGACAGCGAAGCGAACTACTTACCGACTAGTGGCGCCATCTAGCGGAGGATAGGTGGAACTATTCGGCGTTTGGTTTCAGCCGTCTCCACAGAGATGGCGCCACTAGTCGGTAAGTAGTTCACTTCGCTGTCGATAACTATGTGCGACCAGTTTGAGCACTTTGTGGAGAGATGGCGCCACAGGTAATAAAAATAAACTTTTATAAAGGAAATTAAAAAAAAATAATAAATAAAAGTAAAAATAGAAATTTTATAAAGGAAATTGTAATATTTTAAATCCTGTATTAATATAATATATTATTTGAAGTATAAATCACATTATATGAAACGGAGATGAAAATATTCAACGAAGTAGTTAAAATAGTCTTAAAAATTATTGTTTTTTACAGAGATTTAATGTCAATCTATAGTAAACTATTTCTGCACAAGAGAAAAGGATTTACACACATTCTGAAACGTAAAAGACACCACATAATTCAAAACTAAATATTAAAAACACAGGGAAATACGAATAAAAGTAATTGACGCGTACAATCGGATATACATTTTATTGGTCCAGCTGTTCAACTACATAGAACTATTTATAAAACTTTTACAAAATGCTCAACGCTTCGTAATGGGAGACCTTGCATGTTTCTTTTTCTTCCTCTCTTTCTCGCTCTCTCTCTCTCTTTTTCTTTCTCCTCTCTTCCATTTCGTTTAAAAATTAAAGAAGTGTTTACGATTTCCGTAAACGTCGATTTACAAGAAGCTGTCACAAGAATCAAGTACTTATATATTTTACGTGTACGTGTGTATGCGTGTATGAATGGTACCATGCACGTATGCATGCGTGTTCGTGTGTATAATACATTTTACCAGAGAATTCCTCGAGATACATCTATGAACATAGTTTCGTGGGACAGTCGATGTCGAAAGTGACTTCCCGCCTCGAAGTCTATCGTGATTGTGCAAATACTTCCGGTGAAGCTCAGCCCCTCTCGTCCGCGAAACTTTCGCGCCAGAATTTCCAGCTTGCCCGAGAAAATTTTCTTAACGCGCCCCTCGACAATGCTTTCGCGAAATCCTCGAGAATTACTGTGTCTGGTTTCGTGGCCTCGCTTTACGCGCAGAACTCGTGTTTTATTTTTTGTTCTTCTGCCTTTTTTTAAGCGTACATTCAGTAGTTACGAACGGAAACGGTACACGAATAGAAATCGAAAAAATCTGGTCTACGTTCTTACGATGTTTCTAGATTAATTCGAGGTACAAAACTCGACTTTTTAAATTCGACTTGGTTGCTTCTCTTACGCTCCTCCGCTTTAACCCGTCAACTAGGTAACCGAAATTGGAAACACTGAAAGTTGCTGAAAGATTTAGTTTCTTTTGGTTCTTGCAAAGAGGGATGCTCGACTGTGAATCGTTTCGATGTTCACGAATGCAGCGACGCGTTAAAATTACTGGGGTGCTTTTTGTGAATTAATTATTGGCATCGATGATAATGATTATTAATATTTAAATTTTGATATTCACGCGACGAGTTAATTCGTATGCTTCGATCAATAGATTAAATTCTGCTATCGAAACAATTCTTTGAAGGTTCTGCGAGATGTACAAAGAGGGTTAAAGTCGGGGAATTGTACAGGGTAGAAAAAGACTGGTCATTACGTACGTTTTGCGAGTAGAAAGCTACGAATGTAGAAAAAACACACGAGATACTTGTGGTTGGTACTTGAGGACAATTAGAGGGGAGGAACTATCGTACGTGCTTAATAAAAAGTGCCTTCGAATTTTGCTTCCCCGCATTCACATCCTTCAAACGTTCGTTTCCATTTGTCATTTCGTGAAATTGTTCGTTTCAAGAAGATGCAAATAATTACAATCATAATTCTTCTTTTAAATTCCTCTGAGTCCCTAAAAAGAGTTAAAACTTTGAACACTGATATGTAAGTACTTGTTACCAAAAATCTGATTTCGTAAAAAGTCACAGAAAATCTAAGCAAACACTCTGAATTCTCAGAATATCTTTCTTCGAGAAATAATAACAAAATTATAGATAATTACATACCAATACGAAACGTAATATTCGTTTTATTTGAATAAAACTCTGACTGTTCACAATTTGCATCTTCACTTCCTCTTCCAATATTTGTCACGATCGATCGAGATACGGTTGATCGTCGAAAAACGCGTGGCAAATTGTTCGATTAATCCTACAAACGTACGAGTTCTGTTGGTGTAATTGATTCGCTGTTCCGCACTCGGTTTATTATACATTTAAAACGCTTCGAATCGTCCATGGAGATACTGGCGAGTCGAAGAATCGTCATGCGAGAGTAGTGTTCTATAAAAATTGGCAGTATACAAACAATTCACCACAGAGAGAATAACGGAGAGTGTCGTGAATATTTTCGAAAGGGATGGTGGTCGTCGAAACGAATGGTACATCGATCGTTGGTACGCGACATTTCGATCGTCTAAACTAGTCGAAACTTCGTACGTTTAGAAACTAGACAATATGTTTCTAGATTGGTTAACTTTTTTTTTTTATATCGTTGACACTTATGTATTACTTAATTTTTTTTTAATGGAGATACCACGCGTTGGCTAGAGCATTTTAAAAGCAGCTTAGTAATAGTTTACGTAGGTTCGTGCTTTCGTGCTTCGATGAATTGCAACCCTTAATGTTTTCTTCTTTCGTATGTGAGTTTTGAGTAAATTCAAGGCTTGATTTAATTATTTTTCAGATTCTCTCTCAGTAATATAGATGAATGCTCGCAATTTTTAACAATTGAAAAATTTTCCATTAAAGAATTGTAAATTTCATGCTTGTTATTCGCTAAAATACAAAATTTAATTAACTGTTCACAACTCAAAGCCACAAAATTTAAATAATCAAATTAAATCTGAGAATGTTCCTCGCGAAAGTATGCGAACTTCGATCGACTAACAAAATCCAATTTATTTATTTTCAAAACCGTGTCGACTTCCAATCCGAGCATCCTCGAAACACGAAGGACGTTCCATTAAAAAACTTGCCGCGACTCGCTTCTAAAATGACAATAAATTCCAAACGAAAAAGTTGGTAAGCGGCGGAACTTTTACAGCGATCTTTCGATTTCCCGGATCGGTGCACCCTGTTAGCCGCCCGAAATGTTTCCTCGTTCCTTATTACAGAGCAACGTCCGACTAACGAGGTGACTTTCGAAAAGTTTTCGACGCCGATTTAAGCGCGTGGAGCGACAGCAAGAAGCAAAAACGACGATACGATCCCTTGGAGAGACCATCTAACGATGACGATCATTGGCGCACCCTGGTTAACCCTTTGGTGCACCGCGATGACGCATTTCGCTCTGGTACCATCTTTTCGAACCGTGTCACAAATTCAGAGACAATTTTTCGACAAAACCATCGCTTAATAAAAGAGTTCTTTGCACATTTTCTAATAAAGAAAAATAAAATGTGTAATTAGTTAGAAAAAGTAATTATTATTCAATTTTTGTGATAAAAATTATCTATCAAAATCTGAATTATTTTGAACGTTTTGTGCAACAAAGGGTTAGCAGGATTTCTTAATTTTTCTTTAGTTTGGTTTCGTGGCACATTTGATCTTTGCTTTTATCTTTCGTGAACGCCATTTTGGAGGTTCGTAGATTTTTTGGAGAACCTTGGAAAACACTGGATATATCTTTTCGCGTAGAAAAGACCCTTTTGTTCGCGTGGTATAATTGTCGCGTAAACCTAGAACACTTAATATTCAGGTACTAATCGCTTTACCGTTCGATGACTCGACTGCTCTATCGAAGTCTCCATGATGAGTTTCTTTAATCTTTTTATTAAAAGCTAGTAGGAATAGAATGTTTGAATCTTTGACTGGTGTCGTAAATTTCCTAAATTTTCTAAGATTTCTATGATTTAAACCCAAGAAAAGGTCAATAGAATTGAAAATTAGACTTAGAACAATAATAAAATAATAAAAAATTGAGTTATATAACGCGTAGCAGAATTAAATCTGAAAGAACATTTCTCCTTTTTATCATAACGCTTATCATATCGTGATCTGTCAATTATTATTGCAATCTCCTAATTCACAGACTTTGAAAAATAATTTTCTTTGGCACGATAAATAATACTTCACGAAATGTATCAAGTTTCGTATCAACGACTACCACTTCGCAATTTGAATATTACAGCGTTAAAAATTGAGTGTCAATGAGAAACGGAGAACGCTATGGAAGACACCAGCCGAAGATTAATATTGACTTAACGCGACTCGATTCTTACATAAAAGTACCATTTCAACTGCGATCTCTACCAGAATCTGAATGGAAAGTTCTGTGAGCTACGAGTAGAATACTTGTTTGCAGACTGTACAATTATCCTCCAAGCTTTTTCCCCCAAGTCTAGGTATCTCTTCAGCGTTGTTCGCGTTAGAAATTTGTGGGGGAAGCAGTGATCATCCCTCGAACAGAGGCGACAATCGAGCTCTCAGGTATGTTATGCACGAATTCGAAGAGAAGATCCGTCGACAGGACGAGAACAGTCCTACGACGCGTTCCGAGGATGACGTTCTCGATTTTTCGTTAAATCGTTAATACTGTATGCGTACATTTAATTGTTCCTAAATTGTACTTACTTTCCAGGTTTCTACGTAGTGTATATTAAAACGTAAGCAAAGTCTGTAACGATTCGTGTGATCGATTCTGATCCGTTCGTGGAGGCCAGCTCCATCTTCGTATATCTCTTTCTCTCTCCCTAGAAACTTGATTTTCCTCGTTTGCTGCTGATTTTCTCTGCTTCTTTCCTGTTTTTCCCCTTTGAGTCTCTAAGTGTAGTTTTGTGAACACACACGGGAGGGAAGTACCGGCCCGTTCGCAAGTATTTAGGGTTTCCTTCGAATAATATCGATTGGAGAGAATCTTCCACTAAATTTGGACACTTTTTGGTCAATTGAAAATATTTTGACATGTCGAGTTCTTTAAAATTATAAGGAAAATGATCGATTTGGCAAATTGTGTATAGGGGGTTTTGAAATTTCTGTAACTTTCATTTAAAAAAATGGAGAAACTTTGCTTCACGTCAAAGTGATTGAGAAGTAAAATAAGGGGTGTTAAAAGGGTTTAGAAATTCTAACAAGCGGAAAATACAAGGCAGATAGACAGATACTTCCCTCGCAGTAACATCGTAACTAAGAAACCATTAACACGAATAAGTATTTCCCTAACTTACTTTGATACTTCAATTATAGATCAGATAGACTATATAAATTCCATTTACATACGTCTTAATGCCATCTAAATCTCCGCCATCAACAGGTGAGGGGCATAAAACCTCTTCATGGTCTATTAACAGTTTATGATTCGTTTCCCTGAATACGCATAGTCTCTCGTTTTGATTCGTGTTTGATTTTACTCGTCGTTTTGATTAACACTCACGTTCATCTCGCGTTTCCGAGCCAACAACATTATATTTTTTAATATGTATTCGAACGTAAAAATTCATTTTTTGTAACCAGAAGAGCTCGAAGTGGACATTTTTCATTTTAATTTTCGAATTATTGAACACAAATATAGTAACTATAAACATTAACGAATGTGTTTTATCGATTGAAAAAAAAAACATATTGGAGAAACAGTTTGCAATTTGTCGGTCTACAAATGAATAATCGATTCGTGGTACCATTAGAGACCGACTGTATTATATTGCTCAGTCAATTAGCAATTACATCTACCATTTAATCATAAAACAATAACATTATTCAGTTATACTATAAACCGTTAATTAATTCAAATTGTATCTTTTCTCTTCTCCTTTCAACGCTTAATATATTTATCAATTCAGCAATAAAATACTTTATAATATTAAAGTCTTCAATTCACTTGTTAACAACTGATCGATATCCATCGATTTTATTAGTTGCTCTCAAAAGTCTAAAAAAGAAACATTCCATCTACCAAAAAAATGGCACAAAATTGACCATTTCGAGCTCCTCCTGCGGATCACCCAACGCTCGCGTTCGCCAGAAGCGGTCCACTTCCGGTCACCGCCATCCACTCGCATAAATGAATCGCGTTATGCAAAAAGGATCCAGTCCATTCGAAAACAGTTAAAATAGTCAGCCACTTTTCAAGTTTCAAACATTAAAATAAAAATTTATACATCGTTAACCATAATCGTAACAATAAATTTCGTACACTTTAACCCTTTGCACTCTGCTCCTTCCTGGACGTTAGCAATAGAAACTAAAATGGTTTCCATTGCTAATGTCCCCTGGCAACAGAAAATTTCATGCAAACATGCACCTTCCTGATCACTGATCGATACTCACCTCCCCTCGGAGGAAACATCCGAGTGCAAAGGGTTAAAGTACCTTGCAAAATCCGATTACAACAATCATATATCTATTTAAAATTGCATTCTCACAAACTGGTTCCTTTCTGCGAAACACGTGCCAACAATCTCCGGCAGAAATCGACTCGAGGTCGAAAGAGAATTGGGTGGGCCACCCATTCCAGGCCATCGGCGATGGCGCACGCGGGCCGCGCGTGCCGCTGACACGCATCGTTGCCCCGACATCTGCTCGTCGCTTGCTCGAATAGAATGTCCATCGGTGACGACGAGATTTCGACGACAGCCAGGGTCGAGTGTCCCGTGGACGCGACCCACCACCCGCGATAATAGCCCCCGCGTATTGCGCGGACAAAAGATCGTTTCGATTAACCGAACCGAGGCCGGATTACGCGGCCCTCCATCCGCCACCCTTCCGTTCGCTCGTGGACCACGCTTGGCCGCGTCGACGAGCAATAATTGCCGGATTTTAAAGAGCAACGACTATGGCTCGCGTTTCTACGCGGTTTCGCGGAAATTTACGCGGTACCAGGCTGTGGAGGATGACGCGTTAGGGGTGGTTATAATGGGTATTCGAGAACCGTGCTGGTCGAGTGTGTTGGGATAAATTGAATCGAAGGGTCGCGTGGGGGAAGAGACGCTTCTGGCGTTTCGTATGCCGTGTAATTCGATTTTTATCGATCAATGGAACGGATTAAAGAGACAGGTAGAAATTAAAGGAAGAGAAGGTAACAATGTTAATCCTCTTTTGAAGTTAGGTAGCCTTCCGAGGCTTATCTTGCTTGTTCGCTACTTAAAGTAGCATTATAGCGTTGCAGTATTTCGTTCTAATAAGAAAGTTTGTTTGATACGATAAAAAATTGAATTACAGAGGGTCAACCTTGCCACGGTCTTCGTTTCTTCAAGAAATTTCCTAATTTCGAGAGAAATATAGAAAAATCGCTATCATCAACAATTACGCGAGCTGATTCACACACTTCTCTCGAGATTAACGGTCTCGTTGAAGAAACGATCACGCGAGCTGACCCAAAAGTAGTAGACTGCAAGACAGCAGTTGAAACTCAAAACCTCGACGACTTACGCGTGGCGTCTGACAGAGATCGACCAGTCTTGGCCCTCGTAAAGAACTAACGATCAACAACCGCCAACAGTGCCGCCGCCTCGTCTCCATCACAGCTCCAAGCTCGACCATCAATCGTCAAACAACAGTCTTCAACAACCGACCACCTCTCGAACTTCCGCGCGTTCTCCTCGAGCGTCTCGTCCCGATTTTAGACGCTGGTGGTCATCTGCTCGATCACCGTGACGTCCCTGTGCCGTCTGGGCCGGTTCCTGTACGAGTCCTGATGGCTGAGGCCCTCTGGCACGCTCTTGCTGGGTCTGAGGGGCCCGTAGAACTGCGGCTGGTAGTAGTGTTCGGCAGTGTGCATCCTCTCGGTCTCCCGCTCGCGCATGTTCACGTCCACGTCGAGGGGCACGTGCAGCGACTGGGACTTGGGCAGCCTTGGCCTTGGCGGGGGCGGACAGGCGCACGGCGGCGGGATGGTCACGTTCGAGAGGTGCGAGCCGGGAAGGAGCGGCGACGCCGGTTGACGGCCCCAGCCGACCAGGAAGAGCAACGCCGCGCCGCACAAGGAACTTAACGTGCACGCGTAGTAACCCACCCTCGAGCTGTTCGCGTTCATGTAACCTGCAACGTCGTTGGCGAGTCATGAATGGGTGGTCGGTTGGGGTGGTGTTCGAGTAGGATTGGGGTTGACTATTTTTGTTGCCAGCAAATTGAACGGGTAGTATTTAAATATATTTTTGGTCGGTATTTAAATCAACTTTACTTTGCTTCTGTAAATTGTTCGTCATGCTTGATGAGAAGAGAAAATGTGGGTGAAGGGTGCTTTAGGCGAGCAAAATTTGTAAGAAAAATGGATCACCAGTAAGAGGAACTCCGAGAAGAATAGGTAAAGCTTCGGCGGCCTGCACGAGCGCCCAGGAGCGCGCGAACAGCCTCGCCCTCAGTCTCTCCAGGGCCAGCATCTTCAGGGAGTAGAGGGCACCGCCGAGAGACGCGCCGTACAAACCGGAAGCAAGGATCAGCCCGTGGTAGCCCTGCACGCTGCCCAACGCCACCTGAGCTATAGCTGGAAAACGAGCGGCGTATCAGAGGAGTTCGATCGTTGATTCCCGCTTCAGGACCCTTTGCAACGTTTAATTAAATTCTGATTCACTTTATGCTTTACTCTTTCGCGTTTGCCAGCGTCCAATTTGGGAAACGAAATTGAAAAGGAATTCGATTTCCCACTTTTTTCGCCGGTCATTTTGATCCTTTGCACTCGATGCATTTCTGGACGTTAGCAATAGAAACTTGGCTAGTAATAATGTAGTAATATAAAGTATAAAGCAATAGTTTCTATTGCTAATGTCTACTAGCAATAGAAAGTCTCCATTTCGATAGAAGACTTGAGAGAAACGTGCATTACTCAAATAGCTGCAGTGAACTAAGTTTACCCTCCATAATCACTAATCAACTCTGATGTCCCCTCAGAGGGGACATCCCAGTGCAAAGCATTAAAGACACTTAGGAAAAATTGTAATTCGTACAATTTTTCCAATTATTTATTCTCCGTTTTTAGTCGGTACTGAAATTGTCTCATTATTCACAGTGGACAGAAGTTAGTGTCTGCACGAATGGATTCTTAAAATGAATTCACATCCGTAAAGTTTACTAGACCGAGCAAAGTGTACATCCTCAAGGTTCGTCACAGGCTGTACCGAGTTGCGCTTAATCCAAATAACTCTACCAGCCGCACCAGAATCGTGGTTTAATATAACAAAACCAATTAAACTCGTGGAGGTCCCTACGTAAACGAGCCGTTAGTACACGCGAGCGTGTAGCTAGCGGCGTATTCAGGACTGGAACTTTTAAGTTTACCATTTGTATTTCGGCACACAGGGAGATAGACCCAGTGGATCACCGCAGAGCATCGGGGCAGAGTTTATTTCGTAATCCTCTTACCGGCGCGCTGGTCATTAGCGCCGCTCGGAAATAAAGCAACGAAATGCCGTTCTAACTAACAAATCCTTCGATAGATCGATATCGCGATGGCTGGCCTCGTAATCGACCCGTCGAACGTCGTTATTCTCCATCAACCTTTTACTTTTTTTACTGTAACTCCCCTTAGAATATGCACGGTGTGATATAATGTTATTATTTGCATTAATTAGTTATAAATCTATAGTATAAAAACTGCACCATAAGTTGACGATAATAAAATTCATTAACTTCTATTGAGGGTGGTACCTTTCTATGTTAATCTGTGTTCTGATAGTATCTGGAATTTATAAAGAATTGATAATAATAATTAATATTGCAGTGAATCGAAAAGATATGTTTTTATTGCGTTAGAAAATGGAACATCGCAAATACCGGAAGTGTGGATGGTTTGGTAAACGAGACGCGCGAATGCGCGCTGAGAGAGCTGGCGAAACAATGGTGATGGAACTGAAGATGGCAGATGAGGACGATGAGCGACACAATGTTACGCCCATGGGATTACTGTTGCACTTGTGCGTTTCGTTTGCGAGGTTTACGTCTGCGGATTTCTCTAATTCAAGCTTGTTCAGAAGCGACGGATTATGTTCCAACTACCTCTGAGGCATTTTGGAAAAATAGAATTTTAAGATTTTATACACTACATAAATATTCTGCAACACAAAAATGGTACTGTAGAAAAGAAGAATGCTCGCTGCAACTAAATAGGTATTAAACAACATCAACGACCACGTTCACTACCAAACTCATCGCGCACGATATTCTAGGAAACCAATTCCGCCCTCTGGCTCCTCCGACAACAAAATAAAAACTCCAGACCCCGTCTCTGGTACGAGCGGGTACGCAGCCACGGATTAGCCCATATCTCTAAACCTAATCCCATATTCTCGGCCATAATATTCCAGCCTCGTTCCATCGCGGCAGAAATCGTCCCCGGATGGATGAAAACGTCACGCGACAAAACCCGTCCATCCCTCTTCCGGCGTGGGACGCGTGTCGCGGAGGAAATTGCAAATTCTTTCCACGGGATAGTTTATCTGGGCGCTGGTGAATAGGTACGCTGGCGGCGAACTCGATCCAGCGTCACCAGCGGCTGGATAAGCCGCTTTTTGGTAGCTGCAACTTCTGCTGCTCGCGCTTGTATATTTAGCTACCGCTTGTCAACCCCTTTTCCGTCCCCTCGCCACGTTGAAAAAGCGCGTCTGCACGCTCGCGCGTGTACGAGCGCGTGTGTGTCGGCCTCGTCGACTGAAAATACGAGCCTCCGCTGATTACGAGTTACGTACCCAGGAATTTTTACTCGCGCGCCCGCCGTTTTCAACCCTTGCGCTCGTCACCTCGCGTCGCGCCCCTCGTCGAGGGATTAGCTCGTGTTCCAGGCTACCAGCAGTTTTATTCCCACTACCCGACGATGTTTCTGCTAATGTTCGACGCGCTGAATTCTTAATTCGATGGCCACTTTTGTCTTGCTTTACGATCATTGCTATGTCCCAACGCGATCGCTTGGTTTTATTGGGGTTGCTTCGGTATTTCAAGCTTAATACTTCCTCTGTTCGAAAATAAAAGTCCCGTTTGAAGAATTTGGCTTTTTTATTCATTGGGAGTAGAAAAATAGAAAGAATGGATCAAGTTTTCTTTGATGAACATAAAAAGAAATTGGAGAATATTTTTCTAACGTTGCAAAGTTGTATGGATTGTGTTGTGTGGCAAAATGGGGCGAATAATTCTCTAACTTCTGCGACGAGTGTACAATTATTTGTGTTCAATGTTCTATTCGTAGCAATATTCTCTAACAAGTAGGTGCAGAATGGAATTTATAATATGGGGTTTATATTTTGACAGGATTTATGGTATTTGGTAATGCGGGGTGTGTGGTTGGCACTGGTTAATTTCAGAGGTCTCGAGGAGCGAAGTTAGCAAATGGAGTTAACCCTTTAACGGTCTCGCAGTGTCTGAACTTTAAAATATATTGTACTAGGTGTGCTCTGTTTAATATATATCTCTTTCTAATTATTTTCCATAGTGCAAATTTATGCACGTCTACGAAAAAAGTATAACCAATTTGAGAAAATTCGATTAAATGATCTTTATGTTAAAAAAGATATTCTTGGTACCATATTTGAACTTTGATTTTTGTACCATTGCAATTTTGTATATACATTTAATTCCTTAATATTTACATTGATTTTACGATGGTAAATACTGATTTCGAGTAGGTTGGTTGTTGATTTTCCGTCGAACTCTACATGAAATTACAGTTTGTTATTATTACTGCGTTGGTGTATATTTATCGTTTAATTTTTACAAACTTCTCGATATAACAAGTGTATACATTAATTTTGATCGGATAATTTTGCACGGAGAAGGTATCATAATTATTTTAGATAATTTTAAGCATCGAACAGTGGCCGAATTTAATAATAAATATATCGATATTTAAATTTCTATAGTTTTGATTATAACCAATCTTTGATGTATCAAGAATCTGAATTAAAAAGTTGGTATAAATTTGAGGAGAGAGAAGAGCGACATTCGAACCTTTAATTAGATCTGCCATGGAGGGTTGACATGATTGACGAGTCCGCAGAGAATATTCTGCACATATTTGCATTGGCTGTTAATTGCGAACGAGCTGTTTAATGCTCCGTGTGAGTGTCTTTGTATGATCGCTATGAAATTTGTGCACGCGTGGTGAATAAATTAAAGCATCGTTTTATGGCGCCGTCAATTACGCGTTAAACGTTGTTTATATGGACTGCTTCAATTATTTCGTTCGAAACAAAACTTTGAATTGGAAATGTATAAAAAAATAGTAGATGTAATATATATTAAATAACGTGTCTATAAAATATATGTAAAATAGTAAGAAAAAAGGGATATTTATTGTGTTTTTCTCTGGTTGCACGTTTCAAAGTTTACTTTCGTTGCAGCATCTGGATTTTAAAGTTACGAGAGCTGCAATAACTTCGACGGTAACTATAAAAAATTTCAGTACGCTCGATATCATCTTTATTAAAACGATCGCCAATCCAAACCATCGTAATCGTGTCTTCCTCTTTTTTATGGCACCCATGAATACGTGTTTTCGTGGAATTATGGAACGCAGCGCTCTCAGGCGTTAAATCATTCTTCCATTAATCTCCGATTTAAATTTCGAACTTGGGAATTGCAACAACCGCGCCGTTTTGCAATGGCACAAAAATTTCTTCGAATACTTCGAATTCACGAAAATTACTCGTGACTTGTTCAACTGTTAAACGAATTTCTAGGACGTTTCGAGAAATTCTTCTCAGTTCGCAGGCAGTAAAAATGAAATTACAGGTAATTCTACCTTCAACGGTGAAAGAATTCACTGACGATCGATATCGGTCTCGTTAAAAGAGACGATCGTCTGCTACTTCTATAAATATTCGATAAATGTACACGTTCGAGGATAGCGTTCGTTCGTCCCGCGATTCTCAGATTCCTCGAAAGGATCTCGACACCAGGAAGCCGTTCGGTCAATCGTCTGTTCGCGCGGCGTGGGATTAAAATTTCACGTTCGAGTGCGCTGCCGCGATGGAGTATTCCGCGCTTCTCAAACATCCCCTGCCGTTTTTACCCTCGTTTCCCTGCGAGGTAACCGTGACTCGCGAAAAAGTGCTACTTTCAGAATGAAGAAAGAACCATTCTCTTCTGTAAACTTTATCAAATAACCTGCGAATGGGCAACTTTTTCAGAATTGACACTTCCGCCATAGTTTTCTTATAAATATTTCCTCTCGATAACCAATAAAGCGGGAGTAATTTATCTCTAAATTTTCTAGAATTTTGTTACACATTCATGACACATATTTCAAAAACGCGAAGATACAACAAAAATAAAGCAAAATAAAAACGAAATTTCCCTACAATTGTGTTCCACGCGAAATCATTATTTATCGACCAATCGAAGGTCCACTCTCCGAACCGGAAGACCTCGAGGACCGGTTGATTAGTTTCAGTTCCGCTAACGAAATCCCAGGTACTCTCTTGGAGCGAATCGCGGGGTTTTAAACGCGCCACCTCTGTCCAGAGCAACCCCATTAACGATTGCAACGGACCGACCCTCCGTCCCTTTCTCTCCCTTTCTCTCCCTTTCTCTCTGTTCGAACAATATTCGTCTTCGTGGCCAAAGTAAAGAACGGAAGAAGAGAATGGCGCGGAGGGTGGGTAGGCGAGACAGAGGTGGGCGGGGGTGGCATCGAGCGGGTGACTCCAGAATGGAAAATATAATACTTTGTGTCGCGGGAACCCCAGCCTAGGGTGAGCCGACTGAATGAGAGGTAAAGACGTGTGTATGCGGCTGACACTCGAAGAGCCTCGGTCGCTTCAAAAGCGTGATACGGGTCGGGCGAAGGGTGGGACGCCGGTTGGGCGCTGGGCGAGTCTGCCCCGGGACTGAATGAGGACTATGCGTTTAGAAATCCGCGGACGACGAACCTTCCGAGCGAAAGCAAAACGCGCGCGACGGTGGACGGCGACCGTGGTTGTACTACGATATACTGGGTGATCGGGAAGAAGGATCGGGTGCCCCTCGCGAACGCAGCCTCGAACGGTCTTTGTAGTAGCGGGAATTTTGTTTGGAGTGAAATTGGTTCGAGAGTAATGAATATAGTTTGTTATTTGTTAGCGTATTTGGGTGGGATAAATAGTTGGTCGAATGAATGGAGGATTAAAATGAAGCTGTCGCGTGCTCTGCTTAGATTCTGATCTTGTCGATTTCTTTGCCCCATATTTAATTTGTAAGAATAGAATAGAATAGTAAGAATAGAATAGCTATTAGAAATCATGTGCATTCCTTGCGACGTTAATTGGTTTTTAGGGGATGCTGAGGTACAGTCTTTATACTATTGATGTGGTTATGAATCGAAGTACGCTAGAGCTTGGAGTCTTAGTTCGTGCTATAAAATACCGTAAATCTGCGTTTTAAAATCTAAAAATTACGATACCAAGGACGAGTCAACCCGGTCTACCGAAGGATATACCTCTCGAAAGCATTTTGCCGTCTTCCGAGCGTCGAAAACTACCCCGGAAGCCGAATCCTCGACACGTGTTCCCAGGAACTTCCGGCGAAACCACGGGAGCGCGGTTCAAACCGAATCTTTCATAAGCTCGTCTCACCCGGAACAAACCGCTCGTGCTACGGAAAACTCCGTTGCGAGACCTCTCGCGAACCGCCGCGCTCCCTCGCTCGCGACCGCTACCCTCCATCTCGTCGAGCACCCTCGCCCACGGACGGAACGGCGTCTAGTTTATATACTGACCAACTCCGAGGAGAGCCGCCTGGCAGAGATATTGCCTGGACACCAGACACTGGGCAGATGGTCTGGCCGTAACGACGCCCCAAGCCGCGCAGCCGAGGGCGGCCGCCAAGCCCAGGCAGGTCTGCAAAAGCACCACCGCGCTGGCCTCCAAACCGTCTTTGTGGCCTTGCACCGCCTGGAACCGGTGTGTTTCATTAGCAGATTGCTGGTCGAGAGAAAGGTCGAGGGAAGATAAGTGGAGCGGTGGCGAACGCTGGGAAGGGCGGCGAAGGAGGGGTCGGGGGTCGATCGGTCAGATTGATACTGTCGGAAGATGTTTGACGGATAGATCGCTACTTGGATCGGGCTCTGAATGGTTTCTCTCGAACGGTTCGCTAGAGTTTCTTTTGCTCCGTTTCGGACGCTGCGGTTGGGTTCTATACAGGGTGGTGCAGCGATCTGGTAGCTCGTGGAAACGCGAAAGCGAGGGGAGACGTTCGTCGAATGAAAATTGTAAGGTACCAAAGGAGTTATTGTTTTGCTTACGCTTGAATACTAGTTTTTATACAGTTTTAGACTTTAAAAAATAGGTAAATTGATGTAGAACTGGATACTGATCGAGAATTGGCTTTGACCAAAGGGATGGCTACGTGAAAATTGAACGAAAGACAGAATAATAAGACTGGAGACAAATTTCACATGAAATCATTCACAAATCTAAGCTCTAAGAATCAGTAGCATCCCTTATGCACGCAAACGTAACAAAAATCGAAAGTAGATAAAAAAAAAACTAATGTCTCATCCACATATCAGATTTTCGAGCCAGCGTTCCTTCACACTGCCAGGCTCTACAGATTCAATTTGCATTCAGATCGATCCAAAACGCTCGAGAGCTCCGCGAACTCTCGAAACGTTGCGTCGGGGGGCAGTTTCGCGAACTCTCGCAGTTTTGAATACCTGACGATGCGTGGACGCGTGCAGAAGGCGAAACGCGCAAACGCGAAAGCGGGACCAACCTACTCGAGGGTGCAAACGGAGCAACTTTGGCGAAACTTCGGCTGAGGCTGAAGTTGCCAACTGTGGTCCGGTGTCTGATTGTTGTTGTCGAGGTACACGCGTGTTCCTGGCAGTCTGACGATTCTGTTTCGCAATAGGCGAGCGTAGTCGACTGGTCAGCAATTCTGAACCGAGTCTTTTGTGCTGAGAGTTTACCTGCGCTGGTCTCGTGTCGTTTGACGGTTTTAGTGTGGAAACGAGAGTCTATAGAATTGTTCTCGACTCCTGACGTTTCGATTTAAAAGTTTAATGCTTTGTTTTTCATCAGCTTCTCTTTTTTATTTGATCATTTTGCAGTTTGTGAGCAGTACTTTTAGTATTTTGTGTCAGGGGTGGCAAGTTTGTGACCACCAAGAAAGGATCTTTTTCGGATTTCTCTTGTGTGTCGAGTTATCATTAGTCAATGCAATAGTGAATTATTAAAAATAACTATAAATATAAAAATAAAAATGAATAAAAATCCTTGGTGTATTATTCTTTTCCGCGAAATTTCGTTGGACAACGAAACTACGGTTACTCGTTTAATCTTATCTCCAGTAAGTCACCAGCTGTTACAAAGGGATGGAGCAGAGTAATTAGGGTACTCACGATGTAAAAGGCGGGCGTGTAAAGTCCGAAACCAGCAGCACCAGCAGCCAGCATCAGCATTCTAACGGGGCGGCTGCCCAGAGGGCTGAGGTCCACCCATGGCTGTCTGATCGGCTTGCTCGACGTCTTTTTCTCTTTCAGCTTGCCACCACGCTGATTTTTCACGTGCAACATGGCCCGCCGTTGCGGATGATAGAACGAGGCGCTCCTGTAAATCAAGCCCAGGAAAAAGGCCAACGACAGGACTCCGGTTACCGACTGCATCCCGCGCTCCCAGCCCAGCTTCCTGAGGAAACACCGTGTCGTTATGGTTACAGAAGAGAATCGCTCTTCCTTCGGCTCAGCTCGGCTTACGTAACTCTGTCCTCGCCCTCGAACCCCTTTACCGCCGCCGTTTCGCGTGGGAATCCGTCGCGCGTGGATCCGAAGGGGAAAATTTGCCACCGAGGAGAACGAGGCGCGAGTTAGGCTAAGTCGCGTGAGAGACGGCGACACGTGGAGCTGTCAGCTGTCGATGGCTCTTGGCAGACTTTCATTTATTTATTTTAACCCTATTCATTCAGCGAGTGAGGTGGGAGTGGTTTTAGATTCAGTTTCGAGCATTGAAAATTTCAATTTTTGTCTTGTTTTGTAATTGATATTATTTGATAACTTTGGCTTTGCGAGTTTAATGGTATAAATTTTGAGGAAGAAGTGAAGTTAGTCGAGTGTTGTATCCATCCTCGTAATTTTTAAGTAACGCCAGAGTATCGCAAAAATTGTTTAAACCAGCAGAGATATTCCCAAGAAACCACCCGCTAAATAAAATAATAGAAACAATTCCGCGAAGCCGCGGAGTCAGAGAGAAAATTGTGCTCGCCTCTCATTTTTCCATCCCCCGACGAGAACCCGCCGCAATCTGCTCTGGCAAAAGGGAACCCCGTTAAGAAAGGACAAAATTACGCGCGATGGATTGGCGAACGCGCAGCTTCTGCCGAACAGAGAGCTCCACCCCCGCCGTTGGCTCAAAGCGACCGCAAACTTCATAACGCGACGTTACGTTTCAACCGGAGGCAGCGAGCTCGAAACTGGTAGCGAGCCTGCCACGCTTTTGTTCGAGGGAAGCATTAAACTTTGCCTAGCGAACTGTTCGTCGTTCTATGGGACAGGGGATACGTTTTCGCGGTAACTTTTTTGGACGTCTTTTCGCTGTCGCCGATTTTCAACCACGTTACTGCTAATAATGGACATGGTTTGTTGCTACTCTTTGACCGTAAACGCTACTCGAACGAAATTTTTTACTCGTCCATCGTGTGCTGCTTAATGCAGCTTCCACAATGCGTATATAGAACTTTTTACAATCATCTACTCCTGCAAATATGGAACTTCGTTTTGTAAAATAATGATTACAATGCGCGAGCTCGGTTAAACAACTGCATTGCAGGATTTTGTTGAGAATTATACCGTGATAAATCGACGGAAGTGATAACTTGTTTCATACGAGCGTGAAAAATGTATGCGCTTCCCGATATCGATTTTAATTAAAATTTTTAACTGCAGCGACAGCTTGTGTACGAACGTATTTTATTGCTTATCATCCTCTGTTTTTTCGTATATTTTTGAATTATGAAAAACGAAATATGCAGAGCCTTATAATAAATCACAAATTTCATATAGAAATAAAGGAAGGAAACTAAAGTACGTCTGACCATACACCGACCTGTTCTATCTGTCCATTAGAATACGCGAATATTGTCTCACAAGGACACTGTAATACAATGTTAGTTGACGATACACAAACTTGACGAAGATCCATATAAGGCTGGTGTATCAGGTTAGACAGATACAAGGCATGTCTGACTAGATACGGGATTATACTCCTCGGCTGTCGGTACATTACCGCTCTACTTGCGCAGATGTTGACCTCTTCTATTTGCCTGTACACAAGTGTACCCGTGCTACTTATCTGACTAGATACGGTATCGCTAGTGAAAACGCTTTGCTGAACTTAAAACGAGACTGCTTATTCGCGCGCAACTTCGTTTCGCTTAATTACTTAGACTTCCTGGGAATGTGCATCCATTCTGTTTGATCAAACAAAGTGGTACCAGATTTTGTCTCCCTCTATTTATTATCGTTTCAATTCACAGTTGCTCTCTTCGTTCGTTTCCTCCAAGCGACTTTAGTTGGACGAGTTCGAAGGTAGAAAGAAAGTTTTAACTATATTAATTAATAGCTGTATAGGTAGATTGTTCATAGAAAACTTTTCTAGTAATTTATCGTGCTGTTGCTTGGATTTTTTATTATTTTTTCAGCGTTATTATTTTTTTTTGATTGATAACTGCTTTAAACCAGACGTGGTTCATATTGTGTACAATTTTCTCTTTATTTCCATAATTTGCTTTGATCCATGCATTCTGTTATTATTTTCTGTACAATAGCAAAGCGATTTTAAGCTTGATATTTTTACATTCCCTATTAAAGCCAGTTGAAAATATTCATTTTACAACGTGAAACAATAATCAACTAATCACTGCCCTAAATGATAAAAATCCAAACCGTATACAAATGCAAATACGCGACACGAAATTCCCTTGCGCAGAAATAAAACGAAGGGGTGAAAATACCGTCCTCGGGTCGCAGGAGTCGCTAACAAGATTCCATTTATGCACGCGTACAGATTGTCCAATATGGGACCCGCCCGAGAAAATACAAGCGTCGTTTGCGCGGGACGCTAGTCGGGGGTGGTGTTAAAGGCACGACGCGTTGATTCTCAGGGCGCGTTCTCGCATGTCAGCCACGAACGGTAACCATCTTTATTCGTCGCTTATTTCCGTCTGCAACTCCCGGACGTCGCTCGTCAGCCGACGTTTACGACGTTCCTACGCGTTTCACCGGGAACACCCTCTCTGTATATCCACCCCCGATCCTCTGCAGCGCTTGCCTGCTTACGAAGCGAACGTATCGCCTTACGGGCACAATAAATAACCAGGTGACGAGGTATTACGATCGCCAAGGCTAACACGGCTGTTAGTATCGCGGGCGTAACACGTGTCGCGTTAATGCCGTACTTATACCACTGGCTGGCACCGTTCCGCTCTCGAGCACGTGTATTCGGAGCCTCCGTTTAATGGTTTCATTGTTCGGTTACATGGAACGTAATTAAGCTCCGCCTGTCCCTCCATTTTTATGCTTCGTTACGTCTCGCTGCCACTGTTATTTAATTAGTTTGTCTGCTATTTAATTGGTTTTAGCGAGAGCGACTTTTATCGTCGGCAATGGGTGGTTTGGTGGTTGTCTCCGAAGATGTTTGTTTGGATACTTTAATTTTAATAACAATTTAATTTTGCTCCCTTTTTGTGGAATGGTTGATTATTGAGAATCGAGGCGTTTCTTATGGAGTACGATGGGATCTGGTTGGAGGTCGGATTGTTTGGTATTCGATGTTCGCGTTCTTCCCGGTTATTCGCTTAATGGATTTCTGAAGTGCGCAATGAAATTTTATGGTAATGAGATGCGCTAAGTACCGCGTTTGTAATGACGAGATGCACGTAGAACAACGGAATTGTATGTATAATAGTAGGATAAAGGAATGTGTGAATAATTTTCAGCGTTGAGTATTAGAATAGTAGGGTAGTTGAATATTATGCAAAAATATGTATGTGATTAATGAGAGCAATGAAATGTTCTATAACAGAATGTGGGAATAATTAAAATAACGAAATAGGTTTGACTAATGCTACTTAATTAGTCAGTAGAGAAAAACACTTATTTAAGAAATTGTGAGACTTAATACAAACTTATCCCACCTACGTGACTCCGTACAATTCCATTCTACTTACTCCTCAACGTATCTGTTATCCTATTCTACTTGCTTGTCTTTACACAATCCTATTCCACTTACTGTCGGTGCAATGCGGATCTGTCCTACTTGACCACATCAAAGCAGCATTGTTCTACTTATTTGCTTGACCAGACTCTATTGAATTCACTTTTTCTCTGACTGATTTCTCGTTGCTTTGAATTCTTCCTCTACTTCATTAATCGCGATAAGAGTTCCTGCACAATCTTTTCAGAATGCTACTTAATTCCAGAATTACAAAAAGGAAGCTAAGGAAAGTAGTACAAGTCAATGGATACTCAAACATCTCCTATTCCTCCAATTTCAGAATGAAAAAAAAATAAAATACTAATATTTCATGTTTCGTCGAAAACTAAAGCGCAAAGCAAAAATGGAACCCAAATCGATCAACAAGAGAGACCCAACGCAGCAAGTCGATGCAGTGTTTTTGCAACGCCACGGAAATTCTCGTACGCCAGCGACGCTCTCACCGACCTGAACGCAAGTTACGGTCACAGGAGCCAGGTAGAAGTTGCAACTGTACACCCACGTACTTCCGCGTAACCAGGGCGACGCCGCCCACGCGATTTTTTTTTTTTTTTTCCTGACGGTCCCGCGGACCCGATAAATCCGCCTCTATCTGCAACGTCCGAGGCATTCAGCTACCCCCGGTTCGCCGCGGGAAAAAAGAGCATCGAATCGGCGTATCGCTCGCGTCTGAAGCCGCGCAGAAGTTCGCCGGACGTAGAAATGATGCAGGCCACCGACTGGCCGCCATCAATCATAGAGCTGGCGAACGGTCCATCAATCAATGATCGAGCCAATCGCGCCCGGCGTGGGATCGATGAAACGCCGTTTACGGTCGCTCGTACGTGGATATTGCGGGGATGCCGCGAAGAAACGCGCCTTTCGGCAGAAATAAAACGGCGGAATCGTGACTCGCGTCCAGATTGACCAGGTTTTCCAAATCTGGAGGCATTCTCTGATGGGAATTTATAAAACTTCGTATTTACCGTGCCTGCGTGTGGGTATATACGTTGGAATATGAGGGCAAACTGTACTATTTAACCTACTGAACCCTTTACAAAGAAAGATCAATATTGAGTCCACGCGATCTTGAATCTTTTAATGTTACTGAAGAAAAGAACGTTAACCCTTTACAAGTGTTACGTTAACACGATCTTTAATTTTCTGTTGTTACTGAAGAAGAAACAGCGGAGACGCAGAAATTCATATCGCGCTGATGGTATTAATCCATTAAAATGGCAAAGAGCAACATTCAGTTCGCAATTTTTTTTCGATGGAATTAGATTATCGAATGGAATTGACCGAAAGCAAAATTGGCAAATGAGATGTGCCCCAAACGGGAGGTCGGTCCTTAATGGCTTAATACCATTATCCGGGGAAGGAATTTTCTTTTCTATCGTTTGCTCTCGTTTTATATTCCATCTGAGCCGGGAAAGGGCCGAACGATTCGTTACGTTCGATCGAGCCTCGAAGCTTGACGTTCTCACGCGGGTTCGCCAGGTTTTATCGAGGGCCATTTTCGAGCAATGGCGGAACGAGTCGCGACAGTGCGTCGAACGAACTCGGAACGCAACCGTGAATTACGAAATTAGAGGAGATGAAACCGGATCGTTACGAGGCACCCGTGCAGCAACGAGGCGGCACCCGCGTTTGTTCTGTTTAGGAAATTGGAGGAAATGAAATTGTATCGTTCGCGGAGCAGTCGCGCCCGCTTGCTTGCCGCTAATTGAACGAATTCGCGTTCGCCTCGTTGTCAGAATATTTAGAGAACTGCCTAGCCAACGGAATTGCGTCGTTACCGCCGTGAATTTTATTCCGCTAGCCTCGTCCCGGTTGCTGAGAAGCACTGGTAAACAGGAAGGTAAAATGATTAAACCGCGCGTTCCAGTAGCCCGTTCCAATTTTTGTCGCTACAATCTAATTTTTTCATAATCGTCGTACTCTCACACGTGAATCGTTCTTTCTTCTCGTCGCTAAAGTAGCCAATGCATTAGTTTTGTCAAAGAACAGAGCTATTTTTGTTCAATAAGATAAGATCTATTTTGTTTTTTATATGAAAAAAGAAAATAGTAAATCTACTGGAATAAACTTTTGTTATAAAGCTTTCGTCCTTATCATTTTCGAAAGGGAAATACGCCAACACGCACCTGCAATGCAGTGGATTTGCTTGTGAACCACCTGTCTGGACTCGGGGAAGCATTAATCTACTGGCAAAAGGTTAGGAATCATGTTTGAACTCTGACGATTAGGCTATCTTAACGATTGGACAAGTCATTTGCCGATTCGTCGCGATCTCCTTCAAATATCCGCTATTCTCTTTCTTCTCACGAATTTTGAGAAAAAGTGATTTCAATTTCAATAATTGAAAATTTCTTCAAATTCTGTCCCAGAAATAGGAATATTTCTCCACTGCAACTGCATTCGCCATTCTATTTTATCGAAATTTTAGCTCAGCGAGAGAAAAGAATTTCCTCGGGAATATTTCGTATCGCCAAGAAGGAAATATTTTCGTTTCATCCCCTTTAGAAAATATCTTTGACATATCTAAACAAAAAATGTTGAGTAACAAAAAATATGTAGACATTCTACAACTGCAAAAGCGAGTTTCACAATTTAGAGGAGCACACTTGTTCTTTTTAAAAGTTTCTCAACGCACACATCGATCTATCCATATTCGACGTGTATATTTAATTTTATTTTAAGTAATTTAGGATTGAACAAACAAAAGGTGGAAACTTTTACGGTCGAGCAATCAAGAACGAAAAGCGAGCGACAAGCAAAGAGCAGGACGCGTCAAAGCGAGCCCTTCGAAATGAACTTATCTACCTAATCAGATTCCCGCGCTCCAAACGGGGACTTTTTCTCGTTGCTACCGCGCGCGAGATTTAATTACAAGCACTGTCTCCATCGAATTTACGAGCCGCCACCGCTCAGTTTAATTAAAAGCATTCCGGACAGGCCGTTTCTCCGTTCGTCATCGGCGTTTAATATTCGGCCGGGAAGTGTGATCGATCCATTAACGCAATTAAGAACAGGGGGGAAAGTAGTTCTTTCTCCCTTTTGGTCGCTCGATTTAAACGCGTCCTCTCTGATTGCGGTCGAACTTGTCTAACAGCGTTATCGTCGTAGTGTTTGATACATTTTGGCTGTTTGTGAAATGCTGAGGCATACATTTAATTGTCGACAAAAATTGAATTCTGAGGAGGAAGATTAATATAAATAAAAATTAAAATTTTGAATAATCCTAATAAATGTTTCTTAATAAAGGATGAGAAATGTGGAGTGAGAAATGAAGTGGAAAGTTGGAGGATTGTATTAACGAGAAATAACAATTTGTGTGGAACTAAATTGAAATAGAAAATCGTTGTATATCTCGTAGGACATAAAAATCAAGGTATAGTAGAAGCAATTGCTTGCAGCTTGGCACAAAAAGGAAACTTTACACGTTCGAAAACGAGAGGGTACACGGTTACGGTGCTCGTGTGAGGAGAAGAGGTTCGTATCTGGCCAGACAAATAACATTCTTGAATGCACGGGAAGAGTACGCGGTTAGAAAAGTGGAACAGGATCATATTTGATTCAACAACCGGAATTACTTTAATCAGAGCGAATGTCAGTTATCTCTGCAGTAGAGTAAGATCGTCTTTAGTCAGGCATCCAGAAATCGTACTTATAACAAGAATGTGCACATAATAATTCTTAATAATACTTTTAATATTTGTTAATTTAACAAAAATTCCACGTTGCATAAAAAGTAACCGAATTTAAAGAATCGAAACACAGCGTTACAGTGGCGTCGCACGCAAGAAATTTATCGACATTTCAGCGAACAGGAATGGAGAATGACAAACAAACCGTTCTGTCGCTCGAAAAAAAAAAAAAAAACGAGCGTTGGGAAAAGTGGACGCGCAATTATTTCACGTGGAATCTGTCTGCTGTATTTCAACGGGCAGGGTTCAAAGGAATTCTGCACGGTCTTTGGAGAAGATACGTTCGCCGCAATTCGCGTTGAATGTCGCCTCGCGTCGATACTTAGTGGACACTTTGTCGATTTTTGTTTCTCCTTCTCGCCGATACCAGAGTGAATCGTTTAAAAAAAGAAGTTATTGGTTACGTCGATAAAAAAACATTAGCTGTCGATAAAGCGATCGTATTACTCGTACGAAAAAAATGTTTATACCATGAAAAATTTAATTGAACGTCTGCTGTGTTTGGAAACCGATAATTATTGCAATTGTATCGCATTACTATTATTATTATTATATTCTTCAATTTATTATAATTACTTAAATCTGAATTTCATAAAAATTTTTCATTTTCCATTATTCGATTTGGTACTCTGTCTACAAGTATAACATTGCGTTAACATCGTAACGATTGGATAACATCGTGCATTTGGTTGATTAGATATGACCATTGTTACTAGCTATAATAGACTTGTTCTACTTGCTTCGCCATATTCAATCCCATTCTACTGACAGTGTTGCAGATAACATTCTATTTATCCTGGTTACACATTAATTCTACTTATTGGAGTAGACAACGCGAAGCTATTCAATTGGGGTAGTCAGATCTGATACGTAACTGTTCTACTTGTCTGGCTACTGCGTCTGTATTCCCTTTTCCTTATTCTCGACAATGATGCGCGTCAGTTTATACCTTGTATTTTGTATATTTTGTTCCTTGCAAATGGATTTTAATAATCGAAACGATGTTTTTGTTCGAAATTTGTTCAAAGTGATTTTGAGCAAAAATGAATTTTCGCCAATTTTAGGAACTTTTCTTAAGTTCTACCAAGACCATCCATAATTCAAATATACTTCTACCAATTTCCATCGATTAGAAACTTGGAACTAAATTTCAATACCTGAACCAACATATCCTTCAAAAAATGATCTATTCTTTAAGAAATCCTTTACTTAAAGTTCTACCAAGACCATCCGCAACCACCAATTACACATCCGCCAATCTCCATCGAACCGAAATTTCCTGCTTAACTTCGACGACTCAATTTCACCATAATCAACCCCACACACGCCGATAAATGCTCCGCTCTAAATCGCCCCCGTCCCTACGCGCCAATCAGGTCCTCGTAGCAATTTTCGAACGCGAAACGGGCGTCAGCCCCCCGTTTCCATCGTCGTCGAAACGCGCGACGGTATTCCTATCTGCCACCGGAAACACAACCGATAACTTACCCGACTGCCTCCCTGTAGAAGACGCTGAAGAGCACTATCCCCACCCCCGCGCCTGCTTGCACGACCATCTCGACGAACTCTCGCCGTTTCCTGAAGTAATGGCCCAGCATCAGGCCGGCAGTTTCCCTCACGAGGCCAGCCCCGGTGCCCAGCACCACGCCGTAGCTGTTACATTTTGCAAAACGGTGAATCGTTTCAGCCTCGCGGCAGCCAGCGCCGTGGAACGGGCCGACGATTCGCGTGAAAAGGGTTGAAGAGGCGAGGGTTGGGCGGGGATGATCGCGGGGGTGGCGCAGGCGGACGATTTCGACGTGGCTCGCGCGAGATACGCGAATCGAGGGGGTTGGCGAAGTTTGAAGCGGCGCGGGATTTACGGGCGAAGCTCTCGTCTCACGGAGAAATCCGTGAACGACGTTGTTTATTTGTCGCGGAGGATTGGTAGACGCTGTCGGCGTTTATGTGCCAGGAGATACGCGGATATTGCGAGTGGCTGTTTTTCGAGGCACCGAAGGTGGATTCGGGGATCGTGGGTCGCTTGAGTGCCCGCGAGCGGATTTTTGCGAACCTTGGGCGAACAGGCGACGACACGGTTAAGTGTGATCGGCTTTGGAAATTATTTATTTTCTATGATTGAGCTGGAAAAGTTTTTTTTGTACTATTGGTTACGATTTTTTGTTTCCTTTGAAAATTTGTAAGTTTTTCTAGGTTTTTCTTGATTTTATTGCAATTGATTCTTTTTTTTCACTGTATTTATTGAAGCAAAGTTCGCAAACCCTTTATCTTCCCTTCGTACGATGGAAGATCCAAGCATGAAACGAAGACTGATCGTCTTCGGTTTGCCGATCGAAGGGCGGTACCTCAAGGGAGCCACAGGTTCATTCTCGCCCGTTCTCGTCTATCCCTTGACATTTTTCACTTCCTTCGCTCCGCGTTCTGGGAGCGGAAAAAAAGCCACGCGGTAATTTGTCTTGCTTCCGCCTCGAACGGTAAACAGAGACAAGTAATTGTTTCAGCCGGAAGAAATTAAGCGGAACTCGAAGGGACGCGAATTAATTCGTAGAAACTCCGAAAAAATTTGAAACGGTTCTTGGAAATTTAAATAAATAAATTTGAGTCGCAACGATTCGCGGAAATATTTCATTTCGAAGAATCAAGGAAATGGTGATTAAAACGCGATGGTCTTCCGAGTTTCCGATTACGAGAGCGAATGTAACGACGGAAATGTCTTCGAGCGAGAGTCTATACGAGACGCACAGTTGCGCCTTTAAGGGACTTAAATCGTGGTATCGTCGGAGTTTGTTGCGTTTCCGGTGAATTATTAATCCCTCGCCAGCGAGCGTTTCACCGGAAATTGAAGAAGTTGAGATCGCGCGGTATTTACAAAGCGAGGTAAGAAACAAATGAATATATACTATACGTGCGTACTAAAAGGGGAAGTTTCTTCGAGCATCAGACTCGCGGAAAGTTTTTAAACGAGTACATAATACGCGACGGTGGGTTTCGGAAAATTTCTCGACGCAAGGTAGGAAATTAGATAGGGAAAATGGATAATTGCCATCTTTCATGGTTATCTTGCGCTCAAGAAGGCTCTGCTAGAATTAATTATAAATCCGCTTGGAAGTAATTAAAGCTATTTCAAAGCGCGGAGGTCGTCTCAATTTCCTTAATGAAATCATGAAATGCTATATCCAACAAATATACCGCGCTATTATCGAGCAAATTCGATGATAAAAAAATGTTTAAAGACACTCTCGCGCGTAAATAACGTTCAATTAATGAGAGATAGAGACGAGATGGACTGCTAGAGAATGTTTGAGGGAACGAGCTGTTTCCTCGAGATTGAGAGGCGTTTTACTCACCTGAGGAGCACCTGGTGCAGTTCCGCGGCGAACGAGGTGAAGAGGGAAGCCAATGCCAGCACGAGACCGCCGATCACCGCCGTGAGCCTTGTACTTCCACGACGACACGCGCCCACGACCAAGGGTGCCGAACCACGGGAGACCGCAGTGCTCAGCGCGCCCACCCACGCTGAAACGTTAATTCGATGGTTACTTCGGGGATGGAACACGTGAAACTGTTATCCCCCTCGAGTGTGTTTAGCGGGGCGAACGAGGGCTTCCTGGCGAGCGTGCTTTTCTATCGAGTCGATTTGCCACCACTCGAGTGCTACCCTCTGAGCTTTTCGTTTTGCGTTCGACACTTGGTTGTCTGTCAAGTGATATTACGATTTATTGATTTCGTATATTTTCTCGGGTTTAGAATTTGGTCAAGGCTTCGAATTTGTCTAATTCGTATTGTAATATTATAGGAAGATGGTATTTTCTGTTTCAAGTAGGCAATTGTTTGTGGCAAATCTGATTTATGGTCTCTGTGTACAATTGGGTTCTTTTGTGGGTGAAGATTTCTGCAAATTTTTATGAAACGTATTCGCCTTTTGCGTTTCAAACATTTGGTCTTCTGATTCTCCTTGTTATACAAAGTCTTCATTAGAGACTCAGTCGGTAGTATTACCAAAACCTATTCAACATAATAAAATAGATATAATCTCCTCGTCGAACAATCCTAATAATCCTCGGTTCATAATCACCATTCGTTCACCGTTATTCAGGGCAAAGAACCCGTTGATTCAAACCCGAATAAAAGTCGATGCACATCGGCGCACATCACAATGCCGTCCACCGATCTCCCTTGCATCTCGAATTAAAATCGCGAATCCCCATTGGAATCCTCGAAAACCGAACAAACGGCGCCATTATTCGACCTCCTCGTTATTCACGACCACGTTGATCGAACGCGATGAAAATTCGTGAACGACGAGCCATTAGCAACGAGATCTCTCGCGGAGTCTTCGAAGCAGCCACCCCTATTCTTCTTGGCCGAATGGAGCGAGCCAACGTCGGACAATAAAAATTCCGAACGATCCCTCTTGTCCACAACGACGCGTCGTTGGATGCGTCCTGAACGCAAATTTTTCTGAATTTCTGTTTATTCAGAGGATCCACGAATGTTCTTGTTCGAAATTTGTTCAGCGATTTTTGGCGAAAATGAATTTTGATATCGTGTAAACTATCTTAAAATCTATAGTCACGCGTCAATTATAATTTTAGCAACTTTTACATGCAGTGAATCCATGCACGTACCTCATCTGAACAATATAACAGTAAATTGCACGGGGAAGCCAAATATTCTTATGCATCGAGGCATATTTTAACATATACATACTTACATCGATGCTAAATAAGCTAAAGTTATTCGATATTTAATTAATTTTAAGCATTAAGTCGAGTAGCAATCTTTCGATCGAAGAAACTGAATAATTACTATTAATTCGATCATTTCACGGATAATTATGTTATAAGAGGATATATATACCTTCAATTTACATAGAATTTATGTACAGTTCTATGTACTCCTAAAATATATAGTCAAGAGCATGTATTTACTACATAAACTCGGAAATTACAAAATTACCAATAAGTACAACATGAAAATAAATTTCTAGTAGTGGTGGGGGTGTATGGTCAATCAACCATAGCCTCGCGAGCTCGACTCACGACCTTCAGTACTCGCGACCTTCAGTACTCGCGCGGCGGTTATAGTGATCGGGTGTTCCCTGGACCTTCGAAGATGACCTCGACCACTGGTGTTGAACTGGATGGAGGATCATGGCTGCTGGTGGAGGATCATGGCTACTAATGGAGGATCATGGCTACTGGTGAAGGACCATGGCTGCTGGTGGAGGATCATGGCTACTAATGGAGGATCATGGCTACTGGTGAAGGACCATGGCTGCTGGTGGAGGACCATGGCTGCTGGTGGAGGATCATGGCTGCTGGTGGAGGACCATGGCTGCTGGTGGAGGAGCATGCTGCGGTTGCTGATCTTCACGACGACGGGTGTCTATGCGGTGGGTGCTGGTGGGGGATGATGGAGAGTGTGCTGCTTGCTGATGACGTCAGCTGTCTACTAGCCGGTGAGTCATTATTTAAACAATTTTTTTATGGTGGTGGGAATAAATATTTTCGTTCTACGATTTGAACGATCACATGAGCGATCCGTTAGCACTCTTGGCGGGGTGCTAGCCCCTCCTGTGTACTCCCTTCGCGTATTACATATATATTAGACGCGCTACGAGTTTAATTAGAACTTTTTCCGCGATTTAAAGTATTTAAATACAGTGTACTCTTGATTATCCGGGTTAATGATAAGTTAATTTTTGCTGTCATATTTGTACACTCATGTAATGTAAATTTATAATTGTGTAACCATCCCCTTTTATCCCGATTTCCCTCATTTATCATAACGGATCATAATTATGGTGCTTTCTAATTGATAACTTCGTTTGGTATTAATAGACTACTCGATAAGTAGTATGACAGTTGTTTCGAATCAGGTGTCTTGCATTTGTTTGTTGCTAGTAATGAAATCATTCGTTTTCTGTTCATAAAGACACGTTGGTCGAAATTCAGGGGTTTGTTTAAGACAATCTTGCATAATCTGTGGCAATTTCTATCTCTCTATGGTGTTTGTTCTCGACAGAGGTTGGTCTGATAGTTGGAAATTCACTTAATTTCTGCGTTCGTTGTTGGAACATCGTTGGATACGTCTCTGAACGCAAAGTTTACTGAATTTCTGTTTATTCCAATAAATATTTCTTTATTCGTTCGATATTCATGCGATCGTCTTTAAAAAATGATCTATATTGGGATGATCAATATCAGCTTGATCAACGACTTTGTATTTGTCTATTCTGTAGTCGCAAAGTGGTTTCGTTGTTCTCTTTACACTTGGAAATGAGGAAAATGGTATTTTCGATGAATACAACGTTGGAGGCATTGCTATGGTATTATTTTACGTCAAAAAGTCTCCACTTCCACGTTTTCCAAGGTTCTTTATAATTGCTTCACGCAATCAGGCTCTACGAAATTCTGATCGAGAATGACTATTAGAGAATCTTGAAATCTGACGTATTTTCTGCGTTCTTGTTTCAAATTCAATGTTTCTGGGCCGAAATTCGACGGCTTCACCTACTTAATCTAGAATAATTCCCTTAATCCTTTCTTGTTCCTTTATGTTATCCAATTTTTATGATTATTATAATAAAATTGATTATTGTAACATGATTATTGTAATTTAATTGTTATAATTACTGTACCAAAATTTGTATTGTATTGTATTTGTATGTATCCTACTGATTATTGTAATAAAATTGTACGGAAACACATTCTTCTTACTCAGAGCGAACCACGCACTTTGATTTGTTTTGTTTACTTTCAGGTCGCTTGAAAGTAGAGTACTAGAATTTAGAGTATCCTTTTTTATTGCTTTCTGTGGAACACTTTAACTTTTGTAAAGTAGAATCATCATAAAATCATCTTATAATAATGTAGCTCTCTGAACAAGAAAATGTGTTTCCTTTTGCGATTCGTAAAGTCCATACTGCAATTTCTAAATATCTGATGATTGAAGTAGAGTCAGATCTCGGTACCTTCTGTACCGAGATCGTAATTATCTAATGGAGGGTGGATGGGATTGGCGAAATAGGGATGGGCCCCTGCGTAGTCACCTCCACGGGGTGGGCCTGGGCCCTTGGTACCGTTTTCGAGAGACCGGTCTCTCGAAAACGGTATCATGCTAAGGACTACGCACTTAGATTTAGGCGTATATAGATAGTGTAATTACAGAATAAGATATAGTTTAAGTTAATTTTTGCGTTCGCCGCTGGATCGCCGTTGGATCGCCGCTGGATCGCCGCTGGATGTGATATAATTTATTACCATCGATGGAGGGTTGTTTGATTGTTTATTGTTCGATGGTTCGATGGTTCGATGTTTGATTTATTCTGATTTATTTTAATCCCTCCTTTCGCCGCTGGAACGCCGTTGGATCGCCGCTGGATCACCGCTGGATCGTTTATTACTCATAACTACTTATATATTGTACATCTCTGTAATTTAATTGTAATCGTATTCTAAAGAAATACGTTTTCTTATCCGGAGAGAGACCTAACCACCCCTTTTTCTTTCAACCCTCGTTTATCAAGACAGAACTTTTAATTGTTCTCTCGAGCGCTCTAATTTCGTGCTTCCTAAGATTCGCTTCACGTATTCGCTTCACGTATTTCCTTCACGTATCCCCTTCACCTATTCCCTTCACCTATTCGCTCGAGATTAGATTTTAATCGTCACGCGGGGAGACAGTCGGGACTCAATCAAACCGATGCGTGTTTGTCGTGCCCACCTGGATTTTCAAGGGTTCAACCGTGGACGCGCTCACGATGGAGCGGGCTGAGTGGTTCCCAACCCGTGGCGCTGGGGTCTGACCTTTGTAAGACGGATTCGGGCGGTTCCACGAGGTTCGTCTCTATCGCAGAGCAATCCTCGCGTTCGGCCACGTTGGGGTTCAGATGGACATCTCACTCACAGTCGGGGAGAGCGTGGTTGCGATTGTTTCGACGTAAGACGTGGCACGAAACTTGCTCGCGATTCGCGATTCGCGTCGGGTTCGGTTCGCCTAATGGCTAAAGTGGAAGCACGAGGTTAGAATCGGTCGTTATTTTCGGTCGCGTCGCGAATTTTATCTTCATTTTTGCTTCAACTCAGTTTCTTTTCTTAACTTTAGTTTAGTTTAGATTCTTTTTACAATAGAGTGATGGAATTTAGAGTATCGTATACCGTAGAACCCTTTGCGAGACACTTTCGCTTCTCGAAAGTGTAGTAGAGTCACTTTAGATATTTCTCTTCGGGTAAGACAATCGCATTTCTCCTCACTCCTTTCGTAAAGTCCATACTGCAATTTCTAAATATCTGGTAGATTTTAGAAAATGTATTATGGATCTCGCGTCTATTAAATTCAAGTAGAGTCAGTCCTCGATACCTTCTGTACCGAGAACACGTATTTGTAATGGAGGGTGGATGGGATTTGGGCCATAGGGCTGGGTCCTTGCGTAGTCACCTCCTCGTTGGTGGACCTGGGTACTTGGTAACGTTTTCGAGAGATCGGTCTCTCCAAAACGATATCATGCTAAGAACTACGCGCGTAGACATAAGTATAATTGTAAACTTGACGCTAGAAGTACCAAGCTAGTAAAAAAACCGTGGTTCGTAGCTTCTGATAGAGATAGATAGATTTTTCACTTGTACAAAGATTTCATAGATTCACTTTTAATAATTTTCTATTATTTCGTTAAATTCGAAAGACATTAGAATAATTTAATCACTGGTACTTCTAGTATCAAGCTAGTATCGTCCTTTTCAGGACTTGGAACTTTAATTTGGGCCGCGAATAGTTTAATTTATGTTAATTATTGCGATCATATTTGTAGATTCATGTAATGTAATTTTAATAAGATAACCATCCCCTTTTATCCCGACTTCCCTCACTTTTATCATTAATTATACGTGGTTACTTCTATCTCTCTATGGTGTCCCCTCGATGGAGGGTCGTTTGGTTGTTCGACGTTTGCTGGTTTGATGTTTGATGTTTGATGTTTGATGGTTTGATGTTTGATGGTTTGATATTTGATGGCTCGACGTTTGCTGGTTTGACGTTTGATGGTTCTACGTTTGCTGATTTGATGTTTGATGGTTCGATGTTTGATGGTTCGCTATTTGATGGTTCGCCATTTGATGGATTGATGTTTGTTGGTTGGAAATTCACTTAATTTCTGCTTCATTCCGATTTATTTTAATCTCTCCGTTCACCGATGGATTTAGTTATAAGTACTCCCCTGTCTATATCTCTGTAATTTAATTCTTATCATATTATAATAAAATACGTTCCCTTATCCTTTACTTTTTAATTGAGAAATAGTCTCCAATGCCCAAATTGCATATAATGGAAGGGAGGTTGGGATTGGGCTTGGGTAGGTCCCTGCGTGGTCACCTTTGATCGCAGAGGTGACCACGCAGAGACCTTATTACTTGGTATCGCTTTTCAAGACTGGCCACTTGAAAAGCGGTACCAAGTCTATCATTAGTTTTAAGTCCTAACCCCTTTTGTAATTTCCCCTCGTCCCTTTCTTTACTGAAGTCATGACTTCACACTTTTGTATTATATTGTATTATATTGTATTATATTGTAATTAATTATTTTATGCTTGCACGATTTGTGTTTGCATGATTTGTGTTTGCATGATTTGTGTTTGCATGATGGGAGAACGAATGAGTGAGTGAGTAAATTGTGAAGAAATACGTTTTCTTACCCAAAATGATACACAACGAATTCTTTAACTTCACTCCCCTCGTTTATCAAGACAGAACTTTTAATTGTTCTCGCGTAATTCAATTCCCGTTCATTCGCTTGTGCACTCTATTATTAGTGCTTCATAAGTCGCTTCACGCAGCATGTTCTCTATTCGTTCGAGAGTTCGACATTTATCGCTGCGCAGTGAAACAATCTGGGCTCAATCAAACCGACGTTGTTGCGGAACTCATCTGGACTTCACGGGTTCAGCCGTGGACGCGCTCACGACAGAGTTCGGGCGGAGTGGTTCCTACCCCGATGCGCTGGGGTCTTTGGCCTGCTGTAAGACGGATTCGGATGGTTCCATGAAGTTCGTTCTTTGGCGCAGAGCAATCCTCGTGTTGGGCCTCGTTGGAGTTCAGGTGGGAACCGCACTCGTCGCGGCGAGCGAGCTTTCGATTGTTTCGACGTAAGACGTGGGATTTTTGTTCGCGGTTCGGCGGGTACGGTTCGCCTGGTGGCTAGTGCGGAAGGATGTAGAGTGCGCTTGTGAGTGAACTTTGTTCGTTTCGGTCGCGTCGCGAATTTTACTTGAATTTTTTTTACATTTTTCATTATCTTTGCTTCAATTATTTTATTCAGTTTCGAGTCATTTTTAGAGTAGAGTAATAAATAACTTAGTATATCGCATCGTTTCCCCTTTTGCAAAACAATTTCGTTTTTCTAAAGTGTTAGTAGAGTCACTTAAAAAATTTCATTTTGGATAAGACAATGGCATTTCTTGTTACCCCTTCGTAAAGTCCATACTGCAATTTCTGATAGATTTTAGAAAATGTATTATGGATCTCGCGTGAATTAAATTCAAGTAGAGTCAGTCCTCGGTACCTTCTGTACCGAGAACACGTATTTGTAATGGAGGGTGGATGGGATTTGGGCCATAGGGCTGGGTCCTTGCGTAGTCACCTCCTCGTTGGTGGACCTGGGTACTTGGTAACGTTTTCGAGAGATTGCCCTCTCGAAAACGATATCATGCTAAGGACTACGCACCTAGACATAAGTATAATTGTGAACTTGACGCTAGAAGTACCAAAAGATCGTAGTTCGTAACTTCTGATAGAGATAGATAGATTTTTCATTTGTTCAAAGATTTCGTAGATACACTTTTTAGAATTTTCTATTATTTCATTAACTTTGCACGGTATTAGAATACATTAATCATTGGTACTTCTAGTATCGAGTCTTTTGCAATACAATTGAAATTTTCCAAGTCCTTTTCAGGACTTTAAAACTTTAAATTGGACTGCGAATAGTTTAGTTTAAGTTAATTGTTGCGATCATATTTGTACATTCGTGTAATGTAATTTTAATAAGATAATCACCCCCTTTCATCCCGATTTCCCTCCTTTATCACGACGGACCATAATTATGGTATTCTCTAATTGATAATTTCGTTTGGTATTAATAGACTACTCGATAAGTAGTATGATAGTTGTTTCGAATCAGGTGTCTTGTATTAGTTTGTTGCCAGTGATTAATTTTCTTTTTCTAAAGACACGTTGGTCGGAATTCAGGGGTTTGTTTAAAAGAATGGCTTCTATAACTTCTATCTCTCTATGGTGTCCCCTCGGTGGTGGAGGGTCGTTTGATTGTTCAATATTTGATGGTTCGACGTTTGCTAGTTTGATGTTTGATGGTTTGACGTTTGATGGTTGGAAATTCACTTGATTTCTGCTTTATTCTGATTTACTTTAATCTCTCTATTCGCCGCTCCAACTTCTATCTCTCTATGGTGTCCCCTCGGTAGTGGAGGGTCGTTTGATTGTTCAATATTTGATGGTTCGACGTTTGCTAGTTTGATGTTTGATGGTTTGATGTTTGGTGGTTGGAAATTCACTTGATTTCTGCTTTATTCTGATTTACTTTAATCTCTCTATTCGCCACTGGATCGCCGCTGGATCGCCGCTGGATCGCCGTGGGATGCGTGCGTTTATTAGTCATAACTACTTATATATTATACATCTCTGTAATTAAATTGTAATCAAATTGTAAAGAAATACATTCCCTTATCCGAAGAGAGAACCCTTTCTTCTTTCAACCCTCGTTTATCAAGACAGAACACTTAATTGTTCTCGCGTAAATTAGTTCGCGTTTATTTGCTGGAGCACTCTAACTTTGTGCTTCGTAAGATCGCTTCACGTAGATTTCCTCTTTTTTTCTCCTTCCTTTTTTTCCCCTTTCCTTTTCTTTCTCTTTCGCTCGAGATTTCAATTTTAATCGTCACGCGGGGAGACAGTCGGGACTCAATCAAACCGATGCGTGTTTGTCGTGCCCACCTGGATTTTCAAGGGTTCAACCGTGGACGCGCTCACGATGGAGAGGGCTGAGTGGTTCCCAACCCGTGGCGCTGGGGTCTGACCTTTGTAAGACGGATTCGGGCGGTTCCACGAGGTTCATCTCTATCGCAGAGCAATCCTCGCGTTTGGCCACGTTGGGGTTCAGATGGACATCTCATTCACAGTCGGGGAGAGCGTGGTTGTGACTGTTTCGACGTAAGACGTGGCACAAAACTTGCTCGCGATTCGCGATTCGCGTCGGGTACGGTTCGCCTAAAGGCTAATGTGGAAGCATCAGGTTAGAGTGCTCTGTAACTTGTTCGTTTAGGTCGCGTCGCGAATTTTATCTTCATTTTTGCTTCAACTCAGTTTCTTTTCTTAACTTTAGTTTAGTTTGATTTCTTTTTACAATAGAGTGATAGAATTTAGAGTATCGTGTACCGTAGAACCCTTTGCGAGACACTTTCGCTTCTCGAAAGTGTAGTAGAGTCACTTTACAAATTTCTCTTCGGGTAAGACGATGGCATTTCTCGTCATCCCCTTTCGTAATGTCTATACTGCATTTTCTAAATATCTGATAGATTTTAGAAAATGTATTATGGATTTCGCGTGTAGTAAATTCAAGTAGAGTCAGATCTCGGTACCTTCTGTAACGAGATCATAAATATGTAATGGAGGGTGGATGGGATTAGGGTTTAGGGATGGGTCCCTGCGTAGTCACCTCCACGTGGTGGACCTGGGCCCTTGGTAACGTTTTCGAGAGATTGCGCTCTCGAAAACGGTATCAAGCTAAGGACTACGCACCTAAATTTAAGCATATCTGTAAATTTAACACCAGAACTACCAAAATTGTAAATTTATATTATTTCGTTGACTTATCTGCTCTTGCTTTTCATTCGTATCTTTTTTAATTTACCTACTTTCGCTTCCTGTTTGTAGAACATTCTCTTTTATCTAAATAATATTTTATTCTCTTTGAAAGAAATTAAAATTCTTTGGTTGCCTGTAGTTCTAGTGTTAAGTCTTTTGTAATACAATGTCACAGTAGTGCAATAATTGTAGTACGGATAATGTATCTGCTCAGTTTTGGCGATGCGCGCAAAAGTTACGCGAAAATTTCAATGAATATAATATTATAAAATATTGATTTTATTACATATTTCATTGCGTCAGTGCAAGAGAGTTGGGTATATTAGATATCGATTCAGGTTTGATGAGAATTTGACACGAAAATATAGTTTCGGTTATAATATTTCGTGATTAATCGATAGTTACCTTATAAAAATGTAATTGCACGTGTAATTTATTGTTAAAATAAAAAAATAATTATATATACTATTGTAACAAATTGTTGAGATCATGAATTTACAAAAAAAATTAAAAAATTACTAAAATATAAGCGAATATTGTCGAAAAACTGCGATTATACATGGTGCGCAATGAACCATGACTTTCCGAGAACCGTAGGGGTTGGGGGTATATAAGGACGCCGCGATCGCAGCAAAAATTCTTTTGCCACTTGAACTTTGTCATGGACGGGTCGAAGTGAGTCCTGGGGGTGCAGGGGGTGATAGAGGGTGGATTGCGGGGGTGGAGGTGTTCCTGGGGAGTGCATAGAAGTGCATAGAGGTTACTTTGAGCTGACTGATGGGTGTCCGATGGCTATTTGGAGGTTGCGTGGGAGTCACTGGACCATGACGAATTTTGGTGGAGGCGCCTTGATGAATGATGGCGACAACGACGTATGTCTACGAACTGGTAAGTTCGAAAACTTGAAAATTTAAGTAGATGGTGGTGGATTTAGTGGTAGTTTTAAGATGTACTTGACGCGGGGGGCTCGGTTAGCACTCGTGGGTGTTGCTGACCCATGTATGCCCCCCCGCCGCGTCATATCAATAAAATTTGAATAAAATACAATAATTAAAATATGTTTTATATATATTTTTGGTGTTAATAATAATTTAATCTTCTTCGTTTAACATTTTCGGAATTAATGAAATCCAAAATTCGTTTACTGGTAATTATTAATGAATAAATTGTAACTGAATCTCTTTTTACGTAGTTAACTTTTGCATAGCGTATGAAACACTTTTAATTTACTTTTAAATCGCGTTATTTGAATTTGTAAAATCGATGTTTAAATATGATTGAACATTGGCACTTCGGTGCTGAATTTGAGTGGAATTAAAATTGAAATATTGGGTCCCTGCGTAGTCACCTCCACGTGGTGGGCCTGGGCCCTTGGTAACGTTTTCGAGAGATTGCGCTCTCCAAAACGGTATCAAGCTAAGGACTACGCGCGTAGATTTAAGTGTATATAGATAGTATAATTAGAGAATAAGATATAGTTTAAGTTAATTTTTGCGTTCGCCGCTGGATCGCCGTTGGATCGCCGCTGGAACGCCGCTGGATGTCGTGATATAATTTATTGCACATTCTCGATTAATAGAATTTAACTGCATTCCACGTTTATTTATTTTCCAACCATTTTCATGCTAATCAGTTCGTTCGTTATTAATAATCTGTTCAGTAATCTGTACATGAGGTATCTTGAGTATTGCAACTGAGAGGAGGTGTAGTTGGAATATGATTGATCGTTTTGTGATTAAAAAAATATATGCGACGGTGGAAATTCAGGCAATTGTTTAAATAATCTGGCATAATCTATGGTGTTCTCTCTCTCTCTCTCTCTCTCTCTCTCTCTCTCTCTCTCTCTCTCTCTCTCTCTCTCTCTCTCTCTCTCTCTCTCTCTCTCTCTCTCTCTCTTTCTATTTCTATGGAGTGTTCTCTTGATTGGAGGTTGACTTTTGATTTCAATAAATAGTTTCAACAATAAAAAATTCTATTCTGTAGTCGTAAAATGGCTTCATTATTATCTTTAAATTTGCAACTGAGATGGTTTCGGTGAATACAGCGTTGGAGGCATGACTATGGTATTGTTTTACGTCAAAGAATTTCCATTTCCACGTTTTTTAAGGTTCTTTCCAATTGCTTCACGCAAACAGGTCATACGAAATTATAATTGAGAATGATTATTAAGAGAATCTTGAAATTCGACGTATTTTCTCCGTTCTTGTCAAAAATTCAGTGGTTCTGGGTTGAATTTCGACGGCTTCACCAACTTCGTTGAGAATAATTCCCCTAATCCTTTACATTTCCTTTATGTTATCCAATTTTTATGATTATTGTAATAAAATTGTTATGATTTCAATAAATAATTTTAATATTAATTTCAACATTCGCCGCTGGATCGCCGTAGGATCGCCGCTGGATCGCCGTTGGATGCGTATATTATTAGTCATAGATAATAGTAATTATAATAGTAGTAGTAATTATAATTAGATAATAGTAATTGTAATGAAATTGTAAGGAAGTATATACATTCTCCTATCATTTTCCCTCAAAATCGCCGTTTTATCGAAATAGAATATAATTATTATCGCGTATATATATAAATCAGTTTCCATTTGCTCGCTACTGATGTTTATCAGTAATAGTTTTATCGGTACTAGTTTCATTGCTCTGCGCACTCGCTTGCATGCATCGCACGTTGCAAGCAAGTAGTGAGCACGCTAACTTAATGTTATACGTAAGTCGCTGCCATGAGTAGCTCCATGGATCGAAAAGATCGTGGTTTAGAAAGTGGACAGCGCCGGAAACATTTAGTTAGCAAGATCCACGTGATTACGTAGATCCACGCGAGTACGCAGAGTACCTTCGGTCGCGTCGCGAATTGCACCTTCACTTTTCTTTACGACTTGTTATTTGTGACAAGTTTCTTCAACTTTGATTTCTCGAGAGCGGAATATAATAGAGTTTTGCGAACCGTTTGAAATTTTCTCAAGTGTCGATTAAGTCACTTCATAGGTTTCTCTCTGGATAAGAACGTGATATATACTTCCATTCCCTTCTTCCCTTTCGCGTTTCGTAAAGTCCACGTTGCAATTTCTACATATCTGAGACAGATCTTGGAAAATGCAACGTGGACTTCGTTTTTCAATTAAAGTAGAGTCAGATCTCGGTACCTTCTGTACCGAGATCGCAAATATGTAATGGAGGGTGGATGGGATTAGGGTTTAGGGATGGGTCCCTGCGTAGTCACCTCCACGGGGTGGACCTGGGCCCTTGGTAACGTCTTCGAGAGACCGGTCTCTCGAAAACGATATCAAGCTAAGGACTACGCGCGTAGAAATAAGTACAATTGTAAACTCGATACTAAAAGTACCAAACGAGTTAAAAAATTGTGTTTCATAATTTCTGAGAGAGATAAATAGATTTTTCACTTGCACAAAGATTGCGTTTCGTAACTTATGATAGAGATAGATAGAATTTTTACTTGCACAAAGATTTGATAGATTCACTTTTAAGAATTTTCTATTATTTCATTAATTTTGCACGGTATTAGAATACTTTAACCACTGGTACTTGTAGTATCGAGTCTTTTGCAGTACAATTTTAATTTTCCAAGTCCTTTTCAGGACTTTGAAACTTTAAATTGGACTGCAAATAGTGTAATTTAAGTTAATTATTGCGAACATATTTGTACATTCATGTAATGTAACTTTAATAATGTAACCACCCCCTTTTATCCCGATTTCCCTCACTTCTATGTATCTATGGTGTCTCGTCGATGGTGGGTTGTTTGATTGTTCACTGTTTAATGGTTCGACGTCTGATGGTTCGATGTTTGATGGTTCGACGTCTGATGGTTCGATGTTTGATGTTTCGATGTTTGATGGTTCGATGTTTGATGGTTCGATATTTGATGGTTGGAAATTCACTTAATTTCTGCTTGATTCTGATTTACTTTAATCTCTTTGTTCGCCGCTGAATCGTCGTGGGATCGTCGTGGGATCGTCGTGGGATCGTCGTGGGATCGTCGTGGGATGCGTGCGTTTATTAGTCATAAGTACTTATATATATTGTACATCTCTGTAATTTAATTGTAATTATATTGTAAAGAAATACATTTTCTTACTGGGAGAGAGAAATAATCACCCCCTTTTCTTCCCACCCTCGTTTATCAAGACAGAACTTTTAATTCTCTTGAGCATTCTAACTTTGTGCTTCGCAGATTTTCTCTATTCGCTCGAGATTTCGACTTTCACTGTCACGCAATGAGACAGCCGGAACTCAATCAATCCGATGTGTTGTTTGCGGTTCTCATCTGGACTTCAACGGGATTAGCCTTGGACGCGCTCACGGCGGAGACGAACCTGGTAGCACCTACCCTACTTTGGGGCGGTCTACTTCGGTTCGTCTTCGCCGTAGAACGATCCATGTGCCTCGTTCCGTTGGGGCCCAGATGGGACCCGCACTCACCATCGGGGAGAGCGATGTTTCGATTGTTTCAATGTAAGACGTGGCATAACTTGATCGCGTTTCGCGTCGGGTACGGTTCGCCTAATGGTTAACGCGGAAGCATCAGGTTAGAATGCTCTATTCGGTCGCGTCGCGAAATTTATCTCTATTTTTGCTTCAACTCAGTTTCTCTGTTTAACTTTAGTAAGTTACTTAACTAGAGTAATAGAATTTAGAATATCGTACCGTGAAACCCTTTGCGAGACACTTTCGCCTTTCGAAAGTGTTAGTAGAGTCACTTTAGAAATCTCTCTTCGAGTAAGATAATGGCATTTCTCGTCACCCCTTCCGTAAAGTCCATACTACAATTTCTAAATATCTGATAGATTTTAGAAAATGTATTATGGATTTCGCGTGTATTAAATTCAAGTAGAGTCAGATCTCGGTACCTTCTGTACCAAGATCGTAAATATGTAATGGAGGGTGGATGGGATTAGGGAAATAGGGATGGGCCCCTGCGTAGTCACCTCCACGGGGTGGGCCTGGGTCCTTGGTAACGTTTTCGAGAGATTGCCCTCTCGAAAACGATATCAAGCTAAGGACTACGCGCGTAAATATAAATACATTTGTAAACTCGATACTAAAAGTACCAAACGAGTTAAAAATTTGTGTTTTATAATTTCTGATAAAGATAAATAGATTTTTCACTTGCACAAAGATTTCATAGATTCACATTTAAGAATTTTTTACGGTCTTAATTTATTATATTATTTCATTAACTTTGCAACAGATTAGAGTAATTTAATCACTGGTACTTTTAGTATCGTGTCTTTTGCAGTACAATTTAAATTTTCCAAGTCTTTTTCAAGACTTTGAAACTTTAAATTGGACTGAAAATAGTGTACTTTAAGTTAATTATTGCGAACATATTTGTACATTTATGTAATGTAATTATAATAACATAACCATCCCCTTTTATCCCGACTTCCCTCACTTGTATTTCTCTATGGTGTCTCTTCGATGGGGGGTTGTTTGATCGGTCACTTTTTAAAGGTTCGACGTCTGATTGTTCGACTTCTGATGGTTCGACGTCTGATAGTTCGACGCTTGATGATTTGAAGTTTGATGGTTGGAAATTCATTTAATTTCGGCTTTATTCTGATTTATTTTAATTCCTTCTTTCGCCGCTGGATCGCCGTTGGATCGCCGTTGGATCGCCGTGGGATCGCCGTGGGATCGCCGTGGGATGCGTGCGTTTATTAGTCATAACTACTTATATATTGTACATGTTTGTAATTTAATTGTAATCATATTGTAAAGAAATACATTTTCTTACCCGAAGAGAGAACTAACCACTCTCGTTTATCACAGAACTTTTAATTGTTCTCGCGTAAATCAGTTCGCGTTTGCTTGCTCGGGCATTCTAACTTTGCGCTTCGTAGATGTTCCTTATTCGCTCGAATTTCGATTTTAACCGTCACGCAGCGAGACAGTCGTGACTGAACCAAACCGATGTGTGTGTTGTGGGCCTCATCTAGACTTCACGGGGTTTAGCCATGGACGCGCTCACGGCGGGGTCGTTCCGTGTAGCTCCTACCCCGTGCCGCTGGGGTCTTCGGACCTTTGTAAGACGGTTTGGGGCGGTCTACGTTCGGTTCGTTCTCCGTCGCAGAGCAATCCTAGTGCTAGGCCTCGTTGGAGTTTAGATGGGATCTGCTCTCACCGTCGGGGCGAGCGATGTTGCGATTGTCTCGACGTAAGACGTGGCATAATTTGATCGCGATTCGCGTCCGGTTCGCCTACTGGCTAATATGGGAGCACCAGGTTAGAATGCTCTTTAACTTATTCGTGTAGGTCGCGTCGCGAATTTTATCTCCATTTTTGCTTCAATTCAGTTTCTTTTCTTAACTTTAAAATTACTAAAGTTACGTTTTAACTAAAATTACTAGTTACTTAACTAGAGTAATAGAATTTAGAATATCGTACCGTGAAACCCTTTGCAAGACACTTTCGTTTTTCGAAAGTGTTAGTAGAGTCACTTTAAAAATTTCTCTTCGGGTAAGAGAATGGCATTTCTCGTCACCCCTTCGCGTGACATCGCGTATATTAAATTCAAGTAGAGTCAGATCTCGGTACCTTCTGTAACGAGATCGTAAATATGGAATGGAGGGTGGATGGGATTAGGGAATTAGGGATGGGTCCCTGCGTAGTCACCTCCACGGGGTGGACCTGGGCCCTTGGTAACGTTTTCGAAAGATCGGTCTCTCGAAAACGATATCAAGCTAAGGACTACGCGCGTAGACATAAGTATAGTTGTAGACTCGATACTAAAAGTACCAACCCAAATAAAAGATTGTGATTTGTAACTTCTAATAGAGATAGATAAAGTTTTCATTTGTACAAAGATTTACTTTCAATAATTTGGTTTGTTCAACTAGTATTTCATTAACTTTGCAAGAGATTAGAATAATTTATTCAATGGTACTTTTAGTATCGAGTCTTTTGCGATACAATTTAAATTTTCCAAGTCCTTTTCAGGACTTTGAAACTTTAAATTGGACTGCAAATAGTTTAGTTTAAGTTAATTATTACGAACATATTTGTACATTTGTAATGTAAATTTATAATTGTGTAACCATCCCCTTTTATCCCGATTTCCCTCATTTATCACAACGGATCATAATTATGGTGTTTTCTAATTGATAACTTCGTTTGGTATTAATAGACTACTCGATAAATAGTATGACAGTTGTTTCGAATCAGGTGTCTTGCATTTGTTTGTTGCTGGTAATGAAATCATTCGTTTTCTGTTCATAAAGACACGTTGGTCGAAATTCAGGGGTTTGTTTAAGACAATCTTGCATAATCTGTGGCAATTTCTATCTCTCTATGGTGTTTGTTCTCGACAGAGGTTGGTCTGATAGTTGGAAATTCACTTAATTTCTGCGTTCGTTGTTGGAACATCGTTGGATACGTCTCTGAACGCAAAGTTTACTGAATTTCTGTTTATTCCAATAAATATTTCTTTATTCGTTCGATATTCATGCGATCGTCTTTAAAAAATGATCTATATTGGGATGATCAATATCAGCTTGATCAACGACTTTGTATTTGTCTATTCTGTAGTCGCAAAGTGGTTTCGTTGTTCTCTTTATACTTGGAAATGAGGAAAATGGTATTTTCGATGAATACAACGTTGGAGGCATTGCTATGGTATTATTTTACGTCAAAAAGTCTCCACTTCCACGTTTTCCAAGGTTCTTTATAATTGCTTCACGCAATCAGGCTCTTCGAAATTCTGATCGAGAATGACTATTAGAGAATCTTGAAATCTGACGTATTTTCTGCGTTCTTGTTTCAAATTCAATGTTTCTGGGCTGAAATTCGACGGCTTCACCTACTTAGTCTAGAATAATTCCCCTAATCCTTTCTTTTTCCTTTATGTTATCCAATTTTTATGATTATTATAATAAAATTGATTATTGTAACATGATTATTGTAATTTAATTGTTATAATTACTGTACCAAAATTTGTATATGTATCCTACTGATTATTGTAATAAAATTGTACGGAAACACATTCTTCTTACTCAGAGCGAACCACGCACTTTGATTTGTTTTGTTTACTTTCGGGTCGCTTGAAAGTAGAGTACTAGAATTTAGAGTATCCTTTTTTATTGCTTTCTGTGGAACACTTTAACTTTTGTAAAGTAGAATCATCATAAAATCATCTTATAATAATGTAGCTCTCTGAACAAGAAAATGTGTTTCCTTTTGCGATTCGTAGAGTCCATACTGCAATTTCTAAATATCTGATAGATTTTAGAAAATGTATTATGGATTTCGACTTTTTTAATTGAAGTAGAGTCAGATCTCGGTACCTTCTGTACCGAGATCGTAATTATCTAATGGAGGGTGGATGGGATTGGCGAAATAGGGATGGGCCCCTGCGTAGTCACCTCCACGGGGTGGGCCTGGGTCCTTGGTAGCGTTTTCGAGAGACCGGTCTCTCGAAAACGATATCATGCTAAGGACTACGCACGTAGATTTAAGTATATATAGATTTAAGTGTAATTAGAGAATAAGATATAGTTTAAGTTAATTTTTGCGTTCGTCGCTGGATCGCCGTTGGATGTCATGATGTAACTTATTACATTTATCGTGTCTCATCGATGGAGGGTTGTTTTATTATTTGATGTTTGTTGGTCTGTTGGTTGGATGTTCTGAAATCCTTAATTTCTGCTTTATTCTGCTTTATTTTAATTCCTTCCTTTTTCTTTCAACCCTCGTTCATCGAGACAGAACTTTTAATTGTTCTCGCATAAATCGATTCTCATTTTCTCGATACCAATAAACTATTGCGCTACATACTCTCTCGCAAGTATCTAGCGCTGCATGTAAGATAATCTAGTTTCATGTTTCGTAAGTTCGTTTCCACAAGTAGTTCCACATTCCCTCGCGTCTCGGCCAATTTATCGTCACACAGCGTCGCGATCCTCTCTTCAACTCCATCGCGTTGTTTCCCAGCATCGTTAAACGGCCGTTTCGCGAAATCACGAAAAATAATTCGTTCGAGCGACTAATGGTTCCGGTTCGCGAGCGAAGCCAGCCCCTTTTCATCGGGCAAACTAATTAGAAGAGCGTTAGACACACACACACACATACACACCCCTTCTGGACCGCGTTTAATTACTCGAATTGGCCGCGTGAATCGCGCCACCGGCCCCCTAATTAACCGTAGAACAGGAGTAACGTTTCTGCAGAGGTTGGAGGCTTGGGAGAAATCAAGGCCACGGTAATTTGGGCGACGGCGAGGGGTGAGAATTGGATGCGCCTTCTGCGGGGTCGTTACGTGTTGATTTCTTCTTCGAGAGTGTTAATACGTATTTGTTGAAAGTGCAGACTCTTGTACAAAGCGAAGCGGTAATTTTGAAATTCATTATTCGGACGAGAGAGCTTTTCTACGTCTCAAAAGACTTTCTGTGTAAATAGAAAAGCTTATTTTTTCTATTCCCGCTATGTTTTTCTACACAAAGCGTAGCGAGTCTGGTTTCTCGTGAACTTTCCAACGGGGTCCGTAGGGAAGCATTGCGAAAGAATATTTCAAATATATTCTGCAACACGAAGACTCTATAACGTATTAAGAACAGTTAAGAAGAAACAAATGGAAGGAAAGGAACGAACAGGAAAATTAAAAAGAGTCATTGAAAGAATACTACTTGTCCCGTTAAAAAACCTATAAAAACAGTACACGATATGTAACATCTTTCCAATAAAAACTACCCTTGTGAAAGAGACTGGAAGTCATAAAACCAACCCCTCAGAAAAGGTTTCAAACGAACGCTCGCATTCTCGCTGAAAAAATATCATTTTCGCGAATCGCGTTCCATCGGCGGACGTCCGAAATCCTTCGGAAAATTCAATATCAACCCATCCACACCGACATTCGATATTCCGTTTCCGTGGACGCGAGCCGCGGGAGGAAATCCAAAAATTCCAAGACGCTCGACGCGGCGGACAGAGGCCCCTGCATTATTCATCGAGCGGCTTCGAACGCGCGACCCTTTGTTCCCGCGTGGCGCGCTTAAAGTCCGCGCGCCCCTAATTTTTCTTCCGTTGAACGCAGGGAACGCGAACTGGCGCAACTTCGGCAATAATTTCCGCGGGTATTAAACGGCGAACGCGGGGGGCGACGCGTCCCTCATCGATTTCTAGTTAGGCGGTGAGATATTAGCTGGGGCGGCTGATAACGCCGATGGCCGACGCGGATGCAGCTGGAAAGTTAATGAGCGTCCCTGCCGGCTTTGTTCGGCCCTGCCTCGGATCGCCAACGACCGCCGCTCGAAATTATCGTCTTGGGTTATATATCGTGGAGTGTTGAAGCGCGTTGCTTTGGGTTATTGTGTGTGTATGTGAGAGAAGGGACAGGGAGGAAAGAAAGGGGAGAGAAGGAAGTTTCGCTTTGGGTCTGTTAGTGGACTCATAATTTTCTTTAAAATAATTATTTTCTTTGCAAATTTGGAAATGTGAGGTAGTGAGGTATTGAATTTGCTTTGGATCGCTGTGTGTGTATGTGAGAGAAGGGACAGGGAGGAAAGAAAGGGGAGAGAAGGAAGTTTCGTTTTGGGTCTGCTAGTGGATTCATTATTTTCTTCGCAAGTTTGGAAATGTGAGGTAGTAGATTTGCTTTGGATCGCTGTGTGTGTATGTGAGAGAAGGGACAGGGAGGAAAGAAAGGGGAGAGAAGGAAGTTTCGTTCTAGGTCTGCTAGTGGATTCATTATTTTTTTTTAAATAATTATTTTCTTCGCAAATTTGGAAATGTGAGGTGGTGAATTTGCTTTGGATCGCTGTGTGTGTATGTGAGAGAAAGGACAGGGAGGAAAGAAAGGGGAGAGAAGGAAGTTTCGTTCTGGGTCTGTTAGTGGACTCATAATTTTCTTTAAAATAATTATTTTCTTCGCAAGTTTGGAAATGTGAGGTGGTGAATTTGCTTTGTATGTGAGAGAAGGGATAGGAAGAAGAGAGAGGGTAGAACGTTTCGTTCTGGGTCTGATAGTAGACTCATCATTTTCTTCAAAATAATTATTTTCTTCGCAAGTTTGGGAATATGACGTGGTGAATTAAATTGAAGCGCGTTGTTTCGCGTCGCTGTGGGAAATGTATGGGGAACAGAGTGAATTTTCGGGGCCAATGAGTTCAGCTGAAAGGGAACAGCGAGAGGGTTGAAAGCGAGCAACGAAAGGGTTGAAAGCGAACAATGAGAGAGTATAGGGCGACTAACGATAGATAGAGTTAATAGTGACTGTAGTTTAATAAAGTATTCATATATGTATATATTAATGGACGTGGGAATTATTCTCCCGACATATTCGTGCACTATCGATGCGTGAGAGTATTAGAGAAGCGGTTGGACCGCGTGTGCGTAAATGTGCACGGGGTGAAGGGTGTTTCGCAACCGGTGGACCGCGGATTTTATGCGAAATGCAAATTTTTATGGGTGTCGGTAACGAAACGAGACTTGCGTGGGAATTTGTTCTCGTTTGTGCACGCGCGTCCGTAATTTGTAAGTTAATGGACGACTGTTCGTTTAAGGGATGAAAAAGTTCTCTTTGGAATTATATGAATTTTATGACAGACTTTTGGTATAAGTTTATGTTACTAACATTTGCTTAGTGACAGTATTTTGTTAGTGTTGTTTCAATATTCAAGAGATAAGATTTTAGAATTGTTATTTTTTATATACATATTTTGTTGATAATGAGCTGTACAGATTATTGGGCTGAAGAATTACGTAACAGGAGTTACAGATTAATAAAACAGTTTAAAGGGAAATCTTCTCAGAAGATTATAACCACAAACTCCTGAATAACTGAATTATGTATTTTTAGGTGACGTAGGTAGGTACATAATACCGAGACATTCTACGCGCCCTTAATTTAGGGAAGACCAGCTTGCAATCCTGTAATCTAACTCTAGCCAGATGTGCCCTCGAACACGCATATCTACGACGTTTTAATTGCTATTTTAACACGATCAGAAGAATTTCTCTTCTCAAAAAGAGAGAGAAAGAGAGAGAGAGGAAAAGGGAAGTCAACTAAGAGTTAATACAGATTTAATAAAAACGAACTGAAATAAAATTTGAACTACGTTATTACATTGCTTATTTGAAATTTAAATCGAATATCGCTCGTTTTACGCGGCTACACGAGGAAATGTAAATTGGAGGAAATTAGAAATCGCAATTTCGATGGAAATTCGGGCGCTGAAAAACGAATTTTAATGTTTCGAAAAGCTTCGTTTATTATTACCCCCGTTTTTTCATACGTTCCAACTTTGCCTGTATCACTTTTCATCGCGCGCGTAACCACTTGCCGAACTCCAATCGATGTGCACGAGTTCGATAAGCACGCTTTCGTGTTTTCCGCTCTATTAACCGGTCGATTCTGAAAAATGTTGTCGCAACAGTTTCGACAACCCTGTTCATGGGGTTAAGCAAAGGGAAACTCCGTGTACGTGACCGATCCACCGTTGCCTGGCTCGGTGATTAAAATCTCATGATTAGACATTTTGCAACGAAAGGGGTCGAAGCTCGATCGAGAACGCTGTACGCTCGATTAAAAAAGAGAGAAATATTGTTTGGAAGTGTTAAATTTTTTAATTTACTTCCACCTAACTTTTATTCGATTGATTAAACCTTGAAAATTTCATACAAAACCAAATGAAATCAATTTTTCTACGATTTATTCGTCGTTTCTTATTCGCATATTGATGGTATCGGAAATATTGACTATTATTATACCTGCGACAGTTTGTACCCGCTATTTGTTTTGTCCATTTCATTTCTCTTATTCGTTTTCATTCGCGTTGTATGAAATACATAGAATTTCCACGCAGAGTTGTCGAAGAGGATCACTGAAATTGGTAGACATGTCATTCGGCGCATTGTTATTTCTGTCAAATTTTAAATAAATACGTAGCCCCTAAATTATCTTTGTATCTGTATCTGTATCTCAAAAAAAAGAATTCCTATGGTTTTCACGGAGAATCGAAGTCGAACGGGGCGGTCATGCCAACGATAGCTACGCGAAAGTGTTACGAACGGGGTCAGGGATTTCTATTAATGAAATCTCGAATGGCCATTCGATGGTAAAGAGCATTGTGAGGGTCGTAAATTATTTGGAGGTAGCGCACGTGCGCCATCGGTTCCACGGTTTGGCCCACGAGACACGCTCGCTCGTCGAGGATTCAGGAGGGTTCGGCTATCGATACGCTTCCGGTCCCTCCTGCTCGCGTACTTGGCGCGACACGGAATGTCGTTTCTTAACTTTCTCGCTGGTGTAGTTTCGAATCGTGTATCGATAATCGAATTTTGATGTTCGCAGGGTGGACAATAAAATAGTAAAGAATTTTTATCTTTGGTTGGAGATGTTTGGCGTGTAGATGCATTCGAATATGGCGGCGATCAATTGAATTGTTCAAATGTACTTATTATTAGACGATCATTCAATGTTACGTCGAACTATCACGTTAACTTTGAATTGTTTGCGATTCTTTTTAAATTCGATGAAAAGAAAATGATCACTTTTTTTCTATATCTTGTCACTCACTTTCCCTTCATAGTTTCCCTGAGAATCTTAATTCTGTTTTTTGACAAACTGCAGTGTTCTTTTATACTTCGAAAAATATAACTGCAGTGTCTAGCGACAAAAGAACTTATAAAATACGCGAGATATCAATCGTCGAAACGAATCCTCGTTGTTCTTCGATTTCGAAACCGAATACCGCGAGCCATTAAATCGACGAAAAGGTGGAAAAGTTTCGTCAACCAACGTCCATAATAGCTTGGAACGTGAAATATCGCGGTGATAATTCCGATAAAATTGCCTCCCAGGCTCTTCCTCGATTCCGAGCGAAGTTTTCTATTAAAAAGTCGTCGTTCTCATAACTTCGCTACCTGCTGATTTCGAGTTCCTCGAGGTCTTCCGGTTGAAATGGCAAAGGGGCGAGTGGCGAGGAAGAAATTAGAAAGAAAGAGGGGAAGGAAGCGAGGTGATTTTAATCACCGTAAAATAAAACATAAACTGGAAATAAAAAACAAATTGTGGGATAAATCATAATTGCAAGCAACAATACGCAATTTGCGTTTTAAATCCACTGTTTCAAACTTCATTACAGCGCTTCTTAGGTATTTTAATCAAACATTTTCCACTTTCAATTTTGCGGACTACTTTTATGCGTTTGGCATGGATGAAGCCTTATTTAAAAATCTCTAATTTTTCTGCTTCATTTACTATTTACGCTATTTATATGGGACTTTCGAACAATTAGCTAACAAAAACATAAGAAAACCAGCAGGGAGACGCGAAAGAAGAAGCTTCAAAAGAGGCAGAAACTGAATCACCAACTCGATTCTACAGAATCCAAGGGGTTCTATCGAATTCCGGGAACCGGTGGGTAGTTTTGTACTCCTGTTCTATCAATCGACTTCCATTTCGTAGATAAAGGAGAAAAATGCGGCGAGGTACGTAACAGGGTGGCTCGATCGGATTTCGCATGATTCACGAGCGTAATTCCTCCGCCTCTGTCCTTTGTTATCGCGCGCGACGCGTTTGAAAATTCGTACAAGACGTATCGCATTAAATAACCGGGACGAGGGCGAGCGAGTGTTCCGAACGAACTCATTAAACTCTTTCTCCAGTCCCCTGGCGAGGGAACTCTGCCGCTCTTTCGACTCTTTCTCTCGACTTTCTTCCATGACTCTCAACTTTGCCGCGCGCGCTTCGCCGCTTAAGAGGATTCACTCCGTCCGTAGACACATGCAGACACACTCCGCTTGGACCAGTTACTTGTCCCTATTTCGCCACCCTTCGAATCCTTTCAACCCTGTTTTCTGAACACTGCGCTTCGCGCTTCCCTAAGAAACTTTCCAGCGATCAGCATACTTCGTCCCTCCTTTCATTTTTTGTTTGACAAATTCAAGGTGGCCCTACTTTCTTAAGTTCCGTTGGTTAAGTTTAGCGTATTGTGTAGAAGGTGTGATTAGATACAGTGGAATTTAGATTAATGATTGGAATGACGGAAGAGAATTGATCAATTTTTACTCGATACTTTTTGTTCTCTTTTTCGTTTGAGAAATGTTAATAATTTTAATAAATTTCATGTAAGAAAATTGCAGAAAAGTATTCGCAACAGTACAGGATAATTTGAGAATTAAAGGAGTAACTGCTTCTAACTGCAACCTGTCTCGTGAAACGAAAAAACCTGGGATCGTTCTCCGCGTGCAATGCGGTGTTCGCTTAATTACTGTTTTCGCTTACACATAACTTTGCCACGTGAAAAAGTTAAATTCGCCATTTACTGCGAACAATGCATTTCCTGTAATTAATTTAACTCGTTACTTCTAAATTATCATAGTTCCGCTGTTTAACAATTATTACTCTTAATTGAATCGCTTTAGTGAGATTAACTTTAATCGTTCCGTGGACCAATATGGCGTCAACACTGCATGACGTTGCATAGCAAAACATCCACTTAAAAAAAAAAAGAGAACAAATATTACACAATATAGAATAAACCACTTATTTATTTGGAACCAATAAAATTGTTACGTCGAAAGCAGCCGATCACAATTACCAACTTCCATAATCGTAGAACGATTTAGCTATGATACGATCGATCAACCCCTTTCCTAAAGGGAACTGGCTATTTTCCTGCTATCCACGAGGAACGAGGACCCCCGAATCTAGGTGAAAAACCAGTCGACTGTTCCTATTCGTGTCCCGTTTAATTGACGCAAATATTTCCCATCGATTTCGCGTTGTTTATCGAAGAGTAACAGGGAACGGGCTGAGGGCGGTGGCGAACGCGGGCATACATTGGGCTCGATAAAACCAGCGAACGGGATGGGGAAACAAAAGCGGGCTTGCTACGGTCTGGAGGAACGGCCGGATTAATTAATCGCGTAACCAAGTAATTAATCCGGAAGCGCTACAATGCGGTGTTGCGGGCCAAAGAACCGCTGATGCAACTGACGTCCTCGGCTCGTTTGCGGGTATTTCGTTTCGCGATGTCCGCTCGGCGGAAAGAAATACCGCACGGTTGAGTGCAACGAGGTTTTTGTGCGACGAGAACAATGATTAGTCGACTGTGCGATTATGATTGGGGACAGGTTCTGGTTTTTTGGATGCTGCGATAGCAGAGATGCGTTTCTTCTGACGAGTGTTTGGGTGTTTTTGGGAGATAGTTCGTCTTAAAAATCTTTAAATCGTTTCAATTGACTTCGTTCTATGATCAGAGCTAAATCATCCACCACCACCAGTTACAATTCTTTATCGATTTCTCAAAGAACGACGTCTATGCAATCCGCGATAATTAGAAGATGTCCTTCTGCCACGAGGCCATTTTCTTTTTGTTCACCATTTTTCTATCTCATTATTACGTTATATACCATTAGTTGTAAGTTGGTTCCTTAAACGTAGGGTTCAAAATATACGAACACGATTGATATCCAACTCTGAAATTCCTTCAGAAATGCCACCAATCGCCCCAAAAGAACTCGCGGGCCACGTTCACCGGAAACCAGGCATCAGAACTCTAGCGCCACCACCTCGACTCTACGCAACGCGCGTTCCGTCTCGCTGACGGAGCCAGCGATCGAGAGGAGGCATCGATTCACCCCATATCGAAAACTCGGGGGGTGTGAACGCGCTCTGCGCGCGAAATCAACGGCCTCGCGCTCGTCAACCGCATCCCTCGGGCGTTGGCGTCGAAATAAAAGCCGCGATTTTACGGTTAGAAACCATCCAGCGCTGGTGTCCCAGCCTGCAAACAATCCCGCTGCAAGCGTTCGCTCGCGATGATAATCATCGCTGCGGCCAGGCTCGCAGTCGCCGCCGGAAACGGGCGTAATATTCGCCCGCGCATTGTACGAAAGTTCGAGGACTGCGGGGAGATTCTTGGCCCAGCGGGAATCGACCAACAGAGCCGCGTTCGATTTTCGATTCTCGCTGGCGGGACGCTCGAAATCAGCGAGCGCGACGCGGATCTGCGTTCAGGGTTGGCGATGAAAGTTGGGGGTGCGACGCGATTGTTTTCGTTTCGTGGTTGATTTTGGTGATTGCTGAATTCTTAGATTTTTTTTAGAGTAGGGAAGAAGTTCTAAGTAATGTATACGTGTCTTAATTTTTTACGTTTGTGGTGTTGGTGCAGCGATAAATGTTTCATGGGAGAGTGAAGTGATTGTCCTCTTTGAGAATTAAATGAATTTTGATATCTGCTGACTGCGAAGGATTATGGTCGAAGTGAATTCTAGCGATCGCTGAATCTTTGGCACAGCGATAAAACTTTCACGGGGAAAATGAAACGATTATTCTCTTTGGAAGTTAAATGAATTTTGGTGGTTGCTGAATTTTGAGATTCCTCGATGCGCTTAAAGCAAGGAAGTTTCGAACAACATGCATGCTGTGAATGGCGATCAAGATTCGCAACGGGTTCAAATGACTCCTCTTTGGAAGCTGCGATGAATTCTAACCATTGCTGAATGCGAACGAGGAGACAGAGATTTAGAGACTCTGATGCGTCTATAGCAAAGAAGTTTTATTATATATACTATATAACCTGAAATGTTCCCTTCTCATCGCTGATTTTGAATGAAAAGTGCAGAAATTAAAAAATTCTTCGATGCACTTATATTAAAAACTGTTCCATAATGTAATCGGTTAAAATTGCAGCGATGGAGGTCGACAAAGATTTCCAGGTGCATAATAGAAGCGTTTGGATGCGTATAACGTCGCTGAAGAATAGAGTCGGCCCATATTGTCCGAAAGTTCGAGGGCCACGAAAATTCTTGGCCTGGCGGGTATTTTCCGTGGAATCGACCAGATTCCCTGGGTCGTTCGATTTTCGATATTCAAAACGAAAGGTTCGAACCTGCGCGACGTATCCGTGGTACCGCGTTCACGATTGGTGCGTCGATAAAGGTTTCATAGGGGGTTGAAATATCTGTTCTCTTTGGGAGTTGAATTAATTTCAGCGGCGACTGTTGGCGATTGGTGAATGCGTATGCATACGTCGATGGTTGATATACAAATCGAGAAAATATACAGATCGAGAGATCTTTTTTTTATGAAACTCAGTTCAGTTCAGAACTGAAAAGGTGGGGATTGATCAATTTTTAGGTGCTAGAATCATTTATGCGTAAAATTGTGCTAACTCAATTCAGGTAATACAATTATTAAAGGACTTGGAAAGTGAGAACCTGAAAGTTGACTAAAAAAAAATAGATTTGCTAAGTTGCACTTATTTTTTATCAAAATCTGTTAACAAAATATGCAAAAAACTCGGATATTATTTTATAGTTCATCGCAAATGCATCTATCGTATCATAATTCCCTAGAGAATGTCAAGATTATACTACTCGTGCACTCCATCAAACAAAATCGCGAATAAATTTTCGCACAGCGCGTTTCCACTAGCTCCTAAAAATTATTTTTCATTTTCGTCGTATCGTGCGAGCTTCTGCGGAAGGGAGTCGTGGAATTCGGGGATCCAGAGGTATCGTCGGGTCTATTCAGGAATCGTGGCGACACGTCGCGCGGATATTTCATGGGAACCGACTGGTTTCGCGAGAACGAGCCACGCCACGAAGTCGACTCGCTGCTACCGTTCGCCAATGGCGCTAAAAATGTCCAGACTATTGAATTATTCTCAGTCGATCGAGCGACTGGGCTTGGTACCTGTTGAAGCTGAAACGGACGATCGCCCAAGTCGCTTCGTCTGGGAAACACTCTCCAATTGTGAACCGGACGAGAAATATTTATTTTCTGGGACATTTATTTCTTGTTTGCTGGTCGAGAAAGGTCGCTGCTCCTTGAACGATTTGTGATTGCTGTTTTAACTATTGCAAGTGGATAATTATTGCAATTTCTTGATTCACTGTTTAACTTGAAAGTTGCAATTTCTATATTTTTGTGACGATAATGATGGCGAATCGATCTTATTTTCGTTTATTTCTACACATTTTTTATCGATAATACGTAAAATAATTCATCATTCTTCTAAGTAGGCTCGCTGTTTCCGAATAAATAACTTAATCGGAGCAGAGTAGCCTCACTAAAGTACCCTAAATTATTCCCGAGTCAATAATTTGTTCGTAGCTAAGGAACTGAATAAATAAAATGTTCTCGAATGAATAATTTATGCGAAGCTGGGAGACTGAATTATTAAGTTGCTCCAGAATAGGTGGATCTGTTAATATTTACTGAAGTTCGAAGTCGAGGGACTTTGAACGATTGAGCGAACCGAATTTGGCAAAAATGAAAGGGTTAGGGGACGAGGGATGGGCTCGCGTAAGGTGGCACTAGGAATTTAAGGATTATCGTAATCGAGTTTCAGTAATCGAGGGAGGGTGTAATCGAGTTTTACGAAACCAACGGTCATCGTAATTGGGATCTGTAAAATGGAGGGAAACCGGGCTAATCGAGTTCTACGAACTCCACTGCTAGGGTACTTTTGTGCTACACATCCGACGGACCCCGTGTTTCAATTCTGTTTTATGTACTCGAGCGTACATGGGCAAATAGAAAACACTAAACTTCTACGTATCAACGAATTGTTGCATGCTGCATTACCTGTTGTGTGTTCGAAAATTACTGTATTTAAATTTAAGATAATTGTTATCTGCATTATTAACACTGTACGGATTCAGGATTTTACGTATCTGCAAATAGCCACTCCTGAATTTTTATAAAATATTGCTATCTTATCTATTATTATTAGTATCTATCGTTAACGTCCGGGAAGGATGCGAGCGCAAAGGGTTAGTAACACACACTGCGTGGCGCGCGTAGAACGAGAAGAAACGGAACAACAACCCCTAATTATCGCGGATCGCGCGGACGTCGTTCGTTGACAAAAAAGCGAGGAAGAGAAATTGCTGACGGGCGTGTGAATTTTTCCACGGGCTTGGCGAACCTCTAATTCCTCCTCTCCCGCTGGCAATAACCGAAGCAAACGGAATGGTCGACTATCGATAAGCCGTGCAATTAAACGGAGCAGGAATAAAGCTTGGCTGGCGGTATTTTCCGACTACGTCCATTAGTCGAAAGTTTTGATTGCGCGCCGGCTGGTCCCCGGGCTCGTATTCATGCCGCGTACAAGGTGAACACGCGGGCCACATCCGGGAGAGGCCGCGCCAGGAACTGGAACAAGATTTACTGCCCGCTAAGTTCTTCGCTCGCGAGAACTTTCGACGATCGCCCGGTGGCTATTGTTTCGCGGCCTGGCCAGATTGCATAGAAATCCGAACCGGAGATTCGTGGCTTCGATACTGCGGCAACGGGATGTCGATGAGGAGACGTGATCCCGATCGAGGCGCGCGATACGCCCGATACTCCCGCGAGTACTTGCAGAGATATGGGTTCATTTGCGGAAACTTTCGGGGCTCTAGTTCGCCGTCGTTCCCTTTCATTTCTGTGTTAAGCTCCGTGCGGGCTCAAACCATTTGTAGACGTACGTGTTGCCGATTTAGGTTCTTTGCTATGGAATTTATCAATAGAAAAGTAGATTGCAATTGATCGTATAGTTAATGGGTTTTGATTGGAAATTTTGATAGCGACAAAATGTGTCTTCCTATGGTTATATATTAGTTTACTCGTAGTGTAGATATAGTTGAAGGAGAGCCAGTGGAAGCATCGGATAAATTTCTAAAAACAATTCATACTTTCCAAAGGGGATCCAAGTTTTCCAAAACGACCGCGAAATTTCCGAAAACGGACCCGGACTTTCGAGCCTGGCCCATATTTCACCGGTTTCTAGTCGTAAATCACAACTGTTACGTTCACCATGAATCTCGTAGTGTAACACGCTGGTATAGTGTACCTCTCTGCGAGTAGCAACGTCTAGACTATAAATTTTAACTATTTCTTCATTGAATTACACCTCTCGCGGCCGCTCGTTATTACCCAGGCTACTCGTTGCGACTGCCCCGGGGAAACGTTGTTAATTTACAATTTAAAGCCTCCAGTCCGCGGCGATCCCTAATTTTTCCCGTTATTCCACCCGCGTTCGTTGCGCCCGACCGTGGACTCGAAACTCGACGCTCGGACGCGAATATCGCGGGGCTCGTTTCTAATTTTCCTCGCTTCCAACCCCTTCCGCGCCCTTTTCCACCTTTTCCAGCCAGACTCCGCGTCCGCGATTTTTCGCGGCTTCCTTTGGCCACTCCAGCGTACCTCTCCGAACAAACAGCAAAATTGCTGCTTTTTCGAGAAAAATTTATCACCGCGGAGAGCACAATTATTTACATCTTCTTACTTTTTCAATCTGGTCACAGTTCCCGGGGAAATAGCGTTCCTCGCGGTTCGTTTTTGCGCTCCGACTGCTTGAAACTGGTCCAAACGTTTTAAACGGATGAATTGTTCTAATTAATTTTTAAACGTTTTAAAGTTGTACGCTTTGCAAGCACTTTAAACAAACGGTTGTTTGATCTACGAGAGCTACTTCGAGTCGATGAATTTTTCGTATCCAAATATTATGAATTCATTACTCCCTCCGATTGCCGAATGCCTCATTAAATGTAAGTGTAATTTCGCCCCATCAACTTTAGCTTTACAAGTACTGCAGAGCGAGGTTGTTCGCATCCTATTTCGAATCGATCGATTTCTCGCTCGGAAATACATCAAATCGATCGCGCCCCGCCTCGAAAACGACGCACTCTTCCCATCCGTAATTGAAATGAAATTTCTCACGGCTCGTTTGTCACGTTCGATCCGCGCGCGGACGTTTCCCTCTTCAAACATTTATTTCTCCTCTGCAACTGCGAGCGAGTATCCGACTTGATTACGCCCGAGCATGTCGGATAATAACTTCTGTTTGACGCTATTACCACTGAAATTCCCTTGCAAGGATTAATTTCACGGCTCTTTGAACGTCCGCGGAATAAATGAAACGAGAAAATGGCCGCCTCGTCGCGAGGGAAACGACGCCAGCGAGGTCCAACGAGGGCGACATTTAAATATTAACATATATTTCGCGTTTAACGCGGGTAATCGATGGATTCGCGAGCAAACATTTTTAACAGCTTGATGGGTCGGTTATTAAATATCGTAAATATGGTGCGACGTAATTTGAACGCGAACTCGTTTCGCGTAAATTCGAAATCCAGCCGAAACTGATATTAAAAAATTGGAAAGGCGGCCATAAATTCCGGGAGGAAAAGCGAGCGGAGAGAAAACGACGCGTTCGCTCGTTTTTTCGTGCAAAATTCGTGCAAAATTCGTGCAAAATTAATCGATTCGAAAAATTGAAGAACGCACGAAAAATTTCGTGGTATTTTCGATTAACGGCGTGCAACGTTCGCCCTTCTGATTCCACCGGAATATCACTTTGCGTTATACTTTTTAGCGGTACGCGTACGGTTCCGCTTTATACAGTTGAATATGTATGTCCCCCCTATTCTACTTGTCTGACCCTATACGCTCGCTATTTCCGGTCAGCGAACAATACCCGTTTCCATTATCCCTGTCTCCCCGCGTATGCTAACACGTCGTGTTGTTTTGCACCGTGTAATTCAGACTTTTGTCGTTCGCGCGCATCGAACTCTGAATTTGCTCCACATTTATCTTATTATTAAGTATAGGTGTTATTCGCTGTATCTTATTTTTTTTACGAGTGCAAACATTGCGATAAATTTGCGTTTTAAAAGCGTGAAATATTTTATTTGGATTTTTATAAAATTCTATGAAAACTATTAATTTTGCTTTTTTTGTTTAAAAGTTGGGGTGGGTAAAGTTATAGATACTGTACATATAGATTGTATAATACCACGAGGGAGGTGTCATTTTTATAGGATCAATAGTTTTTACTGAATTGCAAAAGAAAGCAAATCAAAAATACGCAATTCTAAAAATAATCCCATGAAACCGCGGTAAAAAAATTCTCGATTTCCGTCTCTCGCGCCACTTGACCCTTCCTTTCATCGCCAAAGTATTACCCGTGGCCACAATTTTGCAGCGAGGGACTGAAAATTTGGAAAATTGAATTTATAGAGGAAAAATCGCCAAATATCTGATGCATCCCTTTGAAGCTTTTGAAAATAGGGATCGTGTCCTCGTAGATTTTTAATATTTTTCATAGCATCAATGATTTTTTGAATAATACAAACGATCAGTTAAAAAGGCCAATCTTCTAGGATTGAAGCAAAGAAAAATGATGACTTAAACCTGTCAGATTGATTTCACAAAATACTTGCGAATGGAGATATAGAACAAGGTGAAGTAGAAATTGTGAGGACATCAATACAGTCGTATACCAGTTCACTATCGAAATAATCAAATATTTCATTTTATATCCTTTCAACAGTACCATTTCGCTTGTATTAAAATACAAATACAATTTGCTATATAGTAACTCGAAGATGGAGTAAGAATTGTAAGAACATGAATACGAGGAGTTTACAGTCGTATACCAGTTTACTATCAAAAAGAGGAATATTTCATTTTACGTCCCTTCAATAGTACCATTTCGCTTATATTAAAATACAAATACAATTTGCCGTACAGTAAGTCGAGTTATCTCCCAAAAAAACCACCCCTATCTTCGCGTATTCCGCGTACGTATCGATGCGAACAATATCCCAGACATCGAGCACAAAAGTGATCCTCTCGACGTGGAACTGCTGCATAAATTCACTGGCTTAATCTCCAAACGTTCCACGTGCACTCGATTCCTCCTCGCGAGCTTCCTTCTCCGTCGCATCCGCAGCAGCGAGCGTTCATTTTCGTAAATTTCATCCCCTCGAGAAAGAAACAGAAACGAGTCCGTCCTTTCCGGGACGTATTTCCGCTGAATTCGCATGATGCTTCGAGCCAACCTACTTTCTCTGTCCCTGTTGCTGCGTCTCTCAGCCTCTCGTTCAACCGAGAGCTTAAATTCGCCGGTTCCTCCTTGGACTTCCTCGATCATGCTCGCAGACCCTCGCGCGCGCCCACCCGCGCGAACATTCCCTTTCGCGTTTCGAATTTCCACCCCAGTGACTCGCTGGCGAATTAGACGCTGGCTTTCCCTTTTCTTCGCTCTTTGCGATGCATCTCGTGGCTCGAGATGTAGTCGGACGAGATGAAGCTTTAGGAGAGCTGAATGGTGTGGTGCAACACGTTCGTTTAATTCGAACATCTAAGTTGGCTGGCTAGACTGGATTAACGAGGAATTCGGAGACTTATTGCACGGCAGAAATGAGCGTTTAGCTAAGAGCCTCGGTTTACGAGCTCGGTCGTTCCAAGCTTAGTTGAAGCTGTGTGGTATCGGATTTTTGAGACTATGTATGACTGGATTGTAGATTTTTTCTTATAACGCATTCGTTGGTGTTCGTTTCTAATATGGTCGTGAGATTCTTTTTTATTTTGTGATTTTTAAAACGGTGAGATGTTGCGTGGAATATTCTGGATTTTAGAGTTTCAAGTATTATGATGGATCTGAAATGAAGTGGCTGCAGCGGACGGTATAGGAAAAGTAATATCTGTCTTGTTGATTAATTACTCTGCTATTTTCGTTTGGCCTTAATTTACGTTTCAGCAATTCTTTTTGTTCTTTGTTTTCGAGAAATAAAGACACTCGTATTTGTTCCTGCTTTTTGGAAAAGGGCATTTGTATGATTCGTTTAATTGGAGAGGGTTTTTGTTTCGCAGTTTTTTGCAGATCCTATCGAGGAACAGTTGCAATTCACGCAAAGTCGTTTTATTTTTTAATTGTTTCACAAAGCAGCTTTTTATCATTTTTTCTTCATATTTGTATAAACTCTAACGACAGGAACAATGAGTTTCCTCAATAATTCTTTCAACTATTTCCCTCTGATCTTACATTTCTTCTTTTTCTACATTTCTTACTTAACTTATTCCATTATTTATGTATATTATATACATGAATAATCAAGACCACACTGTTCAATGACGTACTATTCTCCAAATTTCCAAAATAACGCTTTCAAACTGCCACCATTAAAACCCCAATTCATCTACGTTCAACGCCGCATTCCCTTCTCCATCGATTATCACCCTCAAATTATCATTCGATCGCACGAACAATCCTAGTCATTCCCAACCGCTTCATCCCTCAATTTCACCCGTCAAAGAGCAGAACCCGAATCCTCGAGCATTCCGCGCGTCCGTCAAAGGATTGTAGACAAGGGTTGGCGGGGTCGAATCGACTTGGACGAGTTCCGCGAACCCTACGACGACACGTCGAATCCTGGCGATGCCAAAACTTTCGCGCTGCGGTTGTCGCGCTTGGATTGCCCTTCGACTGCAGAATAATCCGCAGTCCATCGCGTGGATAGCGGGCCTCGTCTGGCTGGCTAATTATCTGTCGAGGATCGTGTCTCTGTTGCGCGGGACAGGGAAGCTTAAACGGCAGCCAGCGAGCTCTTATCGGAACGCTGCATCGTCGCTGCTCGCTGCGGGGTTTTCGACTTCCGGTCACAGAGACTCGCAGGCGTTTCCGCGAAAAAGAACTGGAACTCTCTATCTTCTTCTTTTTGTTTGATTGTGGGTGGATTTGGTGGAACAGTAGAACTTCAAATTCTACATTTGCAGTATTTTTTAGAAATACTGCAATATTTTAGCAATAGTTTCTATTGCTAACGTCTCCCAGCAATAGAAAATTCCCTTTTCAATAGAAAACTTCAGGGGAACCTGCATTTCTCACAAAGCTCCGAAGGAATAAGTTTAACCTCTGCAATCAATAATCAATGCTGATGTCCCCTCAGAGGGGGACATCCCAGTGCAAAGGGTTAAAACAACAATTCCAACCCAAACCAGAAATCACCCCCGACGTATTTTATTACCAATACACTCAACAGCGGTAATAGAAACGAGAATTAGGCCGCGAGAAAGAGCAGAGGGTCGAGGAGCATCCCTTCGGCCTCGTTTAATCCGTTCGTCCTCGCTGCCTCGGCGGAGGACGTTTTCAGGGGGGAGGTGAAATGTTTAGCAGACTGGCGGCGAACAGTGGTTGCCGTGGGTGGAGTCTTTGATCTCGAACGGGGCCGGGGCTGGGTCAAGGAAAAAGTTCGTTCCAGTGAAGATCCGCGATAGATGAACATCGACTGGCTCGATGCATTCGCGCGAGGGGGATGAAACGAGGGGTTCGAGTGCGGTGTCCCGCGTCCTGGGACGTTGCTACTTTATTTCTAGCTCTGTCGCGTGTCGCAAGGCACCTCTGATTGGAAGCTGATGGCTGAGCTCCATCCCTCTTTTTCTGGGTCGCGACAAGGGTGAGACAAAGGGTGGATATTTCTGTTATTGATGGGACGAGGGGCCTCTTCGGACTCGGCGGTCTCTTTGGCGGTTTCTTCGAGAAAAGGTTTACGCGGTTCGCGGGAAAGAATTGATTACTGAACCGTTTATTTGCCGAACTGATTAACGCCGCGAGATAAATAGCATCGAGAAAGTTCAACGACGTTTAATCAGGCTGTTTGGTGTTGGAAAGTTTTAAGGAGATCAGAAACTGGAGGTAATCGCTGTGGTCTGCGAACGGCTCAATCAGCTTAATAATTATCATTAATCAGCCATCGAATTGTATTGAAAGGCACAAACAACTCCTCCACTTCTTTCGTATTTCCATCACTTAGCATTCCATTGTTCCATAAAAGCTCCATAGCCAACGCTGATAAAACACAATCTTAAATCCACCATCTCACCAGCCTGTCAGCTCGCCACCGACCTACACTCCTCAACCCCAACATTTTCGACGCGTCCCTTTCACAATTTCACCCTTTCTTGAACCCAACGATCCATCAAAAAGCCACCGTATCCTACTGAAAATCAACGAAAGCTCGTTCGCAGCTGTTTACAACCACCACCCCTGCTCGTGGATAGATGGTCGCGGAACCAAGCGATGCTTGCATCGAAAGCGTTCAATTTGAAACCCGCGCCGCTAAGCAAAGAGTGCGTCTAAACACGGGAGACACTTGTTGCTGACAGCGTGGCATAAAATATCGAATGTACACGTCGGAGCGCCGCCGGGTATTTTCACCCCCGACAAACAAAAGGGTCGTAGGCGATGGTACAATAATTATGGTTCAGTTGAATCGAATTAATTAGCTTATACATGGCGTTTCCGAACGCTGCCAAGATACGTCATGAATGAAATCTGCATTGGCGGACCGCAGGGGTGGGATGGAACGGAACTGCACGAGCAAAGGGATGATATCGCGTTTCGCGTTCGGATTATTGGCTGGCGATGGTTGGTAATTGGAATTCTTATCTGCGCGATTATTCTTTTGCTACGATGTCGTTGCGAATGGAACGTTCTTCTTCGCTGTGTTTTTTAATGGTTATAATTTAACGTTTTGTGTAATAGATAGAATGTCGTTTGAGATAATTGCTCTATCGTCTTTTACATGTAATACGATGAAGATAAAAATTTGTTGAGGATGGACCTGTTTGTCCAAAATTTTTTAATTCCAGTTGTTTTAGTCATCCATTGACCTGATCCATTGTCATATTGAAGTAAAAAGTATAATATGAAATTTTCTACTACCTCCACAATGAAATCTGTTATTTTCTATACTATATGCTCTAAAAACTAAACCATCCATTTACAACAGATTTTAGAACGATTTTCTCGTCCTCGGCGCGAAATCGAGTTGATCGAAACAGAAGGGAACGATACTCGATGAAATGAAAAGCGGTATTTCCCAGGTGACGTTTTCCAATCATCGAGAACGCGCGATACTTTTGACTGGGCGCCTTTGTGTTACCTTCGCTGTCGCGGGAAGAAAAAGAAGGAACCTTTTTCAGGGCAAGAAGCACCGTTTCGCGCAGGCGATAACGAGTGCCATTCACCAGCTTTATGGCGATAAGAGTCCGTGAGAGTGATTGATTTCTGTCGCGGAACGTGACGATGTGCTCAGACTCGAAGCGTGTTCGCACAAGTGTCGAGGCTCCCGTCTCTCTCGTTTCTCGCGTCTGTACAAATTTTTTAAGTCGAAATCGCTTTGAAGCACGAGAAAAAAAAAAAAAAAACGTGCGAGATCTTGCACATTCTCCACCAACACCCTCGTCCCTTTCAATTTCGAATTTCCATCCACGCGCGGCAATTTCCCCCCGAAAAAGGCGTGCGAGAACGGGAAAAAAAGATGATTTCGAGGGAGGCGATATTGTTCAGCTCGGCGCGCGCGAGATGAAAAATTTCCCTGGTCGACTTAATAGACACGAGAGGTTCCGGAAGAAGGACGAACGGACGTGAGACTTTGTCTGTCGTCGGGCGTGTTTCGTTCCTAGACAGAGGCTCGATGACAGGCTTTTACGTCCATCCATTCTCCTCGTCCCTTTACCGCGCTGGAATATTTCAACGAAGACAGCCCCCAGCATCGGTTGGAATACGCTCGAGTATCGAGAACGGTAACCGCCGCTCTGCACTCGGCGTCCTCCTTCGCGGATGGAATTAAGTTTCCGTGTAACCGTGCGAGAACGCCTGTATCGATCGTCGCGGGGCTCCACACGATCATTGTCTTCTATTTCCGCACGTTCTTTTCCGTGTATACTAACTTCCGAGCTCTGTGTGATGTATGAAGATTTTCATTTCTTCGGACACCCTCGCGTTGCGCGTAAAAGGGGTGCAAAACTTGGAGCTTTGATTCACCCTTCGCATTGCATATTTTTGTGGATTATGGACACCCTGTGCGCGTTCACACGTGTACCCAAATTTTTTGTAAATCCAGAAATAAAAAAAAATTGGAAGCTAGTTTAATAGAAAAGATTTGAAAACCATTTCGTTCCTCCTCTAATTCTAAATAACATCAAAGCGCCAGCGAAGCTGGGAACGCGGTAATTAAATATAAAACAAATTACGGAGACGTTTATTGCCCTCTCGAGGGGAAATGGAACGCGATCGGCTGAAGAAAAGAAAGGAAAAGTCCCGCGGGAACAATCGCTAAGAGCACGGCGCGCACGCAAGAATCCGAGGAACTTTCATCGGGGGCAGGGAAACAAAAAACAGATAAGAAACCCGTGACGTTGCTCGAGTAAGTACGCAGTAGAAGAAACCGCGCAAAAAGAGCGAGGCGAAGAATTTCTACGAGCGCAACGGGGGTCAAAATAGGAAGGAAAAACGAGCGGGCAAAGATAACGTCCAGAAAAGAAACTAAAAAAAAGAAAAAAAGAGAAAAGGTGAAACAGGAGGGAGAAACTCGGTCAGGCGAGATAACTGGAACAAGGGAAGAGAAATGGGGGAACAAAACGGGTCGAGTCATACATTTACCAGATTACTTTCCCTTAATCACCATCATCCGATTCTCCGCTAGAAAATGTCCATCATTATCCCCAGCTGTCCGACGCACGAGTATCCATTAATGCCGTTAAAGAAATTGCTAAAACAGTCCCCGGACAATGCTAGACTCTCCAGGCAACCCCTGCCTCTCCCTACATCCCCTTTTACCTTCGCCTCGTCGCGAACAAAAGGCTGAAGACTTACTATAACCTTCTTCGTCGCGTACTTTTTCCACCGCCCTCCGTCAACCCCTTTTTTCCTCGCTCGGAAATTCGCGGAGGGAGCGCGTCGTCGCGTCTATCCGAAGGAAACTTCGAGTCCCGAGCGCAAAACAGCCGGCGACGCGACAATGGCCCGCACGCAAAACGATTCCGACAACTTTCCCGTCGCATTGTTTTAATTATCGTTACATCGTCGTTCTCCATCTGCCTGTCTCTCCCTCGCGTGCTCAGTGTCCCGGTCGTTTCAGAATCTTTGACCCAGATACGGTGAATGCCAGCGTAACGAGTCGAGCAGCGGCGAACAAGCTTCTTTCGCGGCACCGCGATCCACCAGGCTGCTGACCAGCTTTCTTTCGAACCCGCGCCCCCTCTGTTCGATGCATTTGCGCCGGAAGTTGGCCAGGAAGCGGCGAGGAAAGAAGTTTTGCCCCGGTATTGTGCTCTGCGGTTTAGCGGTTTAGCGCTATTGTTGGCTGGGGATATTACGCGCGGAAAAGGAAAAAGGGTTTAAACGTTTATAATTGAAGGTTTGAGGGTTCGTTGTAATTAAATGCCGGTGATCTGTGCATTGCTGTTTGGTGCTAAAAAGTGACGAGTGAGCGACTGGTTTGTGGATTGATTTTGCGACAATTCTTTAGTTTTCTTTTTAGTTTCTTTTAGTTTTTAATTATAAAATTATCGTTTTGTTACCGTTGAAAGAAGAAAGAGAACAGATTAAAAATCTGCTATTTGATGGCATATCTTAAAATATGAGTATATTTTACGTTAACGAGGTCAAGTCTATTCCATTTTTATCTCGCTTAATTAGTCGATAAATTAGAGGCGCTCATATATCTCGCGGCATAGCAATTGAAATATGTGCAGAAGAGAAAAGAGCCAGCCGCAAAGGATTTCATCAATCGTCGAGCGCCGATGGAAGTAAAGGGTTGTTCGATTTTTTGAATGGGTAAACGAGCCTACGGTCGATTAAAGAACGCGGCGCAATTACAGGAAGCTGTGCAACGTCGTCGGGTCATCGAGTAACGTAGGCTAGGTGCTTCCGCCTTTTTACCCCTCAAAAGAGGCGCAGTGCGGATTATGCGTCGCGATAGTAAAATTGTGATGCTGATCGAGCACGTTATAGCTGCCCTTGAATCTTTGACCTTTCAACCTTGCGAGATTATTCTCGTGCTTAGCTCGTGCGTGCCTGAATCATCTCTACAGGGTGCTTCTTAATAACAAGGGTGGACTTTACAGCGCGATGGAAAAATTGCGAAAAGCAAGGGAAATGAGCAACTAACATGGAAAAATGGATAATAATCCTCGCAGTTCTTTGAAATAAAATTTCCTGACCACCATTTTTCATTCGAGGAGGTCGAAAGTAAATTATTACGCGTACAATGAAAAGGTTATTGTTATTTAAAATTTTTTAGAAACGATAGAGAATATTATTCCGAAACTCTTCGAGAGATAGTTACTTTTAATTGTATTTTTAAGAGTTTAAAAAGTTTTACGTTTTATCCAATGTGATAAAGCGTCGATGTGTTTCAGTGTCACGGATAATGGAGACATAGGGTAGTTTGTTATACATGGCTGAAATAAAACCTTCGCTTAAAATAACCAGTCAATGTTCAATGCAGAATATATGGCAGCAGGAAATTCTTCCACCATTTTTATGGTTACTAGGTGATATATATTATCCCGTGTGTGCCACCCATTCTCCAGATATTGTACATAAATACACGTTTGATCCCGTACAATTTCCTATTTGCAATTTCATATCCGTTTCGCAAACAGATGTTTATTACAAAAATATGGAAAAACCTTTTTAAAGCTGCAACTTAATATTCAGCAAATTTGTTCTCTCTCGGTCAGAAAATTTCTCAGCATACAAAATATTCGAGTTCGTTTACAAATTCGAAAGTTACTTAAAATAATGTTTAACAAATTCTTCTCCTTCATCCAAAGTTCCATTTCCAGTAATCGAAAATTCTCCGCGCAGCGACGAGGAATCCGACTTAAAACTAAAAAGACGTTAGCACTCGAGAATAATCGAACGAAAGCTTATCCGACGGAAAGCTCGTGGCAACGGGGTGGAAAAACGTCGCGGGGTCCCGTTAATATTAATTAATGCGATGCAGGGTCCGCGTGACCCGAACTAAGCCTGATTTAACCCGACTTCCGGATTAACGGGCTTCCTCCTGCCAAGGGCCACTTATGCAATTTTCATATTTCACCGGAACGAAAGAGGCGCGAGGGTTGCGGTTCCGTTCAAAGCGAATTTCAAGCTGCGAGTGTGATGTTCAATTTACGAGCCGGTCCGCGGCCCTGTTTCCATCGAATATTTAACGAACCCGGCCATTTTTCCGTCTTCCGGAGACCGTGTTACGGTGCCCCTTGCATAATTTATGCGAGCACCGTCGTGGCAGCGGCGAACGATCGCCGTAAACACGGCGAACGGAAGCGAAACGTGTAACCGGTGCCTCGTCGCGCGGGGGTTGGAAAAAATATGGCGCGAAGGGGACGAAGCGGGCACCGCGGAGAGGAGAAACTTTCGCGTAACAACGGAGGAAGCGTGGCGAGAGCCCGCGTGTAATCGATAGACGACGTTAGACAGCGTTGTTAGCCTGCAATAACGAACGGGCAAGTTTCCTCGCGCGAGGAACGGGGCTACCGGCAAGTTTTTAATTTGTTGTCGAGAGACGCTTCGAACGACTTCGCTATTTTTTCCTTCTTTTTTTTTTTTACTTTCTCGTCCTTTGTTCGCGCTCGTTCTTTAGGAAAATCGGTAGCTCGGTGTTGCTTGCGTAATTAGACCGTTGGGGATTCGTTAAATTGTGTTTCGAACTTGTCGCCTCGGGGATTTGGATTGTTTCAGGTGGATCTGGTATTTTATAGAATTCATATGTATGTATTCAGTGGAGAAATTGCAAGTTTAAATATGGTTTGATTGGAAGCGTTTGTTGCGTTGCTTTTCTCATCTCACGACGAATTCATTCATTAATTATCAATCAATGCTGTTAAACTAATCGACCATTTCCAACAATGATGCAGCTACAGACTTTTCTAGCCACAGATTTTTTAATAACACAAATCCCAAGTTTAATCAAAATTTTAGCAATTTCCGGCCGACCTGATTAATATTCGCGTAATCAAAATTCCACCGCGCAATAATTCCCGTCGAAGACACCAAGGCGCTTCAGCGATCCCCTAATATCCAACCCCGTACCGCAACCTCCCTCGAAACGCCGCAGGAGCATTCCAAGACGCGCATAAATCCTACATCGGACAACCGAGCGATTCATCAACTAGCCATCCAATGAAACACCGCCGTCTTGGGGTGCACGCGCTTCCGCTTCCGGCACACGTTTTCCTAATCTCGACGCGCAACGAAGGGGTGCAGCGGTCCGTGGGAAACTGGGTCTATCCCCGGAATCTCCGTGAATATGGGCTGTACGCGCGTCCAATAGCGTATCGCGGCTCCTCGGTGAAAACAAATCCCCAAAGCTTCGGCTTTCTTACGTGGCCGCCGGTTATATACTGTCCCTGTCAGTCGAAGGGTATCAAACATCGGGAGGATCACGTTCGGACTCTCACGGATCCGGCGTGTTCCTCGCGGCCCCGTGTTGCGTAATACGCGGAAGAAGCATGGCGGAACAAATTCTTGGCATTTCTCTTCGTGCCTCTTACGTCCGCGGTTCGCTGGCGCGGGTTGAAGTGAATTGATTACTTGATCGTTGGCTCTTTTTTCGATCCGACTGCCCCAGGGATCGTTCGGCGAGTTGATGGAATTCTTTATGATATCATTTTTTCGTCGAGGACGTTACGTGCAACGATGGAGGCGATTTTGAGGAGAGTGTATTTCGCAAAGGGTCCCAAAACTCTTTTCGGTTTCGAAAAAATGAGTTATGTAGTTATCGATGTTGAAAAAGATAGGGGATGAATCATGAAAAGAGGGTTAATTGTAAAAAAAAACCCCAAAGATCTGTACTCCTCAAACCCAGTCTCCAATTAATCCTCTCGTCGAAGCTGTAAATTCAGAATACACCCAAGAATATTTCCAACATTTACTTTCCACGATCAACATTCGCGGCATGTCGGAACGAAATAATCGCCCCCTTGGCGCTCGAAATCACCCACTCGAAAAAGCAAACCCCGCAGAAGCCGACTGCAATTCCATCGACCGAAATTCACGTCGAACGTACTTAAACCACCATCGATCGCTCAATAATTTACCCACGTAACTACGGGGAGGCGACCAATCGCGCGTCCCACGTTGCGAGGACGTGCGTGCCGATAATCGAATCAGTCGTGGCTTTTCCGCGCGATTCGACGCGCGCTACGCGTCTCGCGACTCGATTAACCCATTCACTGCCAACTAAGAGATATCTCGTGGCAAGCGTCTGTACCAAAACTGCCAACTACGAGACAGGAACCCATTCACTGCCAACTAAGAGATATCTCGTGGCAAGCGTCTGCACCAAAACTGCCAACTACGAGATAGCTCGTGGCAAGAGTCTGCACCAAGTAGTCGCGCTTCGCGTTACAAGTTTAGATTGGTTGCGATTGGTCGTGGAATAAGTGTAAATTTAAAATGAAACCTTGGCGCCCAGGGCGAAACGCCCTAAATTTGCCTGGCAGTGAATGGAACGATCGAAACAGGAAGAAGGGGTGAAGGTTCCCTCGATGCACCCTTTGTCGTTTATCGTCTGGCGAACGTCGTCGAGTCTGGCTCTGGACGGACAATGGAGAACAACGTGCTGTTAAACGAGACACGCCACCGAAGATCGTTTGAATGCCGCCTGCTCGTGGATCGGAGCTTCTAAGCTAAGGCTGACATCCTATCTTTATCGCGAGCTAACTCGATAAATGTACCGTGAAAGCTGGTTACCAACGGGTGGGGAGATTTAATTTGCGGCTAAGGGCGGTTCGTTGTGAAAATTTGTGGTCGCGGTTGATGCAGGATGTGCAAGTTCGGAAGTGTGTTTAAGGGTGGTTGATTAAGGCGAGGTAAATTAGGGGAGCAGACGGTGTAATAGCGTTTTAATTTCAGGTGGTTTGAAACGAGAAGGTGCTTCGAATTCCGAGGATTTGTGTGTTTATGAATCTCTGCCTGTGCATCTATCTTTGAAATAAAATGGATGCTCTCAATTATTTTTCTACAATTTCTGGAAACATTGCAATCTTAATTCATGCATAGTTCACTGCTCAATATAGACAAATAAATGGTTCACCCTTCTAACCCATAAAAATCACATTTTATACATAGAATGAATATATATTTGGAGAACACCGTGTTCGAGGCAGGAGCAAACATGAGAACCGAAGAACCTGAACACAGCCTTATTAGAACGTTTCAGAGGCGAGCTTGAAATAAGTTTCAACCCAGCCTCGTGCATCCTTAATGATGTTCTACAGTTGGATGAATATCTTAATCACGTGAACCGCGTATCGGATCTTTGTACGCTCATTAAGGATTCAGAGGGCGGTGTGTCTTTGCGTGCATATTGAACGTAAGGGGTTACGATTCGACGAACGTTGCTGCTTTCTTCTCCTGCTAATTTATTGTAATTAAGGTGCAGCTCTTCTTGGATCAAAGTTTCTTGGAAGAGGGATTCGAGTCTTACGTAAAACAGGCAAAGATGGTCACGGATGGGGATTAGTTGATCACAGACATTTATAACATGAATTTCCTGAATTTGATAAGTAGAAAATATGCTTCGTATCGTCAGTGACAATGATATGTCTATAAACACAAAAATGGAATCGAATATTTTCTACAAAAACACGGAATATCCCCACAATTTTCCATTCATCTGCCACGATCTAATACCAAATACTTGTGAACAAAAATCGTTCCACGTTCAACGAAGAACACGCAGCCATCGTTCCGAAAACAATATTCCCTCCCCAACTAAGCCCAAGATTACCTTCCCCAACCATTTGCATAAATATCCGCGATCTAATGCTGGGATTACAGAAGGTAAACGGGAAACGAAAAATCGAACCCCTCGGTTTTCGATTTTACACCAAGCTCGTAAAGGGAAGTAACTCGGCCAGGTCGAGGTGGAATCCAATTTTCCGTGGCACGATTTCGAAATTGAATGTCACCGGTCGCGCGCGCGAGCAGAGACCGGGGGTGTATAAATAATAAACGCTCGCGAGTCCTCGTGGCGTTTTCCACCCCGTGCTGTCGAGTGGCGAAGCTCGGGTCGAAATTTCGCGACCAGCGGGAGGAGATCTTCCTGAAGGCGTCACGGTCGACGCTGTACGTGATTAAGTTCCGAACGAGGGTGGGTTTCGGTGGAAAACTCGAGGACGGGGGTGAGCGATGTCGTTCGAGATTGGGAAAGAGTGGAATTTCGCGGGGTAAGATTGCGAACGCGGGAGTAAACATGGTGACGTTTGAAATAAGCAACGCGTATATATACGCAGACTGTATTGTGCAGCCAAACAGATGAATAAAGGATGGGGGTTTTTTCGTGAAATTTGAAATCATGGGAGAATTGTATTTCCTTCTTCGTAGCAGTTGAATATAAGAGAGCAAACAATGGCACGGGGAGACTTTTGTCACGCGAGTAAAGTCGTTCTACGGTAAAAGTGTCTTGCCGCGATAATGGCGAGAAAGGTACGAGTGCTCTTCTTTTGAAAAACAAAATACGCGAGATTCGGACTTATTTCGAACAGAAGTGGCTTGCGTGTTTTTTCTGATGATGTATAGATTTGCTTTTTTACTCAAATTTAAATTTACTCGTGGTTTTAGTTGGAGCGTCTGTGAGCAATAAAAAATTGAGATCAAGAGGAGAGCCAAGTAGTATATTTATAACTTAAACTCTTGCAACTTTGATAGATGTAAAAAATGTTTTAATCGTATCATGACCCTAAATTAATTTAGAAAAATTCATCCCTTAAAGTACAACGCTAAGTTTCTTCAAATTATTAATTAGTATCCTCTTTTTACTTCACGGTAGCATTAAAAACGTGTCAAAAGTCTAAGCAGCCAACCACTTTAAACCACGTTATCACCCAGTTTTCACGATTTTACACCGCGAAAATATTTTCCCTTCGAAGCGAACACGTTTGGTCGGAAAAGGACTAAGAAGAGCGGAAGAGCAAGTTGAAACTGAAACGCAGCTGATTTCATTTCCCGCGGTGGCGGTCGCTTTCGCGCGCGTTCCGCAAACTCGATACGCGTCGCGTCATTTTTCATAATTGAGAGCAAAAGACGTAGGCGCGCGCGAAAAATCCCGGGATCAAGGGACGCGTTAAACGTCGTGGCAAAATATGGCCGCAGCCATCGAGTAACAAAAGCTCGCTCGCGGCTCGAACAATCGGTACGCGATATTTAAAAGCGAGCGTCGCCCGTACATTAATGAAAACTAGCGAGCCGTTGCCTCGGTTTCCAACCTGCACTCCATATACGAGAATTACGGCGGAGCGTGTCACGCTGTTTCGATGCGACCCCGTTTCGCAAGATCCACGACAAGAAGAGTGGGCGCGCTGTGAATCGGATTGGAAATCGTATCGCAGAGTTGCGAATCTGCTGAGGAAATTTGCGAGCAAAAACCGAACCACCGTTGTGATAAATATCGATGCACTGGGATATTTATTGGGACGAAATTTTAGCGAGACTGCAAAGATAACTTCTTTGGGAAGAAATCGAAGGGTTTGGTACCGACTTGTCTGGCTTCCATTACCTAATCTACTGTCGATGGCCATTTTCAGCATGGAAAATTATTGATAGAAGAACTGAAAGTCATATTAACGTGAATTTATGCAGTTGCATACAGGAACTACGAGTTTCTCAGAGGCTTTAAATTAATAGAGCTTTATTTTATAGATTAGGTTCAAAGTTGAGTTGAAAATTTCTGTAAAGCTTGCTTAATATAGAGCGTCGAAGCTGTAATTATTGTACGTCCAACTTGATGGCAAACAACATTTATCTGAAATATTTCGTTGTACAAGAAATAATTGATCAGCAAATAGAGGTGTTGGAGTCAAATGTCTCACCCTGTATAATTTTAATCATTCCACTCTATTCCACGCGTATCAAAACAGAACTTAACCATCCTGAAACAATCATTGCCAACCAAAACCACAACTCAGCTCTCTCCGACCGCTTTCAAAACAGATAATTCCCACAGCGTCCTCCTCCTTTGCAAACTATGGGACCGCGAAAGCAAGAAGCGTCTGCGCGAGGACCTCGGAACACGTATCTCGACTCGGTGGCTCTTCAAACGCAGACAAGAAAAGTCTCGCGAGAGCGTTCCGTTTCGCGGGACTGAGTGGAAAGTTCGACATCGTTCGTATCTCGATACGCGTCCGGAAAGTTCAACCCTTTCAACTCAGCTGGGAGACGATGGTGTCCCAGGAAAGTAATGGCAATGATAATGATAATCGCGCGGAGGCGAAAAGTCTGCATCAGATTTTGAAAGAGTCGATGCTTCTGTCGAGTTGAGGGATGTTAAGAATTCGATCCATAAAATTTTTAATCGTTTCCATCGGATAAACCGATGTTTGCTATGCAAAGTGAAACGTCGACTTCGCACAGTACACGCATACTAGATTTTTTAGATTTCCTTCATTTTCTAGATTTTTTGCAATTTCGAGGTAATTGGTTAACACTGAGTTTGAACGCAAACACCACGTACGCGTTACCATTCGTGCATACTGGAAGACCTGCTACGAGAGAAAGAGAAAAAGAGAGAAGTTGCTGATTTTCAGCAAAAATGCCACGCGATTAAAATTGACTGCGTTGATTGAAAAAAGGGATTTCACTCATCAAGGGATCATTTTACATTATATTAAATTCTTCAAATTTTTTAGATTCAATTTATACAAATGATCGTGTCGGAACTTTTGTAAATTGCTAAATTCATTTCCATTGGACGTATTTAAATTTTTTTCTGTTGAAATTACAAAGGAACCTATCTAATTTTAACTCGTCTTTTCCATTGTTTCGGTGCACCACTGCGCCGCAGTCGGGTTGAAAGAGTTAAAGGGTGAAGCGAGGGAAAACCTCGCGGCGTGGATGCGCGCTGACATTTTTCAACGCGCGCAGAGCTCTCGAGTCAGTATTTTAAGCAGCGACCTTTGTCAATCACGCTATTGAAGGTTCAATATTGTTTATTCTCCTCTTTGACGCATTCTTGAGTCACGGTGCAGCTTTGACAGCGGAATGGACGGATATGCATGGTTAAGTCTTAAGAAAAGGGGGTGGTTTTGAAGGACAGCCGTTTAGGGACGCTGAGAAGGGTTAGCGATCTTTTGACAAGTGATGGGAAACGTGCGAACCCTCTGGCGGATATGTGGTCTATGGTTATCGCGATATAAGCAGTTTAGAAAGGCGTTGGCGGCTTGCTTTTAATATCGTTGCCTTGAACTTACTTCCCGTCGTAGTTGTGGGGTGGTTGGGATTGCGGAGGTTGCGTGGCCGCGATCGATGCAGCGGTCAATTGTGCGTGTCTTTGCCGAATGTAACAGAAGATTCAAACATTCCTACTAAAAATATAAAAGAGTCCACTCCTAGGAATCTTAACAAAATCAAAACAAAAACAATCTTCTTATCGTTGAACCTTTTTTTATATTTAAATTTCTCAAACTCCACAAAATGACTTATCTGCTACGATAAAAAATTGTCGAATATAGTAAATGAATAAAAAAAAAATGATGTTCTTAAAAGAAAAGACTGCTAAGCACGTTACAACCCTGATTTGTCCTACACGTGCAATACGACAGGGTTCAATTCACTTCCGCGTGGTTTCTTCGAGGGTAAAATCGAGGGACCTTGTCAAGAGATCGATACAGAGCCACGTAACGCGTGTTTCTTCGCGTTCGGGGCGGCGCGTCCTGTTCCGAGATCGGTCGAATGTCACGGCTTTCACTTTTCCGGTGGCGCGATAATCGAGCTCGTTTCCGGTGGCCCGCCTTTTCACCTTTCACCCTGTGGCGTCGCGGAAACTAAGCGGCTCTTAACACTCGGCTGCTTCGGAAAATCGCCGGCAAGATCGCGCTTAATATCCTTTCAGGACCGTTTTCGAGCCTCGTTGAATTTCAAAAGCGAAGTAAACGAAAGTGTTCAAGGTACTCGCGGATTAAAATCTGCGGATTAGTTCGTGACGCTTTACGCGTAAATGCGAAGGGGTAAATATTTGAGTAAAAGCGTGATTTTTTGCAAACAGCTGAAACTGACTAATTGTAACAGGCTTTAGCTATTTAGAAATTGTTACATAGTTCATCAGCAAATGGTAGATACATAGTAGACATCAATTCGTTGTCGACAAATGTTAACATCGCGAATTAAAGGAAAGTTATACCGAGAAAGAAATTGTTAACAAGATAATATGAATTCTATATTGACACCTAATCGATAACATTTTAATTTCATTAAAATGTTAAACTTTACGATGACGTTAATGCGAATGCAATAATAAAATCAATTTGTTATCTACCACAATATCGGATCGAAACAGTGAAGCATCAATATTTGATATACATTTCTGATCAACGTGTGCCACCACGAAGTTGAACTAAAATTTTCATAACATTTCCTCGCTGTTTCCCCTGATAAATCCGGCGATCGTAAAACACATGAAAAGAAATTCAATGGCAAACATATGAAATTTGGATCGAACAAACATCCGTGCCTCGCCAGTTCGACAAGCCGCCATAAATTTCGTGGCATAAAACACGCGGAGGGGTACGCAGAAAAAGTTCATTCGCACCCAACGTTCATAAAGAGTTCGTTCCCTCGACCAGTAGGCGAGCCCAGCGCTATTTGACTTTCGCTGAATTTATGGCTTTCCAAAGGATTGAATAGGGGTGGTTCGACGTGGAACACGCGGCTAAACGGCGCGAGTTAGGTCGCTCGGTGAAATCACGTACGTACCCAGCGTCAGAGAAGTCGTAAATATTTGAAACTGACACCTGGAGCGAGGCGAAGTTCTGGTTAAAACCTCGAGTTTCCTCCGACTAACTTGCGCGGTACAGGGGTGTATATATTTTTTAACGATTATCTAATGTCACTGCAAAGTACAAAGAATATTTCCCACAGAGGCTCACAACTAAAATTCCTGAGATGGATTAAACAGGAGCAAAGAAACAAATGTTTTGATAATTTTCTCGTCATGTAACGATTTACTTGTATACTTCAAAAATGATATCTTTGCATCCAATTTGTATTCTAAACCTTCTTGCGAATTTACATCCCCCAAACCGCGTAAAGAAGTTTAATCCGTTCGCGAGGAACAAAACAGCCGAAAAACCGTGAAAAAGTTCGAACAGCACCGCAGCTCGAGGGAGGGCGAACAAAAAGCAGCGTTCCGCTCCGCGAGTTCGCCGCGAAACACGCGGAGACAAATACATAAATCCATCGTAACCTACGACTCGCCATCTTCGCCGGATGGTTCGAGAGGCGCGGTCGACTCGACGCGACGCGGGGGTCGCCACGAAGATTGATCGGCCGCCAGGGGGTGAAAGGCGTCGCGATGGATTAACCCCGACGCGGCGTATTGAAAATATCGTAATTTTCGCGCCGCCGGCTCGCCGTGAATTACGGGTCGGCGGCGTCGGTTCACGGGCGCGGAAGCCACGTAAATACGCCGATCGATCGATCGAACGCTCCTCAGCCCGTCGCTTATGATGTATACCGGATAACTAAATGGAGTAGGTCAACGATAAGCCCGGCTCGTAGCTCGCGACGCGCGCGGTATCTATCAGCCGTTCCTCCATCAAACGGTTCTCTCGCGGGCCTCCTGGCGGCCATTATTTCCCCGCCGCCTTTAAATAAACCCTCGACTTATCGGGGACTTTCCGTATTTCATGTCGTCGGCTGGAAGGAAAAGCCCGTCTTCCCTCTGAGCGCGGTAGGCCTCGAGTTTGACCGGGTCACTTTTAACGCCTGACCCTAATAACTCTTCTTTCGGCGCGATAGTGCTGTAGCGGCTGCCGGATGGGCTAATGGACGCGTTAAGGCCGGTGCTAATGGTGTTTTGGATAGTTAAGTGGTGGAACGGCGGAGGGAGTTCGAGTGTGAACTTTGGTTCGGGTATTGGTATTTCATCTGCTGGGAAATTCGTCGCAGTCCTCGGGGTTGATTGGGTTAATTAAACGGGGCTGAACGGTTGGGGTTGTAGCGGTTTGCTTTTTTAATTGGCTGTGGAATGGTGGAAGATGTTTGAATGGTGGTGATCGTTTGCTTGGATGTTAATGTTTGTGCTATTAGAAAATTTGGAAGAGTCGTGGGTGCTGATTGAGAGGGGTTAGGAGCTAGGTATTTGAAATCTTTGTCTTAACATCGCAATGTTGATATTTCTTCTATTAGAAAATCTGTAAGGGCAGTGAGTGGTAATTAGGTTAATTAATTAGAGTTAAATAGTTTGGGTCGCAGGAGGTACGTTGATCGCGGAATGATAAAAGCTATCTAAATGATGAATAGTACTCGAGATGCAAATTATTTCACGTCCAAGAAAATTTGTAATGGTAACGAGTGCTAATTGGGCTAATTAAATTGCGGATGAAACGTAATGTTGAAAGATATCCGAGTGATGAACTTCGCTAGAAATATTTCCGCGTTCCCACTATTTGAAAATTCGCGGGATGCCGGCTAAAAATAATTAGCGCTAATTAGGTTAATTATAATGGCCCAAGTGATTTGAGTAGAACGAGTCAAGCGTTTGGATTGGCAGTTTACATTTTGGGTAATTTCGCCGAATACTGGATGGTATTTGAATGGCGAGCTCTGGCTCAGATATGGGTGCTTCCTCCACTTGAAAATTTCTGGAATGCTATTTAGGAATAATTAGTGCTCATCAGAGAGAGAGAGAGAGAGAGAGAGAGACAGAGTGAGAGAGAGAGAAAGGGAGAACTGGGTCGAGTTGTTTGTACTCCACGAGAGTTAGGGTTTTATATCGATAGCTTAGATGTTGTTCAGTTCGCCGATAGAACGATGCAGGGAATTAGAGTTGAGCCAACTCTTTTTCGCCGAGATATCGGTACACTACATCTACTGGAAAATCAGCAGCGTACGCTCGTTATGAAAACACGTGAATCTGTGCGCGTTCAGAGACTTCAATTCCCTGATTCGAGTATTTAGTCGCGCGAGAGATTCAACATTTTTACCCTTTGTAATCGTCAAAGAATATATCACGGTTGATCAAGTTGCACGCAAATCTAATCGTTCGTATAAATATCACCAAAAAAAATGTTAGTAATTCGTAAAATTTTTATATAAAACGATCTGTTTCGCTCTCTCTGATCGATATACATTACAAACAAGTTAAAAAAAAATCCCTTTGATCCCCGCCATAGAATTCTTCCACGCAAACGAGCTATAGAATTCACTGGGTGTCCTCTCACCTGATTACATCCTCGACTCGATCGATTCGCCAGCGGAAGAAGCAAGCAGAACCGAAATCAGAGGAATTACCTCAACTTCAACCAGACTGGTGTTATTAAATAACGGAGAAAAATTCCCGATTCCACGCGTATAAATTCTCGCGAGGTTCCCGTTCCCGAGCGAGGGCCGTTCTCGCGTTTGAACTATTCGGAAGAAAGGATGCTTTCTCATCGGTGTTCGTCGAAACTCGCTTGAAATCCCGCGAGAAACGCGGGACTCTGTCGATGGAACGTTAGCGCTGTCTCGTGTGGCATTTTTAGAATATTATTCATTCGCGACGAGGCGAAACTCCTCCTTTTAATAACCATTTCGATGAACGAAAGCGAAGGAACGAGACAATGGAAACAGTGGCTGGATGTGTACACTTTGAAGACGTTCAGAGGAGATAATGTGATGAATTTTTGTTTCATGGCGAAGGTAGAATGATTTTATGCGCAAAAGAAAATTAAAAAAAAACGAATATGAATATTTAGTTATTCGTGAATAAAGAGTAAAATGGATTAAAAAATTAGGAAATTAATTTTTTCAAATATCTCCACACAAAACCACTAATTTTTGATTCCCCCTTTGCAGTTACAATTTCAGTGTAATTGAAATAATAAAATTGTAATTAGAAGAATGGCAGAAACGATAACTAAATGAAAGGACACTTTTTCCATTCGCGTTAGTTATAACAGAAAGGAGAGTTAAACGAACCATCTCGACCAAACGATTCGCGAGATGAAATTTCTATGCGCTCCTCTGCGATTGCAAAGGAATCATTGAATCAATCCCGCGAGAGAACATCCGGCAGCACTCAACTCTCGTCTGCTGTGCATGAATGTTTCACGAGCTTGTAAGCCTGCGATCATGGTCCCTGCGTTTGCTTGGATGCAGCATTTTTCCATCGCGCATTATTTCAACATTTGCCAAGTCACTCTGAACCGTAAGGATGCTCAGGATACGCGTGTATTGAAGGGTTCTCAAAGAGAATTAATCAATGAGAAACAAAAGACTCATTAACCGCATTCTTCGTGCAGACATTAATTACATTTCAAGCTGAGGAGAATCGAAGAACCAACAAGTGTGACATTAAACACATTTCTGTCTTCGATACAGAAATGTATGACGAACTCCTTTCGTGAATCTTAAATAATATAAATTACACTTGCAATTTCACCCTTTTCAAGGCCACACAAATCATTTCTGCGCTTGGAAATTATATGAAACAGTTCAATTTCCAACAATTCAACTTCGAATAAGTCACCAAAATTCATATAACGAAAAATCACTGAACGATTTGTTAAATTGGTGATTTCACCAAACAGTTCGACCATTGCGATTATAAATTTCCAACAATTGGAATCGCTCGAATTGCTCGAATGAGCGAACCAAATTCCTGTTGTAAAGAATTAAGAGGCGCTTAAAGTAGTACGTATCCAAAGGGAACCAACGAGAAAATTAGCCGAGTAAACTTTCCACGATGGTTACCAAAGAGAAAGAGAAAGGAAAAGAAAGTGGCCCGGGGGTGAAAGTGTGGAATGTGTGGGAACTTACCCAGATCCATGAGGTGTTCCTCGCCGAATCGTCGCACGGCGTGAACGTGTAGAAGCCCGAAAGCGAGCTGCATTCCAGTAGTGAGCAACAGGGCGAGGAAGCCGGCTGCGCAGACCAGCCACCCCCAGCCACCCTCTGGATAGAAATGCGTCCGCATGCCCACGACGTCTATCCCTGAATGGAAAGATTATGTTCTTTACGGTTCCCTTATACGCTCCACCCTCGTATTTATTGCAATATACATTTTCTGTTTGAGAAAATTTCGTTCAGAGTCGAACGGTTTTTGCGCGGGGTGATAAAAAAGGATTTGTAAATTCTGCAGCAAAGGGTGCTCGTTAAACAACGAAATACGGCCTTTTAAATGTAGGTAGAATGAATTATTTTATAGTTTTCTTATTTTGTGATCGTACTACAGTTTTTATGCGTTCTCCTTCTGTTGCCTGTCTTTGAAGTTGCGAACTTCCTTTTATCATCCAATTCCTCTAGAAATTTCTAAATTTATTAAACTACCAATCCGTCGCCTAACTCTTTGACTACTGTTGGCGTCTAAAGGCGCTTAGAAAAACTGCAATGCAATAATACAGAATACAAAGAAACGAATAATATTGTTTCAATGTTTCTCAGAAATGCACATCTAACGAAAAGTTTCACGACTCATGGTGTAAATCGTGAATGAATTCCTGCTGCATGGCACGACTGAATGCGTGTCAAAGTCTGTGTGCTACAGTCTGGGTGTCAAAGTCTGTCGTCGTCAAAGGGTTAATTACCTGGACGACGAAAGGCAGAGGCAGGCACGCAACGATGAAGACTCCTCATATCGCCGAGCCCCCAACTGTTGTTCCCAATCATGCCATCGTGGATGCTACCCTCCGTTTCCAAGTAACGCATTCGGGTGTCTGCAATCAGAAGGAGGATACAAGTTTGCAAACGAATTGCGAAGTTCTGGCGACACTCGCAGCCGATGTTTTCTTACAAATGGCCGCGCGCATGCAAATTAGAAGGGGTACGCGTGGATTAACCTCGGCCGGATTAGCCAGGCGCTGTTTTTGCGTAATTCGACGATATATTTGCAGGACTTAATTACACCGAGAACTGGCTCGCAGACGGGCAGAATGAATTTACGTCGCGACCCGTTTCGTGCCACGGTTAAGCGGGGCGATAAAGATAAACGCTGTTTATTGTTGCTTCAGCACCGTTAAAGACGAACCTTTAATAAAGGGTTAAATGGAGTCGAGACACGCTAGATGTTGATTAAGCCTTTGGCTGTGCAATATAATCGCGATGTACGGAGAGCGCTCGAAGAGAACTGTTCGAGGTAAATATTTACCCTTTTATAGTTAATCGCGTTCCTCTTTGTCTCTCTCTCTCATACTAAATACGTAATATCAGATAAAATGGAAGTAAATAGCACTCGAAAAATTTTATTAACCCTTTCACTATGAAAGGCGTAAATATGCGTCCTGAGAAGTCTATCGATGTTTGGAATTAAACTTAATTTTTAACGGAATTGGGAAAATTGAAAATGAAAACTTTAATCAATTTTATGCTATCTACTTTTCATTTGTTAGTTTTAACTTTCTTGGAAATTGCTACTATCCAGTGATTATCGAGTTCTCTGGAATTATAGCAACACCGTGTTACGATCTGGAAATTATCACTGGCGAATCCAGTATAAGCCTCAGTCGTCGCCACCGGAACTCACGTCTTCTGCTCTTGCTCCCGACGTCTACTAAATCCCATAATTTGGAGGTCGTCGCCGCGAATCTCATGGATTCTGGGATTAACACCGTTAAATATTTCAATTTCGACGCTGTCATAGCCAGTTCGTGCAGCTTCGAAGTCGCTCGAACGGATATTTATTAAATCTTGTTAAATGGTGCAATCATAATTCAAGATTTTCGCAAAACGGATTTTAGCAGCCCAAGAAAAGAGTATCGAAACTGCCAATGTTATCTCCATTCAATTTTACAGTCGAATGTTAATCGAATGTTGAATTTTGTAACAACAGTCAAGCTTCACAAAACTCAAAAGTTAATTCTACTTTGCTGCAGTTTTACAATTCTATCGACTACTTTGTTCATAATGTACTCTATATGCAAATTTTCAATTCTCTTGCGCTACGCGTGCTGCATCCATGAATGTTCGCCACTCTTTCTATTTCGCGGACCGCTAAACCGCAATATCGTGATAGAATTCTCGCCAATGCGTACGAAATATTTAATTCCACCATACACGAGTTCGTATCATCCGTTATTTGCTTTCTATTTAATTAATTGCGAAACGTATCAAACACGCGATGCAATACTCGAGAATTCCATTTAAAATGCGTCGAGGATTTTCGATAGTTCGAAGTGAATCGCTCTTCCAGTTTCTATAAATCAGTAAAGCGCAATTACTATACCAGAATTTCCATCGGCGCTGCGAGATATTTAATTCAAACGAGATCGAAACATCCCTCGAACGTGTTACAAAATTGATTTCACCCCGACGGAAGCTGGATCTTGGCGTATCCGCGAGTCTCCCGCCTGGCAACGCCGCAACAGGGGATGAAACGAGTTGAAAGAAATGAAGAGGAAAAAGAAGAGTCAAGGGGGTTAGATAAAAGTGCTCATGAAAAGGAGATGCTAGTTGCCATGGGGTGAGAACGCGGGGCGGCAGACCTCTGGTCGAGGGTTTCAGAAAGCAGCTCGATGACTTCCAACCGAAGAAACGTTCGCGAGAAATCTTCCAAGATACCCTTTCCGAATGTTTTCAATTCTTGTACGTATATTCTTTTTTTCTTGCGAAAGTGTGTACCACAACTGATGAAACTCTGCAGCGTATTATATTCAAACGAGTACGTGTGATAAATTGTGAAAAGAAATCTATATTTAATTGGTCCAAATGATTTATAAAAGAAAAAAAAAATTTTGTTAAAGAAGCTGTTGATAATGTTTCAACCGAAAGAAGAGTTTTATTTTATTTCCATTGCTCGCCTCATTTTCTCGACCTACAAAGGGATAAAAAAAACTGTTGCTTCAGACCGCAAAACCAAGTGCACAGAGAACGTGGAGCCAATTTGAATTTCCAGCTATTTTCTCGCGGTGAGAATTGTTTAACGATTCGATTCATATGTGGGCCCACGTGAGTATCACTTGTGCGCGAAGCAGCCCTCAAAAAACACAGACAGAAAGGTCGACAAAAAATATGTAGAAGAAATACGGAGAGATCGTAAAACAAGCCTCGAGTCGATAAAAAGAAAAGTATAAAATGTCGTGACAGGCGTTCTTAATTCCGTCGCGACTCTTCGCGCCGCCATTGTTCAACCTCCCTTCCCGCCTGTTTTCTCTGCCCTCTTCCGCTCACCTTAATTACAACGACCAAGTTCTCGCAAACAGCGAAAGTTCCCCATCAAATTCGTCTTTAGCGAGCTAATGAAGTTCTAAGGAATTTAAAGTAGAATCCCAGCGACGCTCGCAGGTTTGCATTTTTATCGCGCGGCCCTGCCACCCCCTGCGAATGATCTTTTTTTTCTCGCGGACCACCGAAAGCTTTCCGCGAAAACAGAGGGGAATAACGCTGCGCGGTCTGAGATACCCCGTTGTTTTCCTTTCGTCGTCCCTTCGCGTCCCCCTTTTTCATCGAAAAACAAACTTAAACCTATCTCGTCGGTCCCAGGTCTATTTTTCCGGAGACGAAAGCCCGTCGCCAATTTTTTAACCCGCTCCCCGTCGTCCATATTTTCCGCGACTCGCCCTGCTCGAGGAGGTTCAACGAAAATTTCGAAACTAGTTTACACTCGTAATTAATTTCCTGGACACCGCGAGCCCCGAGTATCGCAGTTAATTACCTCCTCGACCGTGGGACTCGAGCGAAACTCGCCTTTATTCCGCGACGCGTTTCGACGGTCCGCTCGCGAGCAATTTGAATTCCATATTTTTCTTCAATTCCACTCGCAGCGAAAAAGTTCACTGTTTTTCTTCCCAGCTGATCGGTTCTGGCGCGAATAAGATCGCCCCCTAAGAGGGTTTTCTTTAATCTTCGGGTATCGGAAAATCGAATGCGGTTTTTTGAGGGAAAATGATATTTTTTGGGTTAGTTGGAGCTTTCTTCGTGTATGAAACACGAACAAATTTTGTTTTATTTGAAAATACCAATTACTTAAGAGTGAGGGATGATTTGAATTTTATTAGTCTATATTAACCCTTTAAGTACTATATGTACTTTGAGTACTATAACAAAGTTTACGTAAACGAAACATTTTTCAAGTAAAAAAATCGACCTATCCGAGGTCATGACATATGCATTTCATCCGTGGTAACAAAAAATGAGATCCAGTTAACCTAAATATTGTATTAGATCGCTAAAAAAAATTTGCAAAAAGTAGAATGATCACTTTTAAATGCAAGATCGTTCGAGCCGGAAAATGAAAGCCTCATCAGCGTACCGGGTCCAGAGAAGGCGGCGTAGCGGGAAGGAACTAGCGCGTAAAGAACTTTTTTCGAAACCCCACGCGATGACACAATGGTCGAGGATCATCTCCGCGGAAGAATGAAATATTCTTAATTAGCAGCGCGAGAGACAACCGCGTGGGTCGAGATACGGCGGTGCTCGTGAAAAATGGATCGAAAAGGGGGTGGCCTCCGCGTCGAAAGGGGACGTTGGGCGCGGTTTCGGAGCAGCGAAATTACCGCGGAAAGAATTACGATGCTTTCTCGAGCGTGGTAAGACCTCGCGGGCATCGTGACTTACTGCTTTGATGCAAAACTTATGAGCGGCTGGATAGCGATCCCTGCGAATTCTGTGTCATTTTCCGTCCTCCTTTTTAGGCATAAAATATAGGTACGTGGGATGAGTTATGTTTTATGCGGTAACGCGGCAGTTTTAATTTTTGAAAGTGTTTTTGCCGGTTTCTCTTTTTCGGGTAGGCAAAGGCGTAAGGGAATATTAATGGCGTAATCTTGGAATGGGCGTAAGTAGAATGAGGCGTGCTGGGCGGACAAGATTGTGATGCGGTTATACTACTAATATAGTTTAATCAAACTTTGGTTTAACGATGAAGAGAAAGAGATTTCTTCCTGACTGTCTGATTTTATACTCGCGGATTATACACTCGTTTTATCGATGGAATGTGAAATTATATTATACACCAAATTCGTAAATTAATGTATTTTTTGGTTAGTCGGAATTCGAATGTGAAATTCAACCCTCAAATTCATTTAATTACGGAACATGCACAGAAAACTCCTCGAAATTTCTGAAGTCCGATCATTATTTATCCTGAAAATCGCTGCCTCGTAATTATACAAAATTCATTAAACAATTTAACACGAATAACCACGAATGTGTGGAATTCATTAAAAAATGAAATTATATACTTACACGGAAATGGTATTGCACGTATCTTCACGTTTCGTAAAATAAACCGAATAACCTAATTGTAATACAATCTTCGCAGATTTTCCTTCGTTAAATCCTCAAAAATTCTAAACCCAATGAAAAAGGATCTACAAAACAATGCTAGCTGCCACGATTTATCAATCAACGAATTTTCGCGATTCCACTTTAGAAACCGCGAATCATCCGCTTGAATTCAGAAGGGGATGAAGGAAATGAGGTCCGCGATAAGGAAGACTCGGCGACATATGTGTTTCCGTTTCAATTTTCCCGCGTCCGCGTCTGAGCGAAGAAAAACAGGCATCCCCAATTGAAGCCTTCCGGTAGAAATATCACGATTGGAGATTTATCAAAATCCGATCGATTGCAAGAACGGCGAGACAAACACGCGTCTCGGAAAACCTTCGAGCGGACGGCAAAAAGATAACGAAAGAAACGGATGATTAAGCTATTTCGGAGGATCGCTCGAAATGGCGGCAGTTCGAAGCGATCGACGAAACGATATCCAGTGTTTCTCCTCGGAGAAATTGTTTTCCCGACGTAAACGCCGATACGGTCGATTTTCTTCGAAAACACGTCGCCATTTTTGTACACTGTGTTGTGGACATGATTTTTACAACTGAATCGGTACGCTTTTGACGATCGACAGGGCTTTAAGGTGTCCCCATTTATTCATCAAATGCATTAGAACTTTGACTATAAAAACAAAGATATTTCAAGTAAACAATCTTTCATTATACGAAAATCGAGTTAATATCTGATTACTCGAGATGTTTAATTATACGAATAATTCTTATTACACGCATATGATTCCAACAAACGAGCTTCTACGATATAACACGGATTTAGCAGATGTTTAAATCAAAATTTTAAAAAATTCTTATCGTCGTTGCGCATTTTATTGAATTCACTGCAATATCGGTTACGCATAAGTAACACCTAGATCCGTTGGAACTCGTATCAGCGTTGCCATGCAATTTCCTCTACCACCACGATACTACGGGGAAAAAAAGAAACTTATCGAAAAACAACTGAAATAAACGAAACGACCGATCGAAGCGAAAGGGTTTCGTGGCCGATAAATCGAGCGAAAAATCGGAAAGTTTCCCATCGTGGCGGATATTTCGCCAGAGATTGCGCGCACCCGGTAATCTACATAATACGAACGAGCGTGGTAATGCCTGGGACCGATTCGAAATCGATTTTCAACGGCGGACCGTGAAGGGGTTGGGGGATGGTCAGGCAAACGCGATTCGTCGAAAGGATCGGTTTGCCCAGGCAAGTGTCCGTCGTGTTTATACGAGTTTACTCGAAAACTGTGACTCGTTTGCGCGTCACGGTGCGCCTCGAGCCTTGTAAATGACACCCGGTGAATTAACGTGAAATCACGCTGCGGTCGGTCCGTGGAATTCAGACTGTGACTCGTAAATTCGCAAATTTCCTGTCGCAGTATTTCCTGCCACGTTCGTTCCCATTTTATTTATGTTCCCGGTGTTTTTTTTCCATTTTTAAAATTTGATTTCGGTCGATTTTTCGCGGAACACGCGCGCACGGCTCGCTTGCCTTTCGCGGACGTCAACTTGTTGAATTGTTTCCCTTTTTACGCGCCTCTGACGATTGACACGCCACTTGCGAAATTCACGGGTTATTTTTTTTTTCATAAAAAAGAAGACGTGTAACCCCGTTGTTCCCCGTGACAGCGGCGATGAAATTTCCGACGCGAGTTTCGTTCTACACTTTTGATTTGTCGAATTTTCACGCCCCTCGCGCGCGACAGTCGCCTCTTTGACCACACGGATTTATGGCGGACTCGAAAAAACGTCTGAAATATTTTCAGTCGTTTAACTAGGTTCGCAATTCTATCTGTGAAATTCTACACGGTAGACGCGGAGGCAATCACCCTCTCTAAAATATACGAAACACCGCTGCACAATTTTTTTGATTCGCTGACATTTCCTTTGGATTTAAAACAAAAAACTATTTATTAAAGCGTTAGAACGTAGTTAAAATTATAAAAAATATAATGACAAAAAAGCTATCATAAATTTGAGGGAATATTCGATCCATTATTACGTACATTTTAGAAAGTGTAATATTTCCAAAATAAGGGATGATTTTCCACTCACCCGGTACGTTATACGATCCTAAGAGGGAACAATTTTAACGAACAAGTCGGGAGGATGAGGCATCGTACCGAACTTCACCCTCCGCGTACGAATTTTAAAACCCGCAAACTTTATACTTAAACATTCCAGAAGTTAATAAAGCCGCTACCCCCTGCGAAGCTTCAAGAATTTTGCGTTCCCAGAAGAGGAATTCTCTTTCGAGGCTGTGTGTACGCGCACCGTAACATCTTGCAATATAGTCCCTACCGGCGAAATCCTCAATTCCCGAATCAGCGAGGCAGATAAATTTTCGAACGAGAGAAAAGAGAGAGCGACGAATAACACGCGAGGAAAGAGTTGCGAGAGCGCGGTCGAAAAACAGGCGAGCTCGATTTAAATGGTCGAACGGGGAGGCAGGAGGGATTTTAATGAAAGAGAACGCGTCGGACAGTCAAGCACGAGGCTTGATGATCAGCGTTTCGCCGACTCGGAGGAGATTACAACGCGGATAGAACAAATGCTTCCCTCGTCTAGCGGGTTGTTTTGTAGGGTAGCGTAATCCAGCGCGGTCGCTCGTCCGATATATCGCGGTGGCTATCCGATTTATTTGAACTTACTTTCGCTCAGATTGCCGCGGGTTTCCAGCGGATAACGATGGTGCCGTTGCAGTTTATGGACTAGCTGTTATCAACTGCTCCCTTGCGTGACGATAATAAAAAGAAACGGACCGGACGAACGAATTTGTACAACAGGACAGAGGTAATGAATTTAACCGTGGTGCGGTCCGCGGTGTTCGTTCGAAAGTGTTTGCTTCGCTTCGAGAAACGTACAGCCTGCACAATAGAATCGATCAGTTAAGAAAGAGCACGAACGCGGTATTTTATTATTTTTCATTTCTTCGTGGCTCGCGTTTTATTTTGAAATTGGTCCAAGATGTTTAATTTTCGACTTGAAGGAGGAAAAGGTAGCTCGAGGAAATATTCTAATGAATTTAGTATAATTACGGATACTGTTAAAAATTGCAAGCGTTCATTGATTCGCGAGAAACGTAAATACGCAAACGGAAACATCCAAAGTAAAAGTAGCCGCGTGTTTCAATATTTGCTGTGCGGATTACCCGACTGACGGAAGTCGGGGTACAAATTATAATAATCAGGCGTTATCGCGGAAAGTGTCAGGTTCGTAATTGACACTGAACAAATCGCATTTATCAACTCGCAACAGGATATTTCCATCGCGGACTCGACGGCTTGTAATCTGACTCGGTGAAATAACCACCCCCGCGGCAGCCGCCCGCTGTTGAATATTAAACAAAGTCGCGAAACTTGGCCGAAAACGGATTAGGCTCGTCCCTCGAGCGAGGCGGCATCGCGAGGACGAAAACAGTGCCACCCGAGATTACGCGGATTGTTCTTGTCGCGTCTTTACGAGAAAACTTGAGCAATTCGGCTGAGGGATGTCCACGAGAAATCGAGGGAGACGCGAAACAATGCGTGGCACGGGCTAAATTAAACCATTCGTCCCGCTCCAGGAAAAGTATCCGAGTGAAAAATTTTTAGAGATCCTTCTCTCGCCTATTGCTACATGGAATTCTATCCTTAAAAGATACTTAGAATAAGGGAGTTGTAGTTCTGATCATGCATACGAATAATATTAACAATAATAATATTGTATTTTGAATAATTGTATTGAAGGTGTGAAGCACTTCGCTAAGTTCATAATTTCACTAATTTTCCATACTTTTCATTTTATGGAATTAATGATATATCGCGCTGAGTAGGAATACGTTCGAAGTACTCTGCAAAATGTTCCAATTTTCAGCAGGAACCCCAGAGTGTTATTTTCGGTGACGAAACGACATAGTATACTCATTTCCGTGTCAAAAAGCCAAATGTACCAATATAAGGAAAAGAACGCGATAAACCGTGTTTCTCCATATGGAAAACTGATCCTTGTTCGGCAAACGAAACGTGCTGTCTCTCGTAACGAGCATCGATACGTCGTGTATACTCGTTGCTCTGTGATACGGATCAGCCTGAATACGGCTGCTGTTCCAAGAAAATCACGGAACGCGACAGGGCAGATATCGAATCCGTGAAAGCCAGATTTAACGATCGCGATACCAGGGACGAATATCACGAAACACGAGATACAACCGCGGAGAAGAGATCCGCAGGATAAGCAAATGGTTAGTTACTTTAGTATCTTAGAGCTCGGGAATAATGAATAGATAACGATCGCGAGACTCCTCAGCTACGCCTTAAGATCGTAAGATTTGGCAGCAATAATCTCCGAGTAGTAACGGCTGAATGAGTAAGCTGACGAGGCCCGATAGCGACGATTTTGAGGCTTTTAAACCTGGCAATAGCATCTTCGGTGTCTTTGAGCTCGATAACGAGAACCCCAGAGTCTTTGAACTCGGGAGTGATGACCCCGGAACCTTTCAACTGGGCAGGGGAGTCTTCAAGTTGCCCGTGTCGACCCCGGTTGGCTTTGAATCGCCGCAGTGTCGGCCACGAGTGTTTCAGTGTTGAGTTAAACGCAGTTTTGGAAAAGTTTATCCCTTATTTTCCATTTCTACATTTTCCATTCTACATAAAGCTATTAACTTCTTTTCTAACCCTTTCGAGACTTGCGTTGAGAGTCAAACAAGCTATCAACGCTACAAGAACGCTGCAAGCTTCATATGTGCAAGCTTCAAAAGTGTAACACAAAATTAAGATAAACAATAAATATCTCCTACGTTTTAGTATACTGTGAAAGAATAAATCCGATTCGATTTCGATTCCAACGCAACTACAAGTCTAGTCTCGCTCAGATTTCGATTCAAAGTCGATTCGATCGATGCTGATCGAAGAAAAAGTTGGTAACTCACCGCCATGGTAAGAGTTGCCCCGATGAGGAGTGTAGATGCCGTTCCTGGGCTCGGGGCAGTGACTCGGCGTGTAATACTGCATGGGATGGTGCACGTAATTGCTCGGGGTGCTCGGCACGTGTACCGGGTGGCAGTGCATGCATCTTCGCGGTGTCTCCGGCACGCCCTGGACAAAAGAAACGGCTGGAATGCATCGAACGAGGCAACGGTGATCGAACGCAACCGTGTCCACGTAAATGGTGAGTTTCGACGACGTACCCTGAAAATTAAGCACCGCCGGGTATCTATCGGCGATGCGAGGGCGTCTCGAGCGGAATACCGATCAGGGGATCAACGTTGCTTGCGATTCTCGCGAACTAATCGGCTATACGCATCGAAAGTTCGGTCTCGAGTATACGAGCACAAGGGATGAGCATCGGTTTCTGCTTCGATAATCGATTTTGGGCGACGATGATAAGGTGCAATATATAGATTTGTACTCGTGTTTTTCAACGAAGCTTCGCATATCACCTGCAAATGCTGTCATTTTCAATTTCGTATGCAAATAGTAACGAAATAAGTGCTCGTTGAAAAATTTCCTTCGTTCTAAGTTGAGAAAAATACTGTCAATGGAGAACAAGCATTTTTCTGTAAAAAAAAAATGACAAAAAATTCGCAGAAACATACGAATCTCTATCGTTAGATTCCAGAACATCTACAGGAAGTTATGAACCAGTAATTTCGACAGCTTCGATGGCTCCGCGTAGCATTACCAACAAACGACGCCCACCATTACCCTAACGACCGCACTCCGGACAACGCCACGGCGAACGATCCCTTCTTTTTCATTACCTGCATAGAGTGCTGGGATCGCAACGATCTTATCGAGCCAGTGGGATGGAGGGAGGGCACGCTGCCGCCGAAGCTCATCGCTGAATTTCTGCAGCCGCCCGGGGTGGACCAACCCCCGCGCACGCTGCCCGACGTCCACCCCATCGTGCTGCCGCAATCGTCGACCAGCATGTTCACAGAGGACCGTGCATCTCACTGATCCGCTTCCCGTCTCGCGACCAGCCGCGACGAATTAACAAAAGCCACCCCCGGATCCGCGATATTACACCCCAACGATGTCCCTCGAGTTCGTCTTTTCGTGCGATCTGCCGTCCACGGGACGGGCGTTCAGCGACGGCGAGTACGGTCGAGGAACGGCTACGATTCGATGACCTTTCAGCCGAGTCATCTTTCTTCGTGGACGAGGGGTTGCTTTCGGTTGACCGTGGCGAACCTGCAAGCAGAAATTCTGAAATGAGCGCGGGACGGTGGCACGGCGGGGGTGCTGGTAGTCGATTAGAATTGTAATTAAGCGGGGAACAGGGTGGAACTGCGAGCGAGATAACGGCGAATAAGGGAGACGGTTGGGATGGATTAAAACTGTATTTTCACGATGAGGATTCTGCTGGAACGGCGCGAGATAAAGATGCGATGTCGCTTTCTGGCGCGCTGTTAGCTTCCAGAAAATTGTAAAAATTCTCATTCTTGCGGTATTCAAGAGTAATTTTCACTACTATACAGTCTTGACGCGACTCGGAAGAAACGTGAATCAAACTCGTTTCACAGCAATTAAAATAATTTACAATAAACTAGCGTGGCTGCGCGGAAACGGTGAAAATCGTTTATCTACTCCAATAATCCTACGTTTCGCGTATATTCGTGCAAACTTGTGCTGTCGTAATAAGAATTAATCCGTAATTAATTCCACAGTCCACGGAAATAATCCCATCGGAATGCAAAGTAACAGTCCTGAACGATTTTCTTCGGGGTCGAAAGGGTGGAACGACGCGGAGCTGAAATCTATCGTCGTGGCGGTTGAAAAAAATTTTACATTCGCGTCATATGCACAAATAAACGAAGTGGCGCGTTTTTCTGCCGCGAACAAATTCCATTCGACCTATCCACCTTGTTTGGGAATTTATCACGAAGCCACTTCATTTGTACGCCTTGTGGGAAACCTCGCGGACAGTCGAATTCCATTAATGCCGATACTAACGGAATTTGTTTAGATTCTCGATAAAAATAATTGGCACACGCGTTGCGCTTTTACTGATTCCCCGCAGAGCGACGAAAGCTATATAAAAAAGGGGACACGATGACTTTTATTTTTGTTGCATCAATCGCAAATTGCAGGTATCGGATTTTCACAAGGGAATGTGAATTTGGTGCCCTTTGGCAAAATTTGTTCGTAAAATCATACGTTTCGTTTGTATGTATCGCATGGATGGGTGTAAAAAATTTTTACGGATACAGACAGAAAGTACTAGAGTTAAAGTAGCTTTGGAGAAAAACTTTGAACAGCTTAAGAAGAGTTTTAGTCCTCCAAGAAGTTCTGAAGGAGTTCTATTTCCTGCTACTTTTCTATCGACAGACTTAGAATTCTTAATCTGTGAAACCTTGTGTCTTCTTCGTACTTTAAACCGTATCGTTCTTTCGTCTCTGAATTTGTATCGGCAAATGTATATCCACCTCGAAAAAGAACCACAGCATCAGAATTCTAGCAGAAATCAATCTACCAATATTTCCATTGCGGAAAACAAATGGAATTTCGTAAAAATTGGAAACAATTCAAACTCGCGGAGAAACGCAGCTTTATCGAATTATACCGTGCAATTCTCCTTGTGGTCATTTTTATTCACGTCCAATGTAGATTTACGATTTCCGACGTTGATCCGATGGCCGATCGTTCCGATACCAGCGCGGATTCACGGCCGCGACTCTGTGCGCGCAGCTTCCGCAATAAGAAGGAGCGGACCGGAAACAAATGGCGGATTTGTATGCACCACGGGTGCACAGCGAACACACATCAACTTTGCCGGTGCGTTACGAAACGGTGGAGCCCAGTCGCGCGATGCAAAAATGTCCCGAGGTCGTAAATCTTTTTTCCAAAACGCTTTTTAATCGAAACACTTTCCGCGACCCCGCGAATCTACTCCAGCGCCGGAAGTTGGCTTCGAACAGTGACGCTACAGTGACGCGAGGTTCTCGAATGCATTGGTCAGGTGGCAATTTATTTTCTCATAATTGTTTACACGTTTTGATCGAATTAAATTGGTTTCAATTGTTAAGTTGCGAGAGTGTTTAATTTTACTGTATATGAGAATTCAGAATATTTTTTTTATGCACGAGAAAATTGGAAGTCCAAGCTTTCCTTTATGAGAAGACCATATAGCTTCAAGATTGAAGATTTTGCGGAAAATTGTCTGAAAGGAGTGTCTATCTTCGTGAATTAATATTCAAACTTCCCTCAGGCGTAGCAGTTCTGATGGAAACGAAAGTCTACATTTTTCAAGAGAGTCGTACGATTCGACGGTGAAATTCAAATTCTCGTCCCAGCTCGAGTTAACTTTTACGGTTAACTCGATATTTACATCTTCTTTAACTAACAAATGTCAAAATCTGCAAGGAAAACGTCGTCCAAAGTATCTGCAGTTTTTATAACGAAAAAAACCAGGCCTGTTTAACTATTCGATATTTGCATGTTCTCTCTCGAAGTACCAATTTATAACGAGACACCTACATCTTCCTCACGTGTAATCCTTTCCAATCCCTCGTTTTTTCACATCTATCCTCTGTTGGCAGAGTAAACGAGCCCTATTCCATACAAATCGTCGTTTGCATTTTCCCTTCGAAAGAAAGACCGCCTTTTTTATAGCAACGAAAAAAGAAAACCATCTTACACGCTTTTAAAATGGTTTCTTCCGCGAGGAAAGCAGCGTTTACACCTTCAGGCCTACTAATATCTTGCCTCCTCATAGCAGCAAGAAAAATCCTCTAAGACTGGGTTCAAGATGAACTTTGCCTGTTCTTGATAGAATGAGTATTCAACAAGGAACTGTATCGATATACCGAATTATTAAATTTTCGAGATCAATCTTGAATAATGCAGTAACACCATGAACTTTTCCTGGTCCACCTCTCTTACATATTTAACGAATACGTTAAAAAATTCCATCTGAAAATCTACATACATATTTCGTACTTCACAAGCTGAACATAAAATATTCTACGATATATGATAACGAGATTCATCTCATTCGTGGCAACGTAAAACTGCGCAAAAATGTTCGACGATTTATTAAAGACATTAACAGGTGCGATAAGTTCCGACGTTATGAACTAAGTTTATCGCGGAGAGTGCTCGAAATACCTTGGCTGCCTAAAAAAAGGAACTTCGACCGCGCGGACTATCATCATTTCCCACATTTCACTTGAAGCTAGACCACATTTCCTACAAATTCCCCGGTCGCAAAACAAACAACCCCGGAGGCCTTCCGGAAGCATAAAACACACCCATAAACTTTATCGCAGAACATCAAGCCGCGGCTGCATTCATCCCAGCCACCGAGTGTACACCGCCAGCGGCGTTCATTTTCCCTGGCCGGAAGTCGAGTATTAAGGCTAGTCCAGAGACTGGTCCAAGGAAGACGCGAGTTGACACAGGCTGGTAACTCTCGATCGCGGTCGTATGGAGCGTCGATGGCCAGTCGTAGGGGATAATCCGACTAGATTGAATCCGACGTGGCGGATCGCGCGAGCGCCGCCGTTCCCAGCCGCTCGAAACCAAGCCACGTCCGATTCAGCACGAAAACATTTTTCGAGGGCGTGCGTCGACTGGCAACCGCGTCGAACAAAGCGCGTTATCGCTGCCCTCGACCAAACGGTGATCTTCCCTCGCGGAATGCAAAGAAGGGTGAAACCAGGGGCGACGACGAGGAAGTCGCACGGGAAGTCGCACCGCGTCAAAGGCACGTGCTTCGAACAGCCACTCGTGCCTCTGTCGGTCACGTGTGTTGGCACCCTTCGTGCGGAGACGCTCGGCGCGGTTGCCCTGCAAATTGACGCGCGTGATGGCCGCTGGCGCGGAAATTGGGACCGTGTGCGATGCGTGAAATCGAACTTCGGATTTTATCTTCGTTATCTGGAGATTTTTCTATACGACGAGTGTCTTTGGGACAGTTTGGTTAGAAAAGTTGGGTTGTCTGGTTGGGGGATGTTTTTTGGGTGAAGGAGTTAAATCTTTGGTTGATGGGGTTGTTGGATATTAGATTCAAGGAGATTTTTTTCAGAAAATGTTTTGTCCAGTTTGACAAAACTGTTTCCATGGTTCTACGAAGAAATTAGGTTCTCGATAAGGAAGTTTTAAAACAATTTAAAACTCCTCGTAAAAACTACTGTCTTATCAAATACCCACGCGAGCCACCCTTCGCTTTTATTCTCTCGCCGTCAAATAAACAGTGAGAATATTGCTTACGTATTGAAAAACTCGTTACCTCTCTTCGCTAGCTCGGTCCGCAAAATACATTTTTCATCCGGGGAAATAATATTTCCGTTCTTATTATTTAGTCCATAAACTTCTCCGCTCTCCCAGCGCTACCTCTTCGGAGGGTGCATTAAACAGAGCGTTGATCGATTTATCGATAAAACGTCAAACAAAGTTGAATATCCGCCGGCGATCGAAGCGTGGAATACCAAAAGCGTCGTATCAGCATCGCGCCGCGAACTTTCAGCCAGGGCATCCTCCATTTTTGTCTTCGTGGGGATCTCTGTAGATCCCGCAAATAAAGGAGATTCCATTTCAATTTCTCCCCTAGACGAATTGAATTCCGGCTTAACGAGCGGTTTTTCTGCTGGGTTTCGACGCTTCCTTGGCCTCCATCGCCATACGTTCGCCGATAATAATTACCGATCGACCCCGATACGGTGGTCGTTTCGAACGCAGCAGTTAGTGGTGAAACCGATTACCATCGTTATAGCGTCCGCGAAACAATTTAAGCAACTTCGAGGTTGGAATTGAAAAAAGCAGTTCGTTTTATTCCCTCGCTTGAAATGCAGATTCGTTTCTATGATTGTCAAATGTTATACCTCTGATTTCCTCTGTTTTTTACTTTTTTACTAAATTAATTGATGTTTGCAAAATTTGTATTGTATTTCTTTTGTACGATTGCGTAAAGTTTTTCGAATTTCTAAAACGGAAGGCTGAATCTATTTTCCTGGCTGCAGTGGAATTTGCCGTAATTGTTGCGAGAAAAATATTCGATCCCGTAACGAGGTTTGAATTCCGAATAATTCAGCGGTAGGCGAAGTTCCTATTCACTGGTATCGTGATACGCAGTAATGCGGTTTAATTATTTTTAACAGCAAGGCGGTTCAGAGCGAGGTACAAACTCATTTCCGAGTCAATAAATTCCCATTTGGCGGTCGTACTCTTTCAACAGCATAGATTCCATTAATTTTACTATAATTAATACTATAATTAATACTATAATTTCATTTTCAGTAGTTTTTTGTAGTTTTTTATAGCTTTTTTCAGCCTCTAAATTTGCACTTCTGATGTAACTATAACGTCATTGTCGCCATGCGAAGCCAAAGCAAGCGTTAACAAGAAACCTTTTCAAAAACCGATATGAAAAAGCTTCTGCGAAGCTTTCCATTTCAATTCAACCGCAGCCAACGAAAACTGCACTGAAAAATGGGAAACAAGACTTTCCCATTTCGCTTCCAAATCTCCAACGCGTTCAATCATCCCCCCGCGTTCTTCGAATCTGTAACAAATTCTTCAATTGAACAGCGCTAATTAATCTTCTTTTAAATGAAAAAATGCTTTCCCGAGTTTTCTTCATACTTGTTAATTAATTAACTTCTCCAAAGAATGACACAATTCTAAACCCTTCTTTCTAAAAATCTTCCTGCATCTTAAAGAACGTAATCACTTTCAATCTGAACCTTCAACTACCCCTACGATTCTACGCGCATAACTCAAACTTGGCAACGCATACGTTGAACTGGAAACGGTCTTCGTTCAGAAATCCCTGCAACCATCGATCCAAGATAGATAAACCCATCGAATCAACAAATTAACAACCCCCCAGACCCGGGAACGATCGAACGTAATCGTTTAATTACGTTCGTCGAAGCACAAGCGTCGGCGGGTGGACAAGCGAACGAGTTTTCTCGGCGCCACGGCGCGTTTCCTAGGAATAAACGTCCATCGGGAGAAATAGGGATGGGGGTGGCGGGCGTCAGCTCGCGCGACAGCTCGCTCCGAAACTGTCATCCGGGGAAGTTTAAATGGTCGGACGGTGAATACCGGCGAACCGCGAATCACCGTGGCCCGCGTTCATTAAATTAATGCGCGCGACAGTTTGAAGGAACGTTTCACGGCCGCTTTGTCCGACACCGATGCTCCTCGTTAACCGCTCCTCGCGTTCTTTCCCCCTCGTCAAATATTTGTCCACTTTATCGTCGGCCGCGTAACCCGCGGCAATTGTCCCATCTGAAATACCCCCAACTGCTGCCAGAAACTTTCTCTTACGCGTCTCCTTCTTCTTCTTCTTCCTCTGCCTCGTCTCTCGCAGTTCGTTTCGCCGACGAGATTTAAATAGCGCTCGAGTTTCGCGGCATTGTTGGTCAGAGTGGAATTGTTCGAATTGCGAGAGAGCGGGCTCTCGATTGGGTGCTAGTTTTTATGCGAAATATTTTTGAAACTGCGTCAGATAGTATGTGGGGTTGTTAATATGGAATTTGGGTTAAATAAGGAAGCGTGCTGTCTGGAATCGTGTTGCGAATGTATTTTGTATCGTTGGTGGGAAATTAGCTGCTGAACTTTTGAAACTGTGCGTTAAACAAGTGTTTATTGAGTTCAATTTTATCGCTGGCTATTTTTTGTAAGCGTTTTTCAAATTAAAACGACCTTACTCTGCCCAGTAAAAGGTTGGAAGTAAACGAACATATTGCAACCGCACACGCGATGCATATACCAGACTAGAAATTCCAAATTATAAACTACCCAAAATTGCATCATCAACAGTTAATAACAACCTGAAATCCACTACAATAAATCGTCGAAAATTAATCTAAAATAATCCATAACTCCAACATCGAGAGTGCCAAACGAATTGATCCGCTCTAAACATCAATTAAAAGTCCCTTCAAAATCCAATCACTCGTCAGACCGAGTTATAATTATAACGATCCAAAATGCCCCAAAGAAAGAGGCTGGAAACGTCAATTCGATGTTCGACGCACTAGTTAACGACAGAGCGACGCGACGCACACCGTAAGGCCGCGGGGCGTCGCGATATCGCTTCGAACAGTGGTGTGCGTTATTGATTTCATCCCCTGCGCTCGGGGTGAGCGAGCGCTCCCTCCCGCGGGGGCTTTCACGCTCGCTCCGTTTCAGCGGCGCCGTTGAAAGCGCGGAACATTGTTACGCGGGCCGGTTTTCATTGCTAACCTCGACGCGAGGCGACGCGAGGCGACGCGACGCGTTCGCGTAGAATGCAGAGGAACGAGCGGACTGGCTACGCAAAACCGTCCCCGAAATTTTCTACCAGCTATCGTTCGAAGCTGCTGGCGACAAACGCCGGGGGTTTCGAGTGTCGCGCGGGGAGCTGCCAGCAGGTACTGGGTTTTTTGAAATTTTCGAGATCGAATGGCGCAGGAACCGACGATGGTCAGGCGCGTTTCGAGGGATGATGCGATTGCTGTTTCGAGTGGAAAAGGATTAACAGGTGTTGGAGTATTGTGGCGAGCGCTTTGTTCAAAATAGGGGTGAGTGTGAGTTGTATGTACGCAATACCTCTATGTGCACAAGATTCAGCGTTTGCGAGCAGCGTTCGTTTCTTCTTGGGATATTTCATGAAATGGTTTATTGATTATTATATACGTTTGTCCTTTTTAATTATAATTACATGTTCGCAGTTAAGTTGACGCACTGTATACACAGCGTGCTCCAGCAATGTCAGATTGCATAACATAATTGTGCAAATATTTTAATCAATTAAGCGTACTGACAATAAATCCCTACTTCTGAAAGTATGGACGTTGCGTCACGAACAAATTGATACTATCGCCACATCGGCATACAATGTGGTGTGTATTATTAATTAACAAGTTTAGATTGCACAGAATTCAATCTCTTTAATCCCTACGCGCCATATTAACCAAGTTGCGGGTAATATTCGGAGATCGATACGTTAAGGAGTCAATATATTTGACAAACTCCGAAGTATGCAGATTCTGGCGCGTCAACATCGCAGGTTCATACCTAACGTTGCAATATCGTAGCTAACCTAGTCGATTACCGTCTAGGCGTATATCGCATTAATTGCGCGACGTTAAATTGCAACGTGACATGCAAATTACTGCGACCCGTGCACCTTATCTCCCTTACAAATCTCCGTCTACTTACCGCGTCAAGAATTAACGCAACGTGGATCAATCGACAGAGACAATCGCCAAGAAATATGAATTCTTACTGCGACGATCAAATTATCACTCGATCTTAAAGATCGCAAACTTATTTCAAGTAAAATCGAACAAATCAAAGTATTATCCATTAATCGACGCGTCAAATTCTTCAGACGGAGACGCTACACCGAAAAGCAATATCCCAAAGTTCGAAAGAAGCCAATCAACTCAGCGAAACGTCACTCACCGTGAAATCCAACGTCTCATCCTTCAAGGATCTCCCGCGCACTGCTCGATATCGAGAAAATTGATAAGATCGTCGTCTGTTCTCGTGGAAACGGTTCGCGCAAGTTGGTCCGGACAGTTAGACGTCGTTAAAAGCCGCTTATCAGCTTCGAGCTGGGCCCTGGTCGAGCGGAAACGCGTTGCACGTCCGCTGACGTCCCGCGCAAAGAAGAATAGCGCGTTAGCGGGTACCGTGAAGAAATTGAACGTCCACTACTTCGCTCCGCTCTCCTTTCTCTTTGGCCCCGATAAACAAGCTTCTGGCTCGCGTGTACGACTGTCAGGAACACGTTGACCAGTGACCCTCTTCGGGTATGGCTGGCGTAACAGCGCTCCGACTTTCGGCTTTGACTCCTTTCTCTGGGATATTGGGATACGAGGCGAAGGCTACCAGAAGATTTTCAACGCGAGGTGCGAGAGACCTTTTGTGTACGAAACGAATATTTCGAGGCAAATTGTAAATCTGTAGATGTTGTAACAAATTAATTGTAATCGTGGGACTTTATTGTAATTGTGGTAACGCGTCAGATGATTCGATGTAGCGCTTGTTCAAATTTTTAATAGTTTTATCTTTTCTACTGGCAACCATTTATATTAGATAGGTGGAAACCATCCCTTAAGTTGACGTGAAGCTTATTTTAAGGAATGTCTCGAGCCAACTTTAGGACCGGTTTTCACCCTTTTCACACGAGTGGTTGCCGATAAAAAAGAAACTTCCCTTGTAAGTTTACCACCCTTAATTAAAAACTCTCCATTAGGAACTTTTCTCTCAAACTCTTTTCTAAAGTGTCGTACTATCTTAAAGCTATGATACAACGCTGTAATTATTCAAGTTCCACACATTTCCACCAGAATTGTATTTTTACAAATTGTTAGCTCCACGTAACTGTAGCTAACGGAAAAGTACAATAACCTGGCCAACATTCATCTGCAAAATAATTGCTACCATATAGTGCACAAAGCAAAATCTCTTGCATTCTTTTTTTCGAGCTCGTTATTATTTTAAATTCAAACATATATTCAACGATGGAACAAGAAACAGAGAGTAATGATACAAAGAACGGGTGCTGTTATTAAATTCAATATTCAATAAAACTTGATACTCCGCATCGTGGCTTAACAAGATAAAGCGTCTCTCGTAAATGGTGAAGCTAAAATAGCCCCTCCCTCCGAATGGTACACAGAAAAGAAGTGTAAAATTGTACTTCGAAGCGAATTACCAATCCCTGCTCCATTGTTGTAAATTGGTACGATTAATAGCTAGTTGATTAAAGTGCAGTCGCGATAGTCGATGAAAGATAATTTCGTGTAAAATACCATAATAATTATGACACATAACTTCCGGGACCAATGACAATCGGAATCCACCAGCATATCATTCCCTGATTTTACGTTAATCCTCTCGATAATCAGCCTTTATTGCGAATCAAATTTCTGATTCTTCCGTTAATTGCGATCTGCGACACCCTCCTCTGTCAATATTTAATTACAATCGTAGTTCTTCATCTTATTAACGAGTAATTAACGCAAGAAAAATTCTAATAAGCTAAAATAGAAATTTAAGAAGCTCCAATCTTTTCTCGTTTCTTTTTCTCTCCTTTCCTAAATTAGTTTACTTAAAAACGATTCAACCGTTAATAATATAGAGAGTTATCGAGCGATAATGTCGAGATAATTTCCCACCTAATTTTCCCGCCTAATTCCACAGAGGTATCCTTCGTCCAGAGGCTGGAAGAAATTAGGGAGCAGACCCGCCGACAGGGAAGTTGACGAGGCCGAATTAATTCGATAATACACCGATCGTCGCGCATCACGGCCCAATTGCTCAAACCACCTGACGTCTCGAGTTTTCCGAGCCTCCGTAACTTCCTGGCCGACCAATTGATCGACTAAGCAGCCGACGAGGTCTACTTTCACGTCGAATTAAATGTTCCTGGCACGGATGGTCGGTCAAAGATCGAAAGAGGAACGTATCTACGAAAACGAGGGGCAAAGGGAACAGCGTACACAGAATGTATCCACGAGTCCCTAACTCAGACTTAACTAGGTCGAATTGTTCCATTCCAGCTTCGCCATGTGGAATTTCAAAAATTGAAAATTCCAAGTTCTTATCTTTTCGTGAAACTTTACAGTTTCGCTTTCTATCGAAATTTTCTCCGCGCAATTAGCGGCTCAGATCGACGGGACATTTACGAAGAACAATAAGGTAGAGAAGAAGTCAGGACTTAACGTTCGATCCGACTACCGCGGGTCTGTAACTCCGAGAAGCGAGACGAAACTTTGCTTAACTCGTCGAATGGTCGAATAGCTTTGCGTCGAGATCCTGCTCCTGTTAATTTGCCACCTCGAGAGCATACCCTCGAGTTAGTAGACGTGACAGGTAGCGGGCTGTGAATGAGAACGCGGCTTTACGTTTGAATGGAATATGCATGAGCCTGTTAGAACGTATGTGAGAAGGCAAGCACGTCTTCGATCAAAAGGGACACTCAATTTAACTATATTAATTACAAACTCTTCATTATAGTCGTAGCTTCAATGGAAGCTCCTTTTAGAGGAATACCAACTGTCTCGAGACTACTAATTTACCTGAATGGAAGATTTTAACTATTCACAATGCCGCGTGACTCGAAAATAGCTACTTGCAATGCCAAAAAAATGATATTGTGCTCACAATTCTATCCTAATTAGAAAAGTTTCTCTGAAATTATGAAATCACTTCTAATTCACAAGCAACGATTATAAGATCCCTTCAATCTTTCTTCCAATTCTCCAAAATTCTTATCATTACTTCGCTTCAAACAGTGGCCGATTTCTGGCAAGTTAAAATATCGAATTCCCGACTTTCCATGAACACGAACTCACCCCGAGAGTGGACTGGTAACTATCCAGGAAACCAATTTCCATAACCAACGTGCAATTTGCGACGAAATTTTGTACGCATCCATCGCCGCGGGGCTTCGAATTCGATCGAAACTAACGACATCCGAAGTGTCATCGAGACTTGACGAGTCCGGGGAAAGGGGACACCCAACGGCGGGGAACAGGAAGCACCGGCGTCGAAATCGAGGGTAGTTTTTCCGGGGCGCGTGCTCCCTGGTACGACGCGCGATAAAAAGGTCGCTGAAAGTGGCGATGTTAAGTGGCCCTCCCCGTGTATTTGCTCGCGTACAAAGGAATTACTTTGTCAAGACTCTCGCTCGTCCCCGAGTCATTGCCGTCTGCGCGGAAGTGACACTTGTATCGACATCCTCGACGCTTCCTCTCAACGGCGCCCCCTCCCTGCGCCAACGACTTCTTTTCTTTCCAGCCTGGGCAACGCGTCGGGTGGAAATGTTGGCCAAACAGATTCGCGAGTTCGAGATTCTTTTAGGTATTCCTTTGTTTGTTTTCGAGAGGATGAAAGAGAGCCACAGTGTTTGTTTATTTTTGGTAAAGTATACTTGTTACTCTATGCGAAACTCAGTTGCTCGGTGAAGAAGTGTGACGAATGCCTTTCCGTTAAATTGCACTCTCAAGTGAATGTCGATATGCAAAGAATTTTTATCTGGACGATTATCTGATTCCATTTCACGTTCGATGTTTCAAGCTTCATCATTTATTGAACTACTGACCCAAATTCGTAGCTTTAATATGAGGGGGATAATGTGGAGATGATTTATATTTAATAGAACGCACAGGTGCGATAAAATTGCAGACACAGTTAAAGGCTAAAAAACACGAACGAACAACAAATGGGTAGTAGCAGACAATTCTCTCGAACGTGGTCCACACCCTCTCCTATTTCATTTCGTAAAAGGTACCCGTATATTTTTTATTCGTCGCTTTTTATCCGTGGAAAAGCTGTAAATTGCTACAAATTGGTATCTCGAACGGCGTCCAGGTCACCGGTTCCTTCCACCCCCGTCGTTTGATTGTTCCCGTCCTTCGAGTTTCAATTTGTTACGATGACCGCGCATAATTTTCAATAATCTACGCCTCGGCTGCTACGCAGAATCATGGTCGATCCGGCGCTATACTTCGCCGCTGCGTCGGTGTTAATTAATAAATAAACGCTTGATTGCGGCGTGAATCCATTTTAATTAAAATCAAGATAGATCCAACGAATCCACCATCCCCGTCACACATCCTCCTTTCACCCTCTTCGAACAATCGTTCCACCTAACCAGCATCCATTTTTTTATGCCTCCTCCTCTATAAACATTATTAATGAAACACTCTTGCAACTGGCTTGTAAACAGGTATGTATCCTCGTTTGATGTTTCCGATATCAGTCGCCCAGCGAGTGTCACGTTTGTTGCACGACGTTGCATTGTATACATATCCCTGCATCCCTTCTAATTAAAGTCTTCGTTTCGATGATCGACGCAGCTAAATTATCGCGCGTCGATGGCTTCGTTGAATGCCTTATTATTTTCGTACTGGTCTCTCCATCAAATAAAGAAAATTGAATATAATAATTGTTTTACGATCGATGTGATCTGTTACACTCGGTTGGCTTATCCTCTCCATCATTTTCAGTAATAACTTGCAAATTACTATTACGCGTTAGTAAGCAAACTCGTAACTATAACTCCTTTCGTTATAGACTCAGGGGTTTCTGGAGAGTAGAGCTGATTCGGAGTCCGATGATCGATAAGGGATGAAACAGTGAGTACGGAACTTGAGGGTGAGTACATAAGAGTTAAAGAATTAGGTCATTGATGGATTAGAATGGAGAGGCTGAATATTTATGACCGAAACTGAATTTTAATCACAGATTTGTTAGCATGTTAGCAGAGATTTTGCAGATTCGACGCTGGCGTGGAAGTCACGTTCGAGGAAAAATTTGTTTGGATCCACTGCGGTCACGGTTCGACGAAATACGAAGGTAATACGATAGTGTGCTTGTCAAGTTTAAATCGCGTTAGTGGAATAGCACGATAGAAACGTGTACAACGACGCGAAATTGTGACGCGCATTTGGAAATGGCTAGTTTCGACGTTCGAATTAACCGACATGCCCCGATCCGCTTTCAAGATATCGCTAGTGGAAGTTGATATCGAGTTAACTGGAATGGAGTTACTCTGAAACCGTTTCATTGGTAGAAAGGCCGTTTTATCGTGTTTGCGTTCCTGTTGTTCGGAGTTGCTGCAATATGAGTTGCTCTCGAAGAAGGATAATAGCGAATTAGGCCGCGATCGATGGATCGTCGTAGATATTAAAATGGATAAGATCGGTTCCGGCGAGCAGCTGACTGTAAATCTCCGAGAATTAGATTTTAATTTGGTTTAAATCTAGCTCTCGAGAAATTGTCTTACGTTTTAAGCTTCTGGATTATACGGACTATATTCTAAGATATTTTGTATTAGATTTTCATTTTAGACTTGGTACATGTCGCAAGATTTTAGACAAAGCGTTCCATACTCCCAAACCTTGTGTATCGAATCCCTCGACTTCTTATCTCTATCCCTATATTTCTGCGATATATGTATGTCCTAGAATTCCTAGATTCTGAATTTTTATTCTATCCCACCGTGTATAACAAAACAACGTAAACTTAGAAGAAAATTATACTTTAGATATTGTTACGAGTAGATGAATTATATTTTATTGTACTTTAAACTCCAATATATCACTGTCGATCCCAATTAATTAATGATATAAAACTTCCCACGCAATGGTTAATATTCGAAGCAAATATTGACGGAAGATAATGCATGAAATTCAAATAAAAAATATGGAGCGGAATAACTCGAAAGCTTCGGATGCGAACAAATTTCATCTCTCTGCGACTAATTCCAATCGCCTTCGCTGTTTATCTCGAAACGCAACCCGTTTTTAACGCGCCAATCGATCATCGACGACCAATCAACCCCGTAGCGAGTCACCGGTTAATTGGAGCGGCACGCATTCAGCTGCGACGCAGCGTCCTTCCGGAAATCGCTAATTAGCCGGTAAACAGGGTACCCCGTGGCCAATCGCGATATCTTGAACGCCAAACGCCACGGATCAACCGAATTTCGCCGAGACAGAAACACGCGGCACCGCATTGTTCCGCGGGATGGGTGCTCATTATCGCTGGGCGATAACGACACAATGCGTTTCGAACGATCCGAACCGAACAATGCCCGCGCACAGACGAACCGTTTCTGGCTTTGCGAGCGTATCAAAACGAAGACACGGATACTTGTTCCAACCGCGACACTTTCGGGAGCATAAGAAGAAAATACGGAGGAGAGATAATTGTAATAATTGAAGAGTTTGAGAATTTTCATTCCGTTTCCTGAGTCGACCATTTTAATTAGGGCTCGTCTGGTCGACGGTGACACCGTCTTATTTAGAATTAGCATATTTCGTTTCCTCGAGGCTACGATTGCGCGTGGAAAGAGGGAGGCCAAGTGAAAGTCCATTAAGAATTATGCGGCTTTTTTATTTGGTTGGCTCGGGAGACTGTCTCCGGAGGAAATAGCGAGCCGGATATTTCGTTCCAGAGTTGAGATTGAGGAAATATCAAATTTGTTACAACCATTATGAATTTGTAGATTCACGACTGGCTTTCCTCTCAGGAAGAATAATTTGATGAGAATAGTTACGAGATAAGGAAGTATAATTTCCTCGGAAATATCCAGGAGTTGATAAATTTTCGGTAACACCTTCCACAAAACACTATGCTCTCGATAAAAAGAAATCGTTTTCATCAACTAAATGGTGTTCGAGCGATCCTCGATAGCAGAAAAATGCGCAAACTAATTTCAGTTTGCAGGCTCTGTTTCAATGGAATCCTGAACCACTCGAACGATCTTGGATCTCTCAGAACTCAATCTGCCGTTCCAATTACTCGAAACAATCACAACGGGGCACAAAGAGAAAATCAATTCTTATTGCGCGGCTCTGAACAACACCGAATTAAACTTGCTCTCAGCGATACCGCTCACAGACGCACAGACACATGCAAACGTCCACGGAACCATTAATTCGACGCGGGAGGCGACAAAATTCTAAAGAACGAGCCTGGGACACCTATTCGTTCGTCGAAACGACGTCACGTCGCGCGTTCCTCCGACGTGCTATCGTTTTCTCCGGTGTCCACGGCTCCGACGATTCCCCAATGATCGCCACGCCTGTAAAAAGAACCGACGAAAGAGACTCGGTGCTCGATAAGTTCCAGCACGCGCCGTTCGAACTTGAATCGAAACAACCAATTTCCGGGGACGCCGTCAGCCGCGACGCCGACCTAATGGCTCGTCCGAGTCCTCGTTACGCTGGAATCTCGTCGGACGCGACGGGAATGGAACGGAAACTGCGAACAAGGAGAACTGTCGCGCGAAACGAACCGGTTTTTGCGCCACCCGAACGAATTTCGAATCTGGGAAATTTGTTCGCCGAGTTTTTCTCTCGGCTCTAAAGAGCGAGACTCTTCGTGGGGACGTATTTGCGCAAGGTGCGACGATTTAATTCGTTACAATATGTGGTAGAAAGCACGCCATTCTATGTTTAAAAAAGGAATGAAAAATGTTTACTGTGAAAAGTAAATAAACAGAATTTTCAGCATCCAAACGATTTAGTCGGGAATGAAGTTCGTTTAAGTGTCGTTTCATCGACACTGGCTGTTCTTATTTAAGTTTCCTCGATCGTCCCTACGAATTCTAATCAAAATCAGCCCCGAACACGCGGGTGCATCGCTACGTGTCTACACATCGAGTAATCAAACGCAGTGGAGCGTCTCCGTGAGCCCGCGTATTTGCGTTCACGTCACGGAATGCGGCGTCTCTGGCGCATAACACGGGCCACCGGCTTCCGGTGCGTCCTCTCGAGCGGGCGTAATCAACGGAACGAGGGGAATTAACGGTTGGAGCCAGGCTCGTTGACAACGCCGCGATCTGCATCTTGTTTGCGGATGAACGATCGAACGGTTGGTAAACAGACGGAAATTCGCGAGCCATGCGAACGGCTGTATCCCCACGGCTGTAATCCGATTGAAAACGCAGCTCGTAACTTCGACCTAGCGCGATCAATCGAACGAGACCCGTCTTTTATCCCGCGTTTAATATAATCCCCTGTGATCGAACGACCTTCCGACTCTAATAAAAGATTTACGACCCCGTCCATCGCGCTCTTAACGGAGACGATTAAAATTAACGCAGACGACATCCAAGGGATTATCGTTCTAAGCTTCGTCTTTTCGAGTTGTCCCATTTTCAGTTGTTTTTTGCAATTCAATTGACGAGAATCTAATACATGACGAAATAGATCTCCATCCCCCAATAAATATGAAAATAAATAATTGCATAACTTTCATCGAGGAATACTTTCCCCCGTTTTCACCGCAATCTTTTCCAGGTCATTATAATTATTCCAAAGCTCGAAATAAAAGATCCCAAAGACCGCTAAAGCGACTCGAGTAGATTCAAATTTCTAATTTTCGCCTCTGAGCACTCGCGGTCGTGGATGAAATGAAAAAAAGGAGGAAAAAGGAGTACCACGGGAGTGTGTCACGGACGAATATGGAACGACAGCCCGCTGAATTGGAAAGAGTTAATCGAACCGATCGGCACACGGGCCTATAATTTGCACGCGTAAATACGCGATGATTGTCGTGCAACCGGCAGATCGATTCGTAGAATCGGCCCAGAAACGTTTGCAGTACGGCAATCAACTCATTTCGCCGGCTTTTGGTACTTAGCCGTGCTTCCGATTGATCGTCTATTTGATCAGCTGCGAATCGACCGGGAATAGAGACGCGTGTCCGCGCATACGTGTTTTTGCCGCAAACATCGCGATTTCGGTGTTTGGCCCGGAAATCAAGACCGTTTAAACACAACTGATATCAAAAATAAACGAAAGATACGAGGCGCGTGTGTATTTATACAAAAAAGAGTGGTTTTTCAAGAGTACAATTTGTTTTTCTCCGTAGCTCGACTTCGTTTTATCGTTTGAACAGACAACACTGCATGACTCACAAATTGAGTCATTAAATTCTAGCTACCATTAATCAATCATCTACTTGGCATCATCCTCTATGATTTTTACTTTAATTTTCATTTAATAACTCCTTACACAAATGAAAATTGTAATTCCTCCAAGATTAGATGATAAAATATGTATTCTATGCTAACAATAAGTAAAAATTCGAAACTACACCTTCAAAAGTTTATCGATCGATCTTAAATGTAATCCTTATCCAACTGGTACATTTGCTCGGCCATATCGTCTAGAACTACAATAACCATTTCAACCAACCTCGCCAGTGCAGCACTAATACTCTCCGAACTGAAACTTCATGCGAAACAAATTTACTGAATCAAATCTAATCGACAATCAATAGAAACTTATTTCATACAAGCTCCTTCGAGCACGAAATCTTTCGTCGCCTGGTGACGACTTAAAGACGAAGTTCCAACGGAGTTACTTTTCAATAGACTCGGTATCACTTGCAGTCGGCTTATCTTAATTTCAAACCAAGTTCGAGAGAGCTTCCAGAGCGTTTCCGCGAACGGAACAGCGAGGCTCTTTCACCAGCCAGCAGCCGTTGCACTCTGTCCCCGGTTCGGTTTTCCACGTTTCCAGTTGTTTTTTCTTCTTTCCTTCGCCCCCTTTATCCGCCTCCCTTTTCTTTTTTTCTCGCGCGAGTGCAAGCTTTTAAAGACCTTTAGCAACGGCGGTTTCAGAGGCGCCGTTCCGGTTCACCTAAATCTTTGCTCTATCGACTGGAAAGCCTTTCTCATCGTCGTCGGCGCGTTGCGATCACGAGAGCCGTGGAATTTTTCTACGGGCCAACGAATCGTGTCGCGTTCGCATAATTGAACCGATTCGAGGCGTTGATTGACCGACTGCGCCGACATTTTTCCCTTCATTTGCCATGAATCTGCTCGATCGTCTTGGGAAAAGAGTAAAAATCGCGTCTAATACTGCTTCATTCTGTGGAGATAATATGGAATCGATATCAGCGCAGACATTCATGTATCTAACTCTACTATACATATATGTATCTCTTAGATTGTCCTATTTAACAAATTGAGTAACATTAGTTATATACCTTGCGACGCTTCAATTCTATACAAAAGTAAGACGCCAACTCTAAACGTTTATAAAATAAGAAAATTGTTCGAATGAACTGTTTCCTTAGTTCTCTTCAGGTCAGAAATAATCAATTTTCACGATGATGAAACTTTGTACACGAAGAAGATCACGAGGAAGATCGCTTTCACGTGACGAATCGTCTCTTTTGTATGCTTGTACCACTTGCACGGAGAGCAAGTATTGTTGGTGCGGTAGAATTCGACAGATTTAATCAGAAAGTTAAGCCTTTCAGGGGCGGCCATCCTACAATGGCTTCCGGAGAAGCTCTCGAGCGTAAGCCGCGTCCTTTTGGAAAAAGTATCCGGGACGTTTCGCCAGCGGTGATGTTACAAAACGGCGGGATACCTTTTACAGAAGCGCGCGGCTTACGCTTAGAAGCTTCCGTCCTGGCCGAGGGGGAAATTTGAATTTCTTAAAAAGCTTTTTCGGGCCGCCTTGCAGCTGCGAAACGTCCGAAAGCGCACTTGAAATTGGAAATCGCGGGATTCCCTGCTTGTTTTCTGGTAGGGTCCGAGATTTAGCAATGGAACAGGCTGGGTATCCAAGTTTAGCGACCTTCGAAGGGTGCTTCAACTCTGGGTTCACCGGATCATCTGGGTTATGCGGCAGTGACTACGTGTGTACTCAACGTTACGTCGTAAAAAGACGGTCAGAATATTCGCGTCGAGCTAATAAAAAATCCCGGCTGGCTAACCCGTGGAGAAATACACGAGAAGTGGAAGGTATTCAATGCACCAGACCTGGATCCGCTTGTCTTTCGAGTGTTCTACTTTATGCTCTATCACTCCATCAGAGAGATACGTGTGCTTTGATATTGCGAGTAATTTGGAAATTTTAGTTGAAACGAACGGAATAAAAAACCTGACGAGGATTTGAACACGTTTGTACGTGTATGGACAGTGTTGGTAGTAACAAGTGGACAAACTTTATACTGCAACATTATTTGAAAACATAGAAGATTAGTATTACGCCTTATTATAGCATGGTTAAATCGTTATGTATTAATTTCTAATAAGAATCTCGTCACATGAGAGTTGTCTAAGTTTATCAAGGTGTTCATACAGTTGAAAGTGCGAAGAATACGGCTGCTGAGAAATTTCATTAAGCAAAATTTAATTAGTTAGCCCAAAATGTCCGTCTACGTGACTACTTCGCGTCAAATAAATTTAAAAAGTAAATGCTCTTGCTAGGAAATTAATTTGATGACAAATAAGTTCCAACAATGTAAGAAAGACAACGGAAGGCGGTAAATAATTGTTGGAATTAGCGTAATTTCCGTAGCTTGAAAATATTAAGCTCGGAGAATTAAATTAAAATTTACCTGAGGTACGACTTGAATTAACATGGCAGCCCAACGGCTATTCAGCAACAGGCAGTGGTCCGGAATTTAATTTAGCAATATTTTATAATTAATGCCACGCCTCACGCTTGATTTACGTCAGTCCTTTATTCCATCACTAGTATTTCAACGTCACTTGATAATTTCTATTTTCGAAACGATTGAAAACTCGAAAACTTCATAAATACCGAGAAAGAAACGAACGCGACGCGAATGACGTAATTGCACGGTTCAAACTACTAGTCATAGTGACAACTTAATAGTTCAAGAATAATTTTCCACGTTCGATAAAATTAAATAGAAACTAACATAAAATTTTAATACTATATATTATATTTAAATAAAATAATTTTAAGATTATTGATTTCGAATTTCGTAAGACAATATAAGAATAGCATTAAAACAATTGCACGCTATTGTTTAGAGTAGTATCTTCTCACCCTCTAGCCGATGGCGTCAGTGTGTCAATGGGGTTCTCATACGGCGTCACCCAATTTTCAGACTTTTCGCGATTATCGTAACGCGTTAATGAAGTGTAGTTCCACAAAATATATATCGAAACGAATCAGGTTACCAAGACAGTGAACAGATAAGTCATAGATCTACTCGTTTTTCGTTTGTTAGTTTTCACTTGTGCTCCAATCTGTTTAACGGTTCTCGAACGTTCGCGCCGCATTACCTGAGACGAAAACTGCAGTGTACTCTATCGAGAGTTTCATTAATTACGCGGTATCTCGTGTCACGTGATAAAGGAAATTCGAATATTTCATAACACTGGAAATATTAATAACTGAAGGATGAGGAGCTCGAAATACGGAACAAGACTTCAATTCACGGTAATAGTGTCCGCTGTGCCCGTTACTCCCTGTCCATCTACGTTTTAACCTGGTTTCAACAGTCGGCCGGATGGGATCCTGGCAATTAGACGGGAATCGTCGAACCGGGACACCAGCTCCCACGAAATTAATCTTTCGGGATAATAACCTGCCTTCGTCGTAGCTACAGTGGTAGCTGTTCAACTTCTACTGGCAAGGTAAGAGCCAATGAAAGAATACGATTTTCTCAGCGTCGTTGGCCCATAGTGTGCTCTTAATCGGGATTATAACCTGTCACAGCTGAACTAATCTAACTTTCAGCGCTCTTTTAATATTCACAGATGAGAAACGACAAGCAGTTTCGTCGGGATTTATCTCGAAACGTTTCGACCTTTTTGAATCATTCGAAAAATGATTAACCTTCCCCTTGTATCTGTGAAGTTAGCCGATAGATAATGCGTTTCTCTACGGGCAGTACAACAATTACGATGTACGGTAGTGGCGCTTTCGCGATTCCCTTTAACCTAACCTCAAAATATTCTTTTCTTCTTTTCATCTGAAAGCTTTATGAGATCTATGGTTTAATATATAACCAAACGATTATACAGATTCTCTTTTGACCGTGGTTTTGGTATTTACACATACATTATACTATCTGTGGTCACGATTTGTGGTGAATATCGACTTCAATCAGAATCGTGTAGCGCCTCGATATTATCGTACCCCGGCGTTGCCTGTTGAATAAAGCAAGATGCATAAAGCAACGGCTGGGTAATGCGTGTGCCCGTGCTGCATCTGTGATTTATAACTGCGTATACAGGCACTCGCATTTCCGGAGGCATAACCGGGAGAAATAGCATCTGTTACCATTAACTCGCTCTGCTAGCTTCTGTCTCTGAATCTGTCGCGCGAAACGACATGCGTTATTACTTCTGTACTCGTATCTTTCTCGAAGATAAGTCACTGTCTGTTGTAATTAATTCTCCATAATTGTGTGCGTATCTGCTTTTCTTCTTCTTCCATACGAGTTACATCTCTGATATATGCTTCTCGCAACATGCCAGACGTGAATTACAATTTGCGATTCGCGTGATACATGTTCGTCGTATATCTCATAAGAAAGATTGCCATGATATACCGATTTTTCGCTTGTACATTTATAATGATACAAAAGATTCAGAGAAAAGAAAGTTAAACGGAATTTAAACGGAATTCGTTGATCACTCGGAAGTTTATTAATTTCTCGCTCGTGCTCTTGTACATCGGTCAATCGAATTAATAGCATCGATTGTTCCCACGATAAATCAACCGATCGAAAGCACAATAGCCTGCGGACCGGTGAATTCAATACGGGATATTTTATTCTCATTACAAACGCGCTCTCACACCCGTGATATAATACGCGACGATATGATCTATAGGCGAAGTATTTTCATAAATTTTTGAAGGGCTAGGAATTGTTGGCGCTTATATATGTCCTGACCGTTGACTCACAGACCAATTCACGTCGATGCATTGTGCACTGCGAACACAGAGACACTACACATCATTGGTGCTGGTTATGGCACTATCGATTATCGATCTATTATCAATCAATTTACACGACCTTAACCAAGTAAATAGTTACATAAAATATAAAGGTTCGCTTACACCAACGTGCACAAACTGTTTTCGAACATTCTGAACATTCTGTTCACATAATGTTCTCAAACTATTCATGTACTTGTAGAGATTGATCATGCACAGTATATATTCATTGCAGTGTTCTATCTTCGACTGTAATTTTTCCCTCGATAATATTCTGTTCTTCGATGTAACCACAGATAGAAATTGCAACATTCGCATCGTCGACATGAACCAATTGAATTCCTTGTTAATTGCCTTTTAACGCAATTACTAAAGTTACGTTTATCAATGACCCGAACTATCGATATAAGTACACATTATATCGTGAACAATATCATTAACGACGTCGTCCTCGAAGTTCGCCCCTTATCCGAGAATCTCACGAGCGAGGCAACCACAACCAGCCTGTTCGAGGTTTCCGAGTATCCACGACTCTGGATCTCCATTACAATTTGTAACTTAGAAGTTCTCTGGTAATATCCCAATGGAGTATCCACCCTTTCGTGGCTCTTGTCGGTGATTAATAGCGCGGTACGACAACGAGATTGCATTGCCCGGTGATGGCGCAGGCCACGAATTAAAACGCCATGGCTGTCGATATGATCGATTATGAACGGATCCAGCTGAAGTGAGCGTCGTATCGGCCACTGTTCGAAACAAGGAAATATTGGCGCGTCGTATAAAAGATTGCAGCTTTTTTCCTCACGTGAAAAATGACGGAAAGGTATTATCATCCGGAAACCTTCCATCTCTTTCTTGCGATCCTCGTTAAACTCGAACTGGGTCGCCTGACCCGCTTGGAGTTATCGTTCCTAGCGGGAATTTGCGCCAAGTTGCGCCATTTTAGAAAATTCGGATCGAACTTCTCCCGCGTATTTCCCTTTCATGACATTTCTTCCCGGCAGCTCGTTACGGATGCCCGAGTTTTATTAGTTCCATCGCGCTCTATTACGTCCCGCATTCCAGGGTGGAAGGTTCCCGGGCACCCAGATGCGCGTGACACGTCGAAAATTAAGCCTTAATATATTGAGAAATTTCTCAAGTGTTCCCGAGTTATGTTTAACTAGATCCTCCTAGTTATGACTATCCAGTATCTTTCGGACCTCTCTGTTCCTCGCTGGTATTCCTTCTTTTAGATATAACGTATACGAATAACGAAGTGTCTAGTAAATGGATTTTGCATTCTAATAAAAGTCCATGGAACTGTATCAACGACATCGTAACCGCGATACGATAGTATCTCATCCATGGTAGCGAAAGGGTTGAAGAGCCCTCTTCTCCAAAACGCGTCGAAACTCGTTGCTCGTCGGTTTCCGCCACGGGCAAAAATCCAATCTTCAGGTCCAGAAGTAATTTTAATAAATCAGACCCACGCCGTCGACTAATCCATAAAGCTGGCGAGGACGTCGAACGAACTTTGTCATTGGACAAAATTATTCCTCTCGTCAGTAGGTAGCGTTGCAAATGAGTAATTTTGCGAATCAAAGCCCTTAAGAGCTCGACGATAATTAAACGGTCTGGACAAAGGGAGGAAGAGCTCACACACGAAGCTCTGAAAACGGCTCGTCCTGTTCATAATCAAATCCCCCTGTATTGTCCCAAGCGTCGTTCCTAGCTTCCTGCGCGTCGTCTTTCAACGCTTAGCCGGACAATGGACACGATTCACCGTTAAAGACTACTGGCTTCCGGTCGAGAATCGCGATAGGAACCACCACCAAACCGTTTGTATGTCAACAAATGGGTGCGCAGGTTTCAGAGACATCTTCTCGCCGCAATTAGTTCCTGCGCCTGACGCTTCGCTCACCGGGCACCCTTTTTTTGAACGCGTCAGCACGCGTTTCTTTAAACGCTGCTCCTTCCAGTTTCCGAGGGAATTTAGTTGTCGACGTGTTCAAGGAGATTGATAGTTGGTTCTGCTGGCGATCGTGCAAGAACCGCAGCAGGTGATATGTCTCGGTGGAAATAGTTTAATTGATGGTGTGATTGGAACCTACGATTCGTTTTTCCGCTGAAACTTTTTACTGGAAATTAAATTGGTTCACTCGTCCGATCAATTTTCGTTACCATTTGAATTTCAAATAATTGCTTTGTAGATATTCAGATTTAAGAGGTTAATGAATAATTAGATAGGGAGAAATATAAGTAAAGTAACAGGAATACAAGTTTGAATTTCAAGTTCGAAAATCTGTTCGGTCGTAAGTCCGTGTTTTAATCACGAACATAGCCGCAGATATTGGATATCGGTTTATTAATTATTCCTCGTTATCAGTAACCAACTGAAAATGAAACCACCCTCTCCAGTTATCATTTCCAATGAGAGATAATACCGCGGAAAAATATCCAGAAGTTTGGAATTGTTGTATAAAAAGACACGTAAACGAGACTAGACGATCCTTCGATTAGGAAATTCACGTTTTTTGAATAACATCGGGAAAAATATACCTACTCCTCGAATGTAATTTAACAAATAAGTTTATTGTTAGGAAATTGTTTGCTCCGAACAATGTTCACGAAGATGGTTGCACCGCAAAAATAGTTGGCTAACTAAAGACTTTAGTAACTGAATAACAAGTTCGTTAACAACATAATGCATCTGAGTTGCAACGTTCAAAGTCCAAAGGTTAAAGTACAAAGTTCGAAGCGGTGAGCTACAAGGTCCAAAGGGTTGAAATGGAAAGTTTCGAGATCCAACATTGAAATTATTTTCAACGCTAAACTTTCGTCCACTGCAAGTGGACGAGATACTTAGTTCTGCCCAGTCGACCCAATTCAAAAACTGCTTGATTAGTTTCGGTTCTTCCTTCAATGAAGTCTTGGAATTGGTGCAGTTTCAGTGGGGTATGAGGCACACCAATCGCATCGGTTCTCCAATTATGCGGTACCGGCAGAACTCGAGGAAAATTGTTATACCGATTCAGATTCTTGAGAAACATCCTACAATGTGTCCCTTTTATCCTAAGAAAACCGATTCATCGATGTTTAGTCGGCTTGGAAATTTGGAAATTTTCATTACTTTTCAGTATCTGGGTTACTCAGGATTTACGATAATCTAGATCTCAGCTAGCTCTAGCTGCAGTCTCCTTAATTTCTGCTAAATTTTTGCCGATATATTTGTAATCGTCCCATTTCTCAACATTACATTCCCGAAATTAGAGCCGATCATTCTTTCTTGAACAATTGGCGTTTCCGCGCCATTTGAGTCGTACCAGCCAAACCATACATTCTCAATGACTCGTCTCGATTGTCGAGGTCTTTATTTGCTCGACGGTATCGCGTTTAAAGCGATTTTTAAAAATTCGTTTCGTCCGAAGCGTCCAGCATTGAATTCGCGACGTAGCTTTATGGGGATTGCCAACCAGAGATCGGCTGGATAACAGCTCGCTGATAGATTTATAGGAATGCGCTGCGTTATCGGCAACAACTGCATTTGAAATCGCAATATGGAAATTCGTGGCTTAATTTTATGCGCGCTTGCAGGAAATTTTAATTGGAACGAAAAGATTATTCTTTCATTCCGTATTTCTGTTCTCTACTTTTTGCGGGTAGTTTGGAGAGGAAGAGAGGGAGAGAGAGATGGAGAGTCGTAGGGAAATAATGGGATAACGCAATTCGTAGCCGTGTCTAATTACTCTTTGATCAATTAAGGTCACGTTACTTTGTTTCACTTAATTAGCCGACATCGTGTTAACACTATCAACGTCCTGATTCAATTAAATATACATCGCTCCGACTAATTGGCCTACGCGTTGCGCAATTAACTGGAGGAGTTGTACGAAAAATTTCATTGATCCTCGCCGCTTGGATAATTGGGTCGGGTACAATTCTCCCCTCTAAATTGCGTCATATAACCGAGAATTTAATTTTTTATGTGCCTGGACCGTAGAAATTAGCATCCCTTTGTCGTTTTGGGCATTCTTCTCTTTTATTACCCTTCTTTCTCATAGAACGAGCTTATTATTCAAAGGAAACTAACGAGATTCCACATAATATAACAAAAGAAGATTTAAGTTTACGATGAATAATAATTTTCTTTAAATATCCTGCTATTTCAATTTCACGAATGAATTTGCAAATTCGAGGAGCATTCGGAAACCTCTCGATTGACTTTTTTAATCGTTCGTACTTTCATTAATTATGTGTTCGCGACTGTCTGCTGGTGTCACCCTAATTCTTCACCGGCGTTACCATCGCTGCTCCGTTTAACCAGTGGCTGCAAATAAAACAGTTCTACCGGCAAAATAGGGCGGCATACGAAAGAGAACAATAGGGTTCGACCACATGTAATTACTCAGTAGCATGCCAGCAGCGGAACATTTTGCTGGAGAGTTATGGCAACACGCGAGTTATATACCCGTGCGATTAATCCACGGGCGTGCCGCGCGACGCGGCCGTATTACAAAAGCAACGTTGTTAAAACCACGATAATTAGTCCGGCGCAATTACACGACGTAATCGGATTCGCAGCCCGCGACAACGTGCCGCTGCTCCGTATTCAATTCGTCATAAACATTTCGCGAAATAATTGTAGCTGGCTAACAATTAAATGGCTTCGTTTATAACTCGACGTTAGGTTATCGCAGGGATTTTACAACGTTCCAATTAACCAGCTGCGGGCATTGCTGTTTTAATGAGAATTTTCTGGATCGATAGAGGGAACGGAAGTGGGTTTTGCAAAAACCAATGTTTATAAAATATTCCGTTTATTGGACGCGCTTGGGTATAAAATATATGTCCCCTTTTTTTGCGCTTTTAGATAAAATAATATATACTTCAAAATCGTTACTAAATTGAAAAGCGGTACCCTGTAGACTTATTTTTGTTTTACTATATTTACTATATCGCAAATTATTTCCTTTGAAACGCAACGTTTTTAGCGAAATATATTTAGATAATCAGGCGTCAGTTTGAGACCTAATTAAAGTAATCAGTGTTATTATTTGTGACGTTATTTAGCTCGATCGACACGCATAGATGTCTACATTTCGTCATCGATGACGAACTAGCTGCGAGCAACTTCCATTAATCATTCAATCTTCGTCTCGCTCACGCGGACTAATTCCCGAACAAGCCACGAACAAGAATGCCCCTCGAAAATTACCGCTGACACGTTCCGTGAACGTCGAACTATTAATTAACCACTTTGTTACCACGGGCCCACGGTTCTTGGCCGGAATCTCGAGCAAGACACGAATTCGTTAACTAAAACACACTCGTTACGACGGTCCTGAACGCTTCCGATCACCGAGCCGCGTTTATCGATCGATTACAGACGATAACGGTTTACGAGCCGATCTGGAGATCGATCGCGGTGTCTAACGGCCCCGTAAGCGGCTCAGCAGCCAGCACCCTCGAGATTTAAATGTATAATCGAGTAGCGGGCACGAAATCTCCTAAGAGATCTGCATTCGATGGAAATCGCTCCGCTAACACACCCGCAGATTTATCCCCCGCTTTATTTCACCCTCGCTCGGTAAAGAGACACCGCGTCGCGTTTCTTTGGGTTACTTTTTCCGGGCAAAATGGTTTTTGGTTGCCTTCGTGGCGCGAGGATGTCGTAAAATCGGTTGGCTATCGAATTCGAGAGTCTCGACGAGGAGCTGCTCTTCTACTCTGCGAATCCATTTTCTTTGCCTTTATATTACCCTTTTTGTTGAATATCGACACTTTGTTTTGTGTTTGCACGGTTTTGTTAAGGTACAGGCTTAGGTAACGCAGTTCAGTTGATGAGAAATTTGATGATTCAGACATTACTAAAAATGGCGAAAATAATTTTGTTTTACAACATCATTGCATCGATTAACCTCTCTCACAATTTTGTCCAAAAAATATTTTCGATTTAAAGATAATGCATTTAGTTGCAATGAAAATATCCTCAGATAAACTAATCGGGAGTACAAACAATAATTCCAAGAGAACGTATGGCTGAAAAACTTTGGAACGTCCATATAATGGTTAGAAAAATGAAAAAATATAGCGAAAGCTGTTCAACGTTTGAAACGGGGTTGAAGTGTATTCTAGCGTGAGATCGGGTTTTCGAGTCGCTGGATAGGGATGGTGGACACTGGCAGATCCGTGTTTTTTCTTCCTTTCACCGTGGCTATCTTGAAATGAGACATTTTTCAGCTGCGAAGATAGAACATAACGGCGCCGGACCGTGTGCAGAAAGTGAGTGCAGATTGGTTTTTCAGTCGGATGAACTGGTATTTTGTTATCGTGTCGTCTCCCGCGGAATAATATTGCCTTTTCGAACGAGAACGTCCATTGTGCTTAACGCCTGGACGTGAAATGTTCTGATGCGATTTTTTAACGTTATAAAAAGACCCAAAGTTCCCATAATAATTCAATTAATGAACTTTTTATCGAAAGACATAAGTTTCCCATCTCCAATGTTTTAAGTCAAATTGTACTGTTGCAGTTCACCTATATTGAATACATTAAATTTTATACTTCTTTATTTTGTAAGAAAACTAGAGGAATATGGCAATTTCCCCTTTTTTAATTGGTTCACGAAACTAATTTTTCCTATATTAACATAATATTCTCCCATCGTTGTCCTCTATCACTGGATAATTGACAAAGAAATTAATCTTCTCTTCCTCCCTACCATCATTTACAAACTTGTCCAACTTTTATCCCATTACGATATCACTGACAAAGAAATCAATTTTCTCTGCTTCTTCCGATCATCGTGCGCAACGTAATTCACAGAAAACCAACAATTCTTCCCGTATCTTTCGCGACATTAATTTTTTCCAGCCCACTAGTCGTACAGCGTATCAACCAATAAACGAGAAGAGTAGACGTTAAAGGGGTTGTTCACTCGTGGAAATCTTTTTTTCGAAACCCAATCCCGCCCAAGGAAGCCCTTAATGCCTTCCCGAGCAACCGAACCGATGGTCTATCCGGGTTACAAGAGCCTTCCACAACTCCCACGGAACCAATAGCAAACGTTAAACGGGGGCGGTTACAACCCCTCGTTCGGACGGCCGAGTCGTGATCAAATACGCATCCGAGCAAAGGCGCCCGTTCAAAGGAACGATTTCGCCCTTCGTAACCTCCGCGGAATCTCTGCGGCTAACGAGCCGGGAAACCGGTGACACGATCATCCCTCGGAAACCCCGTTAATTAATCGCTGTAATTGAATATTGTCCGCCGTCGTGGATCAGCGTGGTGACTCCGTGACGGTGGCGAATCGTTTAGCGTCGGTTGTGTTTTCGACTATTCTGAATTTTAGTGTTGCTCGTTTTACTTTTTAAGGGTCATAGAAAAATGATTTGTCTTAGCGTTGTTCAGTCGGACTTGGAAGTAGCTTTTCTGATTATCGTAGCAATATTTTGATAATTTTTTAATAACAATGTTGATACTTAATTCTGACCGATCCCAACATCAACCGCCGCGCTAAATCCCCCAAACAACCCAAATTAGTATTAACCATCCGTGGACCTCGGCTAGGGACCGAAATTTTAACCGGAAACCGTAATCTCCGACCATCATCAAAGTCAATTAGCGGCAGCAGTCAGGCACATCGATAAACGAAAAAGAATCGGTCCGTGTAATCCAGGGCATCGCGCACCAGCTTAATGGTAATTTATGGCGGCGACTAATTACCGCAATTTTCCATCCCCTCGCGGCGGAACATCCTGGAGGCGATATTTCAGCGCCGGTTCACGGGTTCCCCGCGAGAAATCCCCTTTTTCAGCCCGGTCCTAGAGCAAGAAATACACGTCGACTCTGTGAATCGCTGTCGTTGACGGGAATTTATTCTGCTGGAACGTTAGTTCCGGAAGTGGTGCGCTGCTGGCGGCGGCGGCGGCGGTGGATTCACTTTTCGCGAACCGCGTTTCGGTGGTTAAAACCTGGGAGCCCCCGTGCACCGACGAGTCGCGTCGTTTGCATCGAATGGAAATTAAAGGCGTTACATATTCATGACTTGTTCGCCGCTCCTCCCGTAAATACGCACCCCTTTTGTTTTTTATTCTCGGAACACTTTGTACGTGATTTTTTTCGCCTGCATTTTCTAACTTTTTTGTTTGTCGTGACTTTTTTTTTTTTTTTTTTTTTTAGACGACGGTATCGCGGATGATGTTAATTGGATCGGCAGGTAACTTTTACTTTTTGGTTTCGAATGTGTAGGATTGGAATGGCTGCTGCGGAATGTCTTTGATATGCAGATTAAATTAATCGAATCGAATTGAATTTTTTCGCTACATTGCGATTTAAACAGTGTATTCCGCGCCGCGAGATATAGCAATTAGCAGAGGGGGAAGGATAAAGGGAATTCCGCACAAAGAGTTCCCTCTAAAATTTAAATATTGCAAAATAACTTTCCGATTTTATATTTGAAATTACCCTTAATTCTGGGGTTTTTAATTAAATATTTGCACGCTCTGATTATTTGAAGGAACCGCTCGATAAAGACTTTTTTTTTTAATTTTAACGTAAGAGAATGTATGAATAAATTGAGTTGAAACTTCGACGATTGTTTTTACAATGGAAATGGCGCGTCTCCTATGTAAGGCGATGTCGGATATATATCAGACACGAGGAAATTTACAGCTTTTAGAATCCTTTTGGCAACGCGCCAAACGCTATCGCGGGAACGTTTTTGATCGTACAAGAACTCTCCTTTCTAACCATTAAGTGGTTGGTCAGAGTTGTTTAAATCATGCTCTGTTCGATTACCATCTCAAAGGAACAGTTATAAGAACGGGGTGAATAATGATCATCGTTTGTTTACGCTATCTACGTTCTTGTTCGATGGTCCTTTTTGGCGAATCCACATCGTTAATATTCATAATAAATGCATTAATTATGAAGAATGATTATCCCTGTTGCGCGTAATACCTCTTGCCTTAATTATGAAACTAAATCACGAGTTTAACTTTAATCCCAATTAATCTTAACTCGTATTTATTTCACGGGAATTGTGGTTAGTTAACAGATTCTAAATAAATAATGCATAATTGCATGCGCTAACAGAGGCATAATTTTATATAAAATTACTCTGAATACTTGGATGAAAATAAATGTTATACTCTATGAATAAATTAATCGAAACGTCTGTGGTTAAATGAAAACATACACAAAAATCCTTCATCTGCACTCCGAAGCACTCAGTTCGATAAGAAATACATTGACATGTAATTTCCTTCTTCAACAGACATCGGATATCAGAAACAAATACTGCAGGGTCAATCGAAGACGCTATATACACTTTTCATTGGTAGAAACGCAACAAAGGAACAAAAACTAGGTCAATATCCTGTCAGCAGAAGTTCATTCGTCCAATAAAGTATCGAAAGCGCGTCCTTGCAAATATTTGACTACGACTAACACCAGCGATTCTTGTACACGAAGAATCGCCGGAAGTCGCTGCAAGAGCAACCTTCTTCCGACTTCGAGACCTGGTCCACGTGTTCGCGATCGAGTTCGATCGGAAAAACGATTACAAACGATTACGTACGAGCCCGTTTAGAGCCGAAAAGTATTAGAGTAGCTTCGTGCCTCGGAACTTCCGTCGAATCGGATCCCGTGAATGGACCGAAGAGTTTCCGTTGTCGAGGTGAATCTAATTCGAACGTTTGATAGCGGATGGTAGGCGATTCGGATGGCGAAGTGAGATGCAACGGGCAATCCTCGTTTCTGGGATGGGATCGGAGGAACCTATTGGAATTGGGGATAAAAGGGATGCTTGTCCGAATAAAAATCTTCTTAGCAATGCTTGTGCGAAAATTCTTGTTCGAGCGTGTTGTCTTCAGAATTATAAATTGGCGTAAAATCCCTTCTACTATGGTGCACAAATTTTAATATTAGAGATTATTTTAAATGAAATGAAAGAGGCTAATTAAAGTAAGAATTCTTCCAATAAAGAATCATCTCCAAATATTCCTCTTGAGAATTAAATTTAAATTAGTAGATAATAACGATGCTGATTAAAATGGTAATTAAATTCCTCTCGCTTCCTACAAATTAATTCCAATTAATTCTTCGTAAAAATGTCCATTACTTTCCGCGCAGAAAATTCGCAGGATAAAAAAGATTAAATTTCCCTTCACTTCTCTCTTTTCATATTCCAAACCAAAAAGGAACGAGAAATTTCAGAATTTCCAACTGTCGGATCGCGTTTAAAGGACTCGCGGAGTCCTCTTTTTTTTATTTTCCATCGCATCGCCGTCTACATCTATCAGAGGAACGCATCAGGAATTCGAAATCGTTCGCGCAGCGCGAATCATCATTTCGCAGTCTGTCAGAGACGATGAGATCTAGATTGAAGATCTTGAGTGGCAGTCAGCCTCCATCTGGACCGGGTCATGCGGACGATTAGAAGGTAGTCCATCATTTACGAACGACTCCGGTTGTCACGTTGCAGATTCAGTTCCGCGGATCATACTGAAAGCTCGGTTTATCTTGCAGCGAGATTGTAACTACCGGGAATTGCCTGCGTATTCGTCTTCTGGCATGGTGTTAATAAGTGGTCCTTTGCAACATTTCTAACCGCGGGGCTGAAATTAATTAAATCTCTTCTTTCGATTTCATTAGCTTAGCCGGCTTCCGCTACCGCTAATAATTCCTCTTATCTCGTACCTCCTCTCTCGGTCGAAATTCGAAGAATTATGACGGGTTTCGCTTTGCGAGATGAAAAAAGAGATGGAAAATGAAACGAAGAAAGAAAATCTCTAACTCTGTAACGAGTATCACCGCAGGTAACCGTACAATGTTGTCTGATATTCAACGCCATGCAAGGCGTACCACCCTGTCGGGGCGTGTAATCCGCGTGGCCCGCTTCAAATGAAGCGAATATTAATATTTCACCGACATTTATCCAATTCGCGTGCGCCCAGAGTTGAGGAGTCGCGCGGAATTCAGCCGTGCGGGGTCTCGTTTAAAAATGCAAACGAGTTTTGCATAACGAAGCGCCTCGATTAGCACGCGGCGCAATTTTCCAGCGGCTCGTGTCGGGAAAACAGAGATTGAAAAAAAGCGCCGCGCGAGTTCACCCGCGGGGAATTTCGCCCGGACTATCCACGGTTCACGCGATTTGTTTTCGTTCTAAACAACGCGGCAACTCGTCGAATGTTTCATCGGATAACGGAGAGCGAAGCCCATGAGTTGAGGTTCATTGGCTACAGTTTCAAAGCGTGCTTTACGCTGTTCGACGTTTCCTGTGAGGATCGTGGATGTTGTTCATAGACAAAATGTACGAAGCGTGCGCGTCTTTGTTTCGTGATAATTGATAGCAAGATTTTACAGTATAAGAGCGTGGTACATGATATCTAATGTTGGAAAATGGTAGAATAATTAATTAATGTTATAACGAGAGATCCACTACTTGTTCAATCATTTTTATTACGCTGTCTACGCGAGAGTCGAAGATACCAGCATCGATATTGTAATAAATTATAAAAATGTTAATTAAATTCTGAAACTTTCATATTCAGTACATCGCTCTTATGCAATAATCATATGAATATCGATACACATTCACCGAGCAGACCTGCCATATTCCACGATGGGCTTTTGCAAAAAGATTCTCCATCATAGGATGACCACCGATACTCCAGCATAAAAACAGAAAATTCCATACGATTCCTTGCACCGGTGGTTCCTCTCAACGGGCCACTCTCTCGAGACGATAACTCGCGTTGGAAGTTCGACCTGGAAAATTCTTCAACCAAGAACACTCTTGCTTATCAAAAGCTGGCGAAAATCCGCGCGTATCCACGTAACGCATTTGAAAATCGTTACGAATGGGACTGCAGGGTATCTCGAAAGTGTCGAAAAAAGGAGGAAAAGGGATAGAAAGGGGGAAAGAGATGAGGGAGCACTTGGAGAACGAGGGTTTCATCAACTAGCGTAGAAATAACGTTTCGCTTTTTATTCTATCACGTGTTTCGCGCGGCTCGTACCTTCGTTCGTATTCATTTATTGGAGCCAGGCCAAGCTATTACGTTATATACGGTGAATACGGTAAATTGCTGGACCGGCTTCCCCCTTGCTCGCTTTCCCAACAGCCAAGTGGATTAGAATCCCCAACTCGGGTCTACGCCGCTCGGTCGATGTTACTTTTCAACATGTCGTCGCTCGCTTCGACGTTAATTAACAAAATACTTTAGGGTCGAGTGCTTCCTTTCCGGGCAGCACTCGTCTTCGTTCTTTCACAGTCGTCGGGAACGTGTACGTCTGTGTGGAGGGGTTCTTCTGTTTTTTGTCGGTGGTTTAGGATGTGGAAAAGGTGAAGATTCTTTCTCGGTTCGTGGTGCTCGAGGACCCGGAAACACTCGATTGTCAAGTCGGTAAGTGGTTGGTCTTTCGATGAGGCTTTTGCGAGTGATAAGTGAACGCGAAAGTGGAGTTTCGTGACCGAGTATCATACATCGTACACTTGATTCGAGTGATACATTTTTTTTTAATACCATCGGATCGACTATTTAGTTATCCGGTAAAATTACTTAAGTAATTGCTATTGACCAAAAGATGCTACACTGGACGTTCGCTAATTTGTGAAATAGTGAATTGCACCGCGTGTCTTCAAAGCCGAACCCAACGTTCACCACGTGCAAGTTCGTTAGCAGGTTACTCTGGCGTGCACCGATCACGAGACCCCTTTACCAAACGGCACTCTGAAACGTAGCTGAAAGGCCAAAACGTCGTTGTTTTCCTTCCAATGGATGGCTCAAAGGGAATCTGGCCGCGTCCTCTCTGTTTATTGGGGTCAGGTCCGGAACACGTGGCGGCGCGGTGCATTGTTTAATCACAGTCGATTAACCGACACGAACACCCCCGCGGCCCACCTCCCCCAGGGGGTCGGTGTCCTTAATGAATCGATTTGGACACGAGCGGGATCATCAATCCGTCGTGTTCAGCGCGCGATTCGCGTTCACTGGAAATCGAGGGATCGATCAAAGTGCACGCGCCCCATAATTAACACGATGCGCCAAAACGAGGCCCCATCTGCGCCCGCCAGTACACCGTAGACCCGTAGCCATCGTGATTCCTTTATGAGCAAACACCGTGCGAATTAGCTGGCCAATTATGGCGCGCGTAGCCACGTTCGTCGCTGCGATATTCATCGACGTCGATGCTCGTGCATAGTGCACAAGGATGCACGTCCTAGTCGAGGTCGACGCGAGGGAGGCGAAGGCAATTAGGGGTGTGTGACGTTGACGGTTCTGGCTCTTGGCCTGAGGAATATCGTGCGTTACATTTTACCGCGGTGATGAGGAATTGTGTTCGCCCTTTGTGGCCCTGTAGGTTCGCTTTGCCTCTTGGCTAGGTTAGAAGGAGAATCACTTGTCGAACAGCATATTATGCAGATATGTAATTCGAAGATGCTGAAAATTGCTGATATTTTCAACCAACGGATTTCTAATCGTTATAAAAGAAATATAGTGCAAGTTCGTGTAGTTTTTGAGACTCGACCGTGCTCTTCGTATCGTACAATTCGTATCGCTGCAATTTTGGGGTAGCAAGCCAACCTGCCGTGCAATCGAGACCCAGAAACTCGAACTCCAATTTCCCAAAAACGCATTTTCATCCATTATTTCTCAACGCACAGCGATGCGCCTGTCGAAAAATGGAAAAGAAGAAGATAAAAGAGAAAAATCCTATTATCGAGCGAGCATATTGAAGGACGACGATATAAAAGGGAGCAGCTCGCATAGAAATGCCGTTCGCTCCGGTTCTGAATGGTCTTCTTGCTCGCGACAGATCACGGTACCAACCCTTTGTCGTTCGCGTATCGATGATGAAGAAATATGAGGACGTTGCATCCTGTCCGCGCAATCTGGACACTCGTCCTTCCTTTCCCTTCTTTCCTCGCGATCTTTGTCCGGGAAACGCGCGTAAATTAGGGCATTTCGTGATGTTTCGTGCAACGGGTTGCGACTGATCGATGGAAACAGCGCGAGTGTGTACGTTCCTCTCGCAAACTACGTTTCAATCGTCGAATTATACGTGTACGTTGGCGAACGACATGTGTAAGTATCGCGGAATGCAATTACATATATGGAAGCTATCGATCAAATTTTTTCTACTCTCGATGCACGTAACGTTCTTTCCTTTCACATTACTCATAATGTAAAGTATAAAATACAATACAAATACTTGTATACAATATTTTTATACTTTGAAATAAGGATAAACGAAAAATCAGTGCGGTAAAGCAATTTTTGTAACATCAATTTCCCATTTTTTCAGTCGTTGCTATTTTGACTATTCTTGCAGAGGAAAAATTTCAAATAACTTTCAACATTTTTTGTATTTTGGGGGAAATATTTGTATATATTAAATTCTTTATACTTTACTTTGAATAACGAATCCAATCGTTGCACATTTAGCAGAAGAAGAGTAATAACCTTCATCAAAAATACCATCGGTCCACGGATGTTCCAATGAATATGCAGCAAACCCGCAAAATAAAATCGTGACAAGCCAAAAATTCGATTCGAAGAGACACCTCGACTGTTTCACAGTCGAAACGCAAACCGATGGAACGAGAGTTCTCGTGCGCGTGCAGAAATCGATGTAAAACGATCGACGGCGATGGGGTTTTGTAAAATCCAATGAAGAAGAACGATCGAGAACGACGTAACTTTTATTTCGACGAACGACTAGCAGCTTTGTGCTCCGTTTCACTCGACGATTTGGTCTTCTCCCTCCGCGCAAGGATTTCCATTGTTTCGCCGCCTTGGCGACGACGCGAATCGGGTTGAGGAGGATTTTTCTCGCAAACGAGCAACTCTAGCCCGATGTTGAATTCTGGCTCCAAGTTTCTCCTTGATTATTACGGTTTGGCGTAAAACAAATACACCTGCGGAACGTTTCTTGGCCCTCGCAAAGTTCCTTGTAGCATCAAGTCTATGGAGTGTTTTCTACTTTTTTTAATATCTGAACTTGTTGCAGGATTGTTATAAACACTTTGGTACAGCGAGAATTTGTAGATAAATTAGTGTTCTCTTTTGTTAAAGAGTATATGTATCTGGTATAATGGTTTAAAAGTTAATTTTAATGAAGTTGAATTAATCCTCCTCAGCACTAAGGGTGCGATCACCCTTCTTTTAGGGTTCAATGCACCTGGAAAAATATTATTTTTACTTTGATTTCTATCTTTTCTTGCTATGTTTATAGTGCTCATAATATGGAAGATGCAAAACAGATATCGCGAAAATGGCTATTATTTCAGAAAAGGGGTTAGGTCTCAGAGAAGAAAAGTTCAGTAACATAAATATTAGTAGTTACGTATGTGACGAGAATTATATTAATAGAAAAAGAGAGGGAGAAACATTGACTCTGCATCAAAAAATTGAAGTGCGTTACGTTTCGTTAATTCGCCAAATAAAAGTACTCGATGCAACCCCTGTTGCGCGCGCGCGCAGGATGAGCACGATAATCGAATACTCTTCAAAGATAAAATTGTACGACACAAAGCCTTTCCGTGCTGCCAGTCGAATCGAGTTTATTTGTATAGACGAATTGATTTCCCGCACGTATTGAATATTTATGAAGCGGTAGGACCAACGCCGCGAATTTTTAAGGGTTGCGCGATAGGTATGCATATATTCCGCGCAACGCGAACTCGACGTTCACGTCGGAATCAGAGGCGAACCGAGTTAAATATTTTCCATAAAATTCGAGCGTGCAATTCATATTGAACTTCGACCGGTATCATTTATTAGCTACATTTCACCCCTAAATATTTCATCCCCTAATCACCTGAAATGCATTAACTGGCTTTACGAATAACTTTACCTAAATTACGTGCTCTGTCTGAATTAATACTCCTAAATACTAATATTAATAATGCTAGGAATAGTTTCAATAGTGTATTAGAACGATAAATCGTAACGAGCCACATTCATCGAGTTATTATGAAGGTATCGTCGACGAGACAATGATAAATCATTCGACGATTCTAGAATCTCAATTGAAAGACATCAAACACCCTGTTTGTCCCGATGAACGTTCGTTCATGGTAGAATGCAACCAGTATTGTCCTTATTAAGTGAACACCATCAACGGACAACGATAAATCACGGGGATATCCTGGGAATCCAAATCGCCAATTACGGAATATCAAAAACACCAATGTTTCGACAAACATTCGCGTTTAAAGAGCGTTGAATATTCAAGAAAAATCGAGCTGGTATCGCGCCACTATCGGCGGACCAACGATAAATCATACCCATGCACCCTGGCACTCGAAAATATGAAAAACCGCATTACTTCGACAAATGTTTGTCCACGCTAAAACGCAACAACACTCGACTCGTCGAACGAACACGCCATCGACTCGAAAAGAGAAGCAATGAATCATACACGCGTACACTCTACGAGGACCAATTCTGGATTTCAAAATGACCAAGTGTTCGATGCTACGATAAAAAAAAACTGTATTCGATCCACGGTGAAGCGCGTTAACGCGCGTCTAACGAGCGTCGAGGCCTCCGACGGAAGTCGAGTTCCAACCGGAAGGAGTCAACGTACCGTGACCCGTACCCTCGTTCGACAGATTTCTCTTTTTCCTCCTCCCGATTTTCCACCGTTTGACCCGCGCGCACCCGCGATTCCCAGATCTTTCGAGCAAGTTTCAACGACCGTGAGAAACGCTCCGTTAAGAGCGAGCGTCGCCTCTGACGAACTTAAATCGCTTTATCCGACGCGGACAGCTTCTCCGCGTCGGTGGCCTCGCGAGCCTCCTTTGACCCTCGTCGAGCGAGGTCTTCAGGGATTTTCAGTCACTTTCGAGATCTGCTACGACGGATCCTGGCTGTTCCCGTGTCTGCGCGCGCTTGCTAGTCTTACGGGTGAGTTTGCGAGGGTGGCGGGGGTGGCGGAGGGGATAATTAGTGCGGAGAAACGGTGATTAACCTTTAAAAAGGCTCTCGAGGGGGAAATTTCGGCTGGAGCGAATTTTAGTTTCATTTTAACGGAACACTTGCCATCTGGCGCGTACACTAATCTTCCGGATATTTATGCAAGGGTTTACGAGTTACTGCGAACGATCGTTTCGCGGGTGAAGTGTGTGCGACTGATGCGTTCGTCTGTACACTTCGTTTTAACATTGCGTTCGTTCTGCAGCTCCAAGACATTAAGAAATAAATTTATTCAGTAATGTACAAATGTACTAGGTATGATACAATGTACTATCAACCCCTTGCATTGTACCCGTTGAAATACCTATGAAATACCTACGTAATCGTTAATAAAGAACGATTTCACGATACTTTGCTCGAAATCGACTGGCGTACGAATAATTTCCACGCCCACTGTACATCGAATTGAACTCAGCATTCCATTTTATCCCACTATTTTCAGTTGATTGAAATTCAGTTGATTGAAACGTGCCTCAAATCGCAAAATGATAAGTACCACAATGTCCGCTGCTTTAAATAATACGCTGCGCGTCGTTACAGAAATATTTAAGACTACAATATCCATCAGCCTCGATGATTCACACGAAATCGTTCAGGCACAGCTTCCCAGCGTAGCAAATATTCATTGGCTCTGCACTCGATTACGCAAATGACCGGTTGATCGCCCGATTATTTAGTCGATACGATATCGTTGGATTATTTAGGCCCATCGAGGCACGAAATCCTCGTTCGAGGATGCAAAACGCTCCGGACGGTTAAAGAGATCGCCTATTGTTTCAGAGGACACCTTCTCCAACACATCGGCGATTGAATCGGGTCAGTGGAATACTTTTGTCTCGCGAGCCTTCGCCGAGGAACGCTTCGATCGTCTCCCTTCCCACCTTTCTTTTCTCTTCCCTCTTCTTTCTCCTTCTTTTTTTTAATTTTCCCAGAGAGAAACGACTCGCCCGCTCCGTAGGCTTTTTTTTCGATTCGACGTTTCCTTTCCCTCTTGTTCGTTCAACCCCATCCCCTTTTCCCGCCCTCTTTTAATCGCGAAAAGCCAACGCGAAGCAAGAGCGAGCAGAAACCCCGCGCTGCGACCTGATACAGTGCCTCGAAACAATTGATTTCGCGGAGATCGTTCGGAATTATGGAAAGTTTTCGATCGTTAATTAGGTCGCTTTCAACCAGTCTCGCGAGTCGAGGCAAGTTTTAATTGTGAGTCCACGTTTCGGCGCGAGGGTGCACGTTTCGTGTGGTGCTGTATTAGGTATCTGCTTGTTAGAGTCGTTCGCAGATTAGTATAGATGAGAGATTTTTCTATTTCGCTTAGGGTAGCTACAAAAGTGAGAAATAGAAGTTCATACGCGTTAGAACAGAAGGCAAGCTCGCAGCTAGCACGTACGCAAAGGGGTAAACCGCGAACTGGCTAGGCGGAAACGTGTCGCACGTGGATACTTTTCTCGCGTGACGTGCCTCAACACCGACAACCGGCGTCTTGAGGGTTTGTCGGCTGTTTAAGAGGTCACAAAACCTGCGCGGCATCCCTTGTGCGACTTTTTTTTTGCGTGTTTACCCTACACCATAGGCGTCACGCTTTAAGAACCAGCTCGTTGACTCCTTGGATACTTTCAAACCTGCCTATTTTTCCACTTTGCACCGCAAACTTTCCAATTCCATCTCCAAGTTCTTAGCTACTTTAAAAATCTTGCCCAAACTTAATTTTTTACACGAAAAACTTACAGAACATCTCCTGGAAAAGAAAATTACAACGAAATGGGTCACAAAGTCGGGGAGGATTTTAAAACGTTCAATCTCTATGGGATAAGCTTCCCTTTCGCGGCTTTTAATTGAAATAAAGCCAGTTTCAGTGGCGCGCGATCAAAGGTGGATTCTAATTCGCAAATTGGAGGCGCGAAAAGGTGTCCGTTTAAAACCGACTCCGCGGATTAATCCGTTAAACCTACGGAACGAGGGCAACGAAATTAGACGGAATTAATTTAACTAATTACGCCTCCGTTGGTCGCGCGTCGAAGTAAATCGATTAAGCGCGGATTTCTGCGGTGCTCTTGCTCGCGGAGCGGACAATTCTTATCTCCGTCTGAGGACGGTATTCGCGAAATTCTCATCTTCTCGTCCTTTGATCGCAGAGGGTGCGCTATATGTATACATTTAACTGGCGAACAGAACAAACGGTTAATTACAGAATTGTAATGAAAGATCGCGAAAGTGGGTTCGTTGCATTCGCCAGTGTCGAAGGGGCGTTCCGTTTTCGATCGATCCACGCGGCTAACGGGACGAACGCGGCTACCTTGGAAATTAGTTACACCCGATGAATAAAAGAAAACGTGGAATAATGAAGGAATCTGCAATTCACCGAGGCTCGTTCTTAGAGGGCGGAGGAGACCTAACGGCGGGATGAACGACGTTGCAAATCAGTTTCCACGGGGAACCTCGCTTCTGGCTGCTGACTAAATGAAATGCAGGGGAAATGGGACAAGGAAATCAATTTCATTGCTACACGCTTAATGGTCAAGAATCTAACGTCGCTGTCTTTTCGCGAATTCAAGTTCTATATAAAGATACAGATTGATTGAAATGGAAAATTTGTGTCATTTTTTGTTAGGCTCTTCTGCACGATCTATCATCGAAACTTCGCAACGTCGAACACCTGCATTCCTCTAATAAATCATTTATCTTTTGATAATTGACAACGTGATCAGAAAGACTACCAGTAGGCAACATATAAAATTTCACAGAAACTAAAAATCCCAAGAATATTGATCAAAATCGCTGTCAAAGTGAATTTCGTCCAATTCGTCATAAATCTTGACACCAGGCATCTCTATTCCTCCACTATACAGTCTTTTAATAATCGTTGGTACTCTCAGAACGAAAAAACTAGAAAACAATCGTCTCCAAGCTGTTTGAAACCGCGATCAAACGTTCGCGAAGCAGATCACCCGAAAATCGTCGATGCACCCACCGTTTCACCCCTTCGACGTTCACGCACCGATGCAGTTGAAGGGCTGCGATATAATTTCTCCACCTCCGGAGAGATCCCTCCTCCCGGGTTTCCCCGCGATTAAACTCTTTCCGATACATTAACGACAGCTTCCCGCGCCGCCATCGGCCGGAAACTCTCCGACGACCGCCAACTTTAATTTAATACGCCGGAAATGCGCGGCGAACTTCCGGCCGCTCGCAAGTCTGCGGTCCCGCCGCGACGAGTCGCGGTGAAAACGACCGGGAAAAGTTGGAAAATTGGGTGCGAGAGGCGATGAGATCTGGGTGATTTTCTCGATTGAAAATCCGAGACCAGGAGATGAGAGTCTAACTTCTAATCGCTCCGCGATTTTTTTTCTTTGCGAGTCGACGCAGTACACTAGTTGCTCGCTCGTCGCACTTCCGGTCGATCGTTCGTGTTCCTCACGCGAACGTTGCTCGTTGCACTTCTCATGCTGTTGATAGGATACCTCGTTCTTTGAGGAAACCTCGATTCTTGCTTGGATTTCTGGTCTTTTGTTGGTGGAAATGGCGAATGATTGTGGCAACGAGCATTGTGGAAACACGAGCACGAACGATCGTGGAAACTTGTTTTTCTCTGAGCTGGAATTTTGACTAGAATGGGTGCAGAACATATGGGGTTCTCTAGTTGAATAGGGTGGTTTATGGGGTATTATAGTGGTTGTATCGCGACAATGGTACGATATGATGTTGGAATGTTGATGAGTTCTGAGTCTTGAATGCTGGTTTAGAAGGTGTTGTAATTGGAAAAGTTTGAAAGGGTGGGTGATCCGGAGTGTATGCCAGAGGCTCTAAGTAGGACGTTCGTTCCATTCGAAAGTTTGTACAATTGTGCTAGAATTGTGGCGGAAAGGTAGAAAGACACTTCTACGTTTCCAACTTTTAATTAGAGATTACGCTTTGGTTAGATACGAACCGCGGCGGAACGTAGGATATCCTAAACATAATTCCCAATAATATTACGCGATACCTTATTACGTATCTGGTATCAGCAACGAAATGATGCACGCTTCTGTAACACGATTTCGACGCAACATGAAATTACAACCCTTTGACAACGTTTTGATGACGTCTTCTGACGAGTCGAAGAAGTTAAAAACTGTTTGAGTAACTGTCTGTAAATCATCTTCAATTAAGAATTAATCATAAAGTAAAAGATTAAGAATTATTCATAGCATCATTAAAATATAATAGCAAACTGTTTTACGATCCAACCATGCGAATGCATATGCATATATCAGCGGATAACAAACCACTCAAGAGAACATCAGAAACACCTGCCGCGCAATAAATTCCTCTTCAACCCCAAGACACGGCTGGGAACCACCCCCGCGACGCGCACGTTTCAAGAATCGCTCTTTCAATCTGCATCCCTCTGTTTTCGCGTTCGTTCTAGCCGATAACGCGTTCCAACCGTAATTACGAGAAGAAACACGAACAGTTCATTGAGTCAACGTCGAGTCTCCTTCTCATCCGTACGGCAAACGATCCGAACGGTGGAACAAAGAACGATCACCAGCAAAGTTCCTGCGAAAACAGAACGGATCATTTGCACTTTAATCGTGGCGAAATGAAAAAGGCAGCTTCCCTCGAACTGATTGGAAGCGAAAAGTTGAGACGGTGTTAGAAAATCAATTCGATTGTTCCCATTGTGACGTCGCTATCTCGATTCATTCGTTCGGTTCGTTTGTTTTTTATTGAAGAATCTGAGTGCTTGGAAATTACTCTAATTGTTACATCTTTGTAAATGATGAATTATTGAGGATTGAAATATATTGTACTTCATGTTACGGAGTACAATTTAGGCAAATTGACTATCAAATAATAAAAAAGTCGAAAAGATTTGGAACCTCCGATAGATTAACCAAAATGTAGGAATTTTTATAATTATAATTATTCTGTTTCCTGCAATTCCGCTACTTCCAATTTTCACCATTTGGAAACGTTTATATCGCGTTCGAATATAACTAAAATGTGAATTAAATTTTATAATTGAAAAATTAATTAAGTTCGATACAATATCCGGAAGCGACGAGAATTAATTTGCGCGCGAAAATATTTATCTACTTCCTCGAACGGACCAATATTTCGTTCGCACGTCGCTCTGAAGCGCGTTTGAACAACGACAACTTGAGCCAACTAAAAAATAAAAGCCTCCCAGAAGGGCAGGAAAAACGGATGCACAATGGGGAAGCTCCTCGAGGGGCGGAATTTTTTCTGGCTCTCGTAGAATATTCGATATTTAATATCCTTAATGCGTTCGAGGAGCACGTACGCGGTCGTCATGTTTTAGAAATGTCTTTGGAAAGTGGAGCAAATTTGGAAAAGTCCCCGGGGTGCGTCAGCCAGTGTCGCGTTTCGCGGAACGGAAGCCACCCCGCGATACATTTCCGGTGCGTTCGTTCCTCGCAGCGAACGAAAATTCCCGCAACGACAGGAAAGAATCGAGTCGTAGTTCGTGTAATCAGCGTAGATGGTGGAATTCCCTAACGTGGATAGGATATTGCACGTGAAAACGATCTCAATAATTTAATCCCTTCCGCATTTTCATCCAGCTTAATCTCTTAACCTGGGATTAAATTAGAAAGAATTTTCCATGTAAATTGAATCTCATTTCTCTCGAATCTCCATGTGCACTGCCGTGGGGAAGAGATGGTTTTTGTATCGCTTTGCAATTAAAATTATTCCTGCAAAGTAAATAGATTCCTAGAATCCTTTGATAACGTTCGATGGCGTCCTCTGACGAGCAGAAGAAATTAAGAACCGATTCAACAGCTATGTAAATTGTTCTTAATTAAAGGTAAATCATAATTTAAATCGGTTATTCTAATAAAATTCATTTCATATTCTTGCGTTTTAATGAATTATTTCTTTAAACAGAGACATCATTTCTGATAATGTTGATAACGCACAGAAGTAATCCTTTTATGATACGATTATGGCCGAGAAGATGTTTTTCATAGAATCTTGAGACTATTAATAAGCCGCTAATTAAAATTTGAATCTTAATTTTCCTTTCGTAACACTGAAATATCATGAACGATTTTTGTCCCATCCGAGAAACAGTGTCACGAATGGTTTACGCGTTTGCTACATAACGTATTGATTTTAATTTCCAGCAACACGCAATAGATATTATCGATACGATCTAATCGACAACAGTGCCCCATCAAATTCTA